>OY293829.1:55814480-58214480 GCA_958507055.1 Crioceris asparagi | reverse complement strand
TGATTAGAATTCACGTTACCGAACATCTCGGAGAAAACCCATTCAATATATTACCATATGCAGTTATCGCTTATAATAATTCAGTAAATAAGACACACGGTTTCACGCCATATGAACTTATATTTGGGCATACTTCTAGCAGACCTCCAGAAACCCTCTATAACCAAGAAGAATTGATTACAAAATACACACGCGACCTCAACAACAGAATATCGCATTACTACAAGGTAGCTAGAGAAAGAACAATAATAGCAAAAGGAAAAGCGAAAGAGAGATTCGATAAGCACGTTTCAAACAAATTACCAGAATTTAGTGTTGGTGACAAAGTTCACGTTAAAGAAGCACAAATTCAAAACAAACTCCAAAATAAATTTAACGGACCTTTCGAAATTGTAGAAATATATAAAAATTCCGCACTTCTCAAAAATCAGAAAACAAGTCAAAATACTAAAGTAAATTTTGATCGACTCAAACCATATTATGAGGCATAATTTGTTTCAGAATCATCCTAACACTTTTCGGATCAGTGTTGAGCCAATTCACAATAGAAACAATAAATAATACGATTGGAGTCTATTACCCTGACGAATCTCTCGATTACGAACGATGAGTGGACATTACTTATTAGTAAGAAACTTTCATTACTGAAACATACCTTTGATAACCACAACAAAATTCTTGATGCTATACTCGATACTTTGAGACCAACTTTTCATTCAATGAACTCTTTCAAATCAGAAGTTAGAACCCACGTCAGTCTATTAACACAAATATCGAGATCGATTGCGAAAAAATTTGAAGAACTATTTGCAGACACCAAACGTCAGAAAAATAAATAAAAAATATACAGGAAGACCAACACCATATAGAAAATCTTATGAAAAATCAGATCTCTGTAACTACATCAGTAATCAAAAACCTTAATGAAACACTTCAAAAACTTCAATTCGACGAAGCAACATTTAATTCGGATATTGAAAAATAGAAAGATCAGTAAGAGATCTCAATAACAAAGTATCTTTAGTTGAAGCAAAGCTAAAGTTTTTTGAAATTTGCGAAAAATTGATGGAAAGCTTTTAATATCTAGAAGACAACATGAATGATATTTAAATTCAATTACCTTTGCTAGGCTTCAAATTATCCACACCTCCATCATCTCCCCGAAACACCTTATATCCTCCCTTAAAGAAATATCTCAAAATTTGATTAGGAGTAATTTACTTTTGCCAGTCAAATATTCCAAGATCGCGCAATATTTGGAAATTATCAAATTAGAGGCCTTTCAAACTTCAGAGAGCCTTGTATTCGTTTTGAAAATTCCTTTAGTAGAACAACAGACCTTCACCTTATTCCATCTCTATCCTATTCCGATATTTGATGAACGAACTGGTTTACATCATGTTTTATCATTTTCACAAAAATATCTTGCGCGAGACGATGATTCTTTGATGTATGTACCCATAAAGGATTTAAGTGTTTGCATACCATTGGCACCAAGACAAAAACTTTGCTCAGGGCTCTATGCTTATCCAATAGACAACAACGCTGCTTGTGAAGCACTCCTCTTCAGAAGCTACAACAAAATTTCCGAAAATTGTCAAAGTTCTATAATATATGGACAAGTTTACAAAATCCAGAAACTTGAATCAAACCTTTGGCTCATCATAGTTACCTAAACTACATACTCCACCATCAATTGTCCAGGTCAACACGCAAAATCAATCGTCATACAACTACATTCAGTACTGAAACTGGAATCAAACTGCTACGCATTTATTGGTATAACCAAAATTCAGACTGAAGCAAGCAAGTTTACAAATTTCACTTTCAATCACCATCCAATCATGCTCAAGTACAATTGTTGTCAAGAAATACTAGATAAAGTAAAATTAATTGGTCTTAAGCCACTCGAAATCAACAATCTAAATATCGATGATTTGGAAATCTCCAGAGATAAAATGGAGCAATATTCAAGAGATCTTGATAATTTAATAAACCAACCCCTCATCGAGAGAAGCATCCCATGGATAACAATCTTCACCATCATCCTAGTTATCAGTTTACTGTTGTCTACATCTTTATCAAATGTAGAAATAAGAAAACGGACATCATCATCCAGACCAACAACCCTTCACCAAAGAGAAAGTTCCACGAGTCATTTCGCCGCTAACTGCCCCGGAAACGACCAACCCTTGAGGAACCCGATACCGAAGAAATCGAACTCAACTGATGTTTTAGTGCTTTAGAGTGCTCACATTAATTTCAGTTATGAACTTTAACGTTTTTATTTTTAATTATTTAATATTGTAGCCAAGTAATTCAACTTATATATTTAGTTATTCAAACTATTATGTTAATTTTACTCCACTTAACCTTATGCTTTATAATGTTTAAAAAATTGACGTATAACATCATTTTTTTCATATGGGGGAGGGATAGCTGTTATATTAAAAATATTCAGATAGTTGTTATATTACAAATATCCAGATATATTATATTTTAAATATTTAATATTATCGATTTATCCGTCGCGACAGTCTGTCGCTGGTATTTTTATAAAAGTCACGTACAATTATTAAATTTCATCTCTCAAAGCTAACATATTGCCTTACAGTATGAAACCTCATATTTCAGCTTCCTGTCATAACAATCATATCATGTAACATAGGATTATTCCTAGAAATTGTAACGGTGCAATCTAAATCGTTTATAACATTTTAGAAACTGCTTAGCTTGCACCTAAAAACTATTTAAGTAGACATCCAAGAGCGATCGTCGGATTAGTACGTAAAAAAATTAGTAAAGTAGAACTCTTTGCTGTACTAGTCTCATTTTCGGCCTGTTATTTCAAAATTAAGTCGACTAATAAATTTGTTAAAGTAAATAGAGTTTTTTTAAAAAGTCTTCAAAGAATAATCCAATATAAAAATATATATATATATATATATATGTTATATTTTATTGTACCCAATATTTACTTAACACCCTGTATGACATTGCTCCATCTACGCATCATATAATTTGATACTTATTCTTTCTTGTCAATCTTGAAAAGACGTAATAATTTTAATATCAAAGAATAATAAGTCTTTGTTATATCTAATGAAACAATAACTTATTGTTATAATTAAATATCATGTTTCCCTGCTACTGAGAATAGGAATTAGCAGTTTATTATCAAAAGACGTAATTACATCTTAAAGTGCAAGATATGCAGTCTCATACAAAGTAGTTCACTGGGAATAGGAATGTATCAGCAATTCTTCCAGAAAAACTTCTAGAACATTTAATTATTGTTGTGCAATATTGTGAAATAGTGGAATACTATTTAAAGGTAAGAAAGAGCATTCCCAGATTATTATTACTAGAATACTGCTTCATATAACATCAAGTTAAGCCCTAGTTAATAATCAATATATTATATTGTAACGTTTCAGTACTCCGAGGGTGTGTTGGAATTGTGAACAAGAAGGGCACATGAAAAAGAACTGTCCACAATTTCAAACTAGTCAGGTACAAGAAAATTTCGAAATCTGGAAGAAAGAAAATTGCGCACAGCAGAAATATCATTATTGCTCTAACAAAGACAGCTCAGATATCGAGCCTGGTGTTAAGAGGGAAGATGCCATACCCAGTTCAAAGGACAGCAGTATCTCTAGAGAGAGATCAAGCAGTAGAAGAAAGAGTCTTGTTAGAAGGCGCAATATATCGAGATGTCGAAGAAGTACCAGGCAATGTGTAGGCAGTAGTGGTCGTGGGAAAAGCAGTTCACGTTGCAGTAGTCCACAAAGAGGCGCAGGAGATAGAAGGTGCTTTGACCGCAATAGAAGAAAGCGCATGAGGCGACGCAGTGACCGAGACAGTAGGCGCAATCGCAGTAGCTCACGCAATGTTGAAAATATAAAATATCACGTAGCGGTGAAATTTGTATGGCCACCAAGAATCGTGTTAGCTTGTGTAGAAGCAAATCACCTGTTCGAAGATGTTCATCTATAGAAGGAGTTAGTTGTACTCCGGTAAAACATTTTGTTGACCGAAAAAGAGGATCACAAGTACCATCAAGTAACCTGTCTTCCTCGGGAGGCGAGAGCGAGGATTGGGACCAGAGGATGCAAGGAGCTCCCCCAGACGAAATTGAAGAATGCATTGGGTTGATGATTGATAGGGACGATCAAAGCTAAGAAGGGGGCAGTGTAACGTGGATAGGTAGACATGTACTTACGGTTGTGATTAGTTTTATTAGCTATTTATTCTACTACCTTGTTTGCTATAGTTGTTTCATGTTATAGTTCATTATTTACTTCTAGAGTTGGTAGACTTATTCTCGATCCTACCAGAAACTATATGTGAGGTACAATTTGTCATACTATTGTCAGTTTGACAAGGATCTAGAACATTAATTATGTGCGTCTAGATATTTATAGAACATTCTCGATGAATGTCATGTCATGATTCAGGTATATAAAGCCGTGTCGATCACGGGACAGATTCAGTCTTATGAAGGCAGACAGTCTGTGGAATCAGATGTTATTAGTAGTTCTGTCGGTAAAGACAGTGGCAGTATAGATTGTCAAGGTGACAAGTGGTGACAATTAGGCAATCCAAACCACGTCATCCAATATGGCGTTTGTGGGCAAACAGAAGATCGTGTACTGAGTGTTTGAAAATAAACCATTGGAAGCAATCTGCGAACTTTGAGTGTTACGCAAGTGAACTCACCCCACAACGTTTAGCACAGGGTTAAACGTTACAATATTATAATATATTATTTGTATTTGGTGACAATAATAAGTAAAAAATAAAGTTTTAAAAAATATAACTGTTGGCCGTGATACGCAACAATTTGGCGCAGTCAGTAGGATTGCTACAACGTGTTTGATTGGTATTTACTGGAGCTGGTGCCTTACAAAGTAGGATTTCATCCCTCGAAGAAGACGACATGTCCTGAGTGGACGGTCTCTTTGACAGTAAAACATCCAACAACAAGGTGATTTTCAACCTTTAAGGTAAAAAGAACCTTAAGATTTATTAATTTGCTGGATAAAAGTTAAATCGACATCGCAACATTGCAACGAAGAAGTTCCCCCTCACTATCATACATCAATTGGTAGAACAAGGCTTACTTCCTTGAAGCAGTGGTCAATTCAACTTCAATTCAAAGGAGCAAACGAGCAACTTCAATTCAAAGGAGCAAACGATCAACTTCAATTCAAAGGAGTAAACGAGTACATCCATAATTCCAGCTCATAGTGCAGGAGACGAGGATAATTCTAACCAGAGGAATTGCAGAAATTGATATAAGATTAGTGTATGACATTGAATCATCACAACTCAATATATATTGTCACTAAAATTATTTTAAAGTAATAAAATGTCGGTAACAAATCCACAATCACCAAATCAGAGTGATGAACATAATATTGAACCATATAAATTAAGCGAACTATTTTCCTTTATCCCGGAATATGATGGAAATTCAATATTCCTCAATACTTTTATTAATGCTTGTAATACAGCAACAGAGATAAGTTTATGCAACCAAAAATTATTTTTGACTTTACACATAAAAAACAAATTACGTTCTAATGCCGCAGAATTGATAAATTTTCGAAATCCAAAAACATGGATAGAAATTAGAACTCTTCTTGAAACAAATTTTGGAGATACTCGAGATCTTACATCCCTAATACAAGATTTACAAAGAATGCGACAAAATTCAAATGAATCTCCCTTATCATTTGTAACAAGATTAGAAACCCTTCAATGTGAACTTTATTCTGCAATAGCTAGACAGAATATGAGTGCAGATATGAAAAAAGCACAAAACGCTTTAATTGATATAATGGACTTAAATATATTAGTGGTAGGTTTACAACCATCATTATCTACTATAATACGAGTATCGAATCCACCAGATTTGATTACAGCTAAGAATAGATTAAAACTAGAGTTACAATTAAATTATTATGAAGGACAGAAGAAAAGTTCATTGAATACAAATAACTTTTCTCAGAAAACGAATTTTGATCAATCAAAATCAAATTATAATAAACCATTTAGATCTGGAAACACGAATCATTCTAATCAAAGTCATTACCATTCAAATAAACCTTCGACAAGTACTTCTGGTAATAATCAGAACAGTTTTATAGACAGATCACCAAGTTTTCAGAATCAGAGTTCTAGACCTCAAAATTATCAAAATCATAGTAATAGACCCCAAGATTCTCAACCTATACAGTCTAATCAAAAACCGGATTTTACAAAACCTAAGACATATTTAATCAATGTAAATGATACGGATAATGACGAAAGTGAAAATGAACAAGATTTATCGAAGATGGATTTTCAGTTTGTAAGTCTCAAAGACGAACCTCCTATAAAGAAGTAATTATTAATACAATATCATCAAAAAATCTATATTATATAGAAGATGCAAAGAGGAAATTTAAACTATTGATAGATACTGGAGCAAGTATATCAATTGTAAACAATAAATTAGTTGGAAATATTAAAAAACGACATAAAGAAAATATACGAATACAAGGTATTACTCGTGAAACATTATTGCTTACACAATCTATTGATATTGAATTTAAAGATAATGATCCACATAAAATGTATGTTTATGATCTAGATATTGAGTTTGATGGTATACTAGGCGCAGGTTTTTTACAACATTATGATGCTGTAATTGATATTAAAAATCGAAAATTATTTACAAATTTTGTAGTTACGCCTTTATTGAAAGTGCAACAATATCCAAAAAATATAAGACGTACTGTGTCAAATAGAGTAACTATTGAACCAAGAACCGAAGAAGTATTTAAATTAAAATGTGATTTAATTAATACTGGAGCAGTTCTGATATCACAAGAAATAGATAGAGTCAAGATACCAAATGCGCTTGTGAAAACAGATCAAAACGGAGAATAAATAATATTCGAGAATCTTGAATTTGATGAAATTCAAAATACTCTGAATGATAAATATACGGATAATGTAAATTCGATAATGAAAATTAATCGTATAGATAAAATTCAAGAATCATTACGAGTTGATCACCTAAATGATGAAGAAATGGATTTAATAACAAATCTTTGTCGTGAGTATATCGATATTTTTTATATAGAGGGAGATAAACTGACTTTTACAAATGAAGTGAAACACTCTATACCAACTCGAGATCAGAAACCAATCTATACAAAGTCCTATCGATATCCTTATATTCATAAAGAAGAAGTAAAAAAAACAAATTACAAAAATGTTAGATGAAAATATAATCCAACATTCAACATCACCATGGTCAAGTCGGGTTTGGATTGTTCCTAAAAAAATAGATGCTTCTAATAAACAAAAATGGCGAATTGTCATAGATTATAGAAAATTAAATTAAATAACAGTAGGAGATAGATATCCTTCACCAAATATAACAGATTTATTGGATCAACTTGGAAGATGTGAATATTTTACAACTCTAGATTTCGGATCAGGCTTCCACCAAATAGAGATAAATGAATCGGATATACCTAAAACTGCTTTTAGCGTAGAAAATGGTCATTACGAATTTTTACGGATGCCATTCGGTTTAAAAAACGCACCATCTACTTTTCAGCGAGTAATGGATAATGTACTCTATGGTTTACAAGGAGAAAGATATCTTGTATATATGGACGATATAATATTTTTTTCACCTACGTTAGATGAACATATTAAACAAATTTCAGAAGTATTCGATAGATTACGAGCCGGTAATTTAAAAATACAACCTGATAAATGTGAATTCCTAAGACATAAAGTCATTTATTTAGGACACATTATAACAAAAGATGGAGTAAAACCAAACCCTGAAAAAATTAAATGTATTCAAAATTTTCCACAACCACGATCACCAAAGGAAATTAAATCATTTTTGGGATTAGCAGGATATTATAGAAGATTTATTCCAAATTTTGCTAAAATGTGCAAACCGTTAACTAGACTTTTAAAAAAAGATGAACCATTTGATTTTAGTAAAGAATGCGATGAATCATTTGAAACTTTGAAGGATTTATTGACTTCAAGTCCAATTTTGATATATCCAAATTTTGAAGAAGAATTCATTTTAACAACAGATGCTAGTTCATTTGCTATTGGAGCAGTATTAAGTCAAGGACCTATTAATAAAGATATACCTATTGCCTTTGCATCACGAATTTTATGTAATTCAGAAACGAAATATTCAGTTATAGAACGAGAATTATTAGCTATTGTTTGGGCGGTAAAACATTTTAGACCGTATCTGTAAGGAAGGAAGTTTAAACTAATAACAGATCATAAACCATTGCCCTGGTTATTCTCAATCAAAGATCCCGGTAGTCGTTTAGCACGTTGGCGATTAAAATTAGAAGAATATGATTACGAAATAATTTATAAGCCTGGCAAAATTAATAAAAATGCCGATGCATTATCACGAATTAAGGTGAACTATTTTAAAGAATATTCTAAATATCTAAAAAATACTAGCAGCAAGTTCTGAAAATTCCGAAACAGAAGAGATAGAAGAAGACTTCAATATTATGAACAATGAATTCAATAATTTTGTTCGACTATATCAAACAACTTCATTATCAAAAGCAATGGATTTGCATGAGGAAATTTTAGAAGATATTGACGATGGAAATCCTGATATTCAGTTTAATCAATTAAATATTAGTACTAGCTTAACTGCTAAAAATAGAACTTATTATACTATTTTTATACCATTTCAACCTGATGAAGTAAATGAACGACTGTTCATATCATTATATAAGTCAAAAAATATTGTGAAACCAAAAACATATTATGTTGATATTGATTTACCAACCTTAGAAATGTTATGTTATATATTCACTGAAGAAAATTTTAAATTTAGTATTTGCCAAAATATTATAAAACCAGTTACGGAAGAAGATGAAATAAAAATAATTTTGGATGAATATCATTCAGGAAAACGAAATCTGCATAGAGGTATAAATGAAACCCTACGTAGAATTAAAGAAAAATATATTTGGAAAAATATGAATAAAGATGTTGAATATTTTATTAAGAAATGTGAAATTTGTCAAAAAACTAAGGTCTGTAGGAAAAACCTCAGTTCGCCTTTAGTTATCACAGAAACTCCAAAGACACCATTTGAAAGAATAAATCTCGATGTATTAGAGATACCTTCGAAGTTATACGTACTTACAATACGAGATGAACTAACAAAGCATACTCAAGCTTATCCAATTAAAGGTAAATCAGCGAAAAATATAATTAAGTTAAGCCCTAGTTAATAATCAATATATTATATTATAAAATATTATTTGTATTTGGTGACAATAATAAGTAAAAAATAAAGTTTTAAAAAATATAATTGTTGGCCGTGATACGCAACATAAATATAAATATATTTGATTCTGAATTATTGACTGGTTTATTATTTGTTAAAATAGATTTGTTGGGGATGCAGTCATTAAATAAATAACATTCTTTGGATTATGCCAAGCTTTCCAGAATGTTTATTCTCTTCGTCGGGGCAAAATTCGTGAATTTAGATAAAATTAACCACAAATAGGAAAGATTTCATAGCCAAGAAATGTCATTTATTTGATTAACCCGACGAAGAGAATAAACATTCTCGAAAGCTTGGCATAATCCAAATAATTTTAATTTTAATTTTAATTTTTATTTTTAATTTTATCAAATATATATATATATATATATATATATATATATATATATATATATATACCTATATATATGAAGGAGGTGGAAATACGGCAGTAATTTATTGAATACGTGAATCAAATTGAATTGGGGATTTCTGCCGAAGTTTGAGTGGGGCTTAAAAAGAACACTCTGTATGCTGTCCAAGCTTTCGAAAATTTTTCATTTTCTTTCTCAAGGCTGAATAATAAAACACATATTAGTTCGGAGTGAAAAACAAACTAACACATTGAACTTACATGGCATGTGAGGATTGAATTATTAAATTGGCATATTACTACGAATGACAGGAATTCCATCATTATAACACTACACACTTATAAACATTTTAAACAAAAAAACAATGTACACTTAAAATTTTTAACATTATAAAGAATTATACACATTAAAAGAGGAGTTACATACTGTATGTTACTTAAAAATCACCATTTTAAAGATTGGGATATCAATACGAAGAAGACAGAAGAAAAGAATTTTTAAAAAAAATATCTAGCAATTTATTACCTTATTAGGTAGTATGTCTTTTTTCCTTTGCATGTCTTGCTAGAGTGCATTTTTTGGTTTGGGCATTTTTGTGATCACTTTTGTGAGCAACGATTCTGTTCTTTAGTAACCTTTGTGTTTCACCGATGTATACAAGATCACAATCACGACAAGGAATAGAATACACCACATTTCTTCTTTTTTTCGGTAGGTATTTTATCTTTAATATTCGAAAAGTGTTGTCCTAGTAAGTTCACATTCCTTTTGGTTAATTTACAGTTACTAATGACATCCTTGATGATGTTGGATAGTTTTGGAGTGAGGTCCTTTATCCAAGGAATGGAGAAATAACAAACAGGTCCCTCTTGTTGTAACCCACGATTAGGCGAAGACCCTGAATGATTGGTAAGGGACGGACTACTATATAACAGTTTACGTAACAGATTTTTAGGGTAAGAATTGTTTAATAGAATTTTATATAGTTTGTTTATGTTTTCGTTGAATAGAGATAGATGACAAATTTGTCTGATCCTATTTTTCATTCCTAAAACTAAGTTCACTTTGATTCTTTCATCATGGTAGGAAAGATAATTCAAATATCTACCACTATTGGTGGGTTTTTGATACCAATCAAATATGATTGTTTGGTTTGGAGTGCGGATACTTCTGGTGTCGAGGAAGGGTACCGAGTTATTTTGTTCTCTTTCAATTGTGAACTTGAGATTATCATCATAGGAGTTGAAAATTTGTAAGACCATATCATAAGAATCAATAGGAACAGAACAAATTATATCATCGACGTACCTTTTTATGAATGGAAGGTGAAATGGTAATCTGGACAAGCAATCATCTAATAAATCGTCCATCACAAAGGCCGATAATATCGGTGAGATGGTGGAGCCCATTGGTGTACCAAAAACTTGTAATTAATTCTCCCCTTGGAAGGTAAACACTGTACTATCGAATATGAATTTTAGTGCTGGAAGAAAAGAACTTATATCCAAACCGCAATGGGACTGGATCTCATACCAATGTTTCCTGATACTGGACTCCGCACGTTCGTATGAGATATTGGTGAAAAGAGAGGAAACATCTAGGCTAATTAAGACATAGTCCGGTGGTAACTGAAAATTGTTGATGAAACTAGCAAAATCAAAGGAATCTTGAATAAAATAATTGTTGTTTTTATTGTAGGTGTTGGTTAAAATTTGTGTAATATACCTACAAAGTCCTGAATTTGGGGTGCCAATTGAGGAGATAATGGGCCTGAGAGAAAGGGGTTCTTTATGGATCTTAGGTAAGGCATAAAATCTCGCCGGAACTGAATCGTATGTAGTGAATTTTATTTCTGGTAGTAATATCAATCAAATTGTTTTTATGGAAATCGAAAATGATGGCATTTGCTATTCCTTGTAAGGTGATGGTTGGGTCCCTTGCTAATTTTTTGTAGTATTTTGTGTCATCAAGTAGTTGTTTGCAAAAGTCGATATATTGTTGCTTATACATAATAACCGTGACGTTACCTTTGTCCGCTTTTAAGACCCATAAATCTCTGTGATGACTAAAAAAACGTTTGGATTTGGCAACTAATGAGTTGACTTGACAACCGTGACTGTGAAAAGTATTGATGTGGTTAGTGATCACGTTGGTTGCTCTTGATCAAGTTATGTTACTCAATCTTATGTCTTCTATCTTATTAAACACAATTTCGATATCAGCGACTACATTCTGAATAAGTTTGCTATCTAATTTGGGAGGCAAGCTAAATTTAGGTCCTAAAGCAAAAAGATTGAGAACATCGCTAGGAATTGTTTCATTAGTTAAATTTTTCACCCAATTAGGTTGAGTATTAATGATGGTGATTTGTGATGTTTTTAATCGGTTGAACTTGGCCATAGTTCTGTTTTTATCATCGTGATATACTTTGTTGTAGCTAACTATTTGTCGTCTTTTGAATTCATTAATAGTATAATGTGGAACAATTCCAGTAAAGCTCTCAATCAATTTGTTAAGTTCATTTTTGAGTTTATGAATATTAATAAAACTAATTTCTATCTCAAACGAAAGAGTTTTTTTCTCTAACCTCCGGGTGAATTGTTTAATGCGGCCAGATGTACGGCCATCGGTCACGTCCAACACTCTTTGAAGGTTGAAAGTGCTACCGGTGATGTGGTTGGGTAGTACTCCATCTTTTCTGCAGGCAATGAGGAATTCCTTTCTACTACATAGTCTTGCCAACTTGTTGTTGATATTGGCCCATCTGCGGAACCCTCTGGCTATTTCCGCACCATATGTTCGTTGTAAAACAATGTAAAAACCCATAACAGAAGAATATGAAGAAGGTGGAAATACGGCAGTAATTTATTGAATACGTGAATCAAATTGAATTGGGGATTTCTGCCGAAGTTTGAGTGGGTCTTAAAAAGAACACTCTGTATGCTGTCCAAGCATTCGAAATTTTTTTTTCTCAAGGCTGAATCAATTTTGACATGGTTTATTACACCTTTTATATGTTCTGAGTTAGCGCCAACTCCCACCCATAATTTAAATGGATAAGTTTACCTAATAAGGTAATAAATTGCTAGATATTCTTATTAAAAATTCTTTTCTTCTGTCTTCTTCGTATTGATATCCCAATCTTTAAAATGGTGATTTTTAAGTAACATACAGTATGTAACTCCTCTTTTAATGTGTATAATTCTTTATAATGTTAAAAATTTTAAGTGTACATTGTTTTTTTGTTTAAAATGTTTATAAGTGTGTAGTGTTATAATGATGGAATTCCTGTCATTCGTAGTAATATGCCAATTTAATAATTCAATCCTCACATGCCATGTAAGTTCAATGTGTTAGTTTGTTTTTCACTCCGAACTAATATGTGTTTTATTATTCAGCCTTGAGAAAGAAAATAAAATTTTTTCGAATGCTTGGACAGCATACAGAGTGTTCTTTTTAAGCCCCACTCAAACTTCGGCAGAAATCCCCAATTCTATTTGATTCACGTATTATATATATATATATATATATATATATATATATATATATATATATATATATATATATATATATATTTAGAGATTTCTATCAAACCTGAGCCAGTGATAGCAAATCGTACATGCAGTCCTAAGCCAGAGCAACAAACCTGAGCCGTATATGTGGCTCAGGATTGTTTTTGCCTTTTAGAAGACTTGTATCTTACAAAAAACTATAGGCACTAGTTTCCAGTGGTACCCAGTTCTATCCAATACGAGACGTTCGCTCCTGTTACCTGATAATATAACCGACAAATTTTTACGCGCCAATTATTCCCTCCGAAACTTGGCTCAGGTTTGTATGAAATATCTAAGTTTTAGCTCAGCAAAAAGCATAGCGTGGCTCTGTGGAATATACAAATATACAAATGTATATATGTAAATCTATGTTTGTACTATCAAACCTGAGCCCTCCAGATTTGGCAACGCTGTGATTCTGTTCCTACAGCATTATATCAATACTAGCAAAGGTTAGAATTTCTAAATGAAAATGATACATCATGGTGTCTAATATTATTTTTTTGAAAATGTCCAGTTGGGTTGATTACTAAGAATTCGTTGAATTTATGGCACTGATCGTAATATATGAATGTCTATTTGTTGCATTTATATAAACATCACAAAAATAAATAAAAGATACATTTTATTCGAGATACGCCTTCATAACACACTAGACTGCTTTTAAACGCAATTGAAATTCAACTAACAAATACTTCAGGAAAATTGTATTCGATATATATAAGAGCAACTGGAACAAATTTGATAATATCTGATGATAAGAAATATATTTTCTTGAATCGATTGATTGAATCGAAATCGATCTTTATACTTATAATTTTTTATGGAAACTAAATATTTCTCTTCTTCTTCTTTGAGTGCCGTACTCGTATTAGAGCGTTGGCGACTTCTCTGCCTTGAAAGTGTTACCACAGACCAGGGGACTTACAGTTTAACGTGGATTCCGAACCACCGATGTGTCCCAAGATAAATCTTAAGGGCACACCCTTCCAGAGAACTGTACTAGGGAATATATACTCTCACTGTTTTCCCGTTGCCTTCCGAGAGGAGGAGAATGCAATACGACAGTCAGAGACACGAACGCGCGCCCGCATCAACGGTCACTTGACCAAGCCGTTTCCATCGTATTGCGCTGCTTATTTTCGATGATCGAAGTCGGTCAGTGTTAACTCGCAGCTAGGCGCTCAAATATTTCTAGAAAATTGTGTTTGCTATTATAGGTATATACTCTCTAAATTAAATACTATGAATTGTCAAATTTTCTAAATATTATTTCTCATATTTTGGCTAAACAATTCCTTCTACGTTAAAATTGAATGTGACAATTCTTGTTCATCTTGACGTACTCAAGAGAAATGAAAACTTACCAGTTTTTTATAAGAAACTATTCATTAGCTAGAACATATGTACTAAAGAATACTTTTTCATCAAAAACAGTGGATTAAAATTAGAAATCAACGGATCCAATGGATCGAAATCAAAATAGATCTATTGAATCTTTTTTATCAACATTTTCCGTGTAATATAATTATATACAGGGTGAGCTTTAAGTGTGTCCACGTTCAATTCGTATTTTGAAATTAATTAGAAATGCAAAGAATGTTCTCTAACAAGGTGATTCATCAATATTATTATCATTATTATTATTATTTATTTAGTATTGTATTAATGACCCATTTTCACATTATTGCGTAAATTATGTACAGCGTATGTAAAAACTCAACTGACACATTTTCTCAATATTTTTAAATGGAACACCCTGTATTTTATATCATTTATACTTCTTAAAATGTTGTTACAACCTTTAGTTTGCTAAATGAAAATGAGATTATTACATTGTAAAAAATATAAAACTATTAAAAATCACTCAAAAGTCAGTTCTAACTACCTCATATCCATTTTCAGTATCAATAGGAATCCAGGTCATTGCTATATCAACTGAATACTTGATAAAATAAAATAGCTAATTTTAATATTATTTTTGAAAATGCTCGAGTCATATTAAGTGGGCTGTGAAAAAAGTAGCATAAAATATAATTTACTTGTCAGATAACTACGTCAGTATCTTGCATTTTGAATAATATCAAAACTCAAAAACTTTTAGTTAACTACATTTTTGACCAACGAACCCCGAGGAGGTACGAAATTCGACTGTCTGCATTTTTTTGTTTGAACTTGCGTTTTGAATAGTAATCCTACTCTAATTTTGATGAAATGGCCCCATATTCATAAAAACTCAAATTCAAAATCTCCTTCCTTCCGAAAACCGTGGGTGGAGTGGCCGAATTTTCACTAAAATCGAAAATCTGAGGTGGTATAATTAAAGATAGATCAATATCCGGAAACGTTTAAATTGAACATTTTTTCAAAAGACTTCCGGTTTTCGAGATAGAGGCAGTTAAATTCTCAAATAGGTAAGAGTATTTTTGCTATGTGGAGAGGGCGATTTCTTTCTAAAATTGAAAATCTGTGGGTACTTCATGAAAGACCTAATTATTTGTAGCAACATTTATAACATTTTTCCTTAGAGTTACTGTTTTCGAGTTACAGCAGTGATAAAATGGTAACATCTAAAATACTTACGCGTATTTCTGCAGCGATGTTTTGAGATCTTAAAAATAAGAGCTACAAGCAAAGAATATACGTGGATAATAGGATCAGTACCATCATCTTTAGTGAACGTTCAACGATTTTCGTTCGGATTGTACCGATCAAAAACAACTTTTTGCTTTTCCGGTTGACAATAAGAGAGATATGAATTTTTAAATAGACATCTGTCATGAGAACTTCTTGCAGTAAAACTGACTGACGTAAGTTCCACAATCTTGTAAATATTATTGATTATAGTCAGGATCAAATTTTCATATTTTTGTATCAATTTATAAGTGAAAATCTTCTAATGGGCACGTTACAAAAATCACTCTGTATATAAGGGGCAATTTTGTGAATAATAATATTAATGACTATATATTTTATACAACAGGCAATGATTGTATAGACGGTGCCAAAGTTTTGTATAAACATGCTAGTAAGAGTGGTATTGAAAATCCAAAATCCATAAGCGCTAGAGAGTGACTTAGAAGAACTATCTAGATTCATGGGGCCCTTCAGATACATTGTAATCTTTATAGACTTTCCGATAGTTCCCACTAGACAGCAAAACTATCTAAATTGTTGCTTCTTGCATCTCAAGGAGGATTAGAAAAATATATGGGCTTAGACTTAAATAATATAAACATTGATTTAGCTCCCATTTCCGAAAATATTCCAATAGATTATATTCTAGATGAACGATTACTGGATGAGGCGATTCAGACCATCAACGATGGCATAACTGTAAATTCTAATAAAGAGTATGTTCCCAGACAAAAACAAATTTAAAACATATGAAACAACCACAACCGCTTGTACTGGAAAACATTATTGCAATATTTTTGAGACCACATAAAGTGTTCTAAATCGTAAGGAGAGTGTAGTAAATGTATTTTTAGAAGAACATTTCGGCTTATTTAACTATAGAATGACTTCCCTAAAATCAGTTGTATAGGTCTTTTATAGAGGAAAACTCATTGCACCTACCTAATACCCTACCTACTACCTAATACGTTTCCCGTTTCTGTTTTATTATTACTAGCTGTTTTACCCGGCATCTCGGGCATATGCTTTGTTAGATTGTGGTACGAAACCATAAAGTCATAAAAGCGTTGAGTTTGGAACCCTTCTACCTCAGAGTCCTACTCGTAGAACACCCAACCCAGATCCATTCACAGACACCAAGAGAGAACAGAATAGGAGGCCCAGTCACACTTACAGCTGCTACCAGTTTATATTCTAATATCATTCTACATACATACATGGTAAAAAGATCATCAAAATCCAGCCATATACAATAGACTTTCATGTACGTAAACACGTGTGCAAAATTGGGTTGGGATATCTTGAATAGTGTAAGAGCCCAAACGGCACATACAAACCCACACATGCAAGCTTCAAAGTTTTTAGTACTGCAATATTAACTGAATATAAAATGATACATACATATATGCAAACTTTGACAAATTATGAGTAGTATGTTTGGCAACAACGCACGAGTCAGGTTTGTCAACTGAAATCCATAAGGTTGTATATTTGGCTCAGATTGGATATAAGTATCTAGTGGCTCAGGACTGCACAAATATGAGTCTATATTTAACAATATCAAAAATAACGAAAAAAATGTTTTGGAGGATGTATATTATGATAAATGGTTATACTTATATCTAGTGGCCTGGGTTTGATAGAAAGATCTATATATGTATATATATATATATATATATATATATATATATATATATATATATATATATATATAATAAATATAAAGAGAACTATAATATCAGAATGAGAATGCTATTCACCTTTATGCTTTTATTTCATCGGATACAGTCATCCACTAGAAGCGGATCAAGTGATTTCAAGCTTATTTGCTTTCGTCAAGGCCACATAAGTGGAAGCTGTATCCGACGAAACAAAAGCAACTGAAAGATGTCATAGGTGCATGACAACAACCTCTCAGTGGGACGCAATTCGCGCCACCTAGGTATTGATAGCCAATTACATTTAACGTAAAGTATATAATAAATATAAAGAGAACTATAATTCAGTATCACTGAGATAGATATAATATCAAAATGAGAATGCTATTCACCTTTCAGTTGCTTTTGTTTCGTCGGATACAGCTTCCACTTATATGGCGCTGACGAAAGCAAATAAGCTTGAAATCGCGTGATCCCCTTCTAGTGGATGACTGTATCCGATGAAATAAAAGCATAAAGGTGAATAGCATTCTCATTTTGATGTATATATGTATATATACATATATATATATATATATATATATATATATATATATATATATATATTAATTCAAGATTATCCTGTACCAGTCATATTATGATATTTCTGAATATGAATTCAATTGATATATAATCAAGATGATTATATAACATCAGCTGTTTCTGGTAAATAACTAGATTACGTTAGGACGTCTAACTGTGCCGACAACAACTACTGCGAGGGTCTGATATAATAAAATTCCACTTGCTGGGTGCTTATATCCACCCACTTTACTTGTTCAATGCATCGCTCATATTCGTATCCACCGTCAGCGGCACGCTGAAGATTGATACTAATATGAGTTCAAAATAAGGATTCATCATCAGACACGGCTCGATGCTCTGCAGCAAACTGGAGATAGGCAGCAACCTTGAAATCATGATATTTGTCTGGGTGGCGGTGCTTTGTTTGATAATCAATCTGATTGAACATTTATGGTGGTATTATGCAATATTGTGACAATGTAGAATTGTAGGTATTGCCCTGACAGTTGTTGACGTTATTCAATGGCGGTAGGGGTGTTTGCCCTCGCAGTAGTTGTTGTCGGCACAGTTAGACATCCTAGCATAATCTAGTTATTTACCAGAAACGGCTGATGTTATATAATCATCTTGATTATATATCAATTGAATTCATATTCAGAAATATCATATATATATATATATATATATATATATATATATATATATATATTACATTTAGAATTGGAAATTAAAAACCATATCTCACAAATTCTTTATTGGTGCTACCGGTTTCAAGATTTTATTTATAATCTCATCATCAGGCACTAGGCTACAATTAATCAGACAATCAAAATCTGCAAGAACCACATCATTGGATCGAGAGTAGTTGGAGAATTCGGGAAAAGGAGTTCCAAACTTACAGCCGACAGCTCATCAAAATTGTAAGTGCCAAAAATTCCTTTTTGCCATTCCTACCTTAGGACAAGGATAGCAAAATATAGTTTAAGGCTTTCTTACTTCAGAATAAAGATTAGAAAGATAGGATTAAGAAATTCCACCCTTAGGACAAGGTACGGAATTAGAAACAAGAAACTTAAGCACAGTAGACTAGAAAAGAAAAACCTAGATATAAGAAAGCAAACAAATAAATATATATTTTCTTTAGAATCAAATATTTTTATTGATAACTGAAATTTGAGCAAAGTGAACCAGCAAAATTAATTAAAATTGAAAATCAATTAAGCAGACTATCTAAATTGGTTTAAAGTCATATTAATTCGAAATATTAGATATGGCAGCACCAGAAATAAATTGGAATTTATTCCGTTCAAAAGTAGAAAATATTAAATCGTATAATGGTGATACTGATATCCTGAGTAGCTTTATCAATCGATGCGATACTTTGGTAAATAATTATCTAGTTTTTAACGACGCTGATTTAAACGCCCATATTTTTAGTTGCATACAAAATAAGCTTGTTGGAAGAGCAGAACAATTAGTTGGTAATAGAACTGAGTTAAATACTTGTGAATAAAGACGAACACATCATAAATTTTGGACATAGAGTGCAGTTAATTCGGAGTAATGTAGCCCAAAGAATAGGCAACGATACTGATTTAACAGCTGAAGAAAAGATTTTGAGTATCAAACATCATGAAAAAACAGCTTTGAATACTTTTATAGCCGGATTTACAGGTATTTTACGGAATAATTTACATCTTAGAGAACCCGAATCATTAGAAGATGCAATGGCGTATGTAAACGAATACGAAAATTTCGAGAGACTTTATGGTAGCATACAACAAGCAAAAGTTGAAATGAATAAGAATGTGCCACAGAAAATTCCACAGAATTATTTCCAAAATAATCCTTGGAATAATGCGAAACCACCAATGACTAATAAAAGCATATTTAACAGAAACCAATTACCAATGAATAATCCATTCCAAAATCAATTACCATATAATCAGTTTCAAAATCAAGTACCCTATAATCCATTTTAGAATAGAAATCAAATGAATTTCAACACTTTTCAAAATCAATTTCAATACAATCAATTCCAACAAAGAAATTTTCCCCCACAATCAATGAATAATATGCAATAACCAAGAAATTACCCTACGAATCAACAAGTGTTTGGTACACCCAGACCGCAATCAAATGTTTTTGCTCCATGAAACATTCCTCAACATAATCTACCTAAATCAGAACCCATGTCTATATCGTCACCGTTACCTTCAAGTATAAAAAAGAGACCATATCCAGAATTACATAATAAGGAATACGAAAGTAATGATTATGATACTAGTTACGATGAGTATAATCAACAATATTATCAGGATCATACTGTTGATCCTGAATATTATGATAAACTGTATACTGAATCGCAATTTGATTATCAAGATGAACAATTACTACAGGGATTTGAAGATTCTGATGATGTAAATTTTCCAAAAGAGTTTCGGAGAAATCAGAATTAATCGAAATAAACATGTCAACATGTGATCCATTAATGTATATATAGATAATGAATCCAAAGTGTAAATTATTACTAGATACAGGAAGTTCACGATCAATAATACGACCAACAATCGCAGAATATTATTTTCCAGAAACCATATATCATTCAAGTACCTTAATTAAAACAGCAACAGGTAATAGAAAGATAAAATATCAAGCATCAATACCATCATTCCCAGAATATGCGACTGATTATATAATAATTTTCATATTATTTGATTTCAATGATTTTTATGACGGAGTAATAGGTTTACAAGATTTAATCAATATGAATTTATTATAACATAGATTTGATAAATCAAAGACTAATTAATCCATATAATGAAATACCCCTCAGAGTTAGACACCCATCCGAAGTAAGTTTTACTTTATCTGTAGATGCGTATGAGAAACTTATACCAGTAAGTGTTGATAACGGAAAAATTAGAATACATCCCAAAAAAGTTGGATTATTAATAATACCAGAAATATTAACAGTAGCAAAGAATTGTTATGCTTTAATAGAAATTGAAAATCCAACTGGAAATATTATAACAATTATTTTTCGTAAACCAATTTCAGTAACAGAATTTAATTCTGAAGATTATGAAATATATTCTTTTGAAGAAACATTAGAAATTTTTTGAGATAATACATCTGAAATCAATAAAACAAAAATTGAAAAATTGATACGAAAAGATCATATGAATTCGGAAGAAAAAGCGCAAATAATAATATTGTGTAAGAAATATAGTGATATATTTCATAGACCGGAGAATAAGTTAACTTTTACGTCTGAAATTAAACACAAAATAAAGATCACAGATGAAATACCAGTTCATGCGAAATCTTATCGATATCCGTATGTACCTACATAGAAACGAAGTTCAAAAATACATTCAAGAAATGTTAGATAAGGGGATAATTCGACATTCAAATAGTCCTTTCTCTGCACCAATTTGGATTGTACCAAAGAAAATGGATGCGTCTAAACAATAAAATTGGTGACTGGTAGTTAATTATCGATAATTAAATAATAAAACTATTGACAATCGTTACCCTATACCAAATATTACAACTATCTTAGATAAATTAGGCAGATGTCAATATTTTTCGACAATTGACCTAGCAAGCGGATTTCACCAAATAGAAATGCATGAAAATTCAATACAAAAAAACTGCATTTAGTACGGATCATGGACATAACGAATATCTACGTATGCCCTTTGGATTATGAAATGCTCCTGAGATATTCCAGGGAGTAATGGATGAAGTATTAAAGGATTTACAAAATAAAATATGTATGGTCTACATGGACGACATAATAGTCTTTAGTACAGGACTACAAGAGCATATAAAAAATTTAAAATTGATATTTGATAAATTACGTAACGCAAGATTAAAAATTCAGTTAGATAAATGTAAATTTTTAAGAAAAGAAGTTGAATTCTTAGGTTATTTCCTAACAACTGATGGAATTAAGCCGAATCCTAAAAAACTACAATCTATACAAAATTTCCCAATACCAAGAACTCATAAGCAAATAAAATCATTCTTAGGATTAACAGGTTATTACCGAAAGTTTTTAAATTTATTCTTCATCTATATTCACCTTAGTCAGCTCATATTTCCGGATATTGATATGTATTAATAATAATAATATTGAATATTGTATTGAATAAATATATTAAATATTTTATATTTACTTGTCTAGAATACTATGTTCCATTTCAATTTTCCATTTCCAACATTAAAGAAATAGTTAGTTGAATTATTTTTACCTCGTACAAATAGCATATAATGATGCTTTTGTGGTGTTTTTAAATGTTTATTTTCTGAATGTAAAGAATTGTCTTTTGAATTTCTTTTGTTGGCTGGTAAATAAATTATTATTATTATAATGAACAAGAATTCCGTTGATGAATTTTGTCCGATGTGAGGAAGCGGAGGCGTAGCATGGGGTACTGCCCGTAAAGATTTGCCTCAAAAATAGTTATAAGATGCAGGTGACCTGTTTATATTTTATCTGAAAAATTGCATCTCATCCTATACATTGCTTTGTAGCCATGTTTAAAATTAAAATTTCTATATGGGATGATTCATTTGGAATTTGCTTCACTATTGCAACTGAAATGGCGGCATTTAGCAATAAAGCAGAGGAGATATGAAAAGTCCCAAACGACTTTTCTTGACGCGTATCAACAAATCTCATTTGATAGAGAATCGATTTTATAAATTGAATTTCCATTCCAAGTATTACATTCTATTAATATTTCCATTGATCTTGAACAACATATTGCTTCACCGAATTGCGAAGGGGAGAATTTACACTAAATTCTATTACAATTAAACCGACGATATGGAAATAATTTCAAATTATATTCAGATTAAGAATTTCATGGTGAATAAATATGCGCTTAAACACTTCAAGGACTTATCGTCGATTGGAATAAAATCTAAAAATTACATTATTATTCACCAATATGCATACATTGATTGTAGTTTAAAGTATTAGGCATTTCAGTATTATTCATTTGAGTTGAAAGCATGAATATTATTAATTATTCTCGATTATATTATACCCAGCAATAATTAATATGATTACTGAATACACTGAAAATCTAAATCAAAAGGATATAGTATAGAAAATTATTTAATTAAATTCTCATGTTTGCTGGTGTTTGTTTTCATAAAAGTCACGGGTTTTCCAATATTGATTTCGATATCATGGTAATTATGCTAATAAATCTGATGAATTAATTAATAATAACTATTAATTTAATTGAGAATGCAATCAATTGGGATACTTTGTTTGATGTATAGATTTTGACTTGGTATTTATTAGGTACCTGGGGGCACCCAGCTTTAGACCAATAACAACACTAATTGTAATAACCTGGATAGGAGAGACCCTCAAATTTCTCTTTACTCATTTATTAATTTTCGTTACCTTATCTAGTAGTTTAAGTCTAGATTGTTTTCTAATTACCCTTTCTTTGAATCCTCGGTTATGAAATAGATAAAAAAGGATAGGTATTTTTTTTTTCAAAGAAAACAAATATTTCGAACTAGTTGTGATTTTACTAATCAAGTCAAAGACTCCTAAGAGTCTACAGAAACTTGTGCTTTATTAATTTCAATACTTCTGAGAATTGAGGCAGAGTTAAGGCAAGCATTATTGAAAAACATATAAAATTAGTTAGTTTATTAATATGTCCAATACTCTATCAAATCCACAGGTAGATTTAAGAAAGCTTCTCTTAAAAAAAGTTATCTTTTGCTCTCTGGGTAAGTCTTTTCGAGCAATTACATTTAGTGAAATAGTTTTGCGTTTTCAATATGCTTATAGCAAATAATTAAGCATTATTCTAGAGTGTTTCAACCGATTGTTCAAAAATAGCTGTAAAATTAATGATACTTTTTTGAGAAATCTGCGGTCTGTTCAATAGTGTCAAAAACAAAGTGTCATTTGAAAAAATCTTGTGAGTCCATTCACACGACTTTCCCACCGCTCCAAACGAATGTGAAGTTGGCATCTTAAGCCTCAGCATCTCACACTCTGAGTGGAGTTCTTATAGCATCCGATATAGTTCTATAGTTTCTGATACTTTTTAACAATATTTTTTTTTGTAAATGTGAAATTGGGATGCTAACTTCCGTCCATCAATAGCATCCCAATTTTTGTTTTTTGTGATTTCAAAAACAATAAGATGGAAATCGGTACCCCATAAATAGTTCTAGAGTTCCTGCTAGTTTATATAGTAAATTTTTTTGAATTATAGATTTCACCATGCCAACATGATTGTTGCACATGAAAACACTACGATAATCGAGTTCTAGCACTATGACGAGTTCTCGTCGATGTAGCGATTATAAAGATAGACAGATACTTTATTAATCCTGCTATGTACACAAAATACATTTATGACAGGTCGTAGTTACAAAAATAGTAAAATTAGTAAAATTGTAGTTCACAAGTATTCAAAAAGTTTTTGTCGGAATATGTGTAAATAAATAAATAAAATAAAATGAATAGAATAGAGTAATACATTAATATGTTATTCCAGTCATAATGGACATCACATACAAGAACTTGAGCATACGTCGATCAATCATATCATCAATTATTTAAAATAATTTAGAAGTTATTGACAAGTCATGGTTCCCTGAGCATAGTTACCCGTTGCTTTACATATATAACATATTCCTCAAGAGAGTAGAAGGGATGATCGAGCAAGAATAATTTTATTGTTTTATTGAAAGCAAATGTTCCTAATTTTCTAACTTCCCCTGGAAGAATGTTGTAGACGTTCAGATTCAGTGAATTATTTAGTGATTTACTGAGCCTATGTCTGGATCCTCTTATATTACTGCACCTCTGGTGTTGTGTTGGTGAATGTCTGATTGTGCTGTTAATGTGGGAATTCTTTTGTGAATTTCTACCAAAGTATTCCAAATGTAAATGGAAGGAAGAGTCATGATTATTAAATTTTTAAACAGTGGTCGGCAGGTTTCTCTATATTTTGCATTGCACAGAATTCTAATAGTTTTTTATTATTTTTTTTATTTTTTTATTTTTATTTTATTTTTTTATTGTCGGAAAACGCTAGGAACTGCCGATGAGTTTCCCCAAACTAAAATTTCATAATTAAGATGAGAATGTAATAAAGAAAAATAAACTGATCTCAGGGTGTTTATATTTGTGCAATATCTGAGTTATCGAATACAGAAAAGAGAGCGCAACAGTTTCAAATTTAGTTGCCTGATGTGCTCGGTCCAGTTTAGCTTATCGTCCAAAATGAATCCTAGTAGCTTCACATTTTTATCCTCTGGGATGGGTTTTCTGGTAGAGATTATCAAGTTTTGTGATTTATTGTTTTTTAAATTCAGCTTGTTAGCTATGAACCACTGTTCAGCTTTCTCTTCAATTTCTTCCGATACGGTTTCTAGGGAATTATATTCCTCATAAGAATAAGTTAAAGTAGTGTCATCTGCATATAGAACACTTTCGTTTGGGGCCAAGAAGGAAGGAAGATCATTAATATAAATCACAAACAACAGTGGGCCCAGGACACCAAATTTAACGTATCTAAAACTGGACAATTCGTTATTGAAAAATACAGCTTGGAAACGATTTGTCAAATACGATTCAATAAGTGTGAGAGTGATACCTCTGATTCCATCGTAGCTGAGTTTCTCAAGAAGGATTTCATGGGAAACACAATCAAAAGCTTTAGATAAACCGCAGAGAGTAATACCCACATGATTTCACTGTTTAAGACCCGCAACTATTTGCTCAACCACCCTCATTGTTGCACTTGTTGTTGAGTGATTTTTTCGAAAGCCAAATTATTCATTACTAAGAAACTTGCTGTCTTCGAAGTACTTGGATAATTTTTGCTTTATGATAATTTCAATCAGTTTCGAAAAAATACAGATGATAGAAATGGGTCTATAATTGTCAGTTTTATCCCTATTCCCTTTTTTGAAAATAGGAATGATTTTGGAGTATTTGAAAATATCTGGAAATTTACCAGTTTCGAACATTTGATTTATTAGGTTTGTTAGGGGCTCTGCAATTGTGTCAATAGTTCCTTTTAAGATTCTGCTAATAAGTTCATGGATATCTAGGCATCTTGAGTTTTTCAGAGATAAGATAGCTTTTCTGACATCAGAAATTGTTACAGGCCGCATGAAAAATGAGGAAAATGGAGAGAGAATTTTTTTTTAAATTCTGGAATGTTGTAGGGATTTAATTATATCTTTGGCCACGTTTGAAAAAAATTAACGAAATCCTCGGACAATAGTTTGTCCGTTGAAGGGTCGCATTTACACTTAGAGTTGTTCCTTTCGAAATTTATCAGCTTGCTTTCGATTTATTTTCAGCATCTGAGAGATACTTATCATAAGCTGTTTTTCTAGTTAAAATTAGCTGTGTTTCATAGTGTTTTTTGTAACACTTAAATATGTTGATGTGTGGAATCACATACAGTTTTTAAACTCATCAGTGTGTTTCCTTGTGAACTCAGATCATTGTTGAACCAAGGCACCCTGTCTGTTTTTATTAAATTTGTTCTTTTTTAGTTGAAATATTTTCTCTATTAGCCCATGAAAACATGAGATCAAAAAGGAAGCTGCAAAGTCAACATCAGAATCTAATTTCATATCACTCCAATTTATCTGAGATAATTCATCATTGAATAATTTGAATCCAGAATTTGTAATATTCCTACTGTAAGTGTGATTGACTTAAATAATGGGTATTATAGCAATTATTCTATATTGACCAGCATGATCTGAGAGGCAGGGTTCCAAGACCCCAGATTTGTAAAGGCTTGAGCTCAAATTTGTGAGAATATTGTCTAAACAGCTCGATTTTTGAATGGAAATTTTAGTATGTTCTTCAATTGTAAGTGCTAATCCATACGAATTTACAAGACATAATAACTCATTTGTAGGTAAAGAGTTAATTTTGAAGTCGATATTAAAATCGCCTAGTAATATGATTTTGCTGTCAAGATGAACAAATCTGTCTAACAACAACTCTAAATTTTTCATGAAAATATCAACAATTGAGCCACTGGGTCTATATAGGGTTATGATAAATAAATTCTAATCTACTAATTCGATACCACAAAATTCAGCATGTAGTTCTTCGCAATATGCAGTAACATCTAAGGATTTAGCTTTTATTGATTGTTTTAGATAAATTGCGATACCACCATGCGCACGTTGTTTTCAGATTATTTTCCGATTGCCAGTGTTCAGAGACACAAAGGATATCGAAATCGTAATCTATTAGAAATTAATCAATTTTCAGTAATTTATTTGATAGGCATTGTGTATTTATGTGAAACATTCTCAAAGAATCATTACCTCTCAAGTCTCTTGGGTGCACATTAATAAGATTGTATTTTTTTATGTACGAACTTGTCGGAGTTTGTATGGGCCTAAAAAAGAATTTGGTTCATTGTCGTTTCTAATGAAGTCATCTTTTTTGAAATTGAATCTCCTATATCCAACCCCTTTTGGCCAGAAAGACGGGGTGTAGAAATTTTCTTTGAATTTGTAATCGCCAGCTACCATGAAAGATTTCAGATTATTTTCGTTTTTGAGATATTTCACCAGGAAGGGTTCTTTCTTGTCATCTGTTTTTATCTTCAGGAATGATTTGATATCTTCTTCGGTAATATCTTCGTCTACTCTATGAATATACATCCAAACTCTGGGTTTTGCCCCTTTGAATTTGCCATCATCTTCCGACTGACCAAGCTTGCGCTTGAAAGATGTTTTCCGTTGGACCGTTTGCCAGTTTGAATTGTCATTTCCATTAAGACTTGATACTAGCTGGTTGGAAGTTGCATCTGCACCGTTTCTAAAATCACTTTCTAAATTGATGATTTCGTTACATTTCTGCACTGTTTGCACTGTCAGAAATTCACTTGCCGTTGGTTTCGGGTCCAAAAGTGGACCACCTTGTATATTGTGACTGTTTAGACATTCCATGGCAGGTAGTTTGACGAATTCATTTTTTGGGGGGGGCTTGCTCACACTGTTAGGAAAATTATATATATATGGGGTCGCAGTTTTGAAGGTATCAAGTTCAAATTAGCTACAAAAATCAATCTCTCAAATATCTCGGTCGAGTTCGTTATTGGGCAATATAGGGTAAGTAGTTTTAAAATGGCGGCCATTCAAACATTTTAAAAAATTAACAAAAAGAGCCGTAGTGTAAATATAATCAAAAACAATTTTAGGTTATAGATATAATCAGTACCTACAACTTCTGTTCATAGCAATTTTTCATAAAATACACAGGTAAAACAATAAAAATTGATAAAGAAAAATAACAAATATTGATAAAACATGAACACTCAATATAAATTTGATGTAATTGTACATTTTCTGGAGATCTTAATATAGACCCTGATTTAAAAAAAAATAGTTTATTTATTGAAAAGAAATAGATGAAAAAAAAAATCTGCCTTGAAGTGGAACTGGAACCTATATATTCAACAGCCAAAACAAAAACCTCTAACCGGAAGGCTATGACACATACGACAATTATATGTAATAACATGTAGGTATACCCATGAAAAGGTTGTTCAAATTTCAATTCAATGAATTTTGAAAAATTTACCTTTCCGCTGACTACAGGCCATCGGGATTTTTTTTTGTTGGCTTGGTTGTATTTTTAGTTTTTTGTTCAGTCTCTTTTCTGAACACACTGCTTTTTCAGTGGATTCGAATGTTTTTGCTGGTCCTGCCCCTTGTTTGTTTGGAATAGATATGGTATTATTTTCGTAGTTATGTAACTTTCTAGAAAACTTATTTTCTCATTTAATAATGTTATTAGAGTTTCCTTGTCCTCAATAATGGTGCTCTTGTCGGCTATGATTTGTTTCATCCGAGAATAATCTTCAGTCACGAACAAATCATCTGTCATATTCGCGTCAGCGAATGATGGTCTTTGATGGTCACCTCACAGCAAGTTTTGGATCTTACGCACACGCTTTGTGGTACACTGATTCATATTTTAAACACGTTAGACCACTTATCCTATTTTTCTTGCAGTATTTGCATAAATTTTTTGGCTTATCAATACAGACACTCTCAGTGGCAGCCATCTTCCCATAAAAGCACTATAGCTCCCTGGCTATATTCTTCCAAATGTTCCAGCAGAAATCAGCAGATGCAGATGTTGGTTAATAATAATGAATGAAACAGATGATCTCGTCATAGAACGACAGCATCTCGTAGATGAAAACTTTTTTTAACAATAGTGATTTGATTTTTTCCAAGAATGTTACAGACAAGAACTCTTCACAAATACTTGAATGCTTACTTTCCCCATCATTTATAATCGCTACATCGACGAGAACTCGTCAAAGTGCTGGAACTCGATTATCGTAGTGTTCTTATGTGCAACAATCATGTTGGCATGGTGAAATCTTTAATTAAAAAAAATGACAATATAAACTAGCAGGAACTATTCTTGGGGTACCGATTTCCATCTTATTATTTTTGAAATCACTAAAATCAAAAATTGGGATGCTATCGATGGACGGAAGTTAGCATCCCAATTTTACATTTACAAAAAAAAGTTTTAAGTACTAAAACTAACAGAACTATTGTTAAAAAGTATCAGGAACTATAGAACTATATCGGATGCTATAAGAACTCCACTTAGAGTGTGAGATGCTGAGACTTGAGATGCTAACTTCACATACGTCCGCTCCAATGCAAATTCCACAGAATATTAAAATCATCCTGTTGAGTATTGCGACCAGTCATACATTTCAGAAAACAGGCAAGCAAACAATACCATTTTGCAGTGCATATCGTGTATTTGGCAATTGCCAAGTAGCTAGTGTTAGCAAAATGCCTATTTTGTGTCATAGGTGAGCGGTATTGATACCATAAAAAAACAATAAAGAAACCAATAAAATTATTCCATTGCAGCACTTTTATATCTACTTAAGGCAATGGCATGAATTTAAAAATGGGTTCATTAGGTCGTATAACCACTAATTTTTGTCAGCGGGCAAAAACAAACAAAATCGTCATATTTAAATTTTTCGTAGCAGGAACCGCTGAGACAAAATATATATATAGGGTGTCCCATAATTATTGCGATAAAATGATAGGGATTGTAGTGGTCAGAAATGCATTCTATTTACGGAGAAACTAGTGGTAACGGAAGAAGAGCCTCAAGATTATACGCCGAACGGTTTTCAGAAAGTCATCATCCACATCACGCCATTGTTGCTAGGAGTCATTGACGTATTAGTATCCGTGGCAGCGTCAGATATCTAGTGGGCGCAGGGCGGCCCTTCGCGAGGCGCACAGTAGAATCTGAGGAAGAGGTTCTGCATCATGTAGAGGCCAATCCGTCTACAAGCGTGTGTGCTATTGCACATGATATGGGAGCGACTCGAAATACTGTTTGGAGGGCACTCCACAATCAACCACCTACACCCATACCATCTTTTAAGAGTCCAAGTCATGTGTCCGGAAGACTATCTGCCCCGTCGGCGCGGTTTTGTCATTGGTGGTTGCAGCAGGAGTTGATTACTGACTAGACCTCTTTTGCAAAGGACGGGTATTTTAATAGCCGTAACAGTCATATTTGGGATGAAGAGAACCCCCATGCCATAGCCGTTCTGATAGACCAATATCTGTTTTCCAATAACATCTGGGGCGGCATTGTAGACGAACAAATCATCGGGCCACACCTGCTCCCACCTCGTTTGGATGGTAATGTTTATGGTCAATTCCTACAGCATGGGCTGCAGGAACTATTAGGAAATGTGCCATTGGACATAAGAGCTCACATGTGGTTTCAGCACGATGGCACTCCAGCCCACTTTCCTTTGCGAGTGCGGCAGTATTTGGACGAAACATTCTCAATAGGTCGATAGGCCGTGGTGGCCCTTTGCATTGGCCTGCGCAGTCGCCCGACTTGGGTCCAACTAAAAGGTTTAGTCTACAAAACACCGGTTCCAAACCATCAAGAGCTACTGGGAAGAGTGATGGCTGCGTCTGCACATGTTCCGGACAGGCAAGTTTAAAGAATTGAGTAAACTCGAAATGGATGAGAAAGCATAGAAAATCCAATGTCCCATGCTTTTCCAGTCACCGAGTCATCAGTGTTTTTGGATAATCAACAATTGAAAATGGTAAATCATTATCTATGTGAAACATATTCTGAATTGTACAATTTCATTCATACACTACAACACGACAAAAGTGACTTGAATTCGCCACAGTTTCCAAACCAAGTGCCTAGGAGTAATTCTGATAATGTTTTCTACATAAAAGTGGAAATAGATCAACATTTTTCGAGAAATAAATGATTAAAAATAGAGTGTTCCAATCTAACAAATAGAAGTCTGTCAAAGCCAAGCCATTGTACTACAGTACAATATCAATGTGAACCAGATGTGAACTTATCTTGAAATACTCAAGAAATTAGTTCGAAACATGTCGAAAATACTAATAATTTTATGAATTCGAACGAGATATTGATGTTGATAGTGAGAAATCTCGAACCGTACTCTCCAAAAAACAGCCCAAAAACAGTTACATGTGTCACCATCGCCATCAGTAAAATCAACTTCCAAAGAACAACGAATCAGATGAGAAAAATGAAGAATTCAACCCATCATCAGCATCTGCAACAGTCAGCAGCTTCAGAATCTAAATCTGTCCTGGTAGTCCTAAATAATAGTAACCATTTGAGAATGCATCACTTTTGCATCATAAAAAACGTAATCGTTGTGTGGGTTATGGGCCACTGTGGAATTGCAGGAAACGAAGCAGTAGACATACTAACCTAAATAACACCTTATAAAGATATGATGATTTATTATACTCTAATACATCCGTCAATTCCTCCTCGTATTTCCCACCTATCAGAGCTTAGGTTAACAAGAAGATATATCCTTAGCATTACAAGATTTAAAATGAAGCACGGGAAATTTCCTTCCCATATTCACGAAATTGGTCTAGCTGAAACTACCTATTATTCTTGTGACAACACGTCAGTTTGCGATCTTAATAATATTTTTTTACATGCAATCTTATCTAAATTTAAAGAAATTTCTTTTAGCTAATTATTCATTCTTACTTTCTTTTTGCCAATTTTTATCTGTAGTAATGACTGCAGAATGCAGCATCATCTGCAAAAGATAAAATTGTATCTTCTGGGAGTTTAAGTAAAAGATTATTTATATATAGAATAAAATATTTGCATCTAAGTATTGTATCATATGGAACACCGGTTCCTACCAAACAAAATTTACTCATAATGCCATTAACTTTTACACGTTGTTTTCTATTTTGTAAATAACTAGAAATTGGTTAGTGTGCATTGCCTCTTATAACGCAATGAAATATTTTATTTAATAAGAATTTAATGCCTTGGCTAGGTAGAGATACAGCTACCGGTGTACTTTTCTCACTTACTATAAACTTTGTAAGTGAGATGCGCTACGAAATTTAATGCAGGTCTGTCTTATTGATAAAATATTTCACTTCATGATAAAATCAAGTATCTAAAATATATTACTTTTTTTGGTATGTTAGGTATGAAGACATAGGCTGTTTATACAAGATAACATGCCTATTTTTAGATTTAAAAATAGGTTTGATATCACCGCACTTAAGGATATCAGGCCAAAAAGATTTACCGTAAAATCAGATAAATATTTATTTATTTTTATATTGATATTATCAACTCTTCCATTTGTCATCTTCATTTTGTTTATGATATTCGAAATTTCAAATGAATCAGCTGGTGAAATAAATATTGTTTCAGAATTATTTTATGTAAGACAAGAGAAATGCTATGAGGTATGAAAATCTAATCAATCAACTTCGTTCCAATATTACATTGAATATTTTTCACAAAATGATAGACAGTGTTTAATGGCTCTTGCACAAAAAAATACAAAATAATATTATTTCTATTGGTGCTGGTACTTTTGAAGTTGGTGCCAAAAGTCTTCTATCTAACTACAATATCAAAAGTACCAGCACCAATATAATTAATACTATTCTGTAATTTTCAGTGAATTAACTAACAAAGTTGGTCCAATTATTGTCAAAAAATATTCATTTCACACTTTTGAGATTAACATAGTCACGAAAATCGTTGAACGTTCGCTAATAACAAAGAATCTAATACTTATTCTATTACCCATGTATACTATTTACTTGTACTTGCTATTGTTCTCGAAAACCGTAGCTACTTCAGAAAAATGCCCAATTTAAATGATGCTACACATAATCTCTTCTTTTATTTGGCTGTCTCAATCTTCTTATTTTGCACTTTTCTCGAAATTCTATATTTAACCCTTTGAATCAATAAGTCCCAGAACGCTTCTATATTTCTCGGCAGTTATTTTAAAATTTTATGATTGCTTTTGCCAAAAAATTAAGATGTTTCTAATATCACGTTGCTACTACCAAGATTCTTTGAAGGACGATTTGTCTTTACTTCTAACAACTGAATAATTACTGTTAAGGGGTGTAAGGGGTGCAAAGCAAAACTGGTGACGAAATGCTAGCCCAAACGTCAACCTCACCTGCTCGAGCGGTTGTAAATTCTACTAAACTGCTAGAAACTAACGAGGTTCTGCCGACCGAGTCGCAGTGTTATATCTGTACATACGAAACTGAGGAAATGCAATTTCGAAAAGTAGGGTTTCTTCTATCAACCCGCATTGGCCAGCGTGATAGTATATCGGCTAAAATTCTGTGTAAATTATGGAAAGACAACAGCAGCAACGGCCCTCAGTCCCCGGCGGTTTGCTAATCCCTGATCAAGGTAGCGGCCAGACAAGGAGAAAGACAGAGGGTACCATAGAAGACAACTGATAGTCTTTAACCTGAACACTAGAACACTGGCAGCAACAGAAAAGCTACAAGAACTCGAAGAAGAACTGTCACAATATCAAATGGGATATTCTTAGCTTAAGTGAGCATAGAAAAAAAGGTAACGAAGAACTAATACAGTCAGGAAATATGTTTTATTTTAATGAATCGGAAAATGTCAATGATGGCGGTGTAGCTTTCTTAGTGAGCAAGAAGCAGGCACCAAATATAACCCAAATTGATAGCATTAGCCCGAGGGTGATCCACCTCATTTATAAACTGAACAGCAAATACCATCTCAAAATTGTTCAAGCCTATGCCCCAACCTCCACCTACTCAGCAGAAGAAATGGAATGCTTCTATGAAAATGTGGAGACCGCAGTGGAACAGACACCTAAGCATTATACATTTTTAATTGACGATTTTAATGCAAAACTGGGTCATAGATTGGTCGATGCAGAGATGTCCCAGGATACGCAAGGGTATGGGCATAGAAACAAAATAGGACAAGTTTTTTTTGATAAACCACCCCGAAAGTGGACCTAGTTAAATCCTGATGGAAAACACCAAGAACGAAATAGACCTAATAATATCAGACAGAAAGGAGACTGTGTTGTGATCGGTTTTGAACAGGTTTACAATAGGTAGCGACCATAAAATGGTTCGAGGACATATATTGTTTAACTTCAAAAATAAGAGATCCAAGTTGATAGGAACAAGTAATAAATGGAAACCCCTAGAAAGTCTGATTGACGTCTATAATGCGTGCTTGTCCAGGGGCACAACAGCCTCCCAGTGGGATCGAGCAGTAATAATAATCATGCATAAGAAAGGTGATACAACAAACCTACAAAATTATGGTCCCATCAGCCTACTCTCTAAACCAACAACAAGTGCTATACCCACTAACGAAATGTCGTATAGACTATAGATATGTTAATATCATTAAACACGTCTATGAAAATGCCAATGCTTGAATTAAACTGCATGACTACGGAAAATTTTCCCAAAGAAAGAGGTTTGAGACAGGATGATGTTATATCTCCTAAACTTTTTAAGACCCTATTGGAATACATGTTTAAAAAGATTGATTTTGAGGATATGGGACTGGTGAGAGACTGAACCACCTGAGATTTGCGGACGATATTGTCTTAGTAAGAGACAAAATTGACGAGGCAAGGGAGATGCTTAGGCGACTGGATTGTGCTTCGGAAACGGCAGGTTTAAAAATCAACTTTAGTAAGACCCAGTTTATGATCAACTTGGTAATGAGTGAACGAATTTCCTTGGGTTCAAATCATATTGAACAAGTAGTCTCATGTTAATATCTGGGAAATCGAATTCTTATAGCCAGAGATAACTAAACCCGAGAGATAACGCGAAGAATCGGCTTAAGTTGGGCAGCTTTTGGAAAGCTAAGCAACGTTCTAAAGTCGGACAGGTTGGAACTGTCTAAAGAAAAATGTTTTCAACCAGTGCTTCCTGTGCTAACGTACGGAGCAGAAACTTTAACACTAACAAAGAAAACCATAAATAAAATCCGCGTTGCACAGAGAGCCATGGAGAGAGCAATGCTGGGCATATCATTGAGGGATAGATTCTCTAATATCAGACTTCGCCGAATGTCTGGAGTTACCGATGCAATTGATCTTATAACTAAGCTAAAGTAGAACTGGGCCGGACATGTGGTGAGAATGACGGACGGACGATGGAGTGGAGACCGCGACAAGAGGCCTTTCGGAACAAAGGTCGCCCACCAACAAGATGGACCGAGGATATTAGAAGAATAGAGCCAAATTGAATGACTGCAGCACAAGATTGAGGACGTTGGATTGGACTACGGGAGGCCAATGTACAGCAGTGGACGCAACTGGGCTGAATGATGATGATGAATTACTGTCTGGTTCCTTATATTTAGTACTGATGATTATCTCTTTTCTGTCGTTCCAATGTTATCTAACTTATGCTAAAACGTTGATGGGCACCAATAAATATTTCTTATTTTGTTTTATGCATCGATTAAAGGTAAACTATACAAAGTACATACGTACAAAAAAACTAACCCAAAAACCATTTTATGTCTCTGGGTACATTTGTCAATATTTAAAAAAGTGGGGAGTAACATATATTGGAATATTCATACAAATATACAAACACATATAAAAAAGAATAAAGAAAAATAGTTTCTTCCCAAATTAATCATCCATTTCATTTGATGTTGAAATCAAGATTTCTTTCAGCAAGGAACAACTTCTCCACAGAGAGGCGACCTCTTCTGAAAGGATAGTTATAGTGGAGGAGAGATATCCTAAAGAACAGATGAAAGCAGATAGGCTGAAAGCTCTCCAGCGCTCCATCATGAAAGCTCTCCAGTGCTCCATCATGAAAGCGTATGAAGCAGTGCCAGCAGACATACATCAAGTAAGGCTCGTGAAATACATACATAAGCCCGGTTACCTTCCGCTACCTGCAAAGATGAAGCAATGGCAGACTGAATAGAGGCACTGGCTACTTTGCTGATTTCCTATGATAATGTAAGTCTAAGAGTCCTGCGGAGAGATGACCTGCCAGAACAAGTTCAAGGAAAGTGAGTTGGGGAAGGCTAGCAAACCAACAACCTTGAAAGGCAAAGAAATCATGGGCCAGGAAGCAGGACCCATTGCCTAAGCAGAAGATGGGAAAATATTCTATGCCGGTGAAAGTCATGGAGCAAGATGATCAGTGCAGAAAAGCTAGAGCAGATCCAACGATATTCAGCCAAACATAACGAGTCAGGATCCTGCAGGCCAAAGTGCACAAGCCAAGGCAGCTAGTGCCGTACGGTGTTACAGGTAGGGAAACGAAAGCATTGACGTGGCCCTTCTGCAGGAGCCTTGGCTACATGGAAGGACCATATCAGGATTCATCTAACAAAAAGTGCATTGCTATATTATAGGCCATCTATTAGGCCAAGAGCATGCATCATACATAGTGAAATAGTTACTTGTGTTCTAATTTCGGGGCTATGAAACGCTGATGTTATAACTGGAATCCTTTCATAACAAACAGAGGAGAAACGAAGAGACTCGTACTCGGTTCTACCTATTTTCCTGGGAAATCTGACCAGCCCCTCACAGGCTGTTATACACTACTGCCGAGGGAAGGACCTGCAACTAATCCTGCCTGAGATGCGAGACAAGCGCCCACCATAACATCTGGGCTAGCTCAGACATCAACAAAAGACGTATGTTGCTTTAGATGTAGTAGAACAAGTGATGACATTGTAGTTAATAAGTTCAGAAATCACAGAGAAACAAAAAATTCCAGTGGCCACCTTTTTGGATTTCAGAGGAGCATTCAGTAATGCTTCAGTCATATCTATAACAGACTGTATGGAAAGAAGAGCATTATACTCAGTAATCTACGGGAGGATCGAAGCAAATTTAAAGGGCAGGGTACTTACAACGCCCTGAGAGAGGCAACCATCCCGGCATAGGTAGGCAGAGGAGGTCTTCAAGGAGGCGTACCATCCTCTGTGGGCAGTTCTATTAGAAACTCATCTAATTAAATTGTATGGAGAAGGTATTCATTGCCTGGGGCACTTTGATGATCTAGGCATAGTCATAAGAGGACGAATTCCAAATACGCTCCAAAAAAAACGTATCCGAAAAGAGTAAATATAGTAAGTGACTTGTGATGGCAGAAGGAAATCTCAGTAAATCTTCACAAAACCACACTATCTGCGTCTACAAAATAAATAGGAAATGCAAGGCCTACAAAGGCCACAGATTATCGGGGTGGAGATTTCATTTGCTGATGAAGTTGAATACCTTGGGGTAACTTTTGACCACATGGAGCTCACACTTTTAAAAAACCATCTAGGGGATCCTATAGATGTGTAGTCAGAATAGAATAGAATAGAATAGAATAGAATAGAATAGAATAGAATAGAATAGAATAGAATAGAATAGAATAGAATAGAATAGAATAGAATAGAATAGAATAGAATAGAATAGAATAGAATAGAATAGAATAGAATAGAATAGAATAGAATAGAATAGAATAGAATAGAATAGAATAGAATAGAATAGAATAGAATAGAATAGAATAGAATAGAATAGAATAGAATAGAATAGAATAGAATAGAATAGAATAGAATAGAATAGAATAGAATAGAATAGAATAGAATAGAATAGAATAGAATAGAATAGAATAGAATAGAATAGAATAGAATAGAATAGAATAGAATAGAATAGAATAGAATAGAATAGAATAGAATAGAATAGAATAGAATAGAATAGAATAGAATAGAATAGAATAGAATAGAATAGAATAGAATAGAATAGAATAGAATAGAATAGAATAGAATAGAATAGAATAGAATAGAATAGAATAGAATAGAATAGAATAGAATAGAATAGAATAGAATAGAATAGAATAGAATAGAATAGAATAGAATAGAATAGAATAGAATAGAATAGAATAGAATAGAATAGAATAGAATAGAATAGAATAGAATAGAATAGAATAGAATAGAATAGAATAGAATAGAATAGAATAGAATAGAATAGAATAGAATAGAATAGAATAGAATAGAATAGAATAGAATAGAATAGAATAGAATAGAATAGAATAGAATAGAATAGAATAGAATAGAATAGAATAGAATAGAATAGAATAGAATAGAATAGAATAGAATAGAATAGAATAGAATAGAATAGAATAGAATAGAATAGAATAGAATAGAATAGAATAGAATAGAATAGAATAGAATAGAATAGAATAGAATAGAATAGAATAGAATAGAATAGAATAGAATAGAATAGAATAGAATAGAATAGAATAGAATAGAATAGAATAGAATAGAATAGAATAGAATAGAATAGAATAGAATAGAATAGAATAGAATAGAATAGAATAGAATAGAATAGAATAGAATAGAATAGAATAGAATAGAATAGAATAGAATAGAATAGAATAGAATAGAATAGAATAGAATAGAATAGAATAGAATAGAATAGAATAGAATAGAATAGAATAGAATAGAATAGAATAGAATAGAATAGAATAGAATAGAATAGAATAGAATAGAATAGAATAGAATAGAATAGAATAGAATAGAATAGAATAGAATAGAATAGAATAGAATAGAATAGAATAGAATAGAATAGAATAGAATAGAATAGAATAGAATAGAATAGAATAGAATAGAATAGAATAGAATAGAATAGAATAGAATAGAATAGAATAGAATAGAATAGAATAGAATAGAATAGAATAGAATAGAATAGAATAGAATAGAATAGAATAGAATAGAATAGAATAGAATAGAATAGAATAGAATAGAATAGAATAGAATAGAATAGAATAGAATAGAATAGAATAGAATAGAATAGAATAGAATAGAATAGAATAGAATAGAATAGAATAGAATAGAATAGAATAGAATAGAATAGAATAGAATAGAATAGAATAGAATAGAATAGAATAGAATAGAATAGAATAGAATAGAATAGAATAGAATAGAATAGAATAGAATAGAATAGAATAGAATAGAATAGAATAGAATAGAATAGAATAGAATAGAATAGAATAGAATAGAATAGAATAGAATAGAATAGAATAGAATAGAATAGAATAGAATAGAATAGAATAGAATAGAATAGAATAGAATAGAATAGAATAGAATAGAATAGAATAGAATAGAATAGAATAGAATAGAATAGAATAGAATAGAATAGAATAGAATAGAATAGAATAGAATAGAATAGAATAGAATAGAATAGAATAGAATAGAATAGAATAGAATAGAATAGAATAGAATAGAATAGAATAGAATAGAATAGAATAGAATAGAATAGAATAGAATAGAATAGAATAGAATAGAATAGAATAGAATAGAATAGAATAGAATAGAATAGAATAGAATAGAATAGAATAGAATAGAATAGAATAGAATAGAATAGAATAGAATAGAATAGAATAGAATAGAATAGAATAGAATAGAATAGAATAGAATAGAATAGAATAGAATAGAATAGAATAGAATAGAATAGAATAGAATAGAATAGAATAGAATAGAATAGAATAGAATAGAATAGAATAGAATAGAATAGAATAGAATAGAATAGAATAGAATAGAATAGAATAGAATAGAATAGAATAGAATAGAATAGAATAGAATAGAATAGAATAGAATAGAATAGAATAGAATAGAATAGAATAGAATAGAATAGAATAGAATAGAATAGAATAGAATAGAATAGAATAGAATAGAATAGAATAGAATAGAATAGAATAGAATAGAATAGAATAGAATAGAATAGAATAGAATAGAATAGAATAGAATAGAATAGAATAGAATAGAATAGAATAGAATAGAATAGAATAGAATAGAATAGAATAGAATAGAATAGAATAGAATAGAATAGAATAGAATAGAATAGAATAGAATAGAATAGAATAGAATAGAATAGAATAGAATAGAATAGAATAGAATAGAATAGAATAGAATAGAATAGAATAGAATAGAATAGAATAGAATAGAATAGAATAGAATAGAATAGAATAGAATAGAATAGAATAGAATAGAATAGAATAGAATAGAATAGAATAGAATAGAATAGAATAGAATAGAATAGAATAGAATAGAATAGAATAGAATAGAATAGAATAGAATAGAATAGAATAGAATAGAATAGAATAGAATAGAATAGAATAGAATAGAATAGAAAAGAATAGAATAGAATGGTATTATATATAATTTTTATACACCAAGATGACCTACATTTTTGACCATTCTTCTTCCATACAGAGTCCCAGAATCCCAAGATATTCTATCGCATTTACATTATTATTATTATTTGACGCAGGGTGCCGAAGCGGGTACATAGACCATTCGGCCCAGAGAACCTCTCCCCATTGCTCCCCAGACCTGCGGTTCCCCGAGTATCCCAAAAACTTGGTCCAGATATAATAATAATAATAATAATATCGTCTTTATTTGTTTTTCTTTACAAAAAATACTGAGCTGAGAACGCTATTCAGACAAAGTTTAGCTATAGCTATTCTTACACTTAACCTCAATAGCATAGCCATTTCTAATGATGGAACAAAAGAAACATCTAAAGCTAAATGACGTAAACCTAACATATACTATTGAATTATTTTAAATAAACATAAAATAAAGTACTTAGATTCACATAAAAATAATAGCACTATTTCTGGAAAATAATTTCAGAAGAAATCAAAAATCAAAAAGGAGCGAATAATACACATATATACACATACATACACACACATACACACATATACGCAGAAGTGGTTGAGGTGAAGCTAAGAAGATTCCCACAAACGGGTAGATGGAACTCATTGCCGCAGATAAGGCAATCTATCTAGAGATGGACACTCGAACAAACAAAACAACAAAATATGGCAATGTCAAAATGTATTACCCCCGGAGGGTCCCACTTCAGGTGGAGAATCCCTCCCTACTAACGTAGGCTGCCACCAGGATTCTGGGGGGGCAACATTCCGCAAAAAACCAAAAAACAATATTTTTTGGGAAGGCCAAAGATCGCCAGGACCCCTCCGCTGATTCTGGCGTAGAGCATCAAACTCCTGAACCTACGCCAACATTAGTGGTACAAACCTCGCAGCCGTCGCTTACTCGAACTTATTCTGAAACGACAGCAAAAAACACGGAAGTCGAGGATGAGGAAGAATTACCCAGCGGAGGTCAGCGAATTCGTACGGGCTTACGAAGAAAGCGAAACTCTCCCGGGATGGATAACAAGTAACCGAAAAAGTCAAAAACAAATGGGCAAACCTCAAACTCACCAGTTAAGAATGCTGAGCCAAAAAATGCCTCTGACTGGGCAGAAGTGAAGAGTAGAAGAAGAAAGCGCCCGGAAGAGCCGCAAAAGAACAAATTGCAGAAAATAGCGACAAGACCGAATGCGCTTATTATTCGCCCGAAGGAGAAGGAGAAGTACTCCGAGATACTCTATCGAGTAAAGAGGGACGTCCCTGCTGAACAGGCTCGATCCTGCCTTGACAACATTCGTAGGACAGCTACGGGGGATATGTTGATCAACCTGGCTGTAACTAAATTCGATAAACTATTGTCTGAAAAAGTATTTGAATTTTCCATTGTCTATCATAATGCTTATAATCTTTTTATAGTTTGTATTTACAGAACACCTGACGCTGACTTGCATATATTCAGTCAAAAATTACTGAGCTTGCTTGAATCCCTGCCTTTAAAAAGCAAGTTAATTTTATGTGGAGACCTTAATATTGACTTTTCCAATGTGTGTACTGCTCAAGAATCTCTTCAGTCCATTTTCGACTCTTTTGGCATAATCATGCATGTTAACTCACCAACCAGAATAACTAAAACTAGTTCTAGTACTATAGACTATGTCGTATCATCCTTCGATCCAAAATTCGTTGACTGTACTGTCCTTAATTCAGGTTTCTCGGATCATGAAGCAATACTAACAAAATTTTCGGCTAAATATAAGTGCAAAAATGCTTCGCGCAAATTATGCCGTATTTTTTCTGATAAAAATTTTCGTAATTTCAAGCACCTATGTCTAACAACAGACTGGTTTGTCCTATCTGACGATGTCAATATCGAATTTCTGAGATTTATAAAAACATTATCTAACTTGGCATTCAAATCCTTTCCTCTTAGGCCTCTAAAAATCAAACAACATAAACCCTGGTCTACTAAAGGCTTACGTACATCTGCAAAGAACATGCGCTCACTATCCTACATAAAAAAATCATCGGACAGCGTCTTCTACCATGATTACGTAAAACGTTACAGAAAAATCTATCATAAGACTATAAAAGCTGCCAAGGACATTTATTATAATAGGAGGCTGGCCAATTCCGGTAATGTTGCTAAAGAAATGTGGTCTATTGTGAATGACTTAAGAAATAAGACCTCACCATCTAACACAATCTCTATTTCACCCGAGAACCTAAATAATTACTTTGTAGATGTAGCAAAACATTTAAAGAACACCATAACTCCTTCCGATGACCCCCTCTCATTTCTCCCTAAGGCTAATATGAATTTACACAGTTTCTTCTTTACACCCGTAGTATTAGCAGAGCTTAACAGTACAATTAATGACATTAAAAACAAATCTTCATCTGGGGCTGATGGGCTTACTCTGAAAATGTGCTCGAACCTGCTGGAATGCACATTGAATCATTTTATTACTTTAATTAACAAATCATTCCAAAATGGAGTTTTTCCAAACTGTCTTAAGACGGCAATAATTGTTCCTCTGCATAAAGGAGGAGATAAAGATCAAGCTTCGAACTATCGCCCAATTGCACTCCTTCCCACATTATCAAAGATCATCGAAAGATTTGTTAAAAAAAGGCTTCTATCTTTTCTTTTTAAATATAATATACTCTCTACCTATCAATTTGGATTTTTAAGTAACAAATGCACAAATGATGCCATGTTTTCCCTCTTTAATAATGTATACTCAAACCTGATCAACCATCACTCTATAGCAACAATTTTCTGTGATTTCTCTAAGGCTTTTGATTGCGTAGATCATAATATATTAACTAATAAATTGGAGTACTACGGTTTCAGAGGAGTGTCCCTCGAATGGTTTAAGTCGTATCTCAACAGCAGGACTCAGATTGTGAGGGTTGATACGTCGATGTCTTCTTGCAAACCAATTGAATATGGAGTGCCTCAAGGTTCAGTACTGGGCCCTATTTTGTTTCTGCTTTTTATCAACGACATTGCTAGTCTTAACATTAGCGGTGAAATCTGCCTCTTTGCGGATGATACTAGTTTCACGTGGAGCAACCCGGATATTACGACACTTCATAGGACTGTATCTAGAGACTTAGTCACGATTAAATCTTGGTGCGATTCAAATCTCCTATGCCTCAATGTTTCTAAAACAAAAGTTTTATCATATAAAAGTACATTGCAATCTTTTGTACTTAATAACACCACTATTGAGGCCGTTGAATCTGTGAAATTCTTGGGGCTTATTGTAGACAACCGCTTAAAATGGGACTTGCACATCGATGCTTTATCTAAAAGGTTAAGTTCTGCCTGCTTTGCGCTGAGATCAGTTTCCAAGGAGCTCAACTTGTCTACTTCTAGAACAGTCTATTATGCCATTTTTGAGTCGCATCTCCGATACGCCCTTCCATTCTGGGGTACGTGTTGTGCAACTCAATTTGAACGTATTTTTAAACTGCAGAAGAGAGCTGTTCGGTATTCACTGAGACTTAGCAGTAGGACTCACTGCCAGGATTACTTTAAAAAATTTAAAATATTAACTCTTCCGTCCCTATTCATATTTGAATCTGTATCCTTAATCCGCAAGCACGTATCTTCTATTCCAGAGAGGCCATCTCACAACTATCCGCTTAGAAACACGGAGCATGATCTTTATCTGCCAACCCCTCGCTCAGAGTTGGTTAAAAGCTCTATACTGTACAATGCAAAAAAATGCACAATCATCTACCATTTGAAATCAAATCCATAAGATCTTTTCCTGAATTTCGAAAGGTTTTGAAATCATACTTACTGGAGAGAGCCTTTTATGCAGTAAGCGAATTTTTTGTTAAAAATTGTTAATACTTAATATTAAGCTTCTTACACCCACTGGTTTAGTGAATATTATTTGATGTTTGATATCCTAAGGGTCTTTTGTAATGTAAAATCATCTGTCACACAAAATTAAATCTATAACGGCTTATCCCAGATTCAATTAAATACCTACTACCTAGGATAATGCCTTTTATGCAGTTAACGACTTCTTTCACTAAGGCACGTTTCTGCTCAGCTCACGCACTGGTTTATTGTTTGTACAAAATTTGTTTTTGTTTTGTGATTTAGTTAGTGTTTACCTTCTGACTGAATTTACAGCTGTTTGTTAACTTACTTTCTAACCGAATATACAGCTGTAGGTTTCATTCTGATACTTACTAACTTATATTTTTACATCTTTATATTTTTATATTTTTGTTTTATATTATATAAATTTATTTAATTTTAATTTAATTTTTAGTTTTGCCTTTGTTTTGTTTTGTAGTGTTTGATTTTGATATTTTTATTTTGCTTTGTCTACAAAATTTATATTTTTTCGACAATAAAGCATTTCTCTCTCTCTCTCTCTCTCTCTCTCTCCTAACAAAGGAAGTACTGACAATGCACAATTATTGGAAAAAACCATAACCCAACTCCTTGGTGAAGAGGCCGTGGTACTAAGCATGAGAAATCAAGAGAACCCTGAGATCAAAACCTTGACGAAACGACGACAAAGGAGGAAGTACTCGAAGCCCTACTGTTAACCTAGACTCCATCAAGTCCCTGCGAAAGACGCACGGAGGAACCCAGACTGCTTCCGTAACTTTGGCAGCCACGGGTGCGAAGAGGATCTTAGGCGAACATGGTAAAATCAGAATAGGATGGGTCATATGTCGCATAAGGAGAGTAAAGAGACCCACCAAGTGCTACAAGTGCTGGCACTTCGGACATCTTGCCATCAAATGTCAGAGCGAGGTAGACAGAGGTAAACTCTGCTACAAGTGTGGAAAGGTGGGTCACAAGACCACTGACTGCAAGATGGAGGCAAAGTGTGTACTATGCACCGAGAAAGGTCTTGTCGAGAATCTGGCCCATATTGCCGGTAGCACCATATGCCAATTTTACAAGGAGGTCATCCAGAAGCTAAACAAAAAACGAAAATGAAGATGTTACAGCTAAATCTCAACCATTGTGCAACCGCACACGATCTGCTCATACAGACGGTGCGAGAACTAAAGGTAAACCTTGCGATGATATCGGAACAATTTAGACACCTTGACACGCCGTTCTGGGTAACCGATACATTCACTAAATCTGTAATCTCGTCATGTGGAAACCTTCAATTCCAGAGCATAACTAATATAGATATGTGGCAGCCAAGCTAGACGGAGTCTATTTCTACAGCTGTTACGCTCCACCAAGCCAGTCAGTGGAACAATTCACAGGTTTTCTAGACAGACTGATCGAAGAAGCCAGACAGTGGTCCCCCGTGTTTATCGCTGGAGATTTCAATGACTGGGCAGTCTCTGGGGTAGCAAGAATACCAATATGAGGGGGCAGGCATTATTGGAGGCTATGTCCACACTGGATGTTGTCCTACTGAACAATGGCAAGGAGCCTACGTTCACTAGAGGAGAGACGAGTCAATTATGGACGTCTCTTTTTTGAGCAGCAGCCTCGTCAAAGAAAACTGCTCCTGACAGGTGTCCGACATCTATACCGCCAGCGATCATAACGCGATACTTTGGGAGGTATCCATCAACTGCAGTAGGGGACTAGCACCAAAGAAGACCAACCCGACTGGCTGGAAAGCGAATACCTTCGATACTAACTCTTTCCTAGTGGCCCTAGAAGACCATCCGATCAATACCGGTGGTGCGATGGAAAAAGCCGACGACATCATTGAAAGAATCACCAAGGCCTGTGAAGCCTCCATGCCCCGGAAGCGAAGAGGAAACAAGTCACCACCAGTGTACTGGTGGATAGACTCGATCGCCAACTTCCGCAAAGAGTGTGCTAAAAGAAGGAGACGACAGCGAGCACGAAAGAAATCAAGCTTCGAAGAACCGCAGGAAAAATACAAGGAGGCATGACGAAGACTCAACAGAACTATCAAGCACAGCAAGAAGCAATGCTGGCAGGAGCTCCTTGATGAAGTGGAGAGTGACCCTTGGGGCAAGCCGTACAAAGTGGTCATGAGGCGGTTGAAAAGCACACCAATGCCATCGCCAACTTGCCCACAGATTCTGGAGAGGATTGTAAGAGCTCTATTTCCTGAGAACATGGTACTCCACCGTCCAGTAGAGCAGTGTGCGATTGAAACGATTTCCCGCGAATTACCGAGAAGCAAATGAGAGAAGCCTGTAACAGAGTGGGAAATACGAAGGCCCCTGGCTTAGATGGAGTTCCAAACGTCGCGCTGAAGGTAGCCATCAGTAAGGCACCATCTCTGTTCCTAGATGTATATAACGCTTGTCTTAACGTGGAAGCAGCAGAGACTAGTACTACTGCCAAAAGGGAAAAAACCGCCGAATGAACCATCATCCTATCGTCCGCTCTGCATGCTGGATACGGCTGGAAAAATCCTTGAGCGTATACTTCATAGAAGGCTAGAAGCAGTAGTGGAACCATTACTTGGAGAAAAACAATATGGCTTTCGGAGAGGCCGCTCAACTCTTGATGCAATCGACCCCGTCGTAAAAACCGCAAATAAAGCTGTTTCAGGGGTTAGATTGAAGGGAGGAACAAAAAAGTACTGTCTGGTGGTGACGATTGACATAAAAAACGCATTTAACACAGCCAGATGGGATTGCATAATGGAGGCTCTTCGAAAGATGAATGTACCAAGATACTTACAGAGGAGCCAGCTACTTTACTGAAAGAATCCTCAGGTATGACACAGAGGACGGTCCCAAGCAGTTCAAAGTCACTGGAGGGGTAGTACCCCAAGGCTCCGTGCTAGATCCTCTCTTATGGAATATTATGTACGACGGGCTTCTGAAACTGATATTGCCGGAGGAGGCGAGCCTCGTAGCATTCGCGGACGATGTGGCGGTGGTGATTGTGGCAAAGCACCCGGAGGAAATAAATTTCATTTTTGATAAGGTCTTCGAGAAGATTAGTGGATGGATGAAGTCAGTAGGCCTGAAGCTAGCAGAGCAGAAGACAGAGGCGGTGCTGATCACTAGTCGGAAACACGTGGAGACGATAATGCTGCAGGTTGGGGAGCACGAGATCACATCCCAACCATTCATTCGATACTTGGGAATGATGATCGATGCCAGGTTGAGCTTTAAAAAGCAAGCTGAATTCGTTAGTGTGAAGGCTTCTGGAGTGAGGAACATTCTATCTCGACTCATGCCGAACGTAGTAGGACCAAAACAGAGAAGGAGTGCTCTGCTGTTGTCGGTGGTTACATCTGTAATCACTTATGGTTTTGCCATCTGGACCGACGCACGGAAAGTGGCATCAGTCTATCGGCTGAGGAAGGAAGGTGGACTCATCATCTTATCCCACAGGTGGATACCTGGCTTAGCCACCCCCACGGAGAATTCGATTACTACCTGACTCAGATGCTCTCTGGACATGGTTGCTTCCGAGAATACCTTCATAAATACAAACATGAAGATTCCCCGGAGTGCCCAACATGTGTAAGAGTCAATGAAAGTGCGTATTCTTCATATGCCCACGATTTAACATCCTTCGTCGTTCTTCGGAAGCTTCATTTCCAGGAAGGATCACGCCTGAAAACATGGTGAAGGCCATGGCCTTATCAGAGACGGCCTGGGCAGCAACAAGCGATTTCGCAGCTGAGGTGCTGAAAGAACTTCGCTCTGCAGAGAAAAGGAGAAGAAATGAACAACATCGAGGAAGCAATTGAAGAAGGGGCTGTTTAGCTAAATCCTCCCCCCGCGAAGTAGTGCCTGACGGCGATTCCGTGGGGGAAGCAGAGGCCAGAGATAGAGGAGGTTTTTTAGTCGGTATTGAAAAAGCGCTTCCGAGTTCGATATACCAGGCAGAGCAACAAGACCTGATGTTACGTAAAAGTATTATTCCCCAAAACTATTAAAAAACACACATATACACGCATATACACGGAGAAAGTGGCCCCGCCTTGTGCGCCGAGAAAGACAATAAGCGAAATTGTACCCACATTGCTGGTAGCAGCAGATGCCCGATCTTTCAAGAGGCACTCCAGACGGTGAGAAAGAAACGAGTATGAAGATACTTCAGCTCAATCCAAATCACTGCGAGGCTGCGCACGACCTGCTCATGCAGATCATCCGTGAATTGAAGATAGATCTTGCATTGGTCTGAGAGCCATATACATACCTGAAGAGACAACCCTGGGAAACGGATAGCACCACTAAAGCGGTTATTTGGTCCTGTGGCAAATACTCGTTTAAAAATGTTGTTAATGGAAATAAGGCCGGCTTTGTGGCAGCGAAGCTGGATGGCATATAATTCTACTGCTGTTATGCTCCACCCAGCCTCTCTTATGACGAATTCATAGACTTCTGAGATCGACTGACTGAGGATGCGGTGCAGCACTCTCTCTTGGCAACTGCTGGGGACTTCTATTCCTGGGCAGTTGACTGGGGTAGTAAGGAGACTAATGAACAGGGGAAAGCCTTACTGGAAGTTATGTCTACATTGGACTTAGTCCTGCTTAACATTGGTGACAAGCCTACGTTCATAAGAGGAGAGGCAACGTCGATAGTGGATCTCACCTGGGTGAGTAGGAGCCTCATTAGAGGAGGATCCTTATGGGAGGTATTGGATATCTATACTACCAGTGACCACTGTGCGATACGATGGGAGGTATCCACGGGTCAAAATACAAGTAAAGCGAACGGAAAACCAATGCAATTGGATGGAAAGTGAGTGCCTTTGATCTTGAGGCTTTCAAAGTGGCATTGGTCAATCTATCAACAAATCAAGGACGCATGCGATGATAGTATGCCCAGGAAACGTAGTGCTAACCAGCTCCCATCGGTTCAATGGTGGAATGAACACATCGTTGCTCTCCATAAGGACTGTCTCAGTAGGAGGAGAGCATTATATCGGGGCTGGAAAAAGGCCAACCACGCAGACCAGGTGGCAAATTACAAGGCCACACGTCGAAAACTAAACAGAGCCATAAAGGATAGCAAGGGACAATGCTGGAAAGAGCTGCTCCACGAGGTTGAGTGCGACGTCTGGGGTCGGCCATATAAGGTGGTTATGGCTCGCCTAAAGAGCCAGCCGATGCCATCGCCTACATGCCCCATACTACTGAAGAAGATTGTGACAGGTTTGTTTCCCCAGCAAATGGAACTCCACCATGCAGCACGGCAGTACGAGATAGAACGAATCCCAACAATCAATGAAATAGAGCTATGTTGGATACAGCTGGTAAAATCGTCAAACGTATCATTCACCAGAGGATTGAAGCAACAGTCAAACTGCTGCTTACTGACAACCAATATGGTTTTCGGAAAGGACGCTCTACCTTGGATGCTGTTGAACTAGTTGTCAATACAGCCAAATAAGCGATTGCAGGGACCAGATGGAAGGGCAGATCGAAGAAGTACTGTCTAGTGGCGACACTGGACATTAAAAACGCCTTCAATTCTGCCAGGTGGGACTGCACTATGGAAGCTCTTGGTGGGATTAACGTACCAGGATATCTGCGAAGGATGGTAGCAAGCTACTTCTCCAATAGAATCCCGAGATACGAAACGGAGGCCGGCCAGAAAGAGTACGTTGTAACTGGGGGAGTACCACAAGGCTCAGTTCTGGGCCCTCTCTTGTGGAACGTTATGTACGATGGGTTGCTGAAACTTTTATTGCCAAGTGGAGTGAAACTCGTGGCATATGCTGATGACGTGGCTGTGGTTATCGTTGCAAAGCATCTCGAAAAAATAAAGTTTGCCTTCGACACTTCTTTTGAGAAAATCAGCCAGTGGATGGAGACAGTTGACCTGAAACTGGCGGAACACAAGACTGAGGGAGTTGGAGCCCATGAAATCACATTTTAACCATTTTTCTATATCTGGGAGTGATGATCGATTCCCGACTCAGCTTCAAGCAACAGGCAGAGCACGTTGGGGCAAAAGCATCTATAGTCAGAGCGACTTTATCACGGCTGATGCCCAACATAGACGGTCCGAAACAGAAGAAAAGAGCTTTATTGTCATCAGTAGTCACGTCAGTGCTCACGTATGGAATTCCCATCTGGGCCTATGCACTCACAACACAGGAAACACGGAGGAAGGTCGCTCCAGTTTACCGATTGAGTGCTCTGCGCCAGCGCCTGTCGCACAGTGTCTCAAGATGCTGTATGTGTTATCGCCGGGATGTTGCCCATAGAAATATTTGCCGAAAAACGAAGAATCCTTTACCGGTATAGAGGACTATTAATATTGAACTCTGATGTACTGAGGGCTAAGGAGTATACGCCGATGGCAGTTACTGTGGAATATTTGGCTTAATCGGAAACATGGGGAGGTCAACTACTACCTGACACAGATGATCTCAGGACATGGCTGCTTCTGAGAATATCTTCATCGGTTTAATCATGATGATTCTCAAGAGTGCCCATCTTGCCCCAGAGCTACAGAAAATGCCAAGCTCGTATTTTTCGTGTGCCAACGCTTTAACAGTTTACGCGCTATCTAGGAGACCGTTCTTGAACAGAACATCCACCCAGAGTCTTCGATAAGAGCCATGCTATCATCAAGGACAGCCTGGGAAGCAACGAGTTCATTTGCCATTGAATTTCTCCAAGAACTCCGTCGCATAGAAAGAGAGCGAGCAAAGAATTTTAGAAGGAAAGAAACCATGGTTTCGCCTACCATAAGGAATAGCTACAGCTAGATTCTCCCCCTCGTAAAGTAATGTCTGACGGCGGTCTCGCGAGGAACCAGGAAGCAGATGCAAGTAGGTTAGGGTTTCTTCAAACTTATTATAAATTAAATTACCAACACCAATCCAGTTCAATTATGAATAATACATAAAATGAGGAATATGTAAGATATACTTAAGACATACCATACAAAATATATTTGAAACATGAATTATAATAACTTATAATTCGACAGATATTTTAAATTATCATCAATTCATTGAAAAAACTCACTGCATTGGATGTAAAATATCGTTTGAAAATCGTTTTGGAAAACTTGGGCATAGTGAGTGATAACTTTCGTCTAATATTTCTATCCTGGACTTGACTTCTAAAAATCAATTTCTCACTTAAATAAATAGGTAAGGAGGATGAAAGAATACGTTCCGTAAATATTGTATATTGAAACCTAACCAGCTGTTCCAAATTCATCCATTGCAGTTCTTTAATTTTTTCAGTTACGTATTTACGCAGGCAGAAAGTAAAGCGACAACAATTGTTTTGAAATTTTTGTAGTCTATTCTCAGTAACATAGTCCAAACAAGGAAAATATAGTATAAAACAATAGCCTATGAATGACAAAATTATTGATTCTCACAACAGTTTTTAAGAGGAAAAGACAAGACATTTCGATTTGCGTACAAAAGATTCATTTCTATAAATGTACGTTTCAATAATTCCTTCACATGATCAGAAAATCGTAGTTTCCCATCAAAAATAACACCTAAAAGTTTGACTGTAGATTCTAGTTTAATTTCGTTAGAATTTAATCTAGCCTTTATTTTTGTTCTCAAAAAATCGTATTGATATTTGGAACAAAATAGCATGGCCTTGCATTTGTTTGGATTGAGTTTCAAATTATGATCTAGGGAGAACTCATGTATCTATTTCAAGTCATTATCTATTTTCTGACAAGCCGAAACAACTTCTGCGAAATCAAAGTGATGAAGAAACTGCGTATCATCAGCATAAGTGTGAATAACCGAATGCTTCAATCGTTATGACATATCAGCAATGTATATAATAAATAACAAAATAACAACGACCCTAAAATAGAACCCACAGGATTGCCGCAGACAGGGTGCGTCTGATGTTGGTCAGATCCGGACACTTCCTAGGATGGCCCCGATCTGTCGGGTCATCGATGACACCTATTGTATGTAGGTGCTAGGTAGGTAGGTGTAGATGCTTACAAGTGAGTGTAGTTTGGCCTGGGGCAAAGTCAGTCAGTCTTCGGCCAGTTTTCGGTATGGCTCCGCGATGAAATTCTTGCTCTGTCGACAGCACAGAATTTAGTTCCACCTCTGATAGTGTCTGAGGTGTTCGTCCTCTTTAATGAGGTTGGCCATAATGTGCGTTGTGATGGGTACCGCCGGTTCGGACCCACAAATTGTTTCCGACGATGCAGCACCCGCCAGCTTATCCGCCTTGTCATTGTCCAGATTCCCATGGTGTGCTGGCAACCAAGCTAGTTCCACCACATTTTCGTTCTCTAGTTCCTATATTTGGGGTGGCAGTTCAGCGTGGTTCTCGCGTCGTACCTGTCCCATTCAAGCGCCTTTAAGGCGTCTTTGCTGTCTGTGAAAAAGCGTATTACTCGTCCTGGCACCTTGCTCATGCGGACCTCATTAGCCTCTTGAGATAGTGCCATTAATTCCGTTTGTAATACGGTGGCATACTTCCCGAGTGGTTGTTGTAGAGATAGTTGCAGGTCTTGGCTGAAGATTCCCATGCCTGTATTATCCCACTTCTTAGACCCATCAGTGTATACGTCTATTGTCGGCACAGTACATGGGTCTGTTCCTTCCCAACAAACGTGGTATTTGCATTTGCTGAATACGGGTGCAATGCGGTCTGAGCTGGCCTCGAGGAGTGGTATTCTGGCTAGGCCCTCCTCCAAGATGGCAGTATGACTCTTCGCGCTCGTGTACACCCTTGATGTTCCACCATCTTTCAAACGAACGGCAGTCACTAGTACTGCCCCCTCCAGATATAGATCTAGGGGTGGCAGGCACAACAACGCCTCTAGCGCAGCAGATGGTGTAGTCCTCATGGCACCAGAGACTGTGATGCAGACAGATCTCTATAGTCTCGCAAGTCTGTCCTTCTCAATTTTTTATTTAGCGCGTGCCCACCATACTATTGAACCGCAGCATATCATGGGCCTTATTACCGTTTTGTACAATCATAGGGTGAGCTTTGGCGATAGGCCTTAGCTTTTACCTACAACTCTTCGACATTACCATAGGGTTGCACTGGCTTTGTCCAACTTGTTGTCCATATGTTTTCCCCAGGTCAGTTTTCTGTCGATAACCACCCCTAGATATTTCACCTCATTGGATAGCTTGGGCTAGGTTCCATTTAGTGTAGGCATTTTTATGTCGCCCACCTTTCGTTTTCTGGTAAAGAGCATAGCCTCTACTTTGTGGGGATTCACAGAAAGAGACGTTGCCCCGCACCACTTTTCTAAGAAGCGGAGTGCCCTTTGCATCAGTTCGCATAGCACTCCAATGTGCTTCCCTGTCAGCAGTATGACTATATCATCCACATATCCTAAGGTGAACAGGCCCTCGTCGTTCAGGATCATTAGAAGGTCATCTACTACTATTTTTCATAGCAAGGGGAAGAGTAACCCTTCGTGACAGTTCCCGAGACAGTTGCGCCTGCAACACTAATTTTAACTATGTTGCTCTCGAATCCATTTCCTATCCACCTGCGCAAACCTGGTGGTACGGTTCTGTCCCGAAGAGCTTTGTTGACTGCTTCGAAGGTAGTTCGATCGAAATCATATTATCATACATATGAGCTTTTTCCTCGGTTTCTTACATATTACTTCGACATGTCCTTCCCATCAAGAATGGTGTCTGCAGGGCCACCGAAAAAGGAATCCAAGCCAAAAATAGCGATATCTTCCGAGCTAGAATAGATAAAAAATAGAATTTCACTATTTAATAAGCTGGCTAAAAATGATAGCAACTATACTGAAATATGTAGGAGAGTCAACAGAGAATATAGGGAACAGTTAAAATCTATGAACAGGAAATATTATGATGAATTGGTCACTTATTCTAACAAGTCTAAAACAACCAGGAAAATTATTAATGACCTACAAAAAAACATTCCAATAAACATGAACTGATTTTAGTTGAAAACAATATTCAATATTAGGCTGAAAATCTGACTGAAAAATTCTGTAACGATTTCACAAAAACTTTGAAAATTTCTCAGTTGATATTAGTTTTCTCGAAAGTATTATTTCACTCAATACGTCTTCTTTTTTTATATCTCCCATCACTGCGAGAGAATTATTACAATTAATTGATAAACTTAGAAACTCAAACTTTTGCAGGATTGGCCAAATATCAAACATGTTGATCAAATGTTGCTCATTTGAATTGTGTTCTATCCTTACCTTATTAATCAATTTGTCAACAGGAACAGAAACAGGCATTTTACTAAATAATTTGAAACATACGAGTATATCCCCTATATACACAAAAGGCGATACTAATAATCTAAATAATTACAGAGCAATTAGTATTATTTCCAGCATCTCGAAACTATACGAATTAAATTTAAAGAAAAACTGAATGCTTATCGATGAAATTAATATCATCATCTCAACATGGTTTCATGATTAATTAAAGGGCGGAAAGTCTGTGCTAGGATTATTCATTGATTTTTCACGTGCGTTTGATTGCATGAATCACAGCCTTTTACTGTTAGAGATATGGAGTTAGAGGATTACCACTAAATCTACTAACATCTTATTTGGAAAAAAGAAGACAAGTAGTTAAAATTAGGGAGCATATAAGTTCTGAAAAATATATCACTGATGGTGTACCTCAGGGATCCATCCTGGGATCATTCTTATATCTTATTTTTGCTAACTAGTTCATCTAAATAGGAATTCTGCCACTCATTGCATATGTTATGCGGATGATACTAATATATAAGTTATTGAAGACAACTTGAGCACACTGAGAAATACAGCCGAATGCACATTCAAAAAAGTCATCATTTGGTCAGAGAAAAATAATTTACAAATGAATAAAACAAAAACCAGTATGTTACAGTTCGTGTTAAAAGGACAAAAAAATGAGGTGAATCTGTTTGAGAATACTGATTGGGAATTGAATTCAATAACGTCTACAAAAGTATTAGGTGTTTTGGATAAAAAAGTGCAGTGGATGCCAAAAGTCGACAATTTATGTAAAAAACTAAGAAAAGTCTGCTATTCTCTCAGGCATCTCTCAAATTATTGTAGTAAAAAATCCTCATAACCCTGTATTATTGACATTTCAATTAAAATCTTAGATACGGTATTTTGAATTGGGGGTACAATCTCCTCTGTAGGCCGATTGTTCATCATACAGAATTACGCTATAAGGATTATTGTAAAGATGGGATGTAGGGATTCTTGTAGGGAAGCATTTCGAAATATGAAAATAATAACAGTTACAGAAATATACATCCTTGAGGCTTGCAAATATGTATACCGCAATAAAAACTGGCTGCCAAAAGATTAGCACATAACTAGTGTACACGCAATGCCCACTTAATCATCCCAAGTCAATATCGCACCGTACTCTATCAAAATAATTTTGAATATCAGGGATGCAAACTCTCAAACAAACAAACAAACAAATTTCCCGATGACATTAAAGTATTAGGAAATGTATACATTTTCTAGAAAAAAGTTAAGGAACTACTATTGTCAAAATATTGCTACACTGTAGAGGAGGTCTTGTTTTTTTGGACTAACTTATAGGGCCAAATTCATAGTCGTCACTCTTTCTCCACTCACCCTCAATTTATACTCAAATCAACCCTACACTTAAATTTGGTATTCAAGAACGATACTACACTCAAAAGGCCCCTCAATTTCATCTCAATATTGAGTATAAATTAAGGTGTCAAATTTTGGCACTCAATTCAATTTAACGTCACTTTTTGAGCTTGTCATAATTTTGGAAAGTATTCTGGTTTTGTTCATTGCGTTTAATAAATTCATATATTTAAAATAAATAAATATAGAAGTATATTCATTCATTAAAAATGAAGAACTTCAACGAATCTATAGATTTCATTGATTATGTGGCAGATAATGTTTATTTAGCTATTCCAAAGTAAGACAGTGTTTGTGAGTTATATGTTGAAATCATCAATGAGAATTTTGTGAGAAAAATCCTTTTGAGAAATTTAGTAAAATTTATATGAGATATAGATTTGATAGAAATATTATTCATTTTTTTGATAGAGTGGCTCAGCTACTTTTTTACAATTTATAACCACAGAATAGAATTATTTAATTTGTGCTATAACTGCTGAATAGCAGACGCATAGCTCCTTTAAATAAGCATTTCTCATTTGCTGACATACATTTTTTCTGGTTTTGCGCCATATCAAATATAAAGTTCTTATTTTTATTCAAATTCAAACTTTTGCAACTAACAATGACAGAATGGCAGGGTAATTATAGTTCATGGTTATCTACACATACCAAAGAACAGAGAGATACTTCAATGCTCTATGATGGATGCACTCATTAAAAACAGGGTTGCCATATGATCCAATCCTTAAATTGAGTTATGATTGAGGAACAACTATTTTCATATCTCCGAATCCCAAATTGAGGCTAGGTCTCCACTCACACTCAAATTGTCCTCAAATTAAGTTTAGTAGATATTGAGTTTGAGTGACGTCTATGAATTCCACCCATAGACAAACAACATGCCGTTGAAATTTTTTCGAAATTCAAATGTGTGAACGATCGCATTAGGCACATTTCTATAAGAAATTTACCTAAAAGCAAAGAATATTTGGGTAAGATAAAACATTTCTTAATCTTTAAGGAAGACGTTAAGAGTTTAAGGTAGACCTTACCTAGAGGTGAAGGGTATGCTTAGAAACTTATCATGAAATTCAATTTTTCTTTAATGGTGTCCAGAAAAATGGTAGTTGCAATTTGAAACAAGAGAATTTCCATTTTTATAATTTAATATTAAAATGTCACCTGCATGGACTTTCCCTTAGAAGTTTCCAAAGTCTGGGTGTCCAACTTTGAATAATTTGAGATTGAAACTTCTCCGTAAACTACTACAGTGGGAATTTCTCTCAGAAAAATCGACATATATCAATTAAGAAGAAGAATTAAGAACTGCGGTTGGCTCAACTCAAATAAGAAAGACAATTAACTGATATGGGAAAAATTTTGGTTTCTATTTCAAATACAAAACTACCGATTTTCTACAAAACTTATACAGTTGTAGGACTTAATGTAGACTAATGTAGAATGAAAATGACCGAAAATGACGGCCACTAAATTTGAAATTTATAATCCGTCTGCACGTTGGACATTTTTTTATGAAGTTCCTACATAAATCACCCTGTAAAGATTCGAAATCCTCAAACATTCGAAATCACAAAACAAATACTGTTAAATTATCGATCATCTGTAGGAAAAATTTTAATTAATTTCTTGCAACTTGTGTTTTTAAAAACTTTATTTTTACAAGAATATAAGTGGCACTGCTACAACAAAGTGAACTTAAAGACTAAAAAATGCATGCAACTGCTTAACTGCTTAGTTTATTTATAATGTAAAAATGCTGACTAATCTAAACATTATCTTGCGGGTAATACAATTTTCTTATCTTAAAGTAAATCATTTGAAGTGGCCATATAATTCCTCCCTCCTTAAGTTTGAGAAAATCGGGGTTGATTTTTGAGAGTAATTGATACACTAGAACTAACTACATTTAGTTGCTTTAAAGGATGTCTCATTTAATTATGAGCGTTTACCAAATCTTCTTTTATGCTTTCAATATTTATTTCTCTTAATTGCAAAGGTTCAATATTTTCGACTAAAGTGTCCTCAGTAGCAATTGGTGGAAGCTTTAATCTTAAATTGATGATAGAGTTATCGTCTAATTGGGAGACTGATATTTCAGTATATTTGACTGGTATCATTGGGCAATGATTAGTTAAATTTATTGTTTGGGGAAAACAGGGCTCGTTTTTTTAAGTAAGTTAATTGGGCATAATAATTTTTCTTCAGTTTTGTAGCAACTTTCTTTTAGATTAAAATAATCGTCTGCTGATGTCAATAGATAGGGGTTGTTTATGATAGATATTTGGTTATTTATTGGAATGGGGTATGTGCCATAAAGAGTATAAGGTTTATTGAATATTGCAACGTAAAATATGACCAGGTTATTTTTTATCGTAACATCGGCGTGTGCTACTTCATAATACTTAATTATATTATCAAACGGAATACGTGTCTTGGGATCGAGTTTCGAAATAATGGTTTTAATTGCTTGATACTTAAATATGCTGTGATGCATTAATTTTTTTCCTGCGAAATTAATTGCAGTTTGTACGTTTGATTGTATTTATCAAGTAAGGTGATAAAGTGACAGGTCGTTGATATTGACTGTATCATTTTTGTAAGGTCGTTAACGCGGGTATTTACTTCTTATTGATTACTTTTTTATATTACTTAATTGAGTATGTATATCTTTTGTTAAATGTTTAACGAGTGTTTGAGTTGAAGATATGTCTTTATTAAGAGTGTTTTCATTTTCTGCGAATATTTTGAAATATTGGTCGTAACTTTCGCCATCATCAGCATCTAAAGTTTCGAATAAATATTTTTCAGCTTTTCCGAACAAGTTAAAGAGTCCTCTTTTGGTTTCTTGTATATTGAATAATAAATGCTTTGATAGATTCCGCTTGTTCGATAAGGTTATTTGTCCGTATAATTAATAGATGGTTTAGGGGTGTTGTTAAATTTTGTAGGGTAAGGTATGTTAATTCGAGAAAGTGTTGATTTGGTTGATTTTTAACAATTTCTTATGTTAGTAAGATTAACATGATAATTAACATGGTAGTTAGTTATTAAATAGCTAGTTCCTTGATATACTGGTAATATGGGGTTCGTTATTCCTTCTATTTCATACTGGGCGTTGACTAGTAGCGGGAGTAGAAGTATAATAGTCTTCATTTCCATGCCTGCAAATTATGAATGTCTTTTAACATCTTTAGGATGCCTTTGATTTTGAAATGTAGTTATTCTATATTTAGGTTGTAATTTTTGTGCTAATTTTCTAGGGGTACTTGTAAGTTGATTTGTGCTTTCTGGTATTTCTAGGTCGTTTTTGCGTTTTTCATTAAGTTTCGCTAAGACATTATCCTTTTTCGCGTTTAATTTTGAATTTATTTTTTCTTTAAAAGTTTGAGCGAGTTCGTAGGTATACGTAATCGGTTTGTAAATGCTTTAGATCTCTCTCAAAATTTAATTGATAATCTAGTTTTCCTTCCTATTAATTCTTGAATTGTTTTAGTATGATGATTATTTCTAAGGCCGAAATGGTTTTCTTTAAGAGTAGAGTGAAATCTTTCAGTGGGTGAATTTGAATTTAGGTTATACTTTATATATACTATAAATTACATTTAAATGTCGGTGCATTGTCCGTAGTGATTTAGCATGCTGTGCCGTGATGTGAAAAGAATTTAGTTAAACTTTGGCATATTTCTATAGATGTTTCATTGACGGGGTATGCTGCAGCAAATTTGGAGAGATTGTCTATTATCGTTAAATATTTTGGTTCTGATATTGAATATATGTCCATGTAAATATGTTCTAGTGGCTTAGATTCTGTTGGTGTAGGTTTAAATATGACTTTATACGGGTGTCTATCGTATTTCGTTCTTTGACATACTTCGCATGTATTTGCAAAGTTAATGACGTCTCTTTCTAGGCTTTCTAGGTTTTCGGTCATTCCTGTCATTCCTCGATGTGATGTGTGGTATCGTTCTATAATTTCCTTAGAGTTAGTAGTAATATGTTAGAAATGACAAGTTTTTATGCATTTTAGTTAAATGTTTCTTCGAAGGTTCTTATAATTATTGGTTCTATCCCTTCATTTGGGAAATGTAAACAGTAATTATCTGGGGGTAGATGGTCTCGTCAAAGTCTTTGGATATCTTCAATTGTTTGGTTCCTATTTATATACATTGCTAGTCTCTTTTTGTTTCGAATAATCTCTTTGTTCTTGCATGAGGTTGATTTTTATCTGTCCATTTAAATATAATTTGGTTTTTTGAAATTGTTTACAGCTTTAGTAACATAAGGTGCTCCGTATGATGAGTGTATTGCTGGGTGTATTGTGTCTGTTTCAGAGTTGATTTCGTCTTCCTGTGATTCTTGCTTGTTTCTTATTTTTTGAAGTGACTGTTCTCTTTCTTTTGACTGTTGTCTGCTTATCGATAGTTCAGGCGATTCTTCTGTTTTAAATAGGGGTTTAATTTGGAAATCAGAAACTATGTTAATCTTAGGTTTTTCTGGAAAATAACATACAAGAATTTCAATATTTTCATTTTTTTAAATATAATCAATCATAGCTTTTACCTTTTCCCAATTTAATTGATCACTGAAAGATTACTGCAATGCCTTTTTCCATTTTTAAGTCGGCTGCCACAATGAGCTAAAAAGTAATCGTTTGGTTATACAAATAGGTTAGTATTAATTTCTTTAATTGTTTCGAAATCTACAACAGGTTTCCAATTTGGTTAAAATTTTTGAAATTCAGTATTTGTTTTTACGAGAGGTCCAAAAGTGGGGAGAGTTTCCTGAGTTTCGAAGAAGTGTTTAATTCTATCGTGCCAAAGATATTGGTCGTCGTCATTGTTTTTGGGTTTTTCGCAAGCTGCTGACATGTGCGATGGAAGATCATCTTTCTCAAATGCGTGAATGTCGATAGGTGGTCGAGACAGGGCATCGGCATTGGAGTTTTGTTTACCATTTTTATATTGGATGGTCTATTCATATTCTTGTTGTTTTAATCTTCACCTGAAAAAAATTCGGTTCTTTAATCGAGAAGAGCCATTGTAATGATTTATGATCAGTTACGATAGCGAATTTTCTGCCAAACAACTATGGTCGAAAATATTTGGTAGCCCACACGATAGCGAGAAGTTCTTCTTCTATTGTGGAGTAATTACATTCTGCAGGATTTAGAGTTCTGCTTGCATTTGCTATTGGTAAATCGGTTCCAACTGTTCCTTGTAATAGAATTGCACCGATCGCATAGTCTGATGCATCTGTTGTTAGTATAAAAGGTTTGCTGAAATCGGGGTAATGGAGTATCGGATCATTTGTTAAAATATTTTTACAAAGGTTGAAGGCGGTGATAAAGGGTTTGTCATGAGTTATCTTAACCTTTTTTTCAAGCAATGCGTTAGTGGTTTTGTGATTTTAGCAAAATTTTTGATAAATTTTCCATAGTATCCAACAAGACCAAGGAAAGATTTAATTTCTTTTGCATTATTAGGAATTCTGAAAATTTTTATTGTTTCTATTTTTCGCGGGTTTGGTTCAAGTCCGTCGGGGGTAAGTACGTGTTTTAAGAATTCTACGGTTTTTTCAAAAATTCGAATTTATCTAGTTGTATCTTTATATTAAATGATGCGAGTCTTTCGAAAACTATTTTAAGGAATTTAGGTGTTCTTGAAGGCTGGTTGAGTATATTATGATATCAGTATACACTAGACATACTCTTCCCTGTAATCCAAAAGGCATACGTGTGTACTCGTAATGTCCATTTTTGAAATTAAATGCTATTTTTGGGATGCTTCCAGGGTCCATTTCAATCTGATGGTATCTGCTGGCAAGGTCGAGTGTTGTGAAATACTGACGTATTTATGAGGTATTTCCATGTATTGATTTTTTAGCTTTGCATTTTGTAAGTCAATATTTAAATTTAATTTACAATGGTCTTTCATTCCTAAAATGTCGTCAAAATATTCGTGAAAAGGATGTAAAATGAATTTGATTGGTTCAGTAATACCGAAGCATGTAAATAGAGGAATAGTTGCTTTACATGTGGTTTTTTAGATCCAGTGCATGTTTGAGGAGTGCTTACATAGGGTTGAATTAGTTCCGGGAAATATGTTTCAGCTAAAGAGGGTCTGAGAAGAAATGCAAGAGAGCCTTTATCTATAAGTAACCCAATATTTTAATTGCGGATCTCAATGTAGATAGTTTGGTTGATCTGGAAACTATTTAAATTTAGGCTGGGTTAGTTTTGTTCGAGGCTTGAAAATTAAAATTTTCTAGTTGTTCAGTTAGATCATCTTCATTTTTAAAAATTTCGCATTCTTCGTGGTTCGAGTAATAATTGTTTTCATCAACTCAACTCGGATAAGTCACTTTGAAGTTCATTAGTTTCTGGATTGGTTTCGACATTTTCTTCGTGTGTCAGTTCTTGGAATGTAAATTTGGGTTTTCCGGTGGGTCGAAAGTAATGATTGTTGTGGTTTCATTTGTGCAAAAGACCTTTTGGGTTGTACGCTTACGTCTGACATAGGTTAAGGGTATTAAGGTTTGGAATATTGAGGGTTATTTTGGTTAGGACTTGGTTGTTGAATGGGCTGCCTGAAAAATTGGTTTTGTTGTCTAAATGACTGATTTGGTTGCGAAAATTGCTGAGCTGGATGTTTAAAAGGTTGATTCGGTAGTCTATGGAGAAGATTCGTAGGGCGGTTAGTTGGTTGTTGGTTATTTACCGTTCTTTGAGTGTTTGTCAAAATATGATTTAATGGTTTTTGTATATTTGGTTTTGTCAAGTTATTATTGTGTAAATAGTTGTTTTTGAAATGGCTTTGACTTGTTAAAATTTTATAGTTTGTTATTATGTCAATAGCTTCATCCAAATTTTGTGGGTTTTGAATGATAAGTAGTATTCTTAGTTCGTTAGAAATATTTGCTAAGAGATTCTGGGTCACCGTTAACTCATTTTGAGAAATTATTATTGCTTTTGCTTCAACACTGGTAATTTCAGAACATATTTTTGTAGTAATTTTCGTGACTAACGCTTTGAGTTTTAGTTAGTAGTCTTGAGTAGATTCGTTTTTCGTGTTAAAAATATTACCTAGTTGTTGATGAAGGTTTGCTCTAGCAATTGGATCACTAAATTTCTGAGTTAAAGCCGTTCTTGTCTCGTCCCATGTTCTTAAATCTGGACGGGTTAAGAGGAAATCTTCGGCTGTCCCTGCTATCTTCGATTTTATTGCTAAGATAACATATTCTTGTTGTGATTGATCATTTTTTCTCTAACTAATGGTTCTTAACTATTTTCGAAATTATCTAATTAACTGAAAGCTTATTACACGTATTATTTATCAAAGAAATATTGGAATATAGTCAATAACTTCGTCGGAACTGGTTTGGTTATTCCCCAAACTATTACTTCTTGAAGGATAAGTGATATCGATTAATCTACTTCTGAATTTCTTCATAAGGTACATCGGCAATTGTTGGAATCTTAACTAACAGGAGTTACAACTATAGGGAACAATTCAGTAAACACTTGCAATGTGTCCCTAGTTTCGTTCCTGTATCAAATGATGACTTCGTCGAAGAGCTGCACTTTCCAAAGAACCTATACCATTACCTATACCATACCAAAGTGGCTTAGGCTAATTCTCTCTACTGACTTTCGAAATGGCGTACCGATGATCGACGTGGGCCAGGAGTCTCAGTGTTCTGCGTAACAATATTTTTGAAGTTCAGAATCATTTTCTTAACTGTTGATACAGAAGGGTGCCAAGGGATAATCACTCCGAAAAGAATCCTAGTGACTGCGCCAATTTTAATTAATTTCTTGCAACTTGTGTTCTTAAAAACTTTATTTTTACAAGAATACAAGTGGTACTGCTACCACGAGTGAATTAAAGACTAAAAAATGCATGCAACTGCTTAGCGTATTTATAATGTAAAAATGCTGACTAATCTAAACATTATCTTGAGGGTAATACAATGTTCTTATTTTAAGGTACATCATCTGAAGTGGCCATATAGTTGAACAACCTGTATAATAATTATTTCTCGTGCCACAAAGTACATTCGTATGCAACACAGTGTTAACTAGTAGTAAATCATCAAGATGTTGTATTCATGATTTTATAGATACGGTTATGTTTCAATCAAATGAATGAAAAGCCCCTTATAGTTGTAAATCACGTGGCGCGCTTTGATGTTTCATATTATTTTCGTAAATTTGCTTTTCATAAGACACTCGCTGGGTTGGAGAATATTGAGGTACGTCTTATAATATTCTATATACAAAAGGTAGATCAAAGGTAAATCAACATATTGTTGCAGCTCACAATATAAGGGACTTGTTGTTTAATATGCCACTCTAATATTCTTATGTGGTGTTGAATCTGTTGAATTTCGCTTTCGGCAGAATTACTTTAATATAAAGAAATATTTGATGCCTGTAAGCCAATTTATTGCTATATTTAGAAGTTAAATGCCTTCTATTTATTTTTTAATTAATGGCTGCTCGTCTAGCTATAGATTTAACAGAACAACTTCTAGGATTCAGTCTTAGAAAAACTTCTTATGCATATTAAGTTTTAATTTAGGCTGTTTTTCTAAATTAATTGGTTTAAATATTTTTTCAAAAATCATTTCAATATAAACCAAACTGCTCTACGATAATTTAGCACTGTATTCTGGAACTAATTGTTTTTGCTCTACCAGCTCTAATTAAAAAAACTGTTTTATGATTGCGTCGGACATATCACGTTCTAGTTCTCAAAAGTAGATAAAGATAGTAGAGAAGTCAGCTATCCACTTTCAATAAGAAATAAATCACCAATATGGATGCACCTTAACTGAGCACTATCCAGAACATCCAGGTATCTATAATAAATAAAACAATTTTACAAAAACTGTGACCGACTTTATTAGCTGTTGCAATGAATACTTTTGGCACCAACTAATAAAGTCGGTACTAGTTTTTATAATAAAAGTTTTATTTTTACATATAAGTCATCAAAATCGTTCGACGTCCACTTATATTCCGAAATTCCCGAACATCGCGAAAACATTTAAATTTCAGACTTTACACTGTGAATCGGAAGCCGTATTTTCTTATCAAATATCTAATTTAAATGGTCTTTACTTGTGGTTGAAGGAAGCAAAGCATCTTCAGATTTACTTATTTTAGGTTAAGTTAGAAATAATATTGTAGGTTCAGTCTGGATTTAATAAATATATTATTACAAAACCAAGATCAACTTCATTACCTTAAGATGCACTGGAAAACAGAAAATTATAACCTGTTGGCTTTTGAGTTACTTGCCAAAAAAAATCACGCTACTCTTTGTCACATGTTTTATCAAAGAAATTTGTGATAATAATGAGTATATAAAGAAGATACTTTTCGCATCTAGAAATGTCGGATTATATAATTAATCATTCATTCTTTTACACTCAACATTATTTATTGAATACTTAAAAATAAGACTTTAAATCAATAGATATACAGACTATTTTATCTATTGAATGGATGTCATTATTAATTAATTAACATCTTCACTTCACCGTGCCAGCGCTAGCAGCCGCCACCCAGGCTAAAACCACTTGCATCCAACCGATAAAACATCGGTAGCCTTCTAGTAAGAAATTGATCTTATCTGGATTTCGCGACTGCAAAACTTTTACTGACCCACGACCATTGGCTTGTGCTGAGCTTGGTGTCTTGATCGCTCTCACTCCTGCTGCCATTGTGGAGGCAAGCTATATTAGGAAGACAAATTTTATGCCCACTAGTAGTAGGGAGACTTATTTCGTAGATGCAATCACTCTTGTTTCCATCGCTGTCAACTGTTCCAAGGAAAGTATAGTTGGTATTCGAGATTATCAATATTAAGCGACAGCATGGTGTTATCAATTTCTCTATAATTGACTCTTCTAACTTTGCTCCTAATGACCAACCGGCAACTGCATTGTCTGACTATAATAATAATGTCTATGACCTCACGCCACATACAAGCTTCTAGGCAAAGCTGAGGGATTCAAATATGGCTGGGTAAGGGATTCTGTTGTGCTTCCGAAGCTCAAAGACGGAGGAATGCTTCACATCATTCACAATACACATTATTGTTACTCCAGTCAATGACGTCGACTCTCTCAAATTACATCTGCTATTATAGCCAAATGATCACTCACTTAATTTCCGTTATCTCAAGTCAAACTTATTGTGCTCCCGTCTTGATTCCATTGCTCTTCAAAGTGCTACCTCGGCCACTCACCCTATCTTTGTTACGCCCTTAAATAAATGAAACCAGGCTATGTGAAAGTGTTCCTGACACTGATGTTACTCTTTCTAGATATAAAATCTTCAGGAATGACCGCAACATCCATGGTGATCGTATTGCTATTTATGTGCATGAGTCAAGTTTGGCATCCATCATTTTTGTTTCAAACTCTACGTGTTCTGTACTTCGGTCTATAAGGTAATCTTTGGTGTTCGAAAAATGTAATTGTATAGAAAAGCTTACAAGTGTGAGTCGAACTCGCGTGAAGAGGGTTGCATACTATGAGGTAAGGGAGGAAGTGGTATTTAATAGTAAAGTATATCTTCTAAGCCATTCAGTAAGCATAATGAAAGAGATTAATATTGTGCAGCCCATTCGGATGATGAGCTTGATGAACATTTTTATTTTCAGATCGATTCTATTCCATAACATTAACCCCGAGTATTAAAATTCGTTACATTAAACTATGAATATACTTTGTGTTGCGGTCAACTAATTCTCTATCAGTACCAATTTACCGCACCTCCAAGGTGTATTCAGTGTGTATTATAAAATGGATTGAGTTGCTTATTGCAAATTGAGAACATATTGGTGGCTTTCACATTACCGTAGTTGGAAAATTTTCCTAGAAATACTCGTTGGCGACAGTACTAAAAGCTAATGCATTGCATTCTCACGTGGCAAGAAACTAGATTCCGCTGCTTGTACTGCTTTGAAGGTTGTTTTTGTTCCTTGCCTCTGTTATGTGTAAACACAGTGATTTTGTGTATTAATGAGCTATTCAATTAGTCTGAGCTTTTAGTCATATAACGCATTAAAACACCGACTAATTACGCTCAGGTGCTCGATGAAATGGAATAAATTTAATTAGAAATTAATCGAAATCTTATACGTTTTCCCAGCAATGCGTTAATGAAAGTGTTGCAGTTATTTCAGTTTATAACTTACTGAAAATTCAACAGTATTAATTACTTTTCAATAAGATTAATAAACAAAATATATATTTATGCATAGCAGAAGAATAAATAGACTTCCTGGCATAGGGATATCTATCAACCGAATTTGTAAATTGGAGGAGGTATAACTAATCGAAACATCGATCCTTTGTGTGCTAAACCATTGTCATTTTCCCGACTTGTGCGACGCGATGGGATATTATGTCTTATGTAACAATATATATTTTAAAATTTACTCCCGGTATCAGAATCGGTTTATGTACGTCATGAGTATATCCAAATTCTAAGTTCATCACCACCTAATTATGATGGCGATAGAAATTTTTCTAGTAACTTTTTACATGCTTGTAATTTCCTATTCGAAAATTTTGGAAATACTAATGATATTAGAGTACAAAACCATCTAATTAGAGTGATTCAGACTAGGCTAGTAGTTAGGGCATAAATCCTAGTTGGATCTCGTCCGGAACATACTAGTTGGCCTTTAATAAAAGCGGCTCTCGAGCAATGTTTTGGCGACAATAGGAATTTGGAATGTTTGGAACAGGACCTATTTATGGCTAGACCAAACAGAAACGAGAGTTCTCTTGATTTCGGCAAACGCCTTCAGGTATTAAGAAGTAATCTAGCACAGAATATTGCTAATCAGACTATGAATGCGGCTACAAAAGAAATCCATCTAAGACAATATGATAAACTTTCGCTTAGAACTTTTATCCGTGGCTTGCCTACACATCTGCAATTCTTTGTCAGAATTAAAGATCCGAAGTCACTAGAAGAAGCTACCACAATCATTATAGAGGAACAAAATTTCCAATATTCACAAAACCTGTTCAGATTACCTACTAACAATCAGAACTCAACCAATACAATATCACCAACCCTTTATGTATAATCAAAGGATTCAACCAAGCTTTCCACCTCAGCATCGTTTCCAATCTCCAAAAATTTCACAATTAATCAAAATCTACCTGGACTCTGTCTATTTCGATTTCCTAAACAAAAACTTGCGATACACAAAATCCAAATCACCCATTAACATTTGAAGACCATCTAAACAATTTCATCCCTGAAAATCAGAACCCCGATTACAATCCAAACCATCACGAATATTTTGAAAATTTTCAAGTAGACGCTCAGGAAACACCCCCACAATAACATCTGAAATGTACAACGAAATAAAAAACAGTTTACCTTACATAAAAATCCTGAATCCTCCAATGAAATTATTAATAGACACTGGCTGTTACTCAATTTTGAAACCCTCTATCGCTCAAAAATATCTTAGTAATTTCATTTACCATTCACCGACACAAATTAGAACAGGTGTAGGAGAAAAAGAAGTACGGTTTAGAGCTGATATTCCAGCAATGCCCAAATTAAGAAGTAACAAAAACATAACTTTTATACTATTCGATTTTCACAATTTCTTTGACGGTATTATTGGATTGAAAGAGCTTCAGAATCTCAAATTTTCAATTGATCTAGTAAATAAACAACTTGTCAACGATAAAACTGTTATTCCGATTTATTTCAGAAATCCGGAAAATCAGAAACTTAAACCCTTATGAAATTGCTTCCCTTTATGTACCTGTGTCTAAATTTAATGGTGATTTTATAGATCCCGAAAGCAAAATTCAGAACTTGAATATCCCTGAAACATTAACATCTGCTAAGAATGGACTGCAAAAATTGAATTTTTCAACCATACAGATAAAATAAAACAAATATCTTTTGACAAACATATAGATGTATTTTCCTTCCCAGATTCTGATAAACAGAACTTCAAATTTTAACATTTTGAACATTTTCTTCCCAATCAAAAACAATCAAAGAACTTAGATATGAAAAATTTAATTATACACGCTCATTTGAATTGTGAAGAGAGAAAATTACTTGTAGAGCTGTGCCGTGAATTTTCCGAAATTTTCCATAATGATAATGACAAATTATCATTCACATACCATGTCAAACATGAAATTAAAACTAGGGATGAGAGGACAATACATAATAAATCGTATCGATATCCATTCATCCATAAGGAAGAAGTTCAACGACAAATTAATAAAATGCTTGAAGATGGTATTATAAGACATAGTCAAAGTCCTTGGAGCAGCCCTATTTGGATTGCTCCAAAGAAAATGGATAGCACTGGTAAACAAAAATGGAGATTAGTCTTCGATTACAGAAAGGTCAATGAGAAGACAATCGATGATCGATATCCAACCCTAACATCAACGACATCCTTGACAAGTTAGGAAGACGTCAGTATTTCTCAACACTGAATTTGGCATCCGGTTTCGACCAGATATTCCAAATCAATTCCTAAAACTGCCTTCAATGTCGAAAACTGACATTTTGAATACGTTCGAATGCCTTTGGACTGAAGAATGCCCCAGCTACATTCCAGCGAGTTATGGAAATTCTTCAAGACCTTCAAGGAAAAATCTGTCTGGTATACATGGATGATATTATAATCTTCTTGTCAAATCTCGAAGAACACATAAAAATTTAAGGCTTATTTTTAAAAGGTTACGAGATTGTAAACTGAAAATTCAGCTCGATAAGTCAGAGTTTCTACGTAGGAAAGTCGAATTTTTGGGACATGTGGTCACATCGGAAGGGATACGCCCAAATCCGAAGAAAATCGAAGCCGTTAAGAATTTTCCAGTACCAAAAACATCAAAGGAAATAAAGTCATTCCTTGGTTTATTAGGATATTATGGAAAATTCATACGAAATTTTGCAAAATTAACCAAACCCTTTACACATTGCAAAGAGAAAAAATTGAGCATACTCCAGAGTTTCTAAGAACATTTGATCTATGTAAAAAAATTTTATGCAACGATCCAATACTGCAATACCCAGACTTCAGCCGTCCATTCAACCTTACAACAGATGTCTCGAACTATGCAATCGGTGCAGTTTTGAGTCAAGGTGAGGTTGGTCAAAATTTGCCTATCGCGTTCGCCTCTCGTACCTTGAACCCAGCAGAGATTAATTACAGCACCATTGAAAAAGAGCTTCTCGCGATAATATGCGCCAGACAGCATTTTCGTCCTTACTTATTTGGCAGAAAACTTACGATAATAACGGATCATAAACCTCTTCAGTGTTTATTTAGTTTAAAAGAGCCAAATTCTCGACTAGTAAGATGGCGTCTAAGGATGGAAGAATACGATTATCAGATCTTATATAAAAAAGGAATCCAAAACATCAACGCCGACGCCCTCTCAAGAACAGAAATTCATGCAATCGAAAACGAATCTTTAATGGGCAATCCTGGCGATATATCAATAGATATAAACGATTTCCTTTCGTCATATCCACGACAGAATAACGTCGTTATCGTTACGACTTCGAAAATATTACCGGCCCAATAACCAATACGAACGTAACCATATATGATCTTGATAACATTGATGATATCTTCATTCCAAATTCTCAACCACCACCACTAGAACCAAAGATAAGTATACACTCAAATATACAAGTACGCCCTCCAAACTCCGATGGTGAAACAACACATTCGGCGGTAGAAGACCCTATAATAGAAATACTTTTTACTGAAAATTCTGTCAATCATTACACTAACCAAATTATTTTATGTCAAAGTGCGAGTACATCCTACCATATTATCAAAAGCAAAATATTCGACATTAAAACAAGACAGATCGTAAATTTAAGGACGAAAATGCTGTGTGGCCCATATTATCGCGAGAAGCTCTTTTTCAATGGTGCTGTAATTAATCTCTGTTGGGTTCAAGGTACGAGAGGCGAACGCGATAGGCAAATCTTGAACAACCTTACTTTAACTCAAAACTGCACCGATTGCATAGTTCGAGACATCTGTTGTAAGGTTGAATGGACGGCTGAAGTCTGGGTATTGCAGTATTGGATCGTTGCACAAAATATTTTTACATAAATCAAATGTTCTTAGACACTCTGGAGTATGCTCAATTTTTTCTCTTTGCAATGCGTAAAGGGTTTGGTTAATTTTGCAAAATTTCGTTTGAATTTTCTATAATATCCTAATAAACCAAGGAATGACTTTATTTCCTTTGATGTTTTTGGTACTGGAAAATTCTTAACGGCTTCGATTTTCTTCGGATTTGGGCGTAACCCTTCCGATGTGACCACATGTCCCAAAAACTCGACTTTCCTACGTAGAAACTCTGACTTATCGAGCTGAATTTTCAGTTTACAATCTCGTAACCTTTTAAAAATAAGCCTAAAATTTTTTATGTGTTCTTCGAGATTTGACAAGAAGATTATAATATCGTCCATGTATACCAGACAGATTTTTCCTTGAAGGTCTTGAAGAATTTCCATAACTCGCTTGAATGTAGCTGGGGCATTCTTCAGTCCAAAGGCATTCGAACGTATTCAAAATGTCAGTTTTCGACATTGAAGGCAGTTTTAGGAATTGATTTGGAATATCTGGTCGAAACCGGAGGCCAAATTCAGTGTTGAGAAATCCTGATGTCTTCCTAACTTGTCAAGGATGTCATTGATGTTAGGGTTGGATATCGATCATCGATTGTCTTCTCATTGACCTTCCTGTAATCGAAGACTAATCTCCATTTTTGTTTACCAGTGCTATCCATTTTCTTTGGAGCAATCCAAATAGGGCTGCTCCAAGGACTTTGACTAGGTCTTATAAAACCATCTTCAAGCATTTTATTAATTTGTCGTTGAACTTCTTCCTTATGGATGAATGGATATCGATAAGATTTATTATGTATTGTCCTCTCATCGCTAGTTTTATTTTCATGTTTGACATGGTATGTGAATGATAATTTGTCATTATCATTATGGAAAATTTCGGAAAATTCACGGCATAGCTCTACAAGTAATTTTCTCTCTTCACAATTCAAATGAGCGTGTATAATTAAATTTTTCATATCTAAGTTCTTTGATGTTTTTGATTGGGAAGAAAATGTTCAAAATGTTAAAATTTGAAGTTCTGTTTATCAGAATCTGGAAAGGAAAATACATCTATAGGTTTGTCAAAAGATATTTGTTTTATTTTATCTGTATGGTTGAAAAATTCAATTTTTGCAGTCCATTCTTAGCAGATGTTAATGTTTCAGGGATATACAACTTCTGAATTTTGCTTTCGGGATCTATAATATCACCATTAAATTCAGACACAGGTACATAAAGGGAAGCAATTTCATAAGGGTTTAAGTTTCTTATTTTCCGGATTCCTGAAATAAATCGGAATAACAGTTTTATCGTTGAGAAGTTGTTTATTTACTAGATCAATTGAAAATTTGAGATTCTGAAGCTCTTTCAATCCAATAATAGCGTCAAAGAAATTGTGAAAATCGAATAGTATAAAAGTTATGTTTTCGTAACTTCCTAATTTGGGCATCGCTGGAATATCAGCTCTAAACCGTACTTCTTTTTCTCCTACACCTGTTCTAATTTGTGTCGGTGAATGGTAAATGAAATTACTAAGATATTTTTGAGCGATAGAGGGATAAATTGAGTAACAGCCAGTGTCTATTAATAATTTCATTGGAGGATTCAGGATTTTTATGTACTCATGACGTACATAAACCGATTCTGATACCGGGAGTAAATTTTAAAATGTATGTTGTTACATAAGACGTCATATCCCATCGCGTCGCACAAGTCGGGAAAATGACAATGGTTTAGCGCAAAAAGGATCAATGTTTCGATTAGTTATACCTCCTCCAATTTACAAATTCGGTTGATAGATATCCCTATGCCAGGAAGTCTATTTATTCTTCTGCTATGCATAAATATATATTTTGTTTATTAATCTTACTGAAAAGTAATTAATATTGTTGGATTTTCAGCAAGTTATAAACTGAAATAACTGCAACTCTTTCATTAATGCATTGCTGGGAAAACGTATAAGATTTCGATTAATTTCTAATTAAATTTATTCTATTTCATCGTGCACCTGAGAGTAATTAGTCGGTGTTTTAATGCGTTATATGACTAAAAGCTCAGACTAATTGAATAGCTCCTTAATACACAAAATCACTGTGTTTACACATAACAGATGCAAGGAACAAAAACAACCTTCAAAGCAGTACAAGCAGCGGAATCTAGTTTCTTGCCACGTGAGAATGCAATGCATTAGCTTTCAGTACTGTCGCCAACGAGTATTTCTAGGAAAATTTTCCAACTACGGTAATGTGAGAGCCACCAATATGTTCTCAATTTGCAATAAGCAACTCAATCCATCTTATAATACACACTGTATGCACCTTGGAGGTGCGGTGAAATTTGGTACTGATAGAGAATTAGTTGACCGCAACACAAAGTATATTCATAGTTTAATGTAACGAATTTTAATACTCGGGGTTAATGTTATGGAATAGAATCGATCTGAAAATAAAAATGTTCATCAAGCTCATCATCCGAATGGGCAGCACAATATGAATCTCTTTCATTATGCTTTAATGAATGGCTTAGAAGATATACTTTACTATTATATACCACTTCCTCCCTTACCTCATAGTATGCAACCCTCTTCACGCGAGTTCGACTCACACTTGTAAGCTTTTCTATACAATTACATTTTTCGAACACCAAAGATTACCTTATAGACCGAAGTACAGAACACGTAGAGTTTGAAACAAAAATGATGGATGCCAAACTTTACTCATGCACATAAATAGCAATACGATCACCATGGATGTTGCGGTTATTCCTGAATATTTTATATCTAAAAAGAGTAACATCAGTGTCAGGAACACTTTCACATAGCCTGGTTTCATTTATTTAAGGGCGTAACAAAGATAGGGTGAGTTGTCGAGGTAGCACTTTGAAGAGCAATGGAATCAAGACGGGAGCACAATGAGTTTGATTTGAGATAACCGAAATTAAGTGAGTGATCATTTGGCTATAATAGCACATGTAATTTGGGAGAGTTGACGTCATTGACTGGAATAACAATAATGTGTATTGTGAATGATGTGAAGCATTCCTCCGTCTTTGAGCTTCGGAAGCACAACATAATTCCTTGCCCAGCCATATTTGAATCCCTCAGCTTTGCCTAGAAGCTTGTATGTGGCTTGAGGTCATAGACATTATTATTATAGTCAGACAATGCAGTTGCCGGTTGGTCATTAGGAGCAAAGTTAGAAGAGTCAATTATAGAGAAATTGATAACACCATGCTGTCGCTTAATATTGATAATCTCGAATAACAACTATACTTTCCTTGGAACAGTTGACAGCGATGGAAACAAGAGTGGTAGCATCTGCGAAATAAGTCTCCCTACTACTAGTGGGCATAAAATTTGTCTTCCTAATTTAGCTTTAGCCAATGGTCGTGGGTCAATAAAAGTTTTGCAGTCGCGAAATCCAGATGAGATCAATTTCTTACTAGAAGGCTACCGATGTTTTAATTCGGTTGGATGCAAGTGGTTTTAGCCTGGGTGGAGGCTGCTAGCGCTGGCACGGTGAAGTGGAGATGTTAATTAATTAACAATGACATCCATTCAATAGATAAAATAGTCTGTATATCTATTGATTAGAAGTCTTATTTTTAAGTATTCAATAAATAATGTTGAGTGTAAAAGAATGAATGATTAATTATATATTCCGACAACTCTAGATGCGAAATATATTTTCTTTATATACTCATTTACATTATTATCACAAATTTCTTTGATAAAACATGTGACAAAGAGAAGCGTGATTTTGTTTGCAAGTAACTCGAAAGCCAATAGGTTATAATTTTCTGTTTTCCAGTGCATCTTAAGGTAATGAAGTTGATCTTGGTTTTTGTAATAATATATTTATTACCTAAATCCAGACTGAACCTACAATATTATTTCTAACCTAACCTAACCTACAATATTATTTCAAAATATTTTTTAAATAGGTAAATCTGAAGATGCTTTGCTTCCTTCAACCACAAGTAAAGACCATTTAAATTAGATATTTAATAAGAAAATACGGTTTTCGATTCACAGTGTAAAATCTAAAATATAAATGTTTTCACGATGTTCTGGAATTTCGGAATTTAAGTGGACGTCGAACGATTTTGATGACTTATATGTAAAAATAAAACTTTTATTATAAAATCTAGTACCGACTTTATTAGTTGGTGCCAAAAGTATTCTTTGCAACAGCTAATAAAGTCGGTCACAGTTTTTGTAAAACTGTTTTATTTATTATAGATACCTCGATGTTCTGGATAGTGCTCAATTAAGGTGCATCCATATTGGTGATTTTGAATTCATTTGAAAGAAGAGGATTGAGGAATGGTCCCATATTCATAACAACGCAAATCCGAAATCTACTTCCTCCGAAAACCGCCCACGAAGGGGTGGTGGGCGCAAATTTTCTCGAAAATCGAAAATCTGAGTTGGTATAATTAAAGATAGGACAATATCTGGAAACGTTTAAATTGAAAAAAAATTTCAAAAGTGTTACGGTTTTCGAGATAGACACATGTTAAATATGTATTTTTGCTATGTGGAGAGGGCAATTTCTTTCGAAAATTGAAAATTTCTCGATACTACATGAAAGATATAATTATTTGTAGCAACATTTAAACTGAACATTTTTTCCTTAGAGTTACGGTTTTCGAGTTAAAACGGTGTTAAAAACATATAAAATATTCAAGCGTATTTCCGCAGCGGTGCGTTGAGATCTCAATAATAACAACTACAAGCAAGAATTTACATGGGTTATAGGATAATTACTATCTTCATTGGTATTAATGAACGTTCAACGATTTTGGTGACTTATGTAAGGTACACTCAAAAGTGTGAAATAAATATTTTTTACACAAAAATGGACCGACGTTATTAGTTGATGCACTGAAAAGTATAAAATAATATTAATTCTATTGGTGATGGTACTCGTGAAGTTGGTGCCAAAAGTTATCAATCTAACTGCAACTGCACAAATTCAAAAGTAACAGCACCAATAGAATTAATATTATTTTATACTTTTCAGTGCATCAACTAATAATGTCGGTCCAATTTTTTGTAAAAAATATTTTATTATTGCTAAAGTTGTGTACTGGCAATGTCAAAACTCTTCAACTTTTTTAAATGAAACACCCTGTATTTTATATCATAAATTAAAAAAACAGTGATTCAGTTCTCATTTTTATTAAATATTCCCTGTACCTAATATGTACAGTTTTAGAGATTTTTTATTATTTCCTCCAGTTTTAGGAATAACTACCTATAAAATGTGTTGCCTGTAGAAAAAACTATAAGAAAAATATAAAAACTAATAAATAAAGATAGGTAACCAATATCCATTTTCATTAAAAATGCAGACAACATTATTTCAACTGAATATTTAGAATAGATTAAACATTTCTATTTTCTGTAAGATTAGGTTAGTAATTTACAGTAACAAAACAAGGTTTTTATTTCAAAGTAGGTACACAGTACTTAAATCATGATGATTGTGATGTAAAAAACAATATTTATTGAATACCTCGTACAATTATAACAAGGTATATTATTATTACTATGAGTTGTTACCAAAGGAAGAAAGAAAAATATCAAACATCCATATGTTATCTATTCTTTCGTATAAAGAAGAATTTTCTCTAGATATCGGTTAGGTTAATAGATTTTTATTGACTATTGATAGTTTTCTTATAGTTTTTCCAATAGTATGTTATTTTCTTATACTTTAGTACACAATTTACGTATATTCCAAACTTGGAAGAAGAAATATAAAATCTCCAAAACTATTCATTTTTGGTAGATAGGTATAGAAATATTTAAGAAAAACTGAACTGAATGATTGTTTTTTTACCACTCAAAAAAGTTGAGAAAATATTGTATTTGAGTTTTGACATTCCCTGTACACAACTTCCACAATAATGTAAAAATAAGTCATTATTACAATAAAACAAAAGTAAAAATAATCGACACATGCAAAAAATTAACATCATCTTATCACATGAGTAACAGACAGGAAGTTGAAATCTTAACCATTTTCTGACAAAATCGATTATATCCTTTGAACCCCTCAATATAACCCAGTCTAAGTTAATATTAGTGTAATCGTGAAGAAGAGTAGATGCTGAATTTTATATAAAATATAGGGTGTTCCAAATAAAAAACATAAGAATGATCTGTCACCATGTTGTAAGACATCCTGTACATTTCTAATTAATTTCAAAATATGGAAATTGAGAGTGCCTACATTTCTTTCGAAAAACTTTTTTTTGTATACTGCTGTAATAAACGCAGTTATGGACCGTGAACACACTAAAATCTCACCCTGTAAATTATTTTTCAAAGGTGTTCTTTATCGGTACGTCATATTTTCCTAAATACTTCATCAAAATTATTAGGACATAATTTTAAAGATTAGGTTTTCCGCTACTGACGAAAAATTGACAGGACAGAACAATCAGGAAAATTGAATGTCAGATAACGAGGTGCTCTTTTGAACGCGTGTCAGTGAAGTGGTTTTGGGCATGTGGACAGGTTTGTGTTGCTTTCAGTCTGCATTTAGAATACCCTTCACCATTGCCGAGCATTTCCGCAGGCCAATATATCTTAAGACATGACATAATGACATAAAGCAAAATATGCGGTTCTTAAGACCTTTACATTCATAATTCTTGTTATGTTACATATACTAGATATTGCCCGCGACTTCGTGCGCGTGGAAAACTGCATTTAATTCCATGTTTTTGCATGTACAAACATACTGACTGACAGACAGAGGTGGAAAAATGGAACCTATATTCTAAATTACACCTCTAGTAATACATCGGTCGAAATGTCGAATTTATTAAAAAAATGTTCTTGATGATAGTTATCGATATGCGGTTTTGAACTTTTTATGGCATATTCAATGAAATGTTCACTTTTCTTGTTGTTTGCTTTTGATGGAATAATTTTATCATTCCATTTAAAATTTCATAGAAAATACAAAGTTTCGTAACTTTCTAAATAGCGACCTCTACCGTGAGCAACAAAACCAATGTGGCAAGGTTATTCTTTCTTCTCTACTGACCTCATTGCACGTTCTACAATAAAAAGTGATATGTCAAAAAATGCGAAATTGGAGCATTATTACTTTATTGATATTTTTTCTTATCTTATATTGGATATTTTTCAAGTAAAATGTATTTTTATACACGACCGTAGCTGTTACGCTCTCTAGCGGTATAGTTAGGATCTTGAATATAATTTACAGAAATTTCCAATGATCGAATTCTTTAAGAGGATTTTTTCCTGTGTAATATAAACCAGCATGCTGGCCACTGTTAAATTATTTCGCTAATCAATGTCATATTTCAGTTTTGTATCCATATATCTATCACGTTTTGACGGCCATTTTAGCACAGATTAGCAAACCGGTTTAGAGAATGGAACATACCGACAGTGTGTATGATTGTGCTCGTTTGGATATTTTGTTTCTATTTCAATGTGATTTATTGTAATAGCTGTGGAAGCTTCATAAATGCCGGTCACAGTGGCTACGGTATTTTCTTATAATGCTCCACATGAAAAAGCTACCAAAAGTGACGTGAAAACTTGGTGGCAAGGATATGATTCATGGATGTAACATAATGTTGGTACCTACCTACTAGTTCCTGGAACATAACTGATAGAACATTATTTTGTATTCGATTTTTTTCTTGGAAAATAAACATTTAATTTTGTGTATTCAATATGTGAAGTCATCGGGCATGGATCCGACAACTCTTATTTTTCACAGGAAAATTCATAAATTCATTTAATCAAGTCTCTTCGTTAATTGCTAGATCATTATTGACATCTTAGACTAGGAAAGAGAGGGGACGATGCTGCCGAAAATGAGGCAATTTTTTCACCAAAAAGGGGTTCGCCAGTGGCTTAACTCACGTAGCGTCTGAATTTGGAGATAGTGTTCTCTGGTCTGACTATACCGAATATGAATCTGTTAAAATAAAATTTAATATAATATGATAGAATTTCCATTGAGTAACATCTACGTATAGATTTTCAATATGCTGAAGTAAAATTTTATGAGAACCGTTAGATCCGAATTTAAACAACAAAGGATTTTGTACTTCACTTTAATCCTTGGAAATTGGAATAAATGATGTCACATAACAAATAATTCAATATTTTATACATTTGAATTCAAATTTACATAGATCAAAACAACATTACATTATTTCTAGTAGCTAATGTGATTGTAAAAAATGTGATACAATCCAAAAGTAGAATATACAGTTCAAATCTTATAAAACAGTAAATAACAATAGTATAAAATATTAAATAACAATATGAAATAGTAAATATCAACAGAAAAGGACTTTCTGTAAGTTCAATTATTCCTCCAATTCATCAAACATACTCATAATTTACATTATTGGCCCTTAAATAATATGAGTTTTGTTAACTGATGGATTACAGGATCCATTACTTCTGATTGAATCTGAAACAAAAAATATTTTACATGTTTACATTACAGTTACATTTCTTTAAACCCTGAAAACTGCCAGAAAAGTTATTATTTTGATATATCATTTTATTATAATAAAATAGATATGTAGGTTTAACGCCACTGGAGAAACCATGAATGATTATTCTAAGTTATGACTACTACTATTATAGAATAATGAACAGAAAATAAAACTTGAAATGAAGAGGACTGGGATGTTTTAGGTATGGCCTGACTAGAAGTATGGTTATTTTACAAAATAGTATGTTAATAAAGGAATAAATGTGAATTTTGTAAACAAGAAAACTAACTTTACATTGACTTTTACCTGTGAAATGTAATTTCTGGCTACTTTTTTCTCACTGCGGCTTTTGCAGTTATAAGCAGAACATTCAACCATATTAATTCACTGTAAATATTGAATTTTTATCACAAATTTAGTCACAAGATCACAAAATTCGAACAATGTTTGTCACCAAAAAATCTTCTTCATAATTTGTTCACAAAGTCCAACACGCGCAGGTAATGGATATTACGAGTCCCCTCTCTTTCCTAGTCTAAAATTGACTTCAATAATATTCATAATAGCTTTGTCATGAAATCAAAATCTAGAAAAATCACGTAAATTAAAATAGCTAGCCTTATAAAACTTTCTACAAAAACTAGGACTGTCTATATTAATTGATGTAATGAAAAATTCAGAATAATTTTAATTTACCGGGTGATGGTAATATTGAAGTTGCGCAATTGTAGGTAGATAGAAGAATTTTGGCACCAACTTTAAAGGTACCAGCACGTGGAATTAATATTACTTTATATTAATAAAATTGGTTTTGTAAAAATTTTACCCATTTTAAAAGCAGAAAGGCACAAATTTCAGCCTCCACCACTACTGTAACTTGGAAACCGTAGAATTTTTTGAGAAATATCTATTATAAATGTTACTAGATATGGTAAATGTTACTGGATATTCTCTAATTTTGCCGTCTCAAATTTTCTATTTTTCAAAAAAATTCCTCCAGCTCTTTTTGGGAAAGGAGATGTTAGATTTTAAATTCCGTTAAATACGTACATCACGCTATACTTCTCATTGCATCTACTACGTTTGTCAGTCTAAGCTACGACATGAGAATTTCAAGCTTATCTCCTTCAATACCATGATAAGTCGCTGCTCGTATGTCCGAAGGCAATGCAATATTTATTTCATATGCATCTCAAAGTCAAAGTGACATTTCTGCGAACTCAGATGAATAAATTTATTATTTTATAACGCAAGCAAAAGATTTGTATTTTATGTTTCTGCATTATTGTTAATAATGAATCTTTCATATTATTGCTTATTTAATCAATCTAGATTTTTTCTCCCTAATTACTTTCTTGAAGCATATAAAAAATTTGATATACCATATTTTATCTCGAAATCGTTACGCTATTGATCTAATCCTGTCAGATGAATTGATTCGTTTCTTGTGTTTTCATGACAGACGCCATCATTTGTGAAACAAAGTATACAAAGAAAAAAATTTATACCTCCTACGTTAAGAACGTAATTTTTGCGTATCGCTAGAATAGTCACAGTCTGCCAGAAATGTAACCTACTCTTTAGCAGAATAGTGAAGGCTTTCCAAAACAATACTCGGCAAGCTTTATCCAAATCCTTGAAACCGCTTTCAAGTTACAGTTTTCTGCAACACACGTCTTGTGGCGATAGTACAGGGGGTCCCTTTTGCGGGGTATCTCCGTTATTTTTATGGATAGAAAGCTGCGGTTTTCGCGACAGCGTGCTACTTTTTCATAAAACTAAAAAAATGTTCATAGCCCTTTTAGTTTTTAAGATACAGGGCATTTTTGAGCATGTTTCATTTTGGAACCCCCTCGTATCTCCGTTATCCTTCAATTTATCAAAAAGGCAAAATAACACTCTTATAGATATTTTTACGTAGAGTGCAGTGGTGTAGATATTTTTGATTACATATCAACTATTTTTGAGTTATAAATCAAATTTATGCTTTTTTTAAATGGAACATCCTGCATATTTATATGCTATAAAATTTGTCTTTTTTTACCTTCTCGAAAATAAATAATAGTATGCAGAAAATACGAAAATAGATGACAATTTTCTAAAATTAAATGCATAATTTAATGGTAGGCTATGGTTATTGTTTATGATAAGGAACAAAAATAAATGTCAAATATTTGTCTATCTTATCGGTTTTCGGATCGACTTTTGGTTTATAAAGCAGCTGATTTTTATTCTTTTGGTATTTTTATTTAACTGATATCTATCAATTTCTTCAAATAATGGTAATGTATGAAAATTATGAAAACTATGATATACTTGTACGATTTATCCAGAGTAACCAAAATTCTGAAGAAACTTCTGAATTATATTTCCATAGGTAACTATGCTATTATGGCTATGAAAATCTCTATTATATGTGTACTTTTGTGCCTGTTAGATATTAACAAAAAAGTCGAAGGTTTTCTGAGATATTTACTCTTTACAAATAATCAAATCAAATCAAATCAAAATATACTTTATTATCAAAAGATGAACATCTCGTTGACAAAGCCATTATAAATAGATATAGAAACAACAAAGTCAGTTGCAGACAACACATTATAAAACTTTCAATAAAATGCATGTTAAAATAATTTTCTTACGTTCAGGAATATCTTCTATACACACATAACTACGTGTATATACGTCCTAGATGGACGAAAAGTCAGACATTAAGAGGAAAGTACTGGAGTATAGAAATAAAATATATAATTAAATAAGATTATCAGACACTGCTCTCAAAATTGCTCGATCTATTAAAAATCAACAGTGCTTAAAACAGGAAATAAATTATATTAGAATGCACTCCATATCTTTATGAAAGTATTATTGAACACTATAAAATACCTGATCAATAAGAACTTGCTTTACAAACTTTCTGAACTGATCAATTGATTGGATACCCTTAAAACTTTTTCTACATTTTAGCTGCATTACAGATCAACGATCTTTTAATCAAATTTGATGATGGAATAGGCAGTCTTGGCTTGTCATTCTGGCGAGTGAAACCATCATAAGATGATTTGTTCTTATGTACTAGGCAGTAGGCACACAGTTTCTAGTATGAATAAACAAGAAAGTGCTTGTTATTTTTGTTCCTTAAACAAGGGTTAACAAGACCCTCTAGGTTCAAATTTGCACAGATATCTAATGGTGCGTTTTTGTGGAACGAAGACTGTTGAAGTGCTGTTGGTTGCAGGCACCCCAGAATGATATGCCATACCTTAGATGTGATTCGACTATAGCGTGGTACACAATTTTTGCTGTTACAATCCCTAATTAATTTTTTTGTTAAGCATAACATTCCGAAGCTATTTCTTGCCCGGTAATTCAATATGGTTATTAAAATTGAGATTGCTGTCCAAATCAATTCCAAGAAATTTATTTCATTTTCCATTTGATATCAAAACCATTACTCAACGGAATGCCTGAAGATTTGCAATTGAATGGTATAAGATTGGTTCTATCTATATTATGTTCAGCACGGATCATTTATTCATCCGCGTCCAAAAACATACAACAAACGGAATAGGGAAAGAAAAGAAATAGATGTTTTGGGATATATAGAAGCAACAACTTTGTCCTCATGTAGAAAAATTGAGAAGCAAATTGGTGTGCCAAAAACTGACGCTCAGAGGATCTTGAAGAAATATAAGTATTATCCATATAAATTTAATATAGTGCAACATTTGTAACCTGGCAATGCCGAGCGCCGGACGCTGTTTTGCCTATGGTATTTGCAACAACTTGATGCTAACATACATTTTGCAGACTTGTTGTCTGGTCAGACGAATGTTTCTTTTTCAAGTGCGGGTATTTTTAATCGTCACAATACCAGGAACTGGTATACAAATATAAACATTTAATGTTTGAAAGAGCACATCAAGAACTCTTTGGAATTGGGTGGTCATGTTTTATTTTGCGCAGACATATAGTTTATAGGATTTTTTTGAAGGAGGTTTTACAGCACATAGGTACCCAGAAATCGATGAGGAAGTTATTCTAGAACTGCTTAAAAATATTCCTTTAGCCCAATATAATGCTGCCTACCTACAGCAAGATGGTGCCCCAAGTCATAAATCTGGACTCTTAAGGGCATTTCTTGATAATAACTTGCCTCAGGTATCAACGAACCTATTAGATGGCCTCCACGATTTCCAGATCTTTCTATTTTAGATTTGTTTGTATGGAGCAATAATTAAAATGAAATATATAAAACACGATATGACAGCATAGTGAAAATGGTCGTCATTTTGAACATCGCCCTAATTTTTTTCTACTTTAGATAAATTTCCTATAGAAATGTACCTATTGCGATCGTTCACACTTTTGAATTTCGAAAAAATTTCAACGGCATGTTGTTATATGTCTATAAGTTAGTTCAAAAAACATTTATATATATATATATATATATATATATATATATATATATATATATATATATATATATAAAGAGAACTATAATTCAGTATTACTGAGATGGATATAATATATCAATATGATAAAGCTATTCACCTTTATGCTTTTATTTCATTTTGATTCATCGGATACAGCTTCCACTTATGTGGCGCTGACGAAAGCAAATAAGCTTGAAATCACGTGATCCGCTTCTAGTGGATGACTGTGTCCGATGAAATAAAAGCATAAAGGTGAATAGCTTTATCATATTGATATATATATATATATATATATATATATATGGTGTCCCACGGTCATGGCCTATTAGAAATTTCTGGAGAATGACAAAAGCTATCGATATGAAAATTTTATGGCTTCTATTATACATTTCAAACTATCTTTGGAAAATATTTTCAGAAAAAAATCACTTCCGGTTTTGCCGGAAGTAATAACAACTTTGTTATTTCAAATGGGATACCTCATATTTTGATACATTTTTTAATTCTACACAAAATTTTGAGTAAAATGATATACCTTCCCCTATACTTAAAGTTAATAGTTTTAGAGTTATTTAATTTTATTCGTTAAAAATCGACAAATGCGAGTTGATCGAAAATATATCATAACTTTTTTGTTATTCACTTGATAAACATGGGGTTTGAATTTTTGGAATCTCTGCACATTATTTTAAAGATTTCATTATGATTTTTCTTAATTTCCTGAGAAATTATTAGAGAAAAATCTATGTAAAGATGACTTAATTTCTAACGTTAATAACTTTCTTATTTCAAATAGAACACCCTGTATTTTGTTGCACTAGCATATTCAGAATTAAAATACCTTTCTATTGATGTAACCACTTCCATATCTAAAGCCGATAGATTAAAAGTTATTGAACAATTTCCGATTTTTCAACAATTATTTTGTATTACCTTAACTTTGGAATGCATCAAAACGGTAACCATAGTTACCACTTATTTATATCAGTGTCAAAGTGTAAGTATTTAGAAATTGTCTCATTCATAGTTTTTTTATTGAAATTAATCACAATCATGAATCAAGAATACACAAATGCCGATCTGCTCAACCTTTTTGCAATTTATGGAGAGTGCAATAGGATTGTCACGAGAATATGCAGGACGTTTAACGCCCGAAATCAGAATTTGCCGCCGATGACTGCAAGGAAATTTTGCCGGATTCAAGATAATTTTGTTCAATATGGCCAATAAAATGCTCCATAAAATCGTATTCTTCCGATTTCCGCTGATGAAGCAACACAAATTACCGTATTACGCTTACTTTTACGGAAACCCTCAAGCGTTGATTCGAAGTGCTGAACACGACTTACGTGTTGCAAGATCGTCAATTCAAAGAATTTTAAAACAGCACAACATGCATGACTTTAAGTTCACACAAGTTCAACATCTACACCCCCAAGATGGTCCTAGAAGAGTAGAATTTTGCGAAATGTTTCTTCTAAAAAACCAAGAAGACAAAAACTATGAAAAAAAATAATTTGGACAGATGAAGCCAAATTTTTGCGAGAAGGAATCTTTAATTCAAAAATTAATCATTTCTGGGCAGACGCAAACCCACATTTGACGAAAGAACAAAAGTTTCAAGTTAAATTCAGTTTCAACGTTTTTGCTCTTATAAAAGACAACGCACTTAAGTTTTATATTTACGAAGAAGTGCTGGACAGCGAAAAATATCTTGAAATATTGCGCACCATCGTTACAGACTTTGTAGATGACTTGCCAATTAACGAAGCCATAAGCTGCTGGTATCAGCTTGACGGAGCACCAGCTCATTGCAGCCACTAAGTTACCGAAGAACTTTATGAAATGTTTGAGGACAGGTGGCTTCGGCGCTTGGGTCCCTGGAATTGGGCACCAAGGTCACCAGATCTAACGCCCCTAGATCTTTACTTGTGGGGGGTCATAAAAGAAAAAGTTTATAATAACCGTCCTCCAGTGCAATCGACAGAAGACCTGAGAAATCGGGTACAAAATGCTTTTGCAGATCTAGACCCTGCAGAAATAAGAAATGCAACATCTAGTGTGGAATCAAGACTTATTGCATGTTCAGAAGTAAATGGGGGGCACTTTGAACACTTGTAAATTTACATTTAAAGTATTGTTATGTTTTTTTTGAATAGGTTATTGATTAATATTTTTTGTGTAGATTATTAAATTTGTTATTGTTTTAGTATTCTTTCGTTTTTTAATACATACTGTAGCATGCCAAAGTTAAAATAATTAAAATAATTTTTGAAAAAATCTGAAATTGTTCGATAACTTTTAAGATATCAGATTTAATTGCATTGCTTCATCAGCGGAAATCGGAAGAATACGATTTTATGGAGCATTTTATTGGCCATATTGAAAAAAATTATCTTGAATCCGGCAAAAGTTCCTTGCAGTCATCGACGACAAATTCGGATTTCGGGCGTTAAACGTCCTGCATGTTCTCGTGACAATCCTATTGCACTCTCCATAAATTGCAAAAAGGTTGAGCAGATCGGCATTAGTGTATTCTTGATTCATGATTGTGATTAATTTCAATAAAAAAACTATGAATGAGACAATTTCTAATCTTACACTTTGACACTGATATAAATAAGTGGTAACTATGGTTACCGTTTTGATGCGTTCCAAAGTTAAGGTAATACAAAATAATTGTTGGAAAATCGGAAATTGTTCAATAACTTTTAATCTATCAGCTTTAGATATGTGGTTACATCAATAGAAAGGTATTTTAATTTTGAATATGCTAGTGCAACAAAATACAGGGTGTTTTATTTGAAATAAGAAAGTTATTAACGTTAGAAATTAAGTCATCTTTACATCGATTTTTCTCTAATAATTTCTCAGGAAATTAAGAAAAATCATAATGAAATCTTTAAAACAATGTGCAGAGATTCCAAAAATTCAAACTCCATGTTTATCAAGCAAATAACAAAAAAGTTATGATATATTTTCGATCAACTCGCATTTGTCGATTTTTAACGAATAAAATTAAATAACTCTAAAACTCTTGACTTTAAGTATAGGGGAAGGTATATCCATTTTTCTCAAAATTTTGTATAGAATTCAAAAATCTATCAAAATATGAGGTATCCCATTTGAATTGACAAAGTTGTTATTACTTCCGGCAAAACCGGAAGTGATTTTTTTATAAAAATATTTTCCAAAGATACTTTAAAATGTCTAGTAGAAGCCATAAAATTTTCAGATCGATAGCTTTTGTCATTCTCCAGAAATTTCTAATAGGCCATGACCGTGGGACACCCTGTATTTCGTGATCATACTAAGATAATCTATTATTGCAACTGAATGTTTTCAATGGAGAAATGATTTCAATGATCGCACATTATCACTGGGCAATGTTGGTACAGATTGTGTCAACATCCATGGAATTCAAGTGTCATTCACAAGATCAATTTGAAATTTAATTCTTCAAGTATTTCCTCATTGTAATTCCTATAGTGTCTAATTTTCTGGTCATTTGATGAATCTTGCAACAATTCTGCTCAAAGACCTCTATCACCCACTATGAAAAAAACAGACAAAAGTTATGTTCAGAAGAGTTGTCAAGTTTTTTGTCGAATTTAATCGAAAAAAAAGGAGGAGATTCCGGTTGTTTGTTTGCTTTTTTATGGCTGTTTGCGCGTTTTGCGTAGTAAACGTACTCCGATTAGAGCTATTTTATTTTCATTTGAAAAAGGAGAGTTGAGAAATGGTCCCATATTTTAAAAAACGAGAATCCAAAATCACCTTCCCTCCAAAAACCGCCTCTGAAGGAGGTGGAGAAAGCATTTTTTCTCGAAAATCAAAAATCTGTGAAGGCAGAATTAAACAAGAGACCATATCCGAAAAGGTTTGAATTCAACATTTTTTCAAGATACAGCAATGGTAATGTATACTGTGATATGTATTTTTTTCGAAAATAAGACGGCCAAATTAAAGAAGAGATTCTATTTAGGTAGCAGTATTTAAATTGAACATTTTTTCAAAAGAGTTACGATTTTAGAGTTACATCTGCGGCGCGATGTTTTGAGATCTCTGAATAATAACAAGCATAAGCTTAGGCTATACAGGGTAAAGAGGATAAATGCTATCTTCTTTGATATTAGCCAACGTTCAACAATTTTCATGACATTACACTCAAAAGTGAGAAATAAATATTTCTTAATTTTTTTTGTTTTTTGTTTTAGGCACCAACTACAAAAGTACCAGCGCCAATGGAATCATTATTTTGTATTTTTCAGTGCCTAAACAGATAAAGTCAGTCCAATTTTCTGTAAAAAAAATAATTAAAGTTTTTAATCTTATTCTGGCTAAACGTAAGAATTGAATATGACCATTGATGTTATTCTTGGTACGCTGAAAAAAAAGAATGGCCGTACGACCTGAACAGATGATTTTAATATTCGATTCATTTCGTAGGAAAGTCGTATTCGTGGACTCACCAGATTTTCTACACCATCGACAATCTTGATTAAGAAATGTTCATTCTAATTATTGAAAACTGCGGTCAGATATCCAGTACTATGAAAAAAAACTGATTTTATTACTCTTCTCTTTATTAGCATAGAAAATGTATGTCTACTGGTCGACATTTAATCTTTGCTATCAAAAATTGATTTGATTTTTCTGTGCATCCTATATTAAATGTTAAAGTGTAGACTGATTTTTGATACTACACACAATTCTCGAGTGCATGTTACATTAAATGTCGATTTGTAGACATAACTAATCTATACCAATCCAGAGATGAGTTAGTAAAAAAACAACAGATATGAAAAATGTATGGGATATTTTAGACTATGCAGAACTTTGAATACGCTACATTAGTGTGACTTCAGACACTGTGGTAGGGGTCAGGATCTTTATCCAAGAGATTATTGTCGTTGGTTCTTAGACCATATTACATACGAATACCTACCTTGAATTGCTTAAAATTGCCAATTCTCATTGAAAATTTAGATATTTCACGTGCATCTTTTGTATCTTAATGGGAGAATTTTGTTGTTTGGATATAGTTACCTGAACTAATCTCACATTTGACGTCAGCACTGTTGGAGCCAATGACCTAGAAACGGAGATAGGCGGTACTGTGCTTCGCGCTTCCCTATCGCGTAACCGCATTTTCCCCCGTCCAATTAAAAATTTGGTTACTTTTAACCTTTGAAAGAAAGTTATTAACATATAAACGTGGGCCATGGGCGTAGTAAAGAAAATAATACCGAATTATTTAATTAAGGGTTTTTTATATTGTTTGCGTTTTAAAATCCTAGAATAAAAAAAAATATACATACCCATTAATTATTTCGAAGTATAAATCTTGAAGATAATAAATAATATTTGATTAAATTCAAAATAATCAATAACCAAATATTAAAACTGAAAGGACGAGACGCCACTGGCGTCATATTTCCTACGCGAAGATCAGTGGAGTGGAGGCGGGGTTAGCGTAAACAGTTGTATCCCCTTTCTGACCGCTTCCAGTGCTCACCTCACCTGGCCTAAAAACATGTTATCAACCAAACAAAATGTATTTTATCAATGGCGTGTTCCGTCTATCTGTGGTAATTGGGTCATTGTTTAGAGCATATTGCGATCCTGCCTTTAGAATCTACGCCTTTGCACCAATCTGGACAAGTTGAATTTCGCAGATTGCGTTGTGCCTATTTTGCATTTACTTACAGAATGAAATAGTAGATGATGTCATGACCTGCCGGATATTACAATAAATTTAAAACTCTGTTAATGTCCAATTATATTTCAGCAGATAAAACCAACGAAGACTTCAAAGAAACAATCGATAATACTCCCAAACCAACAATTGCTGACTTTTCTAAAATAGAAAATAATACAGTTTTATCGAGATTGGAAGGATCTGCATATCCTGAATCTAATATAATCGACAGCTCAAATAGATCAGATTCAGTGAATAATAAGACAGCAAGTTATAGAGGACAGATGCAATCTGCACATGCAGATCAGACAGAAGATCAGATGAATACTAATTATCCTTTGGAATTTGAAGATTCTACTTATCACACATGCAAAAATAATTGTTCCTCTAGAGGAGATTCTCCACATCGATGTAAGATTTGAATTTTACCATTAGCCCAATCACAATGTCTTAAATAACAAAAATGTAACTGCTAATATTTCTTGTTTAAACTTTTACATATGCTGCTAAGATAGGTGATATGCAGGCACCCATTGGAACGCCAAATTTTCGTTTGTAAAACTTACCATCAAAAGAAAAAAAAGGTATTATTAAATAAGAATTTAATTAAACTAAAAAAAATGGGATTTTTGTATTTCACAGTTTGTACTAATATCGGACCATTTTTTATCTAATGCTCTCAGTACTGCGTCCAGATGTACATTGCTAAACAGGGAAACCACATCTAAACTTAAGATAATGTAACCGGGTGGTAACTGCATTTTATTTAACAATTTAGATATTGTGTTAGAGGTACTATCTTTTAGACCATTCTTCATCAAAAAATATGTGGATGACTTAATAGTGCTATACCTAGCGATGGTATTGATGAAATTTTGTTTACTTTCAACAGCTATGACCCTTACATTCAATTCACTATGGAAACTGAGGATGAAAATCAATCAGTACCTTTCTTAGATACTCGACTTATTCGGTCTCCTGACAATTGCTTATTGGTCGATTGGTACAGGAAGACATGTAGCTCTGGTCGGTACATTAATTTTGAGTCATATCACAAATTCAACATGAAAGTAAACTTATTGAAGCAAATGTGAAATCGTGTTATCAACATCGCAGACACATCTTTCCACAATAAGAATCTACATATTTTATGCACATTATTCATTAATAATGGTTATCCACCAAGGTTGGTCAATCACATATTATTTAATACATCTTCCGATTTATTACATGATAACATTCAGAACAACAGCAACAATTTGTAAGTTTACCGTACATCAGAGAAATCACACCGAGACTTTCACGAATTTTGTCCATCATAGATAATGTAAGAATTGCAAATAAAAATGTACTGTAGATAGGTTCTTTATATACAAAATTGAAAGACAGGACCCCAATTACATCTCAATCAGGTATAGTCTACAGTATTCCATGTACCGACTGCAATAATAAATATATTGGTGAGACTTCGAATACCTATGCTATCTACACGACTAAAAGCACACAGAAGTGACTCCAAATTGCACCCTGATAGATGTACATTGGCCCAGCATGTCTTTTCTACGAAACATCAAATGAACTATGACGCGGTTAGCATATTGCATCAAGAATCGAATGATGATAAAAGACGATTTCTGGAAATGGCTCAAATTTTCAAAGCCGAGAATTGCATTAATGCAAGAAAAGACATTCAAAAACTTTATGTCTTATATAAATATTTTTTAAGGCCTGACTGAGTGATTGATTTTTAGAAACAATAATTAATTGTATCTTTGGATATATAAATATTCAAACGTGCGATCAAGGTCGTAGCCTCCCACTCATCACAGTCGTTGTTGTTATCCTGTAGAGACAAATTTTCAAAATATCATTCCATCAATGGCCTCTACACAAGTGTGATTGTTGAATATAGTTTTTATTATTTTTTTTTTATGTTGTAAAGTATGTGTACTTAATGATTTGAATATGTCGTCATTTTGTAATGTTTTTTTAACTTTTTCAACATATTTTTATGAACAATCTCAGTTAAGTGTGAGTACTAGACATTTATAACCATTTTTAGAGGATATTGATTTGTATGTTTTTGTAGTATCCCTGAAGATGGTAATAAGTAATAAATTACCGAAAGCTTGGAGCAAACTTAAAGAGTTTTCCTTCATAACTGCTGCATCCCCACGATTAGTTTAACTCTATATATATATATATATATATATATATATATATATATATATATATATATAAATAAAAATATATTCTTGGGGATGCAGTCATATATTCAATAAAATTCTTTGATTGAAGCCGAGCTTTCGAGAATGTTTATTCTCTTCTTTAGGGCAAACATCGTGAATTTAGAATAAATTAGCCAAAAACAGGAAAGATTTCATAGCCATCAATTACAAATGTAACATTTGTATATATATATATATATATATATATATATATATATATATATATATATATGTATATGTAATGACATGTAGGTATACCAATGAAAAGATTGTTCAATTTTCAATTCAATGAATTTTGAGAAATTTACCTTTCCGCTGGCTACAGGCCATCGGGATTTTTTTGTTAATATTTATATTTGTTTGTGTTTTTTGAACAGTTATTTTATGCTACAAAATTTTTGTTAAAATGTTACTAATACAAAAATTTCTATAGTTATTTTTGAAAATGTTATGCTTTTATAAAAAGATACCTATATGCAAGGTATTCAAGACTTCCTTAGTAATATGTAACTTTCAATTGTTTATGGTTGTTATTCATAGCCTACCTTTAAATTATGCATTTACTTTTAGAAAATTGTCATGCATTTGCATGTTTCTGAGACAAAGCGAATACTATTATATCTTTTTAAGAAGGTGAGAAAAAGAAAAATTGTCCGTAAATATACAGGGTTTTCCATCGAAAAAAAATTGTTTTGTAAAACAAATCTCGAGAACTTGAAGTATAACGGGTTCCAAAATGCAGCATTTTCAAAAATGTCCTGTATCTTGAAAACTAAAAGGGCTATGAAAGTTTTGTTAACGGTATCTTTAATTTTATGAAAAAGTAGTACATTGTCGTGGGTGCCGCAACTTTCTGTTTATAAAAATAACGGACAAAAGTACCCAGAATGGGACACCCTGTACAGAACGGTGCCATAGGGCCATTATTGTGTCGCAGCAATCGATGTCAGCATCCCACAATACAATTTTTTTTTTCGATTGACTCAGTAACATCTTAAGCGCATAACTCAGTCTTAATACAGACACAGTAAATTATACACGATTCCAATATCTACTTATAATTTTTACAAAGATTAACAAGAATGTAGTATGTTCTCCCTTATTTCTTAAACAACTATACATCAAGATGTACAAGAAATAGAAATATACAATTTTATTATTTCCAGGATAATCTATACAAACCACGAAAAAGTTTTCATGCGAGTCCGAATTATACTTGAAATATTTCTTTTTGCCTATCCCAGATCTTCTCTCTTTCCAATTAAATAGCAATTTGAAACTTCTCATAGAAATTGCCTCGGGTTTTTTTTCCATTCAGAACTCACCATGCAATAATAAAATTGGACATTGTGCAAGTTGCAATGACTAAAATAAATTTCGGCTCCATATATTATGTTGAAGGCCCATTCAAACCATAAGGGCGCATGGCACAAGCCACCAACCAACCTGTAAGTTGTGACTCCCTCAACAAAGTTTTGCTTTTGCCGTGTCAGTTCGACGCCTTCCGACGCTAGCGTCGATCCTGTGTATTCAACCGCGCCGCCGTGTTTCTCTGCGACCGCTGCTACTGTTTCACGTAAACTGACTACCACGTGGATCGCGTATAAGCTTTTTAAACGATATAAACATACATTATAAGAGATAACTGAGTAGTTGTTTTATCTGAATTCTATGGTGAATTATTGTCACAGTGTGAAATGAGTGTTTGCATGTGATTTGATGTTCCAGTTTTAAGACTTCTTTAATCCACAAACATGATGATGTTCTTCAACGTTTTGATGCACGCTGATTTATTGTTCATTCTTTTTGGTAAGTTCTCATTTTAAATTAATTTTTCGCCACGGAAATTATGTGAGGGATGAGTTTTAAGAATCATAAATAAACTCATCACTGAAAAAAAGATAAGTTTACCAGCTCTAGTGTTTCACAAATTTTGAACTTGAATAATTATATTTTTATTGATTCAAAACTCTATTCTGTCTTACAACAATAATACCTATGATAATGTAAAAGTGTGTCTTTCCCGATTTTTTAATAACGCGCTGATGAATATCTGCTTACAGAAACATGTGCTTGAACTTTTGTAGTCTGATCCATGGAGATTATTTTTCTTCTTAATTCACACAGATATTTCATTAACCGTTCCTGCAGAACGCAGCAGGTATAGGTAGGTACACCGAGAAATGGTCCCAAATCCAAAAATTATTAAACAAAACTTTTTTTATTTGAGACGGCAAAATAAAGAGACATTTAACGGAAGCATTTACTATTCAAGAGCTTCACCAACGTCTTATTTTCGAAGAGAACGAACGAACAATATTAATTTTATTTACATCTCACAATCAATATAGAAGCTATGAGGCAATAGAATTGGTTAATATTTTTTTTTTGGTAGGCAGTTTTATAGATATGTCTTCATTATGTCTAGTTACTTTTACCGTATAATCTGAAGTGTGTTTCTGTGATAAATTTGATACCATGACCTTTTCGGATAACCTTTTTATGTACATATTCATCGTAAACACACTGCCTCGCAAATTATTGTAACAATAATTATATGATCAAATTAAATTGTTAGTACCTACCTACGTTAACCGCACTTTACTGTTACCTAATAGTAATCTTCGATAAGCCCACGAAATATTATCAATGTACATATTTGTTATAAGCAATTTAAAAAAAAAACATAATCCATACTTTAATTTATGATTGAAATACCTATATCTATTTGTCTACATTAATCATTATAAACTATAGAAGAACTTTTTGATTTGACAGAAAATGCTAAGAGCATATGAATATGTTTTCGATTTTTTTAAATGTATTCATTATTAATATTCTAAACTAATTATATTTTTACTATATAAGAAAAGATTTAGTTATCAGTATATATATATATACAGTATTTCTTATTAAGTTATTATTCAACAGAAAAATACAAGAGCTTTAAAAAAGCTCTAATTTTTTTGGCCAGATAAATCAACGACCCAATATATGAATGAACAACAACAATAATTATCTCTCCGATATAATAAAATTATTTTAATACACAATTAGTATAAATTGTTTGGTTTGGTGTACTGATTTAAAAATTTTTCATTATTTCATTTTCCATTTTGATCTTTCTTATTCGAGGCTCGTAAGGAACTAATAAGATTTTCGTGATGATCAGGGTCAATTTGGAAGTAGGGTCTAATAGAAGATGATGGGGAGTGTCCCGTTCTTTTTAAGTTATTGTCACTTACTCCTGCTTTGGCTAACTGGGAAACTGTACTAGCAAAAAGCAAAAGGATCAAATTTAATAAGGTACTTACTGAATTATTTTTCATTAACTATTCCAAATTGATTTAACTGCATTTTTTATAATATTCTCTATTCTTCATACTATAGGCCCAATACTTTAATATACCTGTTTCTTCTTGTAGCAGAATTATTTTCGACAGTTCGTTATTTCGTACTTGTCAAAACTCCGTGAATTTTCTTCATATTGACGCTTTAGTTTTTTTGTGGATTGCGGAATTGATGTTTCTATATTTTTTGTTATTTGTTGAGTCGAACCTTGTATGTGTCAGTATCAAGTATCAACAATACTCAATAATTATAACTGACAGGGCAGACATTTAGTTGACGTAAGCGTATTAGATGTATAGTGTGTTCCTAAATACAAAACATTAGCTTGGCCAGGCTTAAATTATGTCATCAGTCAATGTCATAGTCCTATATTGAGTCCATATATCTGTCAATTTTTGACGGCCACTTCAACCCTGGCTAGGCTAATGTTTTGAATTTTGGAACAACCAGGTAGTCTGGTTATGAGGAATGGGCGATAAAAAAGAATGAACCTTTTTACGCTATCAAAACGATAAAACTGTCATCAATAAATGACCAATTTTATATAATAGTTAATTTATCTTACCTAAACAATATTTTTGTGTGTATCTTATGGCATACACTGGGAATATTTCCTGATTTAGTACATTTCGATAGTTCACTTATTTAAGTAATTAAAGGCCAGCATACCTTTTGGCTGTATGACTAACAAAAAAACCTTAATGCATTAAGTAAATTAAAATTACCTAGTATAGCTATCCTTTACAGCGATTTCTATCATTTAGTAATCTTTTTAGCCATGAGAATTGATATGATGATAGCCAACGTTCTAAAAGGTGATGACGCTTAAAAAAGTAGAGATATTTTGTTTTAAATCAAGTAAAATTGGCTTTTTCAGTTAATATTCTCTTCTTTGAAGTGGTGGTCTCTGTCACTGTTGAAAGTACAATTTTATTTCAAAATTTTTTTGATTCTCCTTAGTAATCGCATTAGAACATTCACCAAATTACTTTTGTTATTTTTCATGAGTCTCGGCAATTCTCGGTCATATTCAAATTGCACTTAATTTTTTGTGATACATTGAAAACAATTTCTGTATTTCCAAAAATAAAATTCCATTTAAGTTTTCGTTGTATCTCCAAAATTCTCAAAAGCTCCTTCCTACGAGTACGTAGCTGCTGGTCGAATTTCTAGGAGGTCGAAACCGAATTCCGAACTAAACAAATCTTATCCCCTCTCCAAAAGGGCCATTTGACATATGGATACCCGTTTAGAGGTTAGAGAGGAAACCATGTCAACCAACATGAAGTTGTTTCCAGTAACAAAAGGCTGTGGATAGGGCATCACAACGCAAACTGCCAAGTGCCAATTGTAGAGAAATCTGGATTGGTAATAAAAGTATTTTGGTAATTAAGAGCTAGTCGTTACTATTCTTAACCGCTTCATTTAACAACCAACATTTTCAATAATTGTGCACAATAAATTAATATGTACGCAGTGTAATAAAATGACAGAATGATAGAATAGATCATATGAAACTACCTAGCTGGTATACATTCCGTTAAAACTATTAAGTACCTAGTAGTGCTTGAAATCGGTCTGAGAAATCCATTGAAAATAAGAGTAGGATAGCAGAAGTCCAAATCCTAATAAACATCTATTTAAAAATGTTCGGTATTAAATATACAAACTTGGTATGTTCACAGACATGTTGAAATAGATTGTCTGTGGTATGGTGAAACATAAGAGTGCGATAATCAGCTACAATTTTAGAAATTTTGGCTAATTTTTATGTTCATTGCTTTCTTAGGTGTTATTAGAATTTTTATGTTCATTATATGTTTTGAAGTTGTAATTTTGTTTAGACTGAGTATTTTCTCCCTCAATCAAGCATTAAGCCCAATATTTATTAAACTTTGGGACAATAGCCTATATAAAAATGTATTCGCAAAACTCATCCAACTTTATTTTCTTCTAATCATACAAAATATGTGTTGTATTGCTTACCAGCAAAATGACTTATTAAATAAAACTGAGGAAAAAAAGAAGAATCTTCATTCTTATTGACAATAATACATACAAAAAGTATTTTTGGTCCTCTCCTTAAGATAGTAGTTTTCTGACATCGGCCTTGTGCACTAAACCACAGACATAACAGAAGCTTCATCTGTATATTTCTACTCTCTACGCAAGGTACTCTTATGTCAGTGCAGTCGGTTTAACTAGGGATTAGGTTCGGTCACCTCGGAATTTGTTGTTCTCGGATTTCGATGCCCAAAAGTTTCGACCTCCTCGGAATTCAACGCGCATCTACATTTCGCCTTCCTACACTTTATATTATTGAGTAATACCTAATAATTTCTACAGTAATTATTCGGTTTAAGTTCAAATTATATGAGTTCAATCAATTGTACAAAGTATTATCATCACATTAACATGACAATTGGTCGAGTTCTTAGACTTTAATTTTAAATTGTTTTCAAACACATTTCTCGATTTTTTTCAACTACCTGCTCAATCGAAAGCGGTCAAAGTTTGCATTGATCTGTATACGATTGATTTTGTTAAAAAAAACAATTTTTAACTTTTAACTTGTGTTTAGAGGAGCGCGTAGCTGCGGGTTGACACTGACCGACTTCGATCATCGAAGTTAAGCAGCGCAATACGATGGAAACGGCTTGGAAGAGTGACCGTTGAAGCGGGCGCGCGTTCGAGTCTCTGTCGCATTGCATTCTCCTCCTCTCGCAAGGCAACGGGAAACCAGTGAGAGTATATATTCCCTAGTACAGCTCTCTGGAAGGGTGTGCCTTTAAGATTTATCTTGAGACACATCGGTGGTTCGGAATCCACGTTAAACTGTAGGTCCTCTTGTCTGTGGTAATACTTTCAAGGCAGAGAAGCTGCCAATAAACTTGTGTTTATATTGTGAATTTCTTGAACTTACAAAATCCATTCCCACAAAAATTGACGAAAAACTAATCAGCATATTGTGAGATGATTTGAATGTTAATTATAACAGACGTACTTTCGTACACACTACCGTTATCTACGTTTATAGAATTTCGTGGTGCGGTAGTTCCCTTAGTAAAGCAAAACTGGTTCGTTTTTCGGTCGCTAGTCTTCGCTGTTATCAGGTTTCGATGATAGGCCCGACCTCGAATTCCTTGACCGCTGATTTTAAATGAACAGTTATCCTTGTTACGGAAACCCATCCGTGGCATTAAAAAGACGTCATTCTGGCCATGTTTTTGACAAATTTAAACCTGATATGACATGACATTGCCAAAATAAACAATGCTGTTAATGTGAATACAGAGATAAACAATCTCTTTGTCTATCTAAACGATAGACATAATGTGTATCTGACCGTGGAACAAACATGCGCAACTGAGTCTGAAAAAGTATAATAAATTATAAGGACTAAAAGTACTAACAAACAAGAAAACTAGAACGATACTCGTGCTCGCACTTGACTGCTTTTTAATTCTAATATGTAAATATATACCTACAAACAAATCTGCCTGACAAAATCTAAGAGGAGATTCATCATCCTGTGTAATCCTGATACGAAAGACAATATTCTGTTCTGTTTATCCGAGCGTATAATTGTTCTGATAGAAGTTCTGGCCCGTTGCTGCCGCATTTCCCCTTTCACTTTAATTTAATTTGTCGAAGTAAACATAGAGGACGACTGACTGAATGAGCACGAGCATATACAGTCGTTTATATAATATAGGTACCCTCTATGTATATGAGTGACATACTCTTCTATAAACTCTTATCCCTTTTATGTATAACCAGATTGAATCTGAATAAATACATCACCTCATCAACGTGAATGAAGGATTGGAATTATTGATCGAATTAAACCGTTAAATCCTTAGTGGTAAAGAGACAAAAGCGACCGAAATTAACGCTTCGTTATTCGAACTGAAAGATACTAGAGACAAGTAATTCGTCGTCGTTTTTCCTTCTTACACGTCGTTTTTTTTTCTTGTACTTTTGTCACTGGTCTATTTATTCAAATTCAATAGCTGAACGCTCTAAATCTATCTTTCTCTTCTTCTGCTCACTTGCTTTGAAGTGAATATTTTTTGTATATTTCTAATTTTACTACGTGCCTTCGAGCGATTCCAAAAGGCGTATCGAGGAATACTTAAATGAAATCACTTCTACAGGGATGACAGTTTTTCTGCATCGTTTGAGTTAAAAAATATATTACACTGTGGTGTATTTCGTTTCAATATACGAAAATTAAAGTTGCGGTTTGTTCATTTTTCCGGAAATCTTAAAAATAGACGAATTATTTGATTTATGTGAGCTGTCAGGATAAAAGCATACATATTACTTAATTATTAGGTCAAGTTGAAAATTCTTGTTTTAGATCAAATATAGACGTCCGTGGCACGATTGTCTCGTGAATTAATCCATGGATTTTTTTGCTCTGTTTTTTGTTTTTTTTTCGTTGCCGCTCGCCGGTAGCACTGAATGAGAATCTTGATCGCACTCGTTACAGCACAATAGCCGAAAATTTTGTTCTGCTCAAGACTGTAGTGTGAAAACGGCTCAAAGGATTTTGATTAAACTTTTTTACAATATTTTTCTGATCGCCCTTGACCTCCCTGTCAAAATGTCTTCTCTGCGAAAACAAGTTATGCACAATAAAAATTTCATATTTTCTACCTGTTTATTCATATTCTGGCTAAACGGTTCGTCCTGAGTTATCCTTTCAAAAATGACAACAGCCGCGTATTTTCTAATGAAAAGGACAGAGCACCACAACCTAATTTTTCACATAGCATTCTTATCTAATTGTACTATTTATTATTTCTATGACTTGAGCAAGCTTGCATCGGATTATTGTTTTAAGTCAGAAGTTAATTAAAATTGGGCCAAGTCAGATCATTTTTTTTTTCTGAATAAATATTTTCTTAAATTTATTGAAAATTGGTTCAAAAGGAATTATTTATTTCATTTTTATTTTATGAAAATAGTTGTTTTAGATAAATTGAAATAGGTTATAGAATTTTTCTTAAATTATCACACAGAATGGTAATGGTTACTCATAATTTATGAATATCTTGGCATTTCATTTGATTTCAATAATTTTTGTCTTGTAACTCAAAATATGTACTTCGCGCAAAGTTTCACCGACATCCAGAAATGTTGGTTTTGGTAGTATTTCAATTATTTTTGTGGTTTTAGTTTTAATGTTCAATTTAGTATTATTACCATTACTGTTATTAACATTAAACCAAAACATTACGATTCATTAATAAAATATGAAACAGTACCTATTGGATGCAATTTTGATTAGAATATATCAATATTTTGGCTTCCTCTACCCACTATTCCATAGTTCTTTATTTCATTCTTTACATGCATGTTATTTTCTAAAACCCCATTTAATAAAAGCTAACAAAATATACGTATACCTATTTTAATTCTATGAATTTCAATTTGATTTCGAGATTCTTCTATTTCAAATTTGTCAATTTGAATTTAATATCATAGAGCTATATAATAAATGTCAACAGTAAATGTCATATTTCTATATTGAGTCCGCATATCTGTCAAACTTCCACAGCCAATTTAAGCCTAACCAGGCTGATGTATTGTATTTTGGAACAGGCTGCTGATGTAGTATCCCTTTACATAAATATTCCTACAGATTTAGCTCTGAAAATTATCGATAATAAGGGAACGATACAAAACAACAAAAAAAATCTTTGGTTGCGCCATGGGTTCTTCCATTTCATGCTGTATTGCACAACTAGTCCTCGAAGAACGAAATTTTACCGAAAAGAGTTTTCCCAATACTATTTTTCTTTAGATACATTGACGATGGCTTATCAACCATTCCCAAAGATAAAGAAACCTTTACACAAGATCTTTTCCACACATCACAATGAAATAAAGACTACAATATAAACTGAACAAAACAATACGATTATTATATATATACACACAAAATGGTACACTAAAGATACTTGGCCAGGGAGATATTTGAATTTTAACTCGGAACACCCGTTATTGCAAAAAATCAGTAATCTTGCAGATAGATCAATCAGTTTTACAGATCCAGAATATCGTAAAGAAAATATGGATTTACTAGAGTACAAACCACTTTGTAGATATCAGAATGCTCATGTTGGCATTATCCTTCCTTCATAGAAGATGGATACTTTTCATTTGATGATTCTGATGAATAGCTGCTTGATTTCTTCTAACATTAGAGATCTCGGCACATAAGCTAAAAACAAATAATAATTGATTGTATAATAAATATAAAAATAAACCCTCTATTTCTAATAATTCGATATTTGGAATAACAGTTTGGTTTAGATAAGCGAGTTTTCTTTTATGAAAAAGATAATTGAGGTCAGCAATTGATACTTGAATTATTTTGATGCAATTACCATATTAAAAAAAAGTTTGTGTAAAATTTAAACACTCACTTGTTCCCTCTGCACATAAAATTTGCTGAATATCTGTATTTTGATGGGTACCATTCTCATATATTAATTATGGTGGCTTATTAGGCTCTTTCATAACATAGAATATCAGAACCAAAGACAAATACTTATCTACGTCTATTCTTTGGCAGAATATATCAATCATTTTCCTGTTGTATAATTTCGATGATATTCTTGCGTAGTATTTCCAAAGGTCCACCTGCAAAGTACTTATATAGTTATTCAAAATTAACAAAACATTACAAAAATCACCTGTAACTCTGTAACATACTTAGTTTACTTAAACATTTCTGTTATAGAAAACAGATTTATAAATATTGTAGAATCCACTCGTAAAATCACTCAATTTCGAATTTCGATTATGTCACTTGGCATATCCAATTAATTTCCGTCTTTACCAGAGGGAACATACAACACACACAAATTGTATGTTTTATCTGCTCTTTACTCTTTGGAGGTATTCTCTGTTCTCTGATCGACTAAGTCCTCAAAAAAAATATTTTTTCAAAATGCAAAACTACTCTTGCTAATAACTTTATTGTTATAATGTGCAAATGAAATCTTTTGTACAACTTCAGGTATGTTTCATGGCCTATATGTTTGTATATGCTGCATTTTTCTCTAATTAGAGCATTTTAACTACTTTCCCCTCACGCCTCACCCAATTCCTGTAATACTTACTATCGTTTATCAAGTCTCGTGCTAATCATTATATACATGGCGGTCTAAACAAAAAAGGAGACTTGGCGTAAGTTAACGATCGTAACTATTGATGTTATTAGAATGATCTGGTAGTGGCTATAAGTGTGACTGGGCCTCCTAGGCGGAGAGTTCCATACCTGCAATATCCCTGTCACTGCGACTAGAACTTAAAGGTTGAGGGTTCCATACCGGAGAATCTCTAAGATATATGTAGCAGAAATTCTCTTGGTGCATGTCTGTGGATGGATGTAGGTTGGTGAAGGGACTGGGTCTACGTGGGAGTAAGATTTTGAGGTAAAAGGGTTCCATACTCTAGACTTTTTATGTATTGTAACGGGAATTTATATTAAAACTGGGTTCGATTTATTTTCACTTATTTATTTATACTAATAGCTACACGATTATTTACACATTTATTTCTCGGACTATATAGATTGTCTATGATCTATGACCGACTTTCTATCTACCACTAACTAACTGTCCTGTCATTGCCATCAGCCTTATATATCTAACCTAAAAAACTCTAGATGACTCCAGTGTTGTTTTCGTTGTTTCTGGAGGTTATTTCTCAATATATGGCTTCAAAATAGACCAGGATTTATTCTCGTTGCCTCTGATGTCTCCTGTGTTTTCTGGAATGTTTGTGACATTTGTGAGTGTGTGTAGTTCATTATTCGGGTAAGTCTTCACGTTACACTGCCCCCTCCTTAGCATTTGATCGTCCCGATCAGAATCATCCTTCGTAGTATCTTGCTGGATTTCCATTCCATGGCGGAATCTGCACATGGTTCCTGCCAGGCAAACACCCTTGTTGAAGAAGTAACAGTCTATCGGCTTTCCCGAGTACACTCCTTTTGGATTGAAGCAACACACGGTAATTTGCACACCAGCGTCCTGGAAGATGTATTCGATCATACTCCTTACAATCTTCCAATCTAGCCCGTCCAACCCGCAGCCTATTCTCGGAAGACCCAACTTCTTGATGTCATAATTCCTGAATTCATTCCTTAGGCTTTTCAGTGCATGCCAGATGTCCTTGTAAGTGGGTTTTCCTCTAGACATCTTCTTCGTAACCAAATAGAAGAGGTTCCGATTACTATCTGCTAGTCACTGAACTTTTCCTTTTCTTTGTCGTTGGGCTGACAATTCATCCAGTCTTCCAAAGTTGCTCTTAAACACCAGAGCAATTCCTCCGCCCGTACGTAGATCCTCCGTTGCACAATGGGCAATAGAAACGTCGGCTGGTAGTTTGAAAAGGTCTTGTTGAACCTCAACTGTCACACCAAGTCTGACCTTCTTCCGATCTGTGTAGTTGGACATGAAGTCATTGAAACTGATATTTCGCTCCTCAACGTTTTTTCTTGAAGAGCCACTCGTGCTTTCTCCTGGTTGTTCGATCCAGCGTATGGTGCGAGTCGGTTTATGTGCACCACTCTAGGTTTTCCCCTTTGTAACTTTCGGATACGGTAGATGACGTCATTTATCCTCTTCATAATTTCATATGGCCCTTCCATTGCCTTTGGAGTTTGGGACAAAGGCCTCGACGTCGTTGGGGATTATACAACCAAAAGATGGTCCCCCACGTTGAAGACTCCATCAGCTGATCGAATATTGTAGTGGTGCTTCATTCGATCACTGACAAGCTGGATGTTCTGTCTGGCTAACACATGGACTTTATCCATTCTGGCTCTCAATTGGTCGAAATATACTTCTCCTGCGACACTGTCCACTGTAGGTCTACGGCCAAATTCCAGGTCACAGGGTAGGCGTAACCCACGCCCCAACATTAAACTAGCAGGAGTCTGACCAGTTGTTTCATTCACAACCGCCCGATAGGCCATCAGGAACAAATGGATGTACTGGTCCCATTCTCGCTGATGTTCTGAGACAACCTTGGAGAGGTGCTTGCCCATGGTTCGGTTCATCCTCTCTACCATTCCGTCCGACTGAGGATGCAAAGGGGTCGTTCTGGTCTTGTTCACACCTATTAGTCTGCACACATCTTGGAACAGGGCTGACTCGAAATTTCTTCCTTGGTCAGAATGGATTTCAAGAGGAACGCCAAAACGTGAAAAGGATTCTTTCACCAATACCTTGGCGATGGTCGATGCTTCTTGGTTAGGGATTGCGTACGCCTCTGTCCACTTTGTGAAGTAATCCATGGCTACTAGGATATACTTATTCCCATTGTCCGTGCCAGGAAATGGCCCTGCAATATCCACAGCAACTCGCTCCATGGGACTCCCAACATTATACTGCCTCATAGGTAACACTGTCTCACATCTTCATTGCGATTCACCCAATAGAATCGCTCCCGAACCTTCTGCAGAGTCTTGGTGATTCTAAAATGCCCTCCCGAGGCTCCATCATGTAGCTGACGTAGTACCTCCGGTACTTTGCTTCTTGGCACAACTAGTTGTAATCTGGATTCAGTGCCATCCTCAGACTCAAAGGTTCTATACAGCAGATCATCTCTTAACATAAAAGAGTCCCATTGACCCCAATATGCTTTCACTTCAGGGCTTCGTAAGCTTATATCCTGCCAAGACGGCCTCTCCTTACGGCGCATCCACTTCAAGACCACTCTCAAACATGGGTCATTTTCTTGGGCCAGTTTCATTTGGTCGGGCTGCCACTCCTCATTCTCTACGGTTGTTCGTCGTATAGGGCAAAGCTTCTCTTCCATCTTCGAGCAATGGGAGCATCTGCGTTTCCATGAACTTTTCCTGCCCTGTGCTCGATGTCATAGTCATATTTCTGAAGACGTTCTAACCACCTTGCCACTTGTCCTTCAGGATTACGGAATTGCAGGAGCCACTTCAACGCTGCATGGTCAGTTCTAACTAGAAAGCGGCGACCATACAAATACTTATGAAAGTGTTCGCAGGCTTTCACTACTCCCAACAGCTCCCTTCTGGTAACGCAATAATTCCTCTCTGATTTTGACAAAACCTTGCTGAAATAGGCAATCACTTTCTCCTGCCCGTCTTGAATCTGAGAGAGGACAGCACCAATGGCTGTATTACTGGTATCTGTCTCCAACACGAATTTTCCGTCATGCCTCGGATAGCCCAAAATTGGTGCGCTGATAAGAGCTTCTTGCAGTGTTTCAAAAGCTCTTTGACACTCATTATTCCAGGAATATTCTTTGCCTTCTTCTGTTAGTTTAGTTAGAGGCTTAGCGATATTGGCAAAACCTTTCACAAACCGTCGGTAGTAGGTACACAAGCCCAGAAAACTTCTATTCTCATGCTTGTTCTTGGGAATAGGCCATTCCTTAATAGCTATTATCTTTTCTGGGTCTGCCGTGACGCCGTCCCCAGATACGATGTGACCCAGAAATCTTACTTCACGTCGGAACAGATAACATTTCATAGGCCCCACGTAATCGTTGGAAAACTTCTCTTAAATTCTTCGAGTGTTCCTCAAATGATTTTCCTACCACGATTACGTCATCCAAATACACTATACAGGTTTGCCATGTCAGTCCTCTCAAAACTGCTTCCATGAGCCTCTCAAATGTAGCGGGAGCATTGCATAGTCCAAACGGCATCACAGTGAATTGCCAGAGCTCTGATCCTACCGAGAAAACAGTCTTTTCTCGATCTACGGAATCCATTCCAACTTGCCAGTATCCACTTTTCAGACCTAGTGTAGAAAACCATCGTGACCCAGAGAGAGTATCTAGGGTGTCATCTATTCTGAATAAGGGATAACTATCCTTCTTCGTGACTGAATTCAGAAGTCGGTAATCTACACAGAATCTTAAAGAACCATCCTTTTTTTCACGAGTACTACTGGCGAGGTCCATGAACTATTTGATGGCTCGATGACTCCTTGCCTGCTTATTTTTTGAATCATTTTCTAGGCTTCGTCTCTTTTGGATAATGGAAGTCTTCTTGGCTGCTGTCTTATTGGCTGAGCGTTCCCCGTGTTTATCTTGTGAGTCACTATACTTGTTTTACCTTTGTATTCTTCTTCCATCGCAAACACGTCCTGGAATTCCACAAGCATATCTCTCACTTTTGTAATTGTTTCTCGTCTAAGTCCTGGACAGTCTTGATGACTACATCAATCAGCTCTTTCGAATATCTGGTCCTGGATGGTTTACTAATCGTTCTTACAGAGCATATCGCTGGTACATGAACACAATTTCCAACCATACTTCCCTTGCTCAACTTGATGGGGCTCTGCTTAGATTCATTACTCTGACAGGAACGACATCTCCTACTCGAACAAGAGCTTTAGCTGTCAGAAATTCCTTATTATTAATTTCTTCTACCAGTCTCAGACTTCCAGGTTTGCAATTCCTTCCGGGTTGGTCATCAATATTTTTTCACTATAGCCGGGTATTATCACGTCACTAGTCGTTATCAATCGGACAACATCTGCGTTATCCTCGTGAAAGGGCAGTTCTTCATTGTCGACCTTCAAGACACCATTTTTGACATTCAACACAGCCCCAAGCTTCTTCGAAAGGTCCATTCCCAAAATAAACTCATCAGATATGTCAGCGGTTAACACTCTGTGCTTGATGGTGATTTTGCCAATGCTGATGGTCATGCTCGCTTCACCATGTGTTCTTATTGTCTCTCCAGTCGCTGTTCTGTGTTGGACCTTTGTTGGTAATATCCGGGAATGATCTTTGATGAGCTCTGGTCTTGCTATTGTTCTTGTTGCACCGGTGTCTATTAGGAGTGTTATGTCTTCTCCATTGATTCGACCATCGATGTATAAACTTAAGGCTCCGCCAGAAGATGACACGTTGACCATAATTACTGTGGCACTATTTCTGCAGGTAGACGATTGCCCCTTCATCTCGACCCATCCTAGTTTTCCGACGGTGCAACCTTCTTCTTACGATTGCGGCGTACGTGTCCTACCTCACAACAGTTCCAACACCTTGGCTCCCTTTTCTTTGATTGCGCTCCCGTAACTAGCTTTCTTATTATTTCTAACAGGGACTCTCTGTTGGACTGATCTTCTTCCGTGATTGCTCTAACACGGTGCCCTCGGGAAGTTTGGCTAGCGGCTTCATGCTCTAAAGCAGTAGTGCTTCTTCTAGCAATTTTGGTCTGGCCAACTTCAACGTCTTCTACAGCTCGTTTTCCCCTCTATCCATTTACAAATGAGTCCACCGCAATTTCATCAAGGAAGCTATCGGCAGCTGTAGGATATGCTAGCCGCACAATACGAGCTACCTCCCCCTCAAGTTCTTGCAGACTCTCATTTGCATGTTGCACCCGAGATCGTAATTGTGCTTTGTATACTTTCTGAAGATAACTGTCTCCATACCGATTCTCCAATTTAGAAAGCAATACATGGTAGCTTGCTTGGCCAGTTGGAATAGACCTTAAGATGTCTGCTGCATCACCTCATAAAGCGGCAGTTAGCGAAACAGCTTTCTGCTCTTCGGTCCACTGGTTAGCCATTGCCACAGCTTTAAATTGCTTTCGATAGGTTGACCAGGAGCACTTTCCATCAAAGTTTGGCAGCTTAACCCTTATACTACCTGCGGCTAAGTCATCTTCGCCTTTGAGTGTCTGGCTTCCACTGCAGTTACCATTCTTAACTGACATTTCCAGTGTCTTGATTTTTTGTTGCAGTAGCTCCATGTTCTTCTCTGTCTGGATAAAGTTTTCTTCAACTGTTCTTGAAATTTCTTCGAACTTCTTATCACTATATCTACCAGCTTCTTTAACCTTTTCCTCGATAGTTCTGCCCACCTCCTCAAACCATGCATCACTTTTTCTGGAAACATCTTTAATTTAATCTTGAAGAGTTCTAGAAATTTCTTCAAACTTTTTCGAGACTTCTTCGAATCTTACCCCAAATGTCCTGGTCACTTCCTCGAATCTTTCGTTATTATTTCTAGAAATTTCTTCAAACTTTGTCGAGACTTCATTATTATTTCTAGAAACATCCTTAATTTAATTTTGAAGAGTTCTAGAAACTTCTTCAAACTTTTTCGATAACAGTTCTTCCGGAGAGTGGAACTCGAACAAATCAGGATCTTCTCCATTTTCAATCAAATTGTCCCTTAACCGTTTCTGGAGGGTCGCCTTATTACCGGAATCATCACAATCCCGCTCCACCAACTGTTCTTTGAGTTGTTTCACTGTTAACTGCACTAATTTCATTCACAAAGTCAATTAGTCAAAACTGTTTTCAAAGTCTTTAACATAAAAACGAACGAAACTCTTCACACTTACACGAGAACGATCAAATGTCTTCACATTCACCCGAAAACGAACAAAAAGTCTTCACACGAAAATGAACAAAAAGTCTTCACACGAAAACGAACTAAAGAGTCTTCAACTTAAACTTCTAAAATCTAACAAAGAGTCACGAAAACACTAAAATCTGCACTTAACCGCAGTCTCTTAAAGTCTGTCCAATTTTATAATCACTCACTGATTCCTCACTGACACCAATGTAACGGGAATTTATATTAAAACTGGGTTCGATTTATTTTCACTTATTTATTTATACTAATAAATACACGACTATATACACATTTATATTCACACTCATTTCTCTGACTATATAGACTGTCTATGATCTATGATAGACTTTCTATCTATCACTAACTCTCCTGTCATTGCCATCAGCCTTATATATCTAACCTAAAAAACTCTAGATGATTCCAGTGTTGTTTTCGTTGTTTCTGGAGGTTATTTCTCAATATATGGCTTCGAGAATAGACCAGGACTTATTCTCGTTGCCTCTAATGTCTCCTGTGTTTTCTGGAATGTTTGTGACATTTGGGAGTGTGTGTAGTTCATTATTCGGGTAAGTCGTCACGTTACAGTATCTATGTTTTCGCACCACAATTTACCAATTTGCCCGGAAGTGTCGCATAAAACAGTTAATTGAGATATAAATTTGAAAATTGTGAAAGCATAGGTATTTGATTTTTAGTTTAAATTTCAATAAAGCATATCCATCTCTTAAATAAGTTATCACAATAAAACTTTTGTTATCATATCGGAAAAAGAGCATATAGAACTTATAAGACTTCATGAATAGAATATTCATTAACTGGCTATTCTAGTATTGCATTTCAATACTGTTTATCTAATCTAAACTGAGTACTGGAGAGAATGCTCAATTCTAATTCTAGGGAAATACCGTGTTGTAATGTTATCTACTTGAATATGTGCAAGAGAATTAATAATGTCGGTTCACTTGCAATGTTTTGTTTCTTGTAGCTTAAGAAATGACAAATTCGGCAACAGGACAGAGTTTCGACAAAAGGAAATGAGTTTTCGAACCTATTTTAAGACTTCATTATACCTTTTCCCATTCCGAATTGTTCAAGATCGAGTAGGCAAACTATATATACAACATTGGATTTGGTACCGCAACAGGTCCTTGTCCGCGCCCTGGTCTGTGCACAAATAAGACTGATACTTGAGGTTAACAATTGACTTTCCTATTTATAGAAATAGGTTCATTCGAAGTTTGTTTATTTCTATACATCTATACATATATAATAAAATTTTAACAGGCCGTTGTCTGTACATGAATGATATTTCAGAAAAAAATATGGGGGGTCCTTATTGAGCAACAGAAGCCAAAACAATATTTTAGTGTATAACACACTATTTTTTCTGTGACGGAAAAAACGATGAATTTAATAATAAAAAAATAATACAATATATTAATGTAAGAAAATTGTTGAAGTGATATTTTAAGTTTAAAACTGGTAGTCTGTTGTACTTATAGCGACAATTAGACCTGCGTTGTTAAGAAAAGATTTAAATAATCAAATATCTGTCAATTCAATTGTGATTTGATTTCTGTTTATATATATATATATTGGTTAGCAAGAAGGGTATACTTTTTTAAGCCCCAAAAAATTCTTCGGCAGATTACCCAATCATAGAAATTAGTGTGTCCTAACAAATACTACCGTACTTCCAAATATATATATATATATACAGGGTCAGTTTTTAATATGTCCCCGGTCGATAACTGCGTTATTAGAAGAATAAATAAAAAAAGTTTTTTACAAAATATGTAGGCACTCTCAATTTCCATATTTTGAAATTAATTATGAACGTACAGGATGTCCTTCAACATGCTGACAGATCATTCTTATGCTCTATGCTTTTTTAAATGAACACCCTATATTTTATATAAAACTCTAAATTCTACTCTTCTTCGCAATTAGATTATTACAAACTTATAGTAGGTAATACTGAGGGGTTCCGAAGATATGATAGATTTTCTGAGAAAATTGGAAGGATTTCAACTTTCTGTATATTACTTAAATGATAAAATGATCTAAATTTTGTGCACGTGTCGATTATTTCTACTTTTGTTTGCTTGTAATAATGACTTATTTTTACAATATTGCAGGGAATGTCAAAACTCGAATATAATATTTTTTTAACTTTTTAAATGGAACACCCTGTATTTTATACCATATACAAATATTCAATTCTCATTGTTATTAAGTATTCCGTATACCTGAAATGAGTAGTTTCGGAGATATTTGAATTTTTCTGCCAATTTTAGGAGTAGGTACCTCTAAATTGTTTAATTGAAAATAAAAGACTATTGAAAAAAAACTATAAAAAACTATTAATAATCAATAAGAAATCTATTAGAGGTATCCAATATCAATTTTAAGGTGAAGATCCACGACAATATAATTTCAACTGAATAGTTGATTAATTGAAATTAATGTTATTAGGGTTTTTATTTCAAATTACACAGTGCATAATTCATAACAATTGTGATATAAAGAATCATATTTTCTGAATACCTCATATGATTATTATAAGAGTACCTATATTATCAGGACTATGATTTGCAAGCAAGGAAAAAAAGAAAATTATAGGAGGCGGGGCGTCTCAACATCCATATCAGATCTATTCGTTCTTTCATACAAAGAAAATTCATTTGGAAAGCTACGGCAAACATGAAATTTGCTGAGAAACTCACACACTGTGTTACGTGTATTAGGTTATCCGAAAAGTTGGTTATTTTTATCTCTCATTTCTTCAGCCTACATGATATTGCTTAGTCTTGCTAGAACAATGTCAAAATTTACATAAAAATTATTAAACATTAAATTTACTTATTTTATCAGTTGGAATTATAATGTCGTGGATCCTTACTGAAAATTGATATTGTTTACCTTTAATAGATTTTTTATGGAATATCAATATTTTTTTATAGTTTTCTTCAATCGTCTGTTATTTTTATTAACACAATTTGAAGGTATTCCTAAAATTTAAAGTAAAATTCAAAAACAACCGAAACTATTCTTTTTAGGTATAGGGAATATTTTTTATTAGAAATGAAAACTGAATGACTGTTCTTTTTGTTTAATATAAAATAGGTACATGGTGTTCCATTTAAAAATGTTGAGGAAATACACTATTTGAGTTTTAAAATTCCCCGTACACATCTTCCGCAATACTGTAAAAATAAGTCATTATTACAAGACATAAATTAAAAGAATCGACACATGCAAAAAATTTAGGTCATTTTGTCATTTAAGTAATATACCTCGATAAATCGATCATATCTTTTGAACCCCTCAATATAACCCAGTATAAGTTTATATTAATGTAATCACAAAGAAGGGTAGATTTCAAATGTTATATAGAATATAGTGTGTTCTATTTAAAAAAACATAAGAATTATCTGTCACCATGTATATTTCTAATTAGTGTCAAAATATGTAAATTGAGGGTGTCTACATTTTTTGTGGAAAACTTTTTCTCTTTACTTGTGTAATAAGGGAGTATCGACCGTGGACACACTAAAAACTCACCCTGTATATATACCCAGGATAAAAGTGATACTTTGTCATCTGTCAACAGAGATAAAATGTCAAATTGTTTTCCCGAAACAGAGAAATAGTTATCTATCTATATAAATAGAAATGAATCACCAAATGCGTTTCTAAGCGCAAAAATCGAGAACGGCTCGACCAAATCGAATAATTTTGTTTTAATATTCTCGTTAAGGCATAAGGAAGGTTTTTATGGACAGAAAAATTGTTAAAATTGCGAGGAAAATAGTGAAAACACCACTTTTCCCATACGCTTTCTTAGTGTGCTGTCAGATAAGTTATGCACTTCAAGAACCATTATCCAATATTATCTGGAACAATGAGCCTTTTTCCTGAGAAGAGTGTGGCCTTTCACTACGAGAGGGCTGCACTTCTGGTAGGGACAGGGACAAATATTAAACCTATTCCATCTAACACTGTAGAAATATAGGTGATAAAAATAAATTATTTAAAATAATCAAGCAAGTAAAAAATCTGGTGTGTCCACTCACACGACTTTCCTACCGCTCGCAGGCAAATTCCAGTGAATAAAAATTTTTACACTATTACAATACTCTCCTTACATAGCGACTGTATTAGCGGTAGTAAAGTAAAAATCCTCTAATATCATCGTGCTACCACTCATGTTTTTCAGCAAGTCAAGATAAACAACAATGGCCATGTAACATTTTTTCTTAATATGAAACGTTTAGCCAGAATCGGAAGAAACATGTGGAAAATATGGAAGTTTATTAAAGCATAACTTTTTTGTGCTTTTTCTCAGAGATGGCGCTATATGTGGGTGGTAAAGGGCTCTCAGAAGAATACTTCAAAATCCTTAGAGCCGTTTGCGCGCTACAGTCTTGAGCAAATCACGTTTTTTTGGGTACAGCTCAACACCCAGTATATACAGGATGCTCATTCAGTGCTACCGGCGAGTGATATTTTTACCAAACAAAATAAAAAAGAAAGTAACAATACACCGATCCGTTCCTGAGATAATGCTGTCACAGACAGACAGACAGACGGACGGGCAGACAGACAGGCAGACCAATGGCTGAAAATATGTTTATTAGACTTAGAAAACTCTGAAAAGTCAACATTTGTAAAAATCTCGATACCGAAAATTTCACCCGAATACAATACTTTCCTTATACATCTACTATTGTAGCGTAGGAAAGTAAAAATATCGTGTAAAATAAAAATATTATATTATTACTGAAGTGTATCAAAGCAGGAAGTTATTTTTGTAAGTAATCGTCATTTAAAATTGAGATTGAAGTGATTACTCTGAAATTCGTTTTATTTAATGATTTTTTCTATTGGACTGCACATGGCCAATAACTATTTATTTAAAATTTCTTATATCTCTACAATTATTACTGCTACGGCAGCAACGCGCCGGGTACTGCTATGTCACCTGTCAAGAGAGATAAAATTTCAAAACTTTTTTCCCTTCACAAAAAAAATTATTTTTTCACTCAATTCATCGAAAAGTCTATTTTCTATGGCTCACGGTGGCTAATCCTTCAAGAAAAATCAAAATATCTAACTATAGAATTGTAGTTCTTCTAAAATCCTATAGAAAAATCCTTGACGGTATATGTCTATCTCTTAGAATAACACACAGTAATCATTTAGGTATATTCCTTTCCCTAGCCTATATATTGGAATCTGCTGCGCTTAGCTCCTTCATTGTCCATTGTACAACTTCAATACAGTACACAGATATATACGACGGAGGAAGATATAGGTACATAGGATATCCATTTCAGGGCAAAGTAACGGGCAATAACTAGTATTTTTGTGATGCGATCTCAAGAAAAAAAAATAAAAATCAAATTGAGCCAGGTCCTCCATCTTTACATTTCTAATAAAAAAAATGGCCTGTAGTCAGCGGAAAGGTAAATTTTTCAAAATTCATTGAATTGAAATTTTAATAACCTTTTTATTGGTATACCTACATGTTATTAAATAAAATTGTCATAGCCTTGCGGTTAGAGGTTTTTGTTTTGGCTGTTGAATATAAAGCAGACAGGGTTCGAGTCCACTTCAAGGCAGATTTTTTTTCGTCTATTTCTTTTCAATAAATATACTATATATTTTTTTTTAATCAGGGTCTATATTAAGATCTCCAGAAAATGTACAATTACATTAAATTTATATTGAGTGTTCATGTTTTATGAATATTTGTTATTTTTCCTTATAAATTTTTATTTTTTTATCTGTGTATTTGATGAAAAATTGCTGTGATCAAAAGTTGTAGGTACTGATTATATCTATAACATAAAATTATTTTTAATAATATTTCCACTACTGTTCTTTTTTGATAATTTTTTTAAATGTCTGAATGGTCGCCATTTTGAAACTACTTACCCGATATTGCCCAATAACGAACTTGACCGAGATATTTGAGAGATTGATTTTTGTAGCAAATTTGAACTTGATACCTTCAAAACTGCGACCTCTATCGTGTTAACAAATTTCGTAATATCCCATATATATATATATATATATATATATATATATATATATATATATATATATATATATATATATATATATATATATATATATAAACTTTTGAACCAAATGTTTTTTTGGACTAACTTATAGACATATAACAACATGCCGTTGAAATTTTTTCGAAATTCAAAAGTGTGAACGATCGCAATAGGTACATTTCTATAAGAAATTTACCTAATAACTCAAAATAAATTTTTTAAATTTGAATGGTTGCAACCACGCGGAATCATAATCAATTAAAAAAACAAATTTATTGTATGCTAAGCTTTCAAATATGCTGCTAATCCAAATTTAAAAAAATAGGACAGTCAAAAAAGCCATATATAGAAAACAATGGTGCGTCCATTCACACGAGTTTTCTTTCGCCATCAAACAAATTCTATGGAATATAGAAATCGCCTGAGCAGGTCATGTGACCATTAGCTTTTTTCAGCGTGCCTAGACAAACAACAATGGTCATATTCAATTTGACGTAAGATAACCGGTTAAGCCCAGAGATACACGTTATAGCCGGAGCTATAGGGCTTTGAACTGAAAGTTTTTTTAAAAACAGCAGCTAGTGTGAACAGGATGTCCAATCTATGTCACCAATGAGCGGTATCGATACGATACAAAACGAAAAAGAAAGCAACAAACTCGGTCGATCAGTTCTACAAAAAATCTTGCCAGAGACAGACAGCCAGACCAATGGCTTAAAAAGATTTTCCGTATGTAGGTACTTACTAGACTACTTAGGGTGGCGGAGGAAAGTAAAATATCGACCTCGTGTATTTTTCAGAATTTTCAATAATGAATAAAATTTGGGTACCAATGTGGGTCCTCCATATCTACTTTTCTCACGCACTGTATATAAAAAAGATATTTTTCACAAATACCAATTAGCAACTATGAATCAATCAAATGAATCAAATTCTAGTTAATTAAAGCAGTTATAAATCTATTTATAGATTGCAAAAACAAAATTTGAAACAAATTCAATATAGACAACTAAGTAGGTACTTAAATATTTCATGGACAGGTACGTATACCAGCTTTCACATAATACATATATTAATATTATAAAAATCAATAAACTTCAATCACCTATTATTCCTCTCGTGGAAAACTATAGCTAATCTCTTATCGGATTGAGTTAATTAAAAACAGAGGACTATTGAAAGAAACGTTAATTTTAAAAGTATGGATATATATCATGCAACCTTCAAGAGCCACGTTATTTTTTTATCAGTTTAATCCACTTTTCAACATTTTCTGTCCATCCCGAACGGATATAAGGATGAGGAATATCATCTATCGGCTTAAGCAAGTCGTTTTAGCTCCGATAAAATGGATTAAGATGTAAAAATTGCATTCTGACATGAGTGAACTCTCTCTGTCGATAACGTCGATGTAATTTAATCCTTTTGTTCGACTAATCGACTTTTCTTACACAAGAATAAGCGCTCCAATCCAAACAATGAATCTCCGTTCTCTTTCATTCCGTTAGTTGAGAAAGATAGGGCGTAAAGCAAAATCTTTATATATAGTATAGGAACTTATATTCAATGAACTGCTTGGAAAATTTAGTTTAGTGTTCAATATAGCCTAGAGGGCATTGAGTACTGCACAAAAGTAATGGATACAAAATGGCAATGACATTTGCTACATTGAAATAATAGCAGAGCTCTTACAGAGTTTTCTGGTTGCTTGAAGAGTCTATAAACTATGTCATATATATGCAAAGGGGAAAATTTGTCTAGCTCCAGTAATCCCAACCAAAATCATAAGAAAAACTATTTACTCGTTGTTAATCATGTTATGAACGGTTGTTTCATACATATTTGATCAAATTTTGTGATTTATGCCACCTTCAATTTAGAGAGTTCTTACCACAAATAGACAACAAAAATTCCTAGTATTAGTCTTGCTAATTGACTTGTAAAAAAATCGTATACTTATTAGTTACGTTAGAAAAGTATAGACAATTCTTAGGTACCTGAATTTCATATATTACTGACAATTCTGAAAAATATACGAGGTCGATTTATACTTTAGAAATAGCTATGTAAGGAAAGTATTGTAATCATGTAATCATTTTTTTAAAAAAGCAGTCATCAAATTTTTGGCCCTGATAGAAAGTATCCCATGACTGAATATACTTTTTTTACTCAGAAGACTGCTGAAAACAGAATACCACAAATTTGTCCCATCTAGATGCTTACTTCCCTTATAAAGCTACATCAGAACAAAGAGGAAAAATATAAAAATAAAATATCTTTAAGCTATCACGTACCTACTCGCTATTGCAAGCAAGGTGCCCATCATGTGCCAAATGCGTGTGAGCTCTATACCCTAGAAAAGGAATCAGCATTTTTTGGAACAGATAGACAGACATATACCAATGACTGAAAATATCTTTTTTGAGTCAGGGGGCTAAGAAATAGAAAGGTTTGTTAAAATCTGGAATGCTGCATATTTGTGCAGACTGCTTACTTATATAGCTGCTGCAGAACGTAGTGGAAAAGTAAAAATTTATAATTTTGTTCAGTTTTCTGAAATTTGAATTTCATCAATGTTCACTTTAAATCGTGGGTTGACATGAAAGTAACAACTACAAATATTTACTAAGTTTTGACATTTAATTTGAAGGAAATTCAATTCCTGGTAAAGGAAATAATCATTTCAGAATGTACGACCAAAGTTTATAAATCAGTATTCCGTAAACTTTGGTATGGCAATCTACTATATATTAATCAAATTAGAATGTACTTCTTTCATACAAATATAAGTTCTATTAGCCCAAAAAGAATCTATTGCGATTTATCAAAAAAACGCATCCAATAAAATGTACGATAGTGATTTAAACGAAACATACTTTGACCGACTTTCCTAATGGAGGAGATTTATGTTTTTAAGTTTGTCCGCTCGTTTAATATAGTAATTGTGCGCCGATTTTGATGATATTTTTTTCATTAGAAAGTGGCAAATGGGGTGAAGGAGGTGAAGTTCATTTCCGGAAAAGTTTTCAAAAAAGTGTTTTTGCGTTACAGCACTAAGAAAGTGCAATATTATTACTGATTCATTCACTGAATATAAGAGAAAGTTGTGACGAATACCTATGAGACACTTGAAATTTGAAATAAATATTATATTTCTAGTTTTTCCACTGAAATTAGAGAAGAATTTTAATTCTAATGGTGCTGGATCTTATTAAGTTGGTGCCAAAAATAACTGTACAAGTTCAAAATTATCAGGCAGTTATTAATTATGCGTCATAAAATTAAAGCATACTCATTGCTCATTTTTGGGGAGAGCACAAAAAATACCGCACAAGGAAATATGCGATAGAAATCAATATGTACATATTCCTAATAATTCAGGATAATGTGAGTTTATAATTGTATTTTCCAGGCATAGGTGACACTCACCGATCACCAACTTAAAAACTTCTATTGTTTTGGAAATCGGTTAAGTTTTTGGTGGTAATATGGTCAGGCTTTTTATTGTAAGATACGAATTCAAAATATCTAAGACAGTGACTTCTTTTTAGGTGAAAACTAGAAAATGATACAAGAAAAAACTAAAGACTTGAGAACAGAAACGCATTCAAAAGCTGCATTCGATTATATGGAACTAACATTAAACAAGAAACATTCAATTGATAATCAATAAGCCAATACTTAGGAGGAAGCATACTGAAGTATAGGATATAAACTAAGTTGAACAAAAGTAGCAAACCCTTAGATGACATTGTTAGATCAAGTACTGGAGACGATGTTGCCGGCCGATACACATCAAAATGGTAAAAACGAGGAATCTGAAAGAAAATGGGTAAAAAACTCAAGGAGTGAGGTTCAATAAGACGTTAGTGTTCAATAAAATTGGTGATATCAATTACATAGAAAGAGATAAATAAAAGGGTGTATATTATGTAAAGGTAATAAAAGTGTGAAACTTCGTTTCACAGATAATGCCGAAGCTGAATTGAATTTAATAATATCAAAATATGAGCATATGAGAGTGCAAGATCTGATGATGATTAAGACAAATATATATAAATATGACGTTGATAAATATAACAAATTTTCCAAAGACCTAATTTTGGATATCAGTTTTTTCAGAATGTAAACTGTAGGGTAATTATAAATTTCCATTCCCTCGTATTTAATTTTTTCATGAAATATCAAGTCAAAATGCCCTGCATTCTGGGCTAGTATAGGTTGTAAATGGAATCGATAAATTTTGTTAATAATATATGCGAATAAGTGTTAAATTGAATTTATATCACTATCATTAAATTTGATGAATATAAATGATAAATGCTGGTATTTTCGCAATGATATTTTCGTATGGCCTTTACATGTTTTTACATTTATATTTTTGTATACAATGTGGAACAGAGATTTATTGGTGACTTTGACAAGCATTCTGGAAAAAGTGTTGATCGACATATATCCCATTTTGCAGATCATTGTTGATATTTTACTCCATTTATTGCATTCAAAATTAGAATTTGTTGTAATACTACATGATCAGACTTAATGAAAAATTAAAGCTTTTTCAATTGTTATTGATATCCATCTGTCTCTTTATGGAAAAGCTATGGCAGTGACTTTCAAATAATTATAAAAAATACTGTGAATACTATTTAGAATCTGGAACCGTTGGCGTAGATATAATCGAAAAATAATAAACACAGAATTACCACAATAAACACCAACACTTTATTTTGTAACAGGTTACAGGTTAACCCCTGAAGATGCCAACCTTGTAGGCGAAACAATTGTCGGGTTTGACAAAATAAAGTGTTGGTGATTATTGTGGTAATTCTTTGGTTGTTATTTTTTATTTAAAAATACTGTAAATAATTTAAAATATGAAATTAGCACAATTTTGTTAACACATGAAAATTGTTTTGAGATACTGTACCTCTATCAAATGTGATTATCTAAGACGATAAATACCTATTTATATAATAAGGAAGAGGACTAGCATAATACCTAATGAATATTTTTAAGCATCTAATAGTCAGTAATGGGGTAGACATTCCATTGATTTGGTTATTGAGGAAATTACCTGAATATTTACCAGAATTAATTTCTGAAGACTCAATTAGATTTCATTTTGAAAATGTATCATTTTTGTCAATGTGATGTAATGCGTTGTTTGAATTGGTGTTATACTAAATGAGTGAGCTCTTATATTCATTGATACCGGTAAAAAAAGTATCCGTCACTTTGGCCTAAGTAAACTTTCGAGCAAAGTTAGTTCATAAACACCAGATTTACAATTATCGAGAGTGTTTGATTTAATATTCTTAATGAAAGTACCTATTGTATTATTATATTTACCTAAAGGTTATTGCCAAATCATGTATTTTTTTCAAGTATTTTTCATAAATTCCGTTGGGCGGCCAATATAAGTAAATGTACAGAGCTTGTTATTTAGATCAAATGAATGTAGAAGTGTGGGGTAAACAGCCTTGAAGGCTTTCTTAGAACGTATATTGAATAGAAGATAGTATACTTAACCTGCTTTAACACCATTGTTTAAAGCAATTTATTTAATGATATTTAGCTCCTTCTGGAAGTTATTGTGATATTAACAAGTCTATGGATATCACTATGAAAGGCTCTTCTCTTATCTTTTAATGGGTGATTTGTATTATAGTGGATGGAAAAATTTTGAAAATTCATGTTTATTTTTAACTCCAGAGATAGTTTGATCAAGAGAATAATTTGAACTGTTATTTTTTGTATTCCACAAAATACTTGATATTTGTGTGGAGGCTAATAACGATGTTTAAAAAACTGTTAAGGTTCCAGACAATAAACACACATTTCAAAATATTACATACTGAAAAGGAAGAATTAAAATTAAATCTATTTGAGTAATTAGAAATTAATATAAGTGAACATTCGGGTGATCATCTCAATGACCAGATGCACGGCATTTCTAGTCCATTACTGAATTTATAATTATTAAATAGTTGAAAATCGAAATTTATGAGAGAAAATGTTATAAGTTTTAAAACTGATCATATTAGTGATATAATTTACAACTTATAAGTCATCCTGTTATGTGGATAATCATTTGTTGCATATAAAACAGCAACCAATACCTACCAAATCCAAAACTTTCCATTGTTCCATAAATTTCATACTATGCATACAAAGATATAAATGTTCAATGAAAATAGTGTAATTTTAGTTATTGCCATAGGCGTAAAATGTCGGTTTTCGCAAATTGATTGTTATGTATGTTATGGTTTGTGCATTAGGGCCATCCACAATAATAATAGGTAAATCCCGGTGTAATCTTTCTAAATCATACCTTGAATGGACACATTCAGTTATTTAAAATATTTTAATAAATACCAACATGACATTAAATTAATAGCTTGCGGTAATGTGTAAAAGCCGACTATTACTATATATTTTCTATCGTCAAAATTTATTTAAACCATGGATAATTTGAATATTATTCATAGAAGTTATTATGTATAGCATAGATGTAATAATTCACTTTGGGTAAATATGTGTGTCGATAGAGGTTTTGATAATTTCGAAGAATTACCTGATATCCATTCAGGTTGGTCTTTTTAATAGGCATTGTAAAATTCATGGAAACTAAACTTCGCCCGGAGGTTTAGCATCGACCAACTCAGGTACTAAATAAAAAATACTCAGAGACTTCTGATTCAAAACTTTTCCATCACAATAGCTACATGTATTTCAAAAATCACAATTAACGAAATCATTTGGTATATAAAATTAAAAGTCACTTCATACATATTCCTCAAAACTAAAAGAGGACTGACATTATTATAATTATTAACTTCATTGATATCTAGTTGATTATTTATTCTATTTTCATTTATTTCGCGATGTGTTCTTTCTTATTCGTTCTTCCCCCCTTTGCGTTCATTTTCCTTATGACGTTAAATCGTGATATAAAAAAGTGAAAACCAAAAACTTACAAACATTGTGAAGGAAAACGAAGTCAGGCAGCTACGGGAATGAAAACAAAGGAGACTTAATTCGTAGCATAGGATAAACCGTCATTTGTCAATAAAAATAAGTTGAAAATAGCCTTTTAAGTGACATTTAAAAAAAATCTTAGAATAGAAATATTCAGAAAACATATTAAATCTTATGAATGCATTAGGGAATTACGTAAAAAACAATGAAAGGCAATCGGATAAGCTGGAAAAACAAAATCACGATTGGTGACAAGTTGAAAAACTAGACTGATAACCACTGTGTAGGTTTTCTTGTTCTTCATTTTAGTCCCTAGTGTATATTAGATGGATGAAGTCAATACCTGTCACCGCGTACAGTTTTGTCCCTTACCAGTTGTGAACTCAATGTATATTAATATTGTTAAAAATAGTTAATATGTGCAAACTTTCGTCTGAATATAATTATTCCGTTTACCCCACTTTACAAAACATTGCCAAAATTAACTGTCAACAAGTTTACCAGCTGTTTCTGTCCATTAAACGCAGCTTTTTTCCAATTTCATTGATTTCAACCTAATTTTGAGCTGATTCTGACGCTCATTCCGTTTTCACCATACATAACGACCAAATAAAAAAAAGTTTTCACAACTGCTCTTGATATTCAATTAGATTCCCAAAAAACCATTTGAGAACTACGAAGCGAAGAATGAAAAGTTCTCATCATACATAACGTAACGTATTGTGCCCTCAAAAATGTTAGTGATGAGATAAAGAATGTTCATCAATAGGTACAGACAAGCCTATAAAGAATATTGGTTACTCAGATATGGTTGATCATTTGACAAGATTGTTAGCTACTCAGAAATTCTCTGTATTTTTTTAAAAAGCTGTCATCCTATCTCATATTTTCTCGCATCACTCACGGTAAACTTCAATTGTGATTTTTATGTTTCCTATGCCTGGAATAAGACCGTTTCTATAGCAAACACCTTCCTTCTTGTTCAGTTTATCAAACATTCAAAAGACAGCTGCTTATGGGAGCTGCTCCTGCAAGATACTACGCTTGAATATTTCGACCCGTCAGGTTGCTACAAGGCAATCATCATAACCGCAAGCATTTCCAGTCCAATAGCCACAGCTGTCATCTCCGTCTGCGCTTTCAATCCGGTAGCCAGTATTGTTCGAATCTAAGATACAGATCTGTAGGTGCTTGAACCTAACTGTGATAAATACAGAATTACAGTCACCCTCAACAGAAAGCCACAATTGTTTGAAGTGGGTTCGTGCGCATGATTTTCTCTTCATTTGAAGATTGATTATAACAAGCATGCCCTCAACATTCCTCCATAAAAGCTAAGGGTAAAGTCAGACTCTCAGTCGCCTTTATGCAATAAATCTATTGATGCCAATCTACTTATTGTACTGATAGAACATAATGTTTTGGTAGGACAGCTGTGGATCCGTGGACTTGGAATAAAACGCGTAGCTGCGGGTTAACACTGACCGACTTCGATCATCGAAGTTAAGCAGCGCAATAAGATGGAAATGGCTTGGACGAGTGACCGTTGATGCGGGCGCGCGTTCGAATCTCTGTGAGAGTATATATTCCCTAGTACAGCTCTCTGGAAGGATGTGCCCTTAAGACTTATCTTGGGACACATCGGTGATTCGGAATCCACGTTAAACTGTAGGTCCCCTGTCTGTGGTAACACTTTCAAGGCAGAGAAGCCGCCAACGCTCAAATACGAGTACGGCTGTTAGATCCTAACTAATAGTCATCCTATCGTGAGCTGATAGGTGGTAAAAACTGATATTTCAAGCTTTTTTATCTAAGTAAGGGGTCTCATCACTAATCACATGAAGCTGCTCTTCTAGCAGAAGTGGAACTTTCAGTTCCTCCTGTTATGAGTGAAGTTCAAGTTCTTTGATGGCACTCTTAGTGAGTTAGTTCATTTCTTGTAAGAATTTATTTGATGAATTGGTACACGACACAATAATTAACTGTCGGTTGGAAATGTTCTTACCTTTGCTCTTATTTAACTGGTTCTGCAGTCAAATGTATTGAGACAATTCTCTTGAGAAGTCCAAACTATCAGTTAGTATATAAGGCTATGAGTGATAAGTATTAAAAAAGTGACTTGCACCTTGATGTACCAACTTCTTGAGTTTAATCCTCTTCAGGATGAATCAGTGACAGGTCTTCGATACTTCATTTACAATTTCTATATTGTAGATGAATCTATCAAATCGTTATGAGAACGAAATGATAAATAATGAACTGTACTCCTTCAACGAAACTGTAAGATTTGTGAAGAAACAGACTGACATTCTCGAACATACAGCTGAATCTTGTGAAACACATCATCTTCATCAAGGCTCAAGTGTTTTGAGGCTAGGCTTAAGATTTCATTGAATGGCACTTCAGCCACCCAGTAAGCCTCTTAGGAATCCAGTACTGATGACAATGTGGCGATCAGTGGTCATCTATTATCTTCTTCTTTAAAACTTCCCGTCATTGCAAATTTACATTTTAGACTTCCATCCATTTTGGAAATTTGTTGCTTTGAAAGGCAAATGTGGTTCAGCCTTGTTTGATCAATGTCTTATTTATTTCTAACAGTTACGATAACGTCACAAAAAAGCTACCAAAGTTCTTGTCTTTGGAAAAATTTGTGTCTTCTTTCCCCAATATTACTGAAGATCACTCCATGAGTACACATTCGCTTGATGCTACTGATAGGTATGTTGTGAGATTACCTCTCAAAGAGAATTCGTGTTCTCTGTTATCCTATCCTGATAGGACACCTCTATTATTTCACTCTTTAGAGACATGAATAATAAAGAATAATTAGCTGAAAAAGTTGCATGGTGATCTTCAAACTTATCTTAATCTGGATAATATAGGAATAATAAAGAGTTTTTTAGCTTAGCGGGTCATCAAGCAACTGGCTATTGAGCAAAGAAGAAGAAGAAATTTCTCGCTTGCCTTGTAGGTTATTTAAAAATGTATCTATGTTCTACGGAATCATTCAAGATTTTGGGGATTAAATTCACAGATTTGGCCTCACAAAAATACATCCCCGTTCTCGCCTCTGCAACTCCAATGTGGTCGCTATTCATCAAAGAAATTCCTCATCTGAACGAGATCAAAATTACTCGTTTTGTTCTCAGTTCTGAATATATACACTGACATTATCGGATATTTGGATTCTTCCAGCGTAGCATTTGTTCTTCGCTATCATTGTTGCTTCTTGGTCCTTCTCAATGGCAATTTTATAAATGATTCACTTGTTGAACTGAAATACTCCCTTCCAGTTATGTTGACGGTTTAGTGGGAAACGGAATCTCATTTCATCAGTGTTATTGAAACATTATTTTCTCTAAGGATGTCGCAGAGTGATGGATTGTCTTATGATTTATCAACAATGCCCGGCATACTGATAAGAAACTATGATATGTTATCAGTCAAAGCACTAAATGACTATAGTCCAGTCAGAACAGTTGTGCTTTTACGTCATAGCATGACATTTTTATCTTCATGACATCCATTAACGCACTAGATAAAGATAACATGCTATGACGTAACAACACAACTATTCTGATAGGACTTTATCTTCAATCGTGTCTCAGAATTTCACAAAGTGTTTATCTGACTCCGGAAATAAAGATAAATGGAAAAGCTGATCAATATTATTCGCATTTGCGCTCTTTGTCGCCTTGCTTAATTCAGCAGGATTGTTAGTATTGGGGGGATTGAGAAATGCTTTCATTCCTGATCATGTATCCTATTATTTTGTCTGAACAATATCACTTAATGGTGCTCATTGTAAGTATGTATTATAGGTGGTCCTAGAATTGTCCATCGTTATTTCATCAGCGCTATTAGATTATGAATGGTCAGAACATCTTCAGATCTGTACTGTTCAAGTATGTTTCTTGTGCTAAGATGAAAGCACGTACTTATCAAGTTATCATGGCAGACTTTCCTAAATCACGCGTATCTCAAGAATTTCACTTAGGTGTAGATCTTGCTAAACCTTTTGCCAACAAAACTGAATCTAGGCGAAATTTTCCAGTTGACAAATTTACAAGGCTCACTTTATCTGCATGGTATCCAAGAGTGTCCACATAGAGGTTGTTCATTATTTACATGTGCTTTGATTGCCACTCTGGACCGCTGTATCAGTCAGCGAAGTTTACCAACAGTTTTATTCTCTAATAACCCAACTAAATTCCGAAGTTCGTTTTCTTAACTTCAAGATATGCTTTGTTTCGTGCAAAACTTTGGTTTTTAAATTACTTATTATTACCATCCTGGGGTGGTCTTTGAGAATCAAATGTCAAATGCGCTAAACTACACTTAAAGCAAGTTCTCTATGGTAATAATGTCGATGCTTGCCCCACAGGCGTAGCCGCAATAATCAACTATGAAATTGAAGGACGTGAAATATTATTAGACGAGGCCTCACGTGCTCTGACAGGGGCTGAAAGAGTCTGCTAGATAAAGATAATCTGGCTATGGTTTATGCTACAATCCATTTCTCCAACTATATTATATACTAAATCTTTTGTTCTCGGAAGTGCAATGTGAAGATCATACCTCGAAATACCCTGAATTGTACTCTTCTATGAAAGTTACAATAAAGAGAGAAGACTTAAGAAAGGCTTGGAAGCGAGAGAGCTGGCCAAATGGCGCACTCTTGTCACATTTTTTATCAAAAAGAGGATGCCAGCAGACCACATGGATCCTCAGGTGAAAATTGCCTCCACAGCATAACAAACAATTATAAGAAATGTCACTTCCACACTTACATTATGCACCAAAACATCCAGTGCCTACGCAACAAAGTTTCTGATATCGAAGTCCTAATCGAGAACCTTAAAAATAAACCACATATTATTATGTTTACTGAGCATTGGTTAGATGAAATGGAATCCTCTTATGCAAATCTCAGTGGATACACAATGGTCTTATGTTATACCAGAAAAGCAATGAAACATGGAGGAGTATGTATTTTTTGCAAAGATTCTCAAGATTTTAGTGAGGTGAAATGGATTGTCGAGAGGAGTATTGAAGGTACTGTTGAATATTCCTGTGTTGTGAATAAAAGAATAAAATTTATTGTAGTGTGCATCTACAGAAGAGGTTTATGATGCTATAATATATTTATTGAGAGTTTAGAAGAAGTAGTAGATTGTATTTTCTTAAAGTATCTATCTTATACAGTAGTAGTAGGAGGTGATTTCAATATTAATCTTTATGAGCAAAATGAGCATAAGAAGACTTTCATAGACCTAATGCATTCGTATAATTTATCTCCATTCATATCTGAGCCTACTCGTGTAACTAAAACTATATCTTCACTTATAGATAACATATTTTGTAATCTGGAAGCAGGTATGTGTAATAGTTATGTACTAAATACAGCCCTCTCTGACCACCATGCTCAAGTCCTAGAAATTTCAGATGTAAGTTTGGATACATCTAATTGTAAAATAAAAAGAGTTTACACAAGTAATAAATTATATCATTATAAAGAGGAATTAGCACAAGTAAATTGGTTTTCGCTTTATAATATTCAAGATGTTGATTTAGCATACCGATATTTCTCTAATACTAATTTGTTGAAAAATATATTTGTAATGAAAAAAATCAATCAAAAAAATAACAGTAACTCATATATTACAACCGGTATTAAAATCTCATGTAAAAAGAAAAGAGTTCTATTCTATAGCCAATTGAGAGAAGACATAACAAGAGCATATTTTAAGAAATATTGTTCGATTCTAGGAAAGGTCATCAAGAAAGCCAAACAGATTCATAATCAATCTATAATCGAGACCTCGGAAAATAAAACAAAGGCTACTTGGAATATTATTAAAGAGATCACATCTAAACGAAAACGACTAGTGTAATTTCAAATTTTGCAGAAAAATATGGTGATGAGACATTAGTACTAAACAAATTGAATACTAACTTCGCGAAGGTATGTCCGTCACTCTCCAGTAATGACTGGAAGAAATATTGTAACTCAACAGTTAATAGTACAATTTTTCTAACACCTGTCACACCTGACGAAATTAAAATAACAATAAACAAACTTGCAAATAAAACATCGGTCGGTGACGATGAAGTTCCTGTTAAATTGTTAAAAACTGTTTCAAATATAATAGCAGAACCAATTTCGCATATAATCAACTTATGTTTCACTACTGGTAAATATCCAAGCTTATTGAAGAATGCGCTTATTAAAGCCATACATAAAAAGGAAGCGAAAGACGTGGAAAATAACTATAGACCCATATTTTTGTTGTCAAATATAAATAAGATTTTTGAAAAATGTATCTATAATAGACTTATTTCTTTCTTAGAGACTAATTCTATATTGTCTGATAAACAGAATGGATTTCGAAAGGGTAAGAGCACAATTCGTGCAATATATCAAGCTCTTGAAAAAATCCTAGATTCATTAAATAATAAATATCCAACAGCAGCTATGTGCCAGGACCTTTCGAATGCATTCGACAGCGTTAATCATGATATTCTTCTTAGTAAATTGAACCTATATGGAATTAGAGGTATGGCCCTGGCGCTGGTTAAATCATATTTGACAGGAAGGTCTCAACAGGTAGTAGAGTATGGCAAATGTGGCAGTTTGTTAAAATCTGAAAAAGTATTAATAGTAAAAGGTGTTCCTTAAGGCTTCGTGCTCGGGCCAATTATATACATAATTTATACTAATGAATTACCTAGGGTATCGCCCGAATGTATGGTTCTTTATGCAGATGACACAACTCTAACTTTCAGTGAAAAAAGTGAAAGACTCTTAATGACAAATATAAAAAATACTTTGGAAGATCTCGACGAGTACTTTGCAGAAAATGACTTATCATTAAGTATGAGTAAAACACAAATAGTATATTTTGGAAACAGAGTGAACAACAAAATTAACGTTGCCTATAATGAAATTGAGGTTGTGTCATCTGATAATGTTCTCTTCTTGGGCGTACACATGGATCGTAGATTAGATTGGAAGGCACACATTACTGGGGTTGCCCAGGGAATTGCCAGATATGCTTATGCTCTTAGAATTATATCAGAAAATGTGGGTATAGATGCAGCTACTGCAGCATATCATGCTTATATACAATCTAGATTGAGATATGGATTAGTATTCTGGGGTAATTCCTCAGAAATAGATAGAATTATGGTCCTTCAAAAGCGTTGTATAAGAAATATATATGGAATGAAGCATACCGAAAGTTGTAAAAAAGCATTCATTGATAAAAGAATACTTACGCTTATAAGTCTTTATAGCTCGTATTCACCAACAACTATTATTCCTCTATCAGTTGGTTAATATACTTATCAGCCTGTTAAATAAGTGTTTGGTATTCAACAAGAAATTTTCATCCTTATCAGGAAGTTAAAGTTAACAGCTTAAATTCGGGCTGATAGAAAGATAACAAGTTGATAAATTATAAGAGTGAGGTTAGTTTAGTTGGATACTACCCGCCTTTTCGGAAACTCAACTCTGGCGACTCGGGTTAGTAACCCCGCTATCTTTTTACACAGTAAAATTGAACCCGGGTCACAACTCGATCCAGTTTCCGAAAACACCATTAGATTACGATAAATAATACGCAAAGAAAATTTAGTTTCTTAATACTTATATATTAAAATAAGATATTACCATTTGAAAGAAATGGACAGGTTCGATAGAATTAATTTTAATAATTTATTGAGTTCGTCATCTGATAGCGACGATGAAGAAATCACGCGCGTTAGGAATGTAAAAATTCGTAACAATTTATTCGAAGAACTTGACGAAATTGAGTTTAAAAGAAGATTCAGAGTGAATAAACAAACTTTCCAGCAATTAGTGAATTTATTAGATAGAATTGTTGAACCAGTCAATGATAGAAATAAGCCCATATCAAAGATTAATCAAATACTAATTTGCCTAAGATTTTATGCAACTGGATCGTTCCAAATAAATATTGGAGATCACTTCAACATTTCACAGCCCACAGTCTCCCGTATTGTCACAAATATTTCAAGGCATATTGCAGGCTTAAGGCCACAATTTATCAAAATGCCTGAAACAGCTGAGGAACAAAGGGAATGTGTTTTAAAATTTTACTAAATTGGAGGGCTTCCAGGGATTGTAGGTAAGTTTTTATGTAGTATCAGGGCCTCTTCTCTAAAAGTTCCATAATGGTATACTTACAGCATAACCAGCTTTTATTATTATATACTGTCAAAATTTGTTGTTTCTCTTATAATAAAATTCATATGACTTCTAACTTAATTTTGTTTTAGGAGCTTTGGATTGTACACATATAAAAATACAATCCCCTGGAGGTAATAATGCCGAAGTGTACAGAAACTGCAAAAACTGGTTCAGCATTAATGTGCAAGTAGTAGGAAACACGGAATTGAAAATAAATGACATAGTTGCCCGTTGGCCAGGTTCAGTGCATGACACAACATCTCCGTATTGTTTAGTTGGGGATGGTGGATACCCATGTAGATCATACTTACTGACCCCTTTAGATCCTCAAACACTTCCACAACAAAGGTATAACAGAGCTCAAATATCTACAAGAAACCCAGTCGAACGCCTGTTTGGAGTCTGGAAGAGGCGATTTCCATGTTTATCCTTGGGACTAAGAAATAAAATAGAGACTGTTTGTGTAATAATAGTAGCAACTGCAGTGCTCCATAACATTTGTATAGAGGCTAAAGATCATGTAGAAGTACTTGACGATGTTCCAGAACCAGAATTAGATGACATTGGCATTGTGCCTTACGACATTCGATTAAATCAAAATACAGCTACTCGAGATGCCATAATAGCTACCGTTTTTACTAATAACTAATACTCTACAAGCCCAAAAAGCACCTTTACAGGCTTCGCCTTGTCCTGGAAACAGCCCGTTTGGTCTGTACTATTTTGCTTTCTAGTCTTGCAATGTTAACTACTTGTTTTAAGGTATTTTTAAAAACTTTATTTTTCTTTAACTGTAGCTACCTGCAAACTTACCAACAAAAATTAATCTTAATATCACATAACTACATCTAATCAAATAATAATCTCAAAATAAATTAAACTTGCAAGTACTTAAAAAACTAATCTGTCTAATACTAATAAGTCTTTCATATATCTTAATAATCTGGAAACAAACATAATACAACAGTATAACAAACAACTCACAAGATCAATAGGTTTTTGGATTATTAAGACGATTATGCCTCAAATCCATAATATAAAAAAATCAAAAAGTTGAGACATGAGAACTAGAAGTAAGTTTATTCATTTCAATTTTTTTAATTTTTAATTCTAGTAATTCTTTTTCTTTTATAATTTCTTTTATCTCATTATCTATTGTTTTACCTCTAAAATTCTCTAATTCAGTATTTTTAACTGTTTTCAAGATTTCTATTTTCAAATTAGCAGCCTCCAGTTTTTTATTAGCCAAACTGTCTTTAACACTGGCCTTTTCTGCTTTCGGTGTTTCCTGTAATTTTCGTTTTAGATTTTTTTTTTGGTATTCTGGGAAGTGTACTTTCTGTCCCTGTTTCCATTTGAATATTGCCTATATCTGCAAGAGCAGTTGTATCGAGACTTGTGCTTTCATTTTTTTCTACACCTTCTCGTTCATCTCCGTAAATAATTAAGATTTCTTCTTCGTTAGCCGTAATAGTGCTTGGAATGTCTGTACTAGTACTAGGAATACTAGGATATTTTGGAATGTGTGCAAACAAGTTGCTTTTATTGTCAGCATTGCTATCATATCCATGCGTAATAGAAAAATAGTTATCTTTTATTATGCTCAACACCTTCTCATCTGTTGTGGTTACTTTGGGTATGCAAACACCCCCACCCGTCTTTAATATCTCTACCTAAAACAATGTTAAGAAATTGGTAAAATCTAATGGCAGAGAATGAAATCCTAACCATCCGGTACATTTCATGCTATTATAAAATCTCGACCTGTAGGTACCTTATTTTCCTATGTTGTTTTTTAACGAGCTAACCCAAATTTCCAATCAAAAAAGTAGTCAAGAATTAGAAAAATATAAGAAAAAGAAAAACATATAGCTTGGGCACAAAGCCGGGTGAACTGATTACTATTCATAAAAACGCTCTAAACCAGTACACCATCTTGTGGTTAACGGAATGTTTACCTAGCACAATTAATATTGTGGCTTGACTGGATAGGGTCTGGCATTTTTTAAAACAGCATATCTGCCAATTGTTCTGAGATGTTTACAATATCAAAGGTAGAACCATTTGTTCAGGTCACTTTAGGAGTTACTTGTATCAAGCTGTACCTACCTTGTCCTCAGCTTGATGTTGTTTTGCCAGCTTTTTCATCTGTTCATAGGTAGATTTTAATTGCAATCCCGTTCTTAAACCAGTGGTTTGATTGGCGTTATACTCCCAAGCTAGCTTCTCCCAACATTCAGTTTTTTTTTTGTTATAAATGGCATTGGTTTTTTTATTTTCTATTATACCAACATATTTCTGCACCAACAACATTAATAATTCTCTTTCACGCTGCGTATAATTCGACGCCCTCTTTTTTCCTTTTTCCATTATTATTGAAATTCACGGAATAAATTTCTAACATAAATACTTATCAATTTGAAAACGTAAATAAAGAATGGACCAAGTTAAAATGTCATTTTACATACAATACCAACATAAATTTCTAGTGACTTTCTTTTACCAGTCTGTTTATTAACCGAACGTCAGTTTGGTGTAGTGAATAGCATATTTTCTTAACAGTCTGGTTAACGGTAACCTGCTGTTACATATATGATTGTTAAGACTGACGTTGGTGAATACGGCTGTATATCTCGGACACAGTTATGTTTGTAAAGGATAATATGGATTTATTTGCAGACTTTGATATAAACCATGATCATTACACAAGAGATAAAAATTATCTATCTTGTAAAAAGTGTAATTTCTCTTATATACAAAGAAACGTCAAATACTCATCAATTAAAATATTTAATTCCTTTCCGAAATTCATCCGTACACTGCCCAAAGTTAAACTGCGTACTATAATAAAAAAATATCTCTTAGCTAAAGCTTTTTACAAAATAAATGATTTTTTCAATGACAAAGAAAGAAAGAATCTAATTATATAGAAATGAAATATCATAGAACTCGTTTATTTGTTATCTGCACCTATGTTTAATTTATTTAGTATGTTTATTTGTTTTACAACTATATTTATTTTCTTATGGACTTGGTTACACACCCTTATAGGGTTTTGTATATTTTTTTGTTTTTGGAGCTAATAAATCTTTATCTATCTATCTATCTATTTTTGACAAATGTTTTACTCCTGTCACAAACAATATGCCACTGTCTCGTATTTTTTCACCTGGACGAATCTATACCGCAGATGACATCTGCGTGCTTGTTACGATATTCTTCTTTTCTCAGTGGGTTCGAATACACAGTTCAATGCAAGATGGATAACGATAATAAGAACGTCGATTGTTTGTCCCGTGCCCTAGTCTCTTCATCAAGCAAGGCACTACCAATAACCACAGATGATAAAGTTAATGCACTCTATGCCGAAACCCTCATCGAAATCTTCAGTTCACCGGTCACAACAAAACGAACTATAGTTGCAAGTCCATATAATGTGTCGTTTGACATTCTATTTCAATTGGATTGAGCTGTCTAAGCACCTGTTCTGGAAAACCTTCATGCAACACACAAAGATGGAACAAATTACCAGGAGAAAAAGAACGACTTGGTAAAAGATGGGACCCTTGTGGTCCATCACAGTTCACAGAAAGCCGCAATTCATACAGGGGATGTGTCAGAAGAGAATTGGGAGCTGCGTATTGCTTATGCCGATCCACTTGACATACGTTATCATTTCCTTATGTGTGTGGAGGCCAAGTCCAAGTGAACGGAAGACCGTGTAATGCTCCGTTCAGTGTAACAAACATCTCTCTCCTAGAAAACGTATTCTCAGTCAATGCAACCATCTTTAAAAGCGAAGATTTTCAGTGATCAAGTATCAGGGTATTTTTCAGAAGCTCAATGCACGAAATTACCCTGCCACCAATGGATTTGCATAACGTAAAGTAACATACATACTCTGAACAGATGATTCAAGGCTACCAAAGATGATTCGTCTCCTCTTTGTGTCAAGCTGTAAAAATATTGTTTCTTTAAGGTGAAACGATATTGGCTTTGGGCCAGCCCACGCAGAATTGTCTGAAGGTTCCATCAATCCCAAGCAGCTCTCACGTCCGGTATCCTCAAATGGAGGTGATATTTCAGGATTTTCTGGTAGTTGGACACCATCACGACAAAGCTTGGTCAATATAACTTCATCAGTTAAATTTCCAAACTTTCGTCTAATTAATTTGTCTATCCCTCTTGACAACAGAATGAAAAACTGTTGTTGACTTTTTATTTATAAATAATCAGTTTACCCAATTATGCGCAATAGCCTTCACGTCTCTGAATGTTTCCTTACTATTCTTCAAGTTCATATACTAGAACTGACCAATGTTCAAACCTTTTCGAAACTAATGAAACTCACAATCTGACAAAATTAAAGAGTAAAGAATTTTACTCATTAATTACAGAAAGACCTAAGAGAGAATCATAAATACAAAATCCTTTTCACATGAGCCCAATTGGGAAATTACAAACATATAATATATTATATAAACCTATCCTTGACTGAAATAAGTCTTTCGGCGGACATTCATTTGTACGGGGCGCCCACTTTGGAATAGGCATATATTTCTTTTTTCAGAGAAGCTATTCCATCAGAATGAGACTGCGAAAAAGACAAAATCTACACCACAACAGAAATAGTAAAGAAAACCAAACTAAAGATCTCAATGACAGAAGTTCAGAGAGCGAGCCGTAAACCGTATATCATTAACAAAACTACTTGAAAAGTTAAATAATCCGGAATTATAAATATTGTTGTTATTATAATCAGGTTGGAGATTATAACATTCTAGGTGTTACTTATCCAGTTTTGATTAAACTTCTCATATTGACTTAAAATAATAACTTGTGCTTCGAGATTAATAAAAAGTTATAGAGCATTTATATTGCAGGTAAGCCCGTATGAATGATCTCGGGCATCTATTTCCGACAAAGGAACACAGAAATATATATATATATATATATATATATATATATATATATATATATATATATATATATGTATATACAGACAATATAAGTGCAATGGACATCTGGAGCGGCAAATCGAGTTATAGTGGACAGCTCGTAGAGCGAGACCACGGATACTGTATCCCATGAGGTTCACTAATACGCCTTGGAGTTCCCGAAGGGACAGAGCCGTCCACTGTCTCTCTCGTTCTCTCTCTGTCTCTCTTATGTACTGATTTATTGCCAAATGCCCAGGCAAGAGCTACTCGATTGATCACAATCGCGCCCACTGAGAAATCTCCTTCAAATGGTGTATCCCAATGTAAATCATATAAATAGATTATTATGACGGCCATAATAATAATAATAGTGGAAGTCCTTATTCTCCTGGAAACCGACCTAAGGTCACACAGTGACCCTATACAATAGTGTTCACTGGGATCAATTTGTGAAGTGAATATTGAGAATGAGCTGACTTTTCAGTGAATGGAATTAGGAATAATCTCACATATTTGGTTGAATAGTTAGACCAGTCGAAATATTCAATATTCTGAAACCTAATTATTGCATGATATATATATATATATATATATATATATATATATATATATATATATATATATAAAAATCGTTACAAATTTTCTTAACCACATAATAAATTATTAATTAAATTACTTACATTCGTGACTTTAGATAAAATTAACCACAAACAGGAAAGACTTCATAGCCATCAATCAGAAATGTCATTAATTATTTATAAATATCATGGTAACGGCATATCTAGAGTTGAAAGTGTCTAGATTCAAGTTTTCTTAGAAAAGATCTTATAGGAGTTATCTTTGTGTCTGTAGGTCTTTTTTAACAAGTCACACATTAAACTTGAAAATATTGAGGCAGATATAAGTTTAGTAAAAAGAAAAAGTTATTATTCAATTAATAAAAAAAACATTTATAACATACTTAGAAACATATAATATAAATAAATATATACCCGTACACAGACTAGACTATCTGAATTCGTAGGTATTGCAGTATAAATTCAAGTTTATTATGTCAATAATATTATTTACTATTTTGTTAGGCATTCAGATTATTTGTTAATTATATATAATCATATTCTCTCACAATACGACATACATATCTTTAAAATGAAATAATGGAAAGCGTCAATTACTTAAAAAAAAACAAAAAAAACAACAAGTCAATCTCTCTCACAATACGTTTTGTATGTCATATTGTGAGAGAATATGAGTACATATAATTAACAAATAATCTGAGTGCCTAACAAAATAATAAATAGTATTATTGACATAATAAACTTCAATTTATACTGCAATACCTACGAATTCAGATAGTCTAGTCTGTGTACGGGTATATATTTATTTATATTGTATGTTTCTAAGTCTGTTATAAATGTGATATTTATAAATAATTAATGACATTTCTGATTGATGGCTATGAAATCTTTCCTGTTTGTGGTTAATTTTATCTAAATTTAATTTATTATGTGGTTAAGAAAATTTGTAACGAATTTTAGTTTGCCCTGAATATATATAATTAAAGAAATTTATTAGTTCATTAATGAATGAGATATAAAATATATAAATAGGATGAAGCTCTACACCTTTATGCTTTTATTTAGTCGGATACAACCACCCACTAGAAGCGGATCACGTGATTTCAAGCTTGTTAGCTTTCATCAGCGCCACATAAGTGGAAGCTGTATCCAACTATACGAAAGCAACTGGAAGTAGTCAAAAACTTTGAGACATTATCTACCAGTGGGACACAATTCGCGCCACCTAGGTATTGAGAGCAAAATTACGTTTAACGTAAGTATGTATAATAATTAAAGAAATTTACGTTAAACGTAATTTTGCTCTCAATACCTAGGTGGCGCGAATTGTGTCCCACTGGTAGATAATGTCTCAAAGTTTTTGACTACTTCCAGTTGCTTTTGTATAGTTGGATACAGCTTCCACTTATGTGGCGCTGATGAAAGCTAACAAGCTTGAAATCACGTGATCCGCTTCTAGTAGGTGGTTGTATCCGACTAAATAAAAGCATAAAGGTGTAGAGCTTCATCCTATTTATATATATATATATAACTGCGTTATATTAATAGGCATAATCTCAGAAAATAGGATAAGGAAATAATATAATCAAAAAAGATTTCTTATAGGTTTCTATCATGTGTCATAGAAGCTAAATATGTTTGATTACTAATTTACCATATTGTACTGTAATACAGATGGAACTTTATCCAATCTAGAAGTAGTATAATTTTTATGTGTCATATATTTTGAAAGAGTAAAACGACAGATATGGCATGTATTTCTAAGTTCAATCCAGTAAACTTACCAGTGCAGAGGGACCTCATCAACCGATATCATATTGTGGTGATGGGGCACTGGTATATCCAAACTGATTGTCATTGTTTCATTCAGCAGAAAGGATTCTATTCTACGGTTTTCATGACAGATTAGAAAAGTAATTTCCATTTGATGATGTCACTCTGTACTGGCCGACAGATTAGATATTTTTTGGGAACACAAGCATAATAGCCAACAGGTAGCCAGCTTATCCTAGTCCATTCCGTTTTTATAACTTGACCTCCTAAGAATTTTTCAGTCATAACACGTCAACTGTAGTGTAGGTCAACTGTTTTTCTTATAGACTTTCTAGGTATAGACTCTATTAGCTCTATAATATCGATATAATCTTCTCACTAGAGCCTCATGAGACGATTGTAGTCTCTTATCACAGCTTTTGAGATATTGATATTGAGTGGAATAGTTGTTATCTGCAACGTTATTTTGAAGTTTGAATTTTTGTCAAAATAATCTAGTCTGAGATACCACTGATTAGCTCGCACATCACTTGATATTAAGATATCAAAAAATAAGGTTTTTCTTCTTCCTTTAATAGCAAGGATTACAGAGCGTGATTTTTACCATATTTTAGCTATTGATCTTGAAGAATAGAATTTAATACTAGGTAATTTAAATTTGGATTTGATTCTAACAACATCAAGTTTCAACACATATTACTCGTTCATAACACTAAAATCGATAGTATAGGCGAAAATTTCAAAACATTCGTTGAGCCAGTGGGACAAATCAAACTAGATATTAGATAATACCACAATATTCTGTTTCAAAAAGAGATTAAAGTTCCACTAGCGTTAGTAGAGATAAAAATCATAACCGCTTATTTTGAAGATAATAAAATAAATTTTCTTTTATGAGAAAGTAGGTTAGTGTATCCTAATTCTTACATTTTAAGATTTAAGCGTAATGAGCATAAAGACTCGAACCCAAGTACCAGTAATGTAGTTGTACCAAAGAGTAATAGTTGTCTTTGTATGCGTAGCTAAGATGTCCTTATGGTCATAGAATTGAGTGCACGTTCTAGCATTGGACAAAGTTGACTCTTTTTATTCTGTGATTAAATAATCTAAAAACATGTTGTTTCCAGCTCTATAGAATAGCTAGTCTAACTTCGCAATTCTCAATACTACTTTTGCATTTTATTTTTTAATAATCTAAAAAAAACATCAAAATATATCATAGACTATAGACTTATTTCAGTTAGGTTCTCCCTGAAAATGTCTTTAATATGTAGCATAACAAAACAAATACCTACATATATTTTATTATCAATTTTATATCTTCATACTTTCAAAGTTTTCATGTTTATACTATCTGGTTCATTACATATTATATACACCTACGTGCCTGCCGTAATATTATCATGAACATATGCAAGATTATTATTTTCATACATCAACTTTATTACTCATTCTCTACGTGCATATTATGAACTACACAAATATTTTATGACACTGCATTAGGGTTTGTGGTTTAAAATAAATTGCGAGTATCAAAACATGGTGCAAAAATACTTTGAGAAGGTTTCTTTGAAATGCTCTATGGGAATATAGAAGATAAAGTTTCATTGAGATCGGAGTCAAGACGAGTAGATTAATGATAGAAGAAATGGGAAATTATATATTGGATATTCTCTTTGACAAGCAGATCAGTCAATAGGAGCTGATAAACTGATAAATTAGATACTTACATTTTTTATTATTTTGAGAAACTAAGAATTATAAATATCGTGAAATCCATATTATTACCTAATTAATGCTGATTTTTTAATAATCAATTTAATGATTCCCGATTCATTCGATTACACTCGCTTAAATTCAATCTGAAAAATTTTCACTACTAACAGGGTTTGAATGATAAAATCATTTATTAAATAGATATATCTCAATGACTTGGCTTCGTACACAAAAATAAAAAAAATAATACCTCTTGTTTCTGTCTGTTCTGTTCTCCCACACGTTCATTTTTGCTTGAGCGTAATTTTCGCAGAAAAATCTGGAAATAATTTTGGTGCTATCTATAATTCGTCTGGCACTACCGAATTTCAATCATTCAATAATTAACCCAACATTTGGCTGAACGGTTCAAAAGAAAAATGTAATAAATACATAATATGATCATTGTTTTCTGGGCACAAGGACGGCGCGAGAAATGAATGTCGTATGAGCGGAGACAACATAGTTTTTTAAATTATACAATCATGGCGTATTTGTTTTTCTTATATGTTGTAGAACTATCTGAATGTATTCAAAATATTAAAGTATAAAGATAAGCCTCCAGTTAATAAGAATGCTTAAATAGTACTCAAATATGAAACCAATTGGTTCAATGTCCATCGCCAGATTCACTTTTAAACGGTGTTAGGATAGTTTTTTATTATTGGTGATGTTTTGAAACTAACAAAGTAGAAGAGAAGAAGAAATCAACTGAATTATCATAAATATTCTGTTGTCATTTGTTATAGAACTACGCCACAACAGCAAGTATTATATTTCTTATTATCACCTCGTTGGACTTTTTTGAATATTGCGCTCATGGAGCTTTTCAAGTATGTATCTGGTTACATATAAATATATGCCCTCCAACTACTGACATGAGTTTAATTAATTACAAATTGTCCTCAGCAGTCTGTAGAAAATAGAAAACAAATAAAAACGATACTTACCATAGTTCTTTAATGTTGTGATGTAAAACCAGATATATACTCTCACGCTCTGAATATGTTCGGTTGACCGAATGTTATAAATTCATTCTAATTAAAAAATTTCATTCGCTTCGTTTGTATTCCCGTAAGGATAATATTTCGTTATTTTCAAATAGATATCAGTTACTTGTTAACGGCTAACTCGATAACGTAAGTACAAAAAGGTACATTTTCTTATTCGAATTCATATATTTATTTTTAGTTCAAAACTAGCATTACGTATAATACGGTATAACGAAAACAAATATAAGCAAAGGCCTGCCAAAAATGAAATTACGCCTTTCAATGTCAAAAGTAGCTAGTTTTCATTGTTTGCAATAAGCGTGACAAGTCCACAATTATTGTGGTAACTATAAAATTCTATGAAACGGAAAATTATACAACTCTGTGTTTAGCTGCAAATGTTGGTTGAATAACTGACGATTGAACTAGACGTTTTTAAAACTAAACTTGAAACTGCTCTACTTAAATGCTCCTGACCTATGTTACAATTTTGACATCTATCACAAAGAAATTGAGACTTTTGTAATAATTCAATGGCTTTCAATTCATCAATGCAAACTGTAGTTTGCAGAGGTGAGAGCGGTATCTATCACTTCTGCATACAGAAGCATTATTTACAGAAAAATATTGGATTTTCAAGGTCACGTAACGGTTTTTCCTGATTAATTTAAAAATATGGCTTGAAATTGATGAGATATTGTATATAATACAATCTAAGAATGATAAGTAATCATTTGAGACCGTTTTTAACTCGTAAAAGGCTGTAATATTTATACTATCAATATATGTAAAACCAAGTAGACGGATTTCACAATTTATTATTTTCAAGACTCTACGGTGTTGCCGGTGCTAAAATTTTACCTGTTTATAAAGACCTAAGTGATATATAAATGTCGGATAAATACTTAATTGAAACCAATAATGTAATAATGAACGTGATAGTAAAATCATTTTTTACTTTAAAAGCATCGCTTTTATTCGAAAATGGTACATTGTTAACGCATTAATAATATTCGTCATACGTATAACTAACGTATCCCTAACTAAACGGCAACACGGTAGCAGTATTTCTCTCCCAAGTAACAAATGTCAGTCACAATAACAATGCAAACCATAGAGATATAATATTTAACATAGAGTAGGCAAGTCCTATGCAGCACTGCTAGTGGATGTGGTCCATAGATAAAAAGAGATAGAGAATATCGTGCCTGTGTCTGTCTTTGTTTCATGACGCATACAGAGGGAAGAGTTTATATTTGCGCATAATTCAAATTGAAATTTATTACAATTCTTATTGTCCTCTAAAAATAGGTAATTTATTATAGTACATTCTAATTCTAAATTTTAGGTCATTTAATTTTTCACTTTCATGTTTCAGGCCTATAGCCGAATATCTATGTAGTTTTGTACTAGGTATAAGGTATATAAGCTGCTGTCTGTGATCGTAAAAAGGTCTATTGGCAGAAGCAGGAACTAAATACATTCACGTGGTAGGATTATTATTAAATCAATGTATTCTCCTAATAAGCGCAAAAAACATGGTTTTGAGATAATTTATATGATAATGAATATTTTAATATTTTTGTGTGAGAAGTTTTTCACATGAAGTAGGTATATAAATTTATTAAACAAATAATGAAAACTAAAAAGCCAGTTCGAACCGATGTTGATTTAAGAACAGGCCTGCGAATAGTTTTATAAAACTGAAGTTGATTTAAATGCTTCACATTGGATTGTTTAAATTTACTAATCTTAACTTTAACTCATCTTTCCAACTGTTTTACAAAACAGATTCATGGTATTTAACAAATAAAGTCATTGAAGTTTTTCAAGAATTTAGGTATATGTACTTACGTTGAAGCATTTTCATTCACTATCCTTTATTTCGAATTAATGTTAGTTTACTGCAGCTGAAGTACTTGAACTTAAAACTTGCGCTGAGAGACAAATTTTCTTTTTTTCATTATAAGTATATTGTTTACCGTTTAATTATCAACTATTTCCCTATTTACAAATTGTAAAAACGTAACTGCTTCGGATTTCTATATGAGTTTGGATGACGGCTGAGTCGGATGCGGATGACAGATAGGTACAGTAATCCACCAATCACGAGTGTTCAAAATAAAAGAAATAGATAATCTTGCCTTATTTTCTGTTTCTTTCTCTTGAGGGTACGCATTTTTGATCGACTTGCCTGCTGTATGATATATATTATCTCTATGATAGAATAGAATTGCGTTCACATTCTGTCATTTGCTGTCACAATGAGGTTAAGGAGTTAAGGCACAAATTGAAATAAGAAAATTGACTTATTTTTTGTCTATGGAGACTCGTCTGAGAAACATTACTAATTGAAAATGCTGGAAATGAACCAGCGTCAATACATGGCATAAATTTGGGACAAGCTGGAACATGTACATATTGAAACTACTTAGTAGTAACTTAAGTACTGACTAGCATATCTCTTTGCCATACCATGACTAATTTCAAACCTGCGCAAAGATCTCTGCCTGAATATCTGGTTTATGCTTATAATTTTCTGCACGTTTGTGCAACCCTCAATATTGATGAGCATCTTGTTATCAAACGTAGACATACTGGTATAAGAGTATACTCTTGCATGCAGAAGAATTTGGTGAACACTGCATCAATTGCACCTGAGTTTCCTCATCGCGTGAAAATATTTCAGTTAAATTATTTATTTAACTTATCCCAAAGTAGAAACTTATCCTTCTCCGCTTTAGAAAACTGTCGGGTTTGTTATGTCAGTGTCAGTATGAAGTCTATGTCACATATACAGTATTCCTGTCATTGTGGCCTCTATGATTGTGGCTTGCAAACGCACACTCTCCATACACACAAGCACTGCGCCAGATGATGAACTCTCCTATATTGAAAAACTTTTGATACCAATCGATAATTATGTTATTTAATCAATAGGTATTCATTCTCATTCAGTGATTTTAATAATTCGATTAAGAAAATTGGTCCAAATGGACCAAAATATAGCAAGAACCATTAACTTTTAAAGAGAAAAAGAAACCTTTCCCTTACCCTCAGATAGGCTAATCAACTTTTATTTTCGTAGAAGTGTCAATTTATAGCATGGACAATATTTAGGTGGACTAAAGTGCAAGATCGCCATTGACTGATGTAAGCCAAAGGATTGTATACAAGCTTTCGTGTGGGGATGTTTTGAAGTTAAGGCACATGCAGATTTGCCACAACATTTGAAGTTCATTTAGGTAAAACTTCATCTGGACAAGATGGGGAGTTTATTAATAGCCGAACTACATAATTCTTACCGGTTAGCTGGCCGAAAAACAAGACTTAAGATTGTGCAAGGATATCAAATATATCAATTTCCAGGAGATCCTAGATTTTCATATGTAGTGCTGAGTAAAACTAAGTGGATCATATTTATGAGAAATATGAGTGAATCGCCCTATGCAGTTAAGTTTGGATGTATCTCCAGTTTGGGTTGGCATCAATATAAGTTTACCACAGAATGACCAGGATGGAGACCGTTTATTTGAGTAAATATTATATTATAGATAAGAGCTTGCGTATATTGAATAATTGAAAAAAACTAATTTTGAATCTTGAAGACCTATCATACTGAAATCATTCATTAATTTCCTGAAGTGTTTAAAATACCTATCATGATAGAAAACTTAGCATAATAAACTACGAGTATTTCAATACAATATACATATTACAAGAACGAAACATTAGATAATAAAATTTTAATATGTATATAAATAAATTCAACATTCTTATTTGCTGGTAGTTACATCATCATAATTGAAAATAGAAAATATTCTCCGTTATTGTTCAAAAGCAAGCAAGAATAAAATCGACATATACCAGAAACATTGAAGGGAATTTTGAGTGAATAATGTAACATTAACATTAATATATTTTCTTCATACTATAGGTATTTACAGTTTTTTTTAATATTGTATTTCACTATTTTAATTTTAACTATTGATAAATATACCATTTTCTCTTTGCTAGTGGTTATAACATCACCTTAATATTAAAAAATATTATACTAAAGTACGAGCGTTTCAAATTTATATTGTGAACAATTTCTAAATTATATATATAAAAATAAAACTTGCTTCCTTGTTGACTGATTTACTAATCTTCGAGATTTAAATCGCCAAACTTTTACGAATATTGAACATAGTCTGCGAGAAACATGTAGCCCAAAAAAACAATTCGAATTGTGTCAAAAGAGGAGTATATTCTTGATAGAGTAGACGAAGAACCAAGTGTAAGTAACCGACGTCTAGACCGTAAGATAACATTCCCGAAAACCATTGTCAAGGATATATTAAAAAAGCAGTTATCTCATCATTTCCAAATTCAAACGGCTCAAGAACTTAAACTCAATGATCATTCTATCTTTGTCGATTCTTCCGAAATAAAGATTCAAATTTTACGATACCTGTTTTCCCATTCAAGGAAAAATCTTCTCAGGTTTTCGTTAGTTATATCATCATATACTGTCACATTTCACATGTGACATTGCAATACATTCTGATAGTCAAGCTGCAATTAAAGCACTGAACTCTCATACCATTGACTCTAAAATGGTATGGGAGTGCCGAAGGAAGCTCAATGAGCTAGGCAAGAACAACAGGGTCTACTTAGTCTGGGTTCCCGGCCACTCGGGAATCAAAGGCAACGAGGAGGCCAACACACTTGCCAGGAAAGGAGCACAAACTCCATTTACTGGCCCAGAACCCTTCTGTGGCACAGATAAAAGCACCTACAAGAAGGAGTTTCTGGAGAAGGAAAAAACCGTAAGAGAAACACTCTTGCGGGATACCCCTGGATTGGATCATTCCAAAAAGTTTCTAAAAAACTTTGATACTGCAAGATCCAAAAGGTATTTGGATCTCAGCAAGAACAAGCTACACCTACTCACTGGATTTCTTACAGGACACTGTTGCCTCAAGAAGCATCTAATGAGATTGGGTCTAGCAGAGGATGACGAGTGCAGATTCTGCGGGGAAGAGGAGGAAACTCCGGATCACCTGGTGACGGAATGCCTCGCCATTGCTAGCCAACGCAAACAGTGCCTTGGACTAGCAACCTGCAGTAGTGAGGAAGTATCCTCCTTGAAGCCAACCCAGATACTGGAGTTCATTAGAACTCTGGAACTGGAAGGCGAGTTGTAGACCGCGTATAGGCGAGTGCAACTCAGGTGGGGGGCACAATAGACCATATGGTCGCAGTGCAATGTAACCCCCTCTTAAATCTAAATCTAAATCTAAATCATATACTGTACCTATACTGCCTGGATTATGACAACGCACCATCATCCAAAATATAAGATGTCAGCATTTTTGGATTACTAGAAACTTATATATTATACATTATACTTATTTTAGTTTTAGTCTTGACATTATATTGTAATTGTTCACTTCTTTCCGTATTGAGTAGAATATTTTTTTTAAAGACAGTTCTACGTGTGAAGTTCATAGTTTGCTCCATCTTTTTCTAAGCCGCCCCGATATCTGTGGCCTAGTGGAGATTTGTCACGTGCTATTCTGGCAATTCTTGCACCGCTCATTCTGTCTATGTGTGAGCTCCATTCGTTCTTCATTCTTAGTACCCATTCGTTGATGTTCTCACTATTTCACGTTCTTCATTTGTTTTCGCTTGTTTCTCTTTCCAGGAGTTTTTTTCCGGAAATCCTTCTGAGCAACTTCATTTCTATTGTCTCTAGCAACTGCATCAGGTCGTGTTTCGGCACAATAAGTCATGATGGGTCTGATTGTCATCCTGCTACTCTTGCTGCCTTTGTTGTTTGTTCTCTTACATCTTCCTCAACATCGCCATATTTTGAAAGTTCTATGACAAGGCATCTAAATCTCATTTCCTGTTAAATAATCTTTCCCTCGACGAGCTTACATCTAATGGGCGTTTTTGATGTTGTTATACATTTGGTTTTAATATTTTCGCCATTCTAGTAAACCGATGTAGGAGTCTCTGTAGGTCGTCTTCGCTCTCAGCAAATAACACTGCGTCATCCACACAACATAGTATATTTATTTCTTGTTTTCTCATCCTGCAGCCCCGCAGTTTGCGTATCTTCGGTATAATATCATTCATAATTATAATGAATAGGAGAGGACTTAAGGAATCTCCCTGTCGGATTCAGTTAACCACTGGTATTGGTTCGGTAAGTTCTCCCTCCACTTCTGCCAGGATTTGTTTGACTGCGTATATGTTCTTTATTGTTTTAGTTAGTCTATATGGTATTTGTTTTTATAAAGAAGATGAATAACGTCCCGCAGTTATACTCTATCAAACGCCTTTTCTAGGTCTACGAAACATATATAAGCTGGCTTATTGTACTCTATCGATTTTTCTGTTATTTGTCTTATCACAAACACTGCATAGGACAAAATCTTCCGGACTTGAATCCCTGTTGTTCGTCCATTATCATATATTTGGTTAGAATTGTTAATTGTTGTAAGAGGTTTTATCCATCATATTTTAACAACTCATTTGCAATTTCGTCTTGTCTAGCTCTTTTCCTGTTATTTAGCTTTTTGAGAGGTAGCTATACATTAGAGATTTCGAATTCATTATATTCGTTGGTTACTATTTCAGGTGTGTTTAAGATGGCTGGCGTGTCTTCTTCCCTGTACAGTCAGATATTTTATCCAAATTTCTTTTGTTACACATACCTTTATCTGACTAATCTATTCTCTCTGTATTTTGATGAACCACCATATCTGTTTTGACAACCATGGAAGATATCTTCCATTCGTTTCCTTTCCCAATGCTCGTTTCTTATTAGTCTCACAATTGTTGAAGTTTCATTTCGCATTTTTCGGTTATATTCGTGTAATTCCGGCGTTCGAAGTGTTCAGTAGTTAAGGTGTTGAGGTAGGCCTGCTTCTTCTCTTCACATTTCTGTTTGACTTTCCTGCGAAACCATAGTGTCTTGTTTACCTTACCTGGATTCCAGTATGATCTTCGGGTACCGAGATTATCGGTTGCAGGTTCTTTAATATTTTTCTTTATTTTTTTCTAGCTTTGTTGATGACAATGATCGGGTTAGATTCAATTTTTTCTTTCAGTCTTAGAGTTCTTTTATTGTTGGGTCCCAGAGTAGCTCGATACTTATTTTTTGTGTTGGGGGCTTGGGTTTTGTTTTTATGTATGGTCTTATTTTTATTTTAATTTTCCCAAGAAGCAAACTGGGATCACTATATATGTTCGTAGAATTCAGGTTCAGATATCCAAGATTTGTTTTGGGTGGAAAATTTTATTGGTACCATATAATCAATTATTGATGGATGGCCTCTAGTGTTTGTGAATGTGAATTTCTATTGATCTTTGTGAATATTAATCATCAGCTCTTCATTGTTATGTATGTATGCATTCTGACAGCCAGAATTCGTGATGATATTTAGGCGCATTTCTGTATGTTCTACTCATAATTCGAATGGATTGTAATCACCACAACTTCCCTAGCCCTCTCGTTCTTCTCTACTCCACTATATGCTACTGTGTAGTCTTCGTACGTCTCTGGCCTTTGCCCTTCTTCTTGGTTTCTTGTAGGGCACACATGTCGATTATGTGATTTTTGAGTTCCTTCAGGGTTTCCTGATCTGAATCATATGCAGTTTTTTCCAGGTCGTCATCGGAAATCAGTCCTATTTCGAGGCAAGTTTTCGGTTCTGTGAGCTAGTATTTTTTCTTACCCTATCCTAGGAGCCTTCCTCCTTTATCCGGGCTTAGAACCGGCGACATGCCTATTGGGCTACTCACTTCATCCAACAGTACAGTGCATCCCAAAAACCCAAAATGGGATGCACTGTACATGCAAGCGGAGTTAAAATTAATGTGACGGGCACTATTGATAATGATTGGTTGGTCCTATGGTAATCCCAGTGACTAGATGGTGAATGTTATCTGAAATTTAAAAAAATAGTTGACCGGTTAATTTGCCTTTACATCGGCGAGAAATGTTTTATATTATATGCATTACAAGGCTCCGGTTGCTGTTCCACAATACATATATGATAGATACCAACCAATGAGGAAATGATGCTCCACTGAGATGGTACCCACGATCACCAGAATTGAATATGAGCGACTTGTTTTTATGAGGTGCTTTTAAATCAGGAGGTTAAACCTGATGATTTTATCAACCGAATTTCTAATGTAGCCATCCATATAATAATCTTGAAACAATACAAAGGAACCAGTTTATCTTTCTACGAAGGGTGAATTTGTGTTTTCATCAAAATGATAGATATTTCGAATGGAGGTAACATTTATTTTAATAAGCAATTTGGCACCGAAATTTCTATTCTCAACATTTATTTTATGATTACCCTGATGGTGTAGAACTTATGAACAATTGTATTCATATGACGTCATTATTTGACACTTTTTATTTTTGAAATAAATTCAATATACCCCCTGAGAAGTGTATATTCTTGGCATAAGATCACACAAGAAAAATGGAGTTAACCTATCAGCACGTTTTCGAGTATCTAGCTCAACATCTTTTTTGGCTTCAGCATTCAGAGCCCTCTGAGGGAGCAATACCTAAGCTTAGAGTAGATATTTACATTAATGAAATGATTCTACCAGTTATGTAAGAATTATAACCTAAAAATATCAGAAAAAAGACGAAAGTTATGGCTTTTCGAGGAAAACAACCCGTTCGTTCCAAGATATTCTAAAACGAAACACCCACATAACAAATATCACAGTTCAATCTCTTGGGATGCGGCATAAGACAAAGACAAAGATGTTACAAACAAACTACATAAATTCCAAATGATGTGTGGCACCATACAGAGAACAATACAAAACAAGACAAGTAAAGAAAAAGAATTAAATTTTATAAAGTGATGACAACACCTGTATCAACATATTGAAGCGAAACCTGGGCAATCAGAAAACAAGATATACAATGAATACAAACTGCCGATATGAAATTTCTAAGGAGGACAAAAGGTTGCACACTGAGGGACCATATAAGAAATGTAGATATAAGGGCCAAAATTGAACATATTTTCAATAACGACAGAATACACCAAAACTGATTAAAATGGAGACAACACATTGAAAGAATGAGCGAAGACAGATTGGTCAAACAAGTGGTAAGCAACAGACCACGTGGAAGAAGAGACATAGGTAAACCCAGAAGAAGATGTCTAGAATGAGGACAGAACAGGCTGCAAGCCTAATCATTGAAGTGCAGAAGAAAAAGAAGAAGAAATGATCTTAGTTATGTTATTCGTAAGAATTACTTAAAAAAATCTATTTTATTACAAACAGTCGTTAATACGATTGAAACTCAATCTAACAAAGTGACGTCGATAGCTGCAAAACTATAAGTGAATGATTCCCATATTGATGATTTAGAAGATATATGATGAGCTCAGCTTTTGGAAGTCAGGCATTGAAGTCGTTGAGCTCTAGGAAATTAGGCATGTAAGTGGTCTCCAACGTCCTATTTTAAAGTTTTTCATAAAATCTATTTTGAGACGATTTAAAAAAATTCCAAGTCGTCTCTTACCACACACACCTAAAGAAGGTCTCTCTATTTTAAAACGATGTTCATCTTAGGTAGAAGAATGGCCTGTAAATAGATGTTAGAGAAGCTCTTTTAGCTAAAAGGGGATGTTGAATACGAATTAATGTGCAAGGACCATAGAGCCAAACTGCCAAATTAAATTACATTAAAGAGTTTATGTTTATTTGCATATGATGTGTTGATTCAAATGAGCAAGAATTTACCAGCATACCTATTGAATTAGGTATTTCAGTGAATGTATGGAAAATAAAATAAATACCCATTTTCCTTTTCAAAATATACATTCACATGACCTCAAGCAGAAATATGCCTTATAACGGACACTCCATAAAACAAAAATTAGCTTTATTACTTCATGAAGAAATAGCAAGTGGAAAATTAATTGTACCCGTATTAATTAAAAATGCCAGTAACACAAACCTCTCGTTTTAGTATTATTTTTTCCACTGTGTTTTTTCCAAGAAAACAAAGTTCACGCTTTTATATACCAAGTAAATTATAAATTATGTTTTATTCTCCTTTATAAGCGCTCGAATTACTCTATGGTTTATAATAATGCCTCTAGCCTTTGACGTTGAGTGACAGAAGCTTTGGGCAACAGAGAATTTCGCAGGCATCCAAAGGGTTTGTCTGGAAGCTGAGGTTCTTTTAAAATGTACATCTCTCCAAAAAAGTTTTTGGTAAATGTAATGCACTGCACTTTGAACTGGGAAATTAATTAGGGATTTTATTTACAAGCTCCAAAGTGGACTTGCTGCTTTTATATATAGCCCGAAAACTGTCATTTCCAGATTTTAGCCCTGCAAGTAATAAGCAAACAAGTTGATTAAGCTTTCTAAGGACAACTTAAAATATAATGGGTGACCAAATTTATAATTTCTTTATGATTGTCGATGTACATTTAAGTTTTTAAACGGATTTTTAAATTAATAGTTCTCGTAGTTGTTTGATAGCCCTTCTGCAAAATACTATTAACAAAACCTGCTCTTCTGTTAATCTTATTTTTGTAATTTTATTATGAATAATATCAACGATATGATATCTACGCAAAGAAAAATAAAGTTTGTAATGCTACCGATTTTTGAGTAGAAATCTGCAGATACAGAATCTCCGCAATGACTGCGTCTACGACAAGCTCATGAGAAATCTACTGCACGTGTTTTATTTTCTGTTGGTTTTTCAGTCAATGCTCATACTGATCATCAGAATATGTGGAATACATTTTCTTTTGTGATAGAAATTTGAAATTTGTATGCAGGAAAGTCGACACTGTCCCGGCTGTTGTGCGTGATATCCTCTTGAGTCTAATATGACATAAATGAGATTCATTTTACAACGTGACATTGTTTTTCAGCTGCATTACCAGTTTGCTACTTAGATAAGAGAAAATGGCCTTAATTTTAGAATGTATGTGTCGATAAAATAATTGTATCGCTTAGATTTTTAGATACTGGTTTTTAGCATAACCGTTTAACTTGCACCTTATGCTCTAGTGGTGATTTTAAACAATAAACGTATTACTTCTGGTGGATTACAAAATGTTCCTTAGATGTCAATACGAAATGTGAAGTATGAATGAATGTTAATTTTATTGGACTGTGATATTCACAGACTTTAAAAGTTTGAGAAATATTTTGTCTTAAAAAATATCCAACCTAACCATTTGCTTTGCGATGTTTATCAAATAAATCTATTAGTAAAAAAACTAGCGACGACCAATCCGTTCAAGTAAATAAAGGCGAACGTTTTGGAATATTACTACTTGATCCAAGACGCAAGTTCGTTTTTAATTTGAGGGCGTTTTAAGGTCATGGTGGATTCGATTGATCCCTTTTATACACTAAGCATTTACAAACTTTTCTTTGCTATTCGGGCGTTTCCGCCTTTTTCGATTGATATAGCCGCTGTACAAGTGCCGTTGCAAAATCGTCACTTGTAAAAACATTACGAATAACTACCTGTCATGTGTGGTACCTAAGCTGTGTATATTGACCGCAAATCGTGAGGACAGGATGGTAATAGTTGATACCGCAAATTCATTCATAGGTACGTTTTCAACTTGTTTAGTTTAGCCTCTGCATAGCATAGATATTTTTCAGCATTCTTTTTTGTTTTCTATCATTGAGATAACTCCATGATATTTGAACAAGATGTGAGAAACATATATTTTTGTCAAACTAGGGGTTAGGAGCATTAATTAAAGAACTTTTTTCTCGTGTCGTGAACAAAAGACCCGTTTGTTTGACTCGCTTCCTGGTTATTACATTACAATAATGATTATTATTATCCTATTTGTTTCATTTTGATGTCAGTAAATTATCGCTTAAATGTAGATATTCGAAAAGAGAGCTGTGAAATAAAGTAGCTGACATTTATTATCTTTCAAATATGATCACTGAATAAATATTTTTCATAAAAAATTGGACCTACTTTATTAGCTGATTCACTGAAAAATAGAAAATAATATTAATTCTATAGGTTCTGGTACTTTTTGAGTTGGTACCTAAAACAACTAAATACAACTGCACAACTTCAAAAATTTTGAAGTTGGTGCAGATAGTCTGTTATCTAACTACATTTGCACAACTTAAAAATTTCGAAGTTGTGCAGTTCTATTTAGTTGTTGTAGGCAACAACTCCAAAAGTGCCAGCACCTATAGAATTAATATTTTTTTTTTTAGTACATCAACTAATATAGTCGGTCCAATTTTTGTGAAAAATATTTATTTCATACTTTTGAGAATAACATTCGTCATGAAAATCGTTGAACGTTCACTAATACCTGAGAAGATAGTACTTATTATATTACCTAAGTATGTTCTTAGCTTTTCTTGTTGTTATTCAGAGGTTTCAAATGATCGCTTTGGAAATTCACATATTTCGGACTTACCACTAATGTAAGGCAAAAACGGTAACTCCTTTGAAAAAATGTACAATATAAACATTTCCGGATATCGTCGCATCTTTAATTTTGAGTTCTTAGATTCTCGATTTTCAGGAAAAGTTGTCCCCTCCCCCCTCTCAGTGTGTGGTTATTGGAGGGAAGGAGATTTCGTATTTGAATTTTTCTTAAAACGAAACCATTTCTCGATTCTCCTCTTTCAAATGAATCAAAAAATCGTCAAAATCGGAGCACGTTTTGAAAATTCTCATATTTCGGACATACCACTAATGCAACGCGAAAACGGTATCTCCTTTGAAAAAAATTTCAATTCAAACACTTCTGGATATGGTCGCATCTTTAATTCTGAGTTATCAGATTTTCGATTTTCACGAAAAATAGCCCTTCCACACACTTGGGGGGTGCTTATTGGAGGGAAAGAGATTTCGTATGTGAGTTTTTCTCAAATGGGAGCATTTCTCAACTCTCCTCTTTCAGACGAATCAATAATCATCAAAATCTGAGCACGTTTACTGTGCAAAACGCGCGAACAGACATACATAAAAAAATGATAAAAAAGCAAACATAGGTACATCCGAATTGTATACCTCCTCCTTTTTTTGAAGTCGGTCAAAAAATATAAGGTAAAGTGAAGCTCATTCAATCTAGAAAAAGTTTCTTCATTTTGATTGTTCAAATGGGTTCAAGTAAAATAATATTTGAAATTATGTTTCAAGATTCATAGCTTATTTCAAATAATGAGCTCTAAAGCTATGAAATATTAAAAAAAAACAGAATTCTTATTACAATTGTGGGAAAGTTTCTTTGTTCAAATATCTAAACTTTCACTCATATCAACCACTTAAATATAAACGAAGTGTTGTTAACAATCTAATTGATAAGGCTGTCCTACTTTCGAACAAACAATTTGTAACTGAAAATATAAATCTAATTAAAACAACTTTAAATAACAGTGGATATCCCCAAACTTTTCTAAACAGTTGTATAAATGCACGTTTAAGAAAACTGAGCACCATCAATGAAAACATACCTCCACCACAAAACAACAACCTAAATAATATTGGAAAATATGTAAAACTACCATACTCCTTCCTCACTAATTGTTAAAGATATCACCACACTACTAATTCAAATAAATCTGAAACCAGCCTGGTCTTCTTTTGAAACAACTAGCAACCTATTTACCATACTCAAAGATCAAGATAATAATTTATATAACAGTGGAGTAGTGTACCATATAAAATGTAGAAGTTGCCCAAGAAATAACTAATACATAGGTGAAACAACCCAATATTTAAAAAAACGCATTTATCAACATGAATACCATGTCAACATCAGAAATAAAAACCACTCAGCACTTTGTGCTCACTCAATAGAAAACGGTCACATTTTTGATTTTAAAGAAACAAAAATTCTAGCAAGGGAAAAAACAATCAAAAAAGACAAATTTGGGAAAGTTTATTTATCAACAAATTTCGAAAGTCAAATAGCTCCATTAATTTTAACACTGATTACCTATCCTTCTATGACACCTATCGAAAGATAGTAGAACCCTATTTTATACAATTGATAACACCATAGTTAGACGACAGCTGTCTTTTGTCATTGTTCCACTTGACACTGTTTTCATTATCAGACAATTGAATGAGAAGATGTAACAAAGTTTCATCTAATTTATTCAATCTTTCCCTTTATAAGGAAGATTTCATAGAACGCTGTAAATAAATTAAGACATAGTTAACTTAACATTTATATTTTGCTACGTATTCAAGGTATTGAAAATTCATATACATATTATAAATACATAATCTTACTTTAAGGACTCATTGTTTTAATTAATTTCTTCTATCAATTTCTTATCAACGAATAATTTAGCCGATTATTGACCTTTTCATGTATTAACTTTTTCTATGCCTAATTATTTTTTTCTGAAGAAGTCCAGATCCGGGGCGAAATGTCCTATATAATAAAATAAAGAAGAAAAAAAATATTTTGCAGTTTTTTATATTAAGCATTGTCTAGTAGTTGAGAACTTCTAAAAAAAAATAGTTCTTGCTAATTTAATCCAGCAAATATTAAAAATTAAATCTGTCTCTACAAATTTCCAAAAGGAAACCCTCTTGAAATACGTACAGCAGACTTTCTACTTAAGAATATTGTCAACAAATTAGAAAATATACCAAGTTGATTTTCCCGTAATCACACCCTTAGCATCTTCTAAATACCTACCTTGCATTATTTTATTGGACCTACATATTAGGCGGCAATAAACCTTTATTTTATTATTCATAACGTTGCCAGGATGCGGCCAAGTGTTGTCGACAGCAACTCTGGATCATGAGTATGGTCGAAACAGGAGGGATAGGGCCCACAGAGGGTTCGAGAACATATCAGTGGAAGAGAAAGATAAGAGTGGTGAAAAAAAGTGTGTGTGTCTGTTTGTCTTGGCAAAACATAAGACTTCAAGGCACGTCCGCAATCTTGTAATACTTTGTAGTCTTCGTAATATCAAAAGAGATGACATTCCATGTAGGGAAAGATGAAAACTAATATTCTGTGGACTATATATACAAGGTGTTTCAAATTTTGGAGTTCACGTTTAACAGTCAATAGAACCCTTAAAACCTGAGGCAAAAAACTTTAAATATGAAAAGTTTTCAGTAGAGCTACTTTGACGTTTTATTCCTGGAATTGTGTCCTAGAAACAAGTATCTACAACGAAGGAAATATTTCTCAAAATTATATCTGACAGTCAATTTCTTCACCAAATTCATAGAGTCTGTTTTAGAATGAATAAGTGCCTAATCATTGCTTCAATTCAACATTGAACAGTCATTAGCCTGCCTGCTTTGAACAGATTCTGCACAGCACAGACTCGAAAAATTGAGGTGATATAGTTTGATATCAAAGCTGCAGATTTAATAAATATACTAATAATTCATGTACAGAAAATCCATTTTGACAGATACTTCATATAGGAATTGCACAAAAACGATAATTTTGTCATTAGCACAAAAATAAACACGAATTATAAATAGGATTTTTAAACATTCAGTAGATTCTGAGATCGGGTTCCGCTTATATTATTCATAAAAATTATTAAATAATAAGAAAATTATGACAATAAAACAGTTTCGAGAGGATGGCCTTTTTTGTGAAAGCGAATTTACTTATATATATTTATACCTCATGATGTCTTCAACACAGACAAATAAATATATACATATAAACGTAGGGAACCTTCGGAATATGAGGTCTACTCGTATAAAGCACATCTAATTTAAATATTATACATGTATTATCTGATTAAGCGTCCACAATTTTCCAACAAATTAAATTCATCAGGAGCCGGCAAAAGCATTTTCTGAGTAGAAAAACATTGAAAACTCTCTTCGTCAAAGCCTGTCAAACATTGGTTTTTGAATCTTCAATATGAGGCAGTGTGTTCATGCTCCAACTCCTCTAAAAATTTTCAGTGGTGTAACTGAATTTACTGTATATACGTACTTAAAGTCTGCCACTCTGTGTTTTTTTCTAAAAGGGGAATTGAAATGTCAGATGCACCTATATAGTATTTTGTGTAATTGGATTTTACATAAGTATCGAGAAACATTTTTATCTACAAAACATTGCTAAATTACAATGCCAAGTCCTATTTGGAAATCTTGTAGGTACAAGGCAATTTAGAACTAACTCACCATCCATAACATGATTGACCTTCTAACATTACGTCGTCTCTCTAGTTTCGAGTGCAACTGCTCAACCTGAAAAAAGGTCGCTGATTTCGTTGAATAAAGGAAATAGGTCACCTGCTTCAAATAGAATTCAGTTGTTCACAAGAAAACTATAGGATTTTACTTTATTTAGTGGAGAATGTATTTAACATTTTCTATATTTGGTAAATAAATAGGAGAAGAGTAGCTCCTTTATTAATTAACATGTTCGCCACAACAGGAAAAAATTAATACATTATAACAAGTCAACTATTACTAATGTTTGTTATACGAGCTATAAGACCGCTATCTCAATTTTGACGGTTCTGCTAATAAACTTGAAGGGAGTAGCATATAAATGAATCTCAATGAAAGGCTCAGATCTTGAAGCGGTTCAGGACGCTCTCGGCATCGTCGTATGGTATCGTGTCTGGCTCATGTACAACATATAAAACAATCTTGAATAGCCTCGAGCAACTTTGCCTGATATCCGTACCAGTTTCACCGGTGAGCCATTTACCGTGGTCATGCTCCGTCAACATGCTCCTTCTTGCCTCTACAGTTAAAATTACCAAGGCAAAACCGAACAAAAGACGATTCATTGAATCAGTGGCCACAAGGTATAAGCAATGGTTAGAAACGTATAAGTGAGCTCACGATGTGTAATGAAAATTTTTGTATATAAAGCCAACATAATAGATGTTTGATTAATCCTTGGAGTTAAAATTGGTTACTATGAAAAAATATACTGGAATTAAGTATATCAGAGAAGATCCAGAAGACTTACATTGGATTTTGAAGATGAGAAGCCCTATAAATAGTTATTACGACTAGTGAAACCTATAATTAATAATCATTGTTATACGTGCATCACTTCCTTTAGTAATATGAGTAGGTGAATCACAGATGACACCTAAATAACATACAATGTTGTCGAGTAATAAAATTTAACTGGACGGGGTCATGGCTTAAATAGTTTTCCATAGGCTCAAGAAATATCGTGGCATTCGAGTATTATGATTCCTACAGTAAAAATATTCAGCTTGTCAACGAATGCATAAGTCATACTTTTCAACTTGTACTTGTACTTTCCTCATACATGCGCTTACCTACGCAAACTTTACTCCTCGATTAGGACCTAAAGATAAAAAGATCCAAATACGGCAACATTTCAAAACATTCATAGTCTTAGGTCATTACAAAAACTAGAAGGAAGTGTCTAGATTGAATCTCGATAATTCTGTAAAGCAAATGATATCAAAAGAGTTCATAATATAAACCCCATGCGAAGTCATGAAACACTCCTCATAAATAATGTTTCTTAGAATTTGCACACGATTGTAATAATAGTTGCATTCTATTTCCTTGCTGTTGCTCAGTCATATTTCATGCTGTCAGTCAGTGTTGAAAAAATCTAAATAATAGGTACATAACGTGTGGAATAAAAGTCCGATAAGTCATATTTCCTTTCGCGAGTCGTCAGGCACAACAACTGATGTCGCGTGATCTTTAGGAGAAGCAAAATATAAAAGCTAGTATTGTTTAATAAAATACGACCTTCGAAGTCACTCAAATGTTAGTAAGCTAGCCGGAGATTGGTTTTGAATTAACATTTTCATATAAATCTTATGTTACTGAAAGCTTTATTTCATGTAAAAGTTTGAACTTGGATGGCTATGGAAAACCAGGAGTTACTGTTTCTGTTGAACAGACCATATAAAACATATATTGTGGAACAGGCAAATAAAAGATATTTAGATTATTGAGAAAACTTATTGAGCAAATTTATTAAAATTTTCAAAAGCGGTCAGTTCAAGATTAGGAAAAGAAATTCTGTAACAACAAAAATTCGTCTCTATATTGATCACCCTAAAAGTGACAAGTAAGTAGTTATATCCTCTATTTCAAACGGAAAGTTGGGGCATGTTAACAAATCATTTGAGAAGTATCTTCCTTATTTATACAAAAAAAATATTATTTTCAAATTTATTTTTTGACGTCAACACATCCAATAGTGGCATGTCCAAAAAATAACCCGCCTATCATCGCCTTTTCCATGGAAACCATAACGGATAAATGCAATTTCTACATATTATAATGAATGATACTTATCTAAGATACACATTCAATAAAGAATCAAAATAGGGTGTTAAAAGAAAATATTGTTTCAAAAGCATGTATGCTTCTTTGTTATAAGGCAGAATGGAAAAACGATGTGAGAGCAAAAATATAAATAAAAGACTGCTGCCAAAGAAAATGATTCTATAACATGAAATATTAATATTCAACATAATATAAATATATAGGAACATCCATTACGTGACCTTGAAAATTCAATTTTTTTTTGTAAATAATGCTTCTGTAAGCAGAAGTGCGAGGTTCCGCAAGGTACCACTCTCAGCTCTACAAACTAAAGTCTGTATTGATAGAGTGATTCATTAATAATTGAAAATATTTTTAATGGTAAATCTTGGACTCCAAATATATAAATTTAACCAAAATTTAATCAAAAATAATATGGCTCGCTGTTATGAGATGTTCTTCTTAGACATTGGAATATCTCGACAAAAAGAGTAGTAAGTAGAATGGGTAGGTTATTTATCTTCTATCTATATAAATAAAAATGAAGCGCAAAACTCGAGAACGGCTCGACCAATTCGTATAATTTTCTTTTTAATATATTCGTTAAGGCATAAGGTAGGTTCTTTTGGAGAGAAAAATCGTAAATATTGCGAGGAAAATAGTGAAATCGCTTTTCCCAAATGATTTCTTAGTGTGGTGTCAGATATGTCATACACGTCAAGAACACCTATATTATCTGGAACAATGATCATTTTTCCTGAGAAGAGTGTGGACTTTCGCTACGAGAGGACAGTACTGCTGGTAGGGACAGGGATAAATATTACACCTACTCCATCTATAGGTGATAAAAGTAAATTATTTAAAATAATAAAGCAAGTAAAAAGATATCGTGAACCGTAAAGCATTACAATAAAAATAGGAAGTTATTTTTGTAAGTAATCGTCATTTAAAATTGAGATAATAAATTAATAATTAAAGTGATTACTCCGAAATTCGTTTTATTTATTCATTTTTTCTTTTGAACTCCACATGGCCAATAACTAATATAATTATTTATTTCAAATTTCATATATCTCTACAATTATTACTGCTACGGCAGCAATGCGCCGAGTACTGCTATTATATAATATTTTAGAGAATTGCAAATTCATAATAAAAGGACAATTTGGTTAATTTTTCAGTTGCAGCTGTATAGATATAAAATAAAGTAAGGAAGGGACCTGGACACTTCGTCCAATGGACACTTTGCCAAAAATGATATATCAACCACTTCGCACAAAAATTTCGTAATGAAAACAGTTTTCAGAGCCATTTCACCCAATGTAATTAATAGTCCACAAAGCCCAAAATGGACATTTCGAACAAAACTCGTTGGTGGATACTTTGCCTAAAAGGTCCACTTCGCAAAAACTCGTTGGTGGACACTTCGCCCAAAATGTCCACTACGCTCAAAACTCGTTGGTGGATACTTTGCCCAAAATGTCCACTTCACCCAAAACTCGTTGGTGGATACTTTGCCCAAAATGTCCACTTCACCCAAAACTCGTTGGTGGACACTTCGCCCAAAATGTCCACTACGCGAAGCTAACTGAATGTCCACAATGCCCAAAATGACCACTTCCTACAAATTATTTATTTATTTTGATCGAACTCTATTTGGGACCTTAGTGATAAGTTGGAATTGTTTATATTTTATTATAAAAGTAGATTATATCAAATTATATAAAATATGCAGAGTTCACTTTATTTTTAAACAAAATCATCATTATTTAATACATAATACAGTTTCCAAACATTACTTAATACCTAATATAAAAGCATCAAAAACAAATAAAAATTCAAGGTAGTGGAATGTTAAGTTCATTATAGTAATGTTTCTTTTAAACACGCTTCTATTAGCTTGGTATGTATGTATGTAACGAAATCTTTGGAAACAATTTTCACATCGGATCGAATTGAAACTTTGTATACTTTTAAAGGACTGATGACAATACAATAATTTCATGTTGTGTATGTGCGACTGGTACTTCTTGATGGGGGGTGCCATACCTATATCTCTGAGCTCTTTGGATGGATTCTCCTTGAATTTTTGATATGCATGTGAGTTGGTAGGATATGTGATGGTGTGTACGTGCGAGTGGGACATTTTGATGAAGAGTTCCATACCTATACCTCTCGGAGCTTTATGGATGGAATTTTCGATATGAATGTGTGTTGGAGGATTTGCGATGGAGTTTAACAGTGGGACTTTTTGGTGGAGGGTTCCATACCGTTCTCGTACAGCTATATAAATTAAAAATAAATAATAGTTTAAAAAACTAACAATCACGCTTTAATAGTAAACCAAACTAAAAATTTGAAAATAAATAAAATATCATTTTAATGTAAAAAAAAATAATAATTTGTGCGAGGTGTCCATTTTGGGCTTTGTGGACTTCTGATTACATTGGGTGAAGTGGATCTGGAAACTGTTTTCAGTACGAAATTCTTGGGCGAAGTGATCGATATATCATTTTGGGCGAAGTGTCCATTGGGCGAAGTGTCCAAGACGCGTAAGGAATATACACAAGAATTGAGTTTTCTTTTCTTTTATTTAAATTATTGCATTGAGTACTTCACCTATACACTTCCTGCCAAATGTGCCAGAGATGCGACAAATAGATTGAAAGTTAAAAAACATATTATTGGCGTTATTCAATTAGAAGTAAGAAATGCTTAGCAACTTATCAAACAATCTAATTAGATTTGATTTGATTTTCGGAAACTACTTTTGTAAATGTTCGTCATCCGTGGGTTACGGTTTAACAGAATTTGAATCCGTACTATTTTTCACATGTATGTAAGAACATACCTAGATACTATCTTATTATAAACAGAACGAATAATTTGAAGATTCTTTTTATTTCGGAAGAAAATACTATGTATTTAATAATGGAAAGCAGTACACGCAGATTGTAGACGTTGTCACGCGAAACATCCCTCAGCCGTTTTGGTGATACAACCAAACTCTTTTTTTCAATTAGAAATAGAATCAAATATCTTCTTCTTTTTCTTCCTACTTCTTTAATAGGCTCACGTCTGTTCCATCTTCGGGGGCCTCTTTATTGGATATCCAGGTTATCACTTGGTTCTTCTATTCTGCTTATACGCGTATACCACTTCTTTTTCTTTTTTAGTGGCCAGTCATTTATGTTCTCTATGTTACACCTTTGTCTTAGGTCTGTGTTACGTAATCTGTCGCATAGTGTTATTTTTCTGACTAGCTTCGTTTCACTTGTTTTCTTCTTGTATTCGCAGTATCGGGTCTTGTTTTAGCAGTATCATACATAATTGGCCTCACTACTATCTTATAGATTTTGGCTTTTGTTTCTGTCCGTAAATGCTTGTTGCGCCATGTCGTGTATTTGAGGCATCCTGCTATTATTTTGGTTTGCTTATTTGTTGGGCGACTTTTGGCTCTGTATCTCCATAGCTGTGCACTAGTATTCCTAAGTAGCTAATCTCCTTTCCCGCTGAATAATTTTGCTGTCCACTTCCAGTCTGCATTTTATTGGATCTTTGGCGATGACCAAACTTTTTGTTTTATATGATGATATTATCATGCTAAATCTCCTCGCTATTATAGTGAATTGAAGTAGGAGTCTCTGAAAGTCATCTTCACTCTCTACAAGTATGGCGTCATCTACATAGCATATAATGGATATGGTTTCTTCACCCATTTTATATCCTATACTCTATACCCACAGTTCGGATCCCGTTATAGGCTGTGTTAATTTCTTATTAATTCTAGCCTGAATATTCTTTCTGCTATATATATTTTCGATTGTTTTAGTGAGGTCTGATGGTATATTACGCTAATATAATAGATGAACTACGTCATTAAGTTCTACATGAACAAATGCCTTTTGCAGATCTATAAAGCAGCAGTATACCGGGACGTTGTACTCCCGTGACTCTTCCATGATTTGCCTGACAATAAAAACTTGTTATTACAGGGTCATCCAGATCTGAAACCTTGTTGTTCGTTTGCTAGTTCAATTTCTTTGGTGGTTTTGTTGGTTATGACTTTTGTTGTCAGTTTTAGAGCCGTGCTGAGTCAGTTCATTTCTCTGTAGTTCTCTGGTATTGTTTTATCACCAATTTTGAACATTAAGATCATTGTGCTGGGGCGCCAGCTATTAAGTATTGAATGGCCTGTGAGAAGTTTTCGTATAAATATTTTTAATTGTTCAGCGAGTATATGTCCACCGTATTTCAACAGCTCATTTGGTATTCTGTCTGTTCCTGGAGATCTTCGGTTTTTCAGTTTCTGTAATGCTCTATTAATATTCTATGTTGTGAGGATTACATCACAATTACCAGAATTAAATATGATTGATACAATTCGCTATGAAAACGTTCAAAACTCAATAAGTGATATTTGTATAGACAATGAAGAGACCGTTGAAATAATTTATCACAAGGGCCCACATCCTATTTGAAATTGGATTATATTAACTAGTCAAAGGGGGTTTAATCTAGGAAAATTAATTTTCGTTGCAGTAGATATGTGCTTTCAGGTGATTCAGGAACATTATCAATATGAGCAATAAATGAAATAATGAATTAACTTCATTTTGCGGTTCTATTATGTTGAGGGAAAAATGTTCAGCTTATAAACATGATTTTCCAATTTGGAATGTTGAATAGGTCATCTCAGAGTGATTGTAGATTTAAAGAGTTTTATTGGATTGTTACCATGAGATCGATTGTGCCCCCATCAGAGCTGTTCTCGACATTTCGTAATCTACAGCTCGCACTCCAGTTCCAGAGTTCTAATTAAATCCAGAATCTGGGATGGCTTCAAAGAGGTTACTTCCTCATTTTTGCATGTTTCTTGTGTATTTTTTGCGTTGGCTAGCAATGGCGAGGCATCCTGTCACCAGGTGATCCGGAGTTTCCTTCTCCTCCTCCCGTTCCTCCCCACAGAATCGGCACTCGTCGTTCCCTGCTAGACCCATTCTCGTTAAATACTTCCTGAGGCGACAATGCCCAGTAAGGAATCCAGTGAGGAGATGTAGCATATTTTTGCTAAGATCCAGATAATTCTTAGGTATTGCAGTTTTAAAGCTTCCAAGAAACTTTTTGGAATGATCCAACTCAGGGAGATTCCGCCAGAGTGTTCCTCTTTCGGTTTTTTCCTTCTCCAGAAACCCTTTCTTGTAGGTACATTTCCCTGTACCACAGAAAGGTTCATCTCAGAGTAAATCACTTTTTATTAGTTTTAAATTGTATATTCAAGGGCTAGATTGATACCAGATACTAGTTTACAAGAACTTGATGAAAAAATGAGAGATACGGAGAAAATACGGAAAAGAGGGCATGCATCACACAAGAAAAACAGAAAAATATAAAAAAAAATCTTGAGTATCTTCAGTCTTTGTGTGAGTTTGATATACATTTGACTGTTCTTTTTCGCAAAGAATATATCTCAATCCATTCAATTTCAGGACAAAAAATATGCTAGTAAGTACGACTTTCAAGTCAATAATAGCAAAGTTCACAAGCGTCACATTTAAAAGAGACTTTTTCAAATAACTTTCAAGTGTTTGTCAGTGTTTGTTTTCTCGTGAACTCTGCTGACAGATCGATCTCGATTCTCAAAGCGATATCGTCGGTAGATAAGTGGCATTTTCCTATTTTCCAAAGGTGAAAGCACAGATATGCATGTATGTATGTATGCAAATTGTTTGTTGTTCAACGAGTTTGGAAAGTTTGCATCGTGAAGCCAGCGGCGTGACACTGTTAGAGACAATTCAATATAAACAAAAAAGCATCAGAACTTCATTTCAGCAGCCGTTGCCTTCATATATTTATATAATATATGGCATATTTGGATGGAAATACAGCTTTCTATTGAAATCTAGATTGTGGAAGATAGAAGATGATATATTCCAGTTGTGTGTGTTCACTTTTTGAAGTGCAAAGTATCAATGATCGAGCACCGACATGATATACTATTTCAATCGATTGATTTTATATCAGTGATGCTATAAATATGATAGAGATGCTTTAATTTGAATGATTTATTTCTCCCCTCATTGTGTCGGGGCATCCATGTCACAATTTCAAATTAACGTTGAGCAAGAGATCTTTGATATCTGCTACATTGTGGTTTTCCGTCTATAATTATCTATATTTAAAGAGAGAGACATAAATACCGCCTAAAAAATTACCTATTGATAAGTATGAAATAATATTAATTTTATATTATGTACCTACTAGAGTCTGAATATATATATACCAGAATTAAACAGCGTTCAAAACGTGAAAAAAAGTATCATCAACTTAGATTTTAGGGATCCTTGCTCGATTTCTTGTATGTTCAGAGAAAAACCTCCATTAGCAAGTTCAGTTTCCTCTTTCCCAGGTCTAAACGAGCTCCCTTCCTAGTTTCCTGTCGACTTCCTTGCTGCTCTTTCTTGGGAACTGTCACTATTACAACGCATATTACCTTTCATATGAAGATCAAAAAGATCCTGACTCCACCTAAGAATTCATCTTCTACGGACATTCGGGGAAATCTTCATCTTCTAGTCTAAGTTCCAATTGTAGCTTAACACCTTTCTCCTCTTGAGTCACCAGAGAAGATCCTTATGGTTAACAGAGACAGAACATATCTTAAAACTATTCTCTAATGCTGGGCTCAAGGACTTACAGATGATTCTAGAGTATCATTTACGTAACTCGGAATGACTTCATGTAACTTCAATGTAAAACTCTGTTAACATAGTGAAAAAACTTCAAGGGAAAATTTCACGCGCTTTTCATTATCATTATCTCAACTACGCGTGATATCCCATGTCTAATGTGAAATATGTATTGTAGGTCATTCTACTGCTGATACAATAAAATGTATATTAGAAGTAATATAAATATGTATGAAGTCATTTATTTATGGACGTCTAAGTTAAACGATGTAAAATTATTTGCTACAGCAAAATATGATTATTCTGATCCATTAAATAAAATTCTAAGACAAATAAATTATTCTTAAACTTACCCATGTGCTCAGGAAAGATACGATCCCAACCCTCCTCAGTAAATCTATATACAAATACGTGATTGTAGACGATATAAATATTTTTTACAAAAAATTGGACCGACGTTATTAGTTGATGCACTGAAAAGTATAAAATAATATTACTTCTATTGGTGCCGTTACTTTTGAAGTTGTGCAGTTGCAGCTAGATTGATAACTTTTGGCACCAACTTCACAATAGAAGTAATATTATTTTATACTTTTCAGTGCATCAACTAATAACGTCGGTCCAATTTTTTGTAAAAAAAAATTATTTCAAACTTTTGAGTGTAACATTAGTCCCGAAAATCGTTGAACGTTCACTATACCATATCAATGAAGATAGTACTTATCCTATATCTCTAACTTAAATTTTTATTATCAAGTTAACTTTTTTCTTTTCTGAGACTGACACTGAACAGATATCAACTTATAGTAGAGCATGGTTAACTATTTATATTCGATTTTCGAGCATGTTAAACCGAAGAAATTAGGAGCACCATATTAATTTGTCTCTAAATATATTACATATTGTATATTTACCCACAACTTTCAGTATCGTGTAGGTAGTTCTGTTGTTAAGGGCGGTGCGAGAGTTGCGTGTGACAATTATCCCAGGCCCTTGTAATGTCACCCCTGCCGAACAATTATCAACTTGGCTTTCTCAAACTTCCTCGCCCCAATCATGATCATTTTAATTAACCCTGTTCTCATTTATGCCAAGTCAACAGTTATGGGAATATTATTCTTAATAACGAGAATAATTTGCGAAAGGACAAACATTTTCCACAAGGACTATAATTCCTTATTAAAATTAAATTGTTAAAGACTTAGGCCAGAGAATTAAGCAAGAAGTATGAGGGTATAATAAGAAACCTCAGCATTATCGTACTGTTAAATATATTAAGGGATTGTTTCTGTATTATGGTGGATACCTACTACAAATATTCCAATTCACAATTTTAAAATAGTGTTAATCCTTGTTAATGCGAATAGTCTAAGGTATTTACGATAACTCTCTGGATTTCCAATGATAGCTCGGAAAATGTACAAAAAATTCAAACCTAGACATAAATAATTGCAAAAGTTATAAATAACTAAATATTCTGTTTTTTATATTACTCAAAAACTTCAAACGTGATAGTAACCTATCACAGTTTATGATTGTAAGCCATTGTTGCCGGTACTCAAATCTTGATATTGAAATAAAGGTTTTATTAGATAATACAGAAATGTTGGCTTTCAGAACTTTACAATTTGTATCATTACTTATATTTTTTGACCGACGGACCCCAAACGGAGGAGGTATACAATTCGACTGTGTGCTTTTTTTTGGTTTGTGCTCACCTTTCATATAGTAATCCTACTCCGATTTTGGTGATTTTTAATTCATTTGAAAGAAGACGCTTGAGAAATGGTCCCATATTCATAAAAACGGAAATCCGACATCTCGTTTCCTCCGAGTGGGCAAATTTCCTCAAAAATTTGCGGTGGTATAATTAAAGATAGGACAATATCCGGAAACGTTCAAATTGAAAATTTTTTCAAAAGATTAACGCTTTTCGAGATAGGGGCATTTTAAATTCTCAAGTATACCTATTTTCGCTATGTGGAGAGGGCGATTTCTGTCGAAAATTGAAAATCTGTTTGCAGTACATGAAAGACATAGTTATTTTTAGCAACATTTATAATGAACATTTTATCCTTAGAGTTTTTGTGTTCGGTTTTCGAGTTAAATCGATGTTAAAATGGTAACAAACTAAAATATTCAAGCGTGTTTCCGCAGCGATGTTCTGAGATCTCAATAAAAACTACAAGCAAAGAATATACTTGGGTAATGGGATAAAAAATATCTTCATTGGTATTAGTGAATGTTTAACGATTTTCATGACTAATTTTACACTCAAAAGTGTGAAATAATTATTTTTTACAAAAAATTGGACCAACGTTATCAGTTAGTGCACTGAAAAGTATAAAATAATATTAATTCTATTGCCAAAAGTTATCAAACTACCTACAACTGCACAACTTCAAAAGTAAGAGCCTCAATAGAATTAATATTTTTTATACTTTTCAGTGCACTAACTGATAACGTCAGTCCAATTTTTTGTAAAAAATATTTATTTAATGAGAGTCCGTGAGGTGAGCGCTGTGTCGTTACGAATCCTTGACAGAAAAATATTTTTTACAAAAAATTGGACCGACGTTATAGTTGATGCACTGAAAAGTATAAAATAATATTACTTCTATTGGTGATGGTACTTTTGAAGTTGTGCAGTTGCAGTTAGATTGATAGCTTTTGGCACCAACTTCACAAGTACCATCACCAATAGAAGTAATATTATTTTATACTTTTCAGTGCATCAACTATAACGTCGGTTCAATTATTTGTAAAAAATATTTATTTCACACTTTTGAGTGTAACATTAGTCCCGAAAATCGTTGAACGCTCACTATACCATATCAATGAAGATAATACTTATCCTATTACCCACGTATATTCCTTGCTTGTAGTGGTTATTATTGAGATCTCAGAACATCGCGGCGGAAATACGCTTGAATATTTTAGTTGTTACCATTTAACACCGATTTAACTCGAAAACCGTAATTCTAAGGAAAACATGTTCATTATAAATGTTGCTACAAATAATTATATCTTTCATGTAGTATCGAAAAATTTTCAATTTTCGAAAGAAATTGTCCTCTCCACATAGCAAAAATACATATTTAACATGCGTCTATCTCGAAAACCGTAACACTTTTGAAAAAATGTTCAATTTAAACGTTTCCGGATATTGTCCTATCTTTAATTATTCCAACTCAGATATTCGATTTTCGAGAAAATTCGCCCCCACCACCCCTTCGGGGGCGGTTTTCGGAGGGAATGAGATTTCGGATTTGCGTTTTTATGAATATGGGACCATTTCTCAATCCCCTTCTTTCAAATGAATCCAAAATCATCAAAATCGGAGATCGTCTACTATATAAAAGGCGCGCACGAACCAAAAAAAAAAGCAGACAGTCGAATTGTATACCTCCTCCGTTCGGGGTTCGTCGGTCAAAAAACAACTCTTATTCTTCCCTATACCTGGTAATTTAAAGAATAATAATGAAAGCGAATGATTGCATACATTAATCCATCTAAAAATGGAACTTTTCATGAACCTTTCAAAAACATTGATTTGGATATTAATATAAATACTATTCTAAAACCAATTTGGATGAACGGTACAGTTTTATAGAGTGGTTAAAATTATTACCTATTCTGAAATTGTGTTATATCTATAATATAAAAGAAAAATAACAGATGATTCTTAATACGTTATAATTTTAGTACTTGGCAACGTTTAATGGCTTCAATCACCATTTCTCTTTTATTTCACCAATCAGGCGCGTCTTCAAATTATGGAGCTCAGTCCTTGTTGGGACTACTAGCACAATTAACATAAAATTATAATAGAAGTATACTAGGTTTTTGGGCTATAAGAATTAACATGCCAGTTGGAACTGGCAGCATATCAGTCTCACTGCAGACCACCTTTATGTCTTATCATGGCTAAGGACGTACCCGAGTAGCCATCAGGAAAATCGTTGAATCTTTAAAAAGGGAAATGAGAGTGGTGGTTTAGACACCCACCTGGAATAAGAGGAAATAACCTCAAACAGTTGAAAAATGTGTGATTTCGAACAGGTTTTATCTTGGAAAACGGCAAAACCCAATAATTATTATATTCTGCCTGAGACCTTTAACGAGTTGGACAATTATAGAAGCCTTAGGAATAGAATATCTTGAATATTTCCATTGATGGTCTACGTGCTAGAGCTACTAAGTATTTGTTTATAAATGTTGGTTGAACTAAAATATATCAAACCTCTGTCTTACATATTTCAATCTCTTATAACTTTGTATGCTGCTTTATGTCTGCTAAATTAAACCCCGAGCTGACTTTATTGAAATTCAGTAGTAATGAGATGAACAGTAAAAAATTAAATCATCAAGAGAATACATACAGGGAATCGGTAAATTGTATATTAACTGGTGTTGTCTCTTATCTAATGCTCTTAAGTAAAGTCAAAACATATCTACGCAAATTCAAAACCAAAGTTTACCATAGTTTCAATTTTAACACCTAACTCTGGCAATAAAGGATAAACAATATATTTGAAACCCTATAAAAATTGAACTGTTCTTTGTAAAACAATATCTGTCACTGTCATTACTATCATTGGCTCAGTTATATATTGTTAATGAAAAGACACATTTATAGCTACCTGGCAAACAGAGAGGCAGAGACCAATAAAGAGAAGGAGATAGAGAAAGACAGATAAATCTAGCACATTCCGCTTGTGATTAGCAAGACCTATTGCAGCTGTTAAAAAAACCCTCACACATAGAGAAACACTCACACAGAGGTTCCTGATTACAGGGAAAAGCATTCAACGCCCATCATCAGACGCTTTGTTTGTACCTTATTCTGTTCTCTGCTGTTTATTCATTACTCCATGAATGTTGTGTGTATGTACGGTACGTACCTCTATACGAACCCCACCAATAGTAGTCTGTGTGTTTGTGTGCGTTTTGATTTGTACTATAGCTATACGCTGGAAATTTTCTCTCTCCATCATCAAAGCGTTATCATGGATGGCTCTTCTGTTTTTGTGTATAACACACACATATAGACACGGTCATTTGTGTTGGGAATACCTGTAAAATGTGTGTGTTAAAATTACTCTTTTCAATGCCGGTATAAGAATGACGTTTACATGGCCTATATGATGGATAAGCACAACATTTATCAGTAAAAGGGCATTCATATAAGGGATTACTCACACCGTAATTATCGATAAGATGATTATACAGAATACAATAATGGATTCCAGTGGCAGCTGTTGTGTTTTATGAGATCGGTATTCATTCAGTCGGTATAGAAGCAAATACACTGATTACAGACTGACAGCACAACATAAAAGGAAAGGACCAATCAACCCATTAAGCCAACAAACGTTGCAACTCCTATGCAGTTCAATGTTCAGTAGTGTGTTTTGCCCGATATATCTCGTGTTGGGAGTACCCGAAGTAAGCTACAAAACAAGGAACGAAGAATTAATTAAAATTTCTGTTATTCGTGTTGGATTTATATAGTAGATACTGATATGAATAGGAGCTAAAGTATATATTATCGATAGAAGGAAATATGCATAAAATGAATCTATCAACAAGCTAATTAACAAACTTTATTTTTGTAAACTTAAAGTATGCGTTTGAATAATAGAAATTCATTGTATTTGTGTTTTTAGTCCAAAATTGGAACAATGTTGCAAGACTTATTGTGGCTGCTATGCAACATTGCAGCAACCTAGTTATGATTAGAGTCAGTATTTTCCATAGGTTGTTAGCAAAATAATATCTATCTTGTTTATTTATGTAGGCCCTGCAAATCTTGCCAAAACATTAAGTAGTATAATCTTCTTTATACCATGTATAAAGAATCTGGTAGACTTACTCATCAACACACAGCCAAAACTACTGAAGCTATAAATATGAAATTTCGACAGTAGCTTCTTTTTATGATGTAGAGGCTCTATCAAAATTGAAGTGTGAAGTCGTGTGGCGGATAATTGCATGGGAGAAAATCATTGAAATTTAGCACAAAAAAGTTCCAATTTAGAAACAAATAACGCTCGAACTCTTCGATTTTAGTTCATAGTTCAGTGATCTTAAAGGTGAAACTAAAATATACAGGGTATATCGGGAAATAGATATTTGCTTTAAGAGTTAACCCCATTTCGTATTGCAGAATTAGACAGAGCAGATACAAGATAAATATGCGTAATTGCTAAGTAATAACATTGTAAAAAAATTAATATATAATATATCTACACACTACCGAAAGTAATCAAGCAATAAATACGAAATTTGGACAATAGTTTATTTTTGTGGCGCGGACTGGCCATTAATGGGTATGGTGGTCTTCGCTTACATTGTGCGGTCAGTAGCAGCTAGGTTATTATATATAAAGAAAAAATCCGACTCACTCAATGACTTATCACCGCCCTGACCGTAGGCTTGGACCTAGAAAGCTAAAATTTTCTGAATGAATAACGAAAGATATTTTGAAACTTCAACCCTAACGAGGTATAAGCCTGTTATAAATTTTCTATGAAAAGATAATATGAAATAGACATTTCGACTTGAGATCTTGTAGGAATAGGTACTATTAAAAACAAATGAACAAAGATAAATTTCGTGATTTTGTAAATATCAACCCCTTGGGAGATGAAATTGGGGAGAATAAGTCCAAGTAAACCAACAGAAATAATAAAAATAGAATAAATTAGAATATCATTTATTATGTGATGTTTAAATTATATTGAAAATTCTCTTAATTCAATTCAGACATTGCTGTTTACCACAAATAGAAAATAAACAGGTTAGAAATTATCTTGATTTATAGCAAAGCCATTTTTGTGGACATGTTGTACCTACAAACATGGGAAAATTCACATTTACTGAAAGTACCTACGTTTGACTAAAAATGAACAGTTCAAGTGAAATATGGTGTAGGTAATTAAATCATTAACACAGTGATAGGTACATGACGCAATACAACAGATCTTGATTCTTTAATCTACATATTTTTTCTCATAGTCCACTCACTGTTTAGTTTAGCTACCTTTGATGTTAATCTCCAGTCATCACACCACAGTCTTGGAGGATTCCAATTTCCTTATATGAAGGACGTTATTCGTCACTATTCTGGTAATTCTATCACTAGTCATTCTACGTCTACGTTTCCTTACCCTTCCATACCATATGGAAATTCTACCCGCCTGTATTTCTTTGCTTTTCTACCGGCTTTCAGGGGCGTCTGTAATTTTGACGCTAAAACAGGTAGAGTCCCTAATACGGCAAATAAAGTTGACGTGAATTCTATACGTATTTTGGACAGTATAATTATCTCTCACTCTCTCTCTCCACAGCTCTTTGGTCGGTACCTACTCTACTTTCGCGTCTATGACCACTCTACTATTCTGTCTTCCTAAGAAAGCTGAATGTGACCTCACACCAGAAAAAAACGTCCCGAAAATATACACCTAGCACTAATCATGTATAACGTATTGAATCAAAGAAATCTTTGCCAAAACATAAACCTAGCTAGGAAAAGTGTATATACAAAGTATTAGATCAGAAAACTTCTCCAAAATAGAAACTTAGCAACAGCGTACAATATACTGAAACAAAAACAAAACATAAACTTATCCAAGATACAAGAAATAATATAATTTTCACCAATTTATTCCCCTTTTTGTCCTTTGAAGGATAATGATGTTTCAACGACCTTCTGCCTTTGAGTCAAAGATACATGCAGGATTATTAGCCGAATCATCGGGGCAGGTAGTTGGCGTCAATATTACACCCGCTTGTCCTCAGTATCCCGTTTGTTACTGTTATTTTGACCCTTGTCTTGGCGATGTACCCTATAATTGGTCTTAACCGTGAGAATTTAAGTTCTCAACTCAAATGGATAATTAAGAGGAATTTTAAAAACTGTAACGTTATTTACAAGATAAGAACTGCCAATTTGTTTTATGTCTTATTTGTTATGAGAATATGTTTTTATCTAATTGTATTTAAGAAGAAAACATCTCGTAACTGGTTTTCCTAATTCATAAAAAATACGATCAGCTCTGATAAAACTACATATTTCATTTTATATTTTTATTTGCTCACTTAACATGTTTGTGTAGGACCACTATTTTAAAAATTCTTTCAACTTTACCCCTTAAATGGTTTGTGATAATCGGTAATTTGATTTTTCTTCCAAATTGATTCCTCTTAATCTAAATGAGATACATGCGTCAACAGTAACGGAAAAGTTGAATAAATTCAGAGCATACAGTTTCCTACATCAGCCACTATCAGGACGTTTTTAAATATACTATACAAGAAGACTGTAAGGAGATTCATCTTCTGGCAAATGGGGGGTAGTGGGGGTGTAGAAAAAATAGCGTAGTAGGGGATAGTAATGGAAAATGTGCAATGTGCTACTGAACATTTCATAATATCAAATTATAAATTATTTGTTTTCATTTGAAATATTTCACCGCCGTTTGCCTTAACCCATTTCATCCCATAGTACCCATTTGAGTACACTCTTCAAATAATGGTTTTAGCGACATCTATTGGAAATTTGATCAGATTCGGAGCCAGATATGATCTCTTTATGACAAAATGATGCAGTTGTGCATTGATTTCCAGCTAGGTGGTGCTCTGATTTAATTTTATTTGATATTTCCCATAACTGACTTGTCTGTGCGTGTAACATAATTTCAAATATTTACTTTTATTGCTTTTTCCGTTTATTTCTGTTTTCTGCTGTTTTGGTATATTACTAAGGTATGTAAATAAGATATTCTTTATTGTAGCATTCTCTGATCTTTTCGAGATCTTGAGAAATCGTAAAAAGTTGAGTACAGCGGGTATATATGACGTACACTAATGAAATTTTTTTTAGACCGTTTTTATTTGAAAATGGATCCGAACGATTTTGGAGAAATACCTCCGATCAATTTTTATGGGAAACGTTTTAGAACCCTTGAGTCAGCGGCAGATAATATAGAAGGATCCTCTCATAACGATATTGATGTGATTATTATTCCACCTGATGTTGACTATCAAACAGATAATGAGGATATAGATGAAGATAATTTACAGCCTGAAGTTCTGCCTAAAGATATTCCTGGTCAGATAGAGCTTTACTATGCAAGCGATGATGAAGATAATTCTCTAACAAGAACACCCACCAACAATGAGATCGTATCCAAAATTGACGAAGAGGATAATCTTCCTTTAGCGGAAGTAAAGCGCCGTTTTTTAGCCAAGATAAATAAACAAAAAGCTTGCGAGCCTTTATGGACAATTCAAACCACCGACATCAGTATGCCAGACACCATGGGCTATATGCAGCGCCTAAATTATGTGAAGCAGCAAATAGAAGGTATGACACCTGTTGAAATCTTTGAAAAATTTATGGATGACGAAATCATTTCATTTATTGCTGAACAAACAAATCTGTATGCGTCACAAAATAATAATCATTTATTTCGAGTATCCTTTGAAGACATACAAGTTTTCATAGGCATTTTGCTTATGACTGGATACCATAAATTGCCAAGAGAACGACACTATTGGTGTCTGGACGAAGATCTCTTTGTTGATCCTATTTCCAAGGCAATGTCTAGGAACCGTTTTCAAGAGATCAAGAAATATATACATTTGGCTGATAATTCAAAAATAGACAAAGGAGATAAAATGTACAAAATAAGACCTCTAATGGACAAACTAAATAAAAACTTTCAACAATTTGGCACATTCCATAAGGATTTATCAATTGATGAAGCGATGGTCAAATATTTTGGACATCACTCAGCCAAACAATTCATACGGGGTAAACCAGTGAGATTTGGATATAAGGACTGGATGCTCTGTAGTTCAACTGGCTACTGCTACTGCTTCGACACATATTGCGGTGCGACTTCCAAATCCGATGACCACAAAAGTACACCTTCTCTGCCACTGGGATCAAGAGTTGTTTTGAATCTTTTAAAAGTTGTTCAGGTGCCTTCAGACCACGAAGTATTCTTTGACAATTATTTTACAAGCTTTGATTTGATGAAAACTCTGAGGGAAAATGGATTTCGAGCCACAGGAACGGTAAGAGAAAATCGTCTAAAAAAGTGTCCACTGCTTCAATCAAGCGATATGAAGAAAAAAAGTCGTGGGTATTTTGAATATCGTTACGACGAGAATAACAAATTGCTTTTCGTCAAGTGGAAAGACAACAATGTTGTCACTATGGCATCAAACTATGATTCGGTTGAACCTTTGTCAAAAGTTAGACGTTGGTGTTCTAATGCCAAAGAAAAGGTCGATGTTCCACAACCAAAACTTTTCTCATCTTACAACAACTCAATGGGAGGCGTCGATCTGTTTGACCAAGCTGTGAACAATTACAGGATTAGTATTCAGGGTAAAAAATGGTGGTGGCCACTTTTTACGCATATGTTGAACGCCACTGTAGTGAATGCATGGAGGCTACAAATTACCACTGGAAATAAGGAAATGGACCTTTTAGCTTTCCTGAGAGACATTTCACGCCATTATTTGAGAAGCTTCACGAAGTCTATGTATTCTCGAAAACGCCCTTCAGGTTCAGTTCCGAAAAGTATTCTAAGAAATGAAGGTGGCCATTTCCCAAAGAAGTTGGAAAAACAGCTTCGATGCCGCCTATGTCATCAAAGAATTCGCTGGATGTGTATCAAATGTGAAGTGACACTTTGTTTAGAACGTGAGTGTTTCATAAAATTTCACACCGAATAATAGTTATCTTGTAAAAATTACATTTATAAAATAAAATGTTTACTTGTGTAATATACATATGTTTTATACCTATTCGCCCACTGTACTCGTATAAGTACATGCATCTAACTCTAAAACTAAAAAATAAAAAAAAATATTTTTAGTATTTCATGTACTTTTTACACATGTTCAATTAATTTTTTGCCTCAAAACTAAAAATTTGAAGAAAAAAAAACCTTGGGATCAAATGGGTTAAGGCTACATTAAATAAGGTGTTTTGTTAGAATTTCAATATTTATTGGCCTTGCTCTTTTTGCTGTAAACGTGTTCCTATGTTAATTGATCTATAGATATTTGGTATTAACTTCTATCATGATAATTTTATTCAATCTATCAGCTTTGTTCGCTTTTGAAGACCAAGTTTAGTTTCAACAAATGTAGAACATCGAACATACCTACCTTACACATATTTACCTATTTTACTAACTTAACGAATCTTTTACATAGAAGCAACCAAGTTATTGATGATAATGACTGCAAAGGTCTCGAAAAACCCTGAAAGTAAAATGAAATATCCCTTCGAACAACTAATATCTGGATATCGAACCATAATATAAAACTCAATTTCTATAAAGCAGCACAAGACTGTAATAGTTTTATTCATGTACCTACATTGAATTGCAATTAATTATAAAATACCACATATTTTAAAGTTCGCATTAATATTTAGGTAGGTACTGTTTTATATTTTTTGTGAGCAAGGTTAATCAAAATAATATTTTTCTTATGGTTGTCTTCTCATAGGTATGCAGTACACCGATTTTGATTATTTTCTTATTAGAAAGAGGACGACTGAGAGATGGTCCCATAATCAAATTATCAGGGTTTGATCTGGCTTATTCCTTAGAACGGTAAAATATGCCAAAGTTAATCTTGAGAAATTCCTAATTGAAAATGTCTTGATAAATTTCACAGTTTTGTAGTTAAGTTTATGTTAGAATACTAGGTTTACAAAATATGACAAAATATCTAGATTTGAATATTAAAATTAGGACCATTGATTCTTTTTTTGTTATATCATGCATCTTTATATTTCTACCGTAACTACAATTAAATTTGAAGTAAATTTCCCTTCCATAACTTAACTAAAACGAAGAAAATGCTTCTAAGAATACCTCTTATAAGATAGATGAAAAACTAATTGATTATTCGAAGTGACAGATAAGATTTACTCACCAAATAAAGTAAGTGTTTTCAAATCTTCAAAATTTTTGTTTCAGTTTCACGTAAATTAAACAATATTTTTGCTTTCTTTAAAACTTCGCAAGCAAAAAAAATATGACATACCTACTGAAAATAACAGCTGACAATAGGTCTTTTTGTTTATTATCAATGCTTTCAAAACTAACATGAATCGTTTAAAAATACGTCACTGGAAAAGCTTTTGATTAGAATGATTTATAATAACCAGTGAATACAGTGCTCATAAAATTTATAATTGCAATCGGGAAAAAGCTGAATTCCATAAGAGATAGCTTTGGCGCAATAACTATTATTATACATGCTCTCATTCTTCGGACTATTCAACAAAGTCTTCAATTTCTTGTTTTCTAAAAAGGAACATCTGATATTAGCTCTTTTAAGTTTCACAAACTTCTTGAGGAAAATGTGATTGATTTATTTTCTGTAACGTCATCTTATACATACATATAAGCTTAGTAGCACATAATATCTCGAAAGTAACTCGAATTATCCGCAACAATTCCCTGTTGAGGACCCACCAGACTGTGGGCCTTTTCAGTAAATATCATTCATTCTTGAGTTGAGTAGAGTGAGGGATTTTATCCCAAGTTCCTACTAAAGTATATAAGAACGTAAAAGTACAGTCATCAATCTTGCCATATCGCTGAAGAAGGAGAAAAAAAGAAATACAGAAATTATTTGTTGGACAAATACATGCCTTTTCATCAAGTTTATCCCTTGAGAAGTGCTCAGTGATTTCGACAGGGAATTCCAGTGGAAATTGAATGTTTGCAATAGTGGTCATAACACATGGTGTTATTTATTCATTCAAACTTGATTATGAATTCTTACTGAGGGCTATGTTTTATTGGAAAATAAAAAAAATTAAGCATGCTCTCTTAACAATTGACTGACGAAATTATATGGTGTCTTTGCTGAATAAGAACTAAAAAACTATCTTTCTTATGCTCACTTTAATACTTTTAGTATTAGGAACTTAAATAATTTGGCATACATTCCAATAAACAACTTCATCATAGTAAAGTATATATGAATATAAATTTAAATTAATTAATGTCTACCTAGTAAATTAAACCTACATTTAGTAAGTTGCAGCAATGAGAACGATTGTTTGTTGTTGACATTTTGCATTTTATGCGTTTTTTTTCATTATACTGTTCGAATAGATTGATTTTCAAACAAAGCATCTGTCTCCCTGACATATATAATGATTTTGAGGTTGTTGTCTCTCATCAGTATGTCGTAGGGTGAAGAACCATATTTGATAATCAATTCTAATTTGGAACTCATACTTGCATCAATCTTCAGCATACAACTGACCTTGGGGACTAGTTGAGCAATGGTGGATATGAACAGTCGGTCGGTCCCGAACGTCTTCCTTTATTTTATGCTTAGCTCCCATTATTTCTCGAATTCTCTTATTCCTGAATCTATCCAGCTTCAATTTCTCAGACTCACGTATCCAGAAGTCCATTTCGGTGACTTCTAGCGCTTTAATTGTTTTTACTCCATACCTCACCACCATTTGTGACGATGCTTTTAACTATACTGTTAGACATTCTATGTTTTTTGTCCTTGGATATCGCTTTGTCCCACAGTATATTGTTGAGCTGCCTAATCGCCCCCCTTGGTTGTTTTGTTATTTGATTTCTTCGTCCATGCCAACCTTGCTGGTGATATAAGTGTTTGTATTTGTACTTCACTCTTGCTGTTACTCTAGAATCATGTTCTTCGGTTAGTTTTCATTTTCATATATTCATGTCATGTTTGTATTGGACTAGGACTATTCAATCATCCGCAAAGTACAGCATATACAATGCATAATCATTTAGTGATATACCCATATTCGTACACGTCTCTTTCCACGTTTTCAAGGCCTGTTCCAAATAGATTTTGAATAAGGTTGGTGAAAAGCAACATCCCTGTTTCAGCCCTCTATCAATGTTCAATTCTTTTGACGTTGCTAGTCCTGTCTTACTTTGCTCTTGTTGTTTTTATACGAATTTTGTCGCCTTGATGTTAGATTATTCAAGCGCTTTCCATAGTTTAATTGTGTGATGCTGTCGTAAGTTTTCTTAAGATTGACAAAGTGAATTTCTTGGTTTGTGGCTAGTTCTTTTCTTATTATCTATCTTATTGTGAAGAGATGATCGATAGCATATCTTCTTGCTCTGAATCCTGCCGATTCTTTGGAGTACTCCTCTATTTATTTATACAATTCATTCAATGAGAAAGTGTCTAATCTAAGACAATGAATTTTAAAGTTACGGACTATTCAATTGAGATAATTCACCTGAATATTTGAGATCCGACAACTCATTTTGACGGCCATAAATGCTAACAATAAAAGGTATGTGGCGTCATGAGAGATATAAACAAGCTGCAGATTTAAAAGTCGAGATAAAATGCTTTACGTCAGCTGCGCTGATATGATTTATGAAGTGCTGTTCCCATGCTATCTGTACAGAAATACAAGTTGATAGCGGCGGGACATTTCACAGCTAATTTTATAATATTGATATATCTCTAATGAATAATGTATTTTATCAATTGCTACTTCTGTCTTTCATATAATGTAAATTTAAATAAATGCATGTGAAGTGTAGTTAATAAAATGTATGAACAAAATTTTGGTTGCTCCTTATTGTCTTTTCAGCTTTTGAATTGGTTTTGAGCTCATAAAAGCGTCTATCGCTTTCTGGATAGAAATATAGAAATGATCCTAATTTGTCGTATTTTATCTATTTAATCCAGATTTATCAAAATCCATCTAGTATTTTGAATGTAGTACACACGAACATAGGAAAAACAAAAAATATACTTATTTATTGTGCCTGTGTTCTGAGTATACTGGTCACTACTAAGTAATGTCATTCATTTTTCACCATACTAGTGTTTTGTTATAAAATCTTTCCAGTATACTGGATAGAAGCTTCTTGTCGAGCGCTAATAGATGTGTTCATCCAATCTTATAGGACTTCAATGACAACAATATTGTACACTGAACTATTCATAATTTCTCATTTATTATTCTGGACCAATTCAAATTAAAATAACATTTTTTCCCTACGTCACATAATAAGAAAAATGTGAATACATAGATACTAAGAAACGGAAATAAACAATAAGTTTATATTTATCTATAAATAAAATTTAGAGCAAACCAATTAAAATTAAATGATTTACCGTAATCAGCATATTTAATGACAATATCTACAGTATGAAGAAGGAAGACTACAGGCATATCGAATTTTTAAAACCTTTGAAATCCATATATTATTGGATACTGAAAAAAAAATTCATCATCTATCATCATCCATGGCTCTACAACACAGGGTGGTCTTGGCCGACTCTACTACTCGCCTAAATCATTGCCAATCTTCCATCAATGCAGGGTCGTATTCTATCCATATGGTCCCTGGGTCCACTTTGATATTGTCACGCCACCTCATCTGGGGGCATCCTAAAGGCCTTCATCCCATTGGTGCTCATTTCAAAATCAATTTCACGATCCGTGTGTCAGATTGTCTTTTCACATGACCCGCCCATTGCAGCCTTCTTGCCTACATCTCCTTTACAATATCTGGATCTTTGTATAGTTCTGATATTTCTTCTTTTTTTCTTACTCGGTGTTGTATTGCTGTAGTGCTTCATTAATCTTGCGTATAACTTTTCTTTCAAAAAATCGCAATTTTCTTTCGTTTTCTTCGGTCTGGTTCCAGTCTTCGCTGTCATACATAACTGTCGGTCGTAAATAGTCTTATAAATTTTGTTTTTTTTTATGTGAGATGTTTATCGATGCAAGCGCTGACTTTAGTACTTAGAGACATTTATTTCCACTCTGTATTCGGACTTTGACTCCTTCTTTCGGATTGTTATCCTGGCTCCAAAAGTTTATTCTGAGCCCTATTGGCTCTGCTTGTCCAACATATTTTTTTTGGGAAAGAGATATTGTACAGAGTGAATCTCAAAAGTGCGATATATGTCATGTATATCTTTTTGGAACGTATTGTGTATTTTATATTTTAACATTTACATTCTTGTGACTTGAGTTCAGAATGTTGCTACTTACAGAGCCATACCAACAGTGCATACCAGCAAAGTGTTAATATTTCCTAAATGATTAGTGACAAATGTCTAGAATTGATTGTGGAATGTAAACATGTAAAAATATACAATACGATTCATTAAAAAATAAGTTGACACTTCTATGATTCACCGAGTGATTCACCCTATATTATATTTTCTACCAAAAAATGCATTCCGAAAACATAAATTTGATGGGTGCAGGCGATTTTTGATTAAGTTCGCCGTATTCCATATTAAAGGTTCATCCGTTTCTTTATCATAAGCCTGTATGTCTATACTATACTAAATATATTAGAAGTGTTTGTTTGTAATATCAAACAAACAGTTTTTAACTATTTGCATATCGAAGTATATGTGTCACTAATAACAAAACAACAATTTTTATAATCTTTGTTTGTCTGTCTATTTGTTCTGGCTAGTCAGCGTAACGGCTGAACCGATTCTGACGGGATTTTCAATAGCTCTTGGCAAATGTTATAAGGAATAACATAGGCTGTTCTTAGAAATAAATCTATAGAAATAAATAAAATCGAACTGTATCATTGTAATATCAAAATAACAGGTTTCAACTAATTGCATATGGAAGTATATTTGTCACTAATAACAAAAAAGTATTTTTTATCTATCTGGTTGTTCCGGCTAATTTCCATAAAGGCTAAACTAACTCCGACAGGATTTTCACTGGCAGGTAGCGTGGACAAAGCTGCGAGTAAGAAAATCATTCTGGAGAGACCTTGGGCCAAAAAACCACCAACTTCTCAAATTTTAAGGTTGAGTTCAAATAAATTCGAAGGAATTTTATTTCTTTAACATTTTCAATCATACGTTTTCTTAATTCAAATAGAAAAATCTTCTTTTTATTCTCATTCAGGGCCAAATTATTAGCACCAAACCATTCCTTCAGATTTCTCACTGAATAAGTGATTCTTTCATTCAAACTTTCTACGCATTTATAAATTTCAATCGAAGATGTATCTCCAAATAAATATATGTTGGAAATGGGCGCCGTAGCATTAATGTCATTTATATAAATGAGAGAGAGCACGGGACCTAATATTGGTCCTTGAGGGACTCCGAAATACATCCCAGCTGCAGTAAATCCATAGAGCTATCAGAACTGGTATTTGATTGTATATTAAAATCTCCTGAAATTACAATATGCCTGTAGTTTATGCGCTCCACAAAATACAGCATGGTTGACATATAAATATGAGAGTTTCCTTCAGGGGGTCGATATATAGTCAAAATTGCCATGCTGTGTTGCTCCAACTCGATTACTGCAATTTCACAAATGGTTTCTATGGACATCACCAAAGTTTTGATATTTCGAATCTGAATTCCGATTCCGAAAATCATCGCACATCTATTCATAATGTCTATCGAAATATGAAATCATAGTATAGTTTTAAACCCTAGTTGAACTTCATCTGTCACTAAACCATGTTCAGTTAAGCATATATACTTTGTCAAATGGTTCTCCACCAATATTTCATGTTCTTCAATCTTATCTCTCATGGAGCGAATATTCACATGAAAATTGAAGTTTATTTACTTTATTCCCGGCTTGTTCTTTCGAATGGGGTGCCGACTGATATTTATAAGATCGTTTAATATAATTCCCTTTGGTCACAGGATTCGTTTCAGTAAGTCCATATCCAAGGCAGCGTCAGTGCCAATTTCAAATGATCTCTCTACTTTTCCTTTTTGGTCTTCAGTCTAATACATATACTGAACTTTCATATGGCTTTCTACATATTTTCGCATCGATTCTGTTGTGATGTTCACAACAAAGCCTGAAGCAAAACGCCATGCTCTATTTTAGGAGCACAGCCAACATGTATAAATGTGAGGTACGTATTGAGTTAGAATCTTAGTAATCCGAGATAATACCTTATCTCCATATTCCAGCTCCCTTAATAATCTATAAAGATATTTTGCAATATATGAATATATCGACAAGGTTCTAATGCGTATTTCTTTCTAGAAGATGCCTGTGACTTTGTCAACGTATACCCACGGTTTGAAGCACTTGTCGCTTGTGTGTGAACTTATTCTGTCAATCTCGTTGCCTCAATATCAATATGAATTGTGAGTTAATAATTATTCATGTTGTGAAGCGAAACATAGCTGCTTATTGTTTTGTGAGCTTGGGTATTAACTATTCATCAACAGATATAGCAACCGGTACTTTTCCGTCCGTTCCGATGGCTGATTTTTGAGCCCTACTGTGAAAACATAGATCTTCTCCAGAATAAAACATATCTTAAGCTGTACTCGAGTCTATAAACCATCATTACTGAGGGTGTTTGTGGGAAAATAGCTTTTGACGGCGCAAGATAGCCACTGGAAAAGATACTGGCATGGGCGATCTGGCCGAAAATTTGCTCATTAAACAGCTATTTCTGGGTCGTACTTGGATCTAGCCCTAGCAGTGATTCCTTTTCAAACTCCGAAAGTAAGCTGAAAGGTGTTATAATAAATTTGATGTGTGTATTGTAAGAATATTCGTGGCATTGAATCGCCTGAACGGATGAATCTATTTAGATCTAGTGCTTTTTTATTGGAATGGTTACCTTATCAAGAGTGGTCTCTAGCTATTTGTGTTTAATATGGGCGTCTGTCTATCTGTATGTGTCATTGTAGCTCCCAAACTAATGAGCTGATTTTGATTTAGTTTTTTTTTTGAAAGGTGACGGTCGACAGTATTCTTAGCTAGTTTAACATTAATCAAGTTTTTTTATCTATATGTGGCCTTATATCTCCCGAAAGGATGAATTGGTATATTTTTTTTGCATAAAAAGTAACTTGAACAAGAGTTTTTAGCTAGTTTTCTTCTGGTTAAGTTGAATGTGCTACATGTCTCTTTGACGCAACGTAGCTTCCAAACGGGTGAACCAATTTTGATTTATTTTTTATTTTTTTTGATGTATTTCTTTTCAAAATTTCGAATTTAATCTTTAAAGTTAATAGCGTCCTAAGGAGTTCCGATGACAACGGTCCCCATTCAAGGCTTTGCTGAACAACGGGGCCCCATTTATGGTTCCGTCGACATAGCAGTTAAATTTTCAATCTGTATAAGGGTTGATAGCGTTCTTTCATTACTTATTGCAGTATAGGATATAATTTCTAAACAAATATTATTATTTTTGAATGTAAACAAGCACATGCTTCATTGTATCAGGAATAATAAATATTTATTATATATGGGAAAGAAGTATAACCGCCGTATTCATAATCGAAACTCAGTACGCTACTAAATTAAGTGCGGAGGTTTATGGCTACCAGAAAAGACTGTGCTCAAATCGAAATATATTTAACCTAAACTTAAATTAAGTTTATGACTCTTATCTCAGTGTTATGGTAGGATTTTGTTTTTTATTTTAATGCGGTACTAGCTAGTACCGAACTAGGATTGGATTATGAATGCGACTTTTTTAGCTCGAGGATGTTTCGACCGACGCGAAGCGGAGAAAGACATGAAAACTAGGTCTAAATTTCTTCCGGTGTATAATGAACAATTTTTTGTGACCGGAAAAACCATGATTTAATATTGAAAAAATACTACAATATATTAAAGTCAGAAAATTATCAAAGGGAAATTTGAAGTTTTAATGTGGTAAGCAACAATTAGACGTGCCTTGCTAAGAAAACTTTTAAAGTGATCAAATATCTGTCAATTTAATTCTGTGATCTGATTTATACAGGGCCCTGCAATAGTGCATCAGGCATCTATAGGTCATATACCGATTAAGTAAGGAATTTCGTTAGTACACAGACCTAAACTATACATATATCTCAAAAAAATATTTACCCACATACAGGGTGCTCCATAAAAGTGTAAAGACCAAAAAAATTAAATATTTTTTATCTGGCACGCCCTGTATTTTTCGAATGTTTTTGTTTGTTTTTCTGTTGTTTCATATTCTCCAAAATTTTAACTTTAGTTGTTTTAGTATTTTAGGCGAAATACATTAGAAACTTTAAAAAATAGTTTTGCCAGCTTGGAAATAATAATTTTAAAAATGGCCTTACATCTGTTTTCCTATAAATACGTAGTGACAACTTTAATACATGAGGTCTACCGATACTTTGACATTAAATAGTTTTTTCTTATTTTATACAGTGTCTAAGATTTGGTTCCAAAAATGTCAAATTTTAAACCAAATTTTCTCAACATTTTCAAATGATTCACCCTGTATATAATTTCACTGTTCACTGTTTATTTAAGAGAATATATTTTTGTTCTTAAGATGGAAAAATAATGCGTTGAATTTCCACTATTTCTGCAGAAACGCATGTTTACCTTAGATGTTCGACATGTCTTCCATTTTGTTCAATACATTTATTTATTCTTACTTGAAAGGACATTTCCACATCTCGGAGCATTGCCTTATAAACAAAGTTTTTCACATACCCCCACAGGAAAAAGTCGAGCTTTGTTAAATTGGGCGACCTTGCCGGACATCTAACTGGTCCCCCTCTTCCAATCCAGTGATTTGGGTAAACATTAGATAATATTGCTCTCACCTGAAGCGAACAATGGGCGGAGCACCATCCTGTTGCAACCACATGTTTAAAAATTCTAAATACACCACCGGTAAGTTGGCCATTAAAAAAAGGGCCGAACACATCTTCTTCGACAATTCCTCCCAAACATTAATTGGCCATCGGTGTTGGTAGTCTATTTCTCTTATAATTCTTGAATTTTCGGTAGCGTAGTAGTTACAGTTATGTCTGTTGAAGCATCCATTATTATGAAATGTAGCTTCATCGGAAAATAAAACGTTCATAAAGGAAAATGGATTTTCTTTAATACGTAAACCAGCCTACTCACAAAACTCAACCCGATGTTGAAAGTCATTTTCACTCAGAGCGTGACGCAGTTGAATGTGGTATGGATGATATCGATCTCCCACACGTGCCTGACTAATGCTTGGGTTATCCGTAACCATCAGCAAGACCGCTAATTGATTTTCCTCATCAGTAGCCGTTTTCATCCTTTCTTCTTTTCCGTCGTCTACGCTTCCTGTTTTAAGAAAATGCTCAAGTAGTCTGGCAAAGCTGTTTTCTTCTGGATGTCGCCTATCGGGAAACTGAGTCACATAGATTCTACTTGCTAGAAAACTATTTCTTTCGCTATATCACAGTACAAAAATCATTTCAATGAGCTCTTCCTTTGAAAAATTCATTTTCTCTTGACAATATATTCGCTAAAGTACGCTTCACTTCTTATTGTTTCCAAATAAGTAATGTCAAAAACTCCACCTAACCATCACCTTGACATGTGATTACTTGATCTTAGATATTAGATCTTGTTAAATAAATGGCTACCCAGGGAGATAAGATCATAGCACTTCTTTTTGTTACAAATATGATGCCATTTTCTGAATGAGGTGTCACATAAGATGAAATAAAATTATATTCACTCGAAATATAATGTCTTATTTCAATCAATCTACCATCACGTTGCCAGCTTTACCTATATAGATAAAATCTTACCCACCCCTACTCGCCCGAACATCATATTTAATATTCCTACCATTTATATCCATTACCGCACCAGCTCAGAATTTATCTTCACTTTATCACATACACACCTTACTTACCTACCCCGTGGAAGCCGGAAATTTAACTTTATTTTTTAATGAACTTAGGTATTCACCGTTTTCCAGAAGCAAGATGGATTTTTGTCATCAATTTTACTATATGCATATACATTATACCATGTATTCCAGGTGTGTCGACGTTTTTTCGTTTGTTTATCATGTCCTACGTATAGGTGGAACATTGTCATTGAGTAAATAGCCTATGTAGGAAATGGTAAAGTAAAACAAGTTAAATTGAATTATGATAGATTACTCTAAGGGTGCTTCCGGCTTCCGTACCTAATTGTTAACATAGATTTTGTGGTATGGCACAAAAAAACTCTCAAATAGAATAGTAAACGACTATTGTGAAATAGTCTTGTTAGGTATACCTTATCTGTTTATTTAGATTACAGGAATAATAGAATATTCCAATCACAGATTTAAGATAATCAAAATATAAAATGATACTATTAATTCCAAAGAGCACTCGAGCACTAGAAATAATTTTATCAAGATCAAATCAGGAACTCAAATTCTCTAGAGATCCGATTTTAACATTTTTCATTTTTCATACAACTTTAGTATTGATAATATAGCAAAATTTAAAACTTAGTTTTTGAAGAAAATGTCTATCTCAGTGAATAAGTAGGTTTGTAGGTAGATAAAATACTTCATAAAAATAGACACAAAAGTCCTTCAGAATTCAGTCAATACACCTGAAGTATGCTGCAGTTCCGTATATAAGAGATCATACTAAAATATTGATAAACTTAATGAGAAACGTTAACATTATAATATAATAGATTTCTTGTTACTGCTGAATTGTCAGTATGTACTTATAAAGAGTTTCTCTGGAATTTCAAAAATAAAACAGCTATCAAACCAATGGCAAGATAACGGGTGAGACACTCTCCTTTTGATCCTTTTCCAAACCAATAAGATCCACTAAAACAGGAGGTACATTCAATCAGATAAAACGTTTACAGATATACTCATTTCTCACAGCAACGAAACTCTTTTATAGTTATTTGTATTCTGTGAACCATAAAAATCCTACTTTGCACTTTCCTCCATTGATTCACACTCTATTTCGGTGGAACAAATTAATCAGGATGAGAACAGATAAGGTAGGTACAAGCAGGCTGCTGCTCTGTGTCTTGGTCTTTCTCGTGCACTTTGTTAAATTTGCTGGCAGCGCTATTTGGTTAATTGAAAATTAGTGAATGGAAATTTATAAGAACGAAATGCTCTCAATATTGGACCAGAACGTGTTGATCTCAAAATTATTTTCAATGGACCTTTTATATTTTTGTGTCTTTGTAGTGGTAGGTATATATTGATATTTTAAAACTCACTGATACTGATTTAAGTTACCAGATTTATTGGTTTGCTATGGATAATTAGGTATTCTCAAAATTAAATGCGAAGCAAAACCTGCAAATATGACAAGTGGTATAGACGTCAAATATAAATCGATATGACAACGCTGTAAAATTTAACAATTTAAAGATACATTTCAATGAATTGTATACATTATCAATACATTCTCAATTTGAAAAAATATTGAAAAGACAATATAAAAATTCACCAAAGTACCAAGCTGAAGACTGAAACAAGTATACAGTATTTTGTAATTATGAAAGCAAAACAAGTAGTAAATTATAGTTATGTCATCCTAAACAAAATATAATTTCAATAAGAAACATATCCGAGGAAGCAATTTAAAACACACAAACCCATCGATTTTGGTTCATGTTCAGTTTATATGGTGAAGCTTACATATACTAACTGTCAGGAAAGTGATCCGAAGTCATCGAGATTTTTGAAACTTTTATCTATCCATTTTTTATCACATTTTTTTTACATTCGACAAGGTAAATACGGATGACTGTTGTGCGAAAAAAATGTGGAGAATTATATATTTAAATGTGACAATTGAGTATCATTAACAATCTAACAACAATATTATTGCAATCAATAAATGTTCTTAGAACGTTTTGAATGAAGCAGACGGTAATGTTCATAATTTCTTGAATTAATCACGCTATTAAATTGGCTGCTCGATCTCGTGCTTGATACACATATACTTTTTAGCTCTCTCTATAAGAATTACAAAGATCTTTAATCTGATAATACAGCTGGTCATGTTTGAAAAATGTGCTCATTCTAATTTTGCATAAAAATGGCGTTTTTAATTAGAGATAAATAATATCATATGTCTTTTTTGAAGATTATTCAGTCATACTTAAAAAAACTCTATGATCCGAACCAAAATCAACTGGTTCTGGCTTGTTATGCTGCTGTTTTTCTACACTGTTTGTGCATGATCCTTATAAGAGTAACATAACAAAAATCAAATTTTCCAAACAACTCAACCAGACTTTTAGGGTTAAGATATATTGATAATTCTTGTGGCGCATCCGTCAAATAGAAAGCAAGGCGCTAGAAACGTGTCAAGGAAAAAAGATCATGATTATTAATTTAGAGTTATCGAAAAATTGTTACATTTGATATGAATAGTAACCAATAAATAAACATTTCATGTTAAAGTCGTCTCAATCAGAGACTGGTTGGTTGAAAAAGAGTTAACTTATGCACACTTGAGCGTTTTCAATATAAAAAATAGAATATTATTACCTATAATTTGCAGGCTATTAATTCCTGTCGGAATTGTGGCCTCTCATTTGAACTCGTCCAATTCATTTACTACGGTTATTCACCTATTATTTCTCGTTTGTTCGTTTATTATCTGTATATTCCATATATTATCATGTCTCTTTGCTTGTTTTGTTATCCTCCTCCAAGTTTTTTGCTCTGTCGTTGTGGGCACCAACTCAAAAAGAACCAGCACCAATAGAATTAATACCTATTATTTTGTATTTTTAAGTGCAACAACTAATAAAGCCGATCCAGTTTCTTTTAAAAAATATTTATTACTTAAATGGTTATTGTATTATTTTCATTTATATCCAGATAAATGTATACCTCTATTTATTTCATTATTGAAATGAATCTCTTTTTGGCAGATTCTACCATAGATAAAGCCTTAACAGGAAAATATATGCATCTATTGTACCTAAAAGTATTATCTATACCTACGTGATTTATAAAAACAAGAGGACTAATATTTTTGATTTATTAGATAGTTCTGATATCGTAACGATATGCAATGGACAATGGAACTGATATAATGAATTAGCAGAGCTTGTAAATTTCAGTTGAACAGTATCAAAGCTGATTTGAACGTAAGTATGACTTTGGAAACTTATGTACAGATAATCTAAAAAGTTAGTTACTACATCCTCTGCATTTAAAATATATGGCTGAACCTAGTCTATATATAAAATATCTTATAAAGAGTAGTTTATTTAAATCACAACAAAGGTTATAATCGAAACCCATGCTTCCGCTATTAAATTTTGGAAAGCACCGTTTTCAAAACAAACACAATAGAATATAGGTATATCATTTTATACAAAGCATAACTCTTTTTACAATTCAAAACGAGCAGGTCAGTTTTTTGTTGGAAGCAACTTCTATTTTAATACTTTTGTATGTTATTGATAATTTTCATTTAAATATTTAATTATTCTGAAAGCATTTTCAAACATTGGTGAATTTCCCACACTAAAAGTATATCTATAGAACTGATTATTTGGATTTATTCAATAAATAATATTCCATTTTAATTGGGAGAAGTGTACCAGAAAGCACATTCAATTATTTATTGGGATTATCAGAAAAAACAATCTCTCATTTTTGTGAAATTGAATTTGGATTATTCCAAAATGATTATTGTCAGATACATTTTATGCATTATTTTATCGGGGATAGACGATATATATACATTCTACAGAAAACTGAATGTCTTTAACATGAATAGTGCGTAATAAATATTTGTTGCTTTTATATAGCCGTTCAGTTAGTGAATAACATGGTATGGCGTATGCAGACATGGGTAGTATTCGAATACCCGGTATTCTAAATCCTATTCAGAGTCATTTGGCTGGTATTCGAATACTATTCGAATACATTTGTGTATTTGGTATTTGTTATTCGACTGAATACTTTTTGCACAGTGCTCGGTATTCTGTATTCTGAATACCGTTTTTGAAAACCAGTATTCGAATACCCACTATTCTAATCCTAATAATCGTTACGCTTAACGCAACTGAAGCGTTTACCAAAGCATTTTATGTTTTATTCATAACTTTAATATTGTTTTTCAAATCTTTTTTATTGAAACTTTAAGAAATAAAAATTAGTGCATTTTATTTAACATCTCTGGTGACACTGTGTATCAGAAAAATATATTTTAAGTTTTATTATAGATTTCTTATTTTTATTATATATTTTTCTAAACAAAACATAGATATGTTTTTTTAGTTTTTTATTCCTGAAATGTTCATATGTCAACGAATCCACGTGTTCAAATACAGCGGTATTCAAATACTTTTTTTTCTTTGTATTCGAATCTGGATTATTCGAATACAATTTAGAATAAAGTATTCAGGATTCGTATTCGAATACCGGATTCCAGTATTCGACCCAAGTCTGGGCGTATGTCACCATAGAACAAAGAATTCGTTGCAGAGTTTAGGCGTATTTGTTGCAATAAACTGTTTGCGATAGAAATGGTTCTATAAAAGAAGATAAAAAGTTACTTTTTTAACATAAGTTTATTTTTTATGATCGTTTGAATCTGAATCCTGAGTTTTCAGCTATAGGTCTATGTGTCGAAATCAAGCGCAAAATTCTCTCCTTTATTTTAACACCCTGCTTTCACATCAGGTTCAAAAATAAATACTACAAAATACTATTACATCTATTAACGATTCCTTATATCTAAATATTACAGTTATTGAGTTATATCGACTTTTAATAATAAAAACGCCATATTTGTGCCATGACTGTCTGCTCTGTGACAATTACCAGCTTAAGAAACATACACTACGATAAAATTCCAAAATAGTTATTGTTATAGATCCGGCTTTTCAAAACAATGATTTTCATGTTTCAAAGTTCCTAGAGTCCGGTGTAATTGTTTTTAGGGTAATCCCCATGTGTATGTATGCTATAATATGGTGATAGCACCGTCAGATTGTTTTCATTCGATTTATAATTATGAAGCAATAAGCTGATAAAGTATAAATCAAAATCTGTGGCGCAATGATTTATTAATTAAAGACATGGGTTAATTTTAAACTTCACTTGCCCTGTTCTCATTATTAATTTGCTTTACGCGTAACTCCTGTAAAGAATTTGATGTATTGTATTGATGAGCATGATCGACTATGCAGTCATAAAAGGTCGATTTGTATATTTTAAGTATTAATTACGTAAATATTGTAAAGTTATCAATTAGTGAGTCTGTATTCTTTCTATAATTGAAACTATTACTAAAAGTTATTTAAACTAAACTTTTCTGTAAGAAGCAAATGTCAATTAGGTTCGTATTTCAGCAACAATCTGATTTTGTAAGGCTTGGTAAATTATCGGCAACTATTTGCATTCTAGCAGTTTGATGAGACTGCATGAGTTGAGTTTTCATAGATGTTCGAGATAATAAATAATCACAACTCACCATACATTCATATATATGTAAATATGCAACCAATGATTGGTGGAGCTTTTTATTTAGTCCATTTGTTATACGTTGCCGATTTTGACTTTATCTACGTTTCGCACGTCACATTTTGTGTTTTGTTAGGAAGGTTTTCTTCTACCATGCTCGTCATAAACACTAAGTCCATTAAAATTGAATCGATACTATAATAATAGAGCTCTGACATGTAATTGCATTTTGTTGGTTGTTACCTTTAATTTTAAAGAAAGAACCCATTGAAATGTACATAATGCATTAATCACTTGAAATGGAGCTGTATAGCATTGAGCTTTTTATATTTTGAGACTGTCTCATCGATGAATGGTTGTTGTAATGTGATGCGTAAATTATAAAAAGTTTCTATTTTGATTATTAATCTTATAGATTATTTATCACCGTTGGAAATCTGTTACAATACCGTTAATGGAAAGTATTATTAGACTAGAATGCATCTTCTTGAAAAAACATATTTATAATAACATCAGTTTGAGAATCTGTTTGAAATCGAAATTCATTATAATAATAATCAAAGAACTAAATTCATTATCTTCAATTTTTCGACAAAAAATGTTAGATAACGTAAAAAAGTATATAGTATCTATTAATATTTTCCAACAAATCGTATAAATGCATATTACATCTGACTGTGTTGTTAACATACTGAAAGTTTTCGCCTTGAATACTTTTCAGGGTAAGTCAATGTTGTTAGTTCAAGTTTGCTCGATAATTTGCCACGGACGAGGTTTTTCTGCAGTTTCCCGCGCTTCACTGGATACAATTTGGGGCATCTTCCCCGATGGTAGCTGCAGCTCTGTCAACTCCCCCTAGGTCTGATAAAGCGACCAGCTCCCTACCGATCAAGAAGAAAATGTAATATAATAACCAAATAGAACTTGTAACTTGAAAATTAATAAATATTTACTTTTTTAATTGAGATAAATTGCTCGATAAATTATTATGGAATTAATTTTCAAGTTCATCTATTTATGTTAAGCATTCCCTATATCTAAATCCACTATTTACTGAGATACTCGTTATTTTATGAGCAGTAAAACTAATATTCAAGAATCAAATTCAATTCAAAGTCAGTTGCCATGGAAAACAGGTGTTAGGAGCAAATGATTCGTAGCCAGCAGATAGATAAATTTCACGGTTTCTAATTTTTATTATTTTCTTAAGGAAATCTTGTAGTTTCAAATTATATCTCTAACTCAAAAATATTTTTAATGACATGTGAGTTTGAAATAAATTAACTATGAAAATGAAAGATTTCATAACCATCAATCAGGAATGTCATTAGTTATGTTGACTTACTTTCTAACCGAATATACAGCTGTAGGTTTCATTCTGATACTTACTATCTTATATTTTTACATCTTTATATTTTTATATTTTTGTTTTATATTATATAAATTTATTTAATTTTAATTTAATTTTTAGTTTTGCCTTTGTTTTGTTTTGTAGTGTTTGATTTTAATATTTTTATTTTGCTTTGTCTACAAAATTTATATTTTTTCGACAATAAAGCATTTCTCTCTCTCTCTCTCTCTCTCTCTCTCTCTCTCTATTTGTAGTTAATTTCTTTTAAATTCACGATTTTTTTCTGACGAAGAGAATATTCTTGAAAGTTCAGCTTAACACAAGGAACCTTATTTATTAGATGACTGCATCCAGAATAAAAATCTATTTTATCAAATATTAAACCAGTCAAGAATTCGAAATCAAAGAATTTGAATATTTGTTATAAATAAACGAAGTTGTATTGTGATTGATTTGGCATTGACAAGTGACGTCATACTTGAATCCGAATTATAACCCTAAAACATGATTATGCTCTTTGACATGTTTGTAGACGTCAATTGATAATTATTGATTTGACAATAATTGATTTGACAACTCTGTAAATCTGTAGGTACTACTATTCAAACATATTCACATTGTTCATTTAAATAGACGTTAGCTAGTAAATGATGGAGGTTACATTTTCTGAATAATGTTTTGCTTAAGCTTGACTTGTCTAGAAATACTTCTGTCATTTTAAAATATGAAAATTGTTTTTGAAAATCTCTTCTCGTCTGTAATCCATCGTACGTAATAAGATATGGACATAAACATGTTAAATAATTAGTAGTATTAATCTAACAATTTTAGCTACATCTACTTTATTGAAATGCAAATAAAATCTTGAAAGTTTAATAAAGACTAATGTCATTAAACTAAAGCCACCCAATGCTTTTGTTTTGCAAAATGACGATTCGAAAAGTTGATCGAAATCTTTTCTGTATATAACCTTGAATGCGTCAAGATCTGTGATAGGGCTGTATTTAGAAAAATTAATTATAATAATGATAATTTCCGGAACTCCGACCCATTACAATAATTTCCAATACTGGGACATTCTTTAAATATAGATGTTTTCTTTTAAAAAAAATATCCTGTATCCTATTGACAAAAAGATAAAGTATAACTCTTAAACGTACGACTTCATCTACAGCGCAGCAAAACGATATTTATGATAGACAAATCTGCAAGAGAATAAATTCGGAGATAAAAATAACAGAAAGAACAAGATACAATGCCAATAGTGTTTTAAATTTCTTAAATTGAGAGCTATCGCCGGCCAAATTATTGAGTTTAATCAATCCAATTCGCTAATCACTTTTCCAATGGCATCTCGCCCAGTGTAACCAGAAAAAGATAAAGAAAAAAATAATTGAGAGAATCTTGGAAGCTCTCTCTATTTCAGTTCTTTCTTGTCCAGCACGCCTGTTTTCTGTCGATAAAGACGTTTCCCTTTCGTAGACTTCCTCTATTTCCAATGTTTATATCGACATGTATCGGACACTAAATCTATCAAAGTCACTGGAGAGCAGCAGAACCGTCTTGAAAATGTTTCGTTAGTACTAAATTTCCACAAATTTTAAAATATAGAACGGTCGATTTTCAATAGGTTGAACAGAAATTTTACATCAAATTTGTCTACCGAGACCTTCAACGGTAATGTAACAACTAAGCTTGAGTCTGAAATATATCAGTACTCGATCCTCTAACTAATAATCTATTGTGTATGATTTGCTAGTAATTGAAGTATTCGCTGAGGTAGATAGGTACCAGATAAATATTTGTTTTGCAAAAAAAATGGACCGACGTTATTAGTTGGGGCACTGAAAAATACAGAATAGTATTAATACTATTGTCGCTGGTACTTCTGAAGTTATGCAGTTGTAGTTAGATAGAAAACTTTTGGCACCAACTTCACAAGTACCAGCAACAATAGAATTAATATATTTTAGTGCACCAACTGATAACGTCGGTCAAATTAAAAAAAATATATTTATCTCACACATTTGAGTGCAACATTAGTCACGAAAATCGTTGAACGTTCACTTATACCATTACTCATGCATATTATTTAGATGAACTAGTTATTATTCAGAAATCTAAAAACATACATACAAATAATCTGGTCTTTAATTTGGTTGCCTCAGATTTTCAATTTTCGAAAGAAATTGTCCCCTCCACATAGCAAATATACACATATTTGAGATTTTAACATCGCTGTAACTCGAAAATCGCAACTCTTTATTCGATTTTTGAGAAAAATAACCCCATCCACCCCTTCGTGGTCATTTTTTGGATGAAAGGAGATTTTGGACTAGAGTTTTTAGGAATGATTCTCCTCTTTCAAATGGATCAAAAATCATCAAAATCGGAATACGTTTATATACAGCACCTCGGTCAATAAACTACATTTTAATAGTAGACATACATAAAGAATAACTTATTTCACATGATGTGACGACTATTCGTAGAGAAGGCAATTCAGAGATCAAACTAGAGCATCGAAGTAAGTGCTGCAGCAAAGGCAGTTGCCTAAGGTACCTTCCTATTTCCAGAAATTCATTTCGATTCAAATATTACTATTTTAAAGAAGTTAACTTCTTCTATAGAATAAATATGCCAAATCTTGAGAACATGTATCTCTCTTGTTTTGCTATTTTCATGACGATGATTGCAGTACATAGGGAAATTTAAATGAATGCTATCACAGCAATTTTTAACGGCTTTTTATAAACGACCTTTATTGTGCCACATTTTAAACAATTGGGCACATATACATTACAATTACAATATGTAGAACCAAAAGTAATTTATTTTCTAAAATGTGTATTTCTTGAAACAATATAAAATTGGAAAATATGCCATCTCACCTGGACTGTCAGATGAGATGGAATACTAGAAAATATTCATTAGAATTCCATTTATATTTATAGCCAGTTACACTTGCAACTTTTGTACTCAGGGGTTCTATGGGACAATGTAGGGTTCTTGGTTGAAAAAAATCTTAAACCAATCCCACCCAGCCTCTTCTTTTTCGCTATTAAATGTGTGGGGAATTTAAAATTTCTCAGCCAAATGATAGCTAGTTTACTATTAGGAATTGGTCATTCCAAAAAATCTGTTTTCAAAATGTTTAATGTGATCCGAGAGCTCTTTTCCCTGCTCGTTTGAAAAAGTGGTCCTCTTGCAACCTGTAACACCAGTGGCAAATCGGTTATGATTTACTTTATTTTCGCTTGCCATCTAAATATCCCAAAAGGCTTATTGAAAGATTTTGAAGGGCAGAAGCAATCCGTTTTTTCTTCAATAGCTTTTATAGCTGCCTTCACTCATTCATTGGTAGCGTACTACCATTTTTATCGCACTAGCACATTTAATACATTATTAGAGAAAATATAGTCTGTCATGCCTTGGTAAGTTTTAAAATACAGGGCGTTAGAAAAGCTTGGGGCAAAGATTCAAGGTATTGGTCCTTGTCCTATTCTAAGAATATTTCGTCCTATAATGATTTTGTTAGAACCCTTTTGTTTCGAAGATGAACAATACTTTATTATCAAAAAGTACAAAAAATTGCGCAATCTACAATAAATGCTCGAAATGATTTACTCCAGCCTAGAGGAGCATTCAATATTCTCGTCATTGATTGCCGATCTCTTTCAAACACTTTAATTATTCTATCTCGCCAGTCGTTCAAATTCTTCACAGGAGTAACGTGAAGTAATATCTTCGGATATCCCCATCGGTAAAAATCCAGTGGGCTTAAGTCTGCAGATCGATTTCTGTAAATTGCTGTTAAAAATCAAGTACGCCATACTTTTTTTAAATTAAAGGTTTCAACAAATTATCGAATGTGTTTGCCACCAACTTTCTTCACCCCCTTCGAAATAAAGGTGGCTTAAAGAAGTCATCACAGAACAAAATATTCTTACATTAGGCCAAGGAATAATCCTTTGCATTTTTCTGCATGTTTGCCAACACCCTGTATAGAACAATTTCCAGAAATGTAGGTATTACAAATATCCAATTTAATCCCTTAGAAGCTATTTTTCAATTCAGTATATTAGAAAATATTAGATAAACATCTTTAACTATCCATGGTAATAATTAACATATAATAACTCTACCAAACAAAATAAGAAAACTGGCAGATATGCTCTCAGTGTTGGAACTCCTTAATAATATATACTTTTTGTTCAATAATCATCATTCCATCAGACTTTTCTATGATATGCCACTTTAAACAACTTTTCTTAAATATTTTTAATATTGACAGTTACATTTTGTGTTGGTTTCTCGGGAAAGTCTCAAATTAAATTAGTTGTAATTCAGGTTAGCTATAGCTATATTTATATAACTTTTTGAAACTGACTAGTTGTATTCTGTTCTTTTAAAATCTGTGTTCATGAGCACATTAATAAAGCAACTATCTTAACTGAGCGACCGTTTTTTAGGGTTAATTTGTTACAGTTAATCAAGAGAAAGTGCTACAGAGCATCACACCGATTTTGATTACTTTGAAAGATTAGACTTGAGAAATGGTCCCATATTGGTAAACACTCAAATCAGATATTTCCTTCACTCCGAAAACCACCCCCGATTGGGTTAGAGGGGAAATTTTTTTCGAAAACTCAAAATTCGAGATGCCAAATAGCCAAAACGGAGATTGAGCATAGAATTTTGAAATAAAGTACTCCACTCATAGTTTAAAGAAAAACATTTACGACAATCATACATACAGAGCCCTTTCCACGCGAGTTCGTTGCACTTGATCATTGCTATAAAGACTAGTCACTTCTGTTCTCAATATAATTTTATTTTTATTATCCCTGATACGATTATCTGGATATTATGTTGTCCCCTTGGACACTTCCTCAAGAAAAGAAGGATAGTGTATGATGAGATTTTGAGCATGCAATAAATGTATGTCCGCCCAGTCACACATATTATATAACTCGTATATCTTTACGATGTGTGCTATAAAAAGAACTAAGTTATTAGATGGTCGTCTTACAGCTTAGGTCCGGTCCTGTGAATAACGGCATGGGTATCTCCTTGGCGGGCGCATTATTGCCTATTAGTCACGTTTTGCGGGAAAAACAACATGATATACTTTCAATAGAAAGAAAAGGGTGAAATACTATGGGAATATAGTGGTAGACGTATTGTGAATATATACCTACCTTACAGTTACATATGGGTTTAGGGTTGGTGCAATATTTAAAAAATGTCGTATAAGATACTGCGTTAATATTAGAGTTTTAAAATTTCAATATTTTACTAGTTATTATCTTTTTAATTTGGAGAAATGAATCTTGAGAAAGTCTTGCCAAACATTTTCAGGATGATTCAATAGGAAAATTAATGTGTAACTGAAAAATTCTTCAAATTTTGAGATATTTTCCGAAGTTGTTATGCAAGGAGTTTGATAATATTATGTGTGATTAAATAAGCTGATCGTTTTGTTTATATTATTTTCTATGTTTTCTGTACTACTAACATTGCGAAACTTCACGTTTTTATTGCCCATTAGAGCATCCATCTAACTACCAAAACAACAAACGTCTTAGGAATAATTATAGGCTATTTAATTTTTTTTTTAATTCTCACTCTCCCAATCGCCATCCAAAGTAATATATTGATAATCTTATACAATGTTCGTCTATGCATCGGGAATGGACAGATATTTTTTTGCTTTCTGTTTTTCTAGTGTACGGATCTCTCAAAAAAAAGTACTCTATATACACAAAAGTATTGGATAAATAAGTTTAATTTTCAATTTAATAGTGAAAATAAATAAAAAAATCCCGATGGCCTGTAGTCAGCGGAAAGGTAAATTTTTCAAAATTCATTGAATTGAAATTTTAACAACCTTTTCATTGGTATACCTACATGTTATTAAATAAAATTGTCATAGCCTTGCGGTAAGAGGTTTTTGTTTTGGCTGTTGAATATAAAGTAGACAGGGTTCGAGTCCACTTCAAGGCAGATTTTTTTTTCGTCTATTTCTTTTCAATAAATATACTATATATTTTTTTAATCAGGGTCTATATTAAGCTCTCCAGAAAATGTACAATTACATCAAATTTATATTGAGTGTTCATGTTTTATCAGTATTTGTTATTTTTCTTTATTAATTTTTATTTTTTTACCTGTGTATTTTATGAAAAATTGCTTTGAACAAAAGTTGTAGGTACTGATTATATCTATAACCTAAAATTATTTTTAATAATATTTACGCTACTGCTCTTTTTTGATAGTTTTTTTAAATGTTTGAATGGTCGCCATTTTGAAACTACTTACCCGATATTGCCCAATAACGAACTCGACCGAGATATTTGAGAGATTGATTTTTGTAGCAAATTTGAACTTGATACCTTCAAAACTGCGACCTCTATCGTGTTAACAAATTTCGTAATATCCTATATATATATATATATATATATATATATATATATATATATATATATATATATATATATAAACTTTTGAACCAAATGTTTTTTTGGACTAACTTATAGACATATAACAACATGCCGTTGAAATTTTTTCGAAATTCAAAAGTGTGAACGATCGCAATAGGTATATTTCTATAAGAAATTTACCTAAAAATTATATGAATCGAGAAGAGCAACACATAGAAATCATCTACCTGACAGCGGACTTAACAGTAGAAGAGCCAAATTACGCTGAAGTTCAAAGAGTCATAAGTAAGCTAAAAAACTGCAAAGCACCTGGCTCCGACAATATACCATCAGAACTACTCAAATATAGAGGGAACGAACTACACCGAGAAATACATAAGCTAATAACACGCATATGGAGAGAGGAAAAGATACCGGCTAAATGGCCAGAAAACATAATAGTTCCCATGCATAAAAAAGGAGACAAGTCGAAGTGCGTTAACTGCAGAGGCATCTCACTGATAGAGACTGCTTACAAGATCTTGGGAAATATCCTGATGGAGAAATTAACACCATTCGCAGAAAACACTCTGGGGGAATTCCAAGCGAGTCTTAGAAGAGAAAGAGCAACTATTGATCAGCTTTTTGCCTCAAGACAACTGCTAGAGAAATGATGGGAATTCAACAGAACAATATATAAACTCTTTATAGACTTCAGACAAGCGTATGACAGTGTGGAAAGAAGCCAAGTGTGGAAAGCAATGGCTGAACTCTCAAGTCCAAGCTCATCCAGATCCATTATATTCTCTACGTTAAATGGTTCGGTGATTAAAAACTATAATATGGTGATGTTCCTTACTGATTATCTAATGAAGAAAATGCATCCGTACTTAGGTTGTGTTAACTTAACGATGTAACCTCACTTGCATATCTTGAAAAAGAAATTATATATATATATATATATATATATATATATATATATATATATTCATACACGCAAACATTTACGACTGCTTGAGGATATGCCCTTCAAAGTTACGATGCAGTTTGTAATCTCCAATAATAATCAACCTATTTACCTTTTCATCCCAATTCGAGGATATTGTTCGGCGCAAGCTGATAAAGCGATTATACTGTTGTTTGTATTAGAAATCCGGTCCTGACGTAGCTGCTCTTGCCTCCTAATAATTCAGACAAACAGACAGAGAGAGAAAGACGGAGAGAACGAGAGACATAGAGGCAGGTTAGAGGCATTGCCTTCGTTTCGTATTCAAATTTTCTACCTCGGATTTCCAAAGCTCGGCAAAGGCGCGCTATACGTAATAGGCAGATAGTAATCTGCAGTATATTAAAGATGTTTTACACTAAGTAAATAATCCTGGAATGTGACAATGTAGCACATTCGAGGCGAGTCAAAAAGCCCTATTATGGCTATGTGTAGGGAGTTGCGGCTCTTGGGGGGTACTATGTACCTACGATGCGCTGTTTCCATTAATGTTGATCACAAATCATTTTTGACCCTCTCTTCTCTACCTCATTAAAAAGTGTAGCGAAATTTTGCGCATTAAATTGCATGTTCGCATTGTGCCCGGAAGAGGAAATGAAACTAGTATTATAAAACATTTTGGGTGAGCGAAGAAGAAAATACCCTCATAAAATTTGATCTAAAACTGGCTTATTGCAGATTATGAGTTCCACGAACATATTTTTTGGTTAGTTCGTTGAAGGGTAGTAGTCACAATGCCTTTGGTGTAAGCTGCTGGTTCAACACGATTTAGTGTTTCTGCCAGTTTGTTGACTCTTCTGTATTTAAATACGCAGCAGATAGATGTTTTTTGATTGGATGTTATGCCATAATTGTTATTTTGTATAGCTCAATTCATTTAAATATTTATACAGTACCTACTTCTAACTACAACAGAAAGATTTCCGTTGCTATATTATTTTGAAATATTGGGAAATGAGATTACTGTATGTTGTCATTACGTTTCTGTCTATTTAAGCCTAAGAAATCTTGGATTGGATAATCGTATTCGCGAAAAATAAACCATGTAATATGTTGTCCCTTCAAGGTTTTTTAAAGGTAGTTTGTGAAAAGTGTTGGCGATAGACAACATCCCTCTGCTTTGAGGCCTCTTGTTGTATATCTGAACATAACATAACAATAAGTGCGATTGAGATTCTATTTAAAAATGTGCAATTATTATCTTAATAAGAAATTAACAAAGCTCTTCACCATTATACAGGTTGGGGATTATATCGACCCTGGAAATATGATTTTTCAAAAATCCAAAAATATGTCCTCAAAGATTTTTGTATGGAGTTCGTTTTCGTCATGTAAAGAAAAAGACACCACCTCTTTGAAAAGCTTATTGCAAAAGGAATTTGTTGATAATATTTTTTTGACATTTTATGTCAAACTTTGTGTCAGATATTGACTAGAAAATGATTTTCAACAATTTATTGAACAATCACATTAACAATAACATTAAATGTGTTGGCACAGAGACAACCGATGGTAGAACTCTTCCCAAAACGTATCTTTGCCCGACTCCTTGCCTTTCAGTCTTCCAGTTTTCTAGACAATTTAAATGAAGACCTGTACCTACTTGAATTGTTAAAGATAACATTTTTAATACAAGATCTCCAAAGAATACTCCCTAATGATTGAAATCTAGAGCAAAGGATATTTTTTCAGCACGATGAAGTTCCTTCTCATTTTGCAAGAAATTTAAGTGAATTCTTAAATGCTGCATCTCCAAATAGGTGGATAGGACGGCGAGGATCTAAAGAGTGGTCTCCCAAATCCTCGGATAATACACCATTAAATTTTCATTTATATGCGATTTAAAAACTAAGGTCTATGTCAACAGACCTAGAAATCTGAAAGACCTAAATGTAAGGATTCGGGCAGGGATACGTTGATTAACGACAGAAATTTTGAGAAGAGTAAGGGAAGAGTTCTACTTTGCTAACAGTTTAATGGGGCATATTTTCAACAGCTGTCACGCTAAAAAGGTGACATTCCGGTATTAATGTTATTATTAATGTATTTTTTCATTAAATAGTTACAAATCAGTCTTTAGTAAATTTCTGACACATCATTTGACAGGTAAAAAAATGTTATCGAAATATTCCTTTTTCAATAAACTTTCCAAAGAGGTGCCACAAGTTGTGACTTCTAATTTGAAAAAACGAAGTTGTTTAGGGCTGCGCCCCCTATTTGGGGCCACAGTTTTTTTACATGACGAAAGCTGAATCCATAATTAATCTTTGACGAAATATTTTTGGATTTTTGAAAACCTTATTCCCAGGGTCCTATAAGCAGCGTTCTGTTTAAAATCCCCACCATGTATATGGTAAAATGGAGATTTAGATTATATACATAATAACAAATTTAAATTTAAACAACGAAAGCGCTTTACAGAATAACTTTTATTTTGTGTATATAATCCTAACATTTCTAAACTCAAATATTAATTATTTGCAAGTGTTTCTCTAAATGAACTCATGATAATCATAAGGTTGAAGAACATTTTCCCTAAGCCAGATTACTTCGCCGAATTATCGCAGAGCTCCAAATTAGATGCCAGATTGTAAAATGCTAAGGCTGGATCGCTTATGTGAGCGACTTTATGATTTCATAATGCCGTGCAGACTTTCAATGACACTGAAGATGCCTGCTGCTGATGTTGAAGTTAATAAAGTTTTCATAATTTTGAAGTGAGAGAGATGGAAGTTAACTCAAGGAATGTTTAATGTATGTTGTCGAAAGTTGAGTAGAGAACGTTATATTGACCTTAATCTGATGAAGTTTTCCACCCCTGAAAATACTTTAAATTCATATTAGGTAAATCAAAAATTAAGCTGAAGAGTTTTTAGTTGAAGCAAACTTGCGAGTTTTGCTAATTATAAAGTTAGCTTGGGCGTCCATATATATTTTATGATACTCAATTTAATTGTTTGAAAATATTCAGCTTATTTAACTTACGGTTGAGTGATGCTGCAAAAGTAGATTTCATATTTTTTTGGAATAGCAAATACAGGTCTAAATAAATAAGTAGATAGATACCCGTAATTTTGAGTATCAAGATTCAACTTGTGTGTCACCTTTCACCTCAGAAGTAGGAGTCATAGGGATTGTACACGACAACATTGAAAGAAACTTTGATCAAAATTCAAGTTCGTCACATATACAAAGAATTCAATTCTATGAAAGTAATATTAAAGCATCCATGACAGATGTATTCATAGAGTTATAAAAATAAAATAGGCATGCCATTTAGGAATTTGAGTTATCATCGATATTGACATTTTCTTGTTAAACAAGAAAGGAAGAGCCCCTCGGTTGTCTATTAACTACTAAATTTCCACTTACAATAAGGCTTATCATAGTCCTACTCTATTGTAAGACCTCTATGGTTGTACAATTATAGATGGATTAACATTCTACGTATCTTTCGTTTAGAATTGTGAACCCTCGACGTCAATCAAGATGTCTAGATCCAACCTTATTAAGGTTTTCAAATTTATTTTATAAGGAATTTCAAATAATTGCTGCTAATAAACGAATATTTTTTTAATTCCATTAGTTTCATTTCAAAATTTTGAGGACACTATCCCTATCTTATTTCACAGGTTAAACATATAAATTAATTTAGCTTTTTAGTGATATTTACCTCTAATTTCAAACCTTTTATTGGTAGAGTCTTTTAAATTAATTTATTATGCATTGCATGATGATTCTTCGATTGGGCACTTTGGTTAATGATATACCCTTATCGCTAAAAATTAACAATTTGTCTAGAAAAAATACTTGGATATCGGTATTGTCCCGATTCGATATTATACATATATATCGACTGCTATCGAACGAAACCGTCGATTTGCTGTGTTTTGATGAGACTAGAAAAAATATTCGTATTTCGAAATAAATGTTGATACGTGTTAAAGAATTACAACAATTTATGCTAACCAAATCAAAATTAAAAAAAAAAATCAGTTTGGAAAATATTTTATTTAAAGCAAACTTTGATCATGTTGTATTTGCGTGTTTAATCTTGCAGTTTTAATCGCAAATACTTTTGTAATTTTTGTCACCTTACCTATTCCTATTTATTTCAATGTTGATTTCTGCTCTAGCGATTTTTTGGCTTATACTTTTTTGCCTCTCCGTACCCTCTTTAGTTGGCGTTTTCAAGGTCTCACATAGATCTAAAAATAAAAAAGTGTATTTTACTAAAGAACTGAATATAAAAATTGGTATTACTTCCCTCGACAAACCACCCCGCTTCGAAATGGAAACAACCTCGTCACTTCTACCGTTCTTATATTGACACTTAATATTTTGGACACCCTGTATATATGATCAACAAAAACCCTTACAATGCGTCGCCGGTAGTCCTTCAATATGCATACCAAAATTTGTTGTTCTAGGTCAACCCGTTATTGAGCTACAACGCCAACAGGATACAAACAGACTACAGACAGACTACAGACATATAGACGGACGGACTTGAGATACCATGATTTTCGTGATCTAAGAACCCCAAAACGTAAATATTAGCAAAAATCTCGAGGTCGATTTTCTACGTAAATACAATATGTACTTCCCTTATTGAGGGAAGTAAGAATATTACTAAGGTCTTCTTACATTAAATTTTCATTTGGAATATGACCTTTCACAATAGTTCACAATTATTTCTTGAACTTGATTGTTGCCATAATCTAACTATTTCTGAAATATCTATAAAGACGAACAAAAGGAAAATTTAAATTAGAAATAGAAACGTGATTGCATAAGCTAAATCACTGGATCTCTGATTTTTGGCTTCATTTGAATCTTCTTCAATATCATAATCATGAATGTCTGTTCCCAATTTATACTTGTACCCTGTACATCTATAATGTCCAAATAACCAAAACGAGTATATTAGTATTTTTCAATGAATCAATTCACTATTAATAGATGCTTCTGTCAGAAGTTGCTTATAATTGAAATTCAATCCTATACTGCGATATCATGTGGATCCTATATACTGTTCGGCTCCCGTATCATGTAAAATTTAGAAACTAGTTGCAATCGCGTTGCTGTCTTTGTGTTACCACTGTCTATTAGACGCTCTCAATAAAATACAAGACTGAACAAATCGACGTTTTCACAGCGACGATTGTGCAATAGTCGCGATCGCGTTGCTGTTGCTAGTTACGTGCTAAATCCGCCGTAGGACGATACATGAAATGTATATAAACGCGCGCTCTATATTGTAGACTATAAAACTATTTTGGGCCAAAGAACCTCTTGCGAGGTTCATTACAGCTATACGAATTATGCAGTCAAAAATATGATTACGTTAGTATATGAAGGTTAATAAAAAATTAGAAAATTTTTAATTTTACTAAATTTAATGATAATGGCAGCATTTTTTATAATATGACAAATTCACTACTCAACAAACAGTTCAAACGCACTATTTTTGTCAAACAAAATACATGAAATCTGTAAGAAATATAAAAAACCAAAAAGTACGATTTGATATATACAGCAATGTCATCAGCGAGTTGAAGTATATGGACGTTTCTTGGCATGTTGTTTGAAATTTCTGAGACTTAGTGCGTGTACAGTAGAGGACTGAGAATTCCGCCTTGTGGAACGCATTTATAAACTGTTATGAATATATCTTTCTTGAGTTAAGAACTTCATAATTTCCACTATATTATTAGAACGACCTTTTGTAGCTAGCTTTCTCAGAAGGATATCATTGTCAAACGCTCATTGGCCCTCAAGGAAAGCTGCTAGAACTTCTTCTCTTGTGATTAAGCTTCATCAACTGTCAGAGTGAGATTCACCAGGTTGTCAAAGTTTCAATAAAAGTGCTATCAAGTACAGGAGATGATTTTATTTTTTTTGGTGGAGGGCGGCCTTGAACTCCATGAATGTGGAATGACAATCAAAAAAATTGTTATGACGTAGGCAGGAAACAGTGTACGATGGTGGGCTAAGTTTATTCGTAGCTTCTTCAGTCACTGTGAAGATTTGATAATTATTGGGTGAATGCTGAGTGGTAAGCTTGATACAACTGTTCTTGAAAATTTTACATTTCTTCCAGGCATATGTAGGATCAGCCATGAGGTTCAAGCTTCCTGCAAACTCTTTGAAATAATTCCTTTTCTTTTGTTCTACTGTCCTCCTGACCATCGCACTAAAGCTTTTATAGTCCAGATAGTCGTTGGATAACCCGACCGATACCATTTTTTTAAAGTAGATTTCTTGTCTCTAATTGCCGTATTACTAAGCAAAATTCAAGTGAACAATATTCGAAGACTATACGTGAGTCGATGAGCAAAATCTACTATAAAATTGACCCAATCCATTTAATAACTTATATGTCAGTGGATGTTTAATGGAACATACAATTTATACTCATAAATAAAATGTAAATGTTTTGTGACATTTATGCTGCATTAAATAATATGTGCATTTATTTGCAATATCAACTGAGGCCTAATGCTGGGGACGACTAAAATAACTTTTGTACAATGGAATTCATTCCCTTATTAATGTTCTCAAATTAATTACAATAATAAAGTAGGCAGGTATATTTTGTCGAATATTTACAAGCATTGTGCATAAATAATGTTCCTAGTTAGAATTTGAAAGTGAGATCGATTATATTATTGATATTGATAATTCATTGTAGTTGGAGAGAAAACTGTGTCCATTTATAATTACTGATTATATTGTTACTGCCACTTATATGGCGCTTAACAATATATTTACGGAAGAAAAAGTTCTATGACATGAACTGTTGCACCGGATAAATTGTCCTCTGAAATGGATGTTTGGTTATTTTTTAATATACTCTATTGATATCCTAAGACGATATACCAGAAATGTTAGACATTCCCCACATCTTTATGCGCTGTCTTCTTACCTCCCGCAATAATCTTTTATCTATTGGTCGTTTGTACCTTGTCAACCGTATCTTCAACCAATTGTCCATACTTTTAGATTGAATTCACCTTCATATTGCTTGCTTTCTAAACAACATTTTTAATGTGTTCCGTGTTCAAAGATAACAAAATCTTTACGGATATCACAGGAACATATGGAGAATAAAGCACATTCAAAATCATAAGGAATCTGTAAATGGACGTAGAAGTTATGTTTTTCAAATAACTTAATATCTCAAATTTTTAATCCAATGAGGTTCTGATAAATTTTTTACTTATAAGAATCCTAATAAGACTTGGTTATTCTTATACTTCTTGTGAAAAAATTTCATTTCATTTCCAAATTATTTAAGAGAAAAATTACATTCAAAATAATTCCATACATAAGATCTTCGGATAGGTTTTCCTGTAAACTTTGGGTGAATGGTCAATGCTTGTATATCTTCTTTTATATCTTCTAAGCCGTGTATTTTAGGATAATAAAAGAAATATACTTGAAGTAGTCAAAACAAGCCAAGTGATATAATGTGTCACGTGATGTGCTTGTCAAAAATGTTCCTTTTCCTTGTCTAATTTACGCCAAAATATTAAACCCTAGTATCAAAATTCTTTTATTATATATTATATAATCAAATTAGCTCATCCATTCGAGAAGCTACAGGGTATAGGGTAGGTAGGGTATGTAGGGGGCGTCTTATTCTACAAAGAATGCTGATGATGTTTTTATTTGATTGACTTCAGGAAAGTTTCGCTAATTAGGGTTAAATATCTTTGAAGGCTTTTCCTTTCAACAGAGAAGACCAACCATCTTGACGTTCTTTGGCAAATCTGATTACATATGAGTGGAGTATATACATTTCCGTATACTTGTTCTCTTGTTTGTTTGTTTGGCTAATTTGTCTGCTACTTCGTTGTCTCTTATTTCTATATGGCTCTTGACCCACTGTAGGTTAACTATGATATTGTTATGTATATTTTTGTCTAAGATCCCAATATTATGTCCCAGCATTATGGTTTATGTTCTGGTGGTAAGTTTTTTTAGGCTTCCAAGGCACTTCTCTTTAAGTCCGTCTAAATGTAATTAAAGTATATATCATATTATCCTCAGAAACTGAACCATTGGTGAAAATGTGGTCCCATTGCTTCCACTTGGTTTTTAGTTCTTCTATGAACAATTTCTGTAAAAATAAGACAAAGAAAAAAAAGAAAAGGCAAAGTCGTGATCTAATTGCTAATAACTATTTTCGGGGATATTTTTGAGTATAAAAAGGATAGGTCATAATATGGAAAAGCCTTTGAATGGTATATTTTTTTTTCTTTTGAATATCCAAACTTTCTACCAGTAGTTACCACTTTGCTTTGAGCTGTAGGTGTAGATTATGTGGGATTTAGTATTTCTTGAATATAGTACTTCCATAACAGTTTTTATCCAAGAAGATACCAAGATATGTTACTGTAGCTTTGTTACGATGATTGAGCCTGAGCGATAAATCCTTCTTAAGTACACACAACGAATTTTACTGGTGAGGTCTGGAGTTTGTAATAGATTTGTGTGGTCCACGAGTCCTGAGAGGTTATTATATAGGTAAGTGATTTGGTGAAGCTATTGACTTTTTGCTACATAATTTTCGTTCTTGCTCATGGATGAAAGGAATTTCTTTCAATCCTTTGTCTTGGCTGTCATCAACTTTTTTTATAGGATTTAAATTTCTATAACCTATTGTCAACTGCTTGTTGACATTCATCGTATCATCATCACAAAGATCTTTTCCTTCTGTTTTTCTTTGCCTTGAAAGAGTGAAACTTTTATCAGTGCTTTTATAACATTTTTGTAAATCTTGGTATTGCATTTTTCAGCTTTGTTTGACCATCCTTCTTGATAGATTATCCAATTCGCTTTAGATCATTTCCATTTTAAGAATAAAATTCAACAGCATGCTGTTATATGTCTATGAGTAGGTCCAAAATAGTTTCGGTTCAAAAGTTTATATAAATATATAGAGTAACTTCGGGTAATAAGGTACACCATAAGCCTTTTTAGTAATAAATTTCAAGATTTATGAGATCAAACAATTTTTATTGGTTAAAGTTTGAACTTATTAGTAATCAACAATTATAATTTTAAGAATAAAAACATCGAAACATAACTTAAATAAACATTTTCTTCAAACATGAGGAATCATTAAAAATCAATCATGGTAGGTCAATACGGCCTAGGGCCATATTGGCCACAATTGGAGTGAGCCATATTGTCCACCGTAACAAATATAAATATATATTTTTTTTTTAATTGGACCGACGTAATTAGTTGGTGCACTGAAAATTTATAAATAACTAATGACATTTCTGATTGATGACTATGAAATCTTTCCTGTTTGTGGTTAATTTTATGTACATTCACGAATGTAAGTGCTTTAATTAATAATCTATTATGTGGTTAAGAAAATTTTTAACGATATTTAGTTTGCCCCGACGAAGAGAATAAACATTCTCGAAAGATTGGCATAATCCAAAGAATTTTATTTATTAAATGACTGCATCCCCAACAAAAAATTATTTTATCAAATAATAAACCAGTCAAGAATTCAGAATCAAATATATATATATATATATATATATATATATATGTATATATATATATATATATATTTATATATATATATATATATATTTAAATAAGAAGATGTTCTTGGGGATGCAGTCATATATTCAATAAAATTCTTTGATTGAAGCCGAGCTTTCGAGATTGTTTATTCTCTTCTTCAGGGCAAAAATCGTGAATTTAGAATAAATTAGCCAAAAACAGGAAAGATTTCATAGCCATCAATTTCAAATGTCATTATTTATATTTATATATATGTTAAAGGGCACCCTATGTATATATTAAGTTTTATTTATATAAATTTCAAATTTTATCTATATTTAACAATTTTATTTATATTAAATTACTATTTTATCTCTACAACTATATGTTTTCATCTGTGATTAATTGTTTGTCTTCTGTTTCTACAACTACGTGTTGAGAATCCTAGTGCCTGATGATGAGGTTATAAATAAAATATTGAAATCTTAAAACCGGTAGCAGCACCATAAAGGATTTGTAAGATATGGTTTTTAATTCCCAATTTTAAATGTAATATGTATATATATATATATATATATATATATATATATATATATATATCAAAATGAGAATGCTATTCACTTTAATGTTTTATTTCATCGGATTCAGTCATCCACTAGAAGCGGATCACGTGATTTCAAGCTTATTTGCTTTCGTCAGCGCCACATAAGTGGAAGCTATATCCGACGAAACAAAACTAACTGAAAGATGTCATAGGTGCATGACAACTACCTATCAGTGGGACGCAAATCGCGCCACCTAGGTATTGATAGCTAATTACGTTTAACGTAAAGTATGTAATAAATATAAAGAGAATTATAATTCAGTATTACTGAGGAAGTATATATATATATATATATATATATATATATATATATATATATATATATATATATAAAATATATATATATATATATATGAATTGATTTTGCATTCTTGACTGGTTTTATATTAAATAAAAAGATGTTCTTGTGGATGCAGTCATGTATTCAAAAAATTTATTTGATTGAAGCCGAGTTTTCGAGAATGTTTATTCTCTTTTTCAGGGAAAAAATCGTGAATTTAGCTAATTTATTCTTTATTATTATATATATGTATATAAAATCAATCTGTTGAATATTTCGGCCAAGTTCGTTATTGGGCATTATTGGGTTAGTAGTTTCAGAATGGCGACCCTTAAAATGGCCTTAGTGTCAATATCATCAAATATTTTAGGTTATAGATATAATCAGTACCTACAAATTTTGTTCAAAGCAATTTTTTATAAAAAGCACAGAAAAAAATTAAAATTAATTTAAAAAATAAGGAAAATTGGTACAAACATGAAAACTCAATATAAATTTGATGTAATTGTACATTTTCTGGAGATCTTAATAATGACCCTGATTAAAAAAATATATATTTAAAGGAAAAATATTCATTGATTGATTGAGAAATAGGCTAAAAAAGCAGCCTAGAAGCGGGTCGCGAACCCTATCTGCTTTATATTCAACAGCCAAAACAACAACCTCTTACCAAAGATTGTCTTCGCTCTAACCATAAAGCTGTGACACAGGTGATTAAGAATGAGCAATTTTCATGTAAGTAATGACATGTAGGTATACCAATAAAAAGTTTGTTCAAATTTCAATTCAATGAATTTTGAGAAATTTACTTTTCCGCTGGCTAAAGGCCGTCGGAATTTTTTTATGTTGCATTTGGAAAAAGATTTTCAATCTGTTTTTGACAAGATCTATGGTCCGATTCGTGTGAATCCAGTATTATAGATCGATTGTTTTTAATGGCTAGATAACCTTACTCAGAATGATGCATGCAAGTCTCCTCCAATAATCAATTTGCTAATTAAGATGAACTAGGTACACTGTACAGTGTACAGTGAAATAATAGATAACGTGATGTGTGATAATTTAGAGAGATTATTATAGTAACATTTGATATTTTCTGCAATATTGTATGTTTAATCGCAATAGGATAGCCAGCCCAATAAATCCATTAGTGCCATCTTTTCGTATGACATTGTAGCCCGAAAAAGATACATTTCTACCTGGTTAGAACAAGGTCTCCTGAAGGAGAGCGATTTGTATGTTATCTATTTTTTTAAATAAAACAATCGAGATTTACCCATTTTTGTCGAACGAATTATTGTTGAGCACTTTCTTTGACTATGATTTTGTGGCTTGAATTAATTTGTGGTCGATTATGATTTAAAGAATCAGCTTTATTCCGATCATCTTCTGGATCTATAATAATTGCATAATATCTCAGTTTATTTTTTGCTATTGTAATACAAACTATATTTCGAGAATTAATATCGTCAAGCAAGGGGAGTTAACCCTCCTGATAGAAGTCATTGTTATTCACTAAAAACTATTTCATTAAGCACTCAACTTTACCCTTGGTATATAACTATAATTATAAACTGAATGGAATTGTACTCTTTTAATGAAAAATCGCCCTCTAGAAATTCCCGCACTCCAAATGGTACCGTAGTCACAGCTCAACAATTGAGTCAGGGATTAAACAACCAAACTGATTTTCATCACAATAGATCGAACTGCAATCAGAATACAAATTTGATATATCGATAGATATCAAATATTCACCGCGCATTCTATTGCAAGAACTCGCATTAATTTACAACTTATAATTATTATAAATAGAAACCTGTATAGAATGTTATATTGTCAACGAAATCTTTTGAATTGAGAGTAATATCCCGAAAAGTGCTGACTCACATCAACAGTCTCAATGCTCTAACTAAAGTTAATACGTTGGAAAAGTTTTGGAAGCATCCGTGCAAGTTAATTGCTTCTACACAAACACGTCACATAAGTAGGAGTCGGTTGTCGTCCCTTGTATTTACAGCAACCTGATTCCGTCGACGAATTAAAGCAAACAAACTAGATATTTCACATATCACAACCTATAGGTAATAACAATTAGTGATAACAAATTTTAAAAAAATATTCGAGTGCCTACCGGTATCGTTGATTTGAATTGGATACTAGTAGTTCAAATATGGCAATGCTAATTCTATTCTCAGAACATATGTCAGAATGGAAGAAATAGGCTGAGCTACTCATTAAAAACTCTTCTGAATGATAACAGAAGTCACTTCAGAACCAGATGTTATCGCGGACAGACAGTCAATCGCAAAAGAATCAAAATAAAATCAAAAACAAGCATCAGTTTGTCAGTTAATTTTATTTTAACTTTTCACGTTCCTGCGAATACAAAGCGAACTAAAATAATTATCATCATGTGTGCCATGGATATGAACAACATGTCCTTACTTGAAACATGTGAGCTTTCATAAAATTCAAATCATATTTACCTCATAAAGGATGCGTAATCTTTTATTGAGCAGAAATTAGAAAAAAATCACAAACTTGCGGCAGTCTAATTAATATAACAATTTGTTATTAGCAGAATGGGTGTGCTCAGCAAATCTTTAATTCAAATCACGAAATATGGCAGGTGCGAGTGTGATTTGATTGAATGGAACATATCATAAGTCCATATCAGTCACGAGATATTCTAGATGAGAACTAGCTACAAACGACAATACGGTAATTCCTGGAACAACCACTGAACCACGTTCAAAAAATTATTTCCTACTGAAAAGATAAAATATACCTCAAAACAAGTAGATTCTCTGCACTTAGGATAACGTTGTATGGTTACATATAATAATAAACTTGAGAAAACTTAGATTAGATAAGATTGTGTATGGAGAGCCTTTCTAAGTCTTATCCCACTGCGAAATTTGCAGATGTTTTCTGGATCTCCTTTAAATTAAACTTGAATATCTAAATTTATCCGGATAATTATCCTAAACAGTACTAAGCACAGGCTCCTTCACATAGCTCTGGCCTTCGCCCTGACAAGGATGTCGCAGTGCACATAACACTATTGGACAGGTCCCTTAATCTATTAATTCTACAGGAAGGTTTTAGAGAACTTGGTCTGAAAATGAGTTTAAAGTTATCTTTTCGATATTTTGAGGAGAATAATGTAAACGTATGAGAGACAGATGGCGAAAGGGTTGTTTACAAATAATGTAGCTGGTTACTGTCCTCGGTTTTCTAGCCACCAGCACTGTTTATTTATATACTGATGGAAATGCCACTCAAGCTAACTATTCGACTGGAAGGTTTTATAAAATTTGGTCTGAGAATCAATTTGAAAGTTTTCTTGTCAAAATGTTGAGGAAAAGGAATTAATCATTTACGACACAGGTGGCCGAATGGCTGCTTAGGAATAATGTAGCCCGTCTTTGTCCTGGGGTTTCTTACCACCAGTACTACGATTGCTTATGAATTCTGGCATACTCCTTAATTTACCAATTTCACATTAAGGTTTAAGAAAAGTTGGTCTGAGAATCAATTTTAATTTTTTCTTGTCGATATTTTGAGGAAAAAATCGTGACAGATGACCGCTTAGGAATAATGTAGCTTGTCTTTTCTTGCAACTCCACAGGAAGGTCCAACGCCCAACTTTTTCCTCTGCACAAAATTCTCGAAATTGAACCTTAATGAAATGAGGTAATTCAAGTAGGAATGTAAAAATTGTCTAATCAGGTCGAATGACCAATCATTTTATTCAGTTATAAAACTTGATAGTTCCCTTTTATCAAAAACCTAATACTTTAGACAACTTTCATCAAAATCGTTAGAGCCGTTTTCGCGCCACATTCTTGAGCAAAACATGTTTTTCTATTTCCTAGCAGCCAGTGAAAGCAGGATTCCCAATCTGTGTCTCAACAAAACAAAAATATTTTCTATCGTACTTAAAGGTCGCATTTTCGAAAATACAAAGTGAAACTTACTGATTATTGTAATTTCTCTCTTTTACTCAGTTAACGACTGATTTCGGTATCATGTTTGGTTACGCCAGTAAAAGATACTATTTTATAAATTCGGATTTTTTGTTTTACAAGAAACTGTCCTAGATATATTACCCAAAAACTAATCAGCTTATTGTCATCTAAGTATCGATCAAAGGTACAATGTCGCAATAATTTTTCGTTCTCGAAATAATGGATGAGAAATAAAAAAAATAACTTCCTGAGGAGTTAAATATAATCGAGTGTCAATCCAAATATTTTACTACTTTCTTTTCATAAGTCAAAACCTTAGTGGATAATTGAACTGGATAATTTACTTAATTGACTTCAGATACTGCAGTTGCTGGTGGAATACGTATTATTATTAGTGAATTTGAATCCCCTTCAATAATCTTTAGATGGGCAAGTCATATGAATGCTCTTTGAAATTCAAAACGCCACACTTATTATGTAAAATAAGGCTACCCAGTTGCTATGGCATTGTGGTCGTGTTGCAGTTGTAAACTGGTAGCTAGTGGGGAAAAATCATCTTACTTAATGCGGTTGCCGGTTAAGCAGTCGCTGATAAACGTTCCGATATAATGAGGTACTAATATACATACATAATATCATTCCTATTAATGATTAAGTAAATTTTGAACTTAATTTCATGCGGTTACTCGATTGGTATGGTTTGGGTACACAAAATATTCCGTAAATTTTTTTTATCTACTGATTAAATATTTGGACCAATTTTGCCCTGGCACTTTATGATTTTCTTCCTTGTCATAGTTAGTACTATTATTTATGATAAAGCTTATCGGGTTACCCGTAGGGCAGGTGCACCGGTTATAGCTAATTTAAGGTTTTATTCAACTTCGTGCTACGATACTAGCGTAGTTTGAAAAACAATTTTATTTTTATTAATTCTTTCTGATAGCCAAGACAATTCTGCCTGAAAGCCTCCTCACAGACGAGAAGTGAACAAAATAATAATAAAATACATTCATGCAATTAACATTATACAAAATTAGGTTCATTCTCAATAAATATTCAATTCAATTCAATTCAAGATATTTCTGTGCATGTTGTGAAGTAGAATGGATGCTAGCAACAACCACCTGATGTGCGAAAAATGAGAAACGGAATAAACTGCCGGTTTCCTATTTAGCCATTTTTCACCGTTTATAGCCAGCTTCAAGCCCAATATTTAGCCAGTTGATAATAAAGCTATGAAAGGCCATTTCGACAGGCACATAATCTACCTACCTTAATGATTCTTGTTAAAACATCAATGGTACAAAAACAAATATATAAATCTCAACATAAAATTTCAGTTCTTGAACAGAATTTATCTTCTTTGGTTTAGTTATATTTAAATACCTATTGTACCATCAAACATAAAATTGCATCTCTTCTAATGAGAACAATCCATTACAATTTCCACCACACGGTTCAGTTATAACGCCAAAAATTTCGGCATGTAAGTAACAAATGACATCCTCTCTTGCTGGCTATTTCCCATGAGTCCCATTTTTCTCCATTGCTGAACACTTAGTACTGGTTTCAGTGCTCCAGTTCTTTCCTAATTTTTTTGATTCACTTACAGGGATTTATTTATAGGGAATCCATTAGCAGTGTTGGTTGATATTCACCCTTCAGCTCCTTCTTAGATTTCCTTTCCCAATACGCATTTCCCTCCTACTTATTCCAAAGAGTCTTGCAATTTATTCTGTCACGAAACGTTGTTCTGGTAGCCCCATAGTTTTGCTTGCTGTTTCCATTGGCATTCCATCTTGCACAGCTTCCAATGCTGATAAATGATTCAGGCTGTATTGGTGTATAGGTTTATTGCAACTTTTTCTGCACAAATCCCAATTTTTTTTTAAATTACGGGTGTGGCTAAAAACGGAAAAATCACCTATTATAGCCACCATAATGACTGTAACCGAAGATCTTTTTCTGAATGTTATTTATAGCCACCCTGAAAGGTCTGCATCGCACGGGAAAAAAATCATTGGAAATCGATTTTGCATAAACGAAAAAGCTTGTAGATGCTTGAGAAATAGTTTTTGCATTGTTCTACTTGGAACTGAGATTACTACTGCTACTTCACTTACCTTACCTCCTTAACAATTTTGTTAAGAAACTTCAGACAGGTGGAGATCCTTGTAGACTAACTTATACAATTTATAGCTTAGATTTTCACTAAGCATGTGTATGTATAGAATATCAATTTGTAATGTTTGCCAGGCGCTTTAAGACCTTGTTTAACTACATTAAAGGGCCATAGTATAATAACAGAGCAAAAATGCGAGAAATGGGTTTAATAGGGGCAAGCTAGCTTTATTGAACTAAATTCCTTTTACTTGATTAAAATGCCTGAAGTCTGTTATAACATCTAGTTACTTTATGATGTTAAAATGTTAAGATTAAAATGCTTATTTCTTTGCATTCATGCCCTAAAAGTACTGATTTATTCAGCTTTTATACATTACCCACTTTTTCATAAATGTAAGTGGTTTTATCTCTAACTATTTAATATTAAATTTTTGCAGGTAATACTTAACCCATCCCTGGTAATTATTTCGTCAGATGCAGGAAAAGTATTTTTTCAAGATACTTAAATGAAGTATTCTGTTGTTAGCTAAGTAACTAAAGCATGCTATCGATACAATACATTTTAGAAAAGCTCCTTACAATATAAACTAAAATACAAAATTTTTATTTATTTTGACTACCTACCCACATTTTTTTAATTTTATAAGTCATCTGGTGTTAGCTGATTTGAGCATAAGACTTATTTCGTTATGATGGATTGAAAGTCTAATAGATTGTTGATATAAAGAAATCACAATATTTACATCAAGAAAAAGAGTATACAATTATAATATGATATAGATTTATTCAGATGTAGTCATAAACAAATCCAAGTCCATTACTAGCTTAGTTTGATACTAAAACTGTCACGTTCTATAAGGTTAAGAGAATATCGTCACCGTAGTAATTAGCAAACAAACTAAAGTAGTATTGAACTAAGATTTGCTTATAAATCTCCTAATCTCCTAGCTAAATTAGTACAATTAGTCCGAAGTTCCAATATAAGTGGATGTGATTATCATTTTATTAAGATAGAACATTTCCACCTTAAATTAAAAAAAAAACTATAAACTGAGTCGTTGTGAAAACCCCTGTATAAGGATATTAGGTATCATTAAATCAACCACAATAAAATTCTCGACAGAGATTGATGTCAGCTTGTATTCGAGAGAGAGAAAAAAGAACTGAAAAGTCACGCGATTATTTTCGAACACACAACTCAAATCCCTTATAAATATATTGATCCTAACATGGATGCGCTTTTCACAATCGCTTGACAGCCTATAATAATTCAATGCATCAATAAAAGCCTGTGTCATTGACAAAATATGCAAATTTGAAATTGAATATCAATAGAAGTTGAATTCATATAATAACGAGCTCCTACATATTTCTTTGTTCATTGTTTGTATCTTGACAACACACTTGATATGGTTCAAGAGCATGTGGTGAAAAGATTTTGTGTAAATGCAAAAATTCTTCCGTTAAATATTTTATTTTGAAAAAAAAGTAGTATCTAAGTCTTGTAAAGAAATATCAAATAATATAGGTAATGTTCAAATTGTGAGGTATGAAAAAAGTACCTAAATATTTGAAAAATAGACACCCGGTAAGTGTGGGACAGAGTGTCCCGCCGAGAGTCGGCCAGAGTGGCCGACTCTCTATGAAAGTTAAAATCACGTGCCGCTAAATCAATGTATTCTTCTAATTTTAAGTTACAGTTAAGCTTTAATTTCATTTATAAAGGTTTCTAATTTTTTTACGGTGGTGTTATCTAATTTCCAGAGAATTATACCTTATTGCAAATGGTTCAGCTTTCTTGATATTTTGAATTTTAACGTTATAAACTGAAACCTCTCTCAGCGACCACCACAATAATGCCACGAACTGCCCTTAATGATCGATTATGAATACCCCTTGTTTACTGGCATTATGTCATACCCCTCTATAAAGACAAAATCTGACCGCGGGCAATTTTTTAAGATGCTAAATCCCCCTAAATAAGATAGCCCGGTAAATTTGAAGAAATTTTGGGTAATTTTTATTGTTGCATTTAGTTTGCGTCGATAGTAGCGCAAGGTAAGTATGCGGGGCATTCCAGAATAAAAGTTTTGTATCTGTTTCTTTAACAGGAGTTCCTAAAGAAATTAAGGAATCTACTCCAAATGAAAGTAGCTTATCTTTATTTGACAGAATGAATAAAATGTTTGTATGTGGGAGATCTCCCTTTACAAATACCAACAAAACTAACGCATAGGTACACCTAGCAATTGTTTTCGTAGAGATTATCTAATAAGACTTGTACTTTCAGATATAAAACCGCAGAAATGTCTGTGTTAAAAATTTTCATATAGTTGTAATAGGAAACTAGTTTCAGTTCACTTTAGTGAACAAACAAAAATACACATCGCCTCTTGTAGATGTAAATGCACCCTGAACCCCTAAGGATGACCACCAGTGCCAGTTGCAAAAGCGACATCTGAGATTTGCCATATCCGAATCAACATTTTCGATATATTTGCGGGATATGTATATTATGAAAAGATTACGCTTGCGTTAAAAACGTATTCAGCTCAAACCAACAGCAGTCATGTTAGTAATACATATTTTCAATAGATGACGCCTTCTACATTCCTCATGTAAATATGGTTTTCATAAAAAAAAAGATAAAGCAGTATTAAATGTAATTTAACACACGTCGACTTAATTCACTTTATTTGCGTGATGAATTATATTTTCGCCAAGAATGTTATTAACTAAATCTAAAACTGACATCCAATACTATTGACTTTGTGATACTTCCAACACAGTTTGAATTCGGTATCATCTTTATCAATATCCCTTTACCGTCTTCCGTTGTATATAACGATTAAACAAATTTACCATAAATAGTTTGGCATTTTAATTTACCAACCTATTTAGAATATTTTATTTCTTCTCTACAAAAAATGTAATATCTCGTTTGTCTATATTCCAATCCGACAAAAAACCCCTTTGAGAAACAATCTAGGCTATTGTCGGGTACTCGCTAGGAATGCAAAACCTACCGTCGCAGTTAGAAAATGCCTTCAAATCTGGACTAAAACCGGCGTCAATACATGCGATAAACTTGGAGAGCAAAATACCAAAGATGCCTTTTGTTTATAATTTATTATCATATTCTCACCATAGGTTGGAATATGATCAAATTGAAATCAGTCTCTATCACTAACTCGAAAGAAATAGCGTTCAGTTATGACGTGACACACAAAAACACTTGCGATGGCTTCTGTAATATTACAATAATTAGTTAGCGCTAGATAATGCAGAGCGAATGCCCGAAGACAGACCTAGAGAGTACAACCTTCAAAATTGCCACATGATAACGTCACCTCATGTTAATCTAAAAGGTTAAGTTTCTTTTTGTTTATTTGTGTAACTATCCGTAATGCATAATTTAGTACGGACTCATGTGATATCCTGTATTTTGAGTAATAGAGATTCTGCCCACCCGAAATAGTAGGGAGTTATTGGAAATATATTTTTACGTCATGCACTGTTAATTGGTTGCCTTATTTTAATAAGGTCTTGACCTTATTTCTAGAAGAAATAAAGACTTATTGGAACGCAGTCGTTAAATTGTCTGGATAATCAGTAAGTAATACTTTTGTCTGCGTCTTTACTTTGTTGTTTAAAACTGATTTGCCTAATTTTAACAGCAACAAACCAAATATTTGAAGGTTGTAATGAAATCTTTTTTTTGTAAGGTTAGATTCGTTGAATAAGGGAAATGAGGAAACGTTAAATACTTACGGTAACTAATCGTAAATAGAGGAAGGCAGTATTTTATTATATATAAAAAATATTTAAAAATATATTTAAACCTTAATTTTTACGCAACAAAATTAGAGAATACTTTTACTATCAGTGATTTTTACTGAAGTTACCTATATTTTATATAACCTATTTTAACAATAACAAGAAATTTCTATTACGTCGCTCTAGATGGGATAATTTATGATGAGTGTAATTGATTGAGAATTAAACCCAAATAATTGTAATAACAACCTAATACTTTATACAAAAAAATATAATAAGTAGGACTCCCGGTAGGCCTTGACATGACAGAAATTAAACAAAAGAAGCGAAAATAAAATATATCTTCCTCTAGGTTTCTAGGTTTTCTTCTAAATTTTGATCTCTTAAGGACAACCAACATTTTCGAAAGAAAAATCTCAAAATAACTGAGTAAGGAAAATAATATGCCTTAGTTTTTTTAATGTAAAAAATATATAGGTATTTTATTTTTGCTTCTTTTTTTATGTCTGTCATGTCAAGACGTACGGAGAGTCCTAGTTATTATATATTTTTGTATAAAGTATTAAGATGTCCTTACAGTTATTAGGGTTTAATTATCATTCAAATGCACTAATCTGAAATTACCCCATCTAGAGCGACATAGGTAATAGAAATTTTCTGTTATTGTTAAAGAAGGTTATATAAAATATATTTAACTTCAATAAAAATTACTGATACTCAAAGTGTGCTCTAATTTTATTACGTAAAAATGAAGGTTTAAATATTGTATTTTTGAATAAGTCTATAAGGAATAATCATATCGAGTTACGGTTTTCACCAGTATGTGTAGTTTTTCACGCTATTTCTTCGTGATGAAAAATAAAAATACTAATGCTACTAACGCTTTTGAAATTTTCGAGAAATTCATAAAAATCCTACTCGGAAAATAATTAATCTCAAAATGTTATTATTCCAGTAGAAAAGATCATGTCTTTCCTTGAGTCATCTGCTATTGCATTTATATTGATTGCGAAATCACTTGTCACTTTTAGCTTCCTATCTGCGTTTAGCAAAGACATATTCTCATTTTCAAAGGCCTACTGGGGATGTTTTTGTTTGGACCGCTCGACACTACAGAATACCTACATAAGGATGTCTTGTAACATCATGTCATAGCCCCGCTCTACATTTCAATAGGAGCAAAGTGCTGTTGAAAGCAGAGCAAAAGTGCGAACTACTTTTCCTTAAATGTAAAACAATTGATCTCATGAAATGACAGTAGAGTGGTTTGGAGGAACCTCAACCCATCATAAGGACTTGTTGATAAAATGTATCTTATTAAAAAAACTTGTACCTACCTAATTCTGTTTTTAAATTCTTAATTCTTTATTATGTGCATATATCAATCAATCTAACAGTTTGATATATAAGTACATCATTGAGCTTTACAAGATGTATATTAGTGGAATCCATGCTCATGAGAATTATGTGAAATTATAAGATTTTTCCAATCAACCATTTAACGTTTACTAGCGTAATTTATATTTTTTTCTTTTTAGCGGCGCAGTTGTATACTTAACAAATTGACCATTAAGCAGATAAAATCGAGACAAATGTTTTCCGTATTGCAGTTCTACGCCACACATGTATAAAGGCTATAGTAATAACAACTTTGTACGCAATATTCCTTGTTGTCGTCGAAATAGTGAATGCGACCATAAAAAAAATAATTGATTGGCTACACCATATTTCACTGTTATCTCCAGTGACAATACAAAATGGAAGGCTGCCAAAAAATTTAACATATATTATATACGATGTATCTAACTGCCTTAATTGTTCTTGGATATCTGTCGCATATTTGCCTTTACATTTTGACCGACTTCCAACCAGAGGAAGTATGCAAGTCGACCGTTTGCTTTTTTTTTTGGTTTGTTGCGCGCGTTTCCCATTATAAACGTTGTCCCATTTTGGATGAATCTTTTTTCATTTGAATGAGGACTGTAGAGAGATTTAAAAAAATTAAATCCAAAGAAAGGAACGTGGGGCTTTTATTAAATCGAATATTAATATATTTATTATACACTATACCTGTGATTGTGATTAGGTCACTTCATTGCTTATAGCTACCGAATAAAGACGAATTGACCGAAAGATAGAGAACTGATTAAGATTCAGTTTTTCATCGGATGTATTGAATCCCAAAAATTAGGACGGAATTTACCTGGAAGGAAATTTGCGTGTGAGTGTGGACAAAGTAGATATTTTATTTGGTGAATATAAAAATATTGTTCACAAAAATTATGACCAACTTTTATTAGTTGGTGCAATAAGAAATACAAAATAATATTTATTCTATTGGTACTGGTAATTTTGAAGTTGTGCATTTATAGGTAAAGAGAAGACTTTCGGCACCAACTTCAAAAGTACTAGATTTCTCTATTAGCTTTATTTATAATTAGAGCACTTCACATTCCGAATTGCATCCACATAGTAGGTATAAGATAACAAGTTTAACATGAATAGAAGTAAAATATGGATATTAGAATTACAAATGAGATACACGAAACATTAAAAGCTGTTATAAATAAAATTGATGAAAATGTGAATGATGGAGTTCTTCAAAATGTGTAATAAGCATAAAAATATTTTACTTATAAACACTTTCTACAATTGTGGATTTATCAAATTACCTCTTTTATTTTATAGAAGAAAACAGTTTTCCTTGCAACAAACATTTATTTGGCAATGGAAGCAAAATACTTATATATTATTTATTACTTTATAAGAAGGTCCCAAAGCCAGTTAATTCTTCTAAAATGTTATTAATATTTTTACTCGTATCTAGTTTAGGCTTTATAAACATTATTTTATTTAGTAAATGTTGAGTGTGCTGAAAATAGACTTCAAACATGACAAAACATCGCAAAATATTTGCTGGCCCAGTTAATTTGAACGCAACCTATTCACAGTGTCATTGGGAGGCTAGGGAGGTAAAGTTTTTAGACCAATATTAGGACAAAATATAGTCTAATCTAATTATATTCGATAAACTGGGAGTAAATACGCAAAATCAAAGATACTGTTGACCTGATACAAATTTGAATGTTAGTTATAGATATGTTTTTTTATGAAATGCGTTATATAAAATCTGGAATTTCAATTGCGCCCTCTTTCCCTATTCAGGCAATATAGGGACTTACTCTGTTCAATACAAGATAAAGTCATTTCTATAAAAAAAAAAACATAATGGGATCGTTGATCTGTAGGTATTAATCAAAATAATTTTGTAATAGTATAGTGATGTTACAACTCATCACGTTCTCTATAGGTTCCATTTTGTAAACTTGGTGATCCAGAGCTCACGCATATGTTTTCTCGATTAATTTAAATTTTATAACGTGTATTTTTTATCAGGTTCGAGAACCTCTCAGAAAATATAATTTCATTTGTTATGTATTGGGGAAAGTGGGGGAATATCGACCACTTAAGAAGAAATGATCATAAATCTTTTGTTAAGGCTTTGATGTGTTTCAAAATTTTTGTCCAAGTACGTCCATTATGGGTCTATTGAATTACAATTTGAAATTGACTTCAAACTCAATCAATTGGTCGATGAATTTTTTTTTAAACCTAGGTCAAAATCGGGTAAAATCGATCAGTGGGTTAATATCGACCATCAGGTAGGGTAATATCAATCATGCTGGGTAATATCGATCAGTGCAGAGTATTATATTAAAAAAATGGAATTTGTATTTACTTCATTATAGGTAGGTATATTTAGTTTACAGCGAACAATTTGAGCAAATATATTTAGAAGCACAGTCTGCATCCGTGCATTCTGCGTGTGACCATACTCCACATAAACGGCATCTCCACCACAATTCATCGGATCCGTATTGCGAGCAAACTGCACACACATCATTGTCCCCAGTTTTTTGCCCTACTGCACTTTCAATGCTTTTCCTCACAACTTTCTTCTTATCTCCAATATTTCTTTTTACTTTTTGCGTTTCTTTTTCCCTTTTCTTTTTTTTCTTGATTTCTTTATTTTCTAGATCGTCTTTCAAAGGTGTTGATGTCATGATAGACGAATGCTGATTTCGTCTGCGTGTCATTTTTGGGAAACCACAAGATGGTAGTGGGCATAACTCTTTAAAGGATATGTTTACAGATTTTTTCTCTCTTGATTCTAAAAGTTTATCTTCAAAGTTTTTCAACTCAAGATCTGAGACTTCTAACTCGGATTCTGATGAAGAGCATTTTGATGTTGATGGCGATCTCATTTTACGTTTTTTACTTAGTATTCCACTAGGTCCAGGTCTTCCTATTTCTTCTGGTGATGGCAGTCTTGGAGATGGTGTTTGATGCCTGTCAGATGAATTCCTGATTCTCGACAAAAATTGTAAGAAGATAGGCTCGAGTGGGTGGAGTGATTGTCTAACACAAGAAGTACTGGATGATCTTTGGAAGAATTTACAATTTTCTTAAAGTGTTTCAGCCACTCAAGGAAGAGTTCTTCTGTAATCCACCCCGACTTCGAACACCGGTATATTGCCCCTACAGGACCGTTTCTATCCAGACCTTCTTTCATTCTATTCCTCTTGAAAATGAACATTGGCGGGATGTATTGGCCCGATGCACTAACAGCGCATACTAAGGTAACTGTTTGCCCTCTCTCGCCACTTGTAATCGCTCCGACTTGTTTTCGGCCTTTTGCAGTCAAAATTTTACCAGGAACGTGGACACTGCTCACCCCTGTTTCATCTACGTTAAAAATTTGATGGCTCTCAAATTGAAAACGATCATAGAGAGATGCTAAATTTGTATAAAATATTTTTAGCTCATCGCGGTTGAAAGCAGTCACTCTGTTGATACTTGTCGCCTCAGGTTTGCGTATACTGAGCTCTGGATGTCGACGCATGAATGAGTAGAGCCAGTCCTTGCCACATTTTCCGGTATCCTTTTTGAACGGATGTGGAATTTTGTTTAGTTCTGCATACTCGAAAACAAGTTGACGTATATTAAGCGGTGTAAGTCCATAAAAAGCATTTGACATTTCTAGGATTCGTGTCGAAAATTCGGATTCCTGCTCTCGAGTGAACACTGATTTTCTCCCTAATGTGATTTTTTTAGCATCGAAACGACCTCTCAGGCGATCTTGTAATGTACCGTATGGAATTTCGTATAATCTAGAAACTTTTCTGATGGAGATCTTATTTTCCGCTATTTCCCTTAATGCCCTTTTCATTGCTTCATCAGACCATGAGGACCGTGCAGTCTTACGCTGGTAATTTCGTGGCATCTAAAAATAACGATAACTTTAGGTAAGGGAAATATCGATCAGGTCGGGGTAATATCGATCGCATTGATCGAATTTACCCGAAACCATACGTATCTTTTGCCAATGTAAGCTGCAAAAACAGATAACCTCAAATATGAATATTTGTGGTGAAAAACTTCTTAAGACTTGAGTTGTACGTGTGCAATGCAAGAAATCGTTAAAACAATCGAAGTAAGCCTGCTTACCTTAATATACGACTCCGAAAAATTTTAAGGATTTCACAGAAAACACATTTTATCACTGTGACTGGTTATCACACACTGTAATTAGAAACGAATGTGACTAGCGCCCTCTACCAAGGACTAGTTACATATGTATTGCAGAAAATTTACTCGGTAGCGCCAATTATTCGAGATTTGAACGTGATCGATATTACCCTGCGGTCGATATTCTCCCACGTTCCCCTTCCTTATATCTAAATATTACAGTTTGTGATGTATTTGGATTTTTGATAACAGAACCGGCATTTTGGAAATTCTCATTGTAAGTAAGACTGTTTGCGATGTTTCAGTTGAAGGGTTCACATTTACAAGCGAGTTAAGGTGCTGGAAATGCGTTCATAACTTATGGAATAATACCGTGGGTGAGGGTTCGAATCCCAGCAGAGCCATGGTTGTGGAATTGGTTGGGGTATCAATGATTTGTGAATGTTGGTAGTAGTAGAAAAATAAGATATTACAGATATTTTAAGGATAAATGTATCCCATAAAAGGATGGATGAATGTTTCAATTGATAGATTGATACACACTCAATAAAAAATACCAAGTAAATAAAACTATAGATTGTTCAACAAAACTATAAAAATCACAGACTACTATCATTAAACTAACTAGAGAATTCAAAATAACCAAATTTCTAGACATTGAAATACCTATTTATGCTCTGCAAATCAACCGTTCTTTTATCACATCTTTTGTTATAGTTGGGAAAAAATGAAATTAAGATCAAATAGAAATTCAAGAGAGAATCATCCGTATATGATGACAATTAAACTAAATATTTTTCAAAAGTATGAGAGAAAATGTGAGAAAAATGTTATTTTATTACGTATTTCAGTAGCAAGAGATGTGAAAACTTTGAATAATCTATTTAGCATTTTTGCAGTCAGTCTGAAATTATTATTATTATTATATAACCAATGGCTTTATATGTACAATATTTTATATTAAGTTTGTGTTTTCTAAGCTCTCAATTGTAACAGCAATCAGACTTACACATATTTGCAAAAATGTTGGTCTAATTATTAAAAATCCAAATAACTCCAAAACAATGATAATATTTAGGTATGCGGAAGGAATAGATACCTACTTAATAAATGTCATAGTTTCAATTAAATTAACAGAGAAAATCATGGACATGAGTTTCGGGTTGCAATGTATACAAAATGGAAGCTATAAAAACGTAAAATGTTGCAAGAAAACAAGGTAATTACGAAAATTGGTTATCATGACAGCAGATTTGTTGATTCCTCCACAATCAATTGATAAAACAATGCTCCAAAAGGCAACAACAATATTTGTATCCTCTGTGACCTACTATAAAATATCACATATAATAATCCCTGTAGTACGACTTTGAAATCCGTGGTACTATTAAAATTCAATGTGTTAGTAATTTTACAGCATTTTTGAAAACTTTATGTTTATATATTATTATGAGCAACAGCAGAGGATGCTTTCTAGAATTTACAGAGACTTAATACTTTGAATACATATTGAGAAAGTGAGTCAATTATGTGTTAAGGAAAATTAACATCAAATTGAACAATTCAATAGTCAAAATAGTGAAAAGTCAATTATGTGTTAGGGAAACTGAACATCAAATTGAACAATTCAATAAGTTAGGGAAAATGAACATCAAATTGAACAATTCAATAAATAAGTTTTGTGTTTTGTTAGTGATTTAGCGTTATTATTGTTTTTTTCTCCTTCATGGAAAATACACAAGTAATATTCCGTCAATTGGAACCTTTTTTGTATGAAGAAACCATAGCCCACTATTAAAATTTCAATGTTCTAGTGATTTTTGGGCATTTTTTAAAACTTTATGTTCATATATTGTATATTATTTTAAAAAAAATAAGGAATTTAATGAGATAATGAAATAGAGGGTGTTCCATATTGAAAAAATTATAAGTTCGAGTCGTATACCCATTATAATACCCCGAAAAAAAAAATGCATGGATTCTGCATACAATTCTCTATGGGATAAGTTTTCAATTTCACATTATTGCTGAGAAACTTTGTAGATCTGTGGGGAATCCAAAAAGTGTGAATTTTCAAAAATGAACTTATGAACAAAATAAGTTAGGCAAAATCTGTTCAGGCCATCTTGAGTTTCACAAAAAAGTGACAAAGGAACGAAAATACCGCAAGTTTCTATCTTCAACAACAACCGAGAAACCTGGCTGTCTCAACCAAAATGGGCTGTACATTCAACTTTTATTAAAATTATTTGTACATATTACAAAATCAAATCTTGAAATAGATCCATTTTTATACTCATCGTTTTTCCTAGTAACGCATTGCTTACGTCAAACTGACAAAGCTTTCCATGTTTTCTCCCACCTAAATAAAAAGCATTTGTTAGCCAGTAATATCATTTCAGAATGAAATAACAATCTAATATGAATGAAAATTAATTTACACTTTGGGTAGAATTTGGAATAGGCAACTATTACCTATTTATATTTCCAAGAAACTATAAATCTCTTGTCCGGGGACAAATTCTGGTGGGAGATTAAAGAACAGAGTTATCCTAGAGTCCCAGTAGCAGACCTACATATATATTTTATCTCCTATTGTTCTTTATATCATAACGTAGTAGTTATATTAAAACTAGAACAGATCAAGGTTTTGAAGAATTAGCACTTTTAAAGAATAAATACCATGACAATTGTAAAATAGGTCAGATATAGAATAAATACTTCGAAATGAACAGTTGTGCCTTACTCCACGTTCCCATATAACTACCGGAATTAATATGGGGGCGAATTATGGTTGCAGAAATTAGGTACTACCTGCTCGTAGACGAACTTAGACCTTAACCAAACAGAACTTAGTAAAGCCCTATATTGCCGGAATGGGGAAAATGTGTGTAATTGAATTTATTTATTTATTTATTTATTTATTTACTATAAACAGGACGAACCCAAAGAGATATATCCACTAAATGGTTATAATATTACAATTTGAAGAAAAAAAACTTTTTCTATAATGAGAACTAATAAAAGGAAGAAATATTTTGTGAAAATTCAACATACCAGAGATTCAGTTATACTCTAATTGAGAGAAGTATTTTCTTACGATATTTTGGAAATTGTGAAGGCTATTCCTAAATATGTCTATACAGACAGAATTTGATATTAAATTGTAAGTTTTTATTATCCTGTGCAAAGGGGAATTGAGAAAATAATTTGTTTTGGCTTGTTCGGTGAAGAATAAGTTGGTTTGGCGTGAATTGTAAACTGGTACAGCATAAAGGATTTGACCAACTATTCCATTTGCGTCTATTTTGCGATTTATAACTTTTCAAAGGAATTTAACGTCAGTTATTTTCCTCCGGTGTTCGAGAGAAATGAGGTTCAAGTTTTTTCGAACGTTGCACCTTTCATTAACGTGTGGAAAGCATTTTCTATGTACATAATCAATAAACTTATTTTGGATATTCTCTAGTTTCTGCAATAGCGTTGGGCGCAATTTATATCAAATTCGAATGTTGTGAGGTTTGGGTCTTCTTGCACCAGAGGAAAATCACATTTTTTAAATCTCTTATATTGCAATTATTATTGAAAATCGTCTAAGGTACTACCTGATATGTTCCGAAGGCTGTTGTATTGGTTGAGACCTGTCAATGATAAGGAGTCAATGAATATACTAGAACGTTGGTTGTTGAAATTTTTGGGTTTGCAAAATTTATTTTTTAGTTCTTGCACCCACTGTATATATGGCAAGTTGAAATCTCCGCATGAAATAAACATATTGTTGTAACACTTAGTTTTTATTCAATTTAATATAATTCAAAATTGTAGAAATCACCACTGTTTTTATTCAACATAATTTATTGTTGTAGAAATCATCCTGTAAATATCAAAAATAAATGTCGTTCTGTATCCAGCTGACAAGAAGTGAAAATCGCGTAACAACCAAAAAGGGTAACTTTGATAAATAAATTTTCACCAATAGCTAAGCAGATCAGCAGTATAAAAGGCGTGCTGCTTCGCATTAAAATTCAGTCAATTTCTTCGACTCACTCCGAAAACATCTCATGTCAGCTTTTGCAGGTTTTCCATATATACCCAGAGTTTTATTTCACAACTAGTCTTGTTATCTTGTCTAAGTTCTCTCACGCTAATTTTAACTTTCAGGACTTATTTGGGCTTATTCCCCAAGTAGTCGATTCTAGTAGGAAAGGCTTCTTCTCACTCTTCTACACTTTCACTTCCTTCAGGAATTACTTGGGCTGGTTCCCCAAGTAATCGACTCTAATATTTCAGGACTTACTTTGGCTGGTTCCCCAAGTAGTTGACTAGAATTGTCGAGTAGAGTGTATCAATTGTCAAATAATAGTTGTATACTCAAGTGTATGAAGTATCAGTCCTACACAGAAGGTCTCGACAATAATTTCGCGTATTCACTAAGAAGAAGTACTCCAGGTACAGAGGTTAAAAGCTAGTTAGATAAAAGATGTGTGTGAGTAAGGGAACCAGCCTTATTCACTAGTGTCGACTACTTGGGGAACAAGCCTAAGTAAGCCCTTAAGGAAGTAGGAGTGTAAGGCGACAAGCCTTTCTCAGTAGTGTCAACTACCTGGAGAACCAGCCCAAGTAAGTCCTGAAATATTAGAGTCGAGTAATTGGCGAACCAGCCCAAGTAAGTCCTGAAGGATGTGAGACTGTATAAGAGTGAGAAGCCTCTCCTACTAGAATCGACTACTTGGGAAACAAGCCCAAATAAGTTCTGAAAGTTAAAATTAGCGTGAGAGAATTTAGATGAGATAACAAGTCTAGTAGATAAATAAAACTCTCGGTATATATGGAAAACCTGCAGAAGCTGACATGTTTTCAGCACGCCTTTTATACTGCTGATCTGACTAGCTATTGGTGAAAATTTATTTATCAAAGTTACCCTTTTTGGTTGTTACGCGATTTTCACTTCATGTCAGCTGGATATTTTTGATATTTATAGGATGATTTCTACAACAATAAATTATGTTGAATAAAACCTAAGTGTCACAGGGTGATTTCTACAATTTTGAATTAATAATAAATTGAATAAAAACTAAGTGTCACAACACATATCATTATGATTATTTAGCACTATATTATTTAGTTTAGAGCAGAAAATATTTAACGCAGCGGCGTCTCCTGGGGGGATGTAAGCACAGCCAATGTGACACTTGGTACTACCAGTTGGGAGAATAGTTATCCACATATCTTCTGCGTCAGAGTTCCATGTGGTTTCTGAATAGCTTCTAATTTTCTTGTTTACTGCAATGACAACTCCTCCACCGACCATTTTATTACAAGAAGTGTTTTCACGATCACGACGATACTCACTGAAGAAGTCAGGAAAAAGTTCGGAATTAAATACTGATTGTTTTAACCATGTCTCTGTTAAACAGATTATGTCGCATTCACAATTTAAGATGTTTCTGTAAAATACGGATGTTTTCGTGTTGACTCCACGAACATTTTGGTATAGAAGGGAAATGTCCATGAGAGAATGTGTATTGGATATGTAAGCTTCTAAATTGCAAATTATGTAGGATTCATTTGATTCTTATTTTTTGAGTCAGATGTTCATTGATATATAATTCTTTAGAAATGTTTTCAAAGCTTAAAACCTTGGGTATGTCGGTCTTATTCAAGGTTGACACATTTTGCGTGGAAGAATTTCTGGCAAGATCCAATGCACTGAAGACCAGGTGATCTTCCGGTGACTCCATTTGTACAAAGTTCGCATATCGGCATTTTGTTGTAATTCTTAAATACGTTTTTTGATAATGTAGAAATCGGATAACTATTTAATCACTCCTTTACTATGATATTTCTAATTTTAAAAATCAGAAATATATACCAAATAATTTCGCTTTTGCAGGCCACCTGTTGTTGTTGCAGATGTTCATCTAGCACAAATATTGTTCCAGATGTTTCGGGAATTTAATTTGAAATTATGTATTGGCTTAAATTTCTATTCAATATAAGTTCATATATATTAATTGCAAACTGCATTTAGGCACAGTTTAAGGATGTTGTTGGAAACCTGAGAGTCTCAGCTTCACACTGATATGACACACTTATTACTTCACAAGCACAGCAAAAATCAACCTTTCTTGAGAGCACAACTGAGCACACCATATACAACAGCAATATTTTATATATTATATATAATATATATATATTATTATATATAATATAATATATAATTTGAAGATAATATGTAGAGCATTCCATAAAAAAACATAAGATTGGTATGCTGTGACCTTATAAGACCCCCTGTATGTTAAAAAATAACTTTAAAATGTGAAGCTTGACCATACCTATAATATCCACTCATTTTTTTTTGCAAGTTTCCGTACACCAGGGATATCAAATCCGGAGTATAAGTATATTTCAAAGTTACTGCAGAAAATAAGTATTCTTTCACCGAATTTAACTTATCACGACTAACCCATTGTGATATCTTCTGTCATAATTCCGAGGATTTAATATTTTGTCTTGAGGTTTGCTGTGTTCTTTCTTAGTTAAATTATATACAACAAACCAAGAAATTTCTTAAGTTCCAGTTTTGGTTTTCTATTTTTCAGAACATTGGAAATACAATGACAAACTAATTCCCGTTTTCACAGTAATATTCATAGATATAACTATAAATACCTTATTTTGACAATTTCTAAATGTTACTTATGAAGTAACCGGTTATTTATATATCCATAACATTAGATAAAATACTACTATTATCTTAGTCTATTCTCAAATATTCATAACTAAAAATAAAGAGTTCGCGTTCCCAATGGCTGTGCAAATTTTGTGGCCAAGGATAAAATAAAACGGCCAGATAAACGGTGCCCGAACATGGTAGATGAAAAATTAGCTTAAGCGATCCCTAGCCGACCTCGAGGTCCTCTAGGGGCACACAAAAACAGATATTTCTTCGCTCCTTGAAAATATATAGCCCTCAACTTATTTTACATGCACCACCACCACAAAATGAATGTCAGCTGGCGTAGGAAGGTTTGCGGTAGGGTCAAGAGCTGCTTCCAGGGCAGTTGCCTTATTTCCTGGAAATTTTTAATTGAAATGCAAATTTATTACTCAGACTCTTGTGATTCTCCAACTGAAGACAAAACAATTGACTACCTACCTAATGTTGATTTTTCTCTGGAAATTGTTGAGACAAAAGTTTTAGCTGGTGATCATATCTATGAAATATAAGTAAGCCTCTCAAATTTGATATAGGATAGAAGTGGAGTATAGCCTTTTCTATTTTTTTCAATGAAGCTGTTGTTGGGCAGTTTTATTATCCATTTTCACGTTTATAGGTATAGGTAAGTAAAAAAATATCATTTGAAAAAAATAATCTATTTAATGTGGTGCTCTGAAGTAAATCCTAGAATAGAGAAATTATTTATTTCAATCATTTACTTGTCGTTACCTGTTCTTTAAATAACTTTGATGAACTACTCATTTAAGATAATTGCAGATGCTTTATTCAAATTAATAAAAAACATTTTACATAAATTTCGTATAATGTCTTGAGTTATAATATACATGCTGTTTCAAATTCGACTCTCACCATTGAGATTTCGGAACTATAGGGAATACAAAGACGGTTAAATTGGGACAAAGTTGCGCATTTACGTACTCAACAATAGAAAATATGAAAATTTTGAGTAGTTCTGGAGAAATCCGAAAAAAACCGAATTTTCGGAAAATAATAATATTTTTTAATGGCTTTATTTCTTAATGAAGTTCTAGATAAATAGCACATTTTCATTACCAATTTTTTCACTCTGTCCTGTCTGGCATTCCACGAATTTCAAAACCCTTTTTTATCACCTTTTTGATAAGTTGCTCTTGTTCCGAGAAATTGAATAAATTACTTTTATAAAGTAGTTGGCTTTGATTTTTCCATTCGGTGACACGTAAATGTATTCTGTATTAATGTCAATTGCAGTCGTTGAAAATGGAGTTCTCCAATTAAGAAAAATGAGATATGATAAGACTTTATTACAAGAATGATAGAAACAGTGTGAATACATTGACGACAACCCCACCGAACTTTATTCAACTGATTAGATAGAAATTCAGCTGAGCATGGTCCTTCAAAAAATCCAAACAAAAATCTGGGGACAAGATGGATGAACAAACTAAAGAAATCATTATCAATAAAGTTTATAAAATTTTAAATTTTTCAAACGAGCCAAGCCCATAGCGAATTCTGTCCATTAATTTGGACAAATTTGTTTGAGGTTTTCGTCTCTCGGGATACATGTTAAGATACACTTCCAATGTATTCACACTGTTTCTATCATTCTTGGTATAAAGATTTATCATATCTCGTTTTTCTTCATTGGTGAACTCCATTTTCAACGACTTAGCAATTGACAATAATACAGAATGTTATTTACGTTTCACCGTTCGGAAAAATCAAAGCCAACTATTTTATAAAAGTAATTTATTTAATTTCTCGGATTTTTAGGACAACAAGGGCTATTCAAATTTTTGGAATGCCATTATGGCTCCCATAAGAAAAAAAAGTTGATGATATTTATACATAGACGAAAGGTCATGTTACAAAACTATTAACACCATTGGAAAGAGTGGAAAAAGTTGCAATGTAAATGTGCTATTTATTTAGAAATTCATTAACAAATAAAGCCAGGAGAAAATAAAATAATTTTCCGAAAAATCGGGTTTTCCGGATATCTCCGGACCTACTCGAAATTTTCAAACTTTCAAATTTTTTTTTTTAAATATTTGTTTCACACTTTTGAGCGTATTATTAGTCACGAAAATCGTTGAACGCTCACTTATACATCTATTTGCTTGTAAATACTTATTTTTATTCAGAGATCTAATAAGAACATCGTCGCGGAAATATCCATATTTTAGACTTCACTACTGCTGTAACTCGAAAACTATAACTCTATGAAAAAGTGTGCAATTTATATGTTGCTACATATAATTTGGTCTTAATAAGGCTGTCAATTTTCTAAATAAACTGCCCCCTCCACATAGCGGGAGAACACATATTTCAGAAATTAAAATTGCTGTAACTCTTTTGAAAAAATATTTTATTTAAACGATTCCGGATATTATCTTATCTTTAATTCTACCGTCTCAAATTTTCGATGAAAATTGCCACCTCCACTCCTTTCGGGGCGATTTTTGGAGGGAGGAAGTTTTTACGAATATGGGACCATTTCACCAAGTCTCCTTTTCCAAATGAATCAAAAATAATCAAAATCGGAGTACGTTTACTATATACAGAAAGCGCACAAACCAAAAAAGATATTCGAAATGTATACCTCCTCCGTTTGGGTTCGTCGGTCAAAAATCATAAAGCTGAGATACCAACAAAACAGTAATTTTTGTAGCTCTTCTTTCATATTGCTATTGACTGTATTGACCACCTACTACTGTTAAAACTATGCGATAAATATCGGTTTTGCTAATATTAGAGAGCTAGAAAGCGAACACTGTTGAAGCCATTAGTACAAAATCGTTTATGGAGGTAATTTGCCGACGCAGTGTATAATAATTACCGATATATAGGAAGTTTTATGGAAATTGGATAGGTTATATTGGTGCTGTAATCTTTTAATAAATACCACCTATTTTCCATGACCCGTTCTGAGCACGGGGAACCAAATCTTTATGAACTCATATAAATATTGGGTAAATTTACTCAAAACATTAAAAGTTTTTCCGGTAGATATTTTAATTATGTTTCACTTGTATTACTTTGGTCACATGAAGACAACAACATGTTTCCAATCACGGTAATGAATAAAAAATTAAAAAAATATAAAGTATTAGTGTTACACTTGACATCTAAGCCATAATTTCCCCAATAGTTATAGAAAAGATAAAAGAAATGATAAAACCTGAGCCAATATAACTACCATATGCGTGTTCATACTTGAAACTAAATTCTTAAAAGTGAGCTGTTATACTGTTTTACAATATAACCATTTGGAATAACAATATCTCAATGGGAGTAACCCAATGTTTATTTATCAATCATGAATCAGATTAAAGAAAAAAATTGCTAACAAAGATGAACATCGATTGCTGCCAAAAGTTTGATATTTAATGTTATTTACGCACTAATACACCATAAAAATAAAAAGTGATATTCAGATAAATCAATGAAACGTATGCTTACTGTAGTAAGCTATATACAAAATGATTTAGGATCTCGATTTAAGAAAATTCAAAGAGCGTCCGAATTCCTGAAAATTCTACAGAGCACATGATACAACCTAGAAACAGAGCAACGAATTTCGAATTCGAAGGAATATTTCTGTAAGTGTTACCCTAAGCGACATTCGAGGTAGGAGGTAGAAAATAAATTTGACTTGGTAAATATCGTATCAATAATGATCTCACAGAAGAATGCATCCGACGGCAAACTAACTTTTTAGAAATAATGTTTTATAATTTTGACTGCGAAAAAAAGATGTATACAAATTATACATATATATATATAAGTATACATATTGGAATAACTGAAACAATATATTAATTTTCCACTATTATATATTTTAAAAACATATAACGATGGTTTCGGCACACTTTACCTTTATCAAATGTGAGTACAAACTAATGTCTAAGATGTTAAGTTCCTATTTATAATATAAATCTTAAATAGTAGTGATTAGTTAACAATTACAAAAGCAATAGTGGACTGGACATACCATGAATCTGGAGAGTATCTACATACTATATTTACGTTGAAGATGCAAAATTATATCTGTTTTTAGATCAGTTAAATTGGTTTAGAATTTTTATTGTTGATTTTTTATGTGCTCTCTATTTTTCAGATATAAAACTTTTTTCAAAAATAAACTTACTATAGCACCAAACTTATTCTCGAAAAATAAACGATTTTCCTCACATTTACTTAGTTTTTTTCTGATAAAGCAATAAAAACCGTAATGCTGACCTTATCGCCCAGTTTTCATAACTCATACATATCTGTCGGCCAATATTAGTTGAGCTTTATCACAGTTCCATATCAAAAGGCAGCACACTGGCTAAATTAAAATAACTTTGGAATAACTGGAGAGCAATGGAAGTGTCAGCTCTAATAAATGGTATAATTAATTTATGCACTGAGGAACATAGCGACAGAAAGAGAGAGAAATTAGAGTGTGACTGTTTTTTGAACTGGAACGATGATGTCAAGCTGAGTTTTTGTTAATTCAGCTCGACGGGACTGTCATTTACAATTTCGCTGCGATTATTACTTTCCATTATTTTTTGTTTTGTTTATCAAAAATGAATGAGCACGAATCAATGTGCTTTGTAAAGCATTTCAGGCTCACATACATTTACCGTTTATCCATCTGAGAGTTGCCTTGCAAATTGTATGAGAAACGGTGAGGCATGAGATACATGATTTGTTCAAATGATGCAATGGAGTCTGTAAATAGAATATATCGAACACTGACCGGCTTAAACCCTGCTTTATGTGACTCGTGAACATTTTCAGAGAAAGATCACATCGGTTTCTGAGACCTAATAGGCTTTCTCAACTGTTATTCCTAGTGTAATGGGCATATATTTAGAATGACTGGGACTTATTTACTTTTACTTTATTTATTTCACGCTGAAGATCACAGGTCCTCGCGAAATTAGCAGTCACTCATTTTCAGTCCGATAGATTATTCCCCGTCACTATCACCTTTATACCTCGTTTAATGCACCATACACCCCATACCTGACACTGGCGTAACGAACAAATAAAAACTGTCGGTCTTATTTACTGTTAACGTTATTCATTTATACTGAAATATCAAAGAATTCGGGCAATATCCGAAAAAAATACCGAAAACTGTTTTTTTAGTTTAAAGCATTTTTAAATATGCAATGCTAGTTCTAAATATTTGTGTATGGCCAGCAATAATTCTGCTTTTTTTATTTAATCATCGGCCAACTGTAATGAAAATAAAGTTTGAATTGTTTTTAGAAATATAGATTCGTTTTTCGACAATAACGTGCACTGGTAAAAAACTTTCTATTGCTAATACATGAAATAAATCCTTGTGTTGAACCAGATATATCGGAAGATTTCGGTATAAGTGATATTTCTTTGTCGTTCTTATCGCCAACATTCTTGTTGTCTATGAAAACATCAGCGAACTTAAGCTCGTTTCTACAAAATTGTTTTTGTAAAATTCCAGATTTTGTTGCTAATTTGTAAAATTCATCATCAATCGATTAAACAACTGCATTACATTTCATGGTGCTAATCTGCAAAAATCCACGTCTGGTATTCGCACAAGGACATTGTAGCCAACTAGGGCTAGTTTAAATTTTTATTTGATTGTGCAAGCATCAAATTGACTTGCACTTCCAAAGCAATCTTAAGCGATATTAGCAAATAATAGTTTTAATACACAGGGCGTTCATAAAGTATGGAAACGCTTCAGTATCTTCTAAAATAGTAATATATAGAAATAAAGCTCTCTCGATTTTTGATTTAGATTTCCTACTTTTTAATGCAAACAGCATTATTTCATTCACTCCATGACGTCCTCATCATTTTTTTTTAATAGGTAAGCCATAATTTTATATCATAAACAGAAAACTGTTAATTCAAAAATACCAGACATATGGGTATTGACATAAGGAAATATAAAATGCAGGGTGATACAAAGTTAATATTCTCATTCAAATGCATTTATTTATTCAACACTAAAAACATCTTTGAATAACAAAATATCTCAACAAAAACCTATGAAACAATTGATAAACAGTTACCAGTTATCACAAAAAATGTTCAAATTGTGCCCCTTGAGTAACTTGATAGGATTGCGAGCAACGAATTCCTGACTTACATTTGTCAATATTTCTGCTGTAATTTGTTGCATCTCCGCTCTAATTATTTCCTTAATTTCATCATTATTAGTAGGTTGCTTCACGTAAACTTTACTTTTCAAATAACTCCTAAAGAAAAGAGTCAAGAGGGGTTAGGTCTGGAAATCTTGGAAGCATTTCAATAGATCCTCGTCTTCCTATCCAGCGATTGCGAAAAACATGATTCAGAAATTCTCTTACCAACAGAGCATAATAAGGACTTGCTCCATCTTGTTGTCTCACTCATGAATACTTGGATACGTTACTGTGTAGCATTTATTTTTCCTGTAGAAGTATATAATATATTTATTGAATGCTATATGATTTTATATTAGATATTTGTTGATTTTAAATTTCCATGTTTTCTGTAAATTTTAAGTTAAGTTCTTTAGTATTATACTTAGCAGGCCACTCTCCTAACATTTGCATTAATTTCTTACATTTATTTATCATTTATTTGAATTCATTCTAATCATTGTTAAAATTTGAGGTTATGTTAATTTCTAATTTGTTCAGTAGTTCATTTGTCTAGTGGTGGGTTCATTCAGCTGTTACACTGAACTTCTTCATTCTAGATCATTGATTATATGGCTCTTTTCATCAGAGGATAAGTAAACGTGCCATTATTTGTTTCTAAATGCATATATTATATAGCGGAAACTGCGAATAGTTCTCACAAGTATCGTTACTTTGGTTTTGTCATTTTCTCGAACTGAGATCATGCTCATCATTCGTGTGAACAAACCCAAATTTTTGACATAGTTGTTAGGGACATTTGAACTTTGAACTGATTTTTTTTGAGAATTTTTGACTTTAATTGACTTTATTGGAAAACGACTCATGGATGTGAAAGTCGCGACAGAGCCATCTTATTCTTGATTTGAAGTGGTCCAGCGCCCCATCTTTTGTTGGCACATCCTGAGTAGGTGATAGTCCCCTTTTCTTTGGTGAATTGTACACGAGAACTTAATTGTTTTATTTCCTAGTGCAGCAATATAGTACCTAGACACCAATGAGGGTTTTGATTGAATATTTTGTTGCCTGTATTGATTTGAAGATATAAATTTTAACTTTCGGATACGGAATATATGCATTCACGCCACGTGCTGTGGTTTGGGTTTGATCCTCGTTGGAAGACCATGTGAGCCTGGAATGCCGTCTATTTGTACAACCTTATGCTGTTTGGGTCCACCAGACTGGAGGCAGGGTGCCTACTAATTTAAAGCAAAACCACGTGGGATCTGGAACTTCAAGGAAATAAGGCCAGTTGGAGATCTGTTTTTTAGATATATTAAAATTATCTAAATTTCCCAATTTACATAACTGTTAATTATTTAAATATTCAATTTTCTATTGATGTAATACAGCTTTGGTAATCCGTGTCTTAAATAAGGGACCATAAGTATGATATTAATACATACAACGAAGGTTCTAGAACATTCCCTGCTTATCAAATACAACAGTAATCAATATACTAACAATTGACTAATATATTACCATGCGAGTAAGCATTTATTCGGTATTTTTTTTATATCTGTTTCAAGTTTAATTTCATAGATGAATACCAAGTTTGTACTTGAAATCATTTATAGGTATATATATGTATATATGGGTATATATATTCAACTCTTTCTTTTCACAATTTTTTTGTAATAAACGTCTTTTTTATTTTGTTTTATATTATTATGTTTTATCGTTGTCTGTGCTGTAAAGGGTATGTTAAGATCTATAAATCACCAGCGATTTTCCTGCTCTATGATGCTTGGAAGAGATCTTTAACGAGAGACAGGTGGCGTCCAAAGGGTCAGAGTCAGAAAAGTGTTTCAGCTTAGAGCAAGAACTTACGTGCCTTCGACTTAAAGAGCAACCGTTCGCCGTGAGTACCTAAAATTATCTTTGTATGAAGGTAATTTTACGGCACAACTGTCAAAAAAGGAATTAAGTATGTTCGCAACATTTCTGGATAGTTTGCAGCAGTGACATTTCCCTCAAAAATATGGTCTCACGATAGTATAATCCCTGCTCAAACATTGATTTTTTGTTGATACTGGGTACGAACTTCCATCATTCAGTTAGGGTTTTCATTTGCCCAATATCTAAAATTTAGTTTGATCATTGAACCATTTAAGCAAAAAGCTGCTTCATCGGAGAATAGCACTTTATATTCAAAGCCATTATTTTCGTTACATATTCTCTAGATCGTGTCACAAAAAACTAGGGGTCTGTCAAAATCATCTTCATTAAGTTCATTGGTCAGTTTAATTTTATAAGGATATAATTTGGTTCCTTAGAACTTTGTAAACAGCGCCACGACAAATCCTACTATTGTGGGATAACGTTGTGATTGAAGAATGAGGATTTTCATCATTTTCTAATAAAATATTCAGTTGGCTATCTTCAGAAACAGCTGGTTTGTCACTTTTATATTTATCCCTGTCCTATTCCAATAATGGATATTTTTCATTGAAAATGTTGCATAATTCTTTACGTTCACCATATCCTAATATCATCAAAATTTCTAATCGTTTTTTTTCTGATAAGTGATTCATAGTATCTGAATTTGTACTACCTCAGAATTTATTAAATTGAACAATCAGAAAGCAATGTTTAATTTGAAAATATAATCTTGGAATAATAATAATATGCAGTGGTAACTAAGAAGTGATTAGTTGTTGTTAAGGACTCCGATTCAAACGCATACTCGTTCTTATGCACTAATAGTGTGTATACAATTGAAAGCAGCTATTGAAAATATATGAATTTTTTTGTCACCCTGTATTTGATATTTCTTCATGTTAGTACCCATGTGTTTGGTAATTTTGAACTCAGAAAAATACCAGCTTTTCACTTATGACATAAAATTATGGCCTTCTCATTTGAAAAAATCTAGATGACGCCATAATTTGGAAGGTGGAGGGGATACAATTATGCTGTTTGGATTGAACGATAGAAAATCAAAATCAAAAATCGACCTGTCAGTGCTTTCACTCTATATGTTAATATTTTCGAAGATATTGAAGCGTTCCCATACTTTATGAACGCACTGTATAATCCATGCATCTTCTGAAATAATTAACTAATTTATACAGAACAATGATTTCTGAAATTATTTTTCCAGAATACTCATTGAAAACTTTTTTCCAGCTCTATTTACCGGAAGTACAGGAGTAAAAATAAACAGACTGAAAGTTCCTGATGTAATACCCCATGGTAGTTCAGTGATATTGGATTGTGATTTTACACTTGAAAGTGACGATTCAGATCTGGTACTCAAATGGTTCTTCAACAAAACATTAGTTTATCAATGGATACCAGGTGAGAACGATGAATATATTTTCATAAATATGTACCAATTTAATAATTGATTCTTCAAACATAAAAAAAGGAAATTCTAAGGTTATATTGGCACGAAGATCAGTAGAAAGAACTAAATCAATTCTTAGAGATCTCTTTTATCACACATGAAAAATAAATTCAATCTGGTCATTGAAAATCAAGAAAAACTATTGAATTTGGCTTTTTTTAAAATGATTAGGCACAATATTCTCATAATTTGTAATGGAAGCGATATAGATAAGTCTGCTTTTGGATAGTTGTAGGAGATTGTCTGTCTGCACAGGGAGTTTATATCAACCGTATTTGTTCGGCAAATAAATTGTGGGCATGGCAAATAAACAATTAAACTATTAGTGAGTTAGCTATTATTTACAAGCTTTGAAATCAGCTATTATTAATGTATTTGACCACAATACACATTTTTCAGATGGTTTGGGGTTGTGACTTCTCCAAGCAGGCCAAAAATTTCAAAAAGTTTACCGAAAATTAGAGTTTTCATTTTTTCAAATGCTGTAGAGCTAAATTGGCCAAGATCAGTTCTCAAGCCACACATTATCTATGACATTACCTAAAAAATACTACAAATACAAGTTGCCAGGATCAGTAGCCATTTGTGCCTTCGGAAGTATTTTGGGAGCTCCGTTAGCTCAAACAATACCGACAGATATATACTCTAAGCTTGATCAAAGAAAAGGCGAGAGCACTCTCGACCAACTCACTTTTCAAAAGTTGCTCGATCACTAATAAACGTACCATCCTAGAGATAATTGAATATTGAGAATTTTTACATTAGAATATCATTCTACAGTTAGCAATGAAGAGCTAGTTTTTAAATCTCACCATTTACACTGAAACTCGTGCCGATAAGATTCACTTCATTAAATAATGCAGAGAGAGATTTATGAAGCCCACTCCAGATACGTAGATACTCAAACTCTATTGTTAATGAATGATTTTTAAGGTGTCAGAATGAAGCCACAAGGTCTAGGAGTCCTGAAAGATCGTCTAGATCTTGAATATGCTGCTAGCCTGGAGGCAAATAGTAAACATCGAGCATTGAATATCATCAATGCGGGGCCTGATCTATCAGGAAACTACACATGTTCAGTGTCCACCTTACAAAGCGAAGATATCAGGACGAAGAGTATGCTTGTTCTAGGTGAGTCTTTGTCATAAATTTATTTTAAATTGTTTATTAAGACAAACCTGACAAATGTTCACAAAATAAGATTCATAAAGCTGACAACTCTATAGGGGAACATATTTGCACGGCACAAAATTGCACGTCCCTGTACCTAACATTTAAACAATGGTGTAATTATTAAACGGACAGATAGTGCGAATTCTTGGTTAATGTCGTCATCGATTTATAAAAAGAATTATTTTTTTATGGAATAACTGATGAGAGATTTTCAATAGTCCATTCACTTCAAATCAAAGATGGAAGGACTCAAGAGCAAGTCATTAATTCTTGAAGTAAAAATTCCTCTAAAATACTTCAAATCCCCGATAAATCTATATTTTCAATATTTTCTACTCCCATAATTCAAATCATAAGCTACATTAATGAATATTTTAGACCTGCCTTTTACTGTCTACATTCAACTATTAAATGGACTTTCTGAGTTCTGATAGAAAAGGTTAATGTGTTACGGTCTTATTGCTGAATAATACTGGTGAAAGATCTATGCCACCACGGAATTTACTATCATCTTTTAACTGTTCTGATACTACTTTTACCCTAAAAGTCTTATGTCCGAACCTTTAACACTTTCCGCCAATCACTGCAGCAATGCACTTGTTGCTATTTTCTGGCCTCCTATATTTGGCATTAGCCGTGGTAAGGCTATAACCGAAGCATTAGACCCCGAATGATCTGCATGTTGAGTCGAGCATCGATCATCAGCCCACAATTTTTGTACAGGGATTTCATGCTCTCCAACTCTCAGCGTGATGTTTCCAACCTGCTTCCTATTAGATATGAGAACTGCTTTAGTCTTGTTTTTTGCCAGTTCCAAGTTAACTGCTTTCATCCAATAGCTGATCTTCTTGTAAGTTATGCCAAAGGCGAGGTTTAACTCTTCGAAATGTTGTGCCACGATTACTATGACCACATCGTCTGCGTCGTCCACAAGTTTAACCTCTATCGGTATTTCCGCTTTTAGCAGACCGTCGTCCATAATGTTCCACAGGAGAGGACCCCCCACTGAGCTCTGTGGTACACCTCCAGTGATTTAGTATTCCTTGTTGTACTTCAGGAGCCTATCAGTAAAATACCTAGTCACCATGTTTCGAAGGTATTCTGGTATTTTCACCTCGTTAAGAGCCTTTATAATACAGTCTCTAGACACCAAACAGTACTTGTTTACACTCCCTTCCATCTAGTCCCTGCAATGGCGTCCTTGCCAATGTTTACGAACTGGTTAATCGCATCTAATGTAGAGTGCCCTTTCCGGAAGCCATACTGGTTTCTGTCTAGTAGCGGTTCCACTGCTGCTTCAATTCTTTGATGAACTATTCATAACATATTTGCTTCACTCCGTTCGGACTCTTCCGGCCACGCTGCGATTCCCTTCTCTTTCTGATGTTCTCTTTACGGAAAGTACTGATGTGTTCACTCCACCAGTGCACCGATAGGAGTTGGTTAAAGCTACATCTTCTAGCCATGCTAGCATCATAGGCATTCACTATTTTTTCAAGTTCGCTGTCTTTAATACAGAATTTCCAACACTGAGCGGATCCTCATCCAGAGCTACCGTGAACGCAGTCTCATCGAAGGAGTTCGCCTTCCAAACAATTGTGTTTGTTGGTCGGTTAGTTCTTCCAGTATTCTTTCCGTGATATAAAATATATAATGAATAAACTTATCTACCCTAAGGTGTTAAAGTATGTATTATTCTTGTATGAATTTTGCCCATGCTTTCCTGTCTTGCACTATGTTTTTAGTTTCTACCGATGTCTTATTTCTTTTCTCCAGAATTTCGCCGCCGTATCATCCCATTTCTTCTTTGGTCTCTTTTTGTTTTTGGACTGACTTGGCCTGCAGTATCTTTTTGACCTGTAAATCTCTATTAATCCTCGTTGTGTCCAAACCATCTTAATTGTTGTTTTTCCAAGGTGGTCGTTATGGGTTCTATATTCAGATCTTCTCTTATTCTGTCTGTCTGTCTCCTCTTATAACCCCTTCTAATAAAATTTCGCAGTGGTCACTTGCTGTGTAGGTAGCCGCTAACAAAATTGAGGTCTATAATGGAACTTTGGTTTATTGCCACTATTGAGTAGAACAACATCTAAAGCAGACATGGACTGGACATCAGACACTTTGTGACCATCTTTCCCACACTTAACAGATTTTGGTCCGATCAAACTCACTTTTACATCGAGCAGCAAGATGTCCTTAACGTCAGCACTTATAGAATTTGTTTATTCTCATCAATCCTCTTATTCGGCAATTGACCCAACCAGTCCTGATCTTGCAGTGCTCGCCGATTACCTTCTTCGCTATAGGCACTGCCGGATTCACTACGGCTGTCATGGTACCACCATAGGCCTTGCGCAATTATCTGACTGCGTCCTGACACTCACCTCCAGCCACTTTTTGCGATGCTGCATGGACCTCTTTGGTTGTAGTGGTGTCAACGAGGTCTCCTATTTCGAGATCTTCTTGGAGGCCTCTTACTTATGACCTTGGCATCATTTTTGAGAGGGTCTGCAATAGTGTTTAGCAGGAGATGTCCTTCATCGTTATTCTCCTTGCTGAGTATGATCAGTAGGTCTCCGGTAGCTGCCTTGCGAATTTTATCGAATGTCGAGCGGACTAGCTCATCGTTTATATCTCTTTTTAGCCTACAAGCTATCTCAGTGTACTTTCCTTTATCCCTCGGTCGAATGATTATTGCCTTCAGCTTATTGGCAGATCTTCGTATCCCCTTCAGTTTAGACTGCAAATGTTACTTTTGAGGCTGCCCGCTGTGCTGCTTCATATTATTTTTTATTTGAACCAGCTGCCAATATGTTGTCTTCTTATCGGAGTACAAGCTATCTTCAGCGCTGAATGTGGCCGAATCAGATTTGATCTTCATGTTTTCAGGAAGCAGTGTTTCTATCTTTTCGGGTGTGGTCAGGACCGCTTCCCTTTTTCTTTTTCTCTCACTCTTTGCGTCTCTGGTGACGTTCTCTGCATCCTCTTGGTCCTTCGGCTGTCACGTAATTGATCCAGGGTTGAGTCACTATCTCCATCACGCCCGTTGTCTGCCTCCATCAATGTCTCAGCGACTGCTCGAGCATAGAGTACTGTTGGTATTATACTAGCATATTTTGTTGCCAGGCAGGAGAGGCGCTGCAGCTTACTATGCGCGTTGTTTTCCAAGGATTTCAGTCTCCTAAAGGCTGTAATTATGCTGGTAACCTTGGACTTTATCTCCTTGAGGAGATTTGCTCTCGGATCGATTATGTGTGGGTGTATATGTGCCGTATGGGCTCTTATACTATTCGAGATATCCCAACCAAATTTTGCACGCATATTTATCATACCTTAGTACAAGTACTGTCAAACTTTCAGTGGGAGTCTATGTGGTGGGATCCATACCTGAAAGTCTATTGTATATTTTTTAACTTTATGGCTGCATTTTGATGGTCTTTTTCCATGTATGTATGTAGAACGTTATTAGTATTATCTAGTAGTGGCTGTAAGTGTGACTGGATCTCCTAGGTTGAGGGTTCCATACCTCTAATTCCAAAAGAAGTATCTCTAAGCTCTGTGGCTGTATTTTCATGGATTTTTCGCAGTATGTTACTGAACTGTTTTGTGAGATTCTATCAGTGCGGCTGGAACTTAAAGGTGAAGGGTCCCATTGCGGAAAATCCCTAAGACATATGTAGGAAAAAATTTAATGCTGTTCTATCTTAGTAAGAGGATCTGAATTGATGTTCAGATTGTTTTTACGTGCTTGTAGGATCCTGAGGTTATCGTACCGTAATCTACTAAAGTGTTTGCCCGGGAAGTGCCGTGTAAAACAGTAGTACTGTATAAAATGGAGCCATTGAAGTAACGCCATTTAATTTAAATGGCTAAATGAATGTGTATGACTTGGTCATTTAAGCCGGCAACAACCTGATTTGTTTTGGGAATATATTTTAGGTGATAGGATAGTTAAAAAACCCTTCTTTCTCAAATATCTACCATTACGACGTTATCATAAATGTTCAGTATAAATCTTCAATTCTTTCAAACGAATTACAAATTGACAATTATTGAAATATAAAGCCAGGAAAACAGTTGAGAAAAATGGTTCTGTGCAACTCGGTGCGTTTATTAGACACTTCTTTACCGATTCTAAAAGAAGATAGAGAAAGAGTTTTTAAAATTTATAGGAATAAGATCTGGAAGACACATTTAATACATTTTAATGTATTTATTCAATTTGTAGATTTTCATGAATTGATTCATCTATAGGTGAAGCGGATACTATGGATAAAAGTTTAAACAAATGTCTTAGATTCTAAACAGAGTAAATTTCTCGGAAAGATCAACTGTTGCTCCTAATTTATTCATGGGAATGTTTCAATCGTTATTCTTTTCTAAATTGAATCTTTCACCAAGAAAGATAATCAATGGCGTGGACCCAATCAATTCAAAATTTACGATGAAGACAAAAGAGGGAATCAGTATTTTATCACTACACTGAGTAGATCAGTACCTTTTTGATTGTATAATAATTCGGAATAAAATTTTCATAAAATTTGTATAACATTGAGTTAGGAATAGAGGTAATCGTGCTAATCTACCAAGACAGTACAGTAACCAGATTTGCAGCGATGTTAAGTACCTACCTATTCAACTGATACAAGTGTAGAATCAATATTTATTCTTCCCTTCATTTTCTTCCGAACCACAGATTCCCAAGTGCTATAAACTCTCCCATGTCTAGGTTCAGTGCTCAAAATATTAAGCACTTCAGTAAAGTTGGTCCTATTATTTAAAAAGATTCAAACTTTTAGTGTATTATCATTGTTGAATGTATTTTCTTTTCAATGGAACCTACTATCAAGAATCCTCTTTCAAATTAAAGAAGATTCATAGAAATCGGAGCACGTTTTCAAAGCAAACAGAGCGAACGGATAGAAAAAACAAGGAGAACCTTCGAATTGTTACTTCTTCCATTGAGAAGTCGGTCTAAAACCAATAACTGACTTCGAATTAGTGATCAGGTCAATAATTAAGACAACTTGAAGTACCTCTTACCGTTCCCTATTACTAAATTTCTTAGTAATCAACTAATTCAATGTAAAACATAAGGTGAAGGGTTAGGATGCCACACTTCTGTTATTTTTAGATTTTTTGTAAAAAATAGTATTAAACTATTGAAGAATGAGTATTGACAACAAAAATTCTGCGCAAAACTACGTTTACTCATATTGAAAATAAATATAATACATATATTAGAGTACAGGTAAAAAGACACATACGACATTCATGTTCGATATATATTAAACAAGCACAAGCTGGCAACACCGCGCTTGTAGTACCTACCTATTTGTTAAAATATTTGTGAGATTCGAGGTTCTTATATTGATGGCGTACAATATTAGTTAGCTTAAAAAATATTCACACATTCCCTTTTACTTCAAATTAATTTTATGCAAGAATTTTATCGCAGATAATGCTTTATACCACCAAAACCGACATTCATGGATGTCGGTGAAACTTTGCGCCAAGTACATATTTTGAGTTATTCTAGAATTGAAGACAAAAATTTATGAAATCAAATGAAATGCCAAGATATTCATAAATTATAAGTAACCATTACCATTCTGTGTGATAATTTAAGAAAAATTCTATAACCAATTTCAATTTATCTAAAATAACTATTTTCATAAAATAAAATTGAAATAAATAATTCCGTTTGAACCAATTTTCAATAAATTTTTAAAAATATTTATTCAGAAAAAAAATTATCAGACTTCTACAAATCTTGACATTTCAGAGTTTTCTGAGGCGAAGAAACATATTTCCAGTGTCTGTCTGTGACACGATTATCTTGTGAACAAATCCATAGATTTTGCTGCTCTGTCTTTTGTTTTTTGTTTCGTTGCCACTCGCCGGTGAGGAGCGCGTAGCTGCGGGTTACAATGACCGATGATGCGGGCGCGCGTTCGAGTCTCTGTAGCATTGCATTCTCCTCCTCTCGCAAGGCAACGGGAAACCAGTGAGAGTATATATTCCCTAGTACAGCTCTGGAAGGGTGTACTCTTAAAATTTATCTTGGGACAAATCGGTGTTTCGGAATCCATGTTAAACTGTAGGTCCCCTTGTCTGTGGTAACACTTTCAAGGCAGAGAAGCCGCCAACGCTCAAATACGAGTACGGCACTTAAAGAAGAAAACTCGCCGGTGGCACGGAATGAGAATCTTGATCGCACTCGTTGCAGCGCAATAGCCGAAAATTTTGTTCTGCTCAAGACTGTAGCGTGAAAACAGCTCAAAGGATTTTTATTGAACTTTTTTACAATATTTTTCTGATCGCCCTTGACGACCCTGTCAAAATGCCTTCTCTGAGAAAAAAAAGTTATGCTCAATTAAAATTTCATATTTTCTACCTGTTTATTCATATTCTGACTAAACGGTTCGTCCTGAGTTATCCTTTCAACAATGACAACAGCCGCATATGTTCCAATGAGAAAGTACAGAGCACCACACTCTAATTTTTCACATGGAATTATTATCATATTGTATTATTTATTATTTCTATGACTTGAGCAAGCTTGAAATGGATTATTGTTTTAAGTCAGAAGTTAATTAAAATTGGGCCAAGTCTGATCAATTTTTTTTTCTGAATAAATATTTTTTTTAAATTTATTGAAAATTGGTTTAAAAGGAATTATTTGTTTCATTTTTATTTTATGAAAATAGGTATTTTAGATAAATTGAAATTGGTTATAGAATTTTTCTTAAATTATCACACAGAATGGTAATGGTTACTCATATTTTATGAATATCTTGTTATTTCATTTGATTTCAAAATTTTTCAATTCCAGAGTAACTTGTAAATGAATACTTGGCGCAAACTTTCACCGACATCCAGAAATGTCGGTTTTGGTGGTATATCCTTTTACCAGATTTTTTTACTGGATTGCTGGCAGTTTTATCTAATTAGAACATTTGAACTGCTTTCCCCTCACGCTTCACCCAATAATTTGTGTATAAATACTTACTATCGTTTATCAAGTCTCGTGCAGATCATCATATACAGGGCGGTCTAAACCAAAAAGGAGACTTGGCGCAAGTTAACGATCGTAACTATTGATAACCATTTTCAAAACTGATAGCAGGAGTGCATTATCTTTACCTTTACCGCACAAGCATTTATCATAGATTTTCAGTTCCACAATTTAATGATATGAAACGTCAGATTTCTTACCCAAGCAAGACAAAAGGAATAACCGGATAGTAGGTAACGCCAGAGAATACTGCATACAGTCATGGTACAATAAGACCTTAGGTCTGCGTACAGTGAGGTTTCGTCTGGCAATGCTTCGTAGATTCTACATTACTCTTTCTCTTTCTTCTCATATCGCATCGGAAAAAATCAGAAAACGTGGTGTGAGGCCACCACGAAAAATAAGTTGATGTGGCAAAAGAAGATTCAATTCAAAAATTATTTACATAAGTACTAACTCAGCTCACATTGTACAACTTGTTTCAAAAGCATAATATGATAAGCTCTATTGCGGTTAATATGTAGGCACATATATGCTGTATTTATCGTCAGACAGCGATAATTCGTTTGAAATCAACAGCAGCCCATACCAATCATTGTGTTTGTCTGATTTTTGAACTTTAGGCTTTATCTCCCGTAGATAATTTAATGAAATTTATTAGCGTTAAATTCAGTGAAGTTTTACTACCTATATATACATATAGTATTGTAATAGTAAACATTTCATGCGTTAGACTGAATTTAATATCTGCGGGTTACACACATTGTTGCAACGTTGCATGCTCAAATGGTTTCAATTAATTACTTTATGGGGTATGAGTTAAATGGCGCTCAAATTTAATTGGCACGCGGCTGGTTGAATTTTGTTCTTTTTCCAATATATTTAAAGGTAATTGGATATTGTTTTTTTGAGGTGTACTGGATATGTGATGTGAAAAGGTTAATATTTAATTCGTCTATAGGCAATGTAATCACGTTCCAGTAGTTGGTTTGCACAAATTTTATTTTGAGGCGTTTTTATCGGATGAGCAGTCAATTTAAATAGAGGCTAACGATGTTTTCTGACTGTATGCCATTGTAGTCCATGACATATATTGTAAATGATCGAATATGTCAATTATGGTGAAAAATGTATGTTGAAAAATACACGATGGCTGCTAGACTGAAGGGACACTGAAGGGTTCTCGCAATTTTCTAGTTTTTATGAGATTTGGACCTGCCAAAATGTGAGCATATTCTCCAATATTTATATATGCTTAAAATTTATACATATGTATGTATTTACACATGTATGTTTTGTAAAAAACTTGGCATTCTATGTAAATTAACGTGGAATAAAGTACAATATTTTGATAAATTCTGTGAAATAAATTCAATTCGTTTTGATTTCTGGATGTCGATGAAAATGGGCGCCAACTACAAGATTTAATTGACTCAAGAAATGAAGACAAAACTTTTTGAAATCAAATGAAATGCCAAGATATTCATGACTTCACCATTTCTAATTTCCACTGATAATTTAGGAAAGGTCCTGTAAACCTTTTATCTTCAAAACTATCATTCATTAGAAGAAAATTAAAGTAAATATTTCCTTTTCAACCAATTATCAACAGATTTGAAGAATATTTGTTCAGAAGAAAGAGAACGAGAAAATATTAATCTCAGAAATCAAGTTGAGACACTGGAAAGAAACCTGCAGAAGATGATAAGATTTCCGTAGATAGTGTTTGCCTTAAACTGAACACATTACTATGTTTGAAACATCAACAATATCGGAAGATCTGATACAAGTCCCCTTAAAATAGAATTCAACACAGTATTCGTAAAAGATATCTAGTTCTAGAAAATACTAAAAAGCTCAAAGGAACTTACATTTTCATTACTACCGATCCCATGAAAAAACAACAAAGAAACGAGCAAAATCCTTAGAAATTATCTGATAGAAATCAGAAACACAACAAAAGATAATTGCTACATTAAAGGCGATAAGTTATATCGAAGTAATAAACCTTATAGCGTAGAACATATTTTAGATCTTGGGGAGGAACAGGACTATAACCATTAACGAAAAGGAAAGAGAACCTCCTGACTCTAACGAAAGAAAACCTTGTGGAACAAAATCGGGATCAATCGAGAAAATACATCGCATATACAAAAAGAAATTCAAACAGACTCCAACGAAGGATACAGTAAGGAAGAAAAGGAAGAAAGAAAGGAAAAAATAAAGAAAGAGGAACCAAAAAATAAAAATAACGCAGTGGTCATATCTCGAAGGAGAAAACCATCAAAAAGGTCGCAAAATAATGAGGTGTATCTGAGATAAAAAGAATATGCATCAATTTGTCAAAAATATTCATGATCTCGCAAGTTACTCTACTTTTTATGAAATTCGTTGTCAAAATGTGGCTGGACTTAATTTTCAATCTATATAATGTATATTGCAAACTACATCAACGCCGAATTAAGCATAGCTGATGGTTATTTTTTATGTATCCGATACCATCAAATCAGCTACAGAACATGTTAATATTGGTGCTCTTACAACTATAAAAATTAAAGTTTATGACGCTGACAATCGAACTAAAGTAATCACAGCATTTTTATTGAAATCACTCTGTTTTAGTACAACATTTTATAATCAGCTTAGAAGATAATTTAAATAAATGTGCAAATGTCCATGAACATATCATTATTGCTGATTTTAATCTTTATATTACGATTTGCAATGAAATTACACAAGAATATCGTGATCTGTTAATGCGATTTAGTTTTGCTTCTTATATTAACGGTATCACCAGACCCCATATAGGAAAGATCAAATAAAATGTATTGATTACATATTTGGAAAGACACTGATCTCAATCGCTGACTCCTTTGTTTTCAAAGTACTTATCACTGATCATTTTGTTAGTAATGTGTATGATGATCATCACATACGTAGAAATAATTATCATAAGTAGAATAAGCAATGGTAAGATTTTTCTGATCATACATCATACATCATACATCATACATCATACATCATACATCATACATATATAATAAAATTGTAAGATATTAAAGATATTTAAGAAAAAATAATATGTATTATTAGAGATCTAACTTAAATTATAGGCTACATTTTATCGCGTCTGTCTGTCTGTCTGTATCTAAGTTGTTGATGAATCACGAGTAATTCCAAAAACAAAGAAACACGTATTGAAAAACGAAGAAGCGACTGGATTACTCCAGAATTAATTAGAGCCTGCAATACAACAAAGACTTAGTATTTTTAAAAAGAGACTTCCAAATAATATAGAGACTAATTATTTTGTTTTATAAGTCAAATTGAAAGTATCAAAAATATGAATGTTTGAGATTGCATTTGTATAATATTAGATTTTATAAATAATATTATTTTCCTGTGAATATGGACATTTTGAACTTTACTATATATAAATAGATCCATGTTTTAAGTACTTAATATTTATTGATAGAAATATCATATACATTGTGGTCTTGTAATATTTTTTAGTTTCGCTGATGAAGGCTGAAATTTAAACTAAGCCGAAATATACGATTTTACATGAAGATCTTTCATTGAATGCCCTTTTAGGCCGTATAACCTGAATTATTCTAACCAACATAGTTACTGTCGGCTGTGACTACCCTTTGAAATATATATATATATATATATATATATATATATATATATATATATATATATATATATATATATAATGTTGATGTTTAAGAAACAAACAATTGAAACCAATGAGATTTCCAGTAATGACTCGTTACTAACAATACGACAGAATTATGTTTTGGAAGCAATAATCATGAATTACATTGATCTGTGCAAGCTTTCTTATACCGCTAATGAGTCAAATACTAGGTAAGTATAAATCTCTGTCCCTAGCTCGCTCAAAATTGAATGGCTAGATGAGAAATAACAATCACATTTCGGAATCACTGAGTTTGTTGATGTATAACAGATATCCAAATCGAATATAATCGATTATGGATAATAAAATGAATTCACCTATATTAGGTGAGTCGACAGGACCCTAGGGTCCATGTCGAACATGCGGTGTCTAGGTCACCTGCACAGTTCGTACATTAGCCTCCTAGCATAACAGATATGCCGGGTCTCACGTATTATTTTGTCATATACCTTATGACTAAGTGAGGGTGATGACAAGTTATATTGGCCTATCACAACAGTAAAAAAACGTTGTACGGATTTGCATCAGCAAGGAAATGCAAGAAGTAAAATGTTCTTGTAATATCTTATTTATATGTTAGAATTGCTATAGATAAATTCACATATGTTACCTACGTTTATTTCGTAGCGAATAATAATAAAAGCTTCTGTTGTTATGTTGCATACACTCACTTTTTTATTACTTTAGAATGACGTTACATGTTGAAGACATTTCTAACAGTTCAGTAACATATTCTACACAATTTTTTCCTTTTATTCCCTTTGATTATATAACGGGCATATAAAAATTGAATTATTTTTGTCTGAAGTTTATTTAATTATACAATATTAATATGTTTCACAACACAATCTCCACCAAGGTGCGGTCTCTACAGTATTCAGCGTACCGTACTGACTGCCCCGGACTGACTAATTTCGCAGCAAATCATCTTCAATATATGGACAAGCACGTCCTTCGCGAATCTTCAACAGACATCTTCCAACGCCACACGTACATTCCACCACTAGCGCCAACTTACTAGATGCTTCGGGATATCACTTGACCCTGGCATGCATCGCTGACCAATAGCAGCATGCTCTACACTCACACCTGCCGGGCCCCACCAACATCCATACTCGTCAAGGTGCTGCGCCCTCTGACGAATCGCACACGCCTCGATAATTGCGTTGACCCAAGTTCATCACATTTACATAATAACAACAGAAAAAAGATGTACTATGATTTCTTGTGTACTCATTACAGTATCTCTACTGCTGCTATTTAAATATGATATATCTTGCATATAAGCAGCAAGATATCGTTAGATAACTAATGTAATAATATAAAAACTTGCTTTTAAATTATTCATTTGCTCAACCTCCGTTTCCCATATAAGACAAAAACTGAATTTCTAAAGTTATATTTTCTATAATTGAGAGCTGCAGTCATAAGGCAAATCGTTTGACTATGTCTGCCCACCCTTTAGTAAATCATTTCATGCTCAAAAATTATTTGACAAAATGAGCTCTTTTTTTTATATAATTCGAAATTGAATACTGCACTAATAAGGCAAATTGCTTGACCATGTTTGCCCACCCTTAAGATTCTTTTTAAATGATTACAAAATCTTTTTATGCCCAAAAATTGTTTGACACAATGAGCTTTGATAGCTTAAAATGAAAGGAAACGAATGAAAATCAGAGAATCGTTTGACAATTTTCGCCCCATAATTGCCCACCAAATAGTATCGTTTGCCCACACTCCAGTTGCGAGAAAAAAATTGAAAATAATGTTTTTATAATAGAAAATTTTAACTGCAGTTATAAAGCAAATCGTAAGACAAGTTTATTTCTCTGATAGAGCCATATAACGTTCTTATCCCTTATATTATTACTTATTTAAAAAATATTTGAGATATATGGATTAGCCTACAAAGAAAAAGTATGTTCATAGTTAAACTTTTAACCTTTGTACTATGAGGTTAATTAGGACAACCTAAACAATTTGTTACTATACTCAAAAACTGTGTTATTAAATAAATGATTTACTACTCAATATTATATATCTTTTTAAGATCAAGATTGATCTAATAGTTTTATGAAACAATTTCATACGAATCATGGTCAAACCATTAGCATTATGACTTCTATTCTAGAAAAAAAAATGTTTCTGAGAAAAACGATATACCTAATTTTGTTTCTTATAAGTAGTAGTAGTAGTAAATGTTACAGAGGTTATTTTAGCAAACAATGTTTGATTATAATATTTCTTTTGATTCATCTAAAAAAGGGGTGATCAAACATGTTCGCAGGATTTGCATTATGACTGCAGTTTTCAATCTTGGAAAAGAATATTGTTTGAAACTTTGTATTTGTTTTTTCCCAAATGGAGTGTCGGCTAACAAAACTAATTGGTGGGCAGACATGGGCATATAATGTTCAAATGATTCTATGATTTTCATTCGTTTCCGTTCATTTTAAGCAATCAAATTTCACAGAGCCCATTTTCTCAAATAATTTTTGAGCATAAGACTATTTTCTAATAATTTAAAAACAATCTAAAGGGTGGCCAGACATGGTCAAACGATTTGCGTTATGACTGCAGTATTCAATTTTCAATTATATAAAGAAACAAACGAAATTTTATTTTTGCTTTGTTTTTCGGAAATAGAGAGTGGGCAGACGAAACTAATTGTTGGGCAATCATGGGAAAAAGATGATTAAACGATTCTGTAATTTTTATTTGTTTCCGTTGATTTTCAGTTATCTTATTTCAAAGAACTCTTCCATCAAACAATTTTTGAGCATAAAACAAGTTTCTCATCATTTAAAAATAATCTAAAGAGTGGTAAAACATGGTCAAACGATCTGATTTATAACTGCAGATACCATTTTTGAATTATAGAAAAAAAAAATGTTTTTTTTTTCCGAAAAGTACGTTGGCAAACGAAACTGATTGGTGGGCAAACATGGGTAGAAAATATTTAAGCGATTCAGTGATTTTCATCCACTCACGTTCAATTCAAGCTTTCAAATTTCACAGAGCTCACTTTGTCAAACAACTTTTGAGTAAAAACGATTTTATAATAATTTAAAAAGAATCTAAAGTGTGAGCCAACATGAGCAAACGATTTACTTTATGACTGCAGTTTTCAATTTTCAATTATAGAAAAAAAAAATAGTTTTTATATTTTTTGCGGACATGGAGGGTGGGCAAACGCAACTGATTGATGGGCAAACATGGGCAAAAAATGGTCACACGATTCTGTGATTTTCATTCGTTTTTTCCGACTTTGCGGGTTAAGGAAAGATGTCGAAAAGATTAATATTACGAAATAAGTGTAGGCTTGATAGTGCTTCCTTCAAGACGCCTTTGATTAGGGATTACCTTCACAATATTCATATTCTCTTGTAAAATATAAGTACTCGTTTTCTAATCGTTATCAATTTTATTAAACTGTTTTATTGTGAATATTATCGCTTGATAAGAATGTATAATAATGTTCATACTAATACCACAGATTAAACAACAACCAGAAGTTTAACTGAAAGAGAGTTCCGATGCTGTGGCCTGTGACCTTGAGCGCTTGAGCTCTATGAAAAATCAGCCTTGATTAGGGCATGTTTCTAAAATCTAAACTTTCCTAGCATCGGCCTAGTATTTTAGTTATCGATTAAAATACTGTTAGAAGTAGAAAGGTGTTAGGTACATTTATTCATTCACAGTCACATTCAAATCGGAAACTTTTTTTTTAAGGGGTATTTAAATTTAAACAATACAAGCTTGAATATTATCTCGTCTAACAATGTTAGGGTTGACGTAAAAATTTTCAAAATTATTATTGAATATTGTGGGTACCAAAAAGGTATGAGTTTTCTTTTTCATTTGCTTCCCAATGACAAAAATTTATATATTTTTTGTAGTGCATTTGTTTAACTTTTACAAGTCTCACAATTACGTTTTAGCATTGATTTTCTTCTAAATTATTATCAGTTTAAGATTTATTTTGGAAAACAATTTTTTCTGAATCTTCTGAGTAATTTTTTTCAGTTTTTCGAGCAACAAATATCGTTTATTTTTTATAGCTAATTGTCACCATCGCTTTCACAGTTTTTTGTCCAATAATGAAATAAATTTAAACATAAAGCCTCCTTAAAGTCTCTTTGAAATTGAATACGGGATGGGTTTCGGCAATCGCCACTTTGTTGTCTTCATTGAATCTGAGTGTGATTAAAAATGTGAGAGCTATAGAACCTAGACAATTCCAAATTTTGAGCAATCGATTTATTGCAACTTTCAAGAAATTCATGCATTTCACTTTATCAGTTACATTAATATTTCCATTATTAACTTGCATTCGGTTAAAGACACTTGTTTAAGACGCCATTTAATGATCTGATCCTTTACAATTTGAAAGCTCGATTGAACATTTTTGAGGATGATGTTTGTGATGAATTCAATTATTCTAATAATTTATACACCATCAAAAAGAATCCACTGTAAGAATTGCTTATACTGGTAGATCTTCGAAATAAACATACATCTGCATACCTACCCGTAGTTAATTAGATATCAAATATGCATAAATCCAAATAAAAATTATTGTCTATTCTCAGAGGATAAAAAATATCCTTACTTTCGGGATTATTTAGCAATCTAAAAAAACTTTATAACTTTCATTATTACAATTCTCCACTAATCAAATTTTGTGAGATTCGTATTTTCTCTCCATGTTTACATAATATGAATTAGGAAGATAAACTCTACTTTAAAACTCACTATGGCACTAACAGAACAACATACTGCTGTATTAGCTACCATGGCAAAAGCGATAGAGACGATATGTTCCTCCAAATTATCTGCTACCCGTCTTGTTTTTATTGGACAATAAGATCTTATATTATTATTAACATATTCACATAATTAAAAAATCCAATCAAAATCAAAGCTGTTTTAAAAAATTGTGAGCTTAAAACCAAATCTGTATGGATTCGACTTGCTCCAATATTTTATAAAAGATCTGGTTACAAAATTCATATTTTTAAATAATATAGATAATTATTCAGATTACCAAACATATTTATTACACCAATTGAATTTAGGTATATGTATTCATTCTATATTCTGTAACAAATTACAATTTTGTTTTGTTTTGAGTTTCCCTGCTCAATTTTTTTGTCATTTAGGGTCTAAATTTGGAGGTCTTTTGAAGCTATGCCATACTGATTACTGGTTTCAACAGCAACAAAAATCACATAAATGTGTATGAATACAATCAGTGACCACTATACTTCAAACATTTCCATGCTCAACATTTAGTCACACTATTCATGTTGATAAAACGTGGATGATCATCGAACAGATTCTCGCTTAATAATGGCTGAACTCATTAGGCGAGATAATAGTTTAGTTTTGCAGCAATTTATGAGTAGTAGGTCTACAACAAAAAAACAAACTACTACCACTGTCGTTGAATAATATTTTCATACAAAAACCCACACTGCGAATCAATTTTCAATCAGTATAAATGCTTACGAAAACCTTAATTCAATTGTATATGGGCACCATTCGAAAATTAATACCTGCTACTACTACCACTTAAATTAACATGGTGAATGATGTTTTTGGGTGAAATGTAATCAAATCCACAAACAATATATATTATGCTGTGTTACTTAAACCACACCCTATCGGTCTTATTTGAAAATGTAATTATTGCTGCATAATATAGTGAAGAAGGATGTATAAGAATTTCAGAAACTCTACGCTATGCTAAAAAAGGCTTGGAAATATGATTTTGGAATAAATAGTTATTGAAAGAATAAATAAACGACGCATTAAATAAATATCAACTGAGATCATCTGATTGATGCAGTGTGATGCTTATTATTATGAAAACACAAGATTTATTGGGATTGAATAATAATTTTCAAGTAGCAACGTCTATTACAGTAACTTAGTAAAATCTCTATGTATTTTTCTAGAACATCCCATAAAAATGATTGTTCGAATAGACACGCATTTCATTATTATTTAAGAGAAAATAATCCTTATGTAAAAATATCTTCTTCTTAAACTAAATGTTCTTCAACGGTTTCGAATAGGAAGATTATGAAATTGGACTAAATGATTCACATTTGCAGATGTATACGAAGAGGAAGATATTCAACAATTATAGGCAACTGATTTCCTATGAAGTCTAAAGAAACTTAGCTATTTAATGTTTTTTCAAAAAAGTATAATCCAATTAAGTAAATGAGCACCGTCAATAATTCCCTAAACATTTGAAGAACATCCAGATTGAGGAAAAGTTTCTAGTAGGTACATACGGATTTTCTCTTAAATAAAGCGACCAATTCATACAACCATTTTTATGGAATGATTTCGAAAAATACATAATAAGATAATCTATATTATTCAGATTTTTTTCATTGTGCTCAATTAAAACTACAATAGAGATTATATGTACACCAAATGTGGCACGTCAATTAAGAAGCATTCCAATAGTGTCAACTAGGATTTGACAGCAGCTGTAATCTTCTCGATTCTCGGTGATGGACCCCCCAGAACGTTAAGCTCATCTTATTTTTTTGTATGTTGTCAAAAACACAGCAGTGAGACACAGCTAATTCAAGCAAATAGTGGTTATTTAAAAATAGCCTTTCTATTATTTAAAATCTAAATAAATGCAGTATTTGGGAATGTACAGGAATTACTTAACAAAAGTTATAGTATTTCTTGAGTGGTTTTCGAACCGTATGTAAAATACAGCTTATCGAATAGATTTGATAGTTGGTCACCGTCAGGAATCTATGGTTGGAACAAAACATAAAAACTGGAAGGTAACAGAAATGTTATAAGTTGCAACAAAACTATAGATTTATTGTTCTTCCTTGAGAAAAAGACTCAATTAGTGATCTTGCAAAATACAACTTTTGATTTCTATTTCTTCTTTTATTAGTATTACCTCTCTCTAAAATTTGCCACGTATGTGATATCTGAAATACCTATTTAAAATTCTCCAATCTTTAACAAATGCTATAATACTAATGAAATGATTATTTCAATTTTATATATAAATATCTGAAAGTTATGTTACATCCTGATAAATTCTAAACAAATAAACTAATATTACAAATAACTCATTAAAGTTTTCTCATTTGGAGCTTGTCCTATATCGAAGTTTGTCAAATTGATGCATATATACACGTTACAAACATCAAACGATGAATGCAACTCATCACACTGGAGTCACTTTAGTTTTAAAGACAGTTTTCTCATTATTTTACCTCCCATTCTATACTAACACCATTTCAATAGACATAACACAAACACGTCTAATCTCGGATCGGGATCGCAAACATGTCGGCTGGCTATATAATATATATAGCTCAACTCACTCTAGGTACCTACTGTGATGCACTCGTCTGTCCTAATGAGACGCCCGCATGTCAAAAGCCGAAATCAAATAGAATCAGTAAGAGAGAAGGTGTCAAAGACTACAAACAGAGCGAGTGAATGAGAAAATGCCCATGTGCAGGAATTGCTTATTCTTTGGTGTATACAGTAGAGAATTCTTCATAATAAGTCAGGTCGTTGTAATCCAACTTTGATTTTCGTATGAAAAGAATGCATTTAAAATTGTATGCAATAGAGTATTTGTTTTTTGTATTCCATCTGGAATATCAATCAACATCCTAGTTAGGAACTTATTGTTTTCTCACATTATTATCTTCGGTTATTAGGTACGATAGGATGGATATTAAAAAAGTTCCCTTTTTATCTTTAAGTTATGGAACTATACGTAGAAGGCATTTCAAAGTAGTTAAAAGATTAATAAAAAACAGAACAAACAGAAGAAATAAGAAATATTTGAATGGGAGGATAATAGGTATATATCTGATAGCCGCAAATGACGAGACACTATAAGAAATTAGTAGATACAAAGTTAGGTTTCTAGTCTTAGCAAAACAAAACAAGGTATTCCAGAAAGGTATTAAAATATGCTATCACATATTCCTATTATGAGAATAAGCATATTCAAATAAGAGTTACCTATAGCTCTATACTACTGTATAGCTCATGAACTTTCAATTTAACTATTATCTGCTGGGATTAATTTTTGTAGGGATGGTTCAGAAGGTACAATATAAGGTAAAAATTCACCTACCTGGTCACAACCATAATTAGGTTTTTGAGTTTTTAAACTGTAAAATAAAAAACTTTTCTGGTATTTGATAAGAGAGTAAGAGACATTCTTTGCTAAATTTCATATAACGTTCGATCTGAAAGCCCAGGCAGTCTTAAAGTGTTGGGAACGATACCTATGAGCTAGTTGGCAAGTTTTCTGAATAACAAAAAATATTCCAAAGATTCTGGTTAACATATAATCTATAGCTCTAATTATAGCTTATGAACATTCAATTTAACTATTATCCGTTGGGATTAATTTTTGTAGGGATGGTTCAGAAGGTACAATATACGGTAAAACTTCACCTACCTGGTCACAGTCATCATTAGGTTTTCGAGTTTTTAATCTGTAAAATAAAAAACATTTCTGGTATTTTATAAGAGAACAAGATACATTCTTTGCTAAATTTCATATAACGTTCGATCTGAAAGCCCAGGCACGATACCTATAAACTAGTTGGCAAGTTTTCTGAATAAAAAAATATTCCAAAGATTCTGGCCAAATCCTGAAAAATATGCATCGATTTAAAGCAGTCCAGTGTCACTTTCGTGTTTGTTATATCATCAATGAGGCGAAAACTTATTCATAAACTATTTGATCTGAATTTGGGGACCCTGACATCAGGACTAGATAACGCCCAAACTATACAGCTTGCTACTAAAGTAACTTTGTTAGAATCGGCTTATTTTAATCTAACGCATTCAACTTAGGGAAAATCTGTATACTAAATAACATTTGAACAACTTTTAAAAAGTCCAAATAATGTCCCAAATCTTTCCAAAAAAGCTGCCAATCAGAATCACATTTTTTATTACTTTTCTTGTTTTTTTCTTTTCCTCTGTTTATTATACGAACGTTTTTTTTGTCCTTTTTTGCAACATTCACAAAAAACACACATACCAATCGCTTGTATGGCTTGTAAAGCCAAAAGGTTCGCAATCAAGGTTCTGTGTGTGTATGTGGGTCGTTCATTTCCCTTTACAATCAAACAGAAACGCCCTCAATTTCCTATCTCTGACTCCCCTTTCCTTTTTTGACCTGTTGCAATTTCTGCCTCGGCCTCGTCGTCGTCGTCGTGCGGGTGTGTGGGAAAATTTCCCAACATCTGCCGGAAAAACGGATGTTGTTAGCTTAGTTCGTGGATAATAATTGCAAACCAGTGGGGGAATGGAGATAATAGTACAAAACAACACAGCGTAATTGGAAGATGTGATGTGATGCAGCTTCCATTTCAGGATCTTAATATCGTTTATTAGGACAGTCTATGGGGAATTTGAAACATTATAATTGACATTCAACTAAGCTTTATTATAATGGTCCGTGGAATTTACTTTTTATTTAAAAAAAACAATCTTATAAACGAAAAAATAAATAATTTCTGCGTGTTAAAATAGAGAACAAAACACTATCTTACCATGGTTCTGTCTTACGATAATATGAACTTTCTGATTAATAAATTGAAATTAACAATTCATACATCCATTGAAAATTGTCAATGATATGGAACCCATTCATTTCAGCTTATCGATCTGTGTTTTCACATAAAGAGACCAGAAAATATTATACAGGCTCTTACGATATCTTTACAGGGAACAACAAATATATTTTTCAAATACGGCTTTCGGAATGTAGAACTTTCAATTTTTCAAGAATTATATGAGAATCGATGTTCTAACCACCATTCCGAATAGATATTCAATCTAGAGATTGTGGTGTTATGAAATACTAGATAAATTCAATGCGCTCGCTGTTCAAACTCAACAAATTTATTTTGTGTTTCTCTAGCTACGTAACTGAAAAGCGAACGCGTAGTAGGTACCTACACCAAAAGACAAATAGACATATTACTGATTATGTATTCAGTTTCATTATCTGAAATGATAACTTATATTATGTATACAAGGGTTTTCGCGACTAGCCCCATATCCCCACGCCTGTCCGCCACCTGTTACGATCAAGATCATCTTCCTCTTCGACGTTACGGTCCTACATTGCTCCACTAATGGCCTTATTCCATGATCTTCTTGGCCATCCTTTTTTCTTTCTTCCGGAAGATGATCAGCGTAGATATGATAGGGCCATCGTTGATGTTCCATGCGCAGCAGATGTCCAAATCACGTAAGGCTTTTCTGCTCCACTCTATCAACCATTGTTTATCCAGATTAAAAGATGATGTTCTGATCTCCTCGTTCATAGTTATATCTAGTCTGAATATCCTTGCATTACGCATAGACTGTCCATTTCGAGTGTATTGAAGGCTCGTTTTGGCTCAGCTTTTAACGCCCAAAATTCACACACTCTACTAGGGGCGTAGGTGTTGTTTCTGTCCCACCGGATGATAGTTAATACTCCTGAAAACTTTCCTTCCTTGTTCAATTCAAGATGTTATTTTTGTTTTGTGCAGTCCATTCTTTGTTAGAAAAGGAACACTTCTTACTAAAAATTTACAACAGAAGAGATGGAGAACATCACTGTCTAAGGCATTTGATTGCAAAAGTGGCCTCAGACATTTTACTAGTACTCTTAATATGGGCCTTATGTTTGTTGCTATTATTCCTCAATTATATTTATGAGATAGTTATCCATCTGAAGTTTTTCTAGCACGTATCACAGTTTAACTCTTGGTAAGGATTTTTATGTTTTTTATTCTATCAAAGCTAGATCTAAATTGTAATTATGAATAAGAATGATGCAGATTTCCTTTGGATCTGCAATTTATTTAAATATTAGAAAAGTTAAAGAACGGTCGCTATTAAACTAGATACCGAAAACATTTAGACTTCGGATACTTAAGATACTAATCTTTGTTTCACGAATGTTGGCGTCTGCCTTGAAAACACGAAAAATGGATCAATCCAACTGACGGGAGTAAATCAGTGGCGTAACGATTTCGAGATAAGATATGGCATTTAAGGAGGTTCATATAATTAGAGGAAAAAATATCGATTGATTAAATAAGCAAACATAATATGAAAGATTTATTCTCAACAATAATGCAGAAACACAAAATACAAATTTATTGCTTGAGTTATGAAATATAAATTTATGCACCTGAATTATCTGAAATGTCACAATGACTTTATGGCGCCTATGAAATAGAGATTGCGTTGCCTTCGGACATACGTGCAGCGCCCTATCATTGTATGGAAGGAGATAAGCTTGACATACTGATGTCGTAGCTTAGAACGACAAACGTAGTAGAGAATAATAATAATAATGAGACGCGATGAGACGTATAGCGATATGTACATAGCTCGTGAATGATTACACACAATAGCTATGATTCGTGAAACAAACTATATAGTATTTTATTTTGCGGACATTTGCGATGTTGTCGGAGTACTTATTTGATCTATCACTAAATTTTCTTTGATAAAATCTGAATAGAAAAATGACATCAAGAAATTTATGATTTGAATTGAGTACATATTAAAAGTTTTAATATTGGAACATATTTTTTTCAAAAATAAACCACGACACCTCACAATTGATATACATGATTTAAAATTTCATTTTTTAAATTTTGATGTTTCCTTCTTATTAAGGGTGAATCTCATTAAAACTTGAGAAATGGGGGAAAGTGGGTTGTTCAAGTTGTATAAAACTAAATTGTGAGAAAAATCGGCCTATTCCAAATCAAAGTGGAAACTAACTTTAGTATTATTTATAACTGATTTTTTTCTCAATGCTAATTTTGAATCAATACTAATTTTACTACTAGACAACCTTAACAGATTACCAACTGTAACATTCATCAATTTTACTTTGAAAGAAAAAAAACTGAATGAGAATCGACGCTTTGTTGTACATGAATAAATATTGAAATTCATGAGGATAGAAAATGTGCAGTATACCTATACTTGCTGCTTGAGGTTATCAGGAAACAAATTCGAGAATTTATAATGGTTTAAAAAGTTCGAGGTGATTTTTCACCATTTTTCAGCGCATGTTCTTCTCCACCTACACCAACAAAGTTGGAAATGCAAAATTGAGAGATATGGTAATGCTCCCACTGTGTGTCCATTATCATTCGCACACCTCTCACTCTATTACAATTTATCATAAACTTTCGGGTTGTATGTTAAAGTTTTGGAATGTTCAAGAACGGAAAGTTGCCGGCTCGCTGAATGCTTCCTTGAATCTTGCATAATATGTTGTCGTCTTCCATTATTTACCAACCAACTTGTTGAATAAATGAGATGATACACAAACATTGAAAGAATCGTGTACACTTGTGTCGCGATGGGATTTCTATTGCCAGGTATCTCTGTTCACTGCTGAAATAATGTCACCACTAGCTTAGTCAAATTTTGTAAAATTGACTTTGAGGGACTGCGTCTACTAATCAAATGTTTATAGCACGTCAACTGCTGTTTTGTTCTTCAAAGGTAATATGTGTTTTACAATATATTTAGTTTTGATCATGACTATAGACCTTAAGCCAACTTGCATACTTACGTTATACGAACTACAACATGACTCGCCCCATCTAATACATTTTCGCGTATCCCTTACCCACCAGTTAGGTAGAGATATCAGGAAGGTACAGTGCCTATGCTTCTCCAGGTAGTCAAATGATTTCATAGAAGTTGTAAATCAGATGCGTTCACTAATTACTTAAAAAACAGCTGTTTATATTATACTAGAGTGGCTTGCTCCCACGTCTATATGCACAATTATGCATTTAGATATTGACAGGATTCTTATCGAAAATCTTATGTACTTATTCTTGAATAAATAATTTTTACAGAAAATTTCCATCTTTAATTCTGCATTCACAGATTTTCGATTTTTGAGAAAAATTGCCATTTCACCTCCTTATTGGGCGGTTTTTGGACGAAAAGAGATTTTGGATTTGAGTTTTTCTAAATATTGGACCATTTCTCAGCTCTCTTCTTTCAAAAGAAATAGGAATCGTCTAAATCGGAGTACGTTTACGATGCAAAACGCGCGAACAGTCGTAAACAAATTTAAAAAAAGCAAACATACAACCGATTTGTATACCTTCTCCTTTTTTGAAGTCGATCAAATAGAGGCCGTGATCCAATATCAAAAAATATTTCAATTCGAAGATTTAATGTAGTAACTGTCTAAAAAGCTTGTAATATCTATCAAATGTCGTCAACAAGAAATAAAAGATACATACTTTGTGCGTCAACTAGACTCATTTTTCAATTTAAATAACCTTGATTATTTAAGTTTTTCTGTCTTTTTCATATGTTACATAATATTGAGAATCATATACTATTGAAAAGAAAAAAATTCTACCTAAATCAGTAGGTATTGAAAAATGTTGGTTTTCATTCGAAACAAATATCGATGACGTCATAACTACAAAAAAGAAAACGTATACATACCTTTTTATGAATAACATCCTCTTTGAAATCCAACTCTCGAGACCTTAACACTTGAGAATATGTAAAAAATTGTACCAACCCTTATATAAGCCTCCAACTTTACCATTGGTTCTTTGTTTCAATGAGACAACAACAACCTTCCATATACGTAATTGCACTTGTCGCCGAATCGACAAATCTCAATCAATTCCTAATTCAGAGACAAATTAAAAGTGTTTACTTGAGCTATAATCCCCTATTCTAGTAAATTATTGTTCAAATCAGAGCTGCCCGTTTCGAAATTGCAGATGTCTATCTGAAAAGGATTTTGGGATTACACCAAGCTGTTTGTATATATCTATATATATGCTTCCTATCTATCAGACAATTTACTGTTATTCGGTTTTCACTTTGTTGTTTCGTTTCGTACAGTTAGATAAAATTGTGGAATTTTCAATTGACGGGAAAGAATTTTTCAGTCGAGTTGACTGTATCTGAGCACTTCAATTGTATGTAGATACAAAGAGCAATTAAAATATCGTTCTACATTTGGAAAGAGACCCAAGGATTTGAATATGGTGCAGTAGATGAGGAAACAATAGGAATGCAATGGTGGAAACAAGACATTTTTTACATAGATAAATAACTGAGATTGAGCGTAGAATCTCAAATTAACACTTGGCCATATGTAAATTATAGTTTACAGAATATTCTGCATAACAAACTTCTGAATTTAGTTGAGTTCTTTTAATTTTCAGATAAATGACAACTAGGAATACGTAATTCGATAAAAGAAACATAAATTAAATATTGAACATAACCCGTTTTTTCCGATTGATAATAACACATATTTAAGACATAGTGAAGTTCAAAGCTATCTCTTGCAGGATTTTAAGCCGGTTTTTATTCACCACAGTAATATTAAGGAGTTTAAATGTAAGCCGTAACCGTGACCTTGTCCAATTCTTTCATCGCCGCCGTAAAGATTTTTTCCTGGTTTGTCATGATAACGGAAAATGCTGCTTTAATCTCTAATTCAGTTGATTTCTCTGAGATACGTTCGTGGGCCTGGCGGTGAGCAGGGGTAAATTGAATGTCTTTAAGAGATCCTCCTGCCTTCATCTTATTGTCGAGTGACTAATACCTACTCATTGGACCTCAGAGAGCTGTTGTTTCACATGAATCGCTTTAGATTGATGTTACCTTAATGAAAGTTACACAACAAAGAGGTCATGAAGCTTTGTTGTAAACTGATTGTGTCTGTTCCTGGTGGCAAACGAGGGACTTCTGTTCCCTTAATCTCGTAACCTTTGAACCCCAGTACGTGTAATATGAAGCAATCCGGCAAGAAATCATAGTCTTTACTTGTCTCAAATCATACTTACTTATTATTTCGTAAAAATATTTCTTATATATTGGATGCTTTTATACAATATGGGGAAATAAAAACGAGTCTAATTCATTCAGTAATCTTTATTGGGACCTTCCAAATGGAAGAAGCTTTAAAAAACATGGTAGAAAGGGTCAAATTTCAAATAAGTTAACGTTTGATATCCGTTTCATTAGAAAAATCAGCGGATTTCCTGTTCATACTTCAAAATATTGACAAATGAAAATAATATTAGGAACATGTGTTGAGATTGGCTTGTAATAAAATCAAAAACCAATACAAATTGTAACCTATGAACAAGACGAGAGCCATAGTTTTCAGTAATGATTCTATTAATCATATTAATTCTGCCAATTGAACTGTATAGATACATGATATATGTACTTACTGAGCAATGAAAAGCGATTCGACAGAGAACAACATTTATGGAGAAACTCTCAATGTCCTACTTATAATAATTAACCCGTTTTTCGTACACAAGCTTGAGCCCATAAAATTAATACTATGCTTGAGCCTATTCCATAGATCAGTGATTCTAGTAACATATTCTGCCAGAAGCAAGCGTATCCCTAATTGGAAGATCCCAATACGAACTATCCTTTACTGAAGGTTCGATTAACTTTGCACTAGCATATATAATAAGAGATTCCATACTTTGATGGCGAGTCTTAAATACCTAATAACGTAAAGAAGATTCAAAACCCCAATTCAGTTATTATCGAATGTTTCTGGTTTATGAAAATTATTTTAATTGCAATATTTCTTTTGATAATTATATGAACCCTAGAAAACGATTTTATTTTCGTTGAGCATACTTTTCTTTAGAGACGAAAGTCACATTACATGTTTCAACATTTTGAAAGATTTTTTCAAGCTCAAATTTTGTACATCCATCTTTTTTTCTTCTTCATCCTCGATACAAATTAGAGTTAGAGAGCTTAGGGCCGATTTCATAATCAAATTTAATCTCTTATTAATTTTAATCCTAGATTAAAAATTTCATAATTTTTTTGGTTGGACATATAATTCAAAGTTACTTTAGAAAAACGAAAGAGATGGTAACTAACGTTGTAGAAGTTATTGAAAAATGCAAAAAATTTATTCCGTTATCGAGATATGACTTAAACAAATTGGAGAATTAACTAATCTCCCATAAAGGATTCATTATGAAATCGGCCCTTAATCTTTTTTATCCCATCGTATTGCGAAGATAAATGTACACAAAAAACAATTGCATGTAAATCTAAACTCACATGAAAAATAATAAACTTTAATATTTTGCGAATGAAAGCAACGTTTGATTATTCGCAGATGGAGATCGAATTCAAGATCCATATTTTCTTCAAAGTGACAAGGAAATTGAGTGTAAATCAACAGATAATATTTAATGGCGGCTTATTATAAAACACCCTTCGTTGTCGGCTTAAATGAAAACCATAAACACAACAATACAATATTTTTGAAGAAAACAAATGGTTCGCCACCGATTTTTTAAAAACCAAAATGATTTTTGAAATACGACGCACCGTATTCACGTAAGACATTTAAGAAATTTTTTTTCTTGGGTTCCTTGAGACTGTTTTTGATATTTTGTTGGAATTTAATAAGCACCGTCCATGCCACTTCTTTTCGGGATAAAAATGAAGGCATGATTTTGAATGTTTGTATAGAAAAAACAGTACGCCTCTGATTTTTTTTCTATACTGATATGGCAAGAGACGACAAACAATATAAACAACCAAAATTATTTACACATTTCTAATATTCCTGGGGTGTTTCTTATGGTTTGGCAGCATACTATTATATGATTTCGAAATTCTTCTTCGGTTAGAATAGGCACTGCAGCCTACACTGATCTTTTCAGATGCCCCAAAAAAAGTTGGCTAAACTATTAAGTTCAACATGGCTCTTTCCAAAGCTCTCTGGCTTACCCCTAGTCTGTTGGCGCTTCGTTTCGTCACCGTCATCGTCTCCAGACCATACGTCATGACCAGCAAAACGCATTTATCGAAAACGTCTCTTTTTAGGTTGTTCGGAATTTTGGTCTTAAATATATAGTTCAGTCTACCAAAAGCTGCCCATCCAAGTTTAAATTTCGGCTGTTTGGTTTTCTTTGCCGAGTCTAATGGCATGCCCCATATATACGTATTCTTGGACGTTTTCGATTCTCTGGTGACTTATTCGTTAGGCGGTTTGTGAGCACTTTTGTGAATAATTTGTGGGATAAGAGACTGATGGGGCGGTAATTTTCGAGTTTGGTGTTTTTTGTGGATAAGGGTGACTATTGCCTTTTGCCATAGCTGTGGTATTTTCTGTTCAGTAATGCATCTAATAAAGATTTGTTTTATTCTCTTCAGTAGAGATTCTCCGCCATATTTAAGCATTTCTGTTGTCAGTCTGTCCTCTCCAGGTGTCTTGTTGTTTTTAATTTGGCACAAGGCCTTTTTTATTTCGTCGATGTCTACTTCAGTGATATCCTCTGAGCCGACATTAGTGATCGGAGGCCTAGATGGTTTATTGATTGTTGTTTTTTTGTATAGTGTTGTGTAGAATTGTTCAACTATGGTCAGCATTGATTCTGTTGTTGATACAAGGTTGCCCTTTGAATCCGTAAGTTGGTATACTTTATTTCTACCTCTGGCTCTATTCTTCTTCTATTTTCATGTTGGAATTTCTTGTTATACATTACTTTATCATATTTGTGTTATGGGTTCTGATGTCTTTATGGATGGCCATATTGACTGATTTATTCATTTCTCTGTATTGTGGTGTGTCTTTCTCTAACTTACGTCTCTCGGTCATCAGTTGCTATGTTCCTGTGGATATTTTGGGGTTTCTGGTGATTTTCAATTTTGTTAGGGTTTTCCTGGTACTGTTGAAAATCTGGGATGTCGTGTGTTGTACCAGGTGATCTACTGAGTGTTGTTCTGTGTTTTGCGCGTTGAACAGTCTTCTGCCTATGTCCAGTTGGTAGTCGGGAATGTTTTGGGGAGTGAGATCCAGATGTTGAACTTTAGTGTTGATGAGTTTTGATCTTTCTAGTTTTGTGTTAATTGTAACTCTGGCTCTAACTAATCTATGGTCGCTACCTATAGAGAATTGGTTTATGAGCGATACATCCTCAACAAAGTGCTTTTTATTACATACATTCTTCCACGGGCGACGGACTGCGCAAATATTATTTACCCTTCTGATCTGTACGAAACCTACAGAATCATCATCATAAAAATTAAATGTGGTACACAGTCTATTCAATACAAATCAAGTGTATTTTATACACTTGGATTTCACATTAAACAAATACAATTTACTACAGTGCCTAATACTTACATTTTTAGTTTTAATATTTCGAATTGCAAAACTGCATATTCACTTCATAGAAATTATTTATTATCTTGCTGTCCACTAATGCCAAATTATCACTGTCAGTCTTAGAATATCCTGGATTCATTTTGATTAAATAATATAAGAATAATATTAGAAAAGCAATATAATCATAATCATAAAATGACAAGTAACTATAACCTCAATTTATTCTTCGTTTTCTTTGGTTGAATTGAACTATTTTGTACACTTCAAAATCTAGCTGCGTTGCAAATATTTTCTGTTTTGACGTCAGAGATCTTGCGTGCTTTTTGAATTCAATGAACACGAATTCAATAACTGTGACTTTACAACTTATTATTTGATTGTTTTATAGAAAAAATCTTGTTTTCTACATTGCCAGGTATAATGTAAAAGTCATAGAAGTAGTAATTTCGTTTCTGCTGAAAAAGCCTATTCATAAGTTGTATAATCTGTTTAATATTAGGTTGATGTCTTGCAGGACATCTGACTATTCTTTAAAAGTTATCCAGCTTTAAAAAAAACTATTAAGAGATATATTACTTTCCACAATCTTCAAAATTCATCTGACATCTAATTTCAAGTAGCAACGCCTTTCAATTACTTGAGATTAATTTGTAATTAAAGTTTCCTCAAAGTAACCATCTGATTTCATCTGCTGCTAAAAGAATAAAGATTTTAGTGTGTTTTATTTGAGTGAAAAGTAATTGCAAAAATTTAATTGAAAATTGCGAATCATAAGTTTTCAGACAACAGCAGTTACACAGAACCTAAGTAAAAGTAGGTATATAGTTCACTATACAGAGGGAGTTGTTCTAGCACGCACTCGTGTTCACTGGTTTGATTTAATTAAATACCGTTTCAAGTCGCAACTAACTTTGAGTTCGGAGAGTTTTGACTTTTGTTATATGAAGATGATACAGTGCTCTTTCGAAATTAGATCAGCGCGTTCGTATGCATATGAAATTACAGCTCGTTGCATGAAATGTATTTTTTACCGACGACGCAACCGGAGCAGGTATACAATTTGACTCTTTGTCTGCTTGTTTTTCTATACCTAAATGTTCGCAAATTGTAAATAGTAAACGTGTTCTGATTTTCATGATTCGACATTCAACATGTCTTTCCCTCAAAAAACTTACCAAAGGGGTAAATCTTTCTCAAAAATCAAAAATCTGAGACGGCAGAACTAAGGATGAGGTTATATATAGCAACATTTAAATCTGAAATTTTTCAAGAAAAATCTATTGTTCTCGAGTTACAGTCTAAAATTGTTGTATTTCCGCCGCGATGTATTGAGATATCTGGTATCTTTAATAACATGAACAGGCTGTCCAGAATTACTTACACTACCCCCTATTTTTGAAACCATGAGAGATATGAAAAAAGGTAGAGGGACGAAATCTTTGTGATTTTCTTCGAATATTCTAATATTATTGCTTTCATGTTCACAGGGTCCTTAGTATATATATATATATATATATATATATATATATATATATATATATATATATATATATATATATATATATATATATATATAGATTTTTGAATTCTATATAATTCTTTAGGTTAACTTTGTGTAGCAAACCCTATACCTAGTGTTTATATTTTGAGAACAAAATGACAGTTGCAGATATCTGATTTAGAAGTGAAGTATTGCCTTGAGTATCGCCCTAATAATTAGACTATCGACGAAACTTCCTTGAAAGAAGAATTCCAGACAAATCATCTTTTCGATGAATCGAACGAGACTCAAGAAATCACTGGGTTATGAATCATAAAGAGAAACAAATTGTATAAAATGCCTGAAATTTAAAGTAGATTTAAAAAATAAGCTACATTTGTTGAATATAATTCGTTAACGATTGTTTTGGAAAAAGTTACTTCATTATTTTTAATTAGTTCTTTAAAACTTAACGTCATTCAGGTCAATTTCTCGAATAATATAGAGTACAATTATTATTTTCAAATTCAAAATTTACAAAAATATATTAAATTAGCTGCGTATCCTCTATTTTCCGCTATACATGTGGTATATGTGGCTTCCAATTTTCTTTCAGCGTTAACCACGCAATTTGTCCTATTGAGGGCTACTAGTTCCGACCTTGTTTTATTTTTTAAATGTTCTATGTCATGGGTTTGGTTCTTTAACGCATCCCATAGAAAGAAGTCGAGAGGAGTCATATCAGGACTTCTTAGTGGCCATGCAACATTTCCATTTGATCCAATCCATTCTTCAAACCGTTTGCTTAGACTATAACTGTATTATGACACGGAGCTGCATCCATTTGGTATATAATATTATAATTATTTTCCTCTTCATTGTCTAATGAAGGTATTATTATTATTATTTTATTTTGCAATAAATCAAGATATCGAGCCCCATTTAAATTTTGATCCAAAAATAGAGGTCCTTAAATATGTCCCTTGTAAATAGCACACGAAATATGAACACTTTGTCCACCCTAATTCTGGATCGTTCTATACCGTTTAGGATTTGCTGGCGACCAGAAATGTCAATTTTTTATATTTAAACACCCTGCAATGGTAGAGATAGCTTCGTTAGTGCAACGGATTCGTTCAGTCATTGTGTTGAAACTGACGGTCCAACAAAGTACAACAAAACTCCAGTCGACGATCCATATCACCAATCAGCAACTCTTGTAGCTTTGCAAATTTATATGGCTTATATCCATTTATTTTCATCGATATGTGGATCATGGATCCCCTGATATCAATATACCTACTAGCATTATTTAAGAAATTCTCGGGATTCTCTTCAAAATAGAGTGATATATTTTGCTGCTTTTCTTTTTTCAAAACATTAGGTAATTTGATTCTTTTTTTATATTTTATAACACTCTGATTTCCTAAATCTATTACGGTTCGCCGAAAAAAATGATTAGTCTGGAATTCATCTTTCAGGAAAGTTTCGTCGATAGTCTCTAATTATTAGGGCAATACTTCTATTACGTTTAATAAAATGTTCATACAAAACAATTATTTCTTGTTCAGATTACATTTTCTAAAACTATGATAGACATGTGAGGTTCTACAAAAGCACACACAACTGACAGTCTGACATTTAATTAAACAAACAAGATGTCATGTTTCCCAGCAATAGCTACGTTAACGAAAGTGCACCTCATCTTTTACAGAATATTGAATTTCGGCTTATATTTTAGAAACTCTTGATATTAGGATAGTGAAGTAAACAGAATGTACCTCTCTTTTTAGTCGGAGAATACAGTGAAACAGTGAAAAAATGGAGTTTCCATTTAAAAAAATGGAGATTATTTTTGAATGGTTTGGTTTGACCTCTGCTTGTTATATTTATGATTGGAACTATATAATTTATAGTATGAATTAAACCCATGATCTCAAAGTTAACCTAATTTTTTTTTCAATATAAAATCATCGTTTTCCCATCATAGATATTATACACGGGAAGAATATTAGATTTTAGCTCTCTGAGCTAAAATTTAATACTTTTTCTCTTGTATATTCAATAACTACTATCTTCTTTGGAATTAGTGAACGTTCAACGATTTTCATGACTAATGTTACATTCAAAATTGTAAAGTAAATATTTTTTACCAAAAATTGAACCGACTTTATTAGTTCGTGTACTGAAAATACAAAATAATCTATTAGTGCTGGTACTTTTGAATCTGTGCAATTGTAATTAGATTGAAATCTTTTGGCACCAACTTCAAATGTACCAGAAGCAACACTATCTTGTATTTTTCAGTGCGCCAACTAATAAAGTCGGTCCAAATTTTGCTAAAAATATGTATTTCACATTTTTGAGTGTACATTAGTCATGAAAATCGTTGAACGTTCACTAATACCAAAGCATATAGGTAGTACATAATTATTTTCTTACCTAGGTATATTCTTTGCTTGTACTTTTTATTATACAGAGATCTCAAAGCCATTACTCTTTTGAAAAATGTTCAATATAACTAAAGTTTCCGGATATGGTCTCATTTTTAATTCTTCTGTCTCCGATTCTCGATTTTCGCCCCCTCCACTCCCTTCAGGGGCGGGTTTTGGAGGGTTGGGGTCTTCGGATTTAAGTTTTTCTAAATATGGGACTATTTCTCAGCTCTTTTCTTTCAAATAAGTGAAAAATTATCAAAATCGGAGCACGTTTACTATGCTAAGCGCACGAACAGTTTTACATAAAAGAATAAAAATCAAATTAAAAAAGTTGCGACATACTATATAATTGTATACTTCCTACTTTTTTGAAGTCGGTAAAAAAAAACGTACAATGACGTGCAACTCAATGCGCGTGATAGAAATGTCTTCACTTAATCTATAAGGAAGGAAGAGAAGACATAAAATAAGGTGCGGAATACAAATTTAATTCCTATGTAATTTATTTATATTTCGTTAATTTCTACAATATTTCAAAATATTTTCATCTGTTCCTTATTCATCGTTACTAATTATTTTCAGAAGTGCTTGTTATAATTGAAGATCCCTATTAGATGCCCCATCCCAAGCTATAATTGCATTGCTAATAATGCCATGAAAAAAGCGTAGTAAATTAATATTAGAGTGTACCTTTTCATAGAATTTTTTCTGCTGTAGAAACAAGTAAATTAGATATTTTGTTTTCTTTATTATATGATCTATTTTTTATATTTTTCCTAAGACTGAAGTCAGAAACAATACACTAATATTATTACCAAAAGTCATAATAGTGATTTTTTTATACATTTAGAAAGAATTTGTTCAGGGCCATAGCAACATGTCTTTTATATAATAAGCTATTCATCTTAAATTGTACTCCATTCCATGTATCATCTGATGCAATTAGGGTTGTATCATCAGCATACGCTACCAAAATTTACTATTATTGTTCCTCTTATTGATATATTTTGATAAAAGCTCTCATCATTACCTATCAACTCTTTCGGTTGTTCGTTATTCAAGTAACAGTTTAGGAAGTCATATACCTATCCCCTGGTTCCTATACAGAAGAATTTGCTTTGTTGCGGTCAACTCCATTGAAAGCTTTTGCCAAATGGATGAAAGTAATAAGTATTCGTTTGGTTTTATTAAGTTTAGTATATAGAATATTATTGTAATAAGTTCTAGTGGATATTTGGTTTTTGATGAGACCACCACCGTTGACTTAAGGCCAATATCATAATCAAATTTAATCTCCTGTTAATTTTAATCCTTCATTAAAATCTTTATAATTTTTTTGAATAAAAATATAATTCAAAGTTACTTTAAAAGAACGGAAGTTAAGGTGACTGACGTTATGAAAGTTAGTGTAACGTATAAGATGCACTATTTTTATTCTGTCATCAAGATATGAGTTACACAAATTGAAGAATTTATTAATCTCCCATTATGGATTCATTATGAAATCGGCCCTTAGAATAAATATTATGGTGTATTTGAAAACCGCATTCAGACACTTGAATTTCGTAATATTATATGAATTAACCCAAATTGTTGTAACTTTTACAATACTAACATAATTTTTCAATTACAATGGTCCCTTTTTTCCAGGACAACTAAAATAAGGCAAAGAATATTCTAGCAAGATAAAACATTTCTCTTGAATAACTCGATAAATGCAGGTATAGGGAGTGCTTCACAGAATCATCTTAAACTTCAATTTTTGTTAGAATGTGTTGAAATTTGGGAAAAGTTTTCAATGTCATATTTGAAAGACGCCTGCGCTCGTATTGTAAAAAATGGGAACATCGATAGAGCATCCAAAGTTAGCTTGGACTTGGGGTTACCTAACAGCTGCCCAAATTTGGGTTTCCAATTTTGAACTAAACTATTAGAGCGGTGAATTTTGATAGAACTATATCAGATAAGTTATTGAGACTAGTATTTATTAGATGACCAATTAAATGATGTGGGAAAAATATAGGTTTCTATTTGAGACAAAAAAATTGTACCGATTTTGACACAACCTGTATAGTTTTAGGACTAAAAATATTTTATGTAAACTGGACTTGACCAAATATGACAGAACACCAAATTTTCTAGTTTATAATCCGTCTGCAAGTTGGAAAAGTTCTAAGGATAGTGCTACATAAATAACCCTGGATATGTACAGATCATCAATGCTGATTAAAGATAGATTCTTAAAGTTTCTCCTGAAATTTGTCCAAGTGAGTACATTTGCCCCTCAGTGCATAAAAGACAGCCTAAAAGATCAAGTTTTTCCGAATGTAATTATTGTGAACCCAGAATTACAACACAATTATCACAAATCAATATATATCAAAGATAATGGAACTTCCATTATCTTCTGTAATATCAAATCTGAAATACATTGATATTTCATCTAACAATATTTGTCTGCAAGAGCTAAACACATAAACAACTGTATTACACGTTAAAAATACATTCCAATCAATAATTTCAGCCTCCAATTAGGTGAAAGGTAATTAACAATTGAGATATAGTGATAAACAAATAATTAAGCTAAACAATCAACCCTGTGACACTGCGTGGGTGTATCTTGTAACGACATTGAGAATATGGAACCTCATATAGTAGATATTATGTTGTTATTCAATCTAGACTCTATTTTCATTCTATTGAATTTAAATTGAGACATCTAGTACCTACAAATTTTAGTTATTTTAGTTTGAAAGCATTTATATAATATTGTGCATAGTAGATATATAACTAGGCCACAGCTCATCAAACATTGTTAATCTGTGACTATGCTCTGTCTACGGGTTCTTGGGTAGTGTTGAATTATCTAATTTAAAATCAACTGTTATGCAAAACTAACTATGTAGGCGATATCTGGTTACGTTATAATCATTTTCAAAATATGTGTCTATTATCTTGTAAGTACCTACGAATTAAATTTTACTTTAAAACATTATCTATCATTTAAAAAAAGTACAAATTAAAAAAAAATCCCGATAGCCTGTAGTCAGTAGTCAGCGGTAAGGTAAAATATTCAAAATTCATTGAAGTGAAATTTGAACAACCTTTTCATTGGTATACACACACGTTATTACATAAAATTGTCGTATGTGTCATAGCCTTGCGGTTTAAGGTTTTTGTTTTGGCTGTTGAATATAAAGCAGACAGGGTTTGAGTTCCACTTCAAGGCAGAATTTTTTTTTTGCTTATTTTTTTTTCAATAAATATACTATATATTTTTATAATCAGGGTGTATATTAAGATCTCCAGAAAATGTACAATTACATCAAATTTATATTAAGTGTTCATGTTTTATCAATATTTGTTATTTTCCTTTATTAATTTTTTTTTTTACCTGTGTATTTTATGAAAAATTGCTTTGAACAAAAGTTGTAGGTACTGATTATATCTATCACCTAAAATTATTTTTGATGATATATACACTACGGCTTTTTTTGATAATTTTTTTAAATGTTTGAATGGTCGCCATTTTGAATCTACTTACACGATATAGCCCAATAACGAACTCGACCGAGATATCTGAGAGATTGATTTTTGTAGCAAATTTGAACTTGATACCTTCAAAATTGCGACCTCTATCGTGTTAACAAATTTCGTAATATCCCATATATATATATATATATATATATATATATATATATATATATATATTATATATATATATATATATATATATATATATACATATATATATATATATATATATATATATATATATATATATAAAAACTTTTGAACCAAATGTTTTTTTGACTAACTTATAGACATATGCCGTTGAAATGTTTTCGAAATTCAAAAGTGTGAACGATCGCAATAGGTACATTTCTATAAGAAATTTACCTTATAAAATACTAATAACCTGAACAAGTCAAGGATTCGGTTATTGAAAATAAAATATGTTAATTCAGCTTTAACAATTATAAATTGAGATAAACAGATTATAAACTCATTATAATAGGTTTTTGTTGACTGGTTGGCACATTTATAAAATAGGTATTAAAAACAGTTGACAATGTAGTTGCTGATTTCAAGGATGGTGTTAGTTACACGAAAATACTCTTGGTTGGTTTTGACTCTCTTGTTAAGAAGGTCTTTCTTTTGTAGTTGGGAATGAAACTGATTTGATGTGAGATCATACCGACCATACGAAAAAAAATCCAAAACTAATTGAAGGGGTTTCTTGATGATGTTATACCACTTTGGAGCTTGCCTTGACTAAGTACCTACCTACTACCAGGCGTATTAAATTTTTGATGTTCAAATTTTGATAACTGATCCAAAATGTTAATTCACATTCTACGTTTCATAGCTTGGAATTTTATTTAAACTGAGTCATTTTTATCGTTACATCTCGAGTCACTAAAGACGTGTAATCGGCACAAAATTTTACCGACATCCAGAAATGTGGGTTTTTGTAGTATTTTCAGATCAAGAAGCCGTTCTTGCTTCACATGAGTTTCCAATTGATACAAGACACTGATGTTTATTGTTTGACAGAACATTTCAGTCTGGCATTGATAGATCAGTTTGCAAATGAAATGTTTCATTAAAATTACATCACAATTAATAGACAAGAAGAAATCTTAACGTTTTTTTATATGCTACCATGAACTAGTTTGCTTCATTCAGGAGAAAGCGTATATTATATTACTAGCCTTTTACCCGGCACTTCCTGGGCAAACACTTTCATAGATTGTTCTTCGAAAACATAAATTCATTAAAAGTCTTGAGTATGGAACCCTTCTATGAGACCTACTCGCACGTAGAACCAGTCCGAACACCAACCCTAATCAATCCACAGATATGCACCAAGAGAGAACAGCACGACAATTTTTCCTACATATGTCTTAAGGATTTTCCAGTATGGAACTACACTACACACTAATATAGACCGAAAATTCCACGAAAATTTAGCTATAGAGCTCAGAGATACTTCTTTGGGAATTACGTATATAGAACCCTCAACCTAGGAGACCCAGACACACATAAAATATAGCGTATGTCACCCGCGCAAATATAAAAATTCAATAAAAAAAATTCAAATCTCATAAGTAGTTTTCGAGGTTTTTGTGGTCATACGAAAAGTTGTTACTCGTAATAGAGTCTTTATGTCATTATACTATCGAATTCTAATCAATACCCTCCAACCCATTCATTGTCCTGTTTTGCTAACATTGATTATTTCACAGTATCTTTAAATTTTGTATGACGCTAGTTAAGCAATTATCCAGTTTCCTCATTCCAGCTTCATCTAATTTTCATTGGCTTTATCTGCTATGCTACAGACTTGAGCTAATCCTGTGAATAATAGTTATATACCTTGGTGGATTGGGTTTACTAGAATCATTGAGCACACGAACATGAACATTATATTTATCATTATGAGGATATCAGTTTCAGCTCAAATGAAAAGGAATGTACAAATAAGTGACGCAATTGAGTGTAGTAGGTAGAAGAAGGAAAGTTATTGGATGTTCCTATGGAAAAATCTTGTTTGACTTCAGACTCTTTCCCAAATACTCGTTTAGACCAGTGAACCGACGAAAATTTTATTGGGCTGAACCGAAAATTTGTGAAACTAGGATATTATACTTATTTCTTTATTCGATGTGGACCTTTTTACCGCCATCTTGGTAAGGGATTATTTTCGCAGGTGTCTCGCATTATAGACATCGGAACACGATGGTTTTTGGATCCTTTGAAATGTTAGCATTTTTAAAACGAAATTCCTCAACGCGACTTGCAGTAGGAGCTAACTGGCAGAACATCGTCACGTAAATAAAAAGCGTTCCCTCCAAACTAACGACCTTCCCTCGCCATCTCTCTTACTATTTCTCTTTCTTCTATTAATATATTGTCTATGTTTTATGATTAATATGGATAATATAATTAACATAGCATCCATTATTATTGATATTCGTCAATATTATTTCAAGTGACATTAATGTAAACAATAACAAAATCATTCTATTAAATATGATGGTTGTCTCTGTCGAGACGTTTGCTGACCTTGTGCTTCATTTCTAGTATGGGATTGCAGCATATCGACAAATAACTACTCCTGTTCAGTTTCCAATGAATGTTTTAGTTTTAAGTTCCCCTGAGAGACGAAACTGTTTTTAGCCATAAGTCTGCTTGTCTCTGCTGAAATTATCTCGGGAACCAAAATACCATCTATACTGCTTTCTTTTAGTTTTGTAGAGCACTAATACCGCTAGCCAGTGGCACAGAACGAGCTTCCTACTCGCACTAATATGACGCAGTAAAAATGATTTTGCTCAAAATTATAGCGCGAAAATGATTTTTATGTAACTTGTATAAATTGTGGGAAATAGATCAACTAAGAAGATTCACGATGGCAGATTAATGAATAGATGTCATATTGACATTACTTGAATGCAAAACACTGTTCTTACTTCAGATTTCTTCAAATTTGAAATTTAAAGAAAATACGTACGAAAAAACATTCCTTTCAACCCCGAACCCCGTGCCTCTAGTAGCTTCCCACTTCAAAATCTCAAATGATATTGGAATATCTTATCAATGTTTTTATTTTAGTATTTCATTCTCATTTTTCTTTCAAGGCATCTGTCTCTGAAGTTTTGTGTTCTTAATGAGTGCGAAAATGAGTCACGCCTGAGTTTTTGTTTCAATAAATAAGAAAAAGCAGTGGGGTAAAAAATGATGCTACATCAACCTTATGATTTTTCCAATGTCCCAATTTTGTTTAAAATTGTCCTATGCAAATAAAGCTTATATGTTCTCTCTACTATGTTGTTAAGGAAGATGGTTTATGGATAGACTTAATAATGATATCAATATATAGATTAACTTTTATGCATTTGAGTTATTATTGTAATAATATACATAGATCATATAAATTACAAGATACTAAACCAATTTCTGATCATTAATAAATAGTAATACGATGAACCCCCGGGTTCCTCAAATCGCATTGAAAACGATATGAAATTGTTCTTGATCAACACTATGCTCATGAGAATTGAATAGTTATTTCTAAACTTTACCAACTAATTCTATCCAATAATGAGTTTGTGTTATAACCGATCTCCGACGATATAATATATAGGACGACATCCGTTATATCCTGGAAAATAATCCGGTCACCAAAGTAAATCTATATTTATTTTCCCCGATAGATAACTTGTCGCTCTAAAAATTGCCAATCATAGTTTCAATCGCCTTATTGGCTTGATCGCTCATTTGCCCTGCGGGTAATTTCCTGATTTTATAAACGACGTCTGCCGCTTCCTCTCACTCTCTCGGTTTGTAAAATTAATGCAACACGCCTACTTGATTTGATCTTATTAGATTTTATACTAACGCCAAAGCTGACTCAGATATTTTGAGGTGATTTGTTCATCGGAGACAGGGCGTGTTGATGCCTGACATGGTTGGTCTCCATCTGCTTCTTTAATCTCTTTATACCCACATCCACTGTCTCAAACTAAATGTTAACTTTTAATTCAGTTTGCTGCACGTACACATCGAGATGTGATTGGAATTGATTAAATAATAGCTAAGATACGATGCCTTGGAAGTGATTTGTTGTTTATCTTATTAAGTTATGAATGACACCTAATCATAATTTAACGGTGCAACTCAACTTTGGAAGAAGATAGAGATATAAAATTTATGAGTGTACTAACAGATATTTCTAGAAACACTTTTAGAAAATTTCTCAAGATCTAGAAGTACTTCAAAAGATACTTGGAAAAAACATTTTGTTTCTAAGATCAGATCAACTTTTATCAACAAACCTAAATATTAACCATGATACCAAAAAATATATCAGCTTTAAATCACACAGGATGTGGATTTTAGGTAGATTCGATTACTCTATTAGAATAATTAAGTGTTTTCATTAACAATGATTTCGACGATACATTTTCAATTACCTTGGAAAAATCACATCACAAATAAGAGTCGATGGCTCAAGCCTATTTCTCAACATTATTTAATAATAATAATAATAATCTTTATTTCAAAATATGCTACATGTTTATAAAAACTAAAAATGAAAACACAAGTGAAATTGTGTCATAGACAGGTTTCTCTATTATTTTTAATTAGATACGATTTAAATATCCATTTAAAAAATATATATATATATATATATATATATATATATATATATATATATATAGTAGGAACTTTTCTCAGTTAAATTTAATCTATGAAGTGGGTAATTTATATTTCTTGTTCGGGTATTGTATGTGTGGGATACTTGAATTTCAAACAATTCTATTTTGAAAAAAAGAATAACAATGATTCATAGATGTAAACTCCGTATACAGTCATCAAGCCTTTCTAAAATCTTCTCGACAGCTTTCCTTATAGTTCATTTTCCTTAGAAGATGCTTTTAAAATACAAAAACTCTTTGTATATCACAACTGTGATATAAAAAGAGTTTTCCCAGAAAATAACGTCATACTTCATTACCAATTGAAAATTAGTACATTATTTGAATTGTTTTGCTCTCCATGTATCCACTCAAAACCCTTATTCCATAACAAATACAATTTAATCTTTTTGCTAAAATATTGCTATGTCCGGACCAATCAACCCATTCATTTATTTCTATTCCCAAAAATTTGACATCAGTTACAATATATTACAATTTCATGACATCGTAATACAGGTGGCTTTTGAATGTTTCGCTGTTTCGTCTTAAACATTATAGAATTCGATTTTTTATGAACCAACTATCTACATTTTTAATATCATTTCAGCATTGTGTAAATTATCAAGTACATCTTTGCCACTTACTGGTAAGTTTGTATCATGTGGTATAGCGCACAATACTTTGAGTTGTATCTATTATTCAGTAAATATAATTAGTGTATACTATGAACAAGATCGGACCCAATATGCTTCCTTGTGCCCTCCCGTTTCAGTTATATTGTATTTTGGAGAAATATAAATTTCCGTCTTATGTTATTTTCACTCTTTGTTCCCTGTTACAGAGATATGATTTGAATAGTTCGAGTGTGTGGCCACTCATTCCATAAAAATTCAACTTTTCTAGAAGTCGATCCCTATTAATGCAATCGTAGGCCTTTGACAAATCCAAAAAAGATCCAAGTGACAATCCTCTACTTTCAATAAGCTGGAGTATTGTTTTATTGAATTGAAATAAAGCTGTTTCAGCTGATTTGCCAGAAGTACACCCGTGTTGATGTTCATTAAACAAATTGCATTTCTTAAAACAAAGTTAATATTAGTCTATTACACATAACCGACTCAAAAATTTTGGAAAATCCTTATAATAAAGTACTTCCGGATCTCCTTTTTTGTATAATGGTTGGATTTGAGCCAATTTCAATTATTGCTTTAGAAAGATTCCGAATTTAAGGCAATTGTTCACTATATAGGACAGAACATATTTAATTGATGGTAGGTACTGATAGTTTTACTATACTTGTTGGTATTTGATCGTAACCGAAACTACGTTTACTTTTAATATTCTTTCCTATTTCAACAATTTCTTGAGGCGATACTGGTCTTAAGAACATTGACTGATTATTCAGTGACATGGCATCTATTAATGGTTTTTGCTTTAATTTATTCATTACATTTGGTACAATAGAAAATAAGAACTGATTATACATATCTACAATTTCACTAGGATCACCATTTTTCTTAAAACTATTGTCAGTGTTACTTTTGCCTAAAATTTCGTTACAAATATGGACCACATAGATTTTGTTTTATTGTCAGTTCTCTCAATTATTTGGCTATATTCTTCACACCTTACTGTGCGGAGAAGAATATCATACTCCTTTTTAGTTTTGATATATTGATCTTTATATTTGTTGTTAGTTCTGTAAAGTACCTATTAGTAAATTGTCTAGTCTAGTCTTAATTCATTAATTTGCTAATTTCTTTTAGGTTGATGTTTTCTCTTTTTGTTAAACAATTTTAATGAAAAGCTGTAATTAAAAATTCTACTGAAATTATTCATAAATTTAGCCCCTGTTCATTCACATCATGTTTTACTGTATCATAAATATCACACCAGTTCTCATTTAATAGACACTCCTAAAATGTTTGATTATTTTCATCTGAAAAAACCTGGTAGATGTACTGAGGCATTTCTCCGATACAATCTTTCAAGATAAGAGATACTTTCTAAGCAGTGTGATCCAAGATAAATGTGTCTAACACTAAACTCTCTACCAAACTACAATTAACAAATATGTTGTCTATATACAACTAGAAGCATTTGCAGTAACTCTAGTATTCTAAAAAATAGTGGGGTTACATTAAATGAGGATAACATTGAAATTAATTTAGCTTGATTGTCATTCTTTCTTAACATTTCAATGTTCAAATCACCAAACAGTATAATATTCTTGTTTTCATTGAAAATTCATGACAAAACATTTTCCAAGCATTATTCTCTAACTTTTTCCAAACATTTTTTCTCTCTGCATAATCAACGCCTGTTAAATATGTCGGAGAGCTGAATAAGCTTATCATGTAAATTTTCTGTTTCTAATCAGTCAAATCAAATTCTCTGAAACATCTCAATTATTATCCGAAATCCGAAATCTATTCAGAAAATAATTCAGACTCTAATAATAAACTTTGAGCGTCCTATTACTGTTTCTAATTTCAATTCTCTGTTGCTGCCTGCTGAATCTATCTCATATAATACGCTAATTTCCATCAAGTCGAATTAATTGAACTTGAATAATTACCATTGTTAACAATCGGGAGCCTTTGAGCAGAATATCCAATTTCAGCTAAAGAACAAGAAAATTACGATGTTGGATCGTAAAAGACGACATAATAACATACCTAGTTCGAAAATGCTAAATGTAATTTTCTTTATGTTCAAAATGAATCCATCTTAATTTCAATGACTATTAATAAATTATTCATGTGATATCTACTACTAAGTAATATTACCTCCATTACTTGAAAGACATTTCGCTGTTGAAATTGATAATAGACTATATAAATTTTGATTAGGAGGGTTGAAATCACACACGTGAGCTTTTGACAGAAATAAAAAAATTATGACAGCCCTTTGGCCCTGCTATTAAGTTTAGTGATCCATTAAAATGCGCACAGATTTCAGTGTCAACCATCTTATAACAGTTAACAACAACATTAACGGAATAATATTCATATAAAACCAGACAATTTGGGAACACATTTGCCTTTAGCGCCTTGCAAGTTTATAGATGCATTTAATATATTATGTAGTATAATTTAATGACGATCTAGAGCTTCTCAATTATATTTGAAATATCTTGAGAGATTTTACTGCAAATCGGCTGCTTGTTTATAGGTAGTACTAGTATTGTCAAGCAAATAAAAATGAATTAATTAACATTTAACTAATCAAGTCACCAAAGTTTTGTCAATAAAGATTTCATACAAAACACAGAACCTACTTTGTTAGTTGTGCTTTTATAAGTAGAGAGAAGACTTTCAGCACTGACTTCAAAAGTACCAGCCAGCACCTTTACAATTGATATTATTTTGTATTTTTTAACACACCAACTTTTTTTGTAAAAAAGATTATTCCACACGTTTCATTATTAATCAAAATAGTTTAAAGCTCACAAATACTAAAAAGGATAGTACTTTGCTTATACACAGACTTTACCACTGTTGTAACTCGGAAACCACATATGCTCTTCTTTAATTTTATCTTCTGAAATATTCGATTGTCGAAAAAAATACCCCCTCCACAACCTTTGGGAGAAGATTTTCGGGGAAGGATATGTTGAATGTAACTTATTTCAATGGGAGAAGGCGCGAACAGACATAAAAAAGCCAGACAAATAATCTAATTGTATGCTTCCTCGATTTGGGAAGACGATCGAAAATATTCTATGTACGATTGAAATTGAGAATGCAGCTGGCGTCTTAGGAGCCCATCATTGCCAGCGTGGACCGGACTAGATCAGCCGTCAGGTCCTCCCTCAGGCAAATTTCACCCTTAGGCTTAAACTTTATATTTAATAATTAGATAATAATAATAATAAAGTCATAATTTCAGAATTAGAAGAAAAATATTAAAGATAACAATTTTGCCGTTTTCCAATGCCTATACCCGGCGGCACTGCATTCTCAGAGTGCAAACGCAGTATAGATTAGTATTTCTATATTTAATTATTATTATTCTGCAATAGATTTATTTACCCGCAGATAATAAAAAATACAATGTCAAATGATCTACATAAAATAACAGAGGACATACTATTCATTTTTATTTATACAATAACATGCTGCATTGCATTATCAATGACAGTTTAGAACGAATTTCCTTAAAGCGGCTTTCGGTACAAGTTGACTCGCACCATTCATCACGCGGTATGCTCCATCAATGAGACCCTCCCTGATAGGCCTTCTCACATCCTTCTTTCTCTATTAGATACGAGTAGGTGAGCTAGCGTGCGAGTATATAGTTTCGAATAAAAAAGCATCCATACAAGCACCGCCACACTTGGTTGTAGAAACTTAAATTAAAACATTATAATAAATTTTTATTTATATATTGTTTAAAAATGGCACATTGTATATTTCTCAAGTGTCAATATTAATTAAATTGGATAATAGCCGACATAAATGAAATGAATAATTAACATGAATCCTAATGGATAATAAACTAATAAGTTAAAATTATATACAGTCAGGAGCTGGTAATACCATCGATTTGGTCATCAGGGATTACTCGAATGCTTATCAATTTCTAATGACTCGAGTAAAATCAATCTTAAGCTTATGTTGGTAGAACTGCGAGAAATTGTCAAACCCCTATCAATGAACACGAACAACACAAACTCATTCATAATCCATAAAACTAAGTCAAACTATAAGTTACATCTCAATGATTATAATCACACATTGATTATTGCAAGATCTTATATATCTACCCAGAAGAAAGGATTATAACTAAACATTTGGATAATCTCTATGATCAGATCGATGATATTTCCAGCCCCTTACTGTATATATAATGGTTATCTAAATCGATTTTAATATTAGTAGATCGGAATTATGTTAGCTATAATTATTATTTGAGCAGACGTGTATAATCTTAGAATTTGATAATTACTACTCACATTTGAGAAAGGCACAGCGTTCACTATATTTATTATATTATTTCATTTCAATTTACTATATCCATCAAGTAACAGCTAGTACAGTTATAAGGAGATTTCTTCATTGATTGAAATTGAAGAAAATGCGTAAGGAGCTTCGTTGCAGACAGGGGTCCCCCGACCGTACAACTTTTATGTTTATAAATGGTTAGAGTTTGCTTTTGTCATTCATAAAGAGCCATTTACATGGAGAGTTTATAATACGGTTGCTGCGAGAAATCTTAAATTATTGTAAGTAGCAGTAATCGTCGCAAAAGTATGGCAAGAACCAAGATTTGGCTTAGGATGATATTATATAGATGGAATACAATTCTCGTTTTTCAGTTTCATTTGCGATTGTCACAGTCATCCGTATAAATGTCTACTACATCATTAGAAACGTTTTTTATACTATTTCAATACTTGTATTTACGAAAACAGCAACCCCATCTAAGTAGGCCTCAATTCCAATTTAATGTTGTCAGTCTGATATCCAGATGTAGGTACCGTCAAACGGGGTGAAAATGACTTGAAGGGGTGACTTTGATCTCCATATCCAAATTTGAAACTTTCAAATGTAGCGCGAGAATTACGATGTGCTACCGTGCGCTAGATGGCTACATCGGTTTAGAAGAGTTCGAGCATACTGAATATCACTGTAACAAGTAAGAAAGATACGCTGTACTCGCAAAATCAAGTGCCACAGTTAATAGCACGTTTTAAGCAATATTCGAAGTTCTGAAAATTTGTAGTACATATCAAAAACAGGTAAGCCTACATTTTCTTAAACATTCATATCATGTTTCTGCTTGGTTCAGAGCCACATTCGCGCAATATGCCTCCGATGGGTTTGTTTACTTTTCAACAACCAAGAGTTTTCTGCCGTGGGGTCAGTTTGATCGCAATGACGGGGTGAAATTGGTCATGCAAATAACAGATTTGGATCAGTGCTTCAGTTTATAACTAAGACGTTTTTTTGCAGAATGCCGCGATCATACCAAAGAAAACTGGGTTCGCGCAAATATAAGGACTATGACGAGAAACTAATTGAAGATGCGCTCAAAAAGGTTATAGAAGAAAACTGGAGCTTTCGGAAGGCCGCTTCTGAGTTTAAAATCCCTTATGGCACATTAAACAATCGTTATCATGGACGTCATTAAAAAATCATGGGGAAAAACAAGTTTAGTCGAAGAGCGAGCATTGATTAAATGTGCAAATACATGTGGGATTTGGTCTTTTCCCCTCAGTATGACAGACTTAAGTTATTTGGCCAAAAATTATTTAGACAGCCAAGGCCGTCAAATTTCGATGTTTAAAGACAATTTACCAGGACTTGACTGGGTACACTCGTTGTTAAACAGACACAGGGATAGTATCACCCAAAGGCTTGCTGCAAACATAAAAAAATCCCGAGCTGACGTTTCCCCAGAAATACTGGTAGATTTTTTTAATAATCTAAAAACGACAACCAAAAAAACCAACCCTAAGTTAACATCCATTGACAAAAAGGATTTTCCGTACTTACTGTGCAAAACCTTAACTGTTATGGACAATAAGGAGTGCAAAAACACCAACGAGAGAAACGCGATTAGAAGAAACCTCATATCAGCTTTCGAGGCGACTGGTATTTACCCAATCAACACCAAACGCATTCTTGATAAATTACCCCAGAAGCAGGTAGACAACAACGTTGTAGAAAGCGTTCTTGTAGATTATTTGAAAGAGAAAAGGTTTTCGGGAACTCCTACCCAACGCAATAAGAAAAGAACAAAATTAGTTGTTGAACCAGGAAAAAGCGTTACGGCGCAGCCTTCTACAAAAAATTCAAGTGACAGTGACATTGAGGGACCAATAACAGCAGAGGATTCAGATACAGATACTCTGCAGGATTTTATAGAACCCCTTCAAGAAAATGAGGAGACAAAATATCCAGAGTTCGATAGGGCAGCTGTAGTGAAAGGAACTAGTGAATATCTTAGGGGGATCAAGAAAGAAAACCGTTCACTGTTACATAGCCAGAACACAGGAAGTCAGTGATGATGGAATCGAAGTTGTTGGCATGAAATATATAGACAAATCAAAAATGAAATTCCGTCTCGAAGAAAGTGATGAATCGAATCGAAGAAGATATAGTCGCTATATTACCAAATCCCATTGAAGAGGTGACACCGGCTGGAAACGTTATTTACGCATGGGCAAAAGTTGTAGACGTTAAGAAAATTTAAAAAATTCAGGACTAAAGATCAAGACACTCTTAGATCTAAAACTATTACTAGAACATAGGTACCCGTCACTTCATTCATTGATAATATCTTTCGTTTTTGTATTAATTTGGGTAAGTCGTCCATTGGAGGCGGCTTTGCATGACAGCGTTAACGAACGACAACAAGCGTAGATCTCATATTGAACCATACGATGTAACTCGTCTCGCTTATTATGTAAAATTAAGCCACTGTCGCCTTGAAGTAGCGTTACAGTTGTTGCTAGTCAAAAAAAAGTCGTATTACGTAAAGCGGTTGCTTGCTAAGCAGTGGCTGTTGATATGATGAATTTAAGGTATTTATAGCTCACTGGTTGTTCCGTTGAGGCAGCATTGTTTTCAGTTGCAGTCGCAATTACGTAATATCAAAATTGACATCTGACTGCAACTATTGCACAATTCTCGGCAGCCGGCTTGCGGTTCCATGTTATATGATAAGCAGGCCGCTTAAAAATGTCAAATTAATAACTCAAAAAAACTAGGACCGAATTCATAGAAGATCAAGAATTCAGCTTCTATATCTAGGTACATCATCAACAAAGGTCCCATTATATTAATCCGGTAGAAGTTTGCAAGCAAAATCCACATAAATTGCATAAAACATCTCCAAGTCACTTTCCCAATTTCTATTGTACACAATCAACTACTCGCAAGAAGTTTCCGTTCGAATTTATAATAATTTGGAAACGTCATTGCTACTTTCTTGGTGTTGTTGAGTAACATTGTAGACTTGTGCCTTCGCGGTTTATGCTTCTGACAACTTTGAGATTCCTGAAGAGTTGCCCAAGATTTCGAGAGCCACTTTAATGAATTTCAGTCCCACTTAAAGTTTTGCAATACGAGATGTGATACGGTATTAGGAAAACATATACAGATATACGAAATGATTAAGCTCAACTTCCTTCCTTTCTGTATAAGTTTTAACAATTTTTAATAGGAATAGGAAGTCTTATTGGTGCTTCAGAAGCTTGAATTGGCCATAGTTGGCTTAATGGAATAGCCCACTTTGAGTTAGATTCGGTTCATGTAGTGACAAGTAGGATAACTTACTGACTTGAATAATTCCATCACTGATATATGCTAGGTGATTTCCATTAGTTTAAATTTCTAGTTATCACGATTACTCAATATTTCGAATTATCCAGAAGGAATATAAAATGGTGTTTTTTTGGATGTTCTGTTTTTTTCCTAGCGCCAATGATCTATCTAGAGTTTTTTCGAAGAAACTGGGAATAGATCTGTACCGCTAAGAAGTTCATATATCTTTAAGTTTAGTGGACAACCGAAAGATTTGAAGAAAATATCACTAGCCTCTTGTATTTCTGAAGAAAATTATACTTAAAATAGATCAAATATAGTTATAAAATAGAATACAAAAGTACTGTCATTTTGATATTGTTATAGATTCTATGACTAGAATATGAACAAAAAGAAATCTCTTTGTGTCCCCAGATCTTAATATGCAAATAAATAAAATGGACTGATATCTTTCGGAGCCCTCCATACACATAAGCACACCACTGTAATAAAATTTTATATTCGCCGTACTTCATGCAGCCACGTACCTATCTTGCTTGAATGCATCTGAATTTAAATATGAATTTCTGATTTATTCGCATATTTCGTCAAATAACTATAGAAGGAACAGATTTTTGTATATTTATTTTTATATGGTAGTAAATTTTCTTTCCATTTTTATCAGTGTCCATCTTTGATCTGAATACTTACTATCGGAATATGTCTGCCAAAGAAAAATATCATAAGTAGTTCTTTTAGATGAAATAATGGATAAGGGAGATATAGCATCTGTTCTGGATTTAAACTTTTCTTAGGTAGGTACATATATGCTATATCAATCTGTCATAAAATAAAAGTATATATTGACATAAAAATAAAACTTTTTTACGGTAATAATCATTGACAAAATCCTTTATATATTGACATAACTCATGGTGTTCCTTATTGCTAATTAAATATTAAGAGGAGCATGAGGGCTCAGTTCTTCTCTTGGTAATAGAGACTTCTAGTGATTCTGTGTTCATTTTCACTAATAGAAATCTCCTTTTGTTAAAACAATTTAGTGCAAAATTGTAAAGCACCATATAAATAGTCATATCCAAGTCATGTCAAATGAAACGAAAATCATCAAAACCGGAGGCCGGTTACCTAACACGCTAACAAAAAAACATAAAAAGTATACTTATAAAAAATATAAACAGAGTGTCATCATCATTTCCAGATGAACAGGAAATGACAGCATATTGATTTTGCAAAAAATTAGAGATTTTTGGTTGCTTATACCATATAACAAATTTCAACTTCATTGGTTTGTAAATACTCCATTGCCTACTGGATACTGGGACACCCAGTAGACTGTTGATTTTGGTTGCGAAGAAAAGGAATTAGGATAGATAATTAAGAATAAATTAAATTTAACCAATCTATGTACCAAAATACGAAAGTAATTTTAGATTATGGAATTTGTTTCAAAATCTTGAATAAACTTGAGATTCAGAATGTGTATTAGCTCGGTACAGTTTGCCTAGTATTTTGTTGACTTTACTAGCACAGAGTAAACCAGAGTGAGCTAACTTTCTTTGAGATCTGCCAATCTCTAAGCTGCTGCCTCCTATTTGACGTGAATTGACGGCCTATTGACAAAATCAACCCTGCATACACTAATACCGTTGAGTTCAGAGGAGACGTAGATTCTTTTGAAGCTGAGATAGTGTATTTCTGACCTGGAAAGCTTTAAAATGAATTCTGCTTTTTTCTTGAATATATAACTTTTTACTAGAATAATCATCAAAATCTGAAAACATTTAATATCAGAAAATCGCGTAAGTCCATAGATAAATAATGCGACCAGGAAGGGTTCCGTACAATTGTAAAAGAAAAATTCCACTCTCCACGGATATATGGACTAGTATATGTTATCTTAGTGGTAACAGAAATACACATTCTTTGAAAATTCTAACTCTCCGCCTATTGCGATGCTTGATATACAGCCAACACATAGACGAACCGACATGTAGGTCTAGTATTTATTATTATATCGGCAATAGAAACATACAATCTCTGAAAATACTCCGAACTCTCTACTTATTTGATTTCATATGCAAATGTCCAGTGGAATTCAATTCATCCTTCTTGTTCATCGAAGCCAATCAAAAATATTAGAAACAAATCATACGTTTATGTTCTTATCATGATTTCCCAATACGTGCCCATACCTACATAGAGAGACTTTTTGAGTGTCGTACTCAGCGACCAGGTCTGAGATACTGGTCTTAGAGACTTGTTCTACTGCATAGAATAAATCTCTTAGTATGTACACAACACCTAGGTATATTTAGTCTTCCATTTCTATTTAGTATAAGGTCCATCAGTGCCATATTTTCTTATTTACGGACCGAAACTTTTGATCAGCAATTTTAAACAGGTTCGAAATACTGATTGAAATAGTAGTGATGAGTACGTACAGAAAATGTTTTTAGGTTTGTTTGTGCTAGAGATAAAAAATTTAACAATATCGTTTGCCGTATCGAATAGTTTCATTTATATTTTGTAAGTTAAAATATTTCTAAACAAAATACTTTCCAAACATGTAAATTAGTGATCTAAATTAAAATGAATTGGGAAAAAACCTAAGATACGATTATATATTTATTAGGGTTAAGTTGTAGCTCGATTAGCCAAAGGATTGGCCTTGAAATATAAATTTTGGGTGCAGACTAATTTAATAAATTCGTTTCAAATTATCAAGAAAAAAATATTCATACATATACTATTCCAAGCAAGAACCTTTCTATAAACCGTACGCCATGCACCTGATCAGAAATACTTCAGGTAGAATCTACACAGCAAGAAATTTATAGCGAAGTGTAAAACTGAATCGCAATCATTGTGCCGTGGCCCGCATCGATATCGATGCGGGAATGCATCAACATTTTATGTCGCTTGTAGTAAATATTTCGCCAATGTGTCCATATTTTATACAGCCGATTTTACACAGAAATACGATAAATGCTAGAAAGATATATAGATAGTTGGATAGATCGATGGATGATATCCGTATATGTATGTATATAGGAGACAAAGCTTCGACTGTTTCGAAAAAAGAAAATAATGTAAGGTTTATATCTGTTGGTAGCATCTGCTACATCGAGATTGAGATACGATTCCAAATAAATGCTTGTGATTGGATATGGAGTCTAGCTCAGTGGTGTAGTTGCGCAACAATTCTAGATATCACATGTAAAGGATTAGATACAGTGAGAAAAAAGGATTTTTGATGAATTCCTCCATTCAAAGTAGTACTACTACGATGTCATTATATACTAGCTTTTGCCCGCGACTTCGTAAACGTGGAAAACTGCATTCAATTCCATGCGGTAGTCATTGCGGGATGCTTGTACAAACATACAGACAGACATACGCGTTGAAATTAAGCCTAAATTTTAAGTTATACCTCTAGTAATACATCGGAGGAAATTGCATTCAATTCCTTTCAGTAGTTTTTGCATGATGCTCGTACAAACATACGGGTAGACAGACAGACGCCATAAAATGTAGCCTTTACTTTAAGTTAGGCCTCTAGTGATTCATCTATGAAAGCTGCATTCAATTCTATGCCGTAGTTTTTGCGTGATGCGCGTACAAATATACAGACAGACAGACAATAATCCTGATAACTGTGGTTTTGGCTTCTGTTGCTTTAGAGCAAGGGGATCTCTATTAGTAAAGATCCCCCATATTATTTTTTTCTTAAATATCTTTAATGTACAGACATCGGCCTGTTACAATTTTATTATATACATAAGAGTATGATGTATGATGTATGAAGTATGAATGTATGATGATTTATGATCTATGAAATGTACGATGTATGATGTATGATGTTTTACATATGATGCATGATATATGAATGTATGAATGTATGACTGTATAAATGTTTTTTTTTTCTGAGGGGGGAAATGCCTTATGCACCATAGATACAAGTATCCGTGTGTCGGACTCGCACCGACTAAAACCCTAACCTCCTTGTATCAGCTCCCTGGTTCCTCGCGGGACCGCCGTCACGCATTACTTCACGAGAGGGAGAATCTAGCTGTAGCTATTCCTAATGGTAGGCAAAACCATGACTTCTTTCCTTCTAAAATTATTTGCTCTTTGCTCGCTCTCTTTCTATGCGACGGAGTTCTTGGAGAACTTCAGTGGCAAATGAACTCGTTGCTTCCCAGGCTGCCCTTGATGACATCATGGCTCTCATCAAAGATTCTGGCTGGATGTTCTGTTCAAGAACGGTCTCCCAGGTAGCGCGTAACCTGTTAAAGCGTGGGCACACGAAGAATACGTGCTCGGAATTTTCTGCAACTCCGGTGCAAGATGGGCACTTTTGAGAATCATCATGCTTAAGCTGATGAAGATATTCTCAGAAGTACCCATGTCCTGAGAACATCTGTGTCAGGTAGTAGTTGACCTCCCCATGTTCGCGATTGAGCCAAATATCGACTTCGAAAATCAGACGGTATGTCCATCGACCTTTCGTAGCGGTATCCCACAGTAACTGCCATCGGCGTATACTGTCTCGCCGCTCCTCCGCCCTCAGTATATCAGGGTTCAATATTGTTAATCCTCTTCGCCGTTAAATGATTCTTCGTTCTTCAGCAAGTATTTCTATGGGCAGCATCGCGGCGATAACGCATACAGCATCTTGAGACACTGTGTAATAGGCGCTGTCGACTCTCAGGGCACTCAACCGGTAAACTGGACCGACCTTCCTCCGTGTTTCATATGTTCTGAGTGCATCGGCGCAAATGGGAATTCCATACGTGAGCACTGACGTGACTACTGATGATAATAACTACTACACAGTACTTCTTTGATCCGACCTTTCATCTGGTCCCTGCAATCGCTTCTTTGGCTGTATTGACAACTAGTTCAACAGCATCCAAGGTGGAGCGACCTTTCCGAAAACCATATTGGTTGTCAGCAAGCAGCGGTTCGACAGTTGCTTCAATCCTGTGGTGAATGATATGTTCGAGGATTTTACCGGCTGTATCCAACATACATAGTGGGCGGTAGGATGATGGTTCATCCGGTGGCTTCTTCCCTTTCGGTAGATGTACCAGTCTCTGCTGCTTCCACGTCAGAGGGAAAACACCCTCTTCAAGGTACTGTCTTAATGACTGTATGAATGTATGAATGTATGAATGTATGAATGTATGAATGTATGAATGTATGAATGTATGAATGTATGAATGTATGAATGTATGAATGTATGAATGTATGAATGTATGAATGTATGAATGTATGAATGTATGAATGTATGAATGTATGAATGTATGAATGTATGAATGTATGAATGTATGAATGTATGAATGTATGAATGTATGAATGTATGAATGTATGAATGTATGAATGTATGAATGTATGAATGTATGAATGTATGAATGTATGAATGTATGAATGTATGAATGTATGAATCTATGAATCTATGAATCTATGAATCTATGAATGTATGAATGTATGAATGTATGAATGTATGAATGTATGAATGTATGAATGTATGAATGTATGAATGTATGAATGTATGAATGTATGAATGTATGAATGTATGAATGTATGAATGTATGAATGTATGAATATATGAATGTATGAATGTATGGATGTATGAATGTATGAATGTATGAATGTACTAATGTATGAATGTATGAATTTGTATGAATGTATGAATGTGTATGAATGATGGTTAATTATATGTGTATTCATTCTTCACAGCAACATATTTTCTTTAAATATACTAAGCAAAAATTAGTTAGCATTAATGCAAAGATATGGAATCATTCACGATTCAATATGTATCTCAGCTTCTAAACTCATGACGAACGGGTATGTTCTAGAGAACCAAACGTTGTTGATAAACCACTTCAATACGTGTGTTGACCTGTTCATCAACTAAGCTTTAGTTTGTTAAAATATTAACACCATGTGACGGTAACGGAGTCTTAGCGTGAATTCTGTCATGATATGAGTAATCATACACCTAATATTATTTTTTATCTAGAGAAGATGATCGAAAAATTTAACGAAAATTTAACGTTCCTCCTTGAAGCTGATAATTTGATAATCCTAAGCAAATATTCCTAGAATGTACATAGCTCAGTAACTCCGATGAAAAACCAACCCCTTTACCTGAGGTAGGTATGTCTGTGTTCCATGTCTCTGTTAGAGCCCATATTCTCCGAAGCTACCGAACCAAACGAGTCCCGGTAATGGGATTGATTTTGAGGAGTTTATTTGAAAATTAAAAGAAACATTCTAATCATAAGATATTTCTACCATTTGAACTGGCACATCGTGACTACCTAAAACAATATAATTTTTCATAATAATTGGAAAATGTATAATCTTGGAAATATTTGAGAATATTACGAGAACTTACCATGTTGCCTATTATTATTCAATCACAGTTTTCATGAAAATCTAAGCGGAAGTATTTTAAAATTAATACGGTCCTATTCTAATAATTAGGTATAATAATTATGGAATGTTTTTTTTACTGATAAACTTTAATCGTGACTTGTGCTTACCGAAAATGAAGCTCGTTTGAACCTGATTTTTTATTATCATCCCAAGAAATACATCAAAATTCATACTCACTTTAGTGAAAGGAGGTGTTTTCTAGCAAGAATATGAAAGAACAGATAAAAGATATGAATTTTTATTTACTCCTCCAGGTGAATTTATTTGTTATCATAGATCCAAGAGAAGGCATTTTATCATTATAAGTACTTTCGCGTGTTTTGCATTGTAAAGCGTGCTCTAATTTTATAATCTCTCTGATGACATATATCCATATTTGCTCTCAAAAATACCCTTCCGATTTGGTGGAAGAGGCTTATTTTTGAAATTCGTAAATTTTATAATGTAAACCTATAATAAAGATTGTTTCTAGAAACCATTAATTGTAAATTTTTAAACAACTTCAACGGTTTCCTATCGCTTCGATATAGAATATATAATTATTCTCTATTTTTATTCGAAGTTCTTTGTGATTATTTCTCACTAAAAATATGAAATAACTTTTTATAAAAACAAGAGCTGACTTTATTGTATGATGCAATGAAAAATACAAAATATTTTTTTTTCTATTCGAGCGATATGATTTTGGCGAAGGTGCCAATCTATTGAAATAAACTGATACCTTATTCATACACAACTTCAAAATTGACTTCACCAATAGAATAAATATTATTTTGTTTTTCTATAAGAGGCTTAAGCGAGATGCATGATCAAAGATGCAAAAAAATCTGCGAGGTTGATTCTGACGATGGGGCATAAAAATTGACAACTGTTGATTCAGAACAAGAACCATGAAGGGTTGGTTACAAGAAATAATATATTCTGCAAGAACAATAAAGATGAAGCACATGAACACAGGAGCAAAACTGTCAAGCGTGATTTCAATCTTGAGTACAGCTCAAATTCTAATTCGAATTCTTATGGCTACAGTCATTTCATAGCTGTTTGCAGAACTCTTTAAACGTATGAGAGAAAATTCATCTTATTTCCCTGCTATTGGAATGGGGCGTTACTCATCCCCGGAGTAGAGCTTCTGTGTTCTTGAGTGGAGCCTATAACTAAATTATGGTCCATATCATTATGTCTGACATATGCTATACCTACATATAATTATATACCTACAGGATGGGCCAACGAAAACTTTACATCCCGATTTAACGACTTCAAAATTAAAATATGGAAAAACACTCGAAACTTTTCTGTTTTTTTCCATCCTCGTTACTCCAACCTCTTAACGGGAGTAAGCATAACTCCCTAATTTTGAATAGTTATGAAAGTTATGGAGATACCTTATTTTGAAGATCTCATTGAGTACTATTTGACCCTAAAATTTTACTTGAAAATGTTTATCTATAACGAAACGACAAGTTAAAATATCTCTAATTTACCTTGTGGATAATAATTATTGTTATCAGACTGACTGGCAGTTCAGTATTTATGTATTATTAAAACTTTTGGTCCAAAACGGATTAAGACCGTACTATTTACTTATTTATCACATTTTATCGTGAATTCTTAAGAATATTACACCCGCTTCAACTCGATTGTGTTTTTTACTATAATTGAACTGGTGTAATCCATAGAGGAAAGCGTGGAAATTGTAAAATTGTTTCTTAAGAATAACGATAATAATATAGATATAGATATATATATATATATATATAGTTATAGATATAGATATATATATATAGATATAGATATAGATATAGATATAGATATAGATATAGATATAGATTTAGATATACATATAGATGTAGATATAGATAAACAAAAGTGAACTTTCAATATCTATTTTTCTAATGAGTGTTCAATTAATCTTAACGGAATTGTAAACTGTCGGTATTGGTCAGACAAAAATCCTAGACTATTTCTTCAACTACGTACTCAGTACTCAACATGTACAAAAAGTAAATGTTTGGCGGGTTTTTATGGAAATAACATAATTGGCCTCTTTTTTATACCACGTAATCTCTCTGTGTCTCGAAATTTGTCAGGATTAATTAGAGAAAGCTATTTATCCAGCCCTCGTACAGGAATAGGAGAATGAAGAATACCATCATGCCATCATTTTTCAGCAAGGGGACATATTGAGTGGCCACCCAGATATCCGATGGACTACTTTTTAAGGAGTCATTTGAAATCTAAAATTTATGCTACGCTGCCCGAATCACTGGAAGATTGGCGAAATCACATAATTAATGAATTCCGTCAAATTACTCCAGAAATGTTGCGTTATGTACGAGAACGTCTTGAACAATTTTTTTTTACTGCATGACCATTTCCATCATCACATAAACTAATCACAAAAGGAAGAAGTATTTTTTGGTTATTAAGTACCTAGACATTTATGTTCACAATGTCTCTCTCACTGTTTAGATCATTCCGTTATCGATTAAATTTTTCAATCAAAAGGTCAGATAGTACTCGATGAGATCTTCAAAATAAGATGCCGTAACACCCTTCATTGGATATTGAATAAAATTTTGTAACCCACGCGTCCTCATTTAGCATTCTGATTCTTATTCTTCTCATTCATCGGTTACAAACCTGACAAACAATGGAGTCAAAATGAGTGGGGAGTGATTTTCTACAATCTTGTGTAGAAAAACAAGTAACTTCTTGGAAAAATGGTACATGTAGGGGTAGGTACTCTTGATGTACATACAAACAATATAGTAGAGATAAACTGATAGGTTGATTCCACAGCAAATACTTTGATCTTTTTCTGCCATGCGATTACCGAATTATGGTGGAAGTTTCCGATCCTCGCGGACGGGCAATTGGTAGTCGGGCACTTGGCAGATACCCAGTATAAAGACCTACATTATTCTGTGGCAGAGATGTAGTTAGAAAAATGTAGGAACACAGCGGAACTCAGTGACATACTCATTTTTGTTAATCCGATTATGTTCTGGTATGGAACGCTCGAAGCTCACAAGCTGAAATGTGGATTACAATTAAATGCTTTGCGGAAGGCAGAAAATATTTGTCTGAGTAGAGCTACTAGTTTATTTCTACTGTGCTAACATCCTCTTTTAGTTAGAACAGCTCTCTTACAAGCAATTTAAGATGAAATGATTCGGAAGCCCAAGTTTAGAAATCGGATTTAAGCAGTAACCGAAAATAGGTCTTCTGGTACTTACTAAGGAACTGTCTTGTGTAGGAAAGTTTGGAGTATTGTTCTTAAAATAGATTTTTTTTCAAAATTGCTGAGAAAGGATGTTGGATACGGCTATAATAAGAATCTTAATTTCCTAAAGTTAATCTCGGAAGATCTAAATTTTGTATTTCTCTCTAAAACAATGTTTCGTTGATCTAAAATTGTGGCCTGAAACACAAATCATAAATTATTTTAAGCACTCTGAATCAAAGGCAATAAGGCCTATTTAAAATTCTGTAGGAACACGATTTTTTTTTCGAGAGAGCGGATTTATCAGAACTATAAATTCAACGAGCTCTCACTGAAAGATTCATATCATAAATGATTAATTCAAAAGTCTGAATTAGCAGACCAGGTAAAAGTGGTCGGGAGCGAGAAACAAATGAATAATTTAGCAGTATCTTTAAGACTGTATAATGACGCACCCACCAGCTTGAGTACTGGTAGGTATATTGGGGTAGCAGTGGAGAAAAGGGGAAGGTGGTATGAGAGGCAGAGACAAGGAGGAAGATTCAAGCTCCGAATATTTTATTTAATAGAGATCTCATGGATGAAAATATATTACAAGATGGAATCGATACCACACCATCTGCTACTCTTATTGCGTGTCTTCCGTCTGATAATTCTGACAGTCCTATATAGAAGATATGGATCTGGGACAGAGGGGTGAGAAAATTACCCTTCTAAATGTATTTTCCAGAGAGTGCTTTTGTCTAGACAAGATGATTAACATAGAAGCAGGCTTGAATACTATATGATTTCTAGATGGTACAGGGACAAAATTTCCAGTACAAATCAGAAAGAAAAGCATAATATTTTATAGTTGCTGTTATAGAGTGTTTTGGGAAGAAGAAATATATTCGGTGACATAGGTTCAATTTATGGAAATTCTAAGATAATATGAAGACACTTATTGAAAATATGAAGACGATTAGGTGTTGCTCTCTATCTGTTCTAGATATTGAATAAATCAGCATTTGTAATGATCGATAACAATAAAATGCACTTTTTATAGAACTTAAGATCTGATTCCTCCAGTTTCTGAGATAAAGGGTGAAACAGATGTAATTAATATTTTATAATTATGTAAAAATAATAGCACCTTGCATATCCATTTGTCTCACGATCGTGGTTATACAAATACAAAAACAGTTACAGCTCAAGAATCTATCAAAATACATTTACTGACAATATATTTTTACTTTTCTACCGCTACCACTTGAAGTTATCAAGGAAAATACTTGTAACGATCAAATAAATAAATAAATAAATAACCTTTATTCACAATTTGAGAATTCACATTTTTGTCAACAAACAACAATATTAAAACCTACGAGACTAAAAAGTCTGTTTGTAGGGTAATTATAAATAACATTTTTTAAATCAATTAATAGCTAGTTGGTAAGAAACAGAGCATTACAAATAAATAAAAGTATGGAATATAATGTGTAGATATAAGTTCTATCACCTCTGAATAATGTTTCTGATGAATTCTCTAGAGTTACTTCTTAAGAAATTATCAACCTCATTTTTAAATTTTCTGATTGTACTTATATTTTTTATAATTTAGGGTAAATAATAATATGCTTTTGGTCCTAAGTACATACAATTTTTTTTACCTTTAATTTTATTTTTAAATGGTATAACAATGTTTTGCTTCTGTCTAGTGAGATGACAGTGAGAAACAATATTGTGATCTTTTTTATTCTTAAATTGATCTATTACAAGAATTTTGAAATAAATTTGTATTGGATCAAAAATGTTAATTTCTTTATATAATAAATTACTTGGATATCTGCTATTTTTCTTCAATATTATTTTTAAACAACGTTTTTGTAAAATTTCAATTGGTTTTAAATGCGTTTTAGAAATTCCCCCCAACCTATTAAACCATATTCAAGATGTGGTTTGAATAGACTGAACTACAACATTTTCATATATTTATAATCCAATATATTTGATTTTAAATAATATTCTTCTTAATTTAGCACCTAGGTATGTTATGTGTCTTTCCCATTTGAGATGGCTATCTAAAATAACACCAAGATATTTAATTTCCTGTTTTGAGTAAATAATTATTTCTAAATTTATAGAGATTTCATTGAATTCCGGAATACCTTTACCAAAACTACAAAAAGTAAGAAAAAATGTTTTATTAAAATTAATTGAAAGAAGATTTTTGTTCAGCCAGTTTATAATATTGATGAAATCAATTTCAATCTCAAGTTTTAAATGTTTCCAATTTTCGTTTTCATAATAAATGACAGTGTCATCAGCAAAGGAAATAATTTTACTATTAGTTTCTATTGAAAAAAAGTTATTAATATATATAATAAAAAGTAATGGACCCAAAACAGTTCCTTGGGGTACACCACATTATATAATTTGTGTTTCACTTATTGTACCATTTAGTTTAACTTGTTGTTTTCTATTTGATAAATAGAAACAAATAAGATCCTGAGCTATGCCCCGTATTCCGATTTGTTCTAATTTTTCAAGTAATAATTTGTGATTGACTGTGTCAAATGCTTTTGATAAATCCAAAAAAATACCTATAGATGGTTTTCTATTATCAATTGAATTATAAATCAGACAGGTTAAATCTTTTATTGCATCTTGGGTTGATTTTTTATTTCTAAAACCATATTGCATATTTGAGAGTAATTTATGCTTTTTCTAAAAAATGATAAATTCTATTTTTAATTATTTTTTCTAATATTTTTGATACATTTGAAGTTAGAGAAATCGGTCTATAATTGGTCATATCTGTTTTGTTTCCATGTTTATAAATTGGTATAACTATTGATTTCTTAAATTCTTCTGGAAATATTCCTGTAGATAATGATTTATTAAATATATTCGAAAGATGTTCACTGATATATTTACATAACATTTTTAGTGTTTCATTTTTTATCTGATCAGGACCTGGTGATTTGTTATTTTTTAATTTATGTATAATATCTTCAATTTCATATTTATCAGTTGGATATAAGACTATTGTAGATTTTGATATATTCCGGATTTCATTCAAGTTGTTAAATTTTAATTGTTTCATATGTTCTACTAATTTATTTCCAACATTACAGAAAAACTTATTGAATTCTGTACATATGAAATTTGGATCATTAGTTATTTCATTTGAAGAATTTTTAATTGCTCTGACATTATCTTTCATTTTATTTGAGGTTAATTGGTTTATCACATTCCACTATTTTTTTGAGTCACTGGTGTTGTTTATTTTATTTTTGTAATAATTATTTTTGACTTGATTTATCATTTTAGAAAGAATAAGGGCATTGTTTTAATTTTCTATACAGCTCATTTTTTTATTCACTGAGATTATAAGTGATTTTGTAATCCACGGTTTTCTCTTTCTCTCTTTACTTTTAATTGTAGTTATATTTGTTGAATTTTTAATACAATATTCCTACGTAGTTATATTAAGTGTACAAATGGATAAAAGACAAAATATGTGACAGTCCTGAATTGTTAGGTATTTTTAACATTAGCATTCGTATTGGTGAGAAAATTATTAGGACCTTTTTGCGAGAGTATCCGAAAATATGGATATGTGTTTGACAGTATTTAACTACAAAAATATGATAAAATTAGGTAAGTTTTATGATGGTAAAATGATGAATCATCGTCAAGGTTGTGGATACTGAACGTAATATCAAGATTACCCTAGCCTGGCTGAATCACTAGTCATGCAGGTAGCGGAGCAGACCATAATCGGACCAGAGCCCTCCTTCGTAATCGCTAAATGCCACATCAAGAAACATCTTTAATATTTGTGTCAAGGCATTGCACCTGTAGAAAAAAACCACAGGATAGAGAAAATGCAAATTATTCTTAAGAAGCCCCTCTGTGGAAATGTCCTGCGAAATACTAATTCAAAGTCGGAAAACGACAAGGTTTTTGGTGGTGATGCTGACAGGACACTATAGGCTTAGGAAGTATATGAACAAAATGGGCCAGGTCGAGGACGACTTATGGAGCCTTGTTAAGAGTGCGGTTTCAAATATTCGGGGAAGGGAAGCCAAAGGCAGAGAGTTACAATAATGACTCAGTATCTAGACGTCTCTTAAATAGAATAAATCTAGATACTGAGCATTAATGAAATGGAGAACCACAATACACAAAACTGGTCGCAGTGGATTAGGACATGCAACTACACCAAATAATCAAATGTAATCTAGTTACTTTATTCAATGTTAATATAAAATTAATAAGTATCGTCAAAGCACGAACGATTTTGCAGCGGCACTCAAAAGTTAAACTATCAAGGAAGGTATGGCAAAACTAATAATTAATTCTTTTCATTGTCCATTGAGGTAGGAGAGTCTGCTCCATTAATTTCAAAGTTGCTCTTTAACAGAAAATTGCGATCAAACCTTGAAGACGATAAAGGAATAATTCATATTAAATAGTTGTTCAGAGATAGATATATTATAGACTTTTAATTAACAATAAGAAGTAAGTTAATTGCAGGTATATTTATCATGAAACTCAGCTGCTAACTTAAAGCGGTCACCATAATAATTAGGTAGGTAGGTATATAAGTTTATATATTTTACTTTTCCAATTTCCTCCTTTAATTTCTTAAGGTTCGTGTAATAATTAACAGCCAGACGGCTTTCTACAATTAGTGAACACACACACTTACACAAATAAAAATGGCATGGAAGGCATGGTTATATTTAATTTGCAACGCTGCCGAGGAAATAAACAAGAATAAAATGCCATTTGCATTCGCTAGTAACGCAGTCGCTCCACACAGTCAGGCTAAATGGCAAAGTGAAGAAAGAGGGCAAGAATGTGTCGCAGATGTAAATTTTGGGTCGTATAGAGTTGATTCAATATCATCTGAATTGGCAATTATGGTAGCTTTTGGAATCGTATTGGGGGCACGTTTGAGAACTCAAGAAGTCGTAAGCTGGCCCAACCTCTTCTTATGGAGTTTATTGAATGCTGTTCTCCCCCTTAGAACGCGATTGTCATACAATTCCTAAATTTCTGCCTAATCAATCACACACTTCAATATTTATAACTCTCGTTTTATTTTATTACGAAGAAAATCTCTTCTTATATAGTAACAATAACAAATTTGCTTTCAACTATTAATTTTGCTGCAAAAACAAAATCAAATCATTTATTGAAGCTTCTAACAATTTCAGTTGTTTTTAACACGTCATAAATAGTAAATTGCAACCTTTGTGAGGCCATGCAAAAATACAAGTATAATTACAGGTCTGTTTTTTAACTGATCATAGTACATAAATATCACATTTTTACACAATGTAATTTTATTTAATTGTATTTTTTCATTGTCATGACCCTGAATTCGGAATCCATAAATCTTCTGAATTATAGAAATTATTTTTTTTTCAGAAATATATTTGTTGGTTTGAGCCTAAATTCAGAAGGAAGAAAATTATAAAACATTGGTCCACAATTATTTTGTTATGTTTCTCTTAGTTTGTGACTCAAATCTTGTCATAAGTTTTTAGTATCGTGGTAGAGTTCGCAGTTCGCAAAATTATCCACCACCAACGAGCTTAAAAACCCTAAAGCAATAATCCATATTCTAATATTATAATCCTAAAATGTATTTTTGGAGAAAACATTTTTAATCATAGTTTTGGCTGTCTGTCGTTCTGTTCGATCAATAATCGGGAGCATGTAGACCGGTTGTTTATACTTTATTTTGTAGTGTAGGTGTATCTATATCGCTCACCTAGGATAAAAAATGGGTATTCTTTTGGCACCAGTTGTTTGACTATAGCCAAAACACGTGTTTACACAACTATAATGCGGTTCTCACTGCCTATTGAGCTAAGAAGTTTGGCCGGGTATAAGCATTGTATTTTAAGTACGAAGACGGTGTTGCCGTTCATTAAATTTACCTTAACTATACTATAACTCTATAATAATTTTTCAAAAATCGATTCGAAGGTAAAACTTCTGAAATTCCTTTTAAAGATAATTTCTTGGTACCTACTACCAGAACTATTCTTCTTTTTTGTCTTCTCAGCCCGTGTTTATCCACTCCTGGATGTAGGCCTCTTCCAAATCTTTCCACGCCTTTCTATCCCTAGCAGTCCGGATCCAATTCCCTCCTGCAACACTCTGAATATCGTCTCGTCATCGTCTCCGGGATCTGCCAATGCTCCGTTTCGACTCTTTTAGGCGCCAAACTAATATCCTGTGCCCCCACCTATGGTCGTCCTGCCTTGCCTATGACCAGCCCATCTCCATTTCAGTTGAACCACAAGTCATAGTACATCCGTCACTCTAGTTCTTTACGAATTTCCTCCTTGCATACTCTATCCCTTAAAGTGATTCCTATCATAGTCCTCTTTTGGTGGTTTGCAGTTTATTAACAACATTGCGGGTAATTGCCATTATCTCTAGTTCATATTTGAGAAACGGCATCACACAGGCATCAAACACTTTCCTTTTTAAATTTATAGGAAATTCACGAGCTTTAAGGATAAAACCTAGTCTGCCAAAATCAGCCCAAGAGAGGCCTATTCTTCTTGTGATTCCAGAAGATTGATTTTTATTGAATTTTGTGGCCTAAGTAAATATATTCTGAGACAACTTCTAGGGGATGGTCGTTAACAGTTACCTGGATGTATTCTGTACTCACGATCTTTGTTTTTTTCAAGTTCATTTCAAATCCAATTTGTAGCGATGCTCGATGGAGCTCCCAAAGCATATTTTTAAGCTCTTCACCTGTGCTGGAAATGACCACAATATCGTCAGCAAATCGGAAATTGTTTAGACGCACTCCATCGATATTAATCCCGTTCTCTTGCCAGTCAAGTTTTTTGAAGACATCCTCCCAGGAAAGGGTGAGATGGTGTCTCCTTGCCTGACTCCTCTTTTGATTGGAATGTTGTCAGTTCTTAAATCATCATCTATTTTTACATGAATCGAGATTATAGATTTATTTGATGAGGTTTGAATATCTAGTCGATGCTTGCGTTGTCTAGGGATTCTAGAATTGGCCAAGTTTCGATAGAGTCAAAAGCCTTTTGATAGTCAACAAATGCCAAATGGAGTGTTATATTATACTCTGTGGCTTTTTCAATAAGAGTGCGAAGTGTCTGTAGGTGGTCGATGTTACTCACCCCTTCCGGAATCCCGCTTGATCGACCGGTTGGTATGAGCCTATCTTATTCGTCAACCGGTTGGTTATTATTATCGTAAGTAGTTTAAATGTGTGGTAATAAGCTGATAGGTCTATAATTTTCTATGTTGAAGCTGTCACCTTTTTTGTATAATCGGATGACCTACATTTTGCCACCTGGTTGTGATTTTACCTTCAGTTAAACATTCTGTTAGCATTTACATGCTCCATCAGCGTCTCACCTCCTATTTTAATCATTTTGCTCGTGATTCGATCTTCACCTGGGCTCTTTCTGTTTCTCATTTGATGCAGTGCTATCTTCAACTCTCGGATATTTATTTCAGGGGCCTCTTGGGATTCCACATTTTTTATTATTTTCCTCTGATACTGACGGCCCTGGACTTTAGAACCGTACAGTTTTTTGTAGAAGTCTTGAACTGCTGTCACCATTTCTTTTATTTATTTTAGTCATTCTTGACCTTCTATTCTATTCTATTTGAATGTTTGGATCTAAGGACTTTCATGCTTTTGTTGTCTTCTTAATTAGCTCATCAATATAGTTTCTTAGATCTTTTCGGATGTTCCTATTTATTTCTTTGTTGTGATTCTTATATGCTTTGTCTTCTCGATCCATTTATTTTCTCGATTTCATTAAATTTCTTGTATGTGGGCTGATTTTGCTCAAATTTCCCTTTTGTATAAAGCTACTATCCGGTAGTGGCTGCCAGTATCAAATCGGTTTAAAAATGTGACATCCTGGCATATAACCTTTCTATTCGTCAGGATATAGTCAATTTCATTCTTAACTTTTCCGCCTGGGCTTTTCCAAGTCCATCTTCTCTGTAAGGGCTTTCGAAAAAAGGAATTCATGCAGTATACATTTTCATTTCAACTGTAGTTTGTTAGTATCTCTCCTCTTTCGTTTCTATGAACAAGTCTAAGCTTACCTACATTTGGGATATCTTCACTGGTGTCTAGGCCGATCTTAGTATTAAAGTTGTTCTGATATAGCAAGTGTCCGGGCTTGAGGGAGGTAGTTGATTCTCCCTTTAGTCTTGTCTTGCTAAGAACTAGAATGTTCCAGTTTATGCATTGAAATTCCTGTTCTAGTCTTTCCATATGTTCTTGAAGCCTTAGCGTTCGGACATTATAAGTAGCAATCATGAGTTTCTAGTTGAAAATAAGTGCTGGTTGTATGTTTCTTTACCGAATCTTTGCCTCCCCCAGATTTCGTGAAGCAGACTGATAGATCAGTGCAAGATTCTGAGATAACCGTTCTACTGGCCTGGGGTAATAAAGTTGTATAACTCGACATGATTTATTTGGAAGGATTATAGCATTTAAAAGCCAAGCTTGTCAGGCGGATTGGCGAGTTAGGTTTCAGCCGCCCATTCTGGATCAGACACTGTCGGTATTCGCTATACATAGACATTCTTAGGGCCGATTTCATAATGAATCCTTAATGGGAGATTAGTTAATTCTCCAATTTGTTTAAGTCATATCTCGATAACGGAATAAAAATTTTGCATTTTTCAATAACTTCTACAAAGTTAGTTACCATCTCTTTCGTTTTTCTAAAGTAAATTTGAATTATATGTCCAACCAAAAAAATTATGAAATTTTTAATCTAGGATTAAAATTAATAAGAGATTAAATTTGATTATGAAATCGGCCCTTATAATTTTTTATTAAAAAAATAGGTAGTAATATATCTAATTGCTTGCCAAAGTCTACAGAATGTAGATAAAATATGTCAAATATGCTATATGTTTTATTAAGACAACTAAATATAAACAATCAACTAAAAACTAAGGTTACAATTCAGTGACATGAAAATAGAGTGAACAATACAATAGAATACAAACAATTAACTAGAAGTTAAAATAACATAATAACACTTAGGTATATGGCAAACATAATAAACAGTATAATAAAATAAAACAATCAACTAAGAAATCATGATCGAATGTTTATATGAAAATTTTTCATTAATTTATATTTTGTCATAAAATTCTACATCCTTCAGAAAATTTAACACACTTCTTTGAAGTACAGGATTGCACAAGCATTTGCTGATAGGAGGGACGATGTGGAACTTTATCCTCTGGGATCTAAATTTGAACATTCTATAACTATATGTTCTACTGTTAACAACATGCCGATTTCACAAAATGTACAAATTGGAGGCGGTGCGTTTCTCATAAGGTGGATTTAAGTTATATTTGTGTGTTCTATTCTTAGTCTTTATAAAACCGCCTCTTCCTCGCGTTTCAGTTGAATATTTGAAAATTTTTCAAATACATTTTCTCTGATATGTTTAAATTTTTTTGGAGGCTTCTCCAGCCATTTTTTATTCCATGCTGTGACTACGTGTTCTTTAAGCATTAACTTGGCATCTGCCTTTGTCAAGTTTATTTTCTCAATGTCTAAGAAATCCCGTGCTACTTTCTTAGCCAGTTCGTCAGCTCTCTCATTTCCTGTTATACCCAAATAAGATGGTATCCAAGTTAGAGTGATCTATTTCCTTTGCTGATGAACAATGATTTTTATTTGTTGATTGGTTTGTAGGGGATTCTGAATTGCTCTAAGAACACTAAGAGAGTCTCTGAGAATTAAGGAATATTTTACGTTTTCTATGAATATTAACTCTATTGCTTTTTCTATGGCATATGCTTCACATGAGAATATTGAGCAGGCTATTGGTAGTTTGTGATAAATTTCCCTGTTATTCATTACAACAGAACATCCATTTCCATCTTCATTTTTGGAATTATCTGTAAATATCATTATTCTTTCTTTGTGAAAATCACAGAGTTCCAATTTATAAACTTAATAAATAATAAAAATCTAGTTGGTACCTACCTTTATTTCATGGACATTATTATTGCCTAAAACTTTTTTGTGCAGTAAATAAAATGAAATATTTTTTCAACAAATTTAAAATATCATCAAGGCAACAATAATACATGCAACAAATACGATAAAAATTTATTTGATCATGTTTTATTAGTTCTGTCAATTTTATATGTGTTACTTCATAGATAATTTTGTCCTTATTAGATTTTGTGAAGTAATTGAAAACGTATAAGGATTATTAAATTTATATTTTTCTTATAAAAATATACCTACAAGCGTTCGAATGAACATCATTCTATCATATTTTATTAATTTTCTTATACGTTTAGATGCCAAAAATGGTGTCTCATCTCCATATTACTGAATGAAGATAAGAGAGACGAACACGAATAAAGAACAAAATATATAGCGTCTCATATAAAAAAAGTTCACAATTCTTACATGTCATCGTAGGGCAAATTAAAAAAAATACAATATTTACTATACTTTTTTGTTCCAACAGGTAAAATTAAAGGGTGCAAATAATAATAAACTGCATCACCTGGTACTCCTAACATAAAATATAGCACACGTGCTCTAACAATTTATTTTCAAATTATATTTTGCCTTGTAGTAGGCAAAATTAATGTTTTCACAATCTACGTTTGGTCAGAATATCTCTATGAACTGAACTCTCATGAGATTGTCTGTGTAATAACAATCAAGAAGAATTGAAAACTTAATAAAACTGCACAGTCGACCGACCAAATTATGCGGGCAATCATACGCCGTTGAAATAACACTAGTTAACAGCAGTAGCACCGACGGTCCATACAATAACAACATTCCCTTTGGAAAAATCGCACCACCACAAGTGTACATGCTGTACATATTTGCTAAAATTTCAAATATGCTCCCACTTTGTATGACTGTGCGTCTCTCTCTCTCATTATTATTATTATTATTATTGTCATTCTACTCTTTCTCTGCACATCAATATTGAAAATATGAACGAGGCCAATGCCGGCGGCCATAAAATACCAATTTTATGCATGCCGCTAAATTCGGGTCTCTCAGCTGCATGGAAATGTAAATATAACGCGCGCGACATTTTCAACTAGCCGGATGAATGGGCTATGGTGGTCACAGAAACCATAAAAATACACACACACATATACTGATGTACCTAGGACAACTCCCCCCTAAAGCAACAACCACCATTTGGCACATAAAATATATATCAAACATAAATTTTACGCGCCTTACCACACATTTCAGTAGAAGAAGAGAAAGAGACGACCCCGAGCCCGAGTATACCTCAATACAAATTTTATATTTTTCAACATGCTCTGTGGTTTCGCAACATCTGAACCTGTTTGGGTCCTTAGTAGTATAAGATATTTATGGATTTTGTTCCAGCTCAACTTTTATGTATGTATATCATGTCAGTTTTCGTGGCACGATGACGATATAGATACATTTAAAAAATCAAATGACGTAAATTTATTGGTTACCTAGTGTTGTGGACGAGATGTGGATATGTTGGAAGAAAATTGGAAAGCTTTCAATATGGAACCTGCAATATTATTGTAACGGTGTTGTGAATTTTACGATGATGTAACATCACAGCTGTCCAATCTCAATAAACTTAATGAATCATAAACATAGATGCATACATAATATATAAAATGAAAATTACTTAAAACATGTAAACAAGATAACTTGTTTGTTACAACTTATGAAATAAAGGGCTAACCTCATTAGAAGAAACCTTGAGGACTACAAACTATCGGTACTCTCATTAAGATACAAAGGAGAATAGATCTGTCATAGGCCACTTTCAGAAAATTAAGTTATATTTTACGAAACAACATCTCGATGAAACTAAAGCGCTGACCGTGCGAATATACGAATCTGCAACTGTGACACTGACTTAAATATCGGCCCAATAAGTTAAGAACAACAACACAACGAGCTGTGGAGAGTTCCAAGTTGGGTATAAGCTTGAGGGTTAATCGAAACGGGCAAGTACGGCGAAGAACTAAAGTCAAAGACACCATAAAGAACATAGCCATCATAAAGTGGAATTAGGCCGACAATCTGGGCAGCATTCACGATGAGCGGTCGAGAAAGCGGAACCTAGAGTGGGGCCTCGAGTAGCTGGAAACTGGACCCAATGAACTCAGAATAGGCAAATCTGAAATAAATTGAGCCAAGCCGTGGATACTAGCGGCTGTATGATGACGGTTTATGACGATGATGATGACTAATTACAAAGTTATGTTTATAAATTGATTCATGCTAAATAGATTTTTAGACAGGTAGTATTTTTAAAATCCTTTGATGTTTTGCAAGAGATGGTTTACAGTCATAGGTGGGTCCTGCAATAACATATATTTTATTGACCTACATTTAAAGAAATACACAAACATGAAATCGTGTAATTATCAGAAAAATATTTAAAATGTCTATATGTATATATACAAACATTCTTAAACTATTTTTTGGATATCTTAACATTTGAACATACCTGAAGTGAAACTTTTTGTTTTCGTTCAATGTACTTAATGTTGGGATATAATATGGAACGAAGTAAATTGTATCTATGAAACTTTGCAATTCAAGCGGAGAGACCCTGAGCTTTTTATATTTAAATATATATATATATATATATATATATATATATATATATATATATATATATATATATATATATATATATATATATATACATATATATATATATATATATGTATATATATATATATAAAAATGATAAAGCTACTCACCTTTATGCTTTTATTTCATCGGACACAGTCATCCACTAGAAGCGGATCACGTGGTTGACTGTGTCCGATGAAATAAAAGCATAATGGTGAATAGCTTTATCATTTTGATATATTATATCCATCTCAGTACTACTGAATTATAGTTCTCTTAATATTTATTATATACTTTACGTTAATCGTAATTGGCTATCAATACCTAGGTGGCGCGAATTGCGTCCCACTGAGAGGTTGTTGTCATGCACCTATGACATCTTTCAGTTGCTTTTGTTTCATCGGATATAGCTTCCACTTATGTGGCGCTGACGAAAGCAAATAAGCTTGAAATCACGTGATCCGCTTCTAGTGGATGACTGTGTCCGATGAAATAAAAGCATAAAGGTGAATAGCTTTATCATTTTGATATATTATATCCATCTCAGTAATACTGAATTATAGTTCTCTTAATATATATATATATATATATATATATATATATATATTGATTTTGTATTCTTGACTGGATTTATAATAAATAAAAAGATGTTCTTGGGGATGCAGTCATATATTCAATAAAATTCTTTGACTGAAGCCGAGCTTTCGAGAATGTTTATTCTCTTCTTCAGGGCAAAAATCGTGAATTTATAATAAATTAACCAAAAACAGGAAAGATTTCATATTCATCAATTACAAAATAATAATAATTGATGAATATGAAATCTTTCCTGTTTTTGGTTAATTTATTATAAATTCACGATTTTTGCCCTGAAGAAGAGAATAAACATTCTCGAAAGCTCGGCTTCAGTCAAAGAATTTTATTGAATATATGACTGCATCCCCAAGAACATCTTTTTATTTATATATATATATATATATATATATATATATATATACTTGCAGATTTGGATAGATCTTGTTCCTTTGGATTGTGACATAGTGGTTTAGTGTGAATATAATTGAAAAAAATGTTTTTCAGTCAAAATTTCTATCATGAAATAACAACTTGGTATAAACTCATAGCGACTCGAGAATTTCCACTCACTTATCCGCTCGCTTTAAAAAAATAAGTATTTGAAAATTTAATAGTTCTTAGATAGGAAATAACAATCCAGTTATTGATCTAAAATTATTTGCCCATGCCAAACATTAAAAATGAAAAAAACTGATTAATACGTACACAAGTAGATACCTTTTTATTTTTATTTGTGATATAATTATTTTCCAAGATTGTATTTAAAAGTACTTTTGGCCAGAAGCAAGGGAAGAAATGGAGTAGCGCTTGAGAAGTTGATTAAAATTTCTACAAAATTAGATTATGAAGACTACAATGCATTACTATTATTGCAAGTCATAGTAGCGAGCAGGTGAGTGACTGGAAATGCTCGAGACAACATTTGCTGAAAATGTATACCTACTATGAAAATATATCACGTTGAAATTTCATGGATGGAAAGCTCTTACTTCTAGCCATTTTACATTTGGAATGTTTTCTGGATATACAAATATTTTTTGGTACTGTTTAAGTAACCTGTTGTATTACGTTACAGGTACGTAAGTTGGTATGCCTGAACTTTCCAACGTTGCGAAATACTCAGATTGACACACAATTGTAGATGTCAATAATAAACTGATTTGAAAACTATGTGAAACTTTACTATTGAAATTGATAAGATTCAAAACAATATCTGTATACATCATCTATGTTAAATAATGTAGGAAGGTAACTAAGAAAGTTTTTTTTTGGGTTGTGCGCTTGCTGCATATAGTAAACGTACTCGGATTTTGATGATTTTTGATTAATTTGAAAGAGAAGGCTTGAGAAATGGTGCAATATTCATATAAACTCAAATTTGAAATCTCCTTCACCCCGAAAATCGCTACCGATGAGGTGAAGGTGGTTTAACATGATGAAGAAGCTATTTATACCTGAGGCAGTTATGGATCGGTAAAAGCTAGCCTGTGTCTGAATATCCACTCTTAAATCGATGTTTAAGGTTATTTCTACTGCCTGGTGGTCTGATATCACAATATCTGACAACCCAATATTAAAGTCCAGAATGCTAACAAAATTGACGAAGATGTTATGTAGGCATGCATTTTATCTCGTATACATTCTAATTTGTTCAAAGAAGTTATATGAATATAGCAGATAAATTAAATCAGATTTCCTATTACAATTCTTACTAAAATCAACATTAAAATCACATCTCAGTCATTTGGCTTAGAAATAATTTATAATCATCATTAGGAGGACGGTAGACAACTACTACAAGAAGATTGAGGTGTTTTATCTCAACCGCTGTAACTTCGGAATGCTTTTCAACAGTTTTTATCATGATATCGTTTCTTTCGTTGAAGTTGGTATCGTTGCTAACAAAGATTGCCACTCCACCGTGATTTTACCCGGTAATTGGCAGAGTAGTGATCTCATCATTTAGGATAAAGGACTCTGAAACAAATATGATATCGTAGTTTTGTTTTTCCTGCTGTAGAAATACATCAAACTCTTACAGTTTGTTTCTTAAAGCGCAGACATTCTGATGTATTATGCTCGTGCAATTTTCAAATATTTCTCTTCCTTGTGGGGGCTCCGCATATTCCGAAAATGGTTGACGATGAGTCCGGTTGGCCAAAGTTTTGGATCCATGACAAATTCATGCGTTATCGTAAGCTCTTAGATTTGCTTGCTTCTGAGCTACTCGAAGATCACCTTCGTAATCGGACATTAAAAGATAATGTACCAAGATATATCAGAATTAGAATTGCAGAAATACTTGGAATACTTACACTTATCTCAAACTGCAACTATCAAACTGACAAACACGAGGAGAAAGGATCGGCCTTGTAAAACATGGTCCAAGTTCATAAGCCTGAACATGTCTATTGTGTATGTGCAGATTGCTATTTATGAAACAGTGTTAAATAAGATTTCTTAATTTTGTTTTTTATGTACCCAAATATTGCAAATTGTGTTCTACTTTTGAAAATGAATATCTTTTATTTGTTATATTATTTACCCAAATAATGTCTGTTTAGTTTTGTCAGAGCATGCTTGAGTTTAATTTTTATATTGGTACCTACTAAAGACTTCTATAAGTGTTCTAGTTTTGTTATTTCTATGTAATTAAACATAAATAGAGCTCTTTTTTTGTTTTTCAATAAATATTGAAACAATTTACCCGGAATTTCAAAAATAAATATTTAATGAAACACATTTTGCAATATGGCTCCCGTCCGCGGCAATGATGGTAAATATAATCGATTGCTGTGACGAAAGGCTTTTTGTTAATATATTAATTTAGAGTGGTTTCTATGCTTTGGAAAATAGATAAGAAAATCTTCAACATAATTGAAACTTATTTCAACAAATAAAACGCCTACAATACTACCTTATATTTTTTGTAAATTAATCTATAAAATGCATAAGAAAATATTTTGAATTGGACAAGGTAGCTGGGTATTATATTTAGTTTAGACATTTTTTGCCAATTATGTTGTCATTGTCTTCTACTTCTTCACCCAATTTTGATAGAATGCTGTCATGCTATTTGTGCATTTCTATGATGAATGATGATGTTTCTTCTTAAAATATATCTTCGTGGTCCTTAGGTCGAATTGCAGCTACAAAGATTCTATGGAACCTAATACTGTCGAAATATCGTACTTATCGTCAAATCTGTAAAAAGAAGAATAATCACTTGATTAGTTATTTATCATGCTTTTCCATATCAAAATTAGGTTTTATATTTACCTTCCCTTAATAATATTTATTTCTATTTTACCACTAAATCTTGGGTCAAGAGGATTTGAAGATATATCAGCTCTAGAACCTTAAACCACCCATATTCTTCACTCTGAAATGTTCGTTTGCCTATTAATTCTACGCACTACGCATAATTCTGGTATCCCTTGCCCTGATATATGTTAACTCAATTTTTCATTTGTAAAACTTCATTCTAAAAAATGGTTTCATACCATTTTCAAGAAACAGTTTTCTTTTTTTTTGTTGTTAAATGAAAAAAGCACATTTTGTGATCTAGGAAGGTGAACAGAGCCACACGCAGATCGAAAAACAGCACTAGTTTGACCGGGTGACCAGAATTAATGGATGAACTTGGAATAGCTTGTAGGGAGATATGATTCTTAAAACGTTAATGGCAATAGTTCACTAATTACATTAAATACATCAATAAATTATTTCATTTTGAAATCTGCTATAAGCACTTTTTTAGATCAATTGGTCACTTAGTTTTCCATGTAGGACCTATGTTTTAAAAAAAATCATATCTCGGGTGTAACTTCCGATATCTATATATATTTTTTTTTCTTAGAATGGTCATAGTTACATAAACGTACAAGCCATTTCAAGGTTATCATTTAATTCTGGGACCCCTGTATATCACTATAGCTCAAATCACTAGTGTTGGACTATACCAACAGATTTGGCGATTCCGCGTTGGGATTATGAGCTCAACGTTTTTAGTTGGGCCGTCAGCCTTTACAAAGCTCTACCCCAAATTATTATCTAGACATAACCATAAGTCAGCGTTTATCGGCGGGAAGCCGTAAATACGCCACAAATGGCAGAAATAGAGCGCGCATCCGTTTACACCTATCTATTAATATCAATAAAAATGTGATGTACAGGGTGCATGTCAGCGTGTAATCTTTTCCGTCGACAGCTTTATAAGGGCCCTGTGTCTGTATGGCGTCAGCAGGGGCGTGACTATCATTTTTCGTTAAGAGAAAATAAAAATTGCCAAACAATTTTGATCGCTGTAAAGCATCATAAGGCAAACCACTCAATTTCGAGCATTATTCTTTATGTGTTTATTGAGTGATAGCATCACAAGAAAATAAGTTAAAGAACTAGAAGATAACTTAGTAGCATCGGATATATAGCAGTGAGTGAGGGAATTAGGATGTATGAATATCAAAAGGGGAAAGATATGTATTCTTTTAAAGTTGCAACAAATACTCTTAGCACACTAAAAGATGTATTATGGAAAAAGTTTCTTGTTTGATAACTTTGTCGCGGCCTTTTAAGTGTCCCCTGTGTCATTATAACCGCCTCATCTATTCAAGTTATCAATTCTTTAATCGACTTCTAAGAACGAACGAGGTGTACAGTTCGATTGTATGTTTACTTTTTTATGGTTCCATTATTACAATGAAAAAACGGAGCCACTATATTATCACTCTGGTGTCTGCTTATCTGTCTGTCAAAGCCTATATTCTCCGAATCTGGAAAACGGGCAAAGTTGAAATATGTTACTAATATTTATATGGTCGCTACAAGGACGTATAGTTTAAATAAAGGAATTTCGATACTGAACGTTCACTTTTATGGAACAAAGTAGAAAATGAAAATATTTTTTTTCGTAAAGAATATGTGACATTAATCAAAAGTGCTCGTCGTTATGAGTAATTCAAATATTTTGAATTGAATTGAAATAGGTATATTGATGAAAATCTACAAGAATTGATATCTACCCTGCGATCCTACGAAACCCTTTCCACCCGAAGCCGACTCGCACTTTTTCAATTTATTTGTATTATGCTTGAAATAACGTTTCGCATTGTAAACTTGATTGATTGAAAGTGTTTTTTGGAATTGGAAAATATTTTCGGAAAAACTTCAAATTGAGTATTTCTGAAAAGTCTCAACAGCTTTCCAGAAGAACTACGACTGACTTTGATAGATGAGGCATTGAAAAATACAAAATAATATTCATTGCCTCATCCACTAAGTTGGTATTTACTAGTTTTTTTTTATGTGATTTATATCTAGTGCTAAGTTTTTATAAAAATGACTTCAAGCTATAAATGAAGTATAAGAACAAAAACAAACACTTCCTAAGAAACTGAAGAAAACATATAAAATCTTTATATACATAAATCTTCTGTTCGTGTGTATGTGACTAAACTCCTCCTAAACGGCTGAACTAATTTTAATGAATTTTTTTGTGAATATTCAAGGGGATTCAAGAATGGTTTGGATTCATAATTGGATGTGATAGATGGCGCCGTTGTCGGTATGTCAAACGGCTGGACCAATTGGGATGAAAATTTTTGTATGTATTCGAGGGGATTCGAGAATGTTTTAGATTCACAATTGGGATTGATAGATGGCGCCGTTGTCGGTATGTCAAACGGCTAGACCGATTGGGATGAAATTTTCTATTTATATTCCAATGCGTCCCTGGATGATTTAAAAATACAATTGAACCCGGTAGGTGGCGCTGCTGTCAGTATATCGCTTAGAGCTTTTCCAGGCACGACGACGTCTGCTGGGACAGCTAGTAGATATATAACAACGGATCCACGAAAATAACCTACAGAATAATTAACAGCCAATTGATATTCGATCAGAGATTAAATTCGAACCAAAGTATTATAATCTGAATTGTCACAGTTCATCACGTTATAATAGGCCTACGTAACTTTTTTTATCTTAAATTATTTTGAATTAAAAAAAACTCACAGATCTTGTACTAACACAATAAATGCAAATTTTGAATTGAATAACATAACCTAACCTATTTGCTCTTTCTATTGGTTTTTTTATAACATGATTGTTCCTTCGTAAAAATCTTAACAACTGAAGCTCATTTAAAAGGAGTAGAGCTATGACCTAATTAGCAATATATGATGAGACCTTTGGTAACCTAGAACAAAAAAGAAACGCATATTGACTTTTCAAAAACATCCCAACTTAGTTAATGGAATGATAATCAAGAAGACAGACATTTAGAATATTTTCGCCCAATATTTGTACCACTTGCCCAACTACAACTTTCTATATATTGAATATCAATATCCTACTATGGGTGAAGTTAACCCAATCATATATATTTCTGGTTATGCATACATACTCTTACACAAGCTTCATAAAAATCTTGAAACTTGAAAGAGGTTTGAAGAAATTTGAGAAATTAAGTGTTCTCAAAATGTACTTGCTCTTGGAGTTAAGGATGTTATCCGACATCAAAGCACTTAAATTGATAACGTTATATGCATATCTCAAAAATCAACTCTGTCTAAAGCTTATTTTAATAGCCTTGTGCAAAGTTTACAAAACTAACATTCTAGCCCTTAAGTTCCTACGCTCATGCCATTGGATTTATAAACCGTTATAATAGCCCAGGCACTATCAATTTCTTCTCAAGTCTAATTGCTTCATTAGCGAATACGAATGTCTGAGATAAGAATTTGAGATAAGAGTGCTGGCTGTCAGGAGAAAGGGAACTCAAGGATTGCCAACGATAGATGGGTGAGTGGTGCACTTTATTCGCTATTTGCAAAGGGTAAGCAGCGGCTGAGTGGCAATTTTGTAAATTTTCATAGAGATTAAGAAGTGTCTAGTGATTTCTATCAGTTGACTATTGCCTTCGTTTATATAGGGAAATTTGGCAAATGAAATTTGTGTCTAGTAAAATGAGTCATTTCATTTGCTATCAGGATAATTATGGCGACAATGATATGAATAATAAGAATAACAATTCTACATGTTATCAAAGCTCGATATGAGATATGATTGCTTCTATAAGCTGTCAGAGAAAGCAAGTAACATAACACTATATTTCACATTAGTACATTACCTACCGAAAAATTTAGGGCATGCAAAATGTGAACAATTTTAGATTGATGATAGAACAATTATATCGGAAATTACTCTAATTTAAACGTAAATACTTTGTTTACTTCAAAATTAATACTTTTACATCAATGAAGAAGAAACTGTCAAAAATTCCAGGCTTTGCGTCAAACTGACAAATAAAGGGCGCATGCTCCTCTCCTACAAAATGAACACCCCAAGAGCTGTAATTTTTATTCCTGAATACATTGTCAATTTGCAACAGTAACTAAATGTATGTATAAACATATAAATTAATCATTGAAAAATATAACAATCATCAAACTGCATTGCAAATCAGCTAATGTGTAGAAGTGTACTAAAAACGCCCTGATTGTGTTATTTATAGTTTCCCGTTTAGCAACGATTTTTATTAAAGGACGTTGGTTATTGACACATCAAAACAGCTTAACGTCAATAAATAACGAGTCCGCGAGCCAGCAAGAGATTTTCATGATCAAGTTTCTGGCGATAACTTGTAAAATGTTTCAGAGAGTTGTATCATGAAGCTGCGTGCATGTCAGCTGTGGTTCTATGGGTAGATTAAGCAGCGGTAGCCTTCGACACACGTTAAAATAATTGATTTTCTGTCGATTGAGAGATCATTGCTAATCCAATCTATACATAGAATAATAAAATTCTAATAGATCCATGTTTGTACCTTATAGATAAACTAATCTGGGAGAATTAATTAGAGCAACAGAAGCCAAAGCAAGTTTTTATAATGTTTGTCTGTCTGAAACTACATGGACTTGAAAGCAATTTTCATCGATGTATTGCTAGAGGTGTAACTTAAAATATAGGTTCCATTTTACCGGGTCTGCCTGTCTGTAAGTAAGAGTTTTCCACACGCCCGAAGTCGCGGGCAAACGATAGTATCTTATAAAAAAAGCTAACTATAAAATGCTGTATAATACGTCTGCGAACATGAAAAAAATATTACGTTCAGTCATTTATTCCAATTCAAAATTTATCATATTAAGTATATGATATTGTGAATAAATAAAAACGTCAGCTGGCTACATCTCAGAGGGAAGATGACGTACCTACCCAAAGTTATTTGACATTATTCTTCATGCTCTAACTGAAAGATATACAGGTGTATTCATAATCCATTCTTAGTTCGGTACTAGCTAGTATCGTATTAAAATAAAAAAAACAGAACACTATCCTACCATAACACTGACATAAGAGTCATAAACTTAATTAAATGTTGGACCACCGCACTTAATTTTGTAGCATACTAAGTTTTAATTATAAATACACCTGATAATCTTTTTGCAATGTTTTGATTAAATTAATATACTTTAAACTATGGAATTGATAAAAATATAAATAAATAAATGGAGGAATACTGTTATAAGCAAATTATTTAATTGATAATTTATTAGAGCTTTGATTTAAGGTACATAATGCTTCCTTGAAAAAAATATTAAATTTTATTTTACAATTTAATCATTTTCATTTTTGATTTGGCACGTTTCACTCTCATATCCTTTTGATTTACTATCTGAATTGCTGTCACATCTGCTTATCACTATGTCTTCATTATCGTCATGTGTACAAAAATACAAAGAAATGCATGTATGTTGAAGAAGAAGAAACTCCAAGTCATCTCCACATTTTATTGTATTTCAAATTAAGTTCTGAGACATGTTTCGATGTTGTACAACACCATTATCAATCACATAAAGGTTCTGAAAAACAGTTTAATGTAAATTCTAATTTAAGTTAAAAAATGTTTTTTTCAGATACTCACATGAAATAATGGTTCTTATAATTTTAATCCATATACCAGAAATTCCTTATTAATAAAGTGCAAAAATTTAAATTAATAAGGAATTTCGTATCCGACGAGACAAAAGCAACTGAAAGAAATCATAGCTGCATGACATCTACCTATCAGTGGGACGCAATTCTCGCCACCTAGGTATTGATAGCTAATTACGTTTAACGTAAAATATATATCATATATAAAGAGAACTATAATTCAGTATTACTGAGATAGTAATATCAAAATGATTTCGTTGGATACAGTCATCCACTAGAAGCGGATCATGTGATTTCAAGCTTATTTGCTTTCGTCAGCGCCACATAAGTAGAAGCTGTATCCTACGAGACAAAAGCAACTGAAAGATGTCATAGGTGCATGACAACTACCTCTCAGTGGGACGCAATTCGCGCCACCTAGGTATTGATAGCTAATTATATATAAGGATATTTTTCATGTTCATGTGACCAGATGACTTTTTTTTAATATATTGTATTAGAAACATTTTCAATCGGGAGGAAAAGATTAAAGTTGATGTTTTTGACGTGTGTGGGAGGCTGCCGCTGCTTTAACTACCCACCGAACCGCCGCGGACGTTCACGGAGCTTATGTGATACAACAGATTATTTAAAAAATGTCTAATTTAAATGTTGTCGGATATGGTCTCTCTCTAAAGCGTGCTCTCTAAAACTCTCGATATCCGAAAAAAGTTCCCTCCAGCCCATTTGAATCCATTTTCTGGAAGAAGTAATGGTGGGATTTCAAAGTTGATTAATATGGGCCAAATAAAACAACAGAATCGGGGCATGTACTTATATATACTAGGCTAAGAGAGTGAACGCACATAAAATGTACTCATTGGTATTAGCACAGTATTATACTGTGGTATTAGTGAACGTTCAACGATTGTCGTATCTAATGTTACACACAAAAGTGTAAAACAAATTGTAACGTTTAACCCTGTGCTAAACGTTGTGGGGTGAGTTCACTTGCGTAATACTCAAATGTCGCAGATTGCTTCCAATTATTTATTTTCAAACACTCAGTACACGAGCTTCTATTATGGTACAACTGTCACCACTTGTCACCTTGACTGTCACTGTCTTCACCGACAGAACTACTATTAACCTCTGATTCCACAGACTGACTGTTATCAACTGACTTTATAAAGACTCACTGCCTTCATAAGACTGACTGACTCTGTCCCGTGATCGACACGGCTTTATATACCTGAATCATGACATGACATTCATCGAGAATGTTCTATGATTATCTAGATGCACATAATTAATGTTCTAGATCCTTGTCAAACTGACAATAGTATGACAAATTGTACCTACCTCACATATAGTTTCTGGAAGGATCCAGAATAAATCTACTGTAATTCTAGAACTACATAAGGAAACATACAAACAACAACAATAGCAAACAAGGTAGTAGAAATAAACAGCTAATAAACAAATATTAACCGTAAGTACATGAATACCCATCCACGTTACAAAATATTAAAAAAAATGGACTGACGTTATCAGTTGGTGCACTGAAATGTACAAAATAATATTAATTCTATTGGTGCTGGTACATGTAAAGTTGGTGCCAAAAGTTATCAATCTAACTGCAACTACACTACTTCAAAAGTAACAGCACCAATAGAATTAATATTATTTTGTATTTTCCAGTGCACCAAATAATAACGTCGGTCCAATTTCTTGTAAAAAATATTTATAAAACTTCAACCCTCTATATCTACAAATCTAAATGTTTATAAATATAATATGTATCATGAACACCCTCTATATAAGTATTTTATTCTAGTTAAAAAAAGTTCGAACAATATAAATTGGATGTGCCCCGGCAAATCAGTCCAATGATTTCTCTAATTATCCGTGGATATCCTTTTGTACCCGAATACAGTGAAGTAAATCCGTTCACAAAAGAGAGACTTCCTAAAAGTTTCTCAGCAAGTTTTCTTCCCTCATGATATAAAACGGATATCAAATTGATTTTATCGGTATAACACAAGAAGTGCTTTCACTGATTCGTTGGGGCCAAATAAAAGGCTGAGAATTTATATCTTTCACTGGTGTGAAACAAATTGATGAGAATACAATTTGCAATCGTCATTGATTCAAGAGGGATCAACATCGTTGATCCGTTCATTTCGTGGTACTGTACACGCTAGCAAGTTTTTATATTTCCTGTTCCTGTCAATGTCATGCAGACGTCAGAATTTTAATTTAAAAATCAACATCAGCAAGAATTTCGTTCTATTTTGATTTGAATAATTGAATAATTCAAATGAAGCTACAAAAATATTATGAAAACTTGAAGATCGTAAATATTTTCTGCAATGGAAATTATTCCATGGGAATCTGAAAAAATATTTGCTTGGCTGTTTTCAAATGTACCTACATAAAAATTTATAATGACAAATCTAGGGACAAATCCGCAAAAGAGTAAGTGGTAAAATTATCTCAAAGAAGTTATTTGATCTATGAAAATTGATTAAGATATTATAAAATTACCCAAATTCTACCTCTACCTCGAATTCATATTAATAAATGAGTAGAATATTTTTAAAACTACGACATTCATGATCTGTTTTGAGATAGGAATTATTAAAATCTTGGAGACTGTGCACGTACAAACACAAAATAAATATAATAGTAGATTATACCACGAATTTGCGACTATAATTTCTGGACAACTAAAAGATTCTTCATTTTCATCCAACTCAATACACAAACACTGTTGACGAGGACACTTTTGAGTTTGTTTATTTTGTTTCCATTGTATCATTTAATTAGGGGAATTATAATTGGCGTGTGAGAGGCAATTAAGATTATTAATCCCTCTTCATTATTCCTTATGGGAATAATATGGGGCATTATACTGCAAAAACCACAAGTATAATACAAAGTATAGTACTTGCAATACATTATATATTAGTTGTAAGTAAATCTTCATCATTCAAAACCCCTTCCCGACCCTAGCTCTAAACCTAATAAAAAAGAGCTACACCATCACCAAATACTTGTACCAAATTGAGTACATATCAACAGCAAATGGAAGACCAAAGAAAATAAAATCACAGCCAAAACAAGAAGTAGGTACTCTAAGGGTACTACCAAAAGTGCCAGCAGAAACAACCAAAAAGAAGAACACAGAAAATTCTTGTTTCTAATCTTTCGATTAAGGGATAGGTATACATATTTTTTAACCGTAGCACAAATTATTTTGCACTTTTCATTCGATTCATGAGAGTACCAGTAACTATTTCCAGAACTTTGTATCTCTGTCTTCTAAATGATTTTCGTAAATATCTAGGTACTCAAAGAAGCTTTTCCACTTATCGATTTAGTATAAAATTAGTATATATTGATAAAATTTGAATGAATATAGTTGACATTCGCACAGTATAAACTATGAGAATTATTGAAGGTATTCTAAGAAATATATTTATTTATCTAACATTTTCATAGATTGTTATTTTTTTCAGTCAGCAAGATCTTCTCGGATATGTTAAATAATAACGAACAGGTTGTTGGAGAATTATAATAAACGCAAAATACAACAGAACTCTGATTGTTGACGAACAAGTCGCTCTTAGTTGATATTGATTACTTCTAGTATTATTTTGTGCTTAATTTGTATCACACAGGGTGCTTGTTCGTTGACAACATAAAATAAATAAAATGTGCTATTCATGATACTTGAAACTAATAAAATAGGGTTTGAATACGTGTTTGATCAACCAGGATGAAAAAGAACATTCTAGTAAAAATAACTAATAAACCAACAGATTTTCTTAGTAAATACATAATTTGCATATTCAATAGTGGCTTGTGTACAGAAAACCATTGTTTAAGGTAAACTATCATTATTTGCTAGTATCGTCCCAAAAACATTTAATCAGGTAATCAACAAAGGCTGACAAGTGTGCTAGATTTCAAACGTCTCTATCAATCAGACCACGTAGAATATCAATACATGACATGTATGTACAGAAGAAGTGAGCTTAGAAAAACCAGAGCAACAATAATTTCAACATCAAATTATAATACATCTATCTTCAATCTCAGTATATATCTCTCTGATTAACATTGATGTGTACAAAAGACTTTGCTTGTGAATCTCAGCTACATGCATAATTCATCATTCCAAAAATTTACATTGTGTTTGCTGATGCATCTTGACTGCTACAACAAAAACAAGCAGCTGCTTCTAGATAGAGAGAGAGCGATGCTCTCTCAAAGTGGAATAATATTTATCTTTCTTGTGAAATTAGATGCAAAGTTGGCTCGGAGAAATTGAAATTGACATTCAGTTGAATGGCTGCCCCCTCCTGTCTGCCCCAGTCAGCGCACTGTTGTCAAACTAAATGAGTGAGATTTCAACAGGAAGCATGCCAGCAGTCACCTCCTTCCCCCCACTAGCGTACAGAAAGTCAATTACGCTCTAGGAGAATCGAGTGACCGAGATTACTGCCATAGACTCTGTGTAAGAGGTGCTCTTGAATCTTTTAGAGGATCTTGATGCCTAAGCAGAAGTGACTATAAGATATTTAATGGGTATGGAATTAGAGATAAAACAGATTGTAATAAATACCTACCTATCTACTGCATTCAAAATTCCTTTCGACAGTGGAAAATTCCTTTCCTGTTTTGTGAGATTGAGAGAACATAATCTATAATTAATCAGGGACTGTAGTCCTTGCTGAAGTTCAGGCTTTGAAATTTGTCCATGTTTTAAGATCCCTATAGGCGAAAGCTAAGATTCTTTGGGTAATAACGATATCAACGTCAGGATAGCATTAACTGACGCTTAATTGTGCAACAAAAAACTGATTAAATTTCTATCAAAATCATATACATAGTCTCAGTTATGAATGAGAGATGGCAAGATACAGTGATATTTTCTTATGTCGGAACTTTAGAACCTTTCTAATATGGATTTCTCTGCACTATTTCACTTTCCTACTGCTGCTCGAATTACTTTTGTAATGAAATAAATGAATAAGTAGGAAGTTGATTCGACACACTATATATTTTTGCATTTTTCTTTTATATTTATAAAAACAATTAATTTTTACCAAAAGTTTGAATGTTTGCTCATTCAAAATAGTAAGACTGACTTCTTTGTACAAATTCGTTTTTAATTATTATACCTACTATTGCTCCTGCAACACTTATAAGAGATCAAATAATATACTTTACCATTACCATTTTATAAAGCATAAAGCATAACAGTAATTTTTGATTATTTTCTAGAATACCCCAATAAGTTGTTAATTGTTTCTGAAAGAAAGAATAATAGATTTATCAGCTGATCTCATATGTACCTGATGCTGTTGGATTTGTTATAGAATCATCTTCTCAAAAACTAACTGTTTTTAAGTTATCTATTATGATACAGCGGTTATTTGCAATAATGTTATTTTGATTAACTGGAAACCATATTACCTCTGAATTATTTATAGGAACTACTTATTAATACATTGTAAATCCGCAGCAGTATTCGAAGTTATCCAAATTATAGAAATATAATTTTATTCTATGCAGAACCTTAAATTTGCTGTCATTTCAGGTCGAGCTGAAAGTGATGAGTATGGTATACAAAAATTGCTTTAAACTACATATATATCTTCAAATCTGTAGCACATATCGTTTGTCTAATAATTGTGCTGATACCTATTAAGAGAACGCGTGAACAATTTTTTCCCTTAAGCCTATTGTCGGATTTAAATGCTTTCTATTGAAAATAAGCGAATTCTCATAGTTCTGGTTTTGTTTTATGAAAAGTTAAATTCTATCATTTAATAAAACTGTCGAGATTTTGTTCGTCGTATTACTTTGTGGAATATTGCTCGTATTAGCTCGTGGCTACACGTAGATACAAATTGCGGATAAATTAAACAGTCGCCTTATTTTTTCTTATTACTTTTTCCTACGGTTAACCTCACAATCTCATTTTCTAGAGGTAATATACCGCTTTATCTTTCAACTCATTTTTAATAGAATGATCTTTTTCCTCTGTTCAATCCAGAACCAGACCCTTTTAATGCGAGCTGAGACATGGAATCCAACTATTCCATTTATCTCATACTACAGATATTTTTTAAAATATATTTTATAATGTAATTCACTTAGGCATATCAAATGTCAATATCCAAAATGTCAATCATTTCGTTATGCTGATTTATGAGAATACATCGTCAGACTATTATTTGACCTGCGGTTGACATAACATATATTGTCAAGAGCCATGTCAGTCACAATTATGTCACATTTCTATAGATATCATCGATTCAGACCAACACGAACGACTCTAATCATAAATGACAGTTATACGTGTTTTCAAAAGAACAATAGGATGGCCTTCAGCCGTTGTGCCCAATCCTACCGACTTTCGGCACTCAATTAAATTATGCTTGTTCATTGATTACATATGACGATGATGAAGGATTCATATACAGGGTGCTGTTCCAAATGCAACCAACAACAATAATACATGTGCGATGTAAAAAGAAATCAAATATTTCAGTTTTCTACATGATTGACATATGGAAGAGTAATAGTTTAGTAATTACCGTCATGAACTTGGTTAAGTAATAAATGAATATAGTTTTTGAACAGTGGAGGGCAATTTTGAATGAATGAGCTCAATTAGGAATGACAACAGAGGAGAGCTTGCACCCATTGTGTAGGCATATATAAATAGATCGGAAAATAGAATAAGCTCAATCAAAACCAATTCAGTTAAGAGTTTTTGCCTATGCTCAGAAAACCCAGGTCAGAGAATTTTGGTTTCTCAGTTAATTTCTAGGGCACCCCTTTGACTCAAGATGTACCTACTTAGCCACTGAGTACAAGCTAGATAAACCTCAAGTTTTACCTCAATATCTAATATATTACTTACCTACATTCATATTTTATGCTTATGTAGATATTTATCAAACATATTGCTGAATTTTTGAATACTCTGCAGTATCTTCATAATAGATGGATCTTATAACGTACCTATATAAAAAAACTGCAAACGTTAACCAGAGAATCTTTTTTAGGACAGTAAAAGATCATGCCATAGATAAATGCACTCATAGTGAGTAAGCCCTGTGATTCTTGTTTAAATATTTCTTATATAATATATCCTATCGACTGCCTTTGGGAGAAATTTGTTGAATAACTTACATGATTGTCATTTCTGAATAACCATGTGATGGTTGATTTCAGAGAGAATAGGTAGTAGTACAGAAACTATAAACTATACGTTAAGTTGTGCTATAAATTATTATTAATTACTATTAAAAAAATCATTTTATTTATTTTGATATACATTTCTAATGTAGATTCCCGTTTCATCACAGGGGTTCCTCAAAATTCCACTCCAGTCGAATGCTTTTAGCTTCAGAAGTTGAAAGTGACATAAATAATTCAATTAGATCATTTCCTAAATAAAAACGGGCTTGAATATAACATATAGTTCAAAATTAGCGAAATGCATTTGAATGATAACAGTATACATTAAACCTTAGAGGTCGTTTGCTATTAATTTTTCTTTTATCGATATCTCAACTGAAAGAAAATGACTAGAATTTTATATCTCATTACACACCCTGTATATACCTACTGTTGGGTGTTTGTCTACAAATCCAGAGATGAAATAGACACTAATGAATATATGCTGCTACTACTTCAATTTGTTTTGTATTGATTTGCCTGGAATATCTGATGGATGTGAAGTTGACATCGTATACATGCAAGAGACAAGAGTATGGGGTTGGTGTTCATGGGATGTTCACAATTCTTATAATAACTGATAATTGGATTATTGATTGTTTGAGTGCAAATTGTGGAACTATCTGAAATTATTATGTCACTTATGAACAATACATCTTGATATTCGGAGATATTATCCATCAAGCCAATTAAATCTAATTGTCTTCTAAATTAACGCAGAATATTAATATGTAAACATTTAAGGCGAGAGGTCTGGGAATTTTTAACGATCGTGATATTACATTTATGACCAATAATATGAAAATATAAACACAGAAAACTAAATGTCAGGTGTTACGTACGCATCATAGAAGATGAAAGTTTTAATTAGAAGAGTTCTTATTAGATAAAGTGATGCACAAGTTGCCTATATACTTACCTACTTATCAAGAAAAAATGAAAGGAAATATTGATTGCCACTACAATTAATAGAACAAGGGCGATATATTTATGAATGGATAGAAATAAATTATCGGAAGAAGTATGTTCAACAACCTTCTATTTCTAGTCCATCCAACTTATTTTCTTCAAAGCCGATATCTTGTGGTCGACAATCGTGCTCCCTTGAGGTGCAGACCACAACTTTTCTTTATTTATGTATGTTCTTGATTATTTCTTCGCACCTTGTGCAGAGTTCTTCTGTTCCCAGACTCTATTTTTCGTAGTCTCATGTCTGGTTTCAGTTATTGAATGCTGAAGTATTATTTTGTTGTTAGAATATCTTTGTCAACATTCAGTGACATCAGAACAAAACTCAGAGAGTATCGAAAGATGGAGAAGACGAAACACCTCCTTACTAATTTTGTTTTAGTTCTTAAAGACATTTTGAGGCTTCTTTAAATTTCTTCTAGGCTTTTCAAGGCTTGCTTTGCTGGAGAGCTACTCCTTTAGAGTTACCGTCATTCTATATCTACTAGCCTAGATGTGTTGTCTGTGCTTCCCTTAATTCCTTGGGTAATGATTGTATCCCATAAAAACCACAAAATGTAAAAAAAGTCTCGCAACGCAGTCCTTCCAACGCAAAAAGTTGTGAGATCACATGTAATACCAAGTCAGTTAGCTTAGTTCCTATCAATGGAAGTACCTATTCAACAACATTTTCATAAATTTGATCTAATTATCTACCCACCATCATTTATAGTCACCGAATACTTTTATTAGACATCTTTTTTCTATAATACATGTATAATGACTTGGCAATCGAAAAACAATAATATTTAAAAATCAAAGTATTCTTAATAGTAGTTTATTCTTACGTGATCATGTTGCCGTGATGGTTTATTATACCTATATGTATACGTATACTGTTTTAAAGCCTAAGTTTATAATGTTAGTGTATGTTTCATTGGTATTTGATTTTTTCTGTCTGTGAAGGAGCCCTGCGATTGCCAAGTCAATTATACATGTATTATAGAAATAAATATGTATAATAAAATTATTCGGTGACAATAAATGATGATGGGTAGATAATTAGATCAAATTTATGAAAATGTTGTCGAATAGGTACTTCCATTGATATGAACTAAGCTAACTGACTTGGTGTTACATGTGATCTCATAACTTTTAGCGTTGGAAGCACTGCGTTGCAAGACTTTAATTTTACTGTCAATTGATGGTAATATAATCTACATATTTACTGTTTTACTGGTAGAGCGCTATAATCCTAGCAAATGCCAGTAATAACTGTGAAACCGGCAACCTTGCACTTTGGCTACGCGCGCATAGTCATATATAGGATAGTGTTAGTACGTTCTGTGTTAGATCTGTGTTCTGTGGTCAGTACTCCAATACCAGCGTGAGGAGTCGCATGAATACTGAGCGGTATTTGAACGTAATCATAATTATTTTTATTATTATGAAAACGAAACTGAAATTTAGGAATGTATGAGTTGTTCCTTTCATTATACGTAAAAATATAACTAAATTTGATGTTTCTGAGTCTCCTAGAAGTACCTTAGAATTTTGATGACAGAAATTCGACTGGCGATAGCTCGTAAACTAAAGTTATGAATTGTATGTCAATTGAAACTATAGCTAGATATATTATGTCCTCTAAGTATCTGTAAATTCAGACTTCTAGCTTTCTCAACAACGAAGTTACAGGCGGGTCGAAAGCGGCCTGAATTGCTTCGAGAAAAAGGACTTGGCAGGGGTACTACCGTGCCCCCGATCAATGTTAAACTATATATCCTTACTTCCTAGTCAATGGGCTTTTCTATTACCAGTTCAGGCTTATGTTTTGCAACTATATAACAATTAGTAGTATGATTAGAGGCTATATTGATTTTACGCCAAAGTGATCACATTCCAAATACATATAATTGACAGGTTAATTACCTATATTTTTGTTAGGATTTACGTGGAAAAACTCTGAAGATATATCTACTTTTTGAATAATGATCCTTCCATTATGGTCATATTATCTGGCATTTCTTTCTCTATCGAATCCACTGCCTTGATGTCTTTTACGTAGAAAAGTAAGGGAATGCTTTGTTCATTATCTTTTTGAATGAAATGACTTTTTACCTGCGTAAATATTTAAGTTCAATTTTAATACAAACATAGGTATATGTATCTATGTTAAAAAAGATAAACATCAAGATATAGATTTTCAGGATATAGCTACTACATCCTATTCAATTCGCCTTGAAATCGTATTTTATGTGAGGATTTTCCAACTAACTTAAATTATAGAGGCCAATACTACGATAAAGTTTTTCAAATCGGTCTAAAAACACCAGATCATAAGATTTATCAGAGGCGATAGGAGAAAAAGAGAAAAACCGAGTTCACTTTAATTCGGGAAAGCAATTTCGAAGTAGAGAAAAACATTAATTTTATTCCTTGGTACATTAGAAGGTAGTGGTCGAACAGTGAGAATGTTACTTACAACTCAGTCACCATATGTAACCTATCGAGATTGTTCGTTAAAATATTTAGTTTATTTAGATATAGAAGTTTTGTATGTGTGGACATAGAAATATTATAGATGGTGTAGGCAAGATCTATGAAGCAATAATGTAACTGGCTATAATCTATACACAGAAAGAGATGGAGAATATTGCGTCTTTACCAATCTTTGTTTCAAGAATGCATAGACCAAACTTATTTTTACAAATAATTTCCATTTGAAAGGTACTGCATTTGCATCAATCACGAAAGTTGAAAATATATGTCATATATTATATTATCTCTGTGGTTCGAGAATTCATGTTTCTTAATGTCTTTGTAACATAGGACATGTATCAGACTATAATAAAAAGAGGTCGGTTGTATCATCAACAAGGCCGGGTGGTGGTGGGCGTGACAACGTCCGTTACCTGTGTGTACACCTTTCATTGATATAATATACAGTATTTTCTTTAAAAATAACCTTCATTTTATACATTCTGATTTTATTTATTTTGCGATCTCTGGTGTAGTCTTTTATCTAGAAAAAGTTATAATTACATTTTTTACCGCTTATGTTAAAACCGTATTGGTTGAGTAGTACTTTTTAGTAAAAGTTCTTCTATCTAGGTCCTTATATGGTGAAATCTAAGTCTATGTCTATGTATTTGCCACCATACCTCCGAATATTTTAGAAGTTAGAAAATCATTCAAAGAAGAAGTTGAAATGAGTATAGAAAAAAATAATCAAAACTTATTTTTTTCAGATATTTTCCAAACATAAGAGTTGACAAGTCAGTTATAACCCTAAAGAGGCCAACTTTGTTAGCGAAACAATTTTCAGGTTTGACAAATAAAGTGTTGGTGTTATTGTGGTTAATTTCGTCTTTGTTTTGATCCTCTATATGAAGGATCTCAAAAAAATAACAGATCGGTTGCTATAGACCGAGGTGTTGGAGGTAGGCCCCCTAGTATATTATTCAAATGATTCGATGGAAGCTTTTTCTGTGGATAACTAATATATAAGAATAGGTAAATACTAGCTTTCCCGTTAATCTACGCTACTGGAATTCTTTGAAACACTCGAACAACCAATAGAAACTCAATTACAAATTTGATTCTTTCTAAACTCTAGACATGTTGCCAGATTATTCAGTTTATTTCCATTGGCCACTGTCTTGTACTTCCGCATGATAACATTTATCAATGTAATATAATTTTTTAAGCTACACCAAATTAAAAGAAAATATACTTTATATATACATTGTAGTGCTCAATTTCGAACAAACAAATAATGTTTGTCCTTATATCGCGAGGATGTTCCAAGGATACACCAAAAATACTTAAGTTTTGAGTTGACCGAAACAGCCACTACATTCCACCAGCATGTCCTGATCCTATAAGAATATGCCCATATATTATCTCCTACTCAGCAGAATTTATATATATTTTTCAGGATTCTTTTGTGCTCGAACCCTTCTAGTAAAGGAGGAGGAAGTTGTCCTCTAAATTTATAGTCATTCGGCACAGCCCTTACGCTGTTAATGTATTCACACAAGTGCTATTTAAATTCTTCTCTTTCTTCGTCATCTCTATATTCCACCTACCAGAACATTTTAAGGTCTTCTAACAGTTTATTTATAAGTCTGATCTACTTCTGCTCTGCACACACAGAAAAGAGTGCAAATCACCCAGTATTCATTGTAAAACGGCAACTTTCGAAAGTGGCACTAGTATTTATTATTGCGAGGCGGTATTTGTTTAAAGTGACATTTAAATTTAATATGAATGGACTGGCCTCGGACTTGTTTTATAGAGGCAAATATTCTTATGACGATAACATTGAAAAGAATGGGAATATTACAAGCATTTTTTTAATAAACACCTACTATTACCACCGTAGTTAAAAGTTATATTTTTTTAAATTCATTAAATGATATATAGGTTATATATTAATAATTGAAAATATTTTATATGGTAAAACTTGGACTAGAAACACTCTGAAAATTTACCCTAAATAACCCAGAAATACCTAATATGGCTCAGAGGTACCGGATGTTCTTATTACACATTCAAACACCTCAAAAAATAGAGGTACGAGGTACGAAGAATGGGTTACATATACAGAAAGTTTTAGAGAAAAAAAACATATAATATAATAATAATAGTGCCTGAGTGCTATTATTTGATTTGCAACATACCATTTTGAAACCTCCTTAGATATACTTTCGTGAAACTATCTAACTGACAATACTAGGGTTTCATCAAGACGAGAAATCTCGTCTAGAAGGAATTTTCTCATCTCATCTTGAAGGAAATTTCTCCTCTCGTCTCAAAGAAGATCTCTCGTCTCGTCTCAATCATCGCGACGATAAATTAACAAAGTCTCGTCTTGATGTTTTTCTTGAAGACAATCTAGATCTCGATTCGAGATTCTCGAAATTTCGAGAGTCTCGAAAACAAAAACTAAATGTTAATGTGTACTTATATATAACACAAGTCTTCAACAAAAGATAGGGTTATTTTTTATAAGTTTAAATACATGCTATATGAACAAAATGCCAGGTATACCTACCTAACAAAAAAATCGCCGACTATTGTGAAAATACTCGAATTCTTTATCTTTTAATTTAACCTTTTAACCATGCAAAAATGGAGTCATAAGAATATCCTTGGAACTAATATATAAACTTGAGCTAAAATTTTTTAAGAATACAATAGGAATAAGGTTAGATTTATGTCACTTTATGTCAGAAAGACCGTACAAAGTCGTGTCACTTAATTTCTAAAGTAAGTATTAATAATTATCTTTTCATTATTTGTAATAAAGAATGATAAAGTAGCATTGTAGAAGACATTGAAATATTGCTTAAATCCAATAAGTATATAATTTGTGAACGAGTCCAGCACATAAACAAAAACTGAAATTGAATGAAATGAAGATCACCGCATCGAGAACCAGCGAGCCGGGAGTAGCGGGTGTAAAAGGACAGTTTGTTTATCTTTGAAATTATGTGACATAACTATTCTTACAAGTTTAGAAGCTAATTCACTGCCTGCAGAAAGACTGTTTTCAAGTGCAACACTGACCACTAGAAAAGAACGAAGCCGATTAACTAGATAATCCTCTCAATTACCTAATATATTGTTTGGATTCTTGCTTGTGTAACAAAGATATATTTACGAGTGTCTAAACAATAATTTTCTTATGTGTTAAGATACTTTTCTATATTGAATAATCATGATATCTATATTTTTCTTATGTCTATCATTATATTTCTCATGTTTTGTTAATTTTTAAGTGTTTAAAGTTCATTTTTATTTTTAATAGTTTACGAATCCTTTTCTTAAGAATATAGATACTAATAGAAACTTCGATCACGAAAAATGTCGAGGTGTAATTTTTAATATCGTATCGAAAAAAAAATCAGTCTCGTCTTGATGTCGTCTTGAAACGAGACGAGACGAGACGAGAAATCTCGCATTTCTAGAGCTCGTGCAACCCTAGATAATACCTACCTATGTAAATAATTCGTCATCAACAAAAAAACATTAATTAAGGTTTAGCCCAGTTTGAACTCAAACTAATTATTCACAAAGTACCAACGAATGCGAATATCTCACCCACTATCGTAGTTACTGGATGAGATTATAGCTAATTAAATTAAAAAGCTTTCACGGATGTTAGTTAGGCAAATTGTCATTCGATGTTGACATCAATGTTATTCAAATTCAAAAAAATGTGTTTTTTTTTTCATTGGGAAACAAACTTTTAATGACTTTTTATTTTTTTCAATAGTGGAAAACGTTATCTTCAAGACAACGTCTCAACCAGTAATTTTGACAAAGTATTGATTAAATTATGGCCTATCGACAAAAATACACCTTTGATAATTTTAGATAAATATACCTTGCATTTCCAGAACACACAGATCGTAAGCGTTGTGACTTGCGTTGTCACACCCACCACCCCCCGTTTGGAATAAAGACACAGCCAACCTCTCTTTTTTGAGGTAAATCATTCTAGAAGATTATTTGTGACTTTGTACGTTTTGCAATATAAATTTCATTGGTAATGTACATGTAAGATAGGAACGAATATATTATATGTTCTGATTTGCTATTATTATTTAATTATCCACCAATGTTAAGGCAATTTATTCTCTTTGTCTATCATTAAAATATTAAGTTAACAGAAATAAAATGTATTTCACTGTTATAATTGGTACAGAGTTATTCACTATCAATCAACCTTTTATCATCGTTATTATATAGCGTGTAGAGTTCATGGGATACAAAAAATATATTATGTCTGTTGATTTCAAAGATATATATTATGTTATCCTTTTTGAGTTATATTAGATTTCAAATATCATAGTTAAATTGATTACTGTAAATATGGAATTATTGGTATTATATTATTATACCTGAACCATTTCGATTTTTTCATTTAAAAAAATGTAATTTTTTCAAAAAAATAGTTGTTTTTCCATGGCATTTTTTAATAATGTGAACTTTGCCATATTTTCAGTAAATATTCTATGATATTTGATATCTTTTAACTCAAAAACTGTATAAGGTAGGGGTAACATATGGTATATTTTTAAAATCAGGGTAGAAAATAATTTTAAAAATCTAGAAAAAATTTAAAAAAGATGTTGTATCCCCTGAAACTATGCACGTTACAGTACTTTTGAATTTTTTTGGCACAAAAAACATTCTCTAAGAGTACCTATTTTTCTATAAACTAAAATAACGTGGATAAGACGTTGGTAATTCATATTGAATAACCCTGCATTACATATATCGCAGATAGAGTATATCAATAATTACAATATTCTGAAGCTAAACTAAATAGCAATATGAGAACGGATGTTTATATTTAGGCCCCCCTGAGTCCAAAACATATTTTCAGCAGTAAATTTTGTCTGTCCTTCTGAGCCAAGGTTATATCGGGAACAGATGGCCGATTTAATTGCTTTCTTTTTTGTTTTGTATGGTGCCGATTCCTCTCAACTATCCTATTGCTAGACAATAGCCAAAAAAGTGTTCTGCTTAAGAAGGTAGAAATGGCTCTAACATTCTTCTTGAAGCCCTTTAGCCTAGCCTAGCTACTTTGATCTTGTAACGAGGAAAGCCCCATGAGATAAAAGTTAACCGTCACGAGATATATGCCGAGGCACTCCCGCTTAAACATTTCCCAGCACGTTGCTAATATCTCCTATTTACTGCACAGTCGCTCTCAAAAAACTGAGATGTAGGTATTATTTATTTTTGCAAAGAACCTGTTCCAGAAGACGCGCTGGCGAAAGTGCATAATATCTAATGGGAACTATTTTGAAGTATATAACATTGATGTAGACGAATAATTCAAATCTATTTCTAAAAAGCTTAAATTCTAGTTGTTGTTTTTTTATGGATATTTTTTTATTAGATGTTGTATTCAAATGTTGCTCGCAAAAATGTCCTTTTCTACTCTCCTTGGTGGGCATTATTCTGGGGAAATATATGATCTATTTCCAATTTATTTTAATTGTCTCAACTGATCTTTTTGGAACGAAAATAAGTCAGGCCATGTCTACTAAACAAAAAACGGCGAGCACAAATAAAAAGCAAACATTCAGTTAAGTTGTATACGTCACACTTTGGATTTTCTTTGATCAAGCTGAAAACATCATGTTAAATTTAATAGTTCCTTAAGTGAATCTGCTAATACTGAATATGGGATTCCTCAAAGAACCGTTCTGGGACCAGCGATCTTCAATATCTACCTGATTAAGTTATTCAAATTGAATATGAATGAGGAAGTAGTGAGTATTACTGTGAAGTGAAAGGCCGAACAAGACTTTGAAACTTTAACAGAATATTTTGAAAGTCGATTATTGACGATCAACTTCAGTAAAATTCGCTAAATTCCTATCACCTCCTACTCCACCAAATTACCTGGATTCCACGCAGTTACTGTGCATATTGAAATAAACATCCATCCACTTAGATAGACATCTGAGTTGGAATAGTCAAATCAATTATGTTGCAAAATAATTTAGGTGTATCCTCTATAAATTCACATAACTCCCTCTGATTTTGATTACCGAGCAACTACGGATCCTACATTATGCTCTGGTACAGGGTCATCTTAGCTAAGGCATAATGAGGGCTGCAAATAGCGTACACATGGAAATCTTAGTAACTATTCAGAAGTCCGTTATGAAAACCATGCGTAAAGGATCGAAAAAGTATTCCTCGGAATTGATACATTTGGCAGCTAAATTAAAGGATGTGAAAAAGTTACTTTTCCTGACGGTAGTCATGAGACAACACAAAAATACGTATATCATTAGATAACTTCAATTATCGGAACCGATGTATCTTTGAATTAAAAACTTGGAAAGAAACAAATATAGCGCATCCATAGGTACATTAATTCATTCAATTTACATGTTAAACTTATTTTCTATCTGGTATTCAAATTTCATATTAGAGATGCAAGCTCAGCTGAAATGACATACATGGCTCTGAATGCGATAGTATCAGAAATTGCACTCGATAGACTTTATTCTCCAATCTAAACGAGGTGGAAAAACTGCCCAAGTATTAATGGTAGCGCAACGGTAACAAAAGTCCGAAGAGAATGCTCAACCCGTGACGATAGAATAGCCCCGATGTGCTGCCAGAGCTATAATACTGGTTGGTGTGGGTGGCAAAGAGAAGGTATAAATGTACGCTTTTCTGGCTACACTACACGGCCGATGAATTTCCATCCTCCTGCATTACTTATACATGCATACACACTCAGTTACAGTCTGAGACCAGAGGAATTACTACAACAGCAGCAGCAGCGACGGTTTTCCATTTCCAGGACCGTATCTTTGCTGGTAGTTTCATCAAGTTGAATATAGAATATATTATGGTGGAAGACAATTATCATACTTGTAGGAAATGATGGAATAATTCGTTCGTCTCGCTGGTGTGTTGGAGTATTGAGCAAGTTGCTCAAAATTATTCCGAAGATAATCGTTAAATGCTTCTGCGAATGAGCTTATATTATAGATTTGCAAGTTTGGAAGGTTTAGACCATATTCAGAAAATTTAAAAGGGGGCTGTGTCATCTACACGTTGTGGTGCTATTGGCAATACTAGTAACCCTGTTATTTGATCAAGGAGGCCACGATCTCGTAGGATATTACCATACACGACATAGTAGAATTCAGTGACTCTACTTATTGAAACAGTGCCAAAATATGAATTTTATTCAAGTAATATTTATATATATGCTCATTTAACGAAAGCAGCGTAGTCTTTTTTGTGTGCATCATAATTAAAATCATGAATCAATATAAGTTTTAGAGGTTACGTTAAGCGGTAAAACGTCACTCATGAAGATTCATTCAAATGAACGTCAATATGACCAAGTATTTGACATAGAACAGAATATAAACCTTTTATATAGGTATGCAAACGTACTTAAGAAATGTAAAGAACATAACCTAATTTTCGTTTATTGACTTCTTAACCGTCAGAATGACAAAGTCTCGAAATAATCACAATTGAAGGGACATAAAAATTCAACATAACCTGTAAAACGTATCTCAATTTTTGATTTTAAATATGAAGTTCCCATAGAAGACTAAACTGGTTTTGTTAAATGAGCATATATATAAATATCATTTAAATAAAATTCATAATAAGATCTAATAATTATTTAAGGATCAAGGAGGATGTTAACAGTGAATATACATTCCGTGTTACTTATTACATGTTTCTCGCTGACGGTAATGTAAATAATTCATACATGCTTAGATACAAAAAATGGCAAATTATTATTTTTATTTTTCTAGGAATTTAAATGGCAGTATTTATATTCCGTCTTCTAGGAAGAATAATACGCGACTGATATTTGCCATTTTTATGTTTTGTATCTAAGCTTGTATGAATTATTTACATTACCGGCAGCGTGAAAATTAAGCTTTCCAAATTTAAATGTACGTCTTTGATTTCTATTTAAATGTAAAATACATTCTACACTAGCGATGTGTTCTAAGAGCACTATTTTGAAGGGCTTCTCGTTTTTTTCAGCTCAACTCATTAGGGTACTAATATATGTATTTCTTCAGATATATATCATTGGGAACAACTATTTATAGTTATCGTTTTGAGGTGGTTTTTGGACACTTGAAAATATTCCTTCATAAACAAGAAGAAAAATGTAGCTGCAGTTAGATTTAGCTCCTGCACATTTTCCCGTAGCTGTTTTAGGCTATTTAAATTTGAAGTCTCCAAACTAAATGACAAGGTCCCTTATTATTGGACACCCAGTTTACTTGTTTGATATATCTAAACTTGTTTTTCTGGGGATATAAAAGAAAATCTGTGTATAATCTAAGGCTACTACCAGAAGAAGGAAGGCTAAAATTTAAAAAAATAAAAGCACGCTGTTGCCTGTGAAATTCTATAATGAACATTCAGTATTATAAAATATAACGAATCAAACCTAGAAAATATAAATTACAATTTCTCAGTCATATCAGTTTCTTAAACATCTTACATTTTCTCAATCTCACCGCAGATACTAGGTATAGTAAACCCCTATAAAAGTGACCACTAAGTTTTAAGAAGAATTCAAATATCTTATAAAATATGGGATGTTGAAAAAATCTTTGATACCTAGCGATTTTCTGGGACAACCAGTATAAATTGAAATAATTTTTATTCACCATCCTCAAGAGAAAATTATCAGATCGGCAGCTACAGAGCGAGGCGATAGTTGTGGGCGACCCTGTATATGAACTCTGTGTAACTGATAATTGAAGACAATGGAAGTTTCACAAAAAAAAATCACGTAACTTTGGTGAATAATTGAATAAAAATGATATCGTGAGAAGCGAAAGATTGAAATCACAGACAAGAAATATTTTTAACGTGGTCTCGCAAAAGTCAATTATTATAAGTAAAACTTCTAACACGTGTTTTGAAAGTATTGGAAATATTCAGTAGGTGCAATTAACATAAGCAGGTGACATAATTTGTGAATGTGAGGATATAATTTCAATTATTCGGAAAGTTTGAACAGAAGTAAAGAGCATCTACAAGAACAAGAGATCAAAGATATATTGAACAAAGAGTCATGGTCGATGAATTTAATGAGAGGTACAATAGGGATAAGTATGGGGTGGAATTTAACGTATAATAGACAAGAAATTATAGATTTCTAACCTACCTCTGAGAAATGAATTGAAAACAGACCTTTCTCCTGGGATGCTTCGAAACAAAAATATTCTTTATAAAAGTATAAAACTAAATTTAATTCCATCAGCATTTTTATTTTCCTACCGACATGCCAACTAGAAGTTTGCCTTTTCAACATATTATAATCATCCATTTGATGTTCTGTCTGTCTATTTCTCCACCGTTCTGTGCCAAGATTATCTTGGAAACGGAAAAACTCATTGTATGGCTTTTTTTTTGTTTTGTAGGAAATTGATACCGCCCGACTATAACACTGATAGGTAACTGGCCAAAATTGTGATTTGCTCAAGACTGTGGCGTGAAAACGGCTATAACAATTTTGATGGATTTTGTCTAAAACATTCTTCGTGAAGCTGTCAAGCTAAAAAGTACAAAAAAAATTTGTGAAAATTGTTGTTTATCTTGGCACGCTGAAAAAAATGGAAGGTTGTATGACTTGATCAGGCGATATTTATATTCGATGCTATTTTTTTGTGAGTGTGGGAAAGTCATGGTAGAGGACACACACGATTTTTTTTTCAGGTAATTTTATTTCATTCGCCATATTCCTTGTTTATAAGATACAGCAAAAAGCCAATTCACTTCAAGTTTTGAACTTTAGGTTTAATCGCAACTAATGCCGGTTGATGAGTTTGTAATGAAACACTCTGTAGGTTATTATGGTTTTACTTTTCTCTTTATTATTCAAATATAGAATCAGTATTAGTTCAAGTCAAATCGGTTGTTCCGGATATGCTATCTTAAGTTATATCTAACAGATAAATTATATTTGGTTTTCAATAAGTCCAGACTTATTTACTTCATTATAAAAATTTGTCCCTTGTTGTATCGAGTGATCCAGAAAAAAACATTCATACTGTGCCATATCAATATGGGAACATATCGTCGCATATCTTTTCTTAAATCATCAGATACTCCATAATCTTGAAAAATCACTTTTCACTTGTTGAAGCAGAAATATTTTATTGATCAACAATGAAAGAAATACACAAACATTACACTAGTTCAGGTTTCCCATCTAAGTATTCTGTCGCCTACGTGAATTTTAAATAAATTGGTGTATTTGAATCCATTTCACTAATTGTCTAAAAGTTTCATTTGAAATTTATTTATTTTACTTTATTATTTTACCTTTCAGACTTATGTTTGAAATATACATAAAATCATATAAAAAAATTAATAAGAAGATTCAGTGGGGTTTAAATATAAATCATCTACCGACGTAAGACATGGACAATGGACGTCACAGAACAGATTATGAAAAATCACAATTTCTGTCAATACACACAGTTATATAGTGCAGTTATCTTTTATTGTGATGCATTTTAATGAAATAAAAAAATCCCGATGGCCGGTAGTCAGCGGAAAGGTAAATTTTTTGAAATTTATTGAATTGAAATTTGAACAACCTTTTCATTGGTATACCTACATGTTATTACATAAAATTGTTTTTTTACCTGTGTATTTTATGAAAAATTGCTTTGAACAAAAGTTGTAGGTACTGATTATATCTATAACCTAAAATTATTTTTAATAATATTTACACTACGGCTCTTTTTTGATAATTTTTTTAAATGTTTGAATGGTAGCCATTTTGAAACTACTTACCCGATATTGCCCAATAACGAACTCGACCGAGATATTTGAGAGATTGATTTTTGTAGCAAATTTGAACTTGATACCTTCAAAACTGCGACCTCTATCGTGTTAACAAATTTCGTAATATCCCATATATATATATATATATATATATATATATAAACTTTTGAACCAAATGTTTTTTTGGACTAACTTATAGACATATAACAACATGCCGTTGAAATTTTTTCGAAATTCAAAAGTGTGAACGATCGCAATAGGTATATTTCTATAAGAAATTTACCTAAAAATCCGACGAGATAACCCGAACACTCTCATTTTGAAATGACAATTGATGTCAACTAATTCTCATCTGACTCTAGCAATGACATTCTGAGAAATTTAACTCATTTGAAATAGTCTACATCGAATGACTTTTTTTTAGATCGTTCGATATAAGCTGTGTGTGTGAGAGAGATTTTTACGAATATGATTGTGAAATACAGAAGGATATACAGACATAGAGATGACTTCACATGTGTTCCCCCTTCTCATATCTTAGAACTTGGACATACGTATTTCTGTGACAGTTCTGATTTTGAAAAAACGTTTTTTCTCTTATCATTGCTAGACACAAACGATATGATATGCAGCTCCTCCGTTTTCATTCCTTTCAATATTCAGTACCACCTTGAATATTCAACGTTCCACACATACACAATATACAAAGCAAGTCATAAGATTTTACACAACCCATACACGCATTCAGAATACATACCTATTCCAACAACCAACCCATGGATTCACCACCATGTCTTCTCCCTTGCGAATAAAGAGGACGTGCTCTCCCTGCCGTCACAGATAGACACACATACGCGTATATTTCCATCCTATATATGTGTGTATGTTTGCCTTTTGCATAATTGATTATTATTTCGATGTTACAACTTGTGTGCAATGTGTTATTCTAAACGTAAATCGGTCTATTGTTTTCTTATTTATATCCATTCCCCCTATCTCCCAATATCACTTTAGTCTCTCAGAATGCGGAATTTATCAGTTGCTGAAGACGAAATAGGAACGAATTGGAGGAAAGGCAGACATTACAGTCTATCAAGTATTTATAAATATATTAACAATGCAACATTTCACAGACACATAAGGAGAATAATTATTTATCAATCAAGAGTAAATTGGAATGATGATATTCAATTATTCCGGGGTTAGTGTTGGTGCATTTCTCATGCATTTGTAAGACTAAAATAAATGGTCAAGGAAATCTGAACTCAAGTTCAGATTTCCTTGACCATTATCAATAATTGATCCATGTAAAGATGGGATAGCAATGTATACTTTGACAGTCTCTTATTCTGTAATTATAAATATTTATTAGCTCTATAACTTTTTTGATTTTGAAGAAGAAGTGACTTTCCATAGTTCTTACATCACATTACATTATTTGTTATTTTATGAAAAACTATCAAAAGATAAAAAGTAGTTCTTCACGGAAAATGTTTCTGGTCTACAAGAGAGCATTTGAGATATTATCACGAAACGTTCTTTAATATCTACATCAACTTTTCTTATATGAAGGTCAAAATAGCGCAGTCTGTATTAAATAGCATTAGCTATTATGAAATCAGAATGTATCACATGATATGCCTATTTTCTTTTATAAAACGTTATTCTTGAGTTTTTTGCACATGAATTTAGAAGTGGGCAATGCTCAATTAAAAATGGAATGATTTGATATCAAAAACTAATCTTTTAAGTATTTGTGCTTATTATTGTATTATTTCTTAAAGCTGTTTTTGTCGGTGCGCCATGTCTTTCTTAATACTTTATCAAAACGATTGATTAAGACATCATTTTGAAGGTCACCTTCGCCGCTAATTATGAAAAATAATAAAAATGGTCAAATAATTTTTGAGAAAATATTTCTATCTGTAATGCTTGATAGGATTCTTATAAAAGATATAATTATATTAGCTTAATTGGAATCCTTTCTAACAATTCAAGTTCAGTTATGACGCTTGACTATTTGCAGGCGTTTGAAATTTAAGCAAGCTATTAAATTTCATAGGGAATGCAAATCAAAATGCGAATTTATTTATGAGAAATTTGTTTTGTTGTTTAATCGTTGTAGACAACTCAAGATGCCAGAATGTCAGAATTCCACTCGAGCTGGAAGTTTTATAAGGAATAGTATTTGATGTCTGCTTTCAGATTTTGTTAGTCAGATTTTTTCCAAAAGTATAATTTATTACGCAATCAAACATTTATTATATAATATAATAATGTTTTCTATAAAACCGTATGTATATAAGCAATGTTGAAGGCATTATCTATTGATAATTTGTTTTACTAACAAGACTGTTTTTGCGGATTATATTTTTAACGCAAGTGTGAACCTTCCACAGTATACCTACCTGTTTACCTCGTCTGCAAATATACCGAATAGGGTGATTCGGGCATACCGAATTTCTGATGTCGTTTCTACAATTGGCACTGGTACTCATTCTTATGAGCTTCGAATGCATTCACATTCAAATTCAAGACGCGATGGGCATTGTTGTTCATTCCCCACAATGACATCCAATCCCAAGTTGACTGAAGTTACCTGTCAATTGAAACTATATGAAAGTATTTAAAATAGAACCTATTAGTATTAGGTAAATTTCTTATAGAAATATACCTATTGCGATCGTTCACACTTTTGAATTTTGAAAAAATTTCAACGGCATGTTGTTATATGTCTATAAGTTAGTCCAAAAAAACATTTGGTTCCAAAGTTTATATATATATATATATATATATATATATATATGGGATATTACGAAATTTGTTAACACGATAGAGGTCGCAGTTTTGAAGGTATCAAGTTCAAATTTGCTACAAAAATCAATCTCCCAAATATCTCGGTCGAGTTCGTTATTGGGCAATATCGGGTAAGTAGTTTCAAAATGGTGACCTTTCAAACATTTAAAAAAATTATCAAAAAAAAGCCGTAGTGTAAATATTATTAAAAATAATTTTAGGTTACAGATATAATCAGTACCTACAACTTTTGTTCAGAGAAATTTTTCATAAAATATACAGAAAAAAAATAAAAATTAATAAAGAAAAATAACAAATATTGATAAAACATGAACACTCGATATAAATTTGATGTAATTGTACATTTTCTGGAGATCTTAATATAGACCCTGATTAAAAAAATATATAGCATATTTATTGAAAAGAAATAGGCGAAAAAAAAATCTGCCTTGAAGTGGACTCGAACCCTGTCTGCTTTATATTCAACAGCCAAAACAAAAACCTCTAACCGCAAGGCTATGACACATACGACAATATTTTGTAATAACATGTAGGTATACCAATGAAAATGTTGTTAAAATTTCAATTCAAAGAATTTTGAAAAATTTACCTTTCCGCTGACTACAGGCCATCGGGATTTTTTTTATTTGACATTGCAAACCTTATAAGAAATTTATCTTTAACTCTTACTAGGTGTAGTTATTGGTTATGTTTTTATTGTTGAATTTAAAAATATAGGTCTCTCTCATGCATACATTCTGTCAAATAAAAATAAATTACGTTTAGTGGCTGTAGACTCTTTCTTTTGTGCAAAAATTTATGCTAAGAAAACAGACCATCAACTTTTGAAGTCATCCGAATGAAAAAATTCATCATTATTATCTAACTCATATCTAGGCTTTCTTGAATTTGATAATTTTCCAATGATATACTTATGTTCATTTTTTTCATTGCCATGTTCAATTATGTTTGATGATAGATTTCTATTTTATTTCGAAATGCTGTTTCCATTGTAGATAAAATATATAAATATGTATAAAAATAAGTCACTCCTAAATAATGGATTACCGAGAAGGTAAAAAATCGAATAGTGAATTAAGATATTACTACTCCTTATTATCGCTATACCCAGGACTGAAAAATGTTACTACAGAAAAGAAGAAAGCTCATAAATTTAAAAAAGACAGTATCCTCAAAAAAAAATGATGTAATTGACAATATTCTAAGGAAAAGATAAAAGCTAGAAAATGATTTCAGAATCATCATCAGAATCATTGATGAAACTTTAAAATTTAAAAAATGCACGAATATATTCACTGCTCCAACTTTGAATATCACTTGCAGCAATTGTTGTTGCATAGTTCACATCGAGATTAGGTATATTGCAAATTAAATTTTCCCAAGCAAATATCTACATATTGTACTATGTACTTCCATTTTCGGGTGTTAACTTCAAATCTCCTTTGTTTCCCGACATAACAGTCTCTTCGGCGTTCGCAACATTACATTCTTCATTACAAACTGTAATGTTTTCCAACATAAAATCAAGGTTAGAATTAATCATATGACACATTGCAACATTGTCAACGATGAATGTCATCAGCTAGAACTACAAACATTTGTACTCTGTGACCTCTCTTAGGATGAAGCAAATTACTTCTGTTTTTACTGCATTCACTTTTTCCTTACACCGAGGACAATGCTGTTTCATATGTACTTTGTTTTCACACTAGAAACACTTTCATCGGAACTATTCCGATTTTTCTGGATCTCATGTATTTCTTATTGTGCCTCAAAATTACATAGCTGTCTTTTTCACTGCTACTACTTCGTTGCTTCTGTTCCACCATTTGTTAATAACAAATTTCAAAGAGAAAAATCAGGGTATTTTGACTGAATAAGAGATCTAAGAAAGATGTTAAACTCTTAGGATTCCGGCACGCATGAAAGTAGTTGTGTTACAATTTATACTTCTCCAAGTTTTCCTCCTTCTCATTTTGAGTTCTAATACTGTCTTCTCAAAGTCAGCTAAATATTCCTTAAGGAGCCATTACCATCAAAATGCATTTGCCGTTACTTTTACATTCACTCTACCTCTGCTTTTTCAAAGGGGTTGTTTCTTCTCGAACGTTATACATTTCCTTCTGCTCCAAAGCATTTTCTCAGATTGTGGGTGGGAGTGTGACAAGGCTACTATTTGATGAATCCTACTGCCAACTAGGCGAATCCGTTCGGTTTTGAAAAGGGTTGTTTGGATATTGGTGAAATATACGAGCTCAACAGAAATCATTTATTTGGAAATCACGGTCACTCAAATTATAGATATATAATTAGATTATCAAGTGATTTTTGCCCCGTGCCACTGTGGCCTTTTCAATTCTATTTTTCTCTATTTAGTGGCAGAGCGGTAAATAGTTTGAGCATTTGTATCAAGCTTATTAACCTATATGAAGACTCCTTCAAGTAGCTCTCTGCCTTTGGTTTATCTTGCCCAAGTAGGTAAAAGTTCACCTCTGTTTGGCCTTCTCTGTCACAAAGTATGTCCACTGCGGTTTCCTAAAACCTAAAGGGGCTCTTACTCACCAAGCTATTATTATAAATAATTTAGCTTGTCTCTGTCCTGGGGTTTCTTGTCACCAGGGCTAAGCTTGGTTATTTATCTATTGCTGTATATGCATCTTAATGTAGGAGTTAACAATTCCATAGGAAGCCTCTGATACAATCATGGTCAATTCCACTCCCTAAGGGTGGTCTTTTCTTTATGCTTTAAAGCCTTGGAATCCAGGCTAGGGTCAGTCTGTTAAGACTATCTGGTTTTTAAACACCATTCGAAATTTCCATACGCGTTTTGATTCCGCATTTGGTTTACCGTCAAGGCAAGATAGTTAGATTGTTGCTGACGGGGCTATCTCTGTAAGCGAGACATCTATCTCATTGTAAAAATTAGCCTAGATTCCACAGCCTAGATTACTCTTTATGAAATTATTTAACTGTAAAGAAGGTTCCATCATAATTAGTTCAACTGTTTCAGTATCCTGACAGTCGAGTAACGCTTAGTTGAGTTTCGAAATCGCAGATACACAAGTATTCAATTTATATGAGTAGATAATATAAAGTAAATGTTTTTGTATTTTCATCATGGAACTCTGTCGATCCTCAAGCATTTATAATTAATTATTCTCGTAAGTAATTGACAAGTAAAACTGATTATTAAGGTAAAGTTCACAGAAAATCATTTTCTTTTACAATATGATTTGAGTGAAGTATATAGGTATAATGATATTGAGCTGATATTAGGATTATTATTCATTAATATCAATTAATTACTCAGAATATATTGATTTTACTCTCATTGCTTTATGTATTCGAGAAAATCATTAGGAAAATATCAGTTTATAAGTTTCAGAAGAATAGCTTATTTCATTTCCTGAGGGGCGTAATTAACAAAAATTATATAACATAATACAGGTTATTTTAGATGTTAGTTACTATGTGAAAGTTATTTTCTTCCTTCTTCTATTTATTACAAATACAAGAATGAGTACTCTGACATTACGTGAAAATTATCAATATAAACAATACTACAGAAGTTCAGTACTAAATGATTGTCTTCTCCAATGATCGCAAAAGTAAATGTAAATTATTTTGCACTGTTGCAACGAGCCAGAAGCAATTTCCGTGAACTTGAAACCCGACATCAGAATTATTACGCAACTCACGTCACCTATTTTTCTGTTTTCAAGTTATGGTCCAGCTTTTCTTACAGAACTATCATAATGGTAGACTATACCACGAGTCAATAGTGATAGCTATTATTCTCAAGGAATATTTATGACCTGAGCCATGTTCGCTACTACTTAGGACTAATGTATGAGTAATTTTTGGAAGATTCTTCATATTCATCCATCCCGATTCCCAATATGAATACAAAAACAATATGCGTTTGACGCTGACACTTTTATTCAATTTGAGAAATTGTGATTGAGAAATAATGACTATTAATCCCTCTTCATTATTCCCTAAGGGAATAATAAATGGTCTTATACTGCTTTGTATCGGTATTATAATACTTATATTATCGCGGATAAATAAAACTTTATAAAGATTTCTTATTTTTTACGGGGGGTCTTATGTACCTAATTTTCAAGTAAAATTTCTTAGAAATGTGACTTGTTGCAGAGGGTTCAGCTTTAATATATTTTTTTGAATTTTAATTCAATGAGATTGAAAAAAATAATCGTTTTTTGTGAATATCTCCAAATTACCGTTTTCTCCACATAAAAGTTGATTTTTCTCTAAAACGGCCGACTTTAGAGCTGACCAACAGTACCTTTTTCGTGAAAGGAAACATTGGCGGTTCAAATGGGGGCCTCAAAACCGTAGCTTTTCCATTGGCGTAGAAATTGGGGAGAGAAACTTCCACTACTCCTTCAAAATCTTCACCAATCATGACTTAACAAAAAAAATATTTTCTGACTCAAAGCTTAGCTTATTATGAGTGGAAAATGTTCCGGAGATATTCACAAAGAATTGTTTTATTCTTTCAATTTCAACACCGTCTATTTCGAAAATGGTTCATTTTAGAGGGTTAGTTGATATTAACTTTTTTCATATTTTTGGACGAGCTATCACATCCTCAAGTCCTGCGCATATATTATGAAACACCCTGCAATGACCGCGAGCAAACACAATGGTAATTTTTTTCTTAATAATACCCCCTTCCACATGGTGCGATACGATCCTATAACATTTAAGTAAGAAACGTTTGGATAATTGTTCTTTTTGTATGCATGGTAGCAAAGATAATCCATTATCTTTGATGGTAGGAAATATAGAACCGCAAGATATGTACCAAGTATTACTGAATAAATCCAAAAGATGAGAAGAGTCTGCCTTAGCAGGAATTTTTGAAAAAATTAAGGAATCTACCCCAACTGAACGCAGTTTATCTATATTTGACAGAATTATTAGAACCATTAACAACTCCTGGTATTAATAAGGCTTGCAATGTCAAACAAAAAAAAACACTAAAAAGGTAAATTTCAAAGAAATTATGTTGTGCCTGACTTATAGAAAGACAGATACCAAAGTAATCTTCAGTGGGTTTCGGTTTTCATTTAATTTACGGAATCATATATACTGAAATTATATTCATTCAATACACGATACAATATACGATAATCACAACTTGAATCTTAATTCCCTTCAGATTCTCTTGACAACTACAAAAGCATAAATAATAAACTTTACTATGATGAAAAATATCGTTTGTTTTTTTTATATCTTGTAGAATATTCTGGCATTATTATATAAAATTAGGCAAGTCCGAGGTCGACCCGTACCTTGAGGGTTTCGTATTTTGTGATACTGTTCAGTAGATATAATTGGAGAAATCACGCGTGATTCAATTTTACATAAGAACTAGTGAATTCTAAATAAAAATATAAACAAACATCTGTTTCAACAATATCACTCACAAACTCATACCTCTCAACAGGTTATATTATTTTTTTTATAGTTAATATTAATATTATATTTTTGCCTCTTGCCTTGTTTAAGTCGACTGCGGTTTCCACTTCTACCTGATAAAACCTAAAGAGGCTCTTACCCACCACGTATATTTTATTTCTAAACAAATGAGATCCTAACGAATTAAAATTTAATACTCAAATTCAAAGCGATTCTTAAATTCTAATCTGTCGAAGTCACCAATTATATGTCATCTGCCATAGACATGTCCAGAGCTAGCGCTAACTATTCAGTTAGCAAAAAATTTAGTAAATAACTGACAGCGTAAACAAAACCTACCATTACAAGACATCCAGAAATAATCGTTTGCTTTTAGGTAATTTTCTTATAGAAATATACCTATTGCGATCGTTCACACTTTTGAATTTCGAAAAAAATTCAACGGAATGTTGTTATATGTCTATAAGTTAGTCCAAAAAAACATTTGGTTCAAAAGTTTATATATATATCTATAATATAAAAATGAATAGCTGAATGTGTTGCTAAGCGCAAATCTCGAGAGCAGCTGAACCGATTTCCCTAATTCATTTTTTGTTGTGTTCACTATTATCAGAAGAAGGTTCTTACGAACGAAAAAATTAATAAAGTTGAGAGGAACATTAGAAAATTTAAGAACATTTATGAAAACTTAAAGACAATATTAATTTTACATACAGTACATACAGTTGTTTGATAACTGTCAGCAATTGACAGAACGCGCGCTGCAAATAATATTGTTTAACATAGATGGATCGGCTGATAGTTTCATTTCAATTTATTATACAGTGAGTTTTTGAGAAGTGTTTATTCATCTCGGTAAGTTAAACTCAATCACACCTAATATTGAAAGAATTAAGCCCCAGGATTGTGTTGCGAGAGTGGTAAAGTCAAATTGACGCCATTGGTACTGCCATCAGAGCCTCTGCATTTATTGGTTTACGGAAATGGGACTGTTTTTATACATTTTTAACTCATATACAGGAATACAATAATTGTTTTCAAATGAAGTCATTTGGCGCAACAAAAGTTATTCAAGACAATTTTATGCTAACTTTCAAGGTAACTATATTGTAAAACAATAAACTTTTACCACCACGTGCCTGAATACGTTGGTAATTTTCAGTTGAAATCATATATCAATTAAAGTAGCGTACAGTAGGTTTGTAGCTAGGTGAATAACCAAAAACAGCCAGTCAAAAGTTTATGGGGGATTGACAGTGCTGACAAAGTATCTTGAAAGTCACATGGTGGTACAATTTTTGCAAATTTATTTCATGGACGATTCAGCAAAACAAGTCGATCAGCGTTATGCACACAATAAATCGGTGAACAGACCAAGTATGGAGCAACTTCAAATGTTTTTCCATCAGACAACGAATTGGTTGTATAATTCAAGTCTGCATTAAACCGCATGCCATCTGATTACCACAAAATTGTCAGCAAAGCCGATAAGACGCCTGGAGGACAACACGCAAGACGCTATAATACGGCAACAATTGATGAAGTTGCTATTGTTGTCATGGGTGAAAATCTAGAAAAGCAAGATATTGTTTTTGCTTTTGTTAAGACAGGACAACGTCTGTCGGGTCAGCTAGTATATATATATATATATATATATATGGGATATTACGAAATTTGTTAACACGATAGAGGTCGCAGTTTTGAAGGTATCAAGTTCAAATTTGCTACAAAAATCAATCTCTCAAATATCTTGGTCTAGTTCGTTATTGGGCGATTACGGGTAAGTAGTTTCAAAATGGCGACCATTCAAACATTTAAAAAAATTATCAAAAAAGAGCAGTAGCGTGAATATTATTAAAAATAATTTTAGGTTATAGATATAATCAGTACCTACAACTTTTGTTCAAAGCAATTTTTCATAAAATACACAGGTAAAAAAATAAAAATTAATAAAGAAAAATTACAAATATTGATAAAACATGAACACTCAATATAAATTTTTGATGTAATTGTACATTTTCTGGAGATCTTAGTATAGACCCTGATTAAAAAAATATATAGTATATTTATTGAAAAGAAATAGACGAAAAAAAAATCTGCCTTGAAGTGGACTCGAACCCTGTCTGCTTTATATTCAACAGCCAAAACAAAAACCTCTAACCGCAAGGCTATGACAATTTTATTTAATAACATGTAGGTATACCAATGAAAAGGTTGTTAAAATTTCAATTCAATGAATTTTGAAAAATTTACCTTTCCGCTGACTACAGGCCATCGGGATTTTTTTTGCATTGGAGCATTTTATAAAATCATATACATAGATTATCTTTGCTTTTTCTTAGAGCTGTTTTATCAAATTGTGGTATTCAACTTTAATAATATATTTATATACACCATAAGTGTATTTTTGATGTTGACATGATATTTCAGTTTGACAAATAACTGAGCGGCTAACTAAAGTTTTGTCCAAGGCGATAATTTCATTGACCGTTAACTAGATCACTGAAGGTGTGTGCTGTGAACGCGACAAATTAATAACTGAAAACTTGAAACTCATTCCAAACTGACATTTTGTTTAATATTTCCATGATTCAATAAAAATATAAGTTCACATTGGTTTAGGCTCGTCAAATTTGTTTCAAATTTCATAAGTAAATCTGTTATTAATCAATGTTGTATACCTTAGTGATTCTGTTATGTTCGGGGCACAGTGATAGTGATTACATTAAAAATAATGGGTATTCGATTAATCCACAAGCATTAGAGAGATCATTGTAATTTTCCTACAGCCTAGACAACCAAATATACCTACTATACCTATACTTTTTATATATTTCTCCGGATCTCTATCTCCTGCTTAGAGATTAGGGCAGAGAAGATCGTACATAAAGACAGCAAGACTCATGAACATGTTCTTGGCGAGACTTTATGGTTTCCTTTTGACACCGTTCCCTAACTAGTATCTAGTTAAGAATTCAGCTATAGAAAAAGGAATGTTAAAATGTTGGATTGGTTATGTGAATGAATGAAATTGAAAAGGAAAGCTCGTATTCATATTATTTTATTTTACCTTCTAATACTTCACAGACTTTAGGTCGAGATCCAAATTAACGAGCTCCCTTGTCTTTTAACAAATTTGATGGGCTCATGCTGAAACAGCTATATTGTTGGAGTTTCTACTCTTTTATCCCTTATAGCGATAACTTTTCATCAAATATCTATTTTTTGTTTATGGGACTCATATTTATTTTCAGTGTAGTTTAATTACATTCATAGATAAATAAATTAGAATATATTCTAGTTTGTTCAAATTACTAATGAAAATATTAGCATGACCTCCCATTTCTTTGTGAATTGTATCTAAAGTTACGAACAAAGGTTTAAGTTCAATCCAGGAGGATATATGAGAGTCCCAGAGATATGGTTTCAATCTTCTATGTGGTCGAAGATAAAATTTGAGCCTCACTACTACTGTTACCAATAGAGAATTTTAAACGTTTGCTTATTAACCTCATGCAGATCCTTTCCATTCATCTCCATTTTACCCAACAATGGTGGGACACACTCGCTTTTTCGACACACAGTGCCCCCATTACTTGGCAAATAATAAATGAGCCTGGGTTATTAATAACACCAATTAAAGCCCCTCCGTTGGCTGGTTGCAGACTCGCATTTATAATTTCCACTGATTTCGGATTGTTTACTAGAGAAAAAAAGAGTTTACTTGCGTTGTTATATCAAAGGCAGCTGCCGTTAGAGAAGTTTATCTTTGACTTTTATTATGCTTAGTGTTGAGTTCAAAAGAATAACTTAAATGGTGGTTTGATTAGCTTTCTGAAATCTTTCAGTTATTTATTTAATAGTTGTACTACTACTTGAATTATACTAAGAACTTTTACAAAGGACAGTCTGAATAAAAGCGAATAATTTTCTGCATGACTCTTGAAATATTTGTAGGCACCACAGCTAAAATATGTTAATGGTTTCACATTAAATTAAATTAAATAGAGGTAAAAAATGTTCTTCCTGCAATTTTTTTTGTTAGAAACCGGAGAACACTTTATCTATTCTTTGAACTTATTTGTCATTTGAAAATAATAAGGTGACTAAGAAACATTTAATGTCGCAAATGTCCAGCCGATCATTTATTACTTTGATATTCTATAACTTCTTATAATTATTGATATATTTTTTAAAAGTTGACTTCTCTAATATTGAAAAAAACAATCTCATTGTTAATGATTTCATGTAAATGGAGATTAAACTTACTAAAACAATAAAATTAATTACCTCAGGAGGCGTATTCTGTACATCGAGATCGACAAAGATTCGACTGAATTCGATAACAGTTGAAGATCGAAATGTCATCTCTGAAAATATGCATATATAGGTATATATAATGTTATTTAGTTTATGTTAAATAGTAGTGATGATGATTTCGAAATACAAAACAATCTCACAATCGCCATGAAATCGAGATAATTTTTGACGAGATTTGGAAAAATTATCATCTAATGATAATTTCCACAATATTTCTGTAAAAATGACTATTGTCAATAAATTAAGAGTGGAAGATTTTGAAGAGCTATGCCTGAATTTATCTACTTGCGAGACACTAATTACAAATACCTATATTCAGAATGAAAAATCGACAAGTACCTACCTACCTTATCAAAAATCTGATCAAAATCATCCTGAAGAAAAAAGACCACGGCATCTGTTCAAGTCTTATAATTAATTTAAAAAGGCAAAGGCTATATGACAATTTTAAGTGAAAAACATGAAATGTTTGAGGTTTACATTTAAAATGAAATACTACCAATTTTGAAATTATATTGTTGTTAATACATTTTTCACACATACACACATAAGTTTCACATCTCATTAACTGAATGTAAGAAATAAAAGAAACCTTCTACTTTGTACCTTTATTTTTTCAAATCAAATAACATCTTATTGCTTACCATAACCTTACATTACATTCTAATTCCAAACAAACTATGCGGTGGGTAGCTTAGGGGTTCACTAATTTATGCTTGATGAGGTGATCTGAAAAAAAAAAATCCCGATGGCCTGTAGTCAGCGGAAAGGTAAATTTTTCAAAATTCATTGAAGTGAAATTTGAACAACCTTTTCATTGGTATACATACATGTTATTACATAAAATTTTCGTATGTTTCATAGCCTTGCGGTGAGAGATTTTCGTTTTGGCTGTTGAATATAAAGCAGACAGGGTTCGAGTTCCAGTTTAAGGCAGAATTTTTTTTCGCCTATTTCTTTTCAATAAATATACTATATACTTTTTAATCAGGGTCTATACTAAGATCTCCAGAAAATGTACAATTACATCAAATTTATATTGAGTGTTCATGTTCAATATTTGTTATTTTTTTATTAATTTTTATTTTTTTACCTGTGTATTTTATGAAAAATTGCTTTGAACAAAAGTTGTAGGTACTGATTTTATCTATAACCTTAAATTATTTTTGATGATATTTATACTACGGCTCTTTTTTAATAATTTTTTTAAATGTTTGAACGGTCGCCATTTTGAAACTAGTTACCCGATATTGCCCAATAACGAACTTGACCGAGATATTTGAGAGATTGATTTTTGTAGCAAATTTGAACTTGATACCTTCAAAACTGCGACCTTTATCGTGTTAACAAATTTCGTAATATCCCATACATATATATATATATATATATATATATATATATATATATATATATATATATTTTTGATTTTGTATTCTTGACTTGTTTTATAATAAATAAAAAGATGTTCTTGGGGATGCAGTCATATATTAAATAAAATTCTTTGATTGAAGCCGATCTTTCGAGAATCTTTATTCTCTTCTTCTTCTCTTCTTTCCTGTTTTTGGTTAATTTATTCTAAATTCACGATTTTTGCCCTGAAGAAGAGAATAAACATTCTCGAAAGCTTGGCTTCAATCAAAGAATTTTATTTAATATATGACTGCATCCCCAAGAACATATTTTTATATATATATATATATATATATAAATAGGATGAAGCTCTACACCTTTATATATTTTATATCTCATTCATTAATGAACTAATAGATTTCTTTAATTATTATTATTATTATTATTATATATATATATATATATATATATATATATATATATATATATATAATATGCCTGTCAATCAAATATGTTTGATCCAAATAAAGCCAATGTGTTGCTCTAAAAGAAGAGAATATTTATTGATCTTCAAATCTAACAGTAATAAGAAACAACAATTAAAACTATCACTAATATCTTACCTAAAAGAAGAGAAACAACATTTAAAGCTATCGCTTCACAAACTTCTGTCTGTTTCAAAATTAATCAGACAATTGTCAAACTTTCACTTATGTGTCAGGGGTTAGTGTTAGTGTGCGAGGAGTTTAAACTTAATGAAGATATGTATAGAGATATTCATTTTCATCTCCCCCCCAAAAAACTAGATTCCCTGCGATGCCGGAATGAGTTTCGTAATATGAAAAAGATTTGATTCGACTTTTCTATGACCTGTGTTTATCCTATAAATTGAATTTGAAATATTTTCTAAAATTTGAAAAGGACTGATTTTCAATTCGTCTAATTTTTTTCTGTTTAAGCGGTTTCCATTTTCGATATATACTAAGTCTCCTAGATTTACTTCACATTTTTTTCGATTTTTGTCAAACTGTTGCATGTTATAATTATGTGATTTTATAGTTCTTTCAAATGCAATTTTCCTATCCTGCATTAACTGATTAGATGTTATGTTTTGTTGCAATTCATCAGGTAGTATATTAATATTTTTTCCTTCTAATAAATATTTTGGAGAAAATCCAGTTACAGTGTGCTCTGTTTCATTATATTTTTGTATGCATTCATGAGCGATAGTCGTCCAGAAAAATTTATCCTTTTTTTCATTAATGCAACATCTTATTTTATTGACTAACGTTTGGTTTAATCTTTCATTTAAACCGTTAGAAAAAGGTTCGTTTACTGCAGTGAAAATAATGGGAATATTCTTTACTTCCAAGAAGTTCTTAAAATCTTTTGAATTTATCCATGGATATTGGTCAGATAGAATCATGCCAATTTTATTTTCTTGTGTTACTTTCTTCGAAAGTTTTATAAAATCATTGGAATTTTGAGTTTTTGATGTCAAAATGTTGGCATATCTAGTAAAGTGGTCCACCAGAAGGTGTAAATATGTTTTTGTCGAACGTGAACCACCAAATCCACCAATGGTGTCTAGAGACATAATTTCAAAAGGATAAGAGGCGGGACCAAGGTGAGACATTAATCCAAATGTAAATTTCCCCCTAGATTTATTTTTTATGCAAATTTCGCAATTTTCACAAAATTTCTTTATATTATGTGTCAAGTTTTTGGCTATAAAAAATGATTTTATTTTACTTTCCATTTGTTTTATTCCTATGTGACAGCAAATATAATGTACGTTTTTTATAATTATTTTACTAAATTCTTCAGTCAGTAAAATCTTTTCCTTATTTCCTATCTTATATATATCCTTATAGTATATCTTATTCTTTAAGTTCAATTTGTATTTATTTTGTTTTATATCTTCGTTTTTATCCTGGTCATTACGGATATCATCCATTCTAAGAAAATTTACAATTTTTAAGATTTCTTCTTGATTTTCATAGGATTCTAAAACAGGGTTTCTGCTCAAACTATCAGCTTCTATATTATATTTTCCTGGGGAATATATTACATCAAAATTGAAATGAGATAGATAGTATGTCAGATCTCCCAGTTCTTCATCAGTTCTTGCTTTAATATTCATTTTTTCTAGAGGTTTATGATCTGAAAAAACCGTAAACTTTTTCCAAATGAGCCAGTGCTGCCAATATTTTACCGCTTTTTTTATTGCTAAACATTCTAGATATATAGCCTTTTTTCGTTTTTGAGTATCATTTAATTTTCTCGAAAAATAGGCACAAGGCTTTTCTTCTCCATTAGGTTGTGATTGTTTCATGACAGCACCTATGCCCTGTATACTAGCGTCTGTATAAATATGTATTGGCAGATTTGTATCAAAGATTGTTAAGATGGGTTTCGAACAAAGAAATTTCTTTATAGTATCGAACGATTCTTGACATTTTTCTGTCCAGTTAAATTTTTGCTCTTTTCTCAACAAATTGTGTAGAGGATCTAATATGATGGATATATTCGGTACATATTTCCCATAAAAATTAATTTTACCCAAAAACGGCCTAACATTTTTTTGTGTCTTTGGGATAGGAAATTTTTTAATAGCAATTAAATTATCTTTCAGTGGAGTGATTGTGTTATTTTTTATTATATGGCCTAAGTATTTTACGGACTCTATAGCAAAATTACACTTTGAGAAATTTAATCTAAAGCCCTCGTTTGAAATAGCTTCCAATAACAATGATAAGTGTTTCATGTGATCTATAAATGTGTGAGAAAAAACTAAAATGTCGTCAACGAAATTTACAGTGAATTCTGATAATCCATTTTTCCTAATAATGTTACATAGTATTCTTTGAAAAATCGCGGGAGCAGTTTTTAAACCAAACGGTAAACAGGTCCACTGATAATGGTTTTCTTGAGTAACAAATGCTGTTTTATTCCTATCTTCAATTCTTAAAGGAATTGACCAAAATGCTGAATTTATATCAAGCGTGGAAAAAAATTTACAGTTTCTTGTCTTTACCATTAAATCCTCAATTAAAGGAAATGGCTGTGATTGAGGAGCTACAATTTTATTCAGATCACGAAAATCAATGCATAATCTAGATTTTTTCCTTCTTCTTTTTTATAGGCTAATGTTACCGGGGCTCCAAAAAGACTATAAGATTCTTCAATTAGTTTTTTATTTAATAATCTCGATACTTGTTCTTATATTTCTTTTTTATCTTCAATACTACACCTTTATGGTCGTTTGCTGCAATATCTATCAACTAATAAATCAATATGTGCTTCATAGCCTTTCACTGTACCTATATCATATTTATCTTTAGCAAAAAGAGTTCTATATTTATAAATTAATTTATCTATTTCTGTTTTTTCTTCGAGGTTTAGTTGATTTACAGATATATTGAAGTTTTCTGTTCCTATGTTTTCATTGAAGTTTATTTTGAACTCATCATTTATGTCAGCTTCAGTTTTCATAAGGACATTCGTGTCCTTATTTTTATCATTTAAGTTTTTATCTTTCTCAAGGTTTCTAATATTTTGAGTTATCTCCAAATTTTCATTTTGAATCAGCTCAAACCTTTGTATACAATCTAATCCAATTAGGAAATCATAGTCGAAATTCTCTTCATCTATGACATATACATTAATGTCCTTTTCTTTATCAAAAATCTTTATTTTCAAAATAACCGTATCAATTGTTTTTTTCACACCATTAATCGTTTTCAAATTTGCTTTTTTATTGTTATTATCTATTGGATTACCCTTTAGGGATAATAGCCTGGAATTTACTAAAGACACATTTGATCCTGAGTCATAAATGCCTAAAGTTTCTATTGTATCATTTATTGTTAATTTAATTTTGATTAATGGTGGAATTACTAGTTTTTTGGTTCTATCTCATTTAATTCTATTTCCAATTCCGAATTATTAACAGTTCTAATTTTATCTCTTTTTTGTTGATTATTTTCTTTATTTTTAAACCAACACATGGATTCAGGATGATACCGATTTCCTTTGTTTTCTGTTTCACAAATTCGGCATGGTCGGTCTCTTACATTTTTTTCATTAATTTTATTTTTGAAATCTACTACTTTTTTATTTAACATATTTTTATTCACAAGATGCTCTAAGCCCCTAATGTTATTGAGTAAATCCTCAGTATCTTTTAAATTATTTCTATCAGTTTTATCCGTTATAAAATTTGGTAACCCCATAGCGATTAGATCAATCAGAGTAGGTTTATCTATTGATTTATTTACCTCTAGTAAAAGTTTTTCTTTTTTTTAATGCATATTCTAATAACGAGCCTTGTCTGTATCTAAATAACCCTTGTCCACATAAGTGTTACAGAAATTCTTTTTCCAAATCGACCAATCTGAACTTACTGTTTGTTTTATAAGCATGGAACTGTACCAGTCAAGATATGAATTATCTAAAAATAACCTAAAAATTTCAATTTTCTTGATATCTTCATATATTCCTAATCGAGTACACTCTATTTCAAATGAAGCCATCAACTGAGATACATTTGTTGTTTTTCTAGTGAATTTTTCTATCACAAATGCATCTGTTAAGTTTCCCATATTTTGTATTTTCTTCATTTCAGCGAATTTCTCAAGGATTCTCGATAAACCTTCTAATGAAGTTTCACCAAGAGGAGTCTGCTGCTCTGTTTCTGGTGTAATCTCCTCAAGTAAATATCCATTTAACTGCATATTCCCATCTTCATCAAAATAAGTATTTTTTATCTCAGGTGTCATTGAAATCCATACTTGTCTTTTTTCGTGTCTTATTTGTAATGTCGCCTTTATTTTCTTTAAAGCTGGAGTTTTCATAATTGTATTATGATGTTCTATTGGTTGTAGTTTTTCCGGTATTGCAAATGAGTAGATAAGCTAGGAGAGTTCTGGATCGGAAGTGACCTGTCAACCACAGAACACAAACTGAGAACAGCATATTGACAGTGACACGGAACACAGTGACAGATGTGACACGGAACACAGAGTATTTTTCCAACGGGGTTTCAAATGTTAGATTCCTACATTTCATGAGCGCCATCTAGCGGAGAGGGGATAAGTTACTGCATTTAGATTCCTACAATTCATGAGCGCCATCTAGCGGAGAGGGGATAAGTTACTGCATTTAAATTCCTACAATTCATGAGCGCCGTCTAGCGGAGAGGGGATAAGTTACTGCATTTAGATTCCTAATTTTCATGACCGCCATTAGAGATTATTAATTTAATTATTTTATTACTGAGGAAAAAAAGTTCACCATTGCGCGGGATCGAACCCACAACCACACACACCAACACGCTGACAAGCTATCTCGGTTACCCATGTGAATGTGAGAAAGCAATGTATATATTTTGGATGACGGTGCGTGCGCACTTACATCAGATAAGCGGCGAGCTCATAAATTGAAATGTTGTCGCTGTGTTAACATCGATGTCGACACCGCTTCGACGTGAGGGCGATAAGCCGTTTGGGTCTGCGCGCTCGGAAAACCCTTCTCGTTTCAAGCAAACGACTCCCAAAATCGTCTTTTGCCGAAAATTTGATGGCGATTCAGTTTTTGATTCATTTAAATCGGTCAAGATTTGATTTTCGTAAAGAATATACGAGTTGAATTGCAAATTATGCTTATTCGACACAACAGCATCATTAAACGTGCTTAAGAAATCAGTGAAATAAAATGGGTTATGTTTAATATTGTATCAAAAGAGATTTTCTGAATAAAACAACATTATACTTAAAATTTGCTTTATTTAATAAATGATTTTATCAAACAAAATTTTTAGATAGAGTACGGAGTGATTCTTCTTGATGGCATCTCATTGCGTTGACGAAAACGTGTAGGATTTTTGAAAACCTTCTCATTCCAATCTTTTTCACTGAATTGGGTGGTTGGATTGATAGTCATATCATTGAACAATGTAAACACCTTTTGTTTTTCCTCAAAAAAGTTTAGAATATTTTTTAATTCCTCCAAACGTCGAATGTGTTGCTCCAACCTTTCTTTCAACATCATCGTAACTCTATGACTCTCAGACTGAAACTGCTGTCAAAAAAACTTGTTTCTTGTCTCCCTCCCCCCTCCAATAAAAAACATTTTTTTAAATCTCTCTATTGCTCATAAAGGTAAAGTATTACAAAACCATTTAAATCGGCCAAGATTTGATTTTCGTATAGAATATATACGAGTTGAATTGCAAATTATGCTTATTCGATACAATGTCAACAGCAGCATCACAGCAAAATTCCTCAGAAGAACAAAATTTTTGCATTAAGAAATGTTTCCAAATACCAGAAAACCAAGTTGACGGTCGAGCATGTGAACGATGTAACTCTTTCGGATACTGCATGTGTAATTGCCAATCGAGAGATAAATATAAGATGATGCGATGTCTAATGGCTTTCATTTTGTGTCTACGTATTAGAGAAGAAACACAGTAGAAGATGGCTAAATTGAAGGCATCGTTTGTACTTTTATACAATATAATTGGAAACATGTTGTACGTAGATATACCACCAAATGTAATCGAAGCAGGCATTTGTTTCAACGATCAACAATGTATAGCCATGAGAAAAATAACCGTGAACGATGGACAGATGCATGTATTCTCCACCGAAATTCCAGAGCGAGAAAACAAGTTTAAAATTCGACTCGTGTTCTACCCAAATAGAACATGGGGAGATACTGGAATATTTCATCTACCATCAGAAGAAACCACCAAAAGAAATATCTACGACGATGGTGACGAAGAGAAATCCTCAACTCCGCTTGAGAGCAGCAGGAGCGAAGAGAATTCCGAAAAATCGCCAAAATTACATACCAATTCATCTATGAAATCATATATAAATTTTTCCATATATTTAATGATGCTTATTATGTATTTATTTTAAATCGAAAATAAAAATGAATTGATATGGATTTGTTCAATTTTCCCAAACCGCAAAAAACCGCCGTTGTATGATAAGTCTAATTAAAAAAATCGCTATCAGAAAAAACAAGTTGGTTTTCAGTGGAAGTGAGATTAATCAACAGGAAACAATATCCGCTTGAAATGTGGTTTGTTGCAACAAAAGAATGCATGTGCAGCTCCATGTTATCATTTTCCTATGGATTCGTAGGCGAAAGAAAAATATAAATAGCAAAGATAACCTTTAGGAGCTCATTGCTCATTCTAGTGTCACAGCAAGAAGCAGCAGCCTTCATCAGTTAACTTGTACTTTCTCTTCCCTCAACCAACCTGCAATAGTAAGTTTTACAAACATATACTTTTTTTCTCTCTCTCTCTCTCTACATATACTTTTCCTCTTTACATATCAAAAAATGATGCTTTTACTTATATTGTTACAGATGGCATTTTTACAAGCTCTCAATAAAGCCACAATCATCGAGCAAAAACCTTGCACCAAAATCAGCGATCTCCAAATTGAGACGAAGTATCGAATTATAGGTGCAAAGGCAGTCGGCAGCAAGTTTGGCGAAACCATCTTGCTAGAGCTGGAGGATACTGTAGTGTTCCTTCCAAAGCGGGTTGTTGAAGCCTATCTACCACATCTAGAAGAAATCGGGAGTGGAAAATACTCCCTAGTTTTCCTGGGACAGGTGCCGACTGGGAAGGCAAACCTTGCAGCTTCATTTGAAATATTGGAATATTAAGTGAGTCTTTTTGAATATTTTTATGATGGAGAAAATTAGCGTTATAAAAAAATCTGATAATTTAGTTGTAGCTATAAGAAAATTACGAAAAATTTTATTTGATAAATTCACTAGTGTAGACGAAAGAGTTTGGTTGAATAGGTTAAAACGATATATAGGAATGTGTAATAGGGAAATGAAAAATACAGACTTACCCATCGGAATTAGGAGAAAACTACAGACAAACATTGGACATTTCAAACATTTTCAAAATTTAATTAAGAACCGTAAAGAATATAGAGGTGGTAGCATCATCGGACTTAAACGTAAACAAAGGGTTCAGTGGAGGGAAATAACATCGAGTTTTGTGAGTCGAATTCAGACAGGAATTATATTTAATCATGCACATATTGACTTGGAACAATTTTTGGCGGATTGTTTCAATATTTTGAAGCTAAAACTTGCTAAAATCCTTGAAAAACATGTAATTATTAAAGTCAACACAACTTTCTGCGGCGAATTCATAAAGATTTCGAAACATGATGATGGCGAAGTTTTAGATTTAAAATACTTTAATACAAAAAATTCAATTGTGGATGGTTCGACGGACGTGCAACGCTGGTTCATTGATAATGTTTATAGCAAAATTCAAAATGAAATGAGTGAATTTCAAGAACGTGATAGCGGTTGGGCATTGAAGAAAATAATTTCATTAGAAGTTAATATTAACAAAGTTGAAATCGGGAATGGTTCATCTTTCATTAGACTACCACAACAAATCACCAATAAACATGCATGTTTGAATATTCAAAATGACGATACAGCTTGTTTTTATTGGTCGGTTGTTGCAGCGTTACATCCTGCAAAAATTAACAATAACCGAACCTCATCATATCCTCACTACAAAACAGTTTTGAAAACTCAAAATCTGGATACACCGATGTCGTTACACCATATTACAAAATTTGAGAAAGCAAACGATATTTCTGTAAATGTTTACGCGTTAGAGTTGAATGTAGTTAAAGAAAAATCATTTTATAATGTAGTGCCAGCTAGATTAACATCCAATAAATTAGATAAACATGTAAATTTACTTTTGATTCAAAATAAATATTTTCCAAAATTGAATGATTATGATGCTCCTCCCATTGATGATGAGACTGTCGATATTAAATTTCATTATTGCCTTATTAAAGATTTATCACGATTAATATCACAACAAATTAATAGACATAATGGGAAAAAATTCATGTGCGATCGATGTCTCAATTATTTCCGACATAAAGAAACATTAGAGGAACATCAAACGCTTTGCTCTCAATTGAATCATTGTAAAATTTCATTTCCAAAATTTACTCATGTAGAATTTAAAAATTTCGCTTACAAACAAACAACTCCTTTCGTTATTTATGCAGATTTTGAGTGCCATTTAGAGAATGTAAATGATTCAGTCTCTTCTAAAACAGCTAAATATCAAAGACATACACCATACAGCGCTGGTTATTATGTCAAATGCTCATATGATGATTCTTTATCATTTTTCAATAGCTATCGAGGTTCAGATTGCATGGACTGGTTTGCAAATGAAATATCCAACATTTCGGAGATTGTTCAATCAAAAATTAAAACAATCACTCTGATGACTGAAAATCGTAGCAAGCGTAATGCAATAACATGTCATATTTGCGAGAAAAAATTCATGGAAAAAGACATCATTGTACGTGATCATGATCATTTTACTGGAAAGTTCAGAGGATTTGCACACCAATCCTGCAATCTCAATTTTCGAAAATTGTTTGTGGTACCCATCATTTTTCACAATTTGTCCGGCTACGATAGTCATTTTATGATTAAACAATTGAGTAGAAAGGGATGCATGAGCATACTGCCAATTAATATGGAAAAATATATTTCATTTACTCTTTCTGATGATAAAACAAACATAAAATTCAGATTTATAGACTCTTTTCGCTTTCTCGGTACATCATTAGACAAATTAGCTTCAATAATGGATCGACAAGATTTGAAAATTATGAAACGCGAGTTCAATGAATTGAACGAAGAGACGTTCACTTTTCTCACCAAAAAAGGAGTATTTCCCTATGATTATGTTAATTGTTTGGAAAAACTTGAGGAAACTGAACTACCTGCGAAAGAACACTTTTACAATAAACTCAACGACGAAGATATATCTGATGGGCAGTATGCTCATGCTCAAAGCGTATGGGAAGTTTTCAAAATTTCTAATTTGGGGGTATACTCTGATCTCTATTTAAAGACAGACGTTTTGTTGTTGGCTGATGTGTTTGAGAATTTTCGACAAAAATGTTTAGCAACCTACGAGTTAGATCCAGCTTGGTACTATACCATGCCTGGATACACTTGGGACGCGATGTTAAAGTTCACTCAATGTAAACTGGAATTACTGAATGATGTAGATCAAATCATGTTTATAGAAAAGGGGATTCGTGGCGGTATATCGGTTTGCAGCGGTAGATATTCGGAAGCCAACAACAAATACATGCCGGAATATGATTTCACAAAACCGTCGAATTATATAATGTATTTAGATGTTAATAATTTATATGGGTGGGCAATGTCGGAATTTCTTCCTTACGGCGGGTTTTCGTGGCTGGAAGATGTGGAAAATTTTGATGTAACAGCTATCCCAGACGATGCACCTGAGGGATATATGCTACAAGTGGATCTGGAATATCCTCACAACTTGCACCGTCTGCATCAAGATTTTCCATTCGCTGCCGAACACCGCAAACCACCCGGTTCAAAATTACCAAAATTAATGACAACTCTTTATAATAAAAAAGAATATGTTATACACTATAGAAATTTGAAGCAATGTTTGGCAAATGGTTTGAAAGTCACGAAAATACATAAAATTTTGAAATTTAAGCAGTCAGCTTGGCTGCGATCTTACATTGAGCTAAACACTACTTTGAGGACCGCAGCCAAGAACGAATTTGAGAAGAACTTATTCAAACTTATGAACAATGCGGTGTTTGGCAAAACGATGGAAAATATCCGTAAGCATAGGATTGTTAAGCTAGTAAGATCATGGGAGGGAAGATACGGAGCGAAAAATTTAATTGCAAGTCCACAATTCCGGAACCGAACAATTTTCGATGAAAACTTGGTGGCTATCGAATTACAGAAAACCGAAGTTGTATTCAACAAACCGCTGTATGTTGGAATGGCTATTTTGGATCTATCAAAATTGTGCATGTATAATTTTCATTATGATTTTATGCTACCCAAATTGGGTATTGAAAAATGTAAACTTTTATACATGGACACCGATAGTTTCATTTATGAACTGTTGTGTAGTGATGCATATGAAGAAGTTATAAAGGCTAATATCTCTAAATTTGATACATCAGATTATAATGTTGAAAACATCTATAAAATACCTTTGGTCAATAAGAAAAAGTTGGGTTTAATGAAGGATGAAGCAAATGGTAAAATAATCACTCATTTTATTGGTTTGCGTTCTAAAATGTATACATTTAAAGTTCAGGGGGGTAAAGTAGTCAAAAAATCAAAGGGAGTGAAATATAATGTTGTAAAAAATAAGATAACATTTGATGATTATTTCAATTGCTTGAAGGAATTTAATCAAAAATCGACGAGTCAGCGTTGCATCCGTTCATATGCACACAATGTTTTTAGTATAGAACAGTCAAAAATTGCTCTAAGTCCGTACGACGATAAACGATTTCTAATTCCAAACTCTTTCGATACATTACCGTGGGGTCATCATGATCAATAAATTTTTCTGTTTTAGGTGAATGACATCACCAGCGCAACTAAAGGCTTTATGTATAGCATTTGCGAAAATGTTACTAGTATTTTAGGTTATGTGTACAGGTACTCCATCATAGAATATTCAAAAAGATTTTTTAGCTTTAAGTATTCTTGATTTCAAAATTTATGTTAGATTTTCTTATATTTATCTTATTTTTTATATTAATAAAAACATATATACAGACATAATTTGTTTTATTTATCACAATTTTCGAAACGAAATTGTCCTGCAGTCTTGCAATAATTGAAAACTTTGCTTTCCAATGTTTTTTTTTTATGAATGAGATTGTTTTTTTCAATATATTTAATAAAAAACACAATTTTACTATGTTGTTTTATTTTCTATGTTAAAATGCTGTACAATATCTGCATTATAATAAAAGAGATATTCTCTTAGAGCATTAGTATATAGACAATCGATTGAGGATGCTTCACAAAAACCATAAAGTAGGTCTAAAACACTCATATTACAATTACATAACCAATTTCTAACAATATCAAATAAATTTCGATAAAATTCATCGAAATTGATGGATTCCAACATGGCAAGTCGATCCGAAATCACATGCTGTACATCTAAAATGAGAGCAATGTCTTCTTCGTACAGGTTCATGTTGACATTGAACTTTGAAACAGACACGATGTTCATGTAGCTACCATACTGATATTGAACCATTTTCACAAAGTCTCCACATTTTGTCACTAGAGGGTCCATAGCAGCACGATCTTCGGCATTTTGATGTATTTCTTGTAAGAAGTTGATGATTGAAGCCCACTCGTAGGTTGTGAATGAAATTTCCCAAGGCGTAAACATTCGCTTCAGAATAACGCATACACCAAAGTCTCTTGTAGGACTCAGACCACATCGCACCTCGTAGTTACTTGGTTGCGGTAGAGGAAAAGTCATCAAAAGCAATGGTTTTTCGGTTTGAGCTCTAGTTTCGACCCCATCGTCATACTCTCGTTGGGCAGCATCTTCGTATTGATCTAGAATTCGATTGACGGCTTGGAGAGTTTCTTCATTTCCTCGCATACTGGCGTCAGACTTTCACATCAACTAACAAACATTTTCCAAATCACACGTTATTTATATCGGAAAATCACGTGACATCATTTTCGCTTGTTTCTAGTTTTACATGTATTTAAATGGGAAAACGGGTCACATTTGCAGAAAGTGGTAAAAATGCATTGTTTCTTATGTAAAACACGCACAAATCGTTGAGTTTGGGGGGCCTTTTACGAATCAAACAATTGCGTCTTTTCCTATCCAGCTGTTGTGTTTCTTATCGAACCCAAGCCATTTCACATACAATTTATTTCCTTTCTTCCTGAGTACCTTTTCCACGAGATAGATGTTGGGATTTGAGGTTTTTTGCAATTCTTCTTCGTAGAAAGCCCCACTGACTTTTACTCCATGCATATCTTCCAACAAATATGTAACGGGGTTGGTTATCTTGACAGTGACAATTTTAAATAGTTCTGTCGTCCAATTGGGAGTGTATCCTTTTTCGAAAAGGTGTTTAGTCTTACTCAAGCGAACAATGTCGCCGACTTTTAATTTTCGCGGCCCGATAATCTTCAAGTGCGCGTACGCTTTATCGAGAATGAGCTTTTCGTTGGATTTATTAACTTGCGATGGTTTGTAGCCAGTCTTGCTGTGACGTGTATCATTGTAGGCTTTTGTAATGCTAGGTAATATGTCTATCCATTTGTAGGTCCCATTCAAACTAAAGTATTTGAAAAGTTTTTCTTTCAGCGTTCTGATTACACGTTCTGCTATTGCAGCTTTCTTGACGCTGTACGTATTATAGTGGTTGATGTTATGTTTTTTCATAAGTTCTTGAAATTTACTATTAAAAAATTCCTTACCCTGGTCCGTCTGTAAATTTTTTGGGCAACGTTTCGTGTGCATCAAAATGTCTGTAAATACCTTAGTTATTTCCTCACCGGTTTTCGTTTTCAATGGACGAGTCCATACGTACTTGGAGAAACAATCAATTATGATCATAATCAATTTAAAATTTCGATTTTGTCCAGCATACTGACGCATCTCTGCCAGATCCATTTGCCATAAATCATCCAAACCTTTGATGATTGTACGTCGTCGGGGGTATGTTTTACGAGCAGGTTTATGCAACTCGTTGACAATTTGAACCTTTTCTCTCGAAGTCATTACTGCGAATGTGCTTACTTTTTCTTGATGAGTTGCTCAAAATTTGGATGCTTAGATTTTATGCTCATATTCAAATTAAATTCATCATTTTATCTTATTTTTTCTTGTGATGAGTTGCTCTAAATTTGTTATGGATGCTTGGATTTTTTTTATGCTTATATTCAAATTTGTAATATCCAGTCCTAATTCAGATATTTGGTAAACGACATTCGTTCGAAACTGATTCAAATCTCTTTCCACATTTTTGGTTAAAGTGTGCGCTTCAGTCGCATTTTCAAATTTTTTGTTGATGGCATGAGTGAGTTGTTTCAAATTGTTTGTGTAAGCACGCTCCACATCTGATATAACCAAGTTCACTTTAAAGAATTGTGTTTCAACATCTTTCTGCAAGTGATTAAGCTTTTTAGCGAGAATGTCGTCTGTCTGTTTGTATTCAACGTCTTTTGCAGACAGCTCGCTAATTCGATTACGAAAGTCACCGAATGTTTCGGTAACAATTTCAAATTTTTTTTCGAATTGTTTCACAATCTCGGTGAGGTCCTCAATGGTTTTCGTAAACACGTCAGCCCAATGTTTCATCTGATTGTCTACGTACTGCTTTTTGGTAGCATCCATAGGATTAGTTGGCATTTTTACGTTACACAGCTTCAATTTTTTTAAATCAATATTACCGTCAGGAGTATGTGCTAAACCATCACCAAGTTCAATCATCGGACGCAATCGTTTTCTTGAAGAACTATGTCCGAACTTATCGATGGTCATCTTGGAAATGATGTCTATTGAATGATGTTGGCCTCTTTCAATTCTTCGATTATGGATATAATTTCATTGTCAAGTGAAGTGTTTCCAGCATTTTTGGACGCCAACAACAATCGTAAACGCTCACACAATTCGTTCGGGTCATCCCAATAAATGTATTCCATAGGTTTGGAATTGTAAGACATTAAGCCCCGTCCCTCCGCCATTCGCGTCGACTTTCGAATAAACATTGGTTTGATGATTTCCATATATTTGCGTCTATTAGTTCCTTTCAATGCACTATTTGCTTTTTTATGTACATTCGACAGTTCTAAAATGTGTTTGTACGCAACGAGATCGTCCTTGTTGAAATTTTCTGGATCATCGTAGAATATCAGTTCATATAGCCCAGGTGTTCCTATCACTTGCTGCCCACCAACTTTGATGTGCTGCTTATCAAAATCGATTTCTTTTGAACCAAGCCGCCATTTTGAAGTTGTAAAATCATATATGGGTCCGTATACTTTGTCTATCTTCCCATCATTGCTCCAATATTGTGTTAAGAATTTATGACTCATTGGTGGATACTGATCGATATATGCTTGAATGACTTGAGGAGCAATTGTATCTTCAAATGTTCCTTCTTCTTCGAACACTTCATCATCTCCATCAGTACTGGCAATAGGTTCAAGTTTTTGGAATGGTGGTAGAATTTCAGCATCACCCACCGATGCATCCTCTGTCTTCACTTCTTTTTTTGGTACGGTATGTTCATTCCTAAGCTTTTCAGCTACTGCCAGCTGCTTTTTCAGTGGAACCGATATGGGTTTGAAAAATTTTTGTAATGCCTCATCCTCTTCTGATTTACCCAATTTCAATGATAAGTATTTCTTTTTTATGATCCTAGCGATTTCATTGATTTTCGTTTTGCGAACTATGTCAACCTCTTTGCTGGGTGGTTTCATGTTGACGAATATACTTTTTCATGATAAGTTCATGGTTTTATAAACTTATCGAAGCCATATCGATAGCGACCTGCATTCAGATCACACTCCTTTACGATCACCATTGCACCGAATTTTTCATTCCAACAATCAGCACACATTCGCTTGAAATCGTTGAATGAGACATCAGGTGAAACGTGTTCATCATACACATGCTTTAAATTTATTTCATCTTGCTTGAACAACACAATTAGATTGCAATTGTCTCGCAACATTTGCTTTGGAGCCTTACTATACGTTTGCCCAATATACATAACATCTATACCTCGATGTCGACACATGGAATAATATTCTTGGATTTTCTGCTGTTTATCACAAGATATGTCATCAAAAATGAATATGGAATTTGGTTTAGCCTCGTTGGGACTTATAATTTCCTCGTTCTCTTTGAATTGAAAATATTCGATTCCTTTGACTTTTTTCAACACCTCTTCGAGTAACTGATACTTGGGTTGATACAATGACTTTGAATACACGTAAACGTTTTCAAATTTAGCACCATTTGGGTGGAAGAGCAGTGAAAGTGCTGCATTTGTTTTCCCACATCCACTCGGTCCACATATGATTGCACGAAATGAATGTGGTAGCAATGTGCCATGCTTACTGCTGGTAGATTGACTTTCATTTAAGTAATCTAAATTTTCGATCGGTTCTGTTGAACAACCCTCATGTTGTGCACGATACCATGAAATGTTTAGGATTTTGTATAAATGTTCATGTCTTTCAATATTGACATCATTTTCAATGTTGATTCATCACGGTAAGGGTGTGGTTAATACGCTTATCAATAACCTACCATTCGAACTACATCTGCCAGGCTATTCTTATTGTGGACCGGGAACTAAATTGAAAGAACGCTTAGAACGTGGAGATAGAGGTATAAATCCGTTGGACGAAGCTTGCAGGGAACACGACATTGCATACTCTCAAAACAAATCATTGGAAGAACGTCATAAAGCCGATCAAGTGTTGGAACATAGAGCTTGGGAACGAGTCAAATCGAAAGACGCAAAATTTGGTGAAAAATCTGCTGCTTGGTTCGTCACCAACGCTATGAAGGCAAAACGCAAACTCGGCATGGGTATGGATAAACGATTCTCCCAAATTGCAAAGAAGATTCATCAAGCTATGGAAAAGTCTCATCACGAAGGTGGCAGTTTGAAAAAGTCATCTGCTGCTGCTTTGAAAGCCGCTCGATTAGCTGTCAAAAAATGTGGAGGCCGAAAACGTATTCGAGTACCAATAATTATACCATTGCCAAAAAGTGGCGGATTTCTACCGCTAATTCCCTTGTTTGCCGGTCTCTCGGCTCTAGGGTCGCTGGCTGGAGGAGCGAGCGCCATCGCAAAGACCATCATCGACACGAAAAATGCAAAGAAAAAGATGGAAGAAGACGCACGACATAATAAAGCTATGGAACATTTGGGATCCGGCTTGTATCTACGAAAAACGCGTAACGGATTCGGTCTGTTCTTGAAGAAACAGCATAAAGGAGGAGAAGGATTGTACTTGAAACAAAAAAACTACTAGCTCAGCTACCCAACAGAGCTCTGTACGATGGGGAGATTATGGAATGTGCGAAAAAGATGAAAATTCCACATTTTCGTGGTGTTTTTATGCGAGACACTCTTCCTCATCATACAAGACGTCGCGAATGTGCCGTAGTGAATTTAGATTCCTCCATCAATCCAGGTACACATTGGGTAGCTTACAAAAAGAATGATAACACTATACAATATTTCGATAGTTTTGGAAATTTGAAGCCGCCAAAGGAATTGGTCGATTATTTTGGAAAGCAGCGTGTTAAGATATTTTATAATTACGATGTATATCAAACATATGACCAAAACAATTGTGGACACTTGTGTTTAGCATTTCTATGTCAATAAAAGATACTGTCACAACTACTTGTGTATCAGTCATGTCGATGAAACGAAGTGATACAATACTGACTTTGAAGAGTCATTCTTCGATTCTCTCAATTGATCTATCACCGCCGCTTCACTTGCAGCGTGACAGTGAATATGGTTTGGCTCTTCTAAGTTTTCATTCGTACAACAGTATACCCAACATCGATGAAGGTACAACGTTCCACTATGTAGATGGAAAGGGTAAGAAAAGCATCGACATTCCAACGGGAGCATACGAAATTGAGGATATTGAAAAGTTTATTCAGAAAGCAATCGTACCAAAGACGACGAAGGTAAAGCCTGAAGATTACTTCTACCTCAAACCGAATAATAATACATTGAAATGTGAAATTTTTTGTAAAGATTTTGATATTGATTTCACTCCGAACGATAGTTTGACACACATATTGGGATACTCTCCTAAGATTCTACCAAAAAATGTTACTCACATGTCCGATCAGCCTGTCAACATTATAAAAGTACGAACCATACACATCGATTCCAACATTACTTCGGGAGCCTTCTACAACAATAGACCTTCGCACACAATCTACGAATTTGCTATAAGAGAAGATCCTGGTTACGCTATCGACGAAAGTCCAAATCCTCTCATTTATCTACCCATCACTACAGACGAGATTCATAATATAACACTTAAAATTTTGGACCAAAACTTTCAGCTGGTGAATTTCCAAGGTGAAGAAATCATAATTCGATTACATCTCAAGGAATTATGGTACTAGGTATTTATAAAATACATCTACCTACGAATAGACCGTCAGTCTTCTTCGAGACAAAGAACATCCAACACCGCCGTGAACTCAGTGTGAAAAATATCCGATTTCTCAAATCCTTAGGCTACAATGTTATCTCCGCAAGTGTTCAACATTTTCCAAAAACCTCAAATGGACACATCAATTCAAAAAGATGAGTGGCGTACCTACTATCCATACGTTAAATCTTTCCGCAACAATGATGTCATAGAAATTAGCATTAATCAATCGGATGCTTTCGATGCTCTTTACGCAAGCCTGTTACATATCAGTGGAAAAATTAAGCGCACCAAGGGTACTGCAGATGTATCTTTTGTCAATAATGCTGGCGCTTTCATGTTCCAATCCATTAGCTACGAACAAAATGGTAAAGAGTTGGAATCAGTGCGTGACGTTGGAATTGTGAGTACCGTTCGAGGGTTTTTATGCTATAGTGAAGAAGAGTCTAAACCCTTGAGTATAGCGACTTGGAGTCCAGATAAAGATGTTGGTATCATCAATGCGGATACTTTGTCATTTAGTATGCTCATTCCGTTGAAACATTTTTTGAATATTTTCAATGACTACGAATATGTCGTATATGGAAAACATACCATTCGATTAGTGCGTGCTCAAAATGATAATCAATGCTTTACCATCGCCAATCCCACAACAACTGAAGTACAATTGGAAATTGAAAATATCGAGCTCAAAGTGCAAAGATTGCATCCAAACGATCAAATTAAATTGCAACTTTTAAAAGCAATCAAAGCTGACACTCCCATCTTGATACCGTTTAGAAAATGGGAAATTCACATGTTGCCTGCTCTCACTACAGGAGCCACCAACGAAATTTGGTCGGTGAAAACATCATCATTTTTAGAAAGTCCTCGCTATGTCATCGTTTGTTTCCAGAGCAACCACGAAAAGAACCATGTGAATAACGATCCTACGAAATTTAATTATGCAAACATTATGAATATCACCTTGACGCTGAACGGAGACAGCTATCCAAAGGAGAAGATGCATTTGGACTTTGAAAAGGGGGATTTTACCGAAGCTTACTTCAACTACACTCAATTTGGAAAAAGCTACAAACACTCCTATCTACATGCGCCGCTCCTAAGTTACTCTGAATTTGCAAATAAACCTCTATTTGTCATCGATTGTTCTCATCGAGATGAAAGCGTGAAAAGTTCAAGTGTTGATGTCAAGCTTGAAATAGAAGCGTCTAAAGGTTTTCCAGCCAATACTTGTGTCTATTGCATCATCATTCACGATAACATAATTGAACAACATCCTCTCAGTGAAATTATAAAGAGATGGAACTAGGATGACCTCTGTCCTCAGTTTAAGTTCAACCATCGTCGAGGAGAGATGAGAATAGCGTTCGTAGACATTCAAGGCTTCAATGTGGAGTGCCAATTCCACCCCAAAGAAATTGCCTTAAGGATTGGCCGTCGATGTAGTAATTATTTGCTATCACCACCAATACCGTTCTCATCGCTAAGCAAAGCAGACCGATATGGCGTTTGTTATTTGGAGAAGCATGTACATAACCTCAAATATTCTTCCGGCTTTATACCATACGAATCGCTGGATGATATTCTGAAGGAAAAACTCAACGAAATTGATATCATCTATGTGCGAGGACATCAGAAGAAGCAATTTTTGGATGATAAACTTCAATCTTTCTACGGAGAGCAAGCTAGTAGAGTCGTGAATTTGGAGGAATTTGATGACTCATGGCACACTGTTCCAGCGTTCAACAACAGCGAATTTACATCATGTATGCACCACACATATAGCTGTCAATTCTATAATTGTAGTCTTAGAAATGTTGATGAATTGTATAAATGGTTTTGTAATACTTTACCTTTATGAGCAATAGAGAGATTTAAAAAAATGTTTTTTATTGGAGGGGGAGGCAAGAAACAAGTTTGTCTGACAGCAGTTTCAGTCTGAGAGTCATAGAGTTACGATGATGTTGAAAGAAAGGTTGGAGCAACACATTCGACGTTTGGAGGAATTAAAAAATATTCTAAACTTTTTTTGAGGAAAAACGGAAGGTATTTACATTGTTCCATGATATGACTATCAATCCAACCACCCAATTCAGTGAAAAAGATTGGAATGAGAAGGTTTTCAAAAATCCTACACGTTTTCGTCAACGCAATGAGATGCCATCAAGAAGAATCACTCCGTACTCTATCTAAAAATTTTGTTTGATAAAATCATTTATTAAATAAAGCAAATTTTAAGTATAATGTTGTTTTATTCAGAAAATCTCTTTTGATACAATATTAAACATAACACATTTTATTTCACTGATTTCTTAAGCACGTTTAATGATGCTGTTGTGTCGAATAAGCATAATTTGCAATTCAACTCGTATATTCTTTACGAAAATCAAATCTTGACCGATTTAAATGAATCAAAAACTGAATCGCCATCAAATTTTCGGCAAAAGACGATTTTGGGAGTCGTTTGCTTGAAACGAGAAGGGTTTTCCGAGCGCGCAGACCCAAACGGCTTATCGCCCTCACGTCGAAGCGGTGTCGACATAGCGACAACATTTCAATTTATGAGCTCGCCGCTTATCTGATGTAAGTGCGCACGCGCCGTCATCCAAAATATATACATTGCTTTCTCGCATTCACATGGGTAACCGAGATGGCAGGCTTGGTAAACGCCTAGCTTGTCAGCGTGTTGGTGTGTGTGGTTGTGGGTTCGATCCCGCGCAATGGTGAACTTTTTTTCCTCAGTAATAAAATAAATAATCTCTAATGGCGGTCATGAAAATTAGGAATCTAAATGCAGTAACTTATCCCCTCTCCGCTAGACGGCGCTCATGAATTGTAGGAATCTAAATGCAGTAACTTATCCCCTCTCCGCTAGATGGCGCTCATGAATTGTAGGAATCTAAATGCAGTAACTTATCCCCTCTCCGCTAGATGGCGCTCATGAAATGTAGGAATCTAACATTTGAAACCCCGTTGGAAAAATACTCTGTGTTCCGTGTCACATCTGTCACTGTGTTCCGTGTCACTGTCAATATGCTGTTCTCAGTTTGTGTTCTGTGGTTGACAGGTCACTTCCGATCCAGAACTCTCCTAGCTTATCTACTCAAATGTATGTTTATCGGCATTCATAATTGATGTTATGCAAATCATATTGGTTTTTGGATCTTCACTTGATTTCATAACAAATTCAAATCTTAATTTTTCCATTATTTTTCAACAGCTGTACAAATGTTGTTTTATAATATGCTTGTCAATCAAATATGTTTGATCCAAATAAAGCCAATGTGTTGCTCTAAAAGAAGAGAATATTTATTGATCTTCAAATCTAATAGTAATAAGAAACAACAATTAAAACTATCACTAATATCTTACCTAAAAGAAGAGAAACAACATTTAAAGCTATCGCTTCACAAACTTCTGTCTGTTTCAAAATTAATCAGACAATTGTCAAACTTTCACTCATGTGTCAGGGGTTAGTGTTAGTGTGCGAGGAGTTTAAACTTAATGAAGATATGTATAGAGATCTTCATTTACATATATATATAAACTTTTGAGCCAAATGTTTTTTGGACAAACTTATAGACATATAACAACATGCCGTTGAAATTTTTTCGAAATTCATAAGTGTGAACGATCGCAATAGGTACATTTCTATAAGAAATTTACCTAATAAAAAAAATCCCGATGGCCTATTGTCAGCGGAAAGGTAAATTTTTCAAAATTCATTGAAATGAAATTTGAATAACCTTTTCATTGGTATACCTACATGTTATTACATAAAATTGTCGTATGTGTCATAGCCTTGCGGTTAGAGGTTTTTGTTTTGGCTGTAAAATATAAAGCAGACAGGTTTCGCGTTCCACTTCAAGGCAGACTTTTTTTTTCGCCTATTTCTTTTCAATAAATATACTATATATTCTTTTACTCAGTCTATATTAAGATCTCCAGAAAATGTACAATTACATCAAATTTATATTGAGTGTTCATGTTTTATCAATATTTGTTATTTTTTTATTAATTTTTGTTTTTTTACCTGTGTATTTTATGAAAAATTGCTTTGAACAAAAGTTGTAGGTACTGATTTTATCTATAACCTTCAATTATTTTTGATGCTATTTACACTACGGCTCTTTTTTGATAATTTTTTTAAATGTTTGAACGGTCGTCATTTTGGAACTAGTTACTCGATATTGCCCAATAACGAACTCGACCGAGATATTTGAGAGATTGATTTTTGTAGCAAATTTGAACTTGATACCTTCAATACTGCGACCTTTATCGTGTTAACAAATTTCGTAATATCCCATACATATATATATATATATATATATATATATATATATATATATATATATATATATATATATATATTTTGATTTTGTATTCTTGACTGGTTTTATAATAAATAAAAAGATGTTCTTGGGGATGCAGTGATATATTCAATAAAATTCTTTGATTAAAGCCGAGCTTTCGAGAATGTTTATTCTCTTCTTCAGGGCAAAAATGGTGAATTTATATATATATATATATATATATATATATATATATATATATATATATATATATATATATATATATAAACTTTTGAGCCAAATGTTTTTTTTGGACTTAGTTATAGACATATAACAACATGCCGTTGAAATTCTTTCGAAATTCAAAAGTGTGAACGATCGCTTTATTTACCTAAAAATACCGACGGCCTTGAAGCCAGCGGAAAGGTAAAAACTTTTCATTGGTATACCTACAAGTCATTACATATAAATTACTGTATGTATCATAGCCTTGCGGATAGAGGTTTTTGTTTTGGCTGTAAAATATAAAGCAGACAGGTTTCGCGTTCCACTTCAAGGCTGAATTTTTTTTTCGCCTATTTCTTATCAATAAATATACTATATATTTTTTTAATCAGGGTCTATATTAAGATCTCCAGAAAATGTAATATTACATCAAATTTATATTGAGTGTTCATATTTTATCGGTATTTCTTAATTTTTATTTATTAATTCTTATTTTTTTCTGTGCATTTTATGAAAAATTGCTTCGGACAAAAGTTGTAGGTACTGATTATATCTATAACCCAAAATTATTTTTGATTGTAGGGTAAAGTGGGGAGAGTTGAACCACCTTTTGAAAAACTCATAATATCTTTTTTATTAACATAAATAAAAATTCATTCTAAACGAGTAACAATAACTTAAACTGAATAGTTTCTTCAGAGACAGTAAATGAAACCAATTGTGAAACTCTGATTTAGAAAAAAATTAAAAACAAAAAATTTAAATTGGTCCGTCTCTCCTGCTCATTGCAGGATAGATGGACCACCTAGGTCAGGAGAGATGGACCTCGTTTCTCCCTCCTATTCTTCTTAGTGTCTTGAGCTTTGCAACTCTGGCACGTATCTTCGTAGGTCGTACAACTCTCATGTAGCCAGCGGTTACATATTGGACACTTTATCCAGTCGTCCTTCTTTGTCGTTTCATAATAATTTTCACCACATCCAACACACTGGTTTTCGTAATCAAGAATATCTTCGTCACCGCTTGAGGAATCATCCAATATTAGATCAACAGAGTCTGACGAGAAAGAGTCTCGCCTAAGTTTCTTTGGTCGTTTTCTAGTCCTTGGTTCAGCTTTGGTCAGTTTTGTAGTCCTTGTTATAGCTTTCGTAAGTTTTTTCTTTGGCAATTTCTGACGCCTCATCTCCATATATTCCGGGGAAGTTAGAACGCCCGTGAGATTGGCACGAACTTTTCTTGCGGCCTGTTTTATTATAACAGGTGAAGGTGAAATAATATCAAGTGCTGTTCCTGGTGTTAAAGCATCTTCAGTGCCTTCCCGTCGATCTGGAAGATTCTGCAACTCTATCCCAGATGAATTTTGTCGGGACAATACTGGCGAAGTTGGAACTTTCTTGGGTGGAGTGCATTTCTGCTGTATCCTAGAAGAACCTGGTTAAGGAGATAATTTTGATAAAAGAGGTATTTCGTTATAAATTATAGGCGAGTCCGATTACGGAGAATATTCATTTGCCAACTGTTTCTTAGCTACTTCTACATTCTCTGTTAGGAAAGCGTAATCAGGTATTGCGTCCGGATTAAAAGGCATTATTCCAGTTGATCTGAACGCCGACACTGCGTTGTTTACTGTAGCTGACATGCCCCAGGCGCTACCCAACAGCTTACCAAATTGCAGCCTATTAAGTTTTCTATTTGGATTTGCCTTAATCATTCTTCTGCAGGCTTCGTAGAAATGTCCCTTAAGACTTTTAAAAAAGCACGATCCAGTGGTTGTAGGAAATGTGTACAGTGTGCAGGTAGACAGTATAAGATAATGTCATGTTCTTCAGCATATTCTAGTGTTTCAATGTTATTGGTGTGCGAAGTATGTCCGCCCATTATTAGTAGAACTTTTCCAGCAGCTTTCCTCGTATAAAAATGTGTTTTCAGCCAATCCAAGAATATTTCGGATGTCACATAAGACGATTTTTGAGACATTCGTATTCTTGAACCTGGTGGCATTGCATCTAACCACTCGTTTTTCATATTTTTGCCTCTGAATATGGAATACGGAGGTAGGTATACCCCCTCTGCGTTAAAGCATGAAATGATGCTTATAGTTTCACCTTTTTCAGCGGAACTTATAGATGGGATACTTTTTGATCCCTTCCCAGCTAAAACCTGCCCAGCTTTACTATTAAGTTGAAGTCCCGTTTCATCCATGTTGTATATACTCCCAGGTTTGTCGAATAAAGAGTTTTTTGTTTTTTCCAGATCCTTGAAATATGTATTCACAACATCTTTAGACATCCCAACAGCGCGAGAAACAGAAGTATTCTCCGCCTTTCGCACAGTTATCCCTGGATTCCTTCTTAAAAACGAATGCAGCCATCTTGTACCCGCCATACCTAAAAATTTATAGAAGTTATTGATAACATCAGTAACCTTTTTGTGAACTTTTACGGTACCTTCATCTCTATTGAATTTATTTGGACGACCTAGTTTCACTGCCAAATCAAACGACCAGGAACGCACTTCTCTTCTGGTGGGGGCAAAACCACGTTTTTAAAGTTTTTTAATGTGCAGAGCAAGCTTTGTTTCAGCTTCTTTTCCCAACGTACTGTCAGGACCCAATCGTTCATTTTTGTCCAAGTTACTGGTCGCTAGCCTTCTTTTTAAAGTTGTTTTTGGTATCTCAAATGATCATGCGGCCTCGTTAATCCCCATTTCACCTAATATAACTGCGTTTATAGCACTTGTTAAATTATCAGCAGACCAAGAGCCCCTTACTGGGGCATTTCTTTTCCGAGTGTACACGTTCGGCATTTTCTGCAACAATAAAAGAATAGTTCCATCTCTCCTCCACACTGCAGGTCCATCTATCCTCCACTTGAGAGGACAGATGGACCTGGGAATTACTTCACACCGGAATATTCAAACACATTCTTTTCTAGGTTAGGATTACATCAACACACGTGCGCGTCGACAAAACATCTAAAATAGTCGCTGAAACTTACCTGAACTTCACAAACTCACTTAGTATGTCACAACTAAATAATTTTTCGCCGATCGAAATCCGATTTTTGCTTAATAAGTCAAAACAAATCCACAGATTACCACATTTTACTGTACCCTGTTGCGAACTGATGCTGGTGTTATAATGTAGTTAGTTCAAGCAGGCATTTCTCAAGTGATTTGCAAGATATCGCAAGTGGTCCGTCTCTCCGACTGGTCCAACTCTCCCCACTTTACCCTATTTACACTACGGCTCTTTTTCATGAATTTTTTAAACGTTTGAACGGCCGCCATTTTGAAACTACTACCCTATATTGCCCAATAACGAATAACTCGCCTGAGATATTTAAGAGATTGATTTTTGTAGCAAATTTGAACTTGATACCTCCAAAACTGCGACCTTTATCGTGTTAACAAATTTCGTAATATCCCATATATATATATATATATATATATATATAAACTTTTGAACCAAATGTTTTTTTGGACTAACTTATAGACATATAACAACATGCCGTTGATTTTTTTTCGAAATTCAAAAGTGTGAACGATCGCAATAGGTACATTTCAATAAGAAATTTACCTAAAAACATGTGTTGAACAGCATAGACAGACATATAAGTATACTTACAAGTATTGAGTGAAAACAACAGGTACGCCATAATCAGAATTGTATCCATTTACATAATTTATTCCTTACAAGTTATTGTTCTAACTTGAGATTCTGATTAGCAATTCTACAATTATCCATCCATCAATACATGTATATAGAACAACTAAATATAGGTGAGACGTACCCACACAAAGTTGTAGTATTCTTTGAAACAAAGAGATTAATAATACATATGTAATTATGTGTTATAAATATAATATACTTACTATCTTATAAAGTCTTGAGAACTTCCCGTCGGAATAATTACGAAGAACTACCTACAAATTATAAATAGTATTGTTTGTCTTAACAGGTGAAACTTAAAAAAATATGCAATACTTACCAATAAAATTATTGGAGATCTCTCGGTTATGGAAATCACAACAAAACTATGAAAGTTTATGGTTCAACTTCAACATAAACAATAAATCAACACATACTCAAAACCACAATGTCAATAATCACCACAGAAATATTATATTTCTATGTTCGATGATAATCACATACCAAATGCTAATGAAAATGAGGCACTATGATGAAGCGATCACGTGATCTCGACATAGACTGTCAATTGTTATCGACTTAGTTGCCTAACTATATCGCGCTATGCACACCCCTCGACTAACTTAGAACAGAACACCCAAACATCACGATACAGAACAATTATTTTTGGTTGTGGATTGACACCAACTGACGCATCGTATTAGTATATCTATATATATATATAGATGAAGTCGATCCTTTAGCTAAGAAGTCGATAAATGTGCAGAATACGCCTCCCGGCCTTGGATCTTTCAAGTAATGGTCAAGGAGAATTTAAAAATATCTTTGTAATAACTCAAAGTTCAGCAGCTTCTTTGAAATATAACATTGCATATTTTGTAATAAAAAATTGGCTTTGTCAGCGTTTATTCTTATGTTGAATCATAAAAACACGTCAGAAGATTTTAATTAAAAAGGCAATAGTTTACCTTCTTTATTCCATTCAACAGCAAATAAGTTAAACAATAAACTAATTTATTTAAATTTTGTTTACTTATATGGTTTGATAATTTAGTTTTTTTCTTAAAATCCAGTACTGGGGCTAAGAAAATAAATTTAGTTCTACAATCAGATAATGACCAATGTCTGTTGAAGTTGTTTTTTTCTAGAAATCTTCCAAACATATTTTTACCTCATCATTAACAGAATTTAACTTATATTGTAATATAACCTTATAATTATCATAATCTCTTTATATATCAAATCAGCTTAGATTTAGATTGGTTGGAGTGGCTGCGCGTCCTTACCCACTACAACCAGTTTTGGTATATTGTGGTTCTCCATCGCATTAGAGCTCAGTTTCTAGATTTATCCTTTTTAACAGACGGAGTAGTATAGATAACGAGTCTTTCACATAGCCATCTACCTTCGGTTCCCCTTCGCCGAATAATTGAAACCGAAGTCTTACCCGGGCTTGCTTCACACTCCCAGAGTATGTGAACCGCAGTTTCCTCCTCTTCCTGGCAGAACCTAGAAATACCGTTTGCCCAGATGAAATAATTTTAAGATTGCTCTATTATCGGCTTTTGCTAATCTCTACCTATATCCTACTATAGGAAGCATGGGCGTTGTAAATTTCACTGCTTGAATTATTCAGCTGCATAAATATTGGGAGTATGCAGTGAGCGATGAGAAGCGAGCCGGCAGAGATGGACTTTTATGGAGAATCTGCCATTGTCATTGTAACACTATTAAGTTATCATGGGAGAGCCTAACCTAACCTATTTACTCTATGGGAAGATCGTTTCTCCACAAGCTACTCTCTGTCTCTGGCGCCTTTTCTTTGCACTGGCTTGGCATTGCAGAGCCGCCTATTTTATCTAATATATAAAAGCGAAAGGTCACTAACACACTCATCTGGAAATCTCAGAAACTACAACCAAATTTTTCATGGGAGTTCCTTCTAGAACGTAGGTGGTCACTAAGATGGGATTTCGCAGAATTCAGACCCGAAGGCAGTTAATTATTTTTATGAACAATAAAGCGATGAAATAAGGGGTGTAAGTTTGTATGGAAAATTCTTTCTTTTTTAAGCTGTTGACAACAAACTCACTTAATATACCATTTAATAATATCAATTAGGGATTATTTATTTATATTTATAAACTAACTTTAAGTGGGAAAATAGGGGTTGCGAGTTTGTGTGAAACTTCGTCAATTCTAGTGAAAGCGAAAGGTCAATCACTCACTCATCACGAAATCTCAAAAACTACAAGTGCTAGAAGTCATCTATTTTGCATGAGGCTTCCTTCTATAGCTATATAGCTCATTGGCTATAATACCTTCTTCTCTATTAAGGATAACTGTATGACAGATGATGCGGGAAATACATCATTTCTGAAGCATGCAAGTGTGTTCACTTGTAAAACATCGTTATGGCAATCGGATGGTCACGAAGTCCTACGAAGCAATGAAAATAAGAAAAGAATCTCTATTTTTCGTGTTACAGTTTACCACCCCAAGTAAACAATGGTCATCCCAATAGGTACACACATTATTTCTTTTCCGCATTCAAGCTGTTAGTGGGAGCGGGTGCACTTTACCTTAAAAATCTTTCAGCTGTCCGTATTCCACTGACCGTCGTCGGCCATTGAAAATTGAAATTGCCGACGATTCGCTCCGCTCTGTATTCAATCACACTACACATGGCAGTCCACTATAACGGGTTCCTGCCTCAATACCCTACCTAGGCTCTGTATATTTTCGTGAAATACAGGTACCTAAGCTAATTCATGACTCAATACAAAAAAGTTAAAAATAAAACATCAATACAATGGAGACTATATTTTTCTTGGAAGCTTTCAAATTTATGTACGTAAGCAAAGAGATTATCAAGTATCTTTGGCACTTATCGTGTATTTTTTTAAATAGGTTTATATTTCTGTGATTGACCGATGAAATAGAATTATTGCAACTACTAGTTTGATTTTCTGACTCTCAAATATTGTTCTCTATTCTCTATTGTCTCAAGATCATCTTGCCGAAGATTGCGTCCGTCTTCGCTTTCTTGAGTAGGTACTGAGGAATTATTGGTACCAGTATTAGTTTCAAAAGTACTCAACTTTACAGTTATTCTGTATGCCTATAAAATTCGGAAGATATATTTTTTTATCTTATATTAACAGAATGTCTTTAACAATGCAAAGTATTGTAATACATAAAATAATTTCAAGAACTACCAAAAAAGGTGTTTCAAAATCGATGAATTCGACGTGAATGGGGATAAAAAAGACGTAAGAATATAAAATGTTGTTTGTAGCCATAGTCATCTATGATCTATCAAATGAAAATATTTTGAGCACGGCTGTGTTATCACATCTACTTTTATCTGATATCAGCTTCATTATTATAAATGGCAAACCCTAGATTTTATTTAAATTTTTGAAAGAACATTTTAAGATACTTTTATTGATAAAATTATACCATTCTTAGGGACCATTTCATAATCAAATTTAATATCCTATTAATTTTAATCCCATATTAATATAATCTTTTTTAATGAACATATTGTTGCGCATGCGGTTTAGCAGATAAGTGACTAATTTATAATAATTAAATAAACTTTATCTACACTCTAAAGTAGAATAATAAAAGTTACAACTTCACTTTAATATTGAATACTCTTACTAGCTCACTCTGACTCTTCTTTTATTGCACACTGTCTTCTTAATCTCTGTCTCTCATGCTGACAACTCTCTCAAATATATACCCGAAAAAGACATTCCGATAATTCCAACCGCCTCTGGTCTTTGATCACACGAGCCGCCACCGGACTTCTCTCGTAATCCTTTGTCGGCATCCTAGTGAGCACATGCGTCGCACTCTTTGTCAGCGGCCGCTCTCGAGATCCCCATGACTCACGCATAAGCATCAACAGGACGTCGCGATTTTGTAGACCAGTGCCAGCCCAGTACTCCTTGTAATATAGAATATAATTCAAATTTACTTAAAAATAACGCAAGATCTTACGTTATAAAAGTTATTACAAAATGCACTATTTTTATTCTGTCGTAAAGATTTGAGTTGAAAAATTGTAGAGTTAACTAATCTCCCATTAGGGATTCATTATGAAATCGGCCCTTAAGATATGAATCACTGTAGTGTTTTTTCCGCAAAAATCTATAGAATTGTTTGTTATTCTAGTTACTTTTGTGGATTATAGGTCCATTAAGCTAGCACAACAAAAGTCGCACGCGTCAATAAAATTTGTGTACTAATTTCAAGCATATTATTAGTACTAATGGGTTGTGTAAACATTTGATATTAAGCTAGCACACTTGCCTATAAATTTCAAAAATGAGGAGTCATAATTTTTTAAGTGTATAAAATTAGCAGTAAATTATTTAGAGCGGATTTTCTCAATTTCGATCATATTCTGTTTAAGTGTGCTCACCTAATATTAAGCTAGCGGTATTGCCCGTAATTTCAAAAAACAAAACCAACATAGAGTTATAAATTTTATTATTGTTTTGTTTGTTTGTTTTTGCCAAAACAACAATTCAATAATTAATATCTAAAGCATCGTTTGGTATGAATATAGGACATTATCAATAAAAGTACCTTTAATATGGAGTCAGCTAGACATTTGTCAAGATATGGCACCGTTGTGCAAAATAAAAAACACTTTACCTCCTCACCTTAATTCCAATTTATAAAATTATACTTGAAGAAATTCAAATTGAAAACACAAAATAATCAAGAGATATCCCATTTCATCCTCATCAAATCAGGAACGTATTGTACACATCAGAGGTATCACTTAAAACACGATTACAAAGACTTACGCTGATAACACGGACATTGTATCCTGCAATGATAATCCCCAATGAATGAAAAAAAAAACCTAAATGATCTCCTACAATGGTTAGAGATGTGGAAAATAAAGGTTATTTAAAATAAATCTTCACATGTGATATTTTCAATCCGAAAGGAAAATTGTCCTTCAATTTCACTCTAACGATATACAAATACCCCAAACACAAGTAGTAAAATACCTAGGCCTACACATAGACAGTAAAATAACATGAAAACAACACACCATCAAAAATCCAGGCAAGAGAGTGCAATTGGTAATTGGAAGAAAATCAAAACTATCGTTATCGAATAAACTATCATTCTACAAAGCCGTAATAGGACCCATCTGCACATATGCATTGGAATTGTAGGGCAGTCCCTCCAATTCCAACTTAGGGATTTTATAAATATGTCAATCAAAGCTATTGCGTATAATTACAGATGATCCCTGGTATATAACAAACCTTACGCTCCACGTACCTATACCTCCAAGTAGGTACCTACAGGGGAAGAAGTCAATCGTAAAAAGGCAGCCAAACACCAACAATGACTAAAATAATTTGAATTTGTCTAACTCATATTGTTAAATTATGTAGATGACATCAATGGATATCAACCAAACCCATATGTCAATATTACTAGTATAACTGGTAATGTTTAGCACTTTAGCTTATAGAATTTTTGTTTTATTCTGACTGCTAAATAGAATATTACAATAAAAAAAAATCGATAGACCGTAGTAGACTATGATCTGGTCAATTAGAAAATATTATGTATTCTTGACCGAAGAGTAGTGACCACATAGTCGAACCTAATGTTACTACTAATCTACACTTAACCCTGTTTAGTGCATTGCGGGTAGCTTCTTTGAAAGTTGTTTTAGTGTATTCTTTTATATGTTCGGACCATCTCCTATGGTAACGAAATCTCGGTTCCCTTCAACTTTACTTTATAATAATGTTATATAGAATAATCATTAATTAGTAGGTTCGATACATCATGATTTACTTAGGTACGTATATGCAGTTTATAGCATCATAATTAATTGAAGACATGCCTCAAGACGAACCCCACTGCCATTACATGGCTACATAATTCAATAAGACAACACAATTTCACCTGTCCTATGAATTGTGTAGCATGTTGACTCAAATTCCTAGTCGTAAGCAGTATATACAGATCAAGTCCATTTATTTACTAACAGTGCATACCTCCTTATCAGAGTGACACCCCACGGTTGTGATAGTTCCAGAAGATGTGTTGGGAATCAAAATCAACAACTATTATAAGCTGATGAGTCGCATAGCGTATTTACCCTATGGATTAGCACATTAAAAAAGTCTACAAGCCTGAAATTCTATATCTGTCGAATAACTTTTGCATCGAGCAAACCTCATAAACAGGAACATATACAGGCTTATTCATCATCTAATCTTAGTTCGGTACTAGCTAGTACGGTATTAAAAAACCAAACACTATCCTACCATAACACTGACATAAGTGTCATAAACCTAATTTTAGCTTAGACCTCCGCACTTAATTTAGTAGCTTACTATGTTTCGATCATGAATGGGCTGTCGTATAATTTTGTGCATTTCAGCAAGAAAAGTGACATAGACATTGTGTACATTTCATAGCTTTAATTTTATTTCAATCCATATCCGGCTATTAAAATACGCTGCTCTTCTTTTATGTAACGTTCAACATTTCATCATTATTATACGCGATTCCTCTTCTTGAAATTCTCAGTTAGCTCAATACTTTTAAATGAAATAAAGTGCCAAGAAACAAATCCGATTCTTACTTTGAAACATCCTTGTGAACTGAAACGAGAAATATATAATTGTTTCACAAATATTTGACAATGAACATTTAATTTTACAGAGTTCTCTTAACTAATTTCAAGGTACACTCACCCTTATATATACATATATATATATATATATATATATATATATATATATATATATATATATATATAGATTTCTTAGTTTATCTTGTTTCAAAGTATTACGCTTTCTATTTGTGAATCACCCACTGAGCTTAAGAAAATAAACAAGCAATCTTTGTTACAGTTTCTGAGAAAAATATGGTTCTCAGAAGATTACAGGCGGAAGATGGGCAGATGCGGGTGCAATGTCTCGCTGATGGTGTTTTCCCAAAGCCCGTTGTCATCCTCCATTCACAAGCTAGGTAAGGAATTATGTCCGTAATTAACTAAGGGATAAAACATAATTCGGTTCACAGATATCAATAAAATATAGGGTGTATCATGGTCAGTAGTCATTTACTTATATATTTTATCTCTATAATTGTGCAATAATATGTTTTATTAGATAGGCATTCATTTTCTTTGGTTGGTTGGTTTTTTATCTCAAAAACGTATACTTTGTATACATATACACAGTGTTGTCCATTAAACGCGCGGTGGTCTCTAGCGATCTTACCGTTGAAGTAAGAGGAAAATGTTCTTCATAAGAAGTGTTTCTTTTCGGGTGTTCTTTCCGGAAAAAAATAATTTAAAATATGGCGGACTTCCGGATATACCGGAAGTAGACATCAACTTCCTTATTTTAAATAGAACACCATGTATATTTTCACACTTTTGAATTCAGCATCGATTTTAAGGTCCAGTTTGTTAAGCATAGTTGTTGTCTACGGTGTCTCCATTTGAAGTTATTCGGTAATCTTTAGAAAATTTGACGTTTGTAGTACTTCACAAAAATTGTAATATCTCGGAAACTACACCCGATCGAAACATGAGGTTTTCGCTGTTGCAAAGACCGAAAACATAGTTATGTTTTAAAGTAGCATCACTTCAAAAGAACATTAAATCATTATCAAATTTGAAAAATGCAGAAGTAATTTTTTTCAAATGGGATGGTATGTTAAGTTTCATATCCGTGAATGAGAAATTTAATTATCTTTCGATTTTATCCAGGCATATTTAGGCCTATCTCTGTTGGTTTTCAAGCTATTAACGCTTTTTCAATTATTCTACAACGGTACGGACAAAATGGAGAATACTAGTTGGCATGGCTCACAGTTACGTCAAAGGAGTTGTCAAATTTAATAAAATTTATTGCATGCTGTAAGGGCACGTAATCAATATGAAACATGCCACCCAAGAAATAATTGATATGGTTTATATCCTTGAACAATGCTCAAAAAATTGTCTTCTCGCATCCCGAGTGTACGGTGAACGTACTTATGTTTTAAAGGTAGCATTACTTCAAGAGAACTTAAAATCATTACGCTAGCAGTTTCCAAATTTGAAGAGTTTGAAACATGCAAGAATATTTTTTTTCAAATGGGGTGGGATTCTAATGTTCAAATCCATGAATGCAAAATTTAATTCTGTTTCGATTTTAATAAGGCATATTTATGCCTATCTTTGTTGGTTTTCAAGCTATTAGCGATTTTTTAATTATTCTACAATGGCGCGGAGAAAATGAAAAAGTCGTAGGCGACATGGTTTAGTTGGTGAAAAACTAGAGAAAAACAAAATATGGCAGAGATTTTATTGGTACAGATTTATTTCACTAAATATTCAAATTGGCTACCATTTTGCTGTAAACACATATTAAATCTATCAGTAATGATCTATCTACATTAAGTAACATTATGGGTGTAACAAGATTGAATGCCGCTCGTATTTTTTCCCGCATGTTTGCTGCTATTGTTGGGGGTATTTTGTAGACCAGATCATTAACGTATCCCCAAAGAAAATAATCCAATTTTGTTAGATCTGGTGACCTTGGTGGCCACGCAACGGGTCCACGTCTTCCAATCCAGCTTCCTGGAAATCTTTCATCCAGAGTGTTTCGGACTCTGACACTAAAATGTGCAGGCGCTCTATCCAACTGAAACCACATTCTTCTTAACAAATCCAGTGCTAGATTTTCCAAGAGATCATCTAGATTCTCATTAAAAAAAATTTGGAAATTATTTCCAGTAAAGTGTTCATAAAAAAAATGGGGCCCTATTATGTGGTGTCCAATTATGCCACTCCAAACGTTAACACTCCATCTATGCTGGTTGTCGATCGTCCTCACAAAATTCGGATTGCATCCACATAGAAATGTAAATTATGCCGGTTTACACAACCGTTATTATGAAACGTTGCTTCGTCAGTGAATAATACGGCATTAAAAAACAATGTATCTTCTTGTAGACGAACAAGACCCCAATTACAGAAATTGGTTCTGAATTCAAAATCTTGCTCTTTAAGTGCTTGATTTAGCTGCACATGATAAGGACGATAATTAAATTAGCTAAGATCCTTTTTACAGACGTTTGTCCAATGCCCAAATCGCGACTGATTTCGGATATACTGCTATGAGGGTCTTCAACTACAGTTGCGAGAACATTAAACTAATTATCTTCAGTTATCACAATATTTCTTCTGCTATGTATCTCTTAGTTAACTGATCCGGTCCTGTCAAAACTATCTATCAGCCTTTCAAAAGATCTTGGTTCTGGATGCCTTCTATCAACCGTTCGCCGTACACTCGAAATGCGAGAAGGCAATTCTGCTTTAGTCCATTTTCTCATTTTTTGATAATATCGATTGACCGTCGATGGAATAGAATTACAATACAGAACAATGAATTTTGAAGATTAATGGCAGAAATTCCAGAATGAACATTAACACATCAAAAATGGTAGAAAGACACAGATCTTCTAGAAGATTACCTAATTCGAAATGATCGATTTGTGGTAATCTTATCTTATCTCCGTATTTGAGGATGACATATCAAACAAAATATAGGTGTAATGTGTTTCAACAAGGAATAACAGGTAAAACCATAATCTTGAATATTTTGCTTGCCTTAGAAACACATGGCAAAATTTCAAAATGGCAAGAGTATCTATCTATATGATGATTCTATAAACGAGAGTTATGCTGATGTTATAATTAACAGTAACCATTCCAAATACTCTTGATATAAACTGTTCTTAAACCATTCATTTCGAACTATTTTACCGTAAATCACACTTATCAATGAAACAATTACGATTTTCATAGACACATTATGTTGGTTTCAAAAGTGCAATTGATATTTCCATATATTTCTCATTTTTACGTTTATTTGCGAAAATGACCAACAACAGTTGTGAAACATAAAAAATTATAGGGATATAAAATTTATCGGAGAACAAAAAATGATTCAGGGCATTCATAAAGTTTTAACTTTTTTTTTTCGTTTTTCCTATAATCTTTTGCTAAATACTTTGTTAGAACAATATACAGGGTGAATTTGAGATACCTTTGAGTATTAAAGTCCATTGTTCCTCTTGATTTTATCGATTGATTTAGACTACATGAGAGACAATAATATATCGAGAACAACAAAACATAGAACATTATTATTTGCGAGGTTGCTAGTCATACCTCAACATCAAGTAATTACTTAGCACTGATTGTTCTACTCTCGATGTTAACAATAAGATACATTACAATACACAGGTTCCAAATTTCAAATCGATGATTCAAAGGTGTATGTACCTACTCCTATCCACAAAAATAACAAATATCACAACCTTGGAAACTTTCAACAGAATTTGTAAATCCTTCAGAGTAAAGATAATTAGCATTCAATGCTTTATAAAAGCAAAAGATGTTCATAATGAAGAAAAATATTAGTTAGACACATATTTCATCGCGGTGATACTAAGAAGTACGTCCTCGACTAAACTAAAAGAACACAACCGTGAACACTTTGAACAGAATCTGAGAATATTTAAAGCTCTATGTATATCACCGCAAATTAATGCTGAATCACACGCCTTGATTGTATTTAAATGTGGCAATTATTTGCCCTCACGAGGTACAATTACATGTGTAATATTTAACCCTTTCAATACGACTTTTTTTCTCTTACATTAGTATGGTGATTATGGATAATATACATTTATTGCATGCATAACGAGTTTTAGAATTTTATTTTATTTTTTATATATATAAGCAATCACGAAATCGATGACAGAAGTTCTTTTATTTTTTTTTCCATATAAACTATATAGGAATTGTAAACTGCTCTCATAAGCAATCTGAAAAACACTTTCTTCCACCATTTTGTACTTTTTCTATATAAATCTAGATCATATAATTTAATTGATCGGCTTGGTCTACACCTCCTATATGTTTGATATAAAATGATGGCTTCTGTGGTACTACCTTTTATTTTTCTCTTTATAGTTGCGATGGAGTTGCCATGGTAACTGCTCATAAGTAAAACATCTTTTGTATCCATCCATTTTATGGCTATTATACCTTTAGTGCACCCAGCCATTTCACAATCACCTCTTTCTAATTTACTGTTAAACTTAGAAGTATTTTTTCTAGTAGCAATATACGTATCCAGTGCAGCATACTTTATTTTTTCTAACAGAGTAGTTCAGGTAAAAAACGAGCAAACGAAATTAATACATTAGGATTACTGATAGTTTCAACCAATTTTGGGACAACTCGTTCACCGAGTGTTCCTTCGGTAGGATTTGTTTCTTTTCCACTGTATATGTTAGTGTCATATACGTAACCAGTGACATAATCACACCTAGTCCAAAGCTTTATTCTACGTTTTACGGGTTTCATCATCATGTGCTATCCGTGTTTGTGGATAGGAAAGACTTTTTGAAGCAAAACACAATGTCTTCAATATAATAGACTTTTGAAGCATTTTCTGGTTTATTTGGTTAGTTAAAATACAATTTTGACATAAAAAGTGCAAACCGATCTCTTGACATTACTACATTTATAGCAACATTACCAAGGGATTTTTTTCTTAATTGTATAACATAATCAATACACATCCTAGTAATATTTTGATCTCACCTGAGCATGACTGACGAAATTGTTTTTCCTTTTCTTGTTGAAGTATTTCTCGACAAATTTTCGTATAGCGGCTCATTTGCATAATAAGAGAATTTGGGAAAAATTTCATAAAGAATCAAGCTTACTTGGAATTTTTATGAGAGTAGCAGTTATAATTGGTTTTTCTTCATTTAGAATTGCCTTTTTAGGCATAAAGTTACATACATTTCTGGTCCACAAGAATATTGCACAATTCACTGTTACAGGGGAAGAAGAATATCCTTTATCGGCGGTTTCATCATCACTTTCGTTCTCTTCTTCACTTTCAATTTCTGTTTTCCACCACTGAAGTTAATTATTCTGTTTCCCTCTCAGATTCATTTTCTGAATCTTTACATAAATATTCATTGTCCCTACTATTATCATTGTCATGGTAAGGGTCCTCCTCGGAGTCTATGTCTGACAAATTTTCCTTTGTTAAGTTACTTTTCTTTCGGGCCATTCTAAAATAAGGTAGTTTTTCTTAGTTTGCACATACAAAATTTGTTAGGATAACATTTATCCCAAAATGACTGCAGGGATATATATGTCCCTATGATCCGAAGATTTAGCAAATGACAAATTTACTTTTGTATATTTCACATTAAAACTTAATAATTTTGTAACCAACACATTGCAAATGAATACAAACTGACAGAAACAAATTAAAAGTTTGGTTAAATGAGACGCCGAAAAGTCCAAACTACTGATATATCCCATCTTAATGCATTTTAACGACAATGACTTTTATTCAGGATTATTTGAAAATTTCTATTATTTATTTGTATTCGGAGGGGTGAAATGGATAAAGCTTTTCTAATCAGCGACTTCGCTGGAATATTTGTGGCAAAATACTTATATTTGGAATTTTTTCATCATTTAATAAATAAATTGGACAGTTTATTACTTTTATATTTATTCTGAAATTTTGGAGATCAACAAGTTAAAATATTTGCCAGAATTTTAAACTCGCTTTGCTTTGGTTAATAATGTCTCCTTACGTTTATGGTTCCGTACCAAACTGATAAAATCGGGATCCAATTACTAAAACTAATCTGTCCTTCCGTTTGTCTGTTAGTGGACTGTATTTTATCTAATAGGTAGGTAGTAGAATTGCTGATGTATATATCTATCTACTGTATATCAAAAAATACTAAATCCGTCCATCCGTTCATCTTTTTGCGGCCTGTATCTCATGAATCGCAATAGGTAGAGAGTTGAAATTTTCAGAGAATTTGAAATTGTATTACCGCTGTAGCAACAAATATCATCCATACACCCGTCCGTCAGTCAATCATCTGTTACTCATGAATAATAATCTATAGAAAGTTGATTTATTTTTCTACAATGGTAGACATTCAATCAAAGTTTCTCTATATCAGAACAATTGGCACATATATTCTTATTTTAATCTCATTTACACTTACCCTGTGGTCAAAAATTGAACACCCCGTCAAAACCGAATCAACTGGACAAGCTATGTTTACATACTCTGAACATGTAGTAGGTACCTGAGTCAGTCATATAACATCGCAAACATACTCAAATTAACACGCGTCATTGAAGATGATCCACTTATATAGGCAGAGCCCCGACTTGAACAGTGTAGGTATGTGAACACTCTCATTGCCTTACAAAAGAGGCCGGTCGTGGACTATGTTTTTGGGAAATTATCCAGAATTGAGGTCAACGTGCAGCCGCTAGAGTGTATAGAGTTCCTTAGAGTGAAGAGACTTGCTCTTGTATGCTCAAAATCTGATACGTAGACGCAGTGTCTAAAATGACTATATTAATACAATATTTTGTGCAGCAATATTATTTTTTCGTGCAATATTTATCCTCACAATTTCAAAATTATTCTCACAAAAATGATATCTTGAAATTTTTTTAGAAGAAAAGAGTTTTTTTTTTGAAAGAAAGGAAATATATTTTTTTTCTGTGAAGGTAAAAAGTTTGTCATTTTATCTCTGTTGACAGGTGACAAAGTATCTCTTTTTTCCCGCGGGAAAAAAGTACTCACTGAATATATATATATATATATATATATATATATATATATATATATATATATATAAATATATATATATATATATATATATATATATATATATATATATATATTTATATATCACAAAAATCACAGAATTAATTTGTCAGATATTTGATTACTTTAAAGGTTTCGTTAGCAACGCCACTCTATTTATTAATTGATTATTCATCATAAAACTATTTCATTTATTGGAATAATAATTGATAGTTAAAATTTGTACAATTACATCCAACATAAATTTCCGAAGATGTATTCAGAAATGCCAAGTTTTTTTGACAGTTGTTGTACAAAAAATGTTGTTTATATTTCGTGTATAAAATTCGTGTTTTCATGGCACATTCGAGAGAATCTTTGGCCTCGACCTGCGGTCTTGTCCAAAAATTCACACTCTCATGTGCCATTAAAAAAACATCATTTTACGCACTTAATACAAAAATAACTATTATGAAATATTTCTTTTCGTAGAATACATAAATCTTGCAACAAGCTTTTATCTATACTAACTAATATATAAAAGAATTGGGTGACCACCCACTCATTGATTAATCACGATCCTGCTCAAACCCATCGGTAAAAGAAGCAAAATTTTGGCGGACAGGTTGAGGGTGAGGTGTAGAGGTTCGATTAGATGGAATTTTCCAAAACTCAAATCCATTAAAAAATGTATATTTTATTTAAAAAAACAGTAGTTTTTAGTAAAAACGCTTGAACACCAGTATTTTATTTTATTTTCGTACTTATTTTAGGATTAATAGGAAATTTCTACGGGATGCTTAAGAAATCCGATCATTAATTAATCACGATCCTGGTCTTTGACGTCTTGAAGTAAAAAGCTCAAATTTGGCAAGTAGGTTGATTGTAGGGTGCAGTGGTTTGAAAAGAAGGGACTTTTCAATTCTCAAATTCCAGGGGGATATAACCATCCCTCAAATTAAACAATTCTCTTTATTTAAAGAACGATCACTTTTTCGGAAAAACCCTTGAACACAACTATTTCATTACATTTTCTACATATTTTCAGATTTCTTAAAAAATTATACAGGGTGTATCAAAAAATCGGTTTGCTAATTATTTATGATCCTGCTCAAACCGGTTGACGTAAAATAGGTAGTTCTTAGCTACCGTAGCGCTGCATGGGTACCTATTCTGCTAGTATAATATAAATTGTATAATATAATACTTTGTTGCGTTTGATTTGATTCTTTTTCTAAATTCTTTTTAAAGAATATCGACGGAAGGTTAATTTTGAAGAATATTTTCTTACTATTATTTTTTTTCATGTGGTATTCTTTTCAGCAAGCCCTTTCAATTTATACCAATATCATGATATCAGGTAAGACAATTTCGTCCGTCATCTTGGGACGTCCGTCATATTGAATATAGTGTGATGTCATTCTATTTCTCGTATTTTTTACTGCAAAGCCTTTCAGTTGATACACAAATCGAAAAATTAAAATTAATTACTAAGCCATATCTATTGGATTTAGAATGATGTCACTGCTAACCAAGCTTTGTTATACAAACTAAACGTGTATGCAAAATTTCAGCTCAGTCGGTTGGGGATACCGCTGTTTTATAATTCAGTTGGAATACTTTACCTAAACAAACCCACATGCATTCGTGTAATATACATTGCAAGAAGATAAATAAAAGCTTGTAGAAATATGACTAACTATCATGGCCAAAGGGAGCGAAATCCTATACAAGAATGTGAATTGATTTGGTGAACCAGTGCCTTCATTAAATAATGTTAACTAATTTAAGAGTAACACAGATGCAGATGGAAAACTGTGTGTCTTATAGATTTGATCGAATTCATTTTTAAAATGGAAATTACATTTCGATTGAAAATATTTATATATATTAGTGCTTATTACTAATACTAGATAATGCGAGATAAGTATATCCGTAATTTGTGTTTTTCACTTTAAAAACGGCCAAGTGTTAGTCAGACTCACATTCGAAGGATTCCGTGTTAAGAACTGTTCACCACTCAAAGTACAAAAAACGAAACGATCGGACCTGTCAATTTTGGTTTTTGTTCTAACGTTCCTATACGTGAAACTGAAATATACAGGGCTAGTCAAAGTAAGATATGATTCATCGATATGTTTTTTAAATGACAACCAACAATTCTTTTCGAAGTATTTGATAGGGTACCTCTTTTGCCTGCGGGAAGGTAACTAATAGTAACACAATTAGATTTTAAAGATGTAATCGATAAATTGTAGGTAACCCCCCTTTTTTCATTGAAAAATTAAACATATTCTTATGTGCAAGAAAGCAAATATGAATGATATTTACATAAGGAAAATGCAAAAATATAATAATAATTTTCGGAATTAATTGTTAGAATTGAGAAAATTAATAACCTGGCAAGCCCATAAATAAAATTGCATTACTATAAGTTACACAAAAAATCTGCACTTTCGATTCCTACAATGAGAACTGTGGGTTGCCATTCAAAAACATATCAATAACTTCATATCTTTTTCTTGACAAACCCTGTATATTTCATTTTTACGTATAAAAACAGTTTCGTTGAAACTCTCATTTCAGTTTCTACAGCATATATCCGCTACTTTACGATTGCAGTGCATATAAAAATTCCATGTCACGATGTTCGTTCACGCTAATCTCCGAAACAGTTCAACTGATTTTAATGAAATTTTCTAAATGTGTATTGCTTTAAATTGAGTGACAGGATAGTTCTTATATAATATACAGTGAGACCAATTAAGTAGGCACCATATGGAAAACATTTCTATTATTCGTGAAAAAAGTTATTCTTAATAAACAGACCTGCATGTCCTAAAACGCAAAATAAAATAATTTGACATCAATTGTTTGCATTCGTATTCGAGGTTTGTCGAACAATTTGAATTTCGTTCAAGAGTAAAATAACTATTATTTTTCACAATATCGGCTATCTTTATTTCGAAATGTTGGTAATTATTGAAGACCACTGTCAGATATTCAATAGGTATTATCCATCTACCACGAAGAAAAAAGATATTGTTATTTTAAAGCTCTTCTATATTTGGCACCGTCGAAGACAGTTTAGGATAGGTAGTTTTATTGTTTTCATAACGTTAGTTGCACGTCGAAAAACAGAAAAAAGGTTTTTTGTCTGTTTGTTTATCCGAGTTAATCTCCGAATCAGCTGAACTGATTTTGACCGAACTTTCAGTAGATACATGTAAAAGACGCACATTACAGCATACAACTATTTTTGTTTTTGCCTTCAGCAATTAGTTTTACGTTGAAGGCATATTTGTATGTTATCATCAAAGCTTACATATGCTGAGGATATTTTTCGATGGCTGATTATAGCCATTATGAGCCCACTAGCTGGTCTCTCTTTTTCTAGTGCCTTTAATAAGAGAAATTGGATAAGAAGACCGTGCTGGGGCAGACACGGTGTTTATTATCCCTTCTATACCTGAGCTGTGACATTTAAGGCGAAGACGGCTTCGTAATTACCTTTCCACTTTGGCTCTACAGAAGACAAGAACAGTGGCGGCCCCTATAACCGACTGGGGAAATTCGTCTACGACTCACACAACTGCTTATGATGGAGAGAATGTGCCTGGATTTTGAAAGCAGGATATATGTAAGCATATAAAAGCGAGAACGGGAAGTGGAAGAAGAAACACTGCACAATATTTCCAGACAACATGCATAAATAAGAAAATCGTGAGCCTTTATTTGAATAAGTTGCAAGTTGACTGGTTGGAAAAATGCATATTTTAATAGCCATGAGGAGTCAGAAGCGAGAATTTCGGTAGGTCTAGAAATTCTCAGAACTCAGCAGATGCACACAGTGCGTCTAAAAAGATGCAGTTTATTTGTATGTAATGACATTAAAAGATAAAATACTCTTGTTGTATTGGTATGGATGTCATACCATTATCTAATTCATACCAAAGAAAAAAAGAATATTCAATTTTTGGATCACTGTATCGGAAGAAAATTCTAAGTTGAGTGGCACAATCTATCCATAAATGGTTATTAGCCAAGTTCATTACATTCCTAAAATAATTGCGTGAGAACAATCACAAATAATATAAAATACCTAAACTATACAATTTCCGCCATGCCTTTGTATATGATGGCCTAATATCTGATTCATTTAAGTACATATTCGATGGTAGCACTGCTAATAAAAATAAAAATTAAATCATAAATGAAAGTCTATGGAGAATTGAACCCTTCCTACTGAGATGTTAAAAATTGAAAATTTTATTGGTTATATGAAGTACTAGATAATACTATTGACTTCGTACGCCCATTGATAAAAAAAATCACATATTATTCTTAGTATACCTTAAACCCTATAACACACAGCGCCTGATGGTTCAAAAATTAACAAATATGTTGAAAATTCTCTTTCATTTTTCTTCACATGCACCATGCCCACATCCGCAACGCATACAAAGAGGAGAGGCCTTTCAGGATACGTCCTCTAGTTATTTTTTTGATAACCTCACAGGACCCTAACATTTTTCTAGTATAAGAAGTATTCTATATGTTAATCCAGGTAATGAAGTATCTGTGTGCAAGTTTCATCCAAATCCTCTCAGTCGTTTTTGTGTGATTAAGTAACAAACATCCAAATATTTTCACATTTATAAATTTATAACCTAACCTAACATAACCTATCCAAAATCCTGTAGCATTAGTAAAAATTAAATAACATAATGGTATAATCACAAACGAGCCAGGTAGAAAAATAATTTTACAAACTAATTCATTGAAGAATGACATCGCTCACGTCATTATTAAAAGACTGTTTACAAAATTGTAGACTGTATAATGACAAGACATTCTATCGCAAATTAAGTTGTTCCAGTTGGGCAATTAGGAATTGTTTCTATATCTAATAGAGGAAGTTTTTATAGCCAAAATACACGGTGTTTCACCGAAGCATCTGCGCAGCTTTACGTGGATACCGTTATTATTATCGAAAAAATCCTATAAGTAACCGTATCTAATTTTAAAAGGTCTTTAATAAGAAAATATTTTCGTGTATACAGATTCTGTCCAAATAGTCATAATCTACAACAACTTTGTTTTTTCTTATAGAACATGTACAATTTTAATTTTTTATCAGATTCTACATAAAAAATAATATTATGTTCATTATGTGCATTTAAGCCTATATCCATCAGTTGTCGAGTTATAAACTTTTTTCGAAAACTTTTGATAGATACCTACTTTAATTTGAAGATTTATATCTTTTGACCTTGAAAAGATAAAGTAATAATATTCAGAAGAAATCAAGTCATAATATTGTATTGCACTGGCAAAATTTCATTTAGGTTATACGGGGCCTTGTCAAAAAATAAATATGTAATAGTTTCATATAAACATCCCCCTTTTAAAAAGGGATTTTATGTTTTCTACTACGCCAATGGAAAGACCATTAAAATTTACATAGGAATAACGAAAAAAAATTACAGCGTCACACTAATATTAATAGATATTAAAGATTTCTTTAATTTTCATCAAAAAGTTATGATCGGGTTAGCCTTGACATGCTATTACATGTTATACATTAAACCATTATCACAATTGAAACAATGGAAAAATATTAAGTAATCTGGCAAATTTTGCAAAATCAATAATTAGTCCAGACCTATTTCAGTTACAAAATACTATCCGTCTTTCCAAATCAACCTCTCTTAGCTGCTGCTGTTTATTAAATGATAGTTATGATATCTGCAAAAACCGGATTGAATATTAAATGTTTATTCAATTTAAAAATTAAAATATTACTTGTTCTTTTTGAGCACTCTTTTTGCAGACGAGTAGATTATTTCGTGCTTTCTTCCATACCATCACAGACCCTCACGATGGTGCACCTGGATGGTTAAAAGAATGTCTACCTGCTTCTCTTCATTTATTTGAGGATTTTGCTGATTTCTCCTACTGTAAGATATTGAACCTGAATCACTAAATCTATTTATTAATCGGCGAAAAAACTGATTCTGGCTTCTGTCTAGAAAGCGGCGTATGCTCGAGATGACTTTAAGACATTTTTATAATTTTCACCTAGCACGAAAGTCATATCTATGAGTCCTTCCCCACTAAAATTAGTTTTTTATCAGAAATAATGTTTAACAACTTGATATTTTACCAGCACTTACATTTGAATATGATGATAGCTAATAATTCGACAGACAAAAATTTTACTCAAACTGATATTCCACGGCAAACGCTATAATGACTTTTATATTAAAATTAAAGAAATCTCTAATATCTATTAATTTTGTTGTTACGCTGTAATTTTGTTTGGTTATTCCTATGTAAATTTTAACGGTCTTTCCATTGGCGTAGTAAAAAACATACAATCCCATTTGAAAAAAATGACTTATTGATGTTTATATGAAAGTATTACATATTTATTTTTTGAAAAGGTCCCGTATAACCTAAATGAAATTTCGCAAGTGCAATACTATCTTCAATAATATTTATTACTTTATCTTTTCAAGGTCAAAATATATAAATTCTCAAATTAGGGTAGTTATCTGTCAAAAGTTTTCGAAAAAAATTAATGACTCCACAACTGATGGAAATAGGCTTAAATTCACATTTTGAACATAGTAATGTTTTTTTTTATGTAAGATCTGGTTCCATAAGAAAAAACAAATTTGTACTGGATTGCGACTATTTGGACAGACCCTGTATATACGAAAATATTTTCTTGTTATAGACCTTTTAAAATCAGATAGGGTTACTTTTATTTGAAGACATAAGCATAAATATTGGAGAATAAAACTCTTAAACAGCCTGAACAGCAGGAAAGAACAAGTGAAATTTTTGAAAAAAAATTAAAAATAGTTTTTATTGGGCATTTAAGATTTAAACCGTACCGATGAGTACCTACTATTGCTATCCTTTTCTCGATTTTAACTATACTTATGTATATGTTTGCCAGCAACATCAATTCCATAACAAATTACTGTTTGTCTACCACAACACAAAATTAAACTTTAAATTAACAATAACGTCTGACGTCTAACAATTGCGACATAACCATAGACCATCTTCCAGAAAGTACCTATATACCAGAGAGCGAGACGTATATATACGCTCCATGCTCGTGCGTAATTCCAGTGACGGATCCCATTGTCGTTCCATGTCGACAAAATAAAAATCTTGGTTGAATGAGATTGAATGAGATAATTATAATTACCAATATTGGATCACACTTGGAGCTTAACAGGCGGCGAGATGTCTGCGATCTAAGTACGAATTCGAAATTTCAAGTCTCTAGACCGTATGGGGCCTGAGAAATCGCTGCGGAGTCCATTGATACAAGAACCGAAAGTAATAAAAACTATTTAAAAAAATAAGTCACCTTTAGATAATGCGGCAACTTGGTACGTAATATAAGTAGAAGGTACATGTCAAAATCCTAAATAACATTTACTAAGTTAACATCGCCCCTCCAGCTTCTCCAGATCATTTTTAACTTTTACAAAGCCCAGTTTGGGAGTGCTTGTCGCTTCCTATTGTAGCTTTTCTCCAGTTGCTGGATCAGTTAAATTTTGTACGGATGAAGATCAAAGCCAAGAAGTAAATTTATGGAATTGAATGTGTCCTGTTATACTACACATAATCTCGTCCTCTACAGCAATGTTAACTGTAAAACTCATATTAATAAAAAATAACTTAGCGCACACAATGTTGCACGAATAAAGCACTCATCTATATATCTTCTTATATATAGCGCTGGAAATTCATTTTCGGAATATGGGTTTCATAATGAGCTAAAATGAGGCAGTTAAGTCAGCCGGACTGTACCTAGGGTGTTCAATATTTCAAAGCTATTTGACAATCACGTATCTAGGCGGCCAACTGTAGAATCCACGTAAGTGTTTTCCTCTTCTACACACCATGCATTTCAGGCTACAGGCTTTAGGCGCTCACTTCCACGGCTCAATACCGGAATATACGTCTAATTTTTCAGAAAATGTATTTTGTTCCCGACGTTTCATTTTCGGTGGGAAATTATTTGCCATAATAACACAACAAACAATTTCTCTTTTGAAAATACCTGCCTGAAAATTATTCTTTTCATTTAAGAATTCGAGAGTAACTCTTTTATTTTCAAGTGTAGATTTAGCTATCGCTTGAGGCCTCGAGGCCTGATGTCGCTTGGAAGGGAAAAATACACCTTGGATTTTCCAGTTGGCTACGTAGATACTGGACTGTCAAGCGACTTTGTAATGTTGAATATCCTACTGGTCAACTGGCCCGACTACCTATCTTTCTAGCTCACAGTAAATCACGTATTCCAACATTTATTTCCAAAATAGATGGTTGGAATAAATCTGTGCCATAAACATCATAGACTAAGGACCGGCCTTTGAAGCAGACTATAGATTTCATCGATGAGAGACAGGAAAAAGACAGTTACTTCAGTTACGTCAGTAATATTTCCGAAAGAATAATTTATTGTATCTCGAGTAATATACTCCACTCTATTTACGACTAATATATAATTTCAGGAGGTGCATAACTAAAAGATTCTTTATTTTCATCCATCTCAATACAAATCCATAAACAGTATGCGTTTGAGGCTGACACTTTTGAGCATAGAGAATAGGTTATAGAGTAGCAACTCTATGATGTAAAAATTGACAAAATTTTGAGTACTCTGCACGGCCCGGCAAATTATGAATGTAATAATAATTCGTAATTTGAGATCATCTTACGTTATTTCATAGATCATATCCTAAATTAATTTCGTAGGTTTCTTATACAGTAAAATTTTATTGCTTAGCTTTTTAAGAAATCTAAGAAACTAATTAATATTATGATATAGAAATTAACAATATTGATAAATACCGGGATAATAAATAAGACCTAATATGTATTTATTAAGTTCTCATTAAAACAAATTATATGTGTAATATTTGCTAAGCAATAATGACGATGATAAAGTTTATATTTAAATAACTTTCCATGGTCAAGTCTTACAAAAAAAATATTTAGTGAAAAGAGATTAACAATTAGATGTGGATAATACGAGAGTCAACTAAAAGATGCGTTACGTTTCTACATATACTTTTTTATATATGTATAATTGTGAAGCACTATCAGCGCTTTGCTTATGTTTAACAATATATACTTATTCTAATAAATGGTTCAGCTATAATGACCATATAACATTACAACCAAAGAATTCAGCATAGCCATTTTTTAATTGCTATATATATATAAAATGTATCAGTTTAATTTGGTATTTTGTTAAAAGTGAAATAACAAAAATATTACACTACCTATATTATTATGTATTTTCAGAAACAATGATTTGTCGTTATGAGGAGTAGAAATATGTGGATTTTCTATCTAAATCTCAACTCAATTTCTTATAAATAAAATTAATAATAATAAATAAAGATTTAAGGATAAACTTTTTCAGAAACTTTCAATTATAGATATCAAGTACAGTGTTAGATATAAGTTACTAATAACATTTAGTTCAAGTAGAACGCACAAACAATATGATATCGGTGTGTTCTCTGTCATTGTTACCACTGATCTAAGATTACATACTATTCCAGAATAGTTTTACTATGAAATTCATAGAAATACATAGTAAATATATTTTTGGTTTACCACTTAATTCTTATTCATCCAGCAAATGCTGTGATCGGATGGCACGGTTAAATGGGGTTTTACTGTACCAATTTAAGATAGTTTTCCACTGGATTCGATCTCGATAGAATTCTCGGTAATATACAATTTGAACAACCTCCTTTCTGACAATGGTGTATCATATATTTACTCACTAATTAGATTTTCTAGCATTGTGTTGCCTCTAGAAATCAGATGTTTTTACATGATCAGTAGGGGATCCTTGCTGGTAATCTGCAATCCCATTAAGTACATAAAATTAGAAATATTCATAGCACCAATAATTTATATTGAACGTAGAAAGAAATACTTACAGGTCAAAATTAATGTCGAAAATGCGATCTTATTCAGTTTTACTCGACCAATATAGTCTGGATGGAAATCGATTTGACAAACATAATAGTTTCTGAGGTACATATATTCAAATTCTGAAGAAACATTCTCACCCATTCCCGTTTCGACGATCAATGTCAATGAATTTGATAATCAATATCTGAAAAAAATCGTGTTTCCTATAATTTCTTCATGATTATAATTATACGTATTAAACAGATAATTCCTTTGAAATAACATCTAAGAATTGAAATGAAAGTATATTTTTATACAGATCTTTTACTGTTAATCTGACATTTGTAAGATTGAGTTTGCAATAAATTTAGCTTAACAACTATACTTATTTTTTTTTTATTTAGTAAACCTTTTACTTACCTTCGAGGATTATAACTTGCACATGAAGTCACCTTAGATAAAATACGAGGGGAGGCACACAGCACTCATTTCAAAGAGTTTTAAAACCATAAATACTTACTATAGAATCATCTAATTATATTAAACGAGCAATGCTTGTATATATTCTATAGTAAGTATTTATGGTTTTACAACAGTGACATTAAAACTCTATTTATATATATATATATACATATACATATACACAAATTTTATCTGGAATCTGGTCTACCGATTTCGATGAAAATTCATATGTATAGGTTTTAGAGTGTATTGTGTCAGAAAAATCGTTTTCAGCAATTAATATTCCCATTTTAAGAGTTTTACATATATCAATATGAACCCAATAATATCATAGGAAAAAATAGTCCTATGGTTAAGCTTCGGGGTATTAGTCTAGAGTTCCTCGGTTCGAATTCTGATGAGTTTCTAATTATTTAATCGGAAATTTTCAATGAAAATTTGTATATATCTAATATATTGCGACCCTTAAGGTACACATTAGCTATTTCAAGGAAGGGTTAGCAGATTATGGTAAGAAATAGCAAAAAAGGGTTTTCGGAGTCGTGAAATCGATTGACGATACTTCCATATTTAACCGGTGTGACCCTCGAGGTCCACACTAGCTATTTCAAGAGTTTTATCATTCGTATTACACATTCATATTTATTTCGAAATCTATAACTTACGAATATGTGAACAATAAAAGCAGTATTTACCTATCGCAATACATTTTAACCAGAAATATGTAATTTTTTAATAAGTTTAAATATTCTTATTAACTCTTATAGACCCATCTAAAATCCTGTTATACCCGAGCAAAGCTCGGTCTCCATATATCAAACAATTAAATAGAAACATTAAATTATTACACTGACACTGACAACCGTGAATGGTAATGACATGTTCAAATGCAGATTCCTGTAAAAGATACATTTGTTTTTCTCTACTTCTCTGCGCAGTTGGGGGATGGCGCCAGCTCTATCAATAACAGACTATATGATAATATGAGATCGCATAACCTGACTTTTAAGTTTGGATATATATGGTTTCCATGGTATTATCTAATAATGACTATTCTTAGTCAGATGCTTCGTTATTCATCGAAGTATAGTGATAAATATTAATTCACCATTCGCATGACATAACAATTTAGTGTTAAACATTATGAAGCATAGAAATTGTTGTAAATACTAGTAAGACATATTAATAGTGACGCGGACTACACAATTACTGACAAAACCTTTGATAAGCAATACATTCACCCAAACTTGTTTGTCATATCTAAGATGAAAACTCCATGGTATAATAGGTCTATGACTTCTATTCTTTAGTGCAAATTAGAAATAACTTTATTTTCACATATTTATCTCCATCTGTCTCTATGACCTCTCTTAACTTCCTTGGCAGCACATTAATTTACAGGCGATATATAATAGGTCATAGTGATATTTAGGAACAGCCTGTACCACTAGATGCAGCTGCAGTGGATAAACTTTTACACCATTCAATTACTATGAAAATTAATATACCTGCTTCTCGGACAAAGAGAAAATGACGCTACAATGCTTTAACTTCTACACCTTATAATAGTTCGCCATTAAGATCGGAATAAATAGGTAACTATTGAGAAAATTTTCATCTTTTTATTTTGTTGTAATTCACCGCTAAATGGCACCGTAATGATTGGAAAAGAATTTTGGTTTTATTTTTTTATGATGGTAAGAAAGCTCAAACGGGTAAAAGTCCCAAACTAAGAATTTTTGTACCTACTACTTTACCACCTCGGCTAAATTAAGTTACGAAAAATCATCATCAATCCTATTTATAAATATATCTTTAACTTTATGCAACTTAGTGATTATTTGAATTTCAATTCATTCCTCCCAGAGATAATTGGCTTCTTTTGTCCAAGTAATCGCGTTCGTCCCAGAATAGCTACCTACTAGCTCTGTAATTCATTTCAGCGAAGAAACTCAAATGATTTTTTTAATTCTGTAAAAGATAATAGCCATCATGGCCATCGCTTATATTTATCATGCTGAATACCCTATATCAGACGGAGTAGAGAAATGAAAGAAAAATATTCTCGAAAGTCGGAGATATATAGGTATATACCTATATATTACATATAGACAATGAGAGAAAGGAAATGAATAAATCCGAGCACTGGCTCATTGAACAGAAAGTGCATTTTAAATATAGATAGTCCCAGCTGCAACATCATGATGATTATTAGCTGCAATTGTCATCAGGTATCTGTTCACTTTTTTTTGACATCAACAAAAGCATGGATGAATTAATAATTGGAGTGAAGATAAAGTCTACTTTTATTCCATTCGTCGAATGCTCTTTATGTTCGTTCCACTGCGAGTAGCTTCTGTAAGATTTGTCTATTTAATAATAAATAGATGTCAGGGTGGTCCAAACCCTGGTATACGGTAGATGTCTTCTTACCGAAGAAAGCTATTGATAAAATTCATTTAAAGTCCTATTCAAATTTAATGCTTCATATTTTAAAAATAGATTCATGTATACAGGGTGTTTCCTACTGTAGGTAATTGTATATTGTATATAATGTTTTTCTTATGGAATGGATATAAGTAAATTTTTTTTTATGAATTCTTGCAGTATTTAAAATAGACTCTGTTAAGTGTACATAGTAGCTGGTTTGTATAGTATAATAGAGAAAAAATAATTTCCAGTTTTTTAATAGATAATTATACCAATTTAAAAATCACTATCTTTTAAACTGTAGAAGAGAAAATATAAAAAATGGCATGGTGGGGTCTAATAATATTCTAGTTTGTAGGTTCTGTTTAACTAAAACCAAGTAAGAGTTATACAGGCTTCTTTTAATAATAATAAGATGTATAGTTTTCATGATAGGAGGAAAATTAGGTACTTTTAAATGGAATGGTATCTTTTTATGTTTGCCATGAAAAGACAGGGAAACTTTGGAGAAGAATGTACAAAAAAGATAATGGTCTTATAACAACATTCTTGAATTTTCATGCTTTTACACTTTTGAGTTTTATAACTGTTAATATGATCTTAATCTTAGAGGCCGTAATTAAATCAATGTCAGTTTGACTTTTGTCTCCTTCAATAAATAATTATTGTTCTACAACTTCCTTACTATATCCTGATACAGGATGACTGATTAGTGTAATAATGCTCTGTAGATCTGTTATTACATAGGATATCAAAACAAATCGATTCGGAAAAATGGTAGCCAGCTTTAAGTTTCACATTTTAAAATTAGGCGCATTATTACAGGCTGTTGCCATGCGAGATCAAATTTACATTCTTTCTGTATTCTAAATTTAAATCTGTTTTGCTTCCCTGTTACAAGAATATTAAGTTGTAATACAATGTATTTAAAAAGTTATAACTAATTTTAATTGAAAGGGTTACAAGGGCAATGATCAATTTTAGCCATAGTTTGCAAATGTTTTCATAGGAAATCTTTTCGCTTTAGTTGCCCCCGCTTTATCGCCTTTCTAAGACCTACACCGAATGAACTAAGACTTGTTCTTTCTACCCTGGCCACTGTTAATAATAATTGGTAATACAAATTGTACGGACATATCTGTGTTTAAAAGACAAGCTGTGTCAATGTGCTGTTCCAATAACAATAATTGAAGGATATAATATATAGAGCTGTCTCTCTCTACCTGTACCCCGAGTATATGGCCTTGCCACATAATCTCTTTAATTACATTCAAACACAATAAGCTACTTATATAAGTCTCTGTCAACTCGAATGACGTACTAATGTTTTAAGGGAATATTGTACTTATATAAGCACATTATATTGAACCTTTGGCTATTGAACGAATTATATGGGTCATGGGAATGCTGGTGTACTGTTAATTGCTACTGTCAATATTTATTATCTATAAGTAACTCTGAGCACGAGCTGAAATAGACTTTAATGAATAAATTTGCGCTGGAAGGTGATATATAATATTAATATTTGAATATAAAATTATTCCATCAATTCTACCAATCTAATTTTGTGATTTGTTTTCCCTTCATTTTATGGAAGCGCTTATCTCCTACGGGATAAAAATTATCCTTGAATGTGATAAGGCTGAGGTGAAAAGCAACTTTAGTTGATACTTCGCCTATTCGCTAATTATATGTCTGTATTCTCCCCGTCTATATATTTTTATTTATTATTTTTATGATTATTATCAATAATCAGGATATCCGCTTTCACTACTCTAGTACCCGAACATCAGCAAAACCCTTAATAGATTAATTATATGTATTAATTTGAAATATTTATTAATGGTCTCAATTTTCTATTCTTTGACACAGCTAGATAGAATTTTGGTCAGAAATGCTTGCTCCTTCCACATACTTGGTTTAGAAAAATTATGTTCTCGATTTCTCCGTCAAACGACATGGAAATTATTGCAATCAAAAAATTAAAATCTGTTTTTATGCTTCTATACTAAAAACAAATACTAGCCGTTAAAACTCACAGCTGAATATATTGTAACATTTAACCCTGTGCTAGACGTTGTGGAGTGAGTTCACTTGTGTAATACTCAAAAGTTCGCACTTTGCTTCCAAAAAAGTGTATTTTCAACACCTTGTACACGACCTTCTGTTATAGTACAAATGTCACCACTTATCACCTTGACAATCCAAACTGTCACTGTCTTTACTGACTGAACTACTATTAACATCTGATTCCACAGACTGATCCAATAATAATGGCTGACCTGTGTTCGACACGACTTTATATATATCTGAATCTTGACATGACATTTATCGAGAATGTTCTACGATTCTTTAGACGCGTATACAATTCTCTAGAGGATTATCAAACTGTGACAAACTGTACCTCACATATAGTTTCTGGAAGGTTCGAGAATAAATCTACTAATTCTAGAACTAATCAATGACATATACATGAACAACTATAGCAAATAAGGAAATAAAACAAATACATACTAAGACAAATAATAAGCGTAAGTATATGATAAACCATCTACGTTACAATATAAACACCGATAATAGTTTTCTGATAACTTTTTCGATAGGAAAAACATATTTTTTTATTATTAAGCCTTTTTGAAAACTCAATGAGTTTTATTTTGGCTAACAATAAAAGCATACAATAATATTAAAATATAAATAATAGAGATACATTGATAAAATCACAAATCATACATGACAATGAGTTTACATTGTCTTAAAAATGTCCATATATACATGCAGGCGGTAACATTCGGTGTAGTTACCATGGATCGTACATCTTGGTTGGTCAGTATTTGAAGTCTCTGGAAGTGTTTCAGTAGCTTCTTTCTTTGGTCCGAGTATTCACTGCACTGCCAAACGATGTAGTTTATGTCCTGTGGGTTTTCGCTACAAGTGCAGTTGGGCTCGCTTCTGTATCCAATTCGAGCAAGTTATGCTGCTAGGTTGTAGTGATTGGCACGGATTCTATTTATGGTAACAATATATTCCCTTTTAAGATATTTTTTGGAGTACCAAGGGGATGAATATTCTCTGTAACACTCATCAAAGTATCGTTTGCCTTTGGTAGCTGCAGCTTTCCTAATGTCATTGATGGTCTGTTTTGGGCATGTTTCTTAAAATCTTCATACAGGTCTGTAACTGTAATTTTTAAGTGACCTGATTGTGGATCTTGGGAAGCGTCTTTGGCCAGTAGATCCGCCCTCTCATTGCCATGAATCCCTATATGGGAGGGTACCCAAAAAAATTTCACATTGGTATCTAGAGTTAGTTGATTGTATTATTCTTTAATGTTCGCTACATATGGGTTGACTTTGATACATATTTTGGTGTTCTGAAGACTTTGAAGTGCACTTAATGAGTCTGAAGATATGCATACATTATGAAGTTTGTTCTGTTGTACTAAATCCAGGGCTAGATATAAGGCAGCACACTCAGCCGTGTAAACTGAAGTCTGAGTTGGCATGCTAGCCTTTTGGATGATGTTTAGCTCAGGACAGTTACACGCCAACTCTACCGAATTTCTTCCTTATGATTTTCTCCCATCTGTGTATACCGCGTAAGCCTTGTTATCTGTAAGAGTTTTTTTAAATAAGATTGTTCGGATTTGGTGTTGTTTTCAGTTTTTTTCTTAAGTCAAAATTGATTGGATTTGAAGTAAAAGTAGTTTTGTAATTGTGTTTATATATGATATTGTTTATGCTTCTCAATGACTTCAAGTTGATCTAGTTCTTCTTCAATGCATGATCTTAGTATTCGTTTGCGTTTTCTCTTATCTTTCCTACATTTTATACGATATCGTTGACTTGTGTTATAAGTGTTAGAACCTGGGCGAGACATCATTTTACAGGTGTGATTTATATAAGAATTTTGCCCGCTCTTTAAACTCCACTGATTTAGTTTCACCAAGGAGTATATTGTTGGGAGTACTATTTCTATATCCAAGAGCTGAATTGAATTCTGGCGAGTAGGAAAATAAATATAGCTTCCATAGCCTATCCTGGATCTAACAAAACTTTTGTATAAATTAATTAGTGTCTCAGGGTCGGATCCCCACCATGTTCCACATAGAAATTTAACTATATTTAAAGATCTCATGCACTTTTTATGTACGTCATTTATATGTTGCTCATATGAGAGTTTATAATCAAGAGTAATACCTAGAAAAACATATTACTTTGTCTAATGAGTAGCCAAAAAAGTCAATATGGAATTCAAAAAAAGTACAATTGAGTAGAACGTCTTTAAAATATTTAAAGATTCTTTGTATTTCTCAGCCAGGATTTCATCTTCAATGACAATGTTTCATGTTTCACAGCCATGTTCGAAGCATTATAAAGAAGGATAATTTCGGTTGTCTGAGTTAATGCATATCATTGAATCTTGTTCTGGCAATTTAGATACCTCTGCTGTTCTCTTTTAAGTGGTCCAGTTGCATATTTACATCTTTACCTATACCTTTACCTATGTCTACTTGAATAGACGCTTTGGATGGAATCACAGTTGTTGGAAATGCAGGCGCGATGGAATGTTCTTCTGAAGTTCTACTAAAAACAATTATTCTAGTTGAGTTATTTATCTCCAATCCCAATGTACTTACTTGAGTTAAGGTGTTAATGAAGTAATATGTGTTATGTCGGTAGATTTTAGATGCTGATGTATTACCACGTCATCTGCGTACCTAATTGTAATTGAAATACTTGCAGTTATCCATCATCTAGATTGCTGTTTACCGGAAGATAAATTTGATTTCATCATTTGCATACAAATATATATTCAAAGTTATTCTTATAACCACACAATATTAAGCAACATATTAATGCCAGTACTCACCGGATTAGATTGAAATGTACGTATCCTGTAAACTTTATGGTCATCCGAATCACAAAAACTGGAATACTTAGTCACTATTATCAATTTTTGATAAAAAAAGTGATCAAACAACAAATTGTCTACAACATCAATAATCAAACAATGACGACGCCGACCACAGAGTCACAGAGTAATAGGCTCGTCCACGATCGATATAGTTCGCATTGCCAGAAAATATTTTCCTTCAGCGCCCTCTACTACGCGGTATCCAAATTGTGGGACAAGGACATATAAATACAAAAGAATAAACATTGAAGAGGGATGCAGTTACACCAATATTTGTTTGTGAGACGAACACAATTTGCCTATCTATTTGACCGTCTCATGGTTGTCTCTGCTAGAACATTATTATGTACGTCTAGATAATCATAGAACATTCTCGATGTACGTCATTTCAAGATTCAGATATATGAAGCCGTGTCGACCACGGGTCAAAGTCAGTTTATAACAGTCAGTTGATAGGAGTCGATGAAGTCAGTCTATGGAATTTGGAAGTTCAGAAGTTCAGAATTGAAATTTTCAGCAAGAAACATACACGACTCATTCAAAGCAAAATTGGCATTGAAGCCACTACCGAAAATCAATGTCATTTTACCTTACCCTTACTGAAACCAGCAGTACAGAATGGGTTTAGCAGTGAGTTTGAAGGACAGATAATCGGGAAAGTTAACCATTACAATACACTTAACAGATTCCCAGAGAGGACGTCAAATATTCAACTGAAAAAACCATTGAATCATCAGTTGTTCGGTTGGTGGACATTTGATTTCAACAAGAGAATGGCAAGAATTTGAGAGAGCTTTAAATATCTCGATGAATGAAGGGAAAAATTATACGTTTGTTTCATAAAATTCCGTAAAATCTACTCAGATACATAAGAATAACCTCTGAATAAATGATTTGGATATTTTTTACAAAAATGTAGATTATCTGTACATTTATTTGATTAGATTTGTTAATGCTTATTGCTTTATTGATTTAGAGTTTATATTTATTTGTGGGAAGTTAAAACTAATGTTTCTTTATTTTAAGAAATTCGTTTATATTCTAGGCCGTCAAAAAGACACACTGCATTTATTTTCAGAGAAGGCATAATTGGTTACATTTATTTGAGCAAATATTTTCTAGCATGTTATGTAGCGACATAAACAGAATATCACTCCTAATAATCTGATATACACAAGATTTATACTGTCTAGACGTGCAAAAGTGAGTGGCGCCTGCAGACTCTATCGCTGGAAAGAAAATAAAGAGGAGGGTAATGATTCTACAATTATTTCAGTTTAATACTTGAAATTCCCCGGAGGCAGTGTTATTTATTCCCACTACTAACTACTAACCTCTACAAGAAGCCAAAGGTGTATGAAATACAATATGTCAAGTCTTTGATTCGGAGGTAATATATATATATATATTATATATATATATATATATTAAAGCAAACGCTAAATACAAGCTTATGCATAATACTGATCATGTGGCGAGTAGTCCTGAGTGTCCGACGTTCCAGTACCTAATCAAAATGTTGAAAAGAAAGGTAGATTATGGACATGTCAATGGAACAAAATATTGAAATTATTGAAAAAATACAGCACCAATTAATAGAAAAAGAAAACATTTTCCACAACCTCAACACTCTCAATGACTATTTGTCTCTTGAAAACAATAACTTTATCCTCCATGTTAATATAAGAAGCTTAAATAAAAATCATACTAAATTACAAGTTTTCATCGAGAGTCTAGAGTGTAAACCATGTGTAATTGTATGCTCAGAAACGTGGGAAATGGAATTCTTCGAATTTTATGCACTTCAAGGATACAAATCTTATTATAATCACAGTAAACTAAATCGGTCCGATGGTGTAGTGATGTTTATTAAAGATAATATAATCGAAAGTAGTGAAGTACTTGAGTTTGGTAGATTAAAAATTCTTAACTCGCATATCAATTTAGAAAATAAAAGCAAATTAGTAATTTCATCTCTTTATAGGTGCCACGACTTACCCAAAGCAGATTTTATTAACAACTTGAAAACATTTCTTACAAATAAGAAAGGTTTTAAAAATCATTTAATAATTGGTGATTTCAACTTAGATCTTCTTAATCCTGATAATTTTTGTCATGACCACTTAAATAATTTATTGGAGAATGGATATATACCTGGTTTCCAAACAATTACTAGACCATCTGACCAAAACATTAAAATTGGTTCTTGTATTGACAATATTTACATAAAACAAAATCCCTTCACACTAAAGCTATCAAAGTCGAAAATCTTTTCAATGATCATTACCCTCTTTTACTGGAAATAAACAAATTAAGTAATTTCAGTCCCAAAATAAGTTCAAATCCAATCGACTACACAAAATTATGCAAAGAAGCTAACAAATTAAATTGGACATCAATAATGTCAATACAAGATCCAAATGAAGCAACAGATGAACTTATAAACCTATTAAATAGATGTATTAATCAGGCTAGAAATAAAAATAATAGAAAGATAAAAATTAGAACCCCATGGATTACAAAAGCTATTCTTGTCTCTAGTACTAAGAAAGGAGAATTATTCAAGTTATGGAAAAGTAATCCAAATAATATATGTAACAAAATTTTATATAAAAATTATGTTAAAATTTTTGATAGAGTTGTAAAAAAGGCCAAATTTATGTATGAACGTAGGCAATTTGAAGCTAAAAAAACAACCCTAAGCGACTTTGGGAGATCATTGATCTCAAGCTCGGAAGAAAAAATATCAAAACCGAAGATATTAAGTATATAATAGATGACTATAGGAAAGTTAAAATCTCTGATCCGATTGAAATCTGTAACCACCTGAATCTTTATTTCAGTAATATAGGTCTTAGACTCAATGAAAAAATACAAAAACCACATGATTCTAAAATAACTCTACCACCTATGAACCCAAAATCTATATTCATATTCCCAACAGATAATTATGAAATTGCTACTATTATAAAGCAGTTAAAATTAAAGAGTAGTGGAGTTGATAACATTAATACAAAAGTTCTTAAGAAACTGTCTTGTTATATCGTTGAACCCCTTAAATATTTGATAAACCTATGTATTACAAAGCATATTTGGCCTGACGCTCTTAAAAAAGCAGAAATAATACCAATATTTAAATCAAAAGATAAAAGCTCACCATCTAACTATAGGCCGATATCTCTGATCTCAAATTTAGCAAAAATACTTGAAAAGGTAATCCACAAAAGACTTATGACTTTCGTAAATAGTTGCAATATACTATCCAATAAGCAATATGGTTTTCTTAAGAACTTAGGTACCAAGGACGCGCTTACTTTCATAACCAACACGTTGTATAACAATATGGATAAGAGCCTACCGATTGCCATTACATTTCTTGATATTATGAAAGCATTTGATACCGTAGACCATACAATTTTGCTTGATAAACTATCAAATTATGGTATCAGGGGCAATGCCCATAAGCTCTTCTCTAGCTATCTATCAAACAGATTACAGAGAGTTAAGGTTAATGGATGCTACAGTGAATACAGAGAAGTAAATACTGGTGTACCTCAGGGAACTGTCCTGGGTCCACTATTATTTACATTATACATCAATGATCTACTGAAAGATATGCCTGAGGGTTCAATCGTCTCTTTTGCTGATGACACTACTGTTATTTCATCAGACAAAACGTGGCAAATGGTTGAAAACAAAATGAACATCTATCTAAATCAAATAAGTAAATGGCTTATCCATAATAAATTGTCTCTTAACATTGAAAAAAACAGTATTTATTACATTTGGGAACTATTCCAATAGTGTACCAGAAAACATTAACGTCAAGATCAATAATTACTCCTTGAAAAGACTTGATTCTTGTAAATACCTAGGCATAATGTTTGATTATAGATTGAGTTGGAATAAGCATATTGACTATATATTAGGAAAAACCAAGTATCTAGTATTTATTTTCACTAAACTAGCAAGGATAATACCGTTTGAAACATTGAAAATTTTATATTATTCTCTTTTCCATAGCATAATTAATTATAGAATCGTTGCATGGGGAGGAGCTTATTCAAATAATTTGATATTACTTGAAAGAAAGCAAAATAGAATCCTTAAAATTATCAATAGAAACCTATTAGATGCTCACATTATTCCTTGCAATCTTGACCAAATGTTTTCGCTGGAATCTTTATTACAACACTATGAAGAGTTAAAAACCAAGTTTATAATATCCAACAGTATAACGAGAAACAAAAATTTGCAACTGCCAGAAAGAAATAAAACTGTAAGTAGTAAAAGTAGTTATGTAAGATCAATTATTACCTTCAATCGTTTACCAAACACTCTCAAGACTTTAAATAATGAATACACAAGAAAAAAAAAATTAAAAGAATGGATTTTGTCTAATACTTAGTACTTAAAAAAAATACCAAAATTCTATGAGAACATAGAAAGCGAAAAAGTAAAGAGAATAATTATCTTTATGTTCTGTTATTTTTTATTGATTTCATAAAATAAAATTCATATAAATAATAAAGAGTTGGCACTTGGAAAATATGGTTAAGCAGTAGTATTAATACTTATGTTATATTAGTTTTAGTTTTAGTTTCAAGTAAATAATTATCTTTATGTTCTGTTATTTTTGATTGAGTTTATAAAATAAAATTCATATAAATAACAGACAGTTGGCACTTGGGAAAAATAGTTAAGCAAGAGTATCAATACTTATGTTATATTAGTTTTAGTTTAAGTTTATATAGGTACCTAATTATATATTTTCTCACCAGTCCTACGCACAGGTATTAGTCTACCTCTGTAGGTTTACTATTGTAAAATATCTGGTAATAATAATAAATAAATAAAATATATATATATATATATAAAATTCATCATTATATATATATATATATATATATATATATATATATATATATATATATATAGTAAATGGAAGTACGGCAGTAATTGTTGTATAACAAAGTGATTCTTAAAGAATTTGGGAATTCTGTCGAGTTAATTTATATACACCACTTCCATTTCAATAATTTTAACCGTTTTTATTTTAATTTTAATCTTTATTTGATGTAAGTTGTGTTTTATTGTAATTATGAGTGATAATCCTTTCTTTCGGATCAGGACCGCCTTAACAGTTGGTGCACTGAACAATACAAAATAATAATAATTCTGCTGGTGCTGTTATTTTTAAAGTAGTGCAGTTAGGTATATATAAAAGACTCTTACGTCAGCTTCGAAACCACCAACGTCAGTAGAATTATTAATATTTTCTATTTTACAGTGCAAAAATTATTAATGTCGGTTCTAGTTTAAAAAAAAACACAAAATTAAGTGTATCATTTGTCTTAAAATCGGTGAACATCAACTTATATTCAGAGATTTCAAAATGTGTAACACACATATTTCAGATTACTATTTAGAAACCGTATTTTTTTCAATGTCTTCTCTATTTTTTCTTTCTAAAATTTCCAATTTTTGAATAAAAATGACCCTTTTAATCTCCATTGAGGGCAGGTTTTGCTCTCTCTAATAGAAATAAGCATTTTTTACCAAAAAATGGACCGATTTTATTAGTTGGTGCTTTGAAAAATACAAAATAATACTAATTCTGTTGGTGCTGGTACTTCAAAGCTACTAGCTCCAATAGAATCTTTAATTCTGGCGTATCGAATTTTCTATAAAAATGGCTCCCTCCATTTTCTTTGTGAATGGTTTTAGAGGGAAGAAGATTTTGACTTATATTTATATTAAAAAAACGCAAATCCGAAATCTATATATATATATATATATATATATATATATATATATATATATATATAAAAAATTCATCATTATATATATATATATATATATATATATATATATATATATATATATATATATATATATATAGTAAATGGAAGTACGGCAGTAATTGTTGTATAACAAAGTGATTCTTAAAGAATTTGGGAATTCTGCCGAGTTAATTTATATACACCACTTCCATTTCAATAATTTTAACCGTTTTTATTTTAATTTTAATCTTTATGTGATGTAAGTTGTGTTTAATTGTAATTATGAGTGATAATCCTTTCTTAGTTAGTCTGTGCCTGTTTAAATTATGATTCTCACTTGCATTCCTTGATAATGTTAATAAATTTTACCGAAAGCTTGGGTAGCAGAAAGAGTATACTTATTGTGTATCAGAGCACGTGTAGTGTCTGTCCAGGCTTTCATATTTCTCAGCAAAGATTTCATCTTCCTGATCATGTCTCATGTTTCAAAGCCATAATAATGCATGTTTTTATTTGAGAAGCCACATAAAGATGGATTATTTCGGTTGAGAGTTTGTGCATATTATTAAATCCTGTTGACAATTTCGATACTACTGTTGGCCTCTTTTATGTGGTCCAGTTGAATATTTACATCTTTACCTATACCTCTAGTTCTAAATACTTTGGATGAAATCACAGTTGTTGGAAATATTCAGAAGCAATGTTTTGTTCTTCTGAAGTAATCCAGTTATTGAGTTGTTTATCTTCAATCCTATTCTGGCACTTACTTTTGTTAAAGTTTTAATTAGTAATAAATGCTGATTCTGCCAGGGCAGGATCACAATGTCATTTGCGCAATTGTAATTGACATACTTGTTGTTATCTATGTAAAGTGTTATTTATCCGAAGATAAATTTTATTTCATCATTTTTATACAAGTATATTTTCAACGTAATTTTTCAACCTCACAATAATAAACAACATATATTTATGCCTAAATGCCTACCTATACTCATTAGATTAGATTAGCTGGAAATGTACACATTCCGTAAATCTTGTCCACCAAAACTACAAAAAATGGAATACTTAGTCACTATTATTGATTTTTGATGAAAACAGTGTCCAAATTATCAATTTTTTACAGCATCAACAATAATCAAACAATGGCGACGCCGACTTTTAAAATTTCTATTATATACAATGTTCAGAACATTTTGTTGAGAGACAGCTCATAATAACAGGAATATTTTCTTGAATTTTTCCACAAATTATGAACATGTATAAAAGTTCATGATCTAATCATCTTCACTTGAAGTATGAATACTCGTATGGCTTTTCACACTTCTACTTCCAATTTTACAACTGAAAGATAAATCATTTATTATGTAGTAATTCATCTATGGAGAAAATAAATAAAAGGATTATATTGACAACCTCTTCTGATGCCAATCACGTGACTTCTAATTTAGTGGTTTATATTATACACGAGCCATGTGCCTTTTACACTATTACCCTACCCGAAACGCGGACGAGAGGACTTTAAATCTTTTGCAAAATGTTAAAAGCCCTTCGGGAATACGAAATCGCACTACCAGCAACACGGAATTGAACTTGAACGGGGTCAGCCTATTATAAGTATCAATTTGTAAACTCCACACGTTGCTTGGCCATTTCATAGAATCTCTCTATACTATTTTTCGTATATCTATATATACGTTTCTGACCAGGATGTACGGGAAATTTATGTTACCCAGAAGGAACTGATTCTCATTTAAAGTGATCGCCGGTAAATGGAAAATGAGGTGGGGTCTGTGCGGTGCAGTTTCTCTTCATTTGCTATTTAAACTGAAGGGTATCAGTTGAATCCATTCTATTTATAAATATTGAATAACGCGGGTGTTGGAAGGAGATTTGGGATTACTTGAAATTGAGACGGCTTACATAAATCTACTGCTTTGGGGGCACATATTGAGAGCATTGGCCTGTCCATGAATGATCACTTGAAAATTGAGAAAGTATCAGAGATGCTCTCAATTCATTTTAGATTAACATGAGATTGTGAATTCATGCAAAGTAATTTTCGGTATGTTTGATACGTTCGAATATTCTGTGAGATTACATTCCAGCAATATATATTTTAACAAAAACCAGGACCGCCTTTAACAGTTGGTGCACTGAACAATACAAAATAATAATAATTCTGCTGGTGCTGTTAATTTTAAAGTAGTGCAGTTAGGTATATATAAAAGACTCTTACGTCAGCTTCGAAACCACCCACGTCAGTAGAATTATTAATATTTTCTATTTTACAGTGCAAAAATTATTAATGTCGGTTCTAGTTTAAAAAAAAAAAACACAAAATTAAGTGTATCATTTGTCTTAAAATCGGTGAACATCAACTTATATTCAGAGATTTCAAAATGTGTAACACACATATTTCAGATTACTATTTAGAAACCGTATTTTTTTCAATGTCTTCTCTATTTTTTCTTTCTAAAATTTCCAATTTTTGAATAAAAATGACCCTTTTAATCTCCATTGAGGGCAGGTTTTGCTCTCTCTAATAGAAATAAGCATTTTTTACCAAAAAAATTAGTTTTTTAGTTGGTGCTTTGAAAAATACAAAATAATACTAATTCTGTTGGTGCTGGTACTTCAAAGCTACTAGCTCCAATAGAATCTTTAATTCTGGCGTATCGAATTTTCTATAAAAATGGCTCCCTCCATTTTCTTTGTGAATGGTTTTAGAGGGAAGAAGATTTTGACTTATATTTATATTATATTATATTTAAAAAAAACGCAAATCCGAAATCTCCTTCCCTCTAAAAACCACCCCTGAAGAGAGCTGGAGGGAAGATTGTTCTAGAAAATCGAAAATCTGAAACTGCAGAATTAAAGATAAGTCCATATCTAGAAACGTTTACAATGAACATTATTTCAAAAGAGTTACGGTTTTCGAGTTACAGCAATGGTAACATCTGAAATATGTGTATCTCTGCCGTGATGTTTTGAGATATGTACTATCTTCTTTGGTATTAGTGAAGGTTCAACAACAATTTTCATGATACACGTGTGAAGTAATTCTTTTTTTTTGATAAAAATTGGACTGACTTATTAGTTGGTGCACTGAAAAATACAAAATAATATTAATTTTATCGTTGCTGGTATTTTTGAAGTTGTGCAATTGTAGTTAGTCGGTCCAATTTTAATTAGAAAATATTTATTAATATAGTTAAAGAAAATTTTCATTTAAATTGTATCGTAATAGCAGAACAGAATAGTAGTAGATTTTGTAATTCTATTCATTGCTAACACAATATTGGGAGCACGCTTTTAGCGCTAAAATCTGCATTTGGGCGTTCGCGGAGATATTACAAAGCCCTACAAAAGCGTTTGTGACGTCACGGATTGAGAGCGTGTAAATTCATTGATAGTGATAGTTTTGCTATCCCTGGCGAGGTGAGGCACATGATGCTAAAAACGCTATTAGCGCTCTTTTGACTATCCATCAGGCTTAAATTTGAATTAATTCAAATACTGTAAATACTGCATTCTATATTATCTATAATGAGTCCTAATGAAGTATTTGTAGTTCATTTGAATTTTGGGAAAGTATTTTAATAATATATTTATTAGTTCGGGATAAAACGAATAAATAAAACATTGACAGAAATATATGAGGGCAAAAAATTCATAGCAAGTCATTTTGGAACATGTTGGCTACCTAAATGAAGTTTATTTATATCTTGATACGATGTACCTAAAGCTTTCATATTATGGTCTTACGAAATGTATCTTTCGGATTATTAGTTTATTATTATTAGTTAAATGTTTCGTGAAAACAGAGCTAAATGGTCCCATATCATTCAGTTTTAGAGCATACTTATGAAAATGGAACTTGCCCCTTTTTAGACTGAACTAAATCACTTATCATATTTCTAGTTTCTGTGTTTTTGGCGCTTCTGCTGGCTCTAATAGACTAATCGACAGTTAATTAAACAGAACCTAAACCAACACTAACAATAATGAGAGTTTAAATAATAAGAAATAAATTGTATCTAAATACTAGATGGAGTAAAAAGATCTTGGACGAGATTTTTCAAATAGAGTAGAACTTCCCTATAACAAAAGTGTATATATTTGTGTATGTATTTACATTTATGTTTTTGAAAAGTTTACTTTCGCAAGGCAACTTTTTACGCTCACGTAATGGTTCAAATCAAACTAAACAATCTGGGTAGTAAGAGGTACCTGTACATTTACAACTCTTCCAAAACCAACCCTCCGCCCACCGCAATGCTTGTTGGTCACCTATCGTGATTTATTACCTACGTCCGGCATAATTACGGAAAAATCATTCTATTAAATACGAGTTTAATGTGTTGTTCCAAGAATAATCAGTGATGGATACTCCACAAACATTCGTTATAGACAGAATTTACTTCGCTATAGAGAGTGTTTTAAATATGGTAATTGGATTCAATGTGCAAGATCGTACAAACAATTCGTTATACGGAGAAATTCATTACACGGACGTTCGCTATAAGGAAGTTCCACAGTAATTAGAGAAAATGGACATCAGGAACCTGATCAATAGATTTCTTTCAACGAAAAAATCCAACGTACTTTCTCTCATTACCCCCAATATTCTCCAAAATATAAATTTTAGTCTATTTCACACCTGGCCTGTGCTATAATAAAAACTTACTTATGTCACACTCCTCGCATAAAACTAAATAAAATATTTATCTCACATACCCCGTACAAACTTTCTAACTTTTCTCATACAACCAGTATAACCTAATCTATGTATTTATGTTTCAAACCGCTCATCACACACGGCACACCTCGTTTGCTTGTTCAAATTCTGTTAACGTGTCTTAATCATTTATAAAAAAACTAAACCTAACCTAACCTAACCTAAATGAACTTGATTAAAAAATCTTCAAAGTATTTTTAATAGTCATATACAAATCCTCCATTCCGGAACAGCACTTTATGTGAAATAATTTCAGCCATTTTCTGTGAAAAATGCATTACTTTTATCCTTTAAAAGTACTCCTGTGGCGATGGTGCTCTCCAACACACGAGAATAATAAATACATCTTCACAATCTAGAGTGTCTATTTAGAGCCCATACTCTATCTCCTCCAACAACAGCAACAGTATTACCAGAACACGCGGGGGCATAAAATCCTATAAAACATGAGTGTGCAGCATAGAATAAACTGTTCTTGTGCAAAATCTATAGGCCTTCTTTATATCTAACTCCTACATAGCCTACAACACATTATATCATATTGATTTGTACTCACTTGGATCACGAAAGCCTTTGAAAATATCCCAAGATTGCACCCGAGATTGCATAGAGATATGATAAATGTGTTGAATAGAGTATTGGTAAATTCAGCTCCAGCTTATTTCAAAACAGTATCGTTAGTATCTCAAAGGATATCTTTGAAATATATTTACGGATATGCTTAGGACTTTGTGTTCACCGTTGACATTTGATGAAGATAATTTCTACTAGAAGTATGCATATTTTCTCGGTATCTGCTTAAAACTGCAAAGCAATTTGAATTAAACTAGCATTTTCCACAAAAGATATAAGATATTCGGAAAAGATGCAGTAACTTTTGAAAATATATAATCACTGAAGACCTAAATATAGCTAGGTTCCGAAATACGAAGAAAAGAACCTAGTAAAGAACTGAAAAATTTGGTTCGTTATTTTTACCCTATGAGTTACCTTTTCAAAATCTTACAGGGTAAGACAGGACATCGGAACAAAGAACAGTGTTTTTTATATAAATAACCCATTTCAGAAAATCTAACGCCGAAAGAAAATAAATGTTGGGACTTCATGAATAAGATAAGAAAGGGCCTAATAAATTTTGGTTGCAATATTGTTTTCCTTGGTCTTTTCAATATTCCAGTGATCTTTTTAAAATAACATTTCGAAAAATTCGAGCTGAGAAGTCTTAGAATGAACAACCTGAACAGTTAATATACGCGTAAGTATGTTTTTATATTTTTTAAATCATCAAATTTTGAGAAATCTGAAGTAGGAATTTTGAGCACGCTGTGTAGTTCCTGTAGCTCCTGAGCATGAATAATGACATTTTCATTAAAAGTAACGACCTTTGCATTGATGACGATTCAAGTTGCATATAGTTTTTATGATTCCAAGTTTGGATATAAAAAATTTGATTAACACAAAAGACAACCATTCTGATTTCTATTTTTATATTTCAAAATCGCTCAAATCAATAAAATTGCACTATTTTATAATATATATATAATAAATTTAAAAATATTCCATTTTTATCAATCAAAAAAATGGAGAAAAAGACTTAGAAACTTATAAAACTTGATCGGACTTTCTCACTGAATTTTTCTTCTCTGATATTACGGATCAGGTACAAGATATCGGGCTGCGGTTTTCAGTAGCTTGTTTGGCCATTATTTTACTATTCTATTATGTCATCTAAATAATCTGATTAGTTTTTCTTAAGAAATTAAGCAATATCTGTCCTTACCCAACTTATCCGTAGAGCCGCTTTGAAGTCATATATGTTTATTTATAAAGATGTTTGAACTCCCTCCAACACTTTATTTTTAGAGGTAGGTGATTTACAAAAAAGCTTTGAGAAGCATAGTATTTTCTAGTTATCTTACTTAATATGGTAACATTTCTAGAAGAATTACTTTTTTAATTCCAGATAGTGATTACGCTCCTTAGAGGCCATACTGAAAACCGGAAAATAATATCCAGCATTTTCTCCTGGCAACTTTTGACATTGAGTTTTTTATCGTAAGTCATAGTAGTTTCAAAGATACAGTACCTTCCAAGCTTGTTTGTCTATCCTATAATGGGTGTCTGTCAGTTGCGTCATCCTCCGTTTCCGTTAAAATTCCAGTCAAATAAGTAGATATATACATCTTATTTTTCGCGGGCCAAGTGACCGGCAAAAACAAGTACTATATAAACAATAATACATAGCGTTTTCTAGAATTGCCTGTAAGACAATCTGTTGCATGGACTTTCCAATATTAATATAACAACGTGCAAATTCCAACAATTTACAAGAATGAACCATCAAACATAATACATAGAAAATAATAACCTACTGGAATGCTTTCACAATGACCGTAATATAATAAAAGCACATAAGTTATAATGCTTCAAATTCCCAGATGTAGCAAACATAAAGTAGGAACACATACATTTCCGTCAAACTAAAGTCCAAACAAAAGTTTTTCTTTCTGCTTGCAGTCGTCCCTTCTATAGAATTTGGCGGAGATGGCGGAATTCCTCATTTTCTCTCTCCGTCAACAAACGATATTTTCGTCAAGTCAAGATCCTCATCCCGGGTTTTATGAAAGTTGGGAAATAGGTGAAGCGTGCAAAGATAAGGGGTTTTGACCAACAGCGAATGAAAGTGCCACACGATAATTCAAAAAGAAGAGAGATGATAATTGGCAGAAATGTGGGGATCGAGATGATAGGTATTATTATAGTCTTATATAAGAGCTGGCGCTTCCTTATCAGAACTCCCATGATTGGTTCGTTTATGGAATAGGTATCAATCTGATGAACTACTTAGTGATTGATATGTTATTTCTCTTAGATCTCATCTTAAGGAGACTTATCTTCTTGAATTTTAGAAATAAGCATCATTGGTATTGTTTGTGTCAAAACGTATTAAGGAACTAAATTTAGCATCGCCTTAATTACTACGGTATGTCAATTTGGACTTTTTATTTTAGAACATTATACAAATAAAAATTTATTAAACAAAAACACTTGAGTAATTCTTGAGTTATGCATGTCTACCGAGTTGATATTTCAGAAATTAAACATTACACTAAAGTGGCCTAATACCGAAACAAAAGGAACTTGTCTGTTGTGCCTATCGAGGTTTATATAACTGGGGTACTCGACATCGCTCAGGGAATTGATATGAGATTGTGTGGTGGTTGAAATAAAAAGATAAACTTTAAAATATAAGAGGTACAATTTTTTATTGAAAATATATTCTAACTACAATCTTCTATTTACAATACTTGTTCATAAACAACACTATTGATTTTGTTATCCGGATTATATATGTATAATTTTTTGGAATTTCCTATTTGAGAGTAAGCTACGTATAGTTCCGTGAGAAAAGCAGGGGTCTTTAAGGTTGATGCTGCAATATTTTAAAGTTTTTCCTTGCTCTTTGTTAATTATAAAAATATTGGCTAATTTGATTGGAAATTGTATTATTTTAAATTTGAATGGCAGTTCAGTAGAGATCAGTGGTATTGTGGGAATAAATATTGTGTGTTCTTTGTCCATTCCAGTCATAACATCGACTTCGACCATAGACATCTGAACACCTAGACCACGCATAGCCTGTTTAAGAGCGATCCAACATCTCAAGACCATTATTCTTCTGGTCCATAATGGTTCGTGTACGACTGATACGACTAACATATTTGCCAAGCTTCTTATTTTTCATGGCGACTTCTTATTTATAGAGTAATAATCAAAGACATTCAGACGTAATTGAAAGGTGGTCGTTGAAATAGTTATTACTGATTATTCAGAAACACCTGCAGATTAAATTATGTACCAAATTTATATTTTACAACACAAAATAAAAATTTTCATTTGTGAAATAAGGGTAACATCAGTCGATATCGATCGATTGAGTTAAGTGCGGCAACACAAGAAAATATAATTTAGGCGTCCGTATGAATTCGCAAGCTTTCGTCGCTAGTCGGAATATTGTTGTTCGTTGTTCTATTCATAATTTGAGTGTTGCTACTACGTTTTACGAATTTATATGCTTCTACTCAGGTACACTGTTGCCAAAATTTTCTATAGGAAAATTTTGTCTCTCTCTTACACATGGAAAAGACCAAAACAATTCTCTAACAATAACAGATCGCCTTTGGATAAATGTTATGAATGAAACGCTTCGTCTAGGTGTTCAGATGCCTATGACTTCGACTATCTTATTTGATAGCTGTTTGACAATCATACTCGTTCCATTATATAGTTTTGGTGAGTTGAGATTTCTGAGTAGTATTATAGGAGATCCAGTTTTCAGTCGAAGGTTTTGTAATGGCATTCCTGGTACTTGCAAAGAATTTAGAACTCATTCTAATCAAGCTCTATTTCTAATCATTGTTACAACACAGAAAATGTCCCAACAATCAAAAATAACATGTTATCATGTGCAAAATAACTTTTGAATACGACTCGACTAGTTCCGAGAGCTCCCACAAGGCACGATGCGTGAAAACAATCACCGAAAATAGCATCAAATTAAGCACGAGTTCAAGCAACCAACCGTGCACGCGATGTCATTTTCATACACGGAAGCATGTACAGCACCATGCCTAGCCCCCGTCATGCAGCAAAACATACTCCGTCTGCAGCGGGCTTAAGTTAAGCGTAAGATTACCATTGTTCCAATGTTTTCGTCATTTATGATCACGTCTCGAAAGTGTATGTATTCTTCCGTGCGTAGTTTTTCTGACTCACTCTCATATAAAGCAACCGTTCTGGTTCTATTTTTGCTTACATATCTACCAGGAATTGTTGGAATAAACGGCGATTGTTGAGAATGTAATTCTATGGTTCATTGTCTCTGATCATTAAGCGGCAAGCATATAATTCCATAGAAGTGACTTTTTTTGTTTTCTACGCCTGTTTCGGGTTGAATTTGTTTCACATTAAAATGATATCATCATCTGAACGGTGTACCTCTGCAATGCGTTGTTGTCCTCTTCTTCTTTGTACAATTATGTCACGGCTTTTGTTCTCATTGTTATCATCGACTTTCATGATCTCCAGGTGGTCTCTTGTCGGTTCGAATCATTACTTAATAGTTATCAGAAATCATTCGGGCTACTGCTGTTTTAATAAGAGAATAAGTTGATTGTATTTGTGTAAGATTCTCTGTACATCTTGGATTATTTCTCATCATAATCCACTGATGTTTGTGCCTGATCAATTTCTGTTTCTTTATTTCCGATGAAATATAAATATATAAATCAAATCTTTTCATTAAGAAATACACTTTTCATACTTCATTTTCGACATAATATGACACATACTTCTTTGAATGCTTCCTCTTAGATCTGCTTATCGCACTATTCTACACAACAACTCACGCGGCGGATTGACTCTGCTTATATACCCCCCTCGACTGTTCCGTAAATATTTAAGATAATTCCATTCGAGAATGGTTCCTTACTTCAATATTATTTATACCGGGATTGATTTATAATTGAATGTCATGATTGGTATTAGGCAGGATCAGAAGTCGGTCTCATATGGGTTTAAAGGGCTATCTTTCTCATTTTGAGCCCTTGGGGGTTGAGAACATTCCAGAATGTTGTGGAATGCTCTCGAATGCTCTCTAATGGACTGTTCTAGAAGTTTCTAGAGGGCGAAACATCCAGTCCTTCTAGATTCAAAAGCACGTCCTACAGGTAAAAATGGGATCCTTCTTCGTGGACGGGAGAGAGAGAGAGTGAGAAAGAGAGAGAGAATAGTTACCACATCATATAATTCCCATCATCGTACCAGGACTCATTTTTCAGTTTTAGCGGACACATTCTACACTTTCTTTTGTATTATATATTGGTTTCGTTTGATAAACCTAATCTAGTGCGTGGCTGCAAGCTAACGTTGACTGACTTTGATCAGAAATTTATTATAATTTATTTTCTTGTAATACATATTTTTAAATACTTAATTTTTTTTACTGTCAGAAATTCCTGAATATGCCAATGCATTAAGATTAAAAGTAATGTTTCAAGAAAGGAATCCGATGTTAGGCCAGTTTATATTATCCTAAAATAAACATTGACACTTGTACAGGCTGTCCAGAATAAGATTCATTACCCCCTATCTCAGAAACGAGAAAAAGTGTTGGGATAAAATCTTTTTGAATTTCTTTGAATTTTTTATTTTGATTTCTGTCATGTTTAAATACAGATATCTACTCTCTTATTTTAAATAGAGCACGCTATATATTTTTTGATTCTTGGATTCTACATGAAATTAATGCATTATTCATACACCTGCAACTGTCATTTTTTTCTTATGGAATATAGATAGATCTGTTTCCACTTAAGAGACTGCTGAATTCTCTTGAGAAATGGGGCCTTTCAATGCCAAAAGCGCAGATAGATGACAGCGTGAGCTCTGTCTCAGTAGATATAACATGGACAAATGGACAATACCCACTCGATTCTAACAATTCTAGGTACATTATTACTAGAAATCTAACATAAAAGCATAATGCATGGCTACAAAACGTAAATGACATGAACGTAATTTCTCCAGTTCTTAACAAAATGCTACTACATCTCAGAGAGATCAAAATAATTTATGTCGCACAAACTTACTTCTCTACACAATTTGGTCGTTATTTTGGGCGGTATACGGTATCGTAGTTTTAGTAGTAATTTTTAAAATATGTCTTTGATATAAATTTCTAACAACGGAGTTTCTCTGAAATTTCTTACTCTGAAATTGTCAAACATGGCCAATATTTTGATCTAAAAAATATGAACCGGTATTTTTAAAAATATTTTTAGAAATACCCAGTATAATATCCACAAATTATAATTGTAAGCTTACTTTAGTATATGCATTCAATTGGTTCTAATCATACTATTTTAAATTAAGTAAGATTTTCTTTCTTTTCTTTCTTTCAGGAAATCCAACTGTACCCACATAAATACTTTATATTGATTAGTTGAGTTAAATAACAAATAGATAACAGCAAGAAACTTCCTAGCAAACAAAATGTTTACCTTACCCTCATTAGACTACTAATTGGTAAAATTCAAGTTCCCAATTAATTAGAAGTATCCGCCACTAGTTCCTAGATCAAGTCTCTCATCCTGATTTAAAATTTTAATTATTTATTTTTCTTGAACGGAAGCGAAACGAGTGTTTGTGGATGTTTTTATACCATCTATATTAAAACAATAAAAAAAATCTAGTAGCAATTTCCTAAAAAATATATCACAACTACATTTGACATAACACGGTTAAATGGTATTTTTCAAATATTTGCTTTTTTCTATTCCAGAGAAATCACAGCGGACGTTACGTCCCGGAAAAGGGGTCATCTGTACGAAGTATCAGCCACGGCAACGTTGCTAGCTTTAAAGGACCCCGAGGAGTTTTCGTGCAAACTTCATATCCCAGAAGCCAACTATACAAAGAAAAAGGAAACCGTATTTTATCCAGGTCAGTTATCTATTTAACCTGGAGTTAGAGATAGCGCTGTGTGGGGATGTATATTTACCATTCAATGAGTTAGAATGGTAGAAAATAAATAGATGGAAAGTAAATAAATACTTGTCTTATTTGCGTATTTGATTTTATTCTTGACCATGCAGGTTGTTGAAGTTATTTATAGTAACTGAAAACTGAATCATTAGAGTAAAAAATATATTTGTTATTACTTTTTAACAATCTACTCGTCTGAATGGAATTGATTGAGATTATGTCACAATATGTGATCTAATTGCAACTCATAACTATCATCACTATCCCAATTAAAATACAAGTAGATTTTTTTGATTGACTGAATTATGACAATATGTCTTATTTAACCTTATAGCACCTATCTAGTCTATTCTATAAAGGAAATAGAATAACTGAATAACCTTTATATTGTCTCAAAGGTGTGTTTATAGAGCCTCAGTTATACTTCCGACGAGTAGGCAAAACTGAGTAAGTATTCTGAAGGCTTATATTACGAGAGCCCACGACCAAAACCATGTATCATAGATACAACTAACGTAGTGTATGTATGTATGTATATAAGTATATAGGTGTGTATTTATTATTTTTTTTTATAATTTGATACTTAAATTTGTAATAATTAATGATAAGATAATAATTAATGTAATATGTATTACCACCTACATCCAAACTTAAGAGTCTCGTAGGTTATTTTTTGTTTATTGACAAACTATTATTTGTTATTCCTAGATTGTTAATAAACTAACTTCAATACGGCCGAAACTATATAAAATCGTTAGACTATATCAGTCTGAACCCAACTAGGTAGGTAGTAAAGGTCAAAAGTGTAGCAACTGATTGGAAGGCCATTTCTGCTGTTTCAAAAAACGGCAGTCAGTATTATAGCAATACGTCTGATATTGAAAATGTACATAGATATTGTCATTTTATGATGTAATAGTTTGTTTTCAGAAATTCTCCGCGTAGCATATAGCCTGAGCGTATTTTTAAAAATGTCAAAATATTTTGCCAACCTGAATCATAGCAACCGGGATAATATTTTTCTAACCTTTTGTATTGTTGCCGGGATTACGAAAAAACGGTTTTCAGAAATATTCTATGTCGCCTATACTCCCAAAAACGAAAAAAAAAATCCGGAGGCGCCTGGCAAACGTAACAGCGTTTGCTACGCTCTTATGGTGGGAAGGCCTTCTTTCTTGTTAGTTTTTGTTCCTCTCCCTACTACATACAGCCCACATCAATCATGATATGTGTTTTGAATATTCGGTTAAAAATGGTTTTCTTAACCAAATAATTAACGAATATTTATCTAATTATGATGCCTTCAATCTCCGCCATGTAAAACATATGTCTATTAAGCTAGTACATCCACATAAGAAGGCGCACTTGGGAATAGTCCAATAATTTGTTGCTATATTTTTACGGCAAACTCCATTTTGTTGTTATTGCCGTTTCTGAGAAAACGCAATGCGCGCTAGGTTGATATTAATCTAGTGTAGCCACAGGCTTTTACCTTACTAAAAAGTGATATAACTAAGTTCACAGGAATTTTTTGTTAATTTGTTGCTATAAATTGATGATATACCAACATTTTCATGCAATTCACGCTAGGTTAATATTAAGCTAGCGTAGCCATACGCTGTTACCTTGGAAAAAAGAGGTATCAAGAAAAACTTAGTGCACAGGAATTTGTTGCTGGGTAAAAACGTGTAAAAAACAAAAGTCCAGCTATTTTATTTAAAAAAAATATCTTCTTGATATTTCAGTAAACTCATGAGCACATTTATTTATTTTCTGCCCTTAGGCTTTCAGAAATATCAAGAGGGTAGCTTTTTCTAACGAAGTAGCAGGATATTTTTAACTTTTTGGTACGTTTTCACCCAGCAACAAATTGGCAACAAATTATAGAGTTAGAAAAGATGTAAAACATCGAGTATTTGTTAATTTCGTGCCCATAGGCTCAAACAAATATCAAGAGGATAGCTTTTTAACCAAATAGCTGGATATTTTTTACTTTTTGATAAATTTTCACCCAGAAAAAATTGGCAACAAATTATAGAATTACAAAAAGTCGTGAAACATCGAGTAATTGTTAACTTTGTGCCCATCTCCTAATCTTGTGATCATGAGATTACTGAAATATTAAGAAGATATTTTTTTAATAAAATGTCTGAACTTTTGTTTTTTTAAACGTTTTTACCCAGCAACAAATTAGCAACAAATTCCTGTGCACTTAATATTTTCTAAGGTAACAGTGTGTGGTTACGCTAGCTCAATATTAACCTAGCGTGAATTGCATGTAAGGGCTGGTATGTCTTCTTAGGGGTTGTATTTTTGATTACTTTGACATCATCAGTTTATAGCAACAAATTGCTGTGCACTTAGTTATTTCTTATATCACTTTTTAATAAGTCAACAACGTGTGGCTACGCTAGCTTAATATTAACCTAGCGTACATTGCGTTTTCTCGGAAACGGCAATAGCAACAAAATGGAGTTTGCAGTAACAAAATAGCATTAAATTAGCTACAAATTATTGGACAATTCCCGAGTGCGCCTTTTTAAATGGATGCGCTAGCTTAATAGACATAACAGAATTGGGTAAGCATTTATTGTGATCCCAATATATTGCACCAGTATGGAGCAACGCTCATACCAAAATTCTAACCGATCTCAACCCGGCAGATTAAGGATGGTTTGAAGTCGAGGGACGCTTCCAGTTTTCCTGGTTTTCTGGAAAGCAATCACCAGAAATGAGCGACGTTGTTTTGGACCACAAATGAACTCCCGAAACAGGTGTAGTTAACATGGCTTTTACTGTTGCATTTTTATAAACAAGTTGGTAATTTTTACTGATATTTATTTTAAAGAAGCCTGACGATTCCGAGTCTGACAGCGTTTAAATACTTACACTTTATGTGACTTTAAATAAACCGTTTTGTTCTTCAATACAATCCCACATTCCTTTAGCGCCATTTATTTAAGTCCTTCAACTTCCGTTTTACGTATTCAGGTAAATTATTTGTTAATCGTTTAATAATTTCAGGGTCGCAACTTATTCATTGGCTTATAAGATAGACTTCAATATGCCTCAATACAATTTTTAAATTATTTCGTAGTATCGAAATGTTTTCTGATAAAGAAGGTGCTACACAATTTTTTTCTGATATAAATTTTTTTCTTTATTTGGGCAACTTATTTCATTATGTCGAACAATTTTCAGAAAGTTTGCTATGGTACCGATCGGTACAATTGTTCTACATTTTCAAACCGGTCTTGAAATTTAATGCGTCCATTTTTTCTTATGAAAAATATTCTTTTCGCATAAACTAATCCAACTTTACTCGTAACTAAGATTTTCAGACGGATTACTATGATTATTTTTTTATGTTTTATTTTTAAGTGATCTTCCGGGTACGCGTTACACTCCTGACTTCTGAAAAACATATTTCCGGTATCTTAGAGCTAGCGTTCAACTACAGTCCGAAAATCAGACAGATTGCTATGATACAGTTCGGTAAACTTTTTTGACACTTTTGAAAATTCGGCTATGTCAAACGCTACGCGGAAAATTTCTGATATTAGTATTTTTGAGTTTAGGATAATCAAATCTATCATTTGTATGCGGCTTTGGTCGTAGGTATTGCTATGAAACAAAAATTTTGGTCGTGGTCTCTCTTACGATTACTCTCATAAGATTCTAGTTTGGAATCAATCGTGGAATGCACAAGGAACCAGTGGCTTAAACAGTACCTAAATAGTGATAGCATAACATTCGCTAGGTTTGAGAATTTTTTCCTGAGAAAAATCGTAAATTAAAAGTATTCCGTCCCATAAAAGTATCTACATAAAGACTTCATAACACTTTAGTAGATTATGTCAGTTGGGTACACGTTGATAATTTTCGAACTTGATTTGATCTCTCATCCATATTTGTTTAAGACCTAACATATTAGGAAGGTTAAATTTTAGATCGAACTAATAAGAATCGAGTTGGAGAAAAAATCAAAACACGCATATCCAACTTTTTTGAAATTCAGTGCAACATTGCAGACTAATATCTGTGTTTCTACTCAATTTGTAGCAAACCTACATGCTTTTGAGAAGATTAAAAAAAATATTGAAATAATTTTGGAAGCGGTTTGACTGAATTAACTCTTAACTTAAGTCTTCAAATAATTACAAAAATAAATAAAATTGGTGGAAGAAACTTCGTCCTTCATTCCATCTTGATTTTTTTCCCAGCTCGTAGTGTAATTCTCATAATGTTCCATTCGAAATATTATGGCACTTGCCATGCATAAGAAGAAGATTCATAATATCTTTGTAAGAATATTAATTATTCTCCATTATAACTTTCGATAATTTTGAAGCAACTTAGAAACTGACAGGTATGAATAGCTATCATTATTTATTAAAACTATGATGTCATGAGCATGTTAATCTTTTATGATAAAAATGGAATGTTTATCAGCAATTAGAAATTCAGTTATCAAATAATATACATGTTGTATTTAAGGAAATTGACTTTTGATTTTTTATAACCATTCCCGCAGACATTCTTTTTGTAAACCACATGTTTAATTTATTGCAGTTCGTACACAATACAAGTTACCTTAACATTTATTCTTAAGATCTAAATAAATCTGAACTAATAACATTGTAAATAGATTTACAAATATTATTTTTGATGTGACTGTTTTTCCTGAAAAAAACTGTTCAGTAATGAATATCTTAAGAATGGTCTTAAACAAGTATTGGACATTGTTAACAAGAGTAGCTTCAAATTGGATTTTCTATCTAAAAATAAATAATATACGGCTAGTCTTGAAGATCACCTTTTAAACATATACACACATAGGTACTAATTGTGTTTTCTTACCCATACCTAGCAGATTGAATAACATCGTATTATTATTATTATTGTAAGTATGAAGTAAACTTCATAGAAGAATTAGTCAAACTTAGAATATTGATATTGACGAGATATTTACTTGATTCTTATTTAGTACTGTAGTCATAATATCAATACTTATCAAAACTTACTACTTACTAGTTAGTATATATATTAACATAAACATGTTTTTGAGCGTCCTACTTTTTGACTCAGTAAAACATTCCAATATCGAAACTGCATTGAACAACAAATCCAATTGCAAAGGCCTTCGACAATTTATATTTTTGGCTCGTTTTTCGTTATCCGTAAGAGTAGCCGTGTCTCTAGCTCGCTCCTTTCTCGACGATCTCCTGAGGCTAACTGCTAGCATTTTACTTGAGAGGAAGTCGGGTAAAAAACGCTTTTAACTTGCCATTTAAAGTCAACTTTTAGCCATCGGCGCATTTTCCACTTATCTTTATACACAAACATCCAGAAACTCGTCCAGTTACCACCCTTGGGCCCCTTATCAACGACTATTCAGTTACTTAACAATAATTTGAAAAGTTCTCTTCTGCCATGGCTGTAAGACTTTAATGCTTGAAAGATCATTTCCAAGTACTTATTCTATGATTACGGTGCACTCATCCACTCTTTTAATGAGATATTTTAAGAATTTGAGTGAATTTGTATTTGTTTAGCCTAGTCTCTTTAGCTTTGTCTGGGCCGGAGAATGTTTTTTGTTAGAATATTACTGAAAATATCCGAACATAGAAAACCAATGAATATTTTCCAGTCACTGGAATGTATTTGTTATTGTTCTTATGATTAGTATTTAAAATTTTTTTATGTTAGTATTTCTCATTGCCAGATTAGCTACAATATAGCTGTACAAATTCAGCAGTGTTTGGATTTCTCACATGGAAATATAAAATCTCAATATTTCCCATTGTTATAATGACAGCTTAGCCGTTTGAGCGGCTGAACTTGTATAGGCACATAAGCAATATCATTCAAATAAATGACCACTAAATTAATTTTCAATTCTTACGATAGTTAAAGCTAGAAAATCTAATTAGTTTGAGCGCCATAATATAATAGATATTCGTTTGAGGTGATTCCTTTAGTCAAAACTAGTTACAAAATTAAATAGATCTCGAAAGTCATAATTATGATAATGGAATCTGAAATAATATAAAAAAAGTCTATCATCCATACATCCTGCTCGAATATTTAAGATGTAAAGAACATAATCTAATGTCATCCCATTATCGATCCACAAATCCCACACTGCAAAATGAATTACCAATCTGTTTTCTTATTGGCATCTTGTTCAATGTGCTACTACTACCTCTCTCGAACTTTAAACGAATAAGAAAAAGGAAAAAGGAATGTTTACTTTAACAATGTCAATGTTTTTCGGAAGGCTTAACCAGGGTTTTGCATAAAGATGTGTTTTTCTTTGGCAAAGCGGGCTCGAAGCAAATCCCGGATAAATCCGAAAAATATAAGAAACGCACGCAAACCTGTAGCAATACACCATTAAGATGGATTTTAAGCGCATCCTGGATGGGGTAAGGAAGGGGTTCGGGATGGAAGTGGTATTCATTGTATAATTAGATTCGAAAACAGGAATTTGTGGAGTTGCATATTATCTGGATGGGCTGGCAGTGTAGACAGTTTTCTTGTTAAATTTTATTAAGTTGAAAGGAGGCAGCACAACTCCTTAAATAATAAGCCTAATGTACACTTATTGCGAGGATGTCTTTTAATCCATTTTAATTAAGTCCTTTACATTCCCATGTTTTTCAACGCATATTTATAAATTTGTGAACAGGAATAGAATAATTGTGGCTTATATTATCTCACGTTGCAATAGACGCTTCGTGACGATTCTTTCAGAACCAAGTTGACAAATTATCAATTCTTGATATATATTCTGCACAAATAAATGTTCTAAGAATAAATATATTTTTAATTAAAATTGCATATATCTTATATGTTTATACCTATAGCATATTTGATACCGTGGAACATTTTGAAATTTTCATTTCGATTCAGGTAGCTCATCAGTGACTGATTACGGAAAATGCACTAAAGATATAATTATTTTTCTCTTATGAAACTATTATGCAAAATCATGGGATTTATTTAGATTATTTTTAAATTATAGCTCGTTCATTATTTATCAGTTCATTATAACTAAGATAACAAGTCCATTTGAATACTAAATGTTAGTCTACCGGCTAATTTATTTTGGCAACACAACATAATTTTTGACCGAAGAACCCAAACGGAGGAAGTATACAATCGAATGTCTGCTTTTTTTGGTTTGTGCGCGCCGCGCTGTATATAGGAAACGTATTCAGATTTTGAAGATTTTTGTTTCATTTGAAAGAGGAGACTTGTTCCCATATTCGTAAAAACACAAATGTTTGAACATTTCCTAAAAGAGTTATGGTTTCCGAGTTACAGCGATATTAAAATCCCAAATATTTATATTTTCTCTATATGCAGAGGGCAGTTTCTTGTGAAAATTGAAAATTGGTGGCAACCAAATTAAAGACCAAATTATTTGTTGCAACGTTTATATTGAACCTTTTTTCCATAAAGTTACGATTTTCGAATTTCAGCGGTGGTAAAGTCAAAGATATGCGTATTTCCGCGACGATGTTCTTAGATTTCTGAATAATAACAAGTACAAGCAAAGAATATGTGTAATAATATTAGTGATTGTTCAAAAGTGAGAAATAAATATTTCTTACAAAGAATTGGACCGACGTTATTAGTATTAGTTGGTGCCCTGGAAAAAATAAAATAATATTAATTCTTTTGATGTTGGTACTTGTGAAGTCAGTGCCAAAAGTTTTCAATCTAACAGCAATTGCACAACTTCAAAACTATTAACACCAGTAGAATTAATATAATTTGCTATTTTTCAATCCACAACTAATAACGTTGGTACAATGTTTTAAAAAAATATTGATTAGGTATAACATCCCATATTCAAGAATATCAACGAATACTAGGTCAAAATGACCGATTTTGCCTGCATGTTTAATTATGACGTCTTGTCCGGTTATGTCAACTGGTTGAATATCCCAACTCCCAATTTAGTTGATAGTAAGAAATCTGAATCATACAAGATATAATGATCACTCAGAAATAAGTTTTGGTAAAAATTTTCACTTCATATGAAAATTTCTAATAGTTTTCCTAAAATTTACAAAACGACCATCAAGTACTTTACTGGAATTTGAACAGGAGAACATATGTCCTGTCAGCTTATTTAGTATACAATTCAGAAGAGGCGAGAGTAGGTACCTATCTTTTTGAAATATGTAGCTTTTCTTGAAATATAAGAACCTACCTGTTGTCACTGATTGGGTATATTACTGACTATATTCCAAATTGCCGTGATAATCTAGTCATAAGATATTAATACACGAATATTATTAGTGAAAATAGGATAAAGTAGGTATTTAGATGAAAATAGGGTCGTCTTGATTGGAATACCATAAAACAAAATTATGAAAATCAAGATTTGACATATCGGTAATAAAGTTAATAGCTCATGTACCGTGTGATTTTCTATAATGTCCTCCCCCTTCAACTTGTTTGTTTTTCACTTTAGAAAAACATGTTGAATATGATAGTTGTTGGGTGTATTCTAGGCTATTTGCAGGACATATTTTTGTTTAAGCAGGGTGTCACATAAGCAAATGCCAAAACAAAGTCTCCTTTTTTAAAATGTATATTATTGCATTTTTGAACTCTATGGAGAATTTTAAATACGTTTTATGTATAATGTCCTATACCTATCTTAAATTGTTTTAGAAATATTAATAATTGAAAATCGACAATCTGGATGAAATTTAATTAGAGATATTTTTGAAGAAAATTAAATAATAATACAAATTGAGTTGCTCCACAGGGCCTCCATCTTGCTCAATTCATCTGATGAATATTTGTCAGAGTTTCTCTAAAGATCCTGTTATAACACCTGAATGATTGTCATTCAGATCATTTATTTCATTCCTAATTAGTTGTTGTAGGTGTTCTATATTCTCAATATGATTCTGGTAAATGCGATTTTTCAAATATCCCCATAGAATCACGTTCATTGTGGTAAGATCTGGACTATTAGCAGGCCAGCTAAGTGGTGCATTTCTACTACCAATCTATATTCGAAACGTTGGTTTAAGTGATTTCTCACTCTTAAGGTGATATCAGGTGGGGCTCTATCCCGCTGGAACACGATGTCTCCTAAGTTCTGCAAGGGCAATTCGTCCAGAAAGTCTTCGAGTTCGTTTTTGAGAAAGTTCAAATATGAGTCCCCATTTAAGTTTCGATTGAAAAATGAGGTGCAATGATTTTATTATCTATTGGTCCATACCCAACGTTAACGGAATGCCATTCGACGCAAAGGAGGACTTGTCCGTCTACAGCATGTTTCTTAAAAAGTTAGGATCATTATTACTTCTTTCCAGCATAAGGCGGCAAAATTATACTCTATTTTCTCTGTGCGTCTGTGTTAATTTTGGGGTTGGTCTGATCTTGAAAAGCTTGTATCCAGCATTCTTGAGAGTCTTCAGAACTGTTAAATAGGAGGTATCATTCTTGTAATTTTTTTGAAATATGCCTTATGGACAAATTTGGATTCTCTTGCACATAAAGTAATATAACAAGTTGCGCATCTTCGTTACCATTCACCAGTCTCTTCTGCCTATTCAGACTTGATGTTTGTTGAAATTCTTTTAATTGTTTTTTGCAAGAAGTGTGCATTCTTGGATTTTCTAGTCTCATTGCGTTGATACGGCATTATGGTTGTTTCGAATGAATGAACTAACGATATTTTTGAATTACTTGACAAAGTTAACTGCCACTGTCACTTAGGGTCAGTTTTGGTTTGCCAATATTTAGATTTTCAATTATTAATATTTCTAAAACCGTTGAAGATAGGTATAGGACATTATACATAAAACGTAACTAAAATTCTCTGTAGAGTTCAAAAATGCTATAATATACAGGCTGTTCCATTTTAAAAAAGGTTACCTTGCTTTGGCATTTATTTATGTAACACCCTGTATAAACAAATATATTTCCTGAAAATAGTCTAGAAAACATTCTACATCTTTCATATTTAACTTTTTTTAAGTGAAAAACAAAAAAGTTAAAGGGAGTGGACATTATAGAAAATCACCCGGTCCTACATTGTCGAGTTAAATCAAAATGTTTATATGGTAGATGATAAAATTTCTGTTTCTAAGTTCTTAGCTTACTTTACCTAACATATACCTTTGTTATACCTACTTAATTAGTTTTCTTGAATGTTTAATATATTCAAGGAGGCCTTACGGCATTGATTTTTCAATTTGTTTTGAGATATTTTTATACTGTGCCAAAGAAAACTTAACTAAACGGTTTACTTTAACTTTTCCGCAATGAAAACGGTTCTTATGTTTTGGAATGTTGTAGGCGGGGGACGACAAAGAAGAAAGTTTGAGAACAGAATTTAGCCACATAAAAGATTGCTATCTCAAGCTCCCTAAGCAAATTAGTATATAGCTTTCTAAACTTCTTATAATTATAATAGGGCTTTCAACACAGCAACTTTTCAACACAGGTCGCGCATAAAAAGCGACTATTCTAACCATAGCCTATACTACCCTTGAAGGATTTTAATCAGCTAGAGAATACGCACATTTGTGCATCATAAAATCAAAATCAGTATAAGGATATAAGGTAAAGATATTCACTTTCAGATTTTTATGGAAATACATTATCATTTGGTTGAACTTCTCTTTTGCCAATTGTGATAGTAAATTATTTCACTCAATCTTCCTTTGATTTTGAAACACAATTACGTATCGACATGATTTCTTGTGCAGAGATAGAAAATACTGTTATCGATAAATATCCTTTAGTATTTCGATCATCAGATAAATAAAGGAAAAATAGAAAATCCAAATTTGTACAAAATTGATGATTATTCAATTTATTACAATAATGGAATGATAATATCGCTGATGGTGTAGTGATATATGTTCGAAGTAGCATTGATCACACAACTGAAATAATCTCCAATCAGAGTATCTTTAAGATCCTGAGCTGCAAAGTAAAAATAAATAATAACGTAACCATTCTTATTTCTGCTGTATATAGAAGTTATGATTCAAGTGAAATCAAACTTTTTGAGACTATGACAAAAAAATAAGGCACTATTTTATTATAGGTGATTTTAACATTAATATTTTGAAGGCTGATGATTTTTCTAATGAGCTAATTAATAAATGTTATTCTTCGGGATACTTTCCTCTGCTCATATCTATTACTAGGCCAAATAACAACGAAAATGATAGGACTTGTATTGATAATATGTATGTGAAAACTAATCTTAAATTAATTGCTCTTAAACATGCACAACATTTTACTGATCATTTTCCCTTTATCTGATCATTCAATTGTGATATACCTCTCCCTGTATGTCCCAATTTAAAAAGAATATTGTTAACAACAAAAAATTACTCTATGTGATCCAAATCTTGCAATTGAAGCGCCTGATGGCAAAAGGAAACAAGCCACACACTCCGTCAAATTGAGATTAAATCATTTTTATAGGATAGCAAATGAAAGTAAGCCACCAGTCATGGGAATTCGGTAATAAGGCAATAGATGGCGCCTCAAAAGCTTTATTTTTTTGCCGTAAAAGATTTTCATTGAATATTTTGTCGAAGAACGCAATAAGCCATACACGATTTAAAATGGATGCTGTACAAAATAACTCGGCTAAGAGGAAATTATTTGATTATGATAGTGACAGTGATGATAGAAATGTGGATTTTAGTTCTGACGACAGTGTAGAAGATGGGAATTATAATCCGTCATCCTCATTTACATCTGAGAGTGGAGAATCTGTAAATTTGGTAAGTAAATATTAATGTGACATATTTCCTTTTATCGCAAAATTTCTGCATGTTTTTTTTACGCGTAGTAAGCCTAAAAAGTATTTTTTATACAGAAAACAAATTTTTTTCTAAAAATTCTATATTTAAAAAATAGAACGAGTACCAATACATGCAAGGTACGATAATTGTTTTTTTAATTTTATGACAAAATAAAATAAATACTGTTCTTAGGTGTTGTGGCTTATTACCTTATTAACCCAAAATCTTCATTTCAGATTTTTTAACCAAACTTTTGATTACAGATTGAACCTGAAAATAAAGCTGTCACAAGGGGGTTCTTTCACCTGAAAAAAATCCACCTCCCGATGGAGACAAATAAATACTGATTGTTGGAAAAAGAAAAAGAGAAAAAAAGAAGAAGTTTAGGGCACATCTATAAAACACACAAAGAGCTCGAAAAACCACCAAAAACTTTAGGTGAAGCTTGTACATGTAGCAAAAAATGTAGAAGTTCTTTGATGGGAAAAGAAACAGAAATTTTTTATTATTTTTGGGAACTTGGATCGCATGAAAAACAAAATAGTTATTTATTTGGGCAAATTCAATCATTTGAAAAAATACGTAGTTACCCAAAAAAACTAAACGTCAAAGATCTTCACGGAAATTCACTTTTAAATATTTCGTAAAAATTGATGGTAGCAATAAAGAGATTTGCAAAAAAGAATATCTGGTAGTGCATGGACTACAACATTCACAAAAACGAGTTTATAATATTTGTTTGCATTTATCTGAAGGGAACTCTACCCCTAAATCAGACAAACGGGGACGACACCGAAATCAAACGAATAAGTTGCAGTCTGTATACGACCATATAAAATTAATTCCGTACACTAGTCATTATAGCCGTAAGAAAAACCCAAATCGTGTGAATATTGACCACGATTTATCTGTGTCATCATTATACCGAGACTACTATATTCCCTGGTGTAAAGACAAACACATTAATTCTATAAAAGAAGATCGTTACAGGCGTATATTTTGCGGACTATATAATATTTCTTTCAAATTGCCTAAAAGCGATACATGCTAACTCTGCGATGCTTATGACATTGCACTGAAAGCAAACATTGAAAATAATGAAGTTCACTGTAAAGATATTCAAACGAAACTGGAGCTTCATCAACGAAGAGCCCAAGCTATGCAAGATGATTTAAAGAGAGGGGCATCAGAAGCAAATACAAATACTAAAAAAGAAGTTGTTACGTTTGATCTTCAACAGGCTCTGCCCGTTCCAGACTTAACGGTGTCTAAAGCCTTTTAATTACGAAAGGCTTGATTTTACAATCTAGGCATTCACCACTGTAATACAGATAATCCTTACATCTTTACATGGACAGAAGATTTGGCTAAAAGAGGTAGTGAAAAAATTTGCAGCATAATATTAAAATATCTACAAACTGTTTGCCAGGATGATGCTTCTAAAGAATTACTAATCTATACCGACAACTGTGGTGGTCAAAATAAAAATTGGACTGTTATGTCTCTTTGGCTGCAGCTTGTCCGAGAAAATAGATTATCTGCAGTTGAACATCGTTTTTTGGTCAGCGGGCACACACATCTCCCATCCGATAGGGACTTCGCCCTTATAGAAAAAAAAGATATCTTAAGCAAATTTTTCATCCCGCTCAGTGGTGTGACGCTGTACGTGATGCTAGAAGGACTCAGCCATTTGTTGTAGCTAGAATGAAGCAAAGTGATTTTTTCTCTTTCGAAGCAATTCAGAATCAAATCCACAAATAGCAATTTACGGATGAAAAGGAACCTTTAAACTTTAGTCAAATAAGGTGTTTCCGGTTTGAATCTAAACACCCCAACACGATGTTTATAAAGCACTATTTAAACGAAAACTTTGGAACCGTAAACATTGGTAAGAGAGGTATTTAAATTTCCGATTTATTACCACTGAATGAGCTCATGCAACCAAAATACAGTGCTCCTATAGTCATTAATGAGAATAAAAGAAAAAACTTGAAAGACCTGTTGCCATTTATTCCCCCTTTATATCATCCATTTTACCATGAACTAGGTGTGGACAATGAACCATTGTTAGAAGTACGCGAAGAACCTGAAATTGTACACTTGGATTCAGAATACGTCTGATTTTTTGTTCTATTTTTATAAGAATATAATTCGATTTTTTTTCTATAAATGGGAATAAGCCTCTCTCTCCAATTTTTTTTATAGTTCTAAGTTGTATTTTGACTTTTGAAATATTCCAATATGTTTGCAATAAATAAAGCTTTTTGTACACCAAATACCGTTCTTTTAGTTCCAAAATTGTGATTTGAGGATTTAAAAACAGATTTGACATTTAAATTTCTCGAAATGGTAATTATGTGGCTTGTTACCTTTTGCCACCAAGCGCTTCAATTGACTCTGTCATTAATGATATAAATTATGCTGTTCATAAAGCAACATTTACCTACCAAATTGCTAAGGCTAAATATAGGAAACCATGGATCTCTCCTGCTTTACTTAAAATCTGTTGAGCATAAATAATTCTTGTACAATATCTGGAAAAGAAATAATCAGTAAGATCAATTAAGAGTGAATATAAGAGATATGAAAAACTACTACATAAAGTCATAAAAGAGGCTAAAAATAATTATAAAATAAAAGTTGCGGAAAAAAGCAGTAAGGACCCTAAAAAGGTTTGGTGCTATATTAATGAAAAAATGGGCAATAAGACCGAAAAATTATCAAATTGAAAAAATAAAGTAGGCTGTGACCTTCTGTCTAATCCTCATATGGGGGCCAATGACTTTAATGATTTTTTTGTCAACATCGGCAAAAAACTTGCTAATAACATTGACAAGGTTCTTTTAATATAACATTAGATCAAAATAAACGTAATAATAAATCCATTTTTCTAAATTATACTGATCCATATAAAATAAATCTGATAATTGTAAGATTAAAGAACAGACAGCTTTGTAATTATCAAATTCATTCTACTATTACAAAAACGATGAGTTTTTACATAAGTCCAATACTATCTAATATTTTTAATTGTTGTATATACTATGGTATCTGGCCTGATGCACTCAAAAAGGCTGATGTAGTTCATGTTTTCAAAATTGGAGATCGTACTCGTAACAGTGCTCATGTCCTTGAAAAGGTTTTTGATGCTATTTATAATTGACTAAGTGGTAATAAAGCTGTGGCTGCCACTTTTATCTATCTTGATCTAAGTAAAGCTTTTGAGACTGTTGATCATCAAATATTATTGCAGAAACTATATCATGATGAAGTTAGAGGGATTGCTTTTAACCTTAGGGAGTGATAGAAAGCAAAAACTTAAAATAAATAATGTGTATAGTTGTGAAAAATCTATTGAAATAGGTGTACCCCAAGGTACGATCTTGAGACCACTATTATTTCTGGTAGTATTTGCATATGCTGATGACACTGCTATTTTGAGTACTGAAAATACCTGGCTTGAAGTCGAAACTAGCATGAATGAATACTTGAGCAAGCTAAATGACTGGTTCAAGAGTACCTACCTAATAAACTAACAATTAAAATAATAATTCCTCACATTTGGTTGTTACTCTAAAAGTCTACCTGACTATATATATTTCTATAAATAATTCAAATATCTCTTGAAAAGAAAGCTTTAAATATTTAGATTATAACTTGAAGTGGGATTTGAATATTAATAACGTAACTAATAAGTGTAGATATTATTTATACATATGTAAAAAAATTATCTCTTTAAAAAAGTACTTGAAACTATATATAATGGATAGTATTTATAATATTTTAAATTATGGAATAATAATTTGGAGTATTTGATGAAACTCCAAGAAAAATTTACTAAATTATTAAATTATGAGAATATTCCAAAAATAGAACAATTATATAGAGCTAAATGTATATTGCATCATTATGACGCATTAAGTAGTCAATTCACTTCATCTAAAAGTATAACTAGAAATAAATCTATTGTATAAAAAGTCTACTGCTCAAATAAATAGTGTATTTACAGTAATCACTTTCTTCAATAAACTAACTATTGAATTAAAATCATTAACAGTGTCGAACAAGATTAAGGTGAAAAAAATTCTACCATACTTAACTTAAGCATCTATAACTGAAAAATTATTTTGTATTATGTCTATTTAGAATAGTATCTTAGTTTCTTTCTTTTTTCCCCTTATTTATCCTTTATTTTCTTCACTTTCTTATATTTTTAATTTTATTTCCTTTTGTTGTTAATATTTTATTTTAAGGATAAGAGCTTGGACACGAAAGGGCCATGTACCTCTCTACCAAGTTATATGTTCACCGTATATCTCTCTCCAATAGGAGAATATATTGTTACGTATAAAATGCTTTGAATAAATGAAAAAAAACTGTTCTTGAAGGATCACTCTAGTGTCTGTTGTGTCCCATTGGCTGTTTGTTCGTTGGCTTGTTGGATCATTCTTTCTTTGTAACAACTATACGAAGAATGTGGAAGCTGACAGATGGCTTCGTGATGGAATGATGCAAATAAACAAGTTCAAAATATATATGGAAATGTTGAAATATTTTGTGGACAAAGTATTAAAAATAAACTTAATAATAAAACCAAAAGTTGGATCTTTAATATGTAGAATGAAATAGTACTTACCTACCTACGAAATCCTTTCCATATGCGTCCAACTCACACAGGAAAAGTTTTTCTTGTATTTTTTTATATAAATTTGGCAATATATTAAATTGTAATTGAGCACGTCTACTAAAACTGTTGTCAAAAAAATTCACCGAAGTGTTTCTATTGTCTATCTATTGGTTTGAACTTGAAAACGATTACCTATTTTTGGGCTGTATCCATCTGCTCTTATATTACTTGCTGAAACAGTCTGGAGTAATAATAATAAGCCCGAGCTTAACTCACTTTGATAGACTATCTTCAAAATTTAAATAGATTCTGGATTTGCTTCCCTAACGGATAAAAAGATACACTGAATGCCGTCATTAGATTCATCTTCTGCTAAGCAGCAATATGTTTCAAGAAGTGGAAGATGAAGAATGACTTGAATAAGCTATACCTCAAAACTAAATTAATTACCTATTCTACTTCTACACATGTATGGACTGATATCTCCTATTCTGCTTTGAGAAAAGAAATATAAATGAAAAATGAGCGATCTACCGACACGATTCTTTCTGCCATAGCCTTTGCAACTCATTTTTGATCGACGAACCCCAAACGGAGGAGGTATACAATTCGACTGTGTGCTTTTTTTACTCCTAAAGTTATTACCGCACTGAGCGTAACTGCACTGCAGCTACACGACATCACGGGTATCTATTTAGGAAACCGCACTGGAGCGACAGTATACAGAAAATGTATAAACATATCATTGCACCAGCGACAGGGACCCGACGTTTTTGTTAGTAGGTCAACTTTGTAGTGCTGTGTGATATACAGGAGTTACATTGCTGTATATGTGTTTTATGCCATTGAAAAAATATTTTGCCGTGTCGTACTGTGTCGCATAGTTGTCCACTCAGTGCACAAGTACCGTTACAAAACAAACAGGCAGATTAACTACAATGGCATAATTTTGCCTCGACTCACATTGATAGAATATGAGAAGCAAAGAAAAATATGCAATGTCTACTTTTCTATTTCTAAGAGAATCTAGCGGAAGGAAAAATCTCTAGGAAAAGGCTTTCGATTCTTTAGTTCGTGAAGTAGAATTGTCAGTTATTGTAACTGTGAAACGGATGTGTTTATATGAGATTGAGAATAGATAGTTGAGGTACAAATCATCTGTACCTACCTGAAAAGCAGTAGCTTAGAAATCTTGAATGTTATTTGCTTATCAGTCATGGTCCTTTAGTCATTCAAGTGAATTTTTAATTTAAATTGGAATTAATTGCAACGGTTTCATTTTTCAAGATTGTCAAAACAGACCTCAGCCAAATGATCTTTGATTTTTTTCATTTCATTTAATTAGTTTGTGACAAATTGCGCGGCTACAATCACAAGGTCGAACTTGGCGAACGTCGAAACGAAACTCTATTTCGCGTTCTACTTCCTATTTCAAGTTGCAACTTGATATACGTCAAATTATAGTCTTGAACTGTTTTCACAATCATCTACCCAATAAATACGATGGACTAATTTAATTTCAATAGAGAATATGGATGGCTGTCACTTGCGGCCAATGTAATTTCTATTTTCATTTCTGTAAATGCTGCCATTCCTTCCCCAGAGATTTGCGATGTACCAACTCAAAGAGTTTGACTGCTGAAAATGAAATTTCATTCAGTACACGAACAAAATCTATTGAATTTAAAAAGAATCTCAATCTTATTGAAAAAACTAAATTTTCATGATGATTCTTATCCTGGCTTGAGGACTCAAATGCTCATTAATGATAAATAAGATGCCACTTGAAATCGCGCCCCATCAGTCCGGCCTGTCTGTGTGTGACATTTTATTTGAAAGAGATATGGACTGTGCGTTGTCATTACAGAATTGGCTGTTCTATGAAAGCGACAAAGCGAGATTGAGATAAATACTGTAACTAAGAACGTGAAAAAACAAGACGAGTTAGGTGAGTGGTGGGGGTGGTATGAAAATTGGTGGGTAAGCGACTGTCGCAAAATCACAATGAGCATACGTCAATCAGTTTTCCTCTACAAATTCCTGGCTTGTAAATTAATATAAATATATTGAACAGATACTTGAGAGAAATTGTAGAGTTATTCAAAAAGAAAAATGTTCGGTTTCATTGCTTCACTAAAACTATACTTGAATTTATAGATATAAAATATATAATCATGACGAGATCCATTCTTCCAGCTATTCTTACATGACAGGTGGGCAGCGTTGTGTGAATTGAAAAAAATCAATAAGAATGGCTTGTAGATCACCGTCGAAAGAAGTAGCAATTTTTTTCATAAGCAATAAATTGAGGAGCATATGATTAACTTGAATAGCTACGTAGATTGAAAAATATATGCTTCTAAAGTTTAGGGATTCATTTGATTAGCCGAAAATACGTATATATTTCTGTTGCGGCTTGTAATATACGATTCACCATGCAGTTATTAGAAATTGATTAATAATCTTGGAATCGTAAGAGAGATAGGTACAATAATCGATGCTACAGTAAAGAAACACATAATCCTTTAAAATCTAACTTGCGGAATAGTAATAATTGATTCTTTACGAAACTAAACCACAACTTACCTAACAATCCGCTCGCAAACTCTATAGGCGGAAATGCTTTGCGCCGATCGTCACGCATCCAGCCATTTTATGATATGGGACGACACTCGCCGAATGCAGGGTAAAAGTTAAAGCTTAATCTTTATTTGATATTGTGCGAATATGAGTGAACTTAAAAGCAGATATTTTTGTGTGTTCTGCTAGATATGATATGATATTATAGATTTCTTTGTGAACCTGAAAAGCCCATATAATGATTTTCTGAAGTTTGAAATTTGTATCATTCAAGACAAAATATGTCAAACATATTCAAAACTGTCTGAAACATTTCAACTGTACTACTCATGCCCACAAAATATGTGATGAAGAATATACCTACTATACTTTGAAAAAATTAAACAGAAACTTAAAAATAATTATTTGGCGAGGCGATTACGAATCTTATTTTGCTGTATTTATTCAATGTGACTGTGACTTTATATAACTAAGTATGTGATGTAAATAAAATTTTATGTTCTTAATTGTTCTTTTTGTACTTTCTGACATGAAGATGGACATTTTTCGTGTTCATGTCTTATATACTCAAAACTCTATGGTAAGTTTCTGCTGAAAATTTATTTAATTTTCCTTGCATGAAATAAGATTTTTATGGATATTGTGCTCTAAAATATACATACAGTCTACTATGTATGTTCATTCATTTCAGTTAGAACATCATAAAAATTACCAATGGCATCCTCAGTCGCAAAAGTAAATTTAAACCTCCGCCATTTCAAAACTAACCGTCATATTTTGTTCATTTACAAACAAATTTTATTAAAATCTGTTTAAAAATGTGGTCTCCAGCATGTCACGAAATAGGTACGACATTAAAATTTCTTGTAACAGAGAATCGAAAACTCAGCAATTTCTATAAAATTTACCTTAACAGACATGAAATAATAAAAGAACGTGAAACAATATAAACATCTCTTAGCAACATAATACTCTATTTCTCATTAACTAACCGAATATATTATATACTTTATTTTTCTCATAATAGATCTTTCCTACCATTCAAGTTTATCATTTGTCAGCTAAATAGCAGGAGTAAACATTTTATTTTCCCTGGAAGGATACATCATGTTACGTTATTGTGTTCGAAGAACTATATTTTCTATTATATGTCGATCTAAAATCTGAAATACGGACCATTAATAAATTCTTAATACGGTTATGGTATATACCATCCCAGTATCATAAAATGGCGTCGTCAAGGTTTAATTTTCATGCTTCGCCAGATCAAAGGTACCGCCGAGAGTTTGCTAGCTGATTGTAAAGCAGTGACTAAACCATATACCTAATACTTCAGAATTACAACCGGCAACCTTTTTTATGACATGGGACCAATCACCGTTATCCACTGGCGTTGATAGATGCCCAATGGCTTTAGTGCCCAACGCCCGAAAATGGCAACTTATTACCGACGTTATTTCATCCACTGTTGCTTATGTCTATATATGTTCTTGAGTGTAGCATACACCCGAGAACACTGCATACACTACAAAATATTTTATACATAATAGAGAACATAATAAAAATTGATAGATTGCCAATTTAACGGCAGTGCCCCCGCCAAGTCGAGCACAGCCGTACTACCCTTTTCTCGAAGCAGTTCAGGCCATTTTCGCCCCCCTGTAACTTCGTTGTTGAGAAAGCTAGAAATCTGAATTTACAAAGACTTAGAGGACATAATATATCTAGCTATAGTTCGAAATGATATACTATTCATAAGATTAGTTTACGAAATATCGCCAGTCGAATTTCTGTAATTCTGTCACTGACACACTCACCGATCATCAAAATTCTAAGGTACTTCTGAGACTAAGAAACTTCAAATTTGGAATTTAGTTATTTTTTATGTATAATGAGAGGAGAAACTCAAACTCTACCAGTAAAACAGTAAATATACGGATTATATTGCCATATTCTGGTTGAATTATTGGGAAACGTTTATTAATAGCCATGCACATAAACTATGAGAAGAAACAAAGGAGAATTACATTCAAAAAGAAATGAGATCCATTAAAAAACATAAAATGTCAAAAATGCGTCTCGCAACACAGTCCTTCCAACGCAAAAAGTTGTGAGATCACATGTAAAACCAAGTCATTTAGCTCAGCTCCTATCTATGGAAGTACCTATTCAACAACATTTTCATAAATTTGATCTAATTATTTACTCACCATCGTCACCGAATAATTATTAGACATCTTTATTTCTATAATACATGTTTAATGACTTGGCAGTCGAAATACAATAATCATTCAAAAATTAGAGTATTTTAAATAGTAGTTTATTCTTACGTGATCATGTTGTCCTGATATTTTAATATACCTACCTACATCCTACATATACACTGTTTTGAAACCTAAGTTAACGTTAGTGTATTAATATTCCATTGGTATTTGATTTTTTCTGTCAGTGAGGGAGCCGTGCGATTGCCGAGTCATTATAAATGTATTATAGAAATAGAGATGTCTAATAATTATTCGGTGACTATAAATGATGGTGGGTAAATAATTAGATCAAATTTATGAAAATGTTGTTGAATAGGTACTTCCATAGATAGGAGCTAAGCTAAATGACTTGGTTTTACATGTGATCTCACAACTTTTTGCGTTGGAAGGACTTTGTTGCGAGACTTGCATTTTTTACATTTTATGTTTTTTAATGGATAGATTTTCTTTTAGAAATTAAATGACATTTTGAAAAAAAACAAATGGAATTTTTGGAAACAACATATTTGAATTGGGTCAATCAATTGTTGTGTAAATATTTTTATTCAGATCAGTTAAAAAGACTTCTGTTATTCAAGTATGTACAGGGTGATCAAATAGGAGAGTACAAAGACTTATATCTCGGTAATTGATGGAAACTCACGATAAAAAACTTAACAAGATGCCAAAACAAAATGCTGGACATTTTTTTCAGGTTTTAAAGATGGTGGCTAGAGGGTGTAATCGCTATTTTGAATTAAAACAATATGTTTTTTTAAGCTGAGGTAGATTCTAGTTTTTTTCTCTTCACTTTTCTCATATTTCGAAGAATAAAGTGGTGGGGGGTTTTTGTAAATAAAAATCTGCGACTGTAAAGCAGCTGAACGGATTTAAGCGAACTTGGTATCGTTTAACAGAGCTTCTCGTAGGCAACGAAATTTCCCTTCTCGAAATGATGAATGTTGGCACTAGAGGGCATTTTTGATATAAAGACAGAAATTCCAAAAATTTTTGAAGATTTCTAGTTCATTGATATTACTTTTTTACCATAGTATAATAGAAAAATGAGGCCCTAGACACCTAACCTATCTAGGAACAAAAATTTTATCAAAATATTCAATGGATTCAAAGATATTCAATTTTCAACAAATTTCAGTTTATTAAAAATGTTATTTTTCGAGATGTATAGAAAGATAAAATATAATAGATAAAAATTGATCGATATTGAAATTTAGAAATCAAAATCAGCAATTGTTGTTTTTTTGATTTTTGATTAAATTTCTGTTTCAGAACTTGGAACTATAAAAAAATAAACAGTTAAATCTTCATCAATGTTAGGTGGAAACTAAAAATGACATAATTTATGCTTTGGCGCATACAGATAGATCTATTCAAGATATTAATTATAGAGACTGTTCATTTTAAAAGTTTTTACTTCGGATTTCTCGGAATGTGATGATTTAAAAATAAAATGACGCTGAAAACTAAAAAATTGTCTATCGCCGACGATAGCTGTTTTTCGCCAAACGCACCCCTTTTGGAAATGTTTCTAAAACGAACAGCCCAATTTAGAAAACTTAAGCAAAATAAATCTAGAGGCTCTTTGAATAAGATATCACTCGATACCGTCTAACATTAAAGATTTTCAAGAGAGTAGCTCCTGGGAGTATAGGGTAAAAATGGCGAATCATATTCTGGTGAAAATGTTAAATCCCACTATATTACTTTTTTTCGTATTCTATCGATTTTTAAAAATATTCACATTTCGAGAAATTCGAGGTGGCACAAGCCCTCTACATCTAATAATGGCCTAACCATCAATAATTATGCCATGTTTATTAAAAGCTACCAACTTACATTGATGACGATTAAAGCTGTTCATATTTTTCATGGTGCTCAGTTTTGAAATAGAAAATGAAGTATACCAAAAAGAAACCATTGCTGATTCTCATTTTTATATTTCAATGTTGATTAATTTAGGTTAAGTAAACTATATCGAGGCGCAGCTCTCACTATCTTGTGTAGGCATCATTTTGCTTTTGTATTTAACGAATAATAATAGTCTTTCCTGTTTAAGGAATTTCACAATTTCTGTCCTGGTGGCAAAAAACACAACAAAAGGAGAAATATAGATTACGTTCAGTAACTTTAAAGTTACAGATGTTTATTCACAAAAATATTTGAACTCCCCTCACTACTTTATTTTTACAGCTAGAGAAAAAAGTTAATAAAATAAATGACTCATTATCTCATCTTTGAAAAGCATACATTCTATCTTAATTGTGTGAAAATTTGAGAAACCTGTACCTAAAAATAATTTCCATTATTTTCTCTTGGCATCTTTGGTCATGATGTTTCTACAATGAGTAGTTTCTCATGTGTAGTACTCTGTACGCTTATCTGGCCACTCTGTAGGTATATATGTACCTACTCAACGTTGAAAGTGTTTCTATAAAAAAACTATTCATAGAATAAGCTTTTATTTTCCATAACATAAATATACATTATGCCTAGTTTCCAACAAAGCTAATAGTTTTTCTAATAATTCTTGAAATAACATTTATTACATTAGTATCCCCTAACAATAGAAAAAGAATGCGACCAACCGCGAGATGAACTCTCACACGAAGGGTTCCATATCATTGTAAGAGCAAAATTCCAATGTCTTCCTATTACTGTTCAAGAGATACAGAAGGCTGACAGACGTAAGGACGGACGGACGAACAGCGGAGTCTCAATAATAGGATCCCGTTTTCACTAATTTGGTACGGGACCATTCAAACTAATTGAGAAGTCAGCACCTTAGCTGGTAAATTTTTAAATCATATCCAAATTATAGAGTTTCACTAAACTTGAAGTTGCGTACGTAACTACTAGTTGTAAAATTATTTTTATCTGTACAGCAATTTGGCTCAGTCTCTTCTTGATTATTGGATTGGATTGGATGATTGGAATATTGCCACATAACATTCCTCTTGAATAACAACTTTTGCATCTTTAATATTTTTATTAATCATCTAACTGTTTTCCTATTATACCATCGATTTACGTAACGCTATTTGGAACGTTATTGAGAAAATCATAGAAGTGCGGAAGGTGAGTAAGGAAACAAAAGTTTTCTGTAGTACTGCCGTCTTGTCAGTTAGTCGGTAGGGTACATAGTACATCGTTAGTCACTAAATTGTTATTATTGTATCTCAAAAATCCAAGCGAGTATTGTAGGCTTAAGGGCTGAAACAGAATGAGTAATTGCTGTTTTAGATCCCTGTCAATCAAACGATCATTGAGCAAACACATCGATCTACAGTTTTCCTTATATTGACGCTATGCACCAAAGTCATTTGATATATACTTACAAATAATATTCATTTGCTCTGAAAAATATCCAGCAGACACAGTTAACAAAGTTAAGCTGTGCCTTAGCTGGGCCTTATATAATAATATAGCATCCACATTTATCCAGGCTGGAAAATATGCACGGTACATTTCAAAATAATTCCATTATAAAAGTTTACCTGAGCACCTGTTCTGTCGACGTAATCTAAAACTTTGTCCTCACTGTGGGAGGTACATGTATATATATATACATACAAATAACAGAGACGCTTGAGAAAAGTTCATGCAAAAATAATAAGGGCATATATATACACACACACAGTTTGTGTCGCATTTTTTTGTGGGGGTCTGGGCAGAGCACAAAAGCCGTTCTATTATTTAGATGATCTCATGAGAGGACAGCGATTGCTGAATAATTTAATTTACAAATGGTGCCACATACAATTGTGTAGCTTGTTCTTTTTTCTGTTGGTTGTTGTTGTTGTTGCTCCTGTGGATGTAAATATATGAGAAGAGGATGTTTGTTTTGGCAGAAGGAGAAGACTGCTTTAAGTGTGCATTTGGGCACTCGAGTGCTATATAATTTATGCCTGAGTTTGGACATCATTGAAATATGAGTAGTATGTATAGGATATAACAAATTATTGGACGAAATTCAAATTACTGTTATGAATCATATGAATGTATATAATTCTGAATAATCTTGGTTACGATTTTTCAATGCTCATCTGCAGATATAGCAATTTTCCAAGATCTGTCTGTGTCGGCTTTGCAGATCAGTTGTGAGGAGTGACATTGGATTGTTAAATGTAGGCATTTGTGTAATCGACAATGTATTGCAATATAATAGGTGTGACAAAGAGACTCCAAATTTCTACGGGGGATGTTAACGATTTCGCAGTAGCCTTAGTAGTGAAATATGAAAGCCTCGTTTGTTCTAGATCGCTTAATGTGTCTATGAGATTTCGACTATCTCTCATCTATGATATTTTGCTCATCGTCAGTGTTGAAATCTTGAGCTATTACGTTATGGTCTTCCTTTTAAATTAAATCGTTATCATCGGGATTAACATCTGTTTCAACTTCGACAAATAGTTGTTAAAAATGTAAATTTCATTTTTTATAATATTTTCTGCTTTTTCCAAGACATGAGCCGTGAAATAACCTCAAAGCACTACAAAATTGAAGGAAACGAGTTTTTTGACTATTGTAGAGCAACAGCAATTACGAGCAAGATGACCATCTGTGTCGCAGGAGTGCGACCACAGTTAGCAAGAATATCGGTGCATCCGATGTTGTATGGACTGAAATGTTTAGATTTGTTGAACGCCGTATACTGATAATTCTACACGATTAAATTATTTTCCTCACATGGCTAATTTAGGTAGCAATGGGATAGTAAAAACCATTTTAGAAGTACTGTATTTTGCGATCTAGGCGAATACAAATCTGCTATACCTACTATATTTGAGTCAGGAAATTGTAGGCGCTAAATTCTCAGAAATGATGGTAACGTTTCATTTTTGTCTAGAGTATTCCTCTGACTATTTGCCTGCATATCTATTAGGTATTTTGTAAAAACGTAAGCCTTAAGCTGTGGTTACTGTCTTGGACCCATTATGAGACGAAAACCCACACATATATTACACCAAATTAGAGCTGATAGTTTACCGAAAACTATCTAGATGCCAATGGACGGCAGCACATGTTTCAGAGTATGATCAGAAATATTCGCTGCATTCAGCAGCGACGACGCATCTACGTACATCATATTATTAGAACTTATAGGTTATCATCTTGTTAATTATACTGCAAATATTAATCATCGTCGTCCTTTTAATACATTCTGATTTCACGAAATTAAGTCTTCCCCCAATTTCCGAAATCGAGAATACTATGTATATTAGTTGACTTTAGAAGAGTTTTTTCTGCTGCTTCACATCTTCTGTGATTATAAGACCAAATATAGAAAAAGAAAGTTGTCTGAATATACAAAAATTTATCTAGAACTCCAGATCCAGACCCAGCAATACCACAAACATATAGCTTGATAATAACCAACTAGACGACTTTTTTCATTCCGCTCTTTTACAAAAGAATGTGCGGCCTAATACAATTTTCTATGGTCAGGAAGGATTACTGGCTCCAACTATGCACATTTATTCGTCCAACAGCAATTAGTCTGCAACACACATATCAATTCCAAGGCCCTTCTAACCCAATGTTATGCCACGTAGTTATCAGCGTATTCAGAGGCAGCTTAATAAATTTCAACTTTGGTGCAGTTATTTTGATTTTATGTGAAGCCAGTTTAAATTTTATTACAACTGCTAGATGCTGCCCGTGTGGAGTTTCTATAGTAAATATCAAAGTTTCTAATGAAGTGTGTATATAGTAATACTTGTACGGTGCATAGTAGCCAGTAGCAGTTTTGGGTGGTGCGCGAGCTAAATGGATATTAGAACTTTTTTGTCTGGCAAAGTATGTACGTAAATCTAGCGAGGAAACATTGGAAATTTGATGTCAAATCTAAAGCGAGCAGATTGCCGGCACCAGGCCAATTTACTGAGTAGTTCAGTGCATTCAAGGAGATTTGTATCTTGGCAATTGCTCCTTTGGAATTTTGTGCAAATTGAACAAACAATGCTGTGAGGGAATAATTTGCGATATTCTTCTAGCTAACATTTACTCAGGAATGCCCCAAAATTGCATCAATCGAATCGGATATAGCTATCTCCATTCCAAACTTTATGGCGAATTTGATCAAAACCCCTTCTGAATAATATTGTGTTTGACTAAAACGATGACTTCAAGTCGTAGTAATGAATGACTGCGGACATACTGTGAACATTTTCAATCAAATTTGTTCATCCTTCTGGAGCAAAATGGCCAAAGAAGACAATTTCGAGCTTTTCAAAGTTAATTGGAAACTTATCTTTGTCAAAAAAATATGAGAAAGAAGGAGATTTTCGTGGAAGCATATAGAGGGTGTGTTTCAAATTGAATTCAAAGTCAAATTCAATTGTTATTGTTATTATTGTTATAATAAAAACCGGCCAAGTACAAGTAGGACTCCCACATCAAGGGATCCGTACCATCGTATAAGATCCAATTACGGTTCAAAAGATACAGGTCCAGCTAGCGCAACAAAAGTGCACACATCAATAAAATTATTGTACTAAATTCAAGTATATTTAGTGATAATTTAGTACTCAAAAATAAAATTTATAACTCATCATTTTTTTAAATTACCGGCAATACTGCTGGCTTAATATTAAGTGAGCACACTTAAACTATATATCGAATTTGAAAGAATACGCTTTAAATAATTTAGTGCCAATTTAATACACTTAAAAAAAATATAACTCTTCATTTTTGGAATGTGTAGGCAAGTACGCGAGCTTAATATTAAGTCAGTACACTTAAATCAAATATGCAGAAAATCCAAAACTATTCGTTTGGAATAATTTAGTGATAATTCAGTACACAGGAATAACAATTATAACTCATTTTTTAAAGAAATTATGAGCAAGTTTGTTTGTCATTCAGCTATTCTATTGTCTTGACAGACACTATACATCGCCTGTGATCTGGGAATTCCATAGCCATGGAATGCAGTTGTAGTTAGTTCATTAGGTTGCGTAAACATCATTTTATTTGCCATAGGTACTTACTGATAACATATAGGAAAATATATCTAACATCTAAAATAAATGTATAAGTAGCATAAGTTCAAGAAAGACACGTATAAGATATAAAATATAGTCTTATCAATCGTAATATTAAGCCCCTAGGTAAAATTTATTTAAATTTTCCTTATTGTCAGATCTGATATGAAAATTTCTCTAACCTTCTAATGAAAGTAAGTGTGGCAGGTATATTCCAATTTACTGATACTGCTAAATTTCTAATAGGTTTGCTAGATTAATCGAAATTTACAAACGGCGGTTGACATCTCAGAAATTTAAATTTTTCTTTGGCAGGAATAATGGGAACAATTGGCTTTCAAATTTTCTAATTTTATTTATAAGGTTTTTTTTTGCTAAATGTATAATATAGGGGGTCAATACAAGTCATAATAAGAGGACTTGTGTGTAGTAATAGAGATATATTAAAGTTTTTGCTAAATATAATTTTAAATAAACATCAAATAGGTACTTAAATAATACCTAACATATATTCAGTATCTGAGTGTAATATCACCTGTAAAATGTAAAAAAATGATTAAACCATATTAAGACTACACTTTTACATCAAATAAGCATCTATGTGGTACATTTAAAAATATTGTGCAAAAAAATCTGGATTTAAAGGCCATATAGTGGCAACCATATTTATTTTGCCAGAAGAGTGGAGAATGGCAGTCATATATTTAGATATAACAAAAGTTGGGGAACCAGCATTGAATTTGATTTTCAAGGAAGTTTCTTCTGTTTGATATTATCATATTCAATAAACTGGATAAAATTAATTATTTAAATACAATATCAATTTTCACAACCAACATAAAATAAGTATAGCAAATCTGATACAATCAACATCTTTAAAGTACATAAATAGATGTCTAACTGATAGAAGCCAGAAGCTCAGGACCTGTCTATATGAATATCTATAAATTTTACTTTTAAGGCTTCTATTTCTTTAAACAGTAATAACCATTAACCGCAAAAAACTCCATATTTTCATTTTGCTTTTTCTTCAAAATTCACTTGCTTGTAGAAACACAAAACAGAAGTTCTATGTTCTATCATAGATAAAATGTTGTTTACGCAACCTAATGAGAAAATATACATCCTTGGCCCACTTCATACGCTAATGGTAACAGGCCATGTATATAGTGTTTGTCAAGACATAACAGAAAAGCTAAATGAGAAACAAACTTGCTCATAACTTCTTTAAAATAAGAGTTATAAGTGTTATTCTTGTGTGCTAAATTAGCACTAAATTATTCCTAACGAATAGTTTAGGATTTTCTCCATTTTTCATCTAAGAATGCTGACTTAATATCAAGCTAGCTCACTTGCCTATAAATTTCAAAAATGAAGAGTTATATTTTTTTATGTGTATTAAACTATTACTTAATTTCTACATAATAAATTAGCACTAAATAGGTATACTTGAATTTAGTACACTCATTTTATTGTGTATGCCACTTTTGTTGTGCTAGCTTAGCTAAATTAAGATCGAGCATATCCAAAACTTCATTTTATGAGGACCCCTTTAATTGTCAACTGTATTTTATTTTTATTATTAATACTATTATTTAGTTACATAGTACTTACTTTCTGAAAATTTCATGTATCTACCTCTTATGGTTTAAAAGATTCTTAATAACCCCTTACCGCATACTGTGCCATATTTGGCACACGTTGAAAACAGTTTTTTTTCAAGTTTCCAAAGGTTTGGCGGGCACCCGCTAAATCTCCTCTACTAGCGAACGCGCAAATTTGATGCATCATTTAGTGAACATTTGCCATGTGACACGCGCTGGCTTATTTGAGGCAAGTTGAAAATAGAATATTTTTGCTATTTTGGCCTCATTTGTGTGAAAAAAATTATTTTTACAAGGGTAAGTGTTTACTGTGATCACTAAAGTCGTACAAAACTTTTTTCTATATAAAAACGAGACAAAAACTGTCTTTGTTTACTTGTGCCGTATTTGGAACAATATGAGGTAAAGATAATATTTTTGTAACGGATTTTTTTGTTCTTCAGATGGATACCAACAAATTCTATGGATTAAAAAGAGTACAAACTCCAGTGACAAATGGGAGTGATGGTGAGAATTTATCTTTCGATAATGACCATCGAAAGAATTAACTAATGAGTCTCATAAAACCTACAAAAGTTTTGTGTGAATCATCAGATAGTGAAAGCAATGCTTCATAAACTGAAGAGGTAATTATCGAAGAAACTGACAGTGACAGCGAATACGACATACCTTTCGCTATGTTGCGACAATCTCATCAATATAAGCAAAGTGATATAAATATTCCCTCGACATCTAAATCTCATTATGATACAAATTTACCATCGACATTGACTAGCAGAAAATGTAAGAAATCTTAGCACAATAAAATGGGAAAAGAAGAAGTTGTCTGGCAGAATAGATTCCTTGCTGTTACTGAAGAATTTTTAAAATTCAAAGGAGATGAAACACTTCCAATTTTCATAAAAGAACTCGAAGATCCTATACAGTTTTTCAATTTTTTTTTCACCGATGAACTTTTTACCAAGTACCAGCTTACATCCTCAACTGGACCTCAAAAAAGAAATATCCTTTCTCGCAGATTCCAGCCCAGGAAATTAGGACGGACCACTTGAATCATTTGCCAAAAGTAAGTGAAGAATGACAGAGGTTTAAATATCCAGATTGTAAGGGAAAATCCCATATATTATGTTGCAAATGTTCAGTATGTTTATGTCTAAATAAGGATCGCAATTGTTTTAGCAAATAAAGCAAAGAAGGACAAGATTTCCACACTTTTGTTGATATAAAATCAATGTTTTTAAATAAATCAGAATTTGTACTTTTGTTTTATTTCCGAAATTTGTGCCAAATTTGGCACAAGTCAAAGTTTGATATTTATTTTCTTTAAATATTGATAAATATTTTTTTACTATTTTTTCATAACTCCCCATCAATCATTCTAACGCATATATTTTTTTACAGAAAAATAAAAATCATGTAGTGAGGGGTCAAGTTAAAAAAAAATTACGTTTGTTTGGGCCCCCTTCATTTTAAAAGTGATTCTATTCTATTTTATTAATTCTAGCTACACCCCAATATAAATACACTTTCTTTGAAAATTTCAACTGTCTACCTAATACATTTCATGAGATACAGCTCACTGACTGGTAGAGAGACGGCATAGGCTTAGTTATAGATACGGAATCCGCAAGTTCATGATTCAATACGATAGATGTTATTTGATATACACAAATATCATGAGAGAGACAATGGAATAAATTGACCATATCTTAAACAATAATGACACTCACACAGTTGCCCTTTACATTTATCATTACTGATTGCTCCTGTTGTTTCAGTAACGATAAGTATAAAAACATTAGAGCTTTGTTTCATATTCGTCGATGCTAAGACGGATCTGAAAAAGAAATTGCCCTATTTAGGGTTTGAAGCTCTAGACTTTAGAGCATCATGGTTACTAAATCGTTGAATCGTAGGTGTAGATCTTCTGAAGAATTAATGAATTTTGAACTCAAATATATACGTATAAGGAAAAGCTTCCGAGGATATTCGTAACATGTGTCAAAAGAATCTTGCATTCAGTTTTACTATATATAATGATCACTCATTAACACCTAATAAAATAGTTAGAGGTATGTTCATAAGAATATAATAATAAAATGTTTGAAGAAAACTGTATTTAAATAGAACAATTAACTACTGTGCTTAGTTTTACTGTAAATTTTCTACCATTTACACAAGTATTGATTGCCTGATAGTTTCACTGAAACTAATAAGAATCTTGTCAGCTCAACAATAAACATGTGTAATATTAGTGAAATTAAGTATATTGTTATTGATTGTAATAATAATAATAATAATAATAATAATAATAATAATAATAATAATAATAATAATAATAATAATAATAATAATAATAATAATAATAATAATAATAATAATAATAATAATAATAAAAACTACTCACAATGTATGGCGCACTCCACCCGCGAGCCGACATCGACCGAATGTACATCCCCAGGAAAGAAGGGGGTCGAGGACTGATCAGCATAGAATCTACATACAAAATTGCAAAAGAAGGGCTTAGCAACTACCTAAAGCTAAAAGAAAGAGACAAATACTTGGGTATGGTGTACAGACATCTGCAGAACCACACCAACGATAATCTTCACCACAGCACTGAAGACGAAGAAACAGAAAACAGCAACCCAGGCAAATCTGAAACAAAGCAAGTTAAGGAGATCAAACAACATCTGAAACAACAAATAAAAGATGAGCGAATTGAGAAATGGAAGTCCAAACCCCTGCACGGACAGCTTGCAAAAGAGACGGAAAAAGAGACAATAAACAAAACCCAGTCGTGGGCGTGGCTGTCATACGCGAATCTGAAGACAGAAACAGAGGCACTGATAACAGCATGCCAAGATCAAGCCATCGCAACTAATTATATAAAGGCTAAAATAATGAAAACCGGCTGTGATCAAAAATGCAGACTCTGCCGCACCTTCAGTGAAACCATACACCACATCGTATCAGGCTGCCCCATCCTGGCAAAAAAAGCATACCTGGACCGGCACAACACAGTAGTGAAGCACCTCCACTGGAACATCTGCAAACACTACAACATAGATGTAAACGAGAAATGGTACCAGCACAACCCGGACCCTGTAGTTGACACTGCCGAAGTTACCATCATGTGGGATACCCAGATTCACACGGATAGGACAATCACAGCAAACAAACCAGACCTAGTGATTAAGGACAAAAAGAGGAAACAATGCCTCCTGATCGATGTAGCAATTCCATCCGACTACAACATAACACAGAAAGAAGCCGAAAAACAACTGAAGTACAAGGACCTACAAATAGAAATTCAGAGAATGTGGAACATGCGAACCAAAGTCATCCCCATCATCATCGGTGCAACTGGCCTCATCTCTAAGATCACAGCAGAGCTAGTTAAGGAAGTCCCAGGAAAACACAACCTTCTACAAATGCAACGAGCAGTGGTGCTGGGTACAGCCCATATAGTACGAAAAGTACTATAACAGAACAGAATGTCATCATAACAAAAGTAACACCCTAGGTGCACGGTGTGCACTCGGTGTTACTCAGAAACAAGACCTTAGCACAAGCGCTAAGTGGTACAAGGAGATAATAATAATAATAATAATAATAATAATAATAATAATAATAATAATAATAATAATAATAATAATAATAATAATAATACTTTATTTAAATAGGCAACATAATATACAAATCTTCTATATACTTCAAGTGAACAAATTTCTATGTGTAGCATTATTAAATAAGAACCATTATATTGTTACTTACTTATTAATAATAAAACTAACTCTATCATATTTACTATAAGTTTGGATTTCATGCATACTTTGTTTTAATGTTTAGGACTAGTTGGTAGTTGAACTCTTTGAGTGAACGGGTTTGTTTGATCTCGTTAGGAAGGGCGTTGTACATTAACAAGCCTTTATGAAACAAGAAATTGGTAGTTCGAGCATAAGTTGTTCTTTGAACATAAAAATGATTGTTTCTTCTGGTGTGATAATTGTGTATTTGGTTTTGAAATACAACAAATTGGTCAAAATAAGGAGGGGCCTCATCAGATACAATCTTATAGATCAAAATCATAGAAAAATAAAACAACCTATCTTTAACAGAAAGCCAATCCAAGGTCTGAAGCATTGATTTAATTGTAGTATATCTATTGCATCTCAGAATAACGCGCATAACTCTATTTTGTAGTTTTTGCAGGGCATAGATGCTACTTCCATCAAGCAATGCAAGTACACTAGCACAGTAATCAAAATGTTGTTGTATTATAGTTTTATAAACAGTTATTGTAGTTTGAAGGGTGAGATTTTTACTAATTCTTGTGAAGAAAAATAGCTTTTTCAATATTTTATTTTACATGTACTGAGAATGTTTTTTTAGGCTAAGCGTATTATCAACTGTGAATCCTAAATATTTAATTTCTTCGACAATTTCAATTGAAGAAGACTGTGTTTTTTTTTGTCTTACCGTTTCACTCCACTTTGAGAATGGACTTCTACAACCATTATTAATATTTATATTTATCACATTTTTGTCGATCTGACTATATTTATAATGTGTTGTTATGACCATAGCTTTAGTTTTATTAACATTGAGTTTAAGTTTATTGTGATATATGATTTAAAGTACAATTAATTTTTTCAATAGCTTTATCAATACTTACATTACAATCAGTCACCACCATATCATCAGCAAATAGATTAAGGAACTCACAATCTTGAATATAGTTTAAATCATTTAGGTTAAGATAAATAAAAGGGGCCCTAGTAAACTTCCCTGGGGTACTCCAGAAGTGACAGTTTTATTATCTAAAAGAAAACTATCCACTTCTGTACACAGTTCTCTATTCAGTAAGATACTATTGAACCAAGCAAGTGCAGTGTCAGTTATGCCATAGTATTGAAGTTTTATTAGTAGAAGAGAGATCTCGATAGTCCCGAAAGCTCTTTTAAAGTCAAGAAAGACTGCAACAATATATTTATTACTATCAATTCCTAATTTTCAGCTAGACAATGTCAACTATAAAGCAGTTTCGCAGGAATGTTTGGATCTGAATCCGGATTGATAATCCATTATTATTTTATTTTTTTCAAAATACCTAGATATCTGGTTATAAGCAGCTAATTCTTATACTTTTTCCATAGGTGGTAGAGTATTAAAAGTTGCTTCATTAGAATTAATGATCTTTGGTACTGGTACAACAGTACTTACTTTAAATGACCAGTTACTAGAGACGTGTTTGCAAAATTTAATATTACATGTCCTATCACCTTGAAAATACTTTTAACAACTTTATTATAATAACATCAGAATTACATCTATTATCCAGATTGTTTATAATAGTTTTCAATTCAAATAACGTTAAGATAAAAATTCAAACATACGGGATGCACTAACAGGAAGTCCTACATCAGACCAGGGAGCAGTATGCGGGATAGTTTCTTTAATTTCAGCAATACTATCTATAAAGAAATAATTGAACATCTCAGCTTTTTCTTTACTTGAAGTGACAATAACGTGTCTTTGTTGATGGTTAAATATAATTTCGTTTGGGATAGGATTATTGTTTGGTTTTATAATAGTTTATAATGTTTTCCATATCTTTTTAGAGTCATGTGAACAGTTATCGATCTTTTTTTCATAGTATTCATACTTTTTCTTTTTCAGTACATTAACAACATCATTTCTATAATTCTTAAATAAGGCCCAATTGATTTGATTATCGATTTGAGTGACACGGTTTCGGAAAATTCTATATGCTCTATCCCTGTTATTAGCTATATTTGCAACTTCTAAATCGTACCAGGGTATTTTGTTTGATACTAAACATTTTCAATGGAGAAGTAAAGTTCACCTGTTCTGTGATATTATTCATAAAATCCTGGTAGATTTGGTTGACATCTGTACTATTGAGTTCCCAGTTACATAAAATCAGATTATTATTCTTCAAGTTTGTTTGTTCCGAAATTAGTATTCAGAGTATTTCTAAGTGATATCGTATAATGTTGTGGTCAGCTATCTTTGGATTATGAACTGCATATGAGAGATTATCTCTATTGGTCAAAAGTCAAAATATAATCAATAATTAGTGTACTACTTTTATCAGTAACTCGTGTTGCTTCATTTACTAATTGCTCAACACCCATTGTGGTGATATTGTCTTTGAATCTTTTGACGTGTGCATTATTATTGTCAAAGAAATTTAAATTGAAATCTCCCACTAGTATAAACATGCACCGCTCGCTGAAAGTAGTTTCGGCCCAATTATCGAAATCATCAAAGAAGTTCCCAAAGTCTATGCTAGGGGAACGATATAAGCAACCTAGTAATAAGCTTTGGCTATGAATCTTAAGTTTAATAATTAAGCACCAGTAAAGTTTATCAATTGCAATTTTCTTTTTGATTTTAAAACCATATTCCTGGCGGACATAGATTATTATCCACTGGGTCTCTTTTACAAGATTCCTGTTCATTACATACAATCACATTTGAAGATCATTTATTTCCCGAATCATAACATTAAAATCAATAGTATTGCTTATATTTTATTTATCTGACAGGATTTTCCTCATTTTTTTATTTTCTTTCTGCAATTCTGTATTGATTTTTATAACTGCATTCAGTTTTTAGATGACTTTTGGAACTTTCTTCAAACTATGTTTACAAGTTGGACAAAAGTATATCAGACTGCGTTTTTTTATTATAATTGCCCTAATTTCTGTAGGAGCTAAATCCGAGCATTTTTCATGTTAAACATCAGAACAACAATCACAAACAGCCAGTGATTCATTTTCAGTCACTCCCAGATTACATCTAGCACACAATAGTTTGTTGTTATCCATTTAAAATTATCTCGATTATTTGTTAGAACGTCAAGATGATGTGCACACTATTGAGCTCTACATACACCATGTGGACAGTGTTCAAATTATATGAGTCATCCAAACTATAACTATTGAGTCTCACCACTGGAGAACAACGAATTAGTTTTTCACTACGCTATTGTTCATATTTCAAAAGACAGCGGGATATATCTAAAGCCATCGCATTCTCGGCAGTTCCTTCATAGAAGTCAACGATGAAAGAGGCTAATGCATTCGTCGGATGTATTCATACTATTTGGCGGCTCTTATACTGGGGACGCATTCCTTTCGTGACTTGACCCATCCTTATGGTAGGTGAATATAATAAATTGCTAACATGTACCTATATGTAAATATTCGCATTTAATTTATAATTAACGAGATCACGAGAAACTACTATCTGATCTCATATCATTATTTTATATTAGCAGCGAATTTACATGTTATTTTCCACCCTCATTAGTATGTTGAAAACATGTATCCGATAAAACGTGCTGTTTAGGATTTATGCGGTTCTTTCCAGAATGCCTATATTCGAGGCTAAAAGGCTCTTTTTTCACCTTCTAGCCACGAAACCCTAAAGCTATGATTGTAAAAAGCTCTGGCCCACAGCTTATGTGAGACCGCGTTTATTCAATTTCATTGAAGTTAAAGGTATACTAGTTTTAATTGAAAACTGCATATTATATAATTATATGTAATGATTAGCACCATTTCTTAATGAGCTATATAAAAAATAATGCAGCTTTCTTATAACATTATAGGTCTTAAAGATCGAATAAAAAGTAGAAGGTCCTTAGCGTTACATATGAACAGTTTTCATTGACTTCTATGATAGAAATTGAGGAAAATGACATAAACTCGATCCTGGTAGGTATATAGAATGGCAGAAATACATATGGCTATTTCTTTTTCTTCTTTTGAAGAATCTGGCTAATTTTCTTACGATTCTCTGACTGTTTCTAGATACCTATATATTAAATATCAATTCTTCGTAATAGATGAGGAGGAAATTTACATTTATCTCTAGTTTTATTTGAAAATACTTGCTCTACCACAGAAATAGTTCTTTTTCGTCCGTTCTCATCGCCATAGTAAAATACGACGTGTCAAAAACAGGAAAAAGTGATGTGTTCAAAAACCGTATTTCTTGCCCAAAATGATTAGTTTATCTTATTTTTGAAAAGTTGTGTTCTTGGAAATGAGAACGAATGAGAAAAACGAAGTTTGCGAGCGCTATTACATTTGAAAATTTCAAAATTCATACTTCATAGTAAAGATATTTTGTTACTTCTAGACATTGACCATATGAGATAAAAAGTTTAAAAATAACATTATTTTGAATAATTAGAATAAAAATAAGTCAATATAAAATACACATTTCCAGGTTTTCCTTTAATAATCTCGTGGCTGTTAATGATTTAAAAGATTTATTTAGGTGACAAGAATTTATGGCGTAGAAAGATTAACATTATCTCATTATTTGTTAAGTTAGCACCTAGATGGTCTTTATAATACCATATTGAGACAATCTATTCAAAACTAATTACCTGGTTATGATAAGGATACGATAAGCGTAACAGACAAGTTTGCGAATAGTCCTCCTCATTTTAAAATTGTTGAAATGGCAACTTGCCATTGGCAACATAACAACTTTTTACTGTAAATTACATCGTGAAACTGACGGTGATGCGACGAGTAAATTTGAGGTGTGTGTATGTGTTTTCAGCTTTGCAAAACTGTAAGTGGGCCGCTTAAAAACCAAACATTTCTAGCCACTGCCGAAACATTTTATCCAAATGGGGAAAGTAGTCTACAATAAGACGCACATGAGGCCAATGCCTGGTAGAAAGACTTATAATTAGTTACATGGCCAATGCATGCACAGTTTTGGAGCAGTACCTCCTACAAATTTCTAATTGAATCTAACTATATAAATCCTCTCAAAATAATGTAATATACCATTTTCATACAAGGAGCTATCGTGCCAACCAATAACCCACATCTAAATGCCGTTCGTCACGTCAACGCTACGATGACAAGTTATTTATTGTTGAAATATTTGCGTAGATTGCCGCTTCGTGTTGTGACGCCATTAAACTTAATCATGATTATATATTCAGAAAATATTAATTTTAACAATGCTCTTACTAGAATACTGGATAAGTTAACAAGCTCGTTGTCGTTGACTCAAACATAATATAAGAGAAAAATATTTGCTTTATCAGGAAATAATTATTTAGAAAAAGAAAAGAGAACTTAATATTGAAAAACCTCTATCAGACTAGTTGGCTAAGGATTTCTTATGAAAGCTCTTCGAGTTATAAGCTGGGATATTTTTTGTACTTAAAGAGTATTTGAGAAATAAATTATATTTTGTTATGACTGTGCAAAAGTCAAAGTCAAGAAAGGCGTCATTTAAACTTGAGTACATACTTGTTTGAATGGGAATAAACTATTACAAAAATATTTTTAATATTTTAAACTGCGAATGCAAGATCAATTTGTTTCATGAAATTTGAACTGATTCATTATTTTTTTAATAGACTTTGTTTCGAAGAGATTCCCGTTCATCTAAGTGCCTAGGTATGACTTCAATTTACACACTAAACTTCAAATGGCTATTTCAAACATAGAGCAAAACATGCAAAAAAATCGTCATCAAATGGCTCGAAAATGATACATCTTGAAAATTTTTATTTTCTAATGAGTCTCTTGAATCACCACCCTTTTTATTTACGCCTTTGTAGTTACTTTGAAAATGATCTTGTTAATATTTAAAGAAAAATTTCTCAGACAGGCCAAATTTGGTACCAATACCCAATATATGTAAATAAATATAAGAAAAGTACAAAATTGGTTCAGAATATGGGCCTAATTCCGATTTTCATACTTAAGACCGACTACAACTAGCATATTTTCCCAAGATTACGGTCTCATGCGATAAAGCGAGAAACGCGAAAATTATTTAGAAAATTCCTTTCCTTCATTCTTCATTTCTTAACCCAAAGTAGTATGGTAAAGATTTTCTGTGATATAGCCGAAAGATCAGCTGGCTGATCGACTCGGTATAATGTGTAACCATGAAACACTCAGTTCTAACACATGTGAGGCAGAAAAATAGTCTGTGCAGATTAACCCAGACCAGCCTAGTGAGTAAAACCAATTGTTGAAAGGAAGTTAGGTTATGTTAGGTTAGGTTAGCTACTCTACTACTACTACTAACTCATCATGATATCTTAAGCATCTTTCTGATTTGATGACGAATATGCATGTGAGTTATTGTCCATAATTTAGTTGGGCGCCGCCCTATCCGAACAGGGAATACCATACTTAATTTATTGGGTTATGTCAAGAGAGAAGTCAAAATAATCAGAGATTAAGTCATACAAATTTAATATTTATATAATTAGAATGAAATAAAAGCCATGAGTTAAAAAACTATATTATATAAGTTGTAGATAAAAGTCCATTTCCCAAAGAGGAGTGGATTTATTGAGGAAAATAATATTAGGTTCAATGGGCCTTATTGGGCCTAAGTTTACACTATCAATCAAAGCTCCACAAATGAGTTTGCGACTCATTCCATTGAGTTCATATTTAATGATGTACTCTGACTAGGAGGAACTATAGGCAATGGTTAACTAATATTTTCCATAGGTATTGTATAATATGCGTTAAGGACTACCTGCCTTTGTGACTAATATTGCTTATGAGAGTCTATTTAGGTCTAGAGATAGTAACTTTCAGTTACAGATGATAACAGAAAGAAGGAAAAAGCCTTCTATAAAGTACCTATATACAATTATAGTTCTATTAAAAGTACCTTTCTCAAATAAGATAATAAAGAAGTGCAAATTTCAAAAAACGTATTTTCCAAACTGAAAATTGTCCACGGTATAAATCATAAGACTGATTATCAACAAAACATAAACTCCTTATTCCACCAACAAAAGAGAAGGAGTAATGTCACAATCGCGAATAGGATGTATGTAAGTACTAATTTAAAGTGACTTCTGATAAAAGGATATATGTAAACGATTTATCAAGCTTTTTTTGAATTGATTTTGATTCAATTCCAAATTGGATTGACTTCCATTCTGGTTTCTCAAGACTCGACATTATAAGTTTATTACAAAGCCTGAGTGATAGAATGATATTTCAGTTAAAGATTGATACAGAGCACATAAAGAGTGATTCCTTTCAACCGACCGCGAATGTAGCTTACCTGAATAGTTGTTGGCATCCAGAACTCCTTAGCCCAACTTTAGATTTCACCTTCTGTTGGAATTAATAATTCTACTCTATGGTTATGGGTCCCTCTTTTCTTTTACGGAACTGGTAAGAAGCACCCCAAAATAAGAAAATTACCAAATTATGTGTTCTTTCTGAATATATTTGATAACGTACCAGTATCTACATCAGTCTCAAAAGATGCTAATTTTAAAATGAAGTATCTGACAGGAATTTTCAATGAAATATGTAGATACGTCTTTATACGATCAGAGGATCAACTCTAATATCTAGTATAGAGCTGGATATAGTTACGATCAGCCACATATGCGTTTACCTAGATGAGGTCTGTATTGAAATAAACGTTCGCGTTATTTTACAATCTATTATGGATTTTCAAATCCATATACTTACAATAATTGGTATATAACAAAAAAATATTCTTATCAATCGGTTGCAAGCAAATAAACTCAGCAGGGCCATTTTCGATAACGCTCCTGTACCTCGGCCTTTGGCAAAACCGAGAAATCTCCCCAATCTTGATTACCCCGCCTGTTTCAAAAATATCCCTTTCTCATATCTACTACATGCGCCTCAGAGATAATCTCAAGAAAGTCGTCATTCTATCAACTAGCTAGAGCTAAGGCGTGAAGATTTTTCACGAGTCTTTAAGGTGGCCATCTCAACGAAAGCACTGCCAACCTCCCACCAGTAATATTGCCAAGTAAGGCTCTCAAATAGTGCCGTTTGAACTCTGCCATATACTTATGATTCCGTATGATTGTGAAATAGAGTGTTTATTAAACACTCGCGAGAGGTCGCCAATGCTCCCTAGAGATTAGGGCACTTCAAAAAGAAGCCATTCTTCATTGAATTGATGGTAGCATAAAATTGGAGTGAACTATTGTAATTCGACAATATATTTATTATCAAAATTATAAATAGGGTAGGCAATTAAATGATATGATTTGATCGATACAGATGTAGTAAGATCCTGTCCAACAATCTAACATTTTGATAAAGGCTGTTCCTGAAACTTTATAAGACCTCCAAAGAAAATTTGAGATCATCTTATCAACCTTAATCTTGTAAACAAGACACCTGAGCACCTGCGCAATGATCTTTGTAGTACCTAGGTAGGTTTAAATTTTCAATTCTCTAAAACTTTTTTTTCGTTATTTATAAAAAAAAAATTAGAGAATTAAAAATAAAACTTTCTATACCTATAAATAAACGTCCCATTATAAGTAACAATATATTCTAACTTAAATACTATGTAAATCAACAATAAACCATCTTATCTCTAGTTGATTTGAGTGACAGATATTTATATATTAAGTTCAAGATTTACCACTCTAAATATTTTTAATGTTAATAATGAAGCTCCCTATATAATTAATTTAATTCAACGTTGACACATTATCATAAAATTATTTTCTGACATGTTCTCTGGCAGTGGTTATCTTTTTTATTTATATTTTCATCGTTTCTTAATAATGCCGTATAGCCCTGGAGCATATACCTAATAGAATTTTTGTTCTCAGTTAAAATCAAATTTTATGCAGTTACAGTTATCAAGAAAAAGGATATAATAGAAGGGTAATTTCTACCTCATTATTTTCGAGAAGTCACTAGAGTATGAGGATCATACGTCAAAGGTGCCTTGGGTCTATGTTTTATTTTAGACACCCAAGTGATCTCACTTAGTAAAATTAAAAATCAATAACTTGAGAAATTCAATTGATCTCTATTCAAATTACCGATTCACACTATAAGATAGGTACTAAGTGGATTGCTATATAATTGTTAAGAAAAATAGCAGAACCGGTTCTTATAAAATTTGGCATAGTTGCGTTCTGAAAGAAAACATATCAGTTCATATTTTGTGAAAAGTGAGACATTTTATTTTAACGATAATCAATCTGATTGTAACTTCCTGTTTACACAACTAATTATATCGTTTGATAGTTACATGATAAGTATATTATGTTAGGAGCTTGTGGCGCATCCACCAAAAATAACAGAAAAAATTATCTACGTATTTTATAATTGAAGCCTTGAAATTGAGACAATACGAGCTAAAAACGCTGACACTCTTTAGAAAAATTATTTTAAAAATAGAGATTATTTTGGACTTGCTGCAAAGAACCCATACTTCTATCCCCCAGTCTCGTCCCAGTGAAATTAATATTGAATTATCAATAATGCATTCCCTGAGCTCTCGTTATATCCATCACCATGATCATCCCTTGTTATATGAAAAGTTTACAGTTGTGAACATCGAGTCAACTCCTTGGCTGCCTAAATTAATAATGCGTCTTCCAAGATTTAAAATCAATTATAAAAACGACAGTTAGGTTCGAGAATTATTTCAATGATAACAATCTTATCTTCCTAAATCCCATTTTCAGTCAGTCAATCTTCTGTTTAAAATATCTCCCACTTTGCTTGAAGTTTACGTCAAACATAATTATTTTTTTAAGCAAGCAGGGTCCGAGTGTCTCCAGAAAATAAATGAAATCTGGCAAATAAGTTCTGAACTTTTGTATTTTATAATTCCCGAGAAAATAACTTTCACCAAGTTGATATATATTTCTCATCCCCAGAATAAATAATTTCTAAGTCATCACTCTGGGCTCACTTCAGCAAGCTCAATTCATCTAATGGAGTAATGAGAAAAAGAAAATTATTCTGAAGGTGATACGTCATGAAAATTGATATAAGGAAGCACTCCCTAGAGAATGTTATAAAATTGATTTCAATAGATTTCAATTTATCACTATCTCAACCGTCCTTTCTAAGTAGTATTGATAAAAGGGGGTAAGGCAAAATATCCTTAAAATTGATTATTTATAAACAGAGCAGAAGTTAAACATTGTATATATTAGTCGAAATTTCATGAAAGGAAGGCGCAACAACAGTATGTCATCTTTATCAAAAACTCATGAATGTTTTTGCTTTGGTAAAGCCAAGTATTGGATTAATTGCTAATTGCCTTACTCTGTTCGATTTGAATTCTATTTTTCAAACTATTATTAATGCAACTGTAAATTGAACTTCTCTTCCTCCTAATCTCTTTAATTTTAAAATGGATTGAAAATGTTCGTCTCAAGCATCTTTATCCCAAATCAGTTAACAAGTGTAAGACTATCATCGGGCTCCCTTTTACATCTAGCTTGATATGGTGATTCACGCGGTAGTATACCTATTATTGCTTCTTGTTTTCACCTCTCAATTTCACTTGCTCTATGCACGGGCTAGAAGCCCAAAAAACTCACTAGTGAGTTTTCATAACTCACGCTGTTTGTTTATGATTACATTTTTTGAAAAATTATCATTATCTGTACTTACAACTTTGTTTTTAGTGGTATAGTATTCAACTTCCAGTAATGGTCATTACTCACGCAGATGAAGTTTGCAGAAGGAGCCGCTGGCGGGTGCTGTGATGCATCAATAATAGCAATATCTCAACATGATTCATCAATGTATTTGCATTTTTGTTTTATTATGAAAGGAATTGTAATTATAGGAAAAAAATCTGCTGTCCACACACGACATTCCTAACAATATCGAGTGTAAAAATCGTCTGATGAAGTCATACCACCATTGATTTTTTTCAGCTGGCCTAGGCAATCATCTTAATAATAAAAAAAATTGCAATAATATCGTAAACGCAAACATCTTTTGAAACCGGACTTCTAAAATTTCAGCCGTCTACAATACTTTCTTCATTTAACTACTTGGAATAGACATGGGATAAATCTAATTATCCTACAAAACTACCAGGCTAAATGTTCATTTCAGTTACATCAAATTATACCAAAAATACACATGTAAGTATTAGAATTAAAAATAAATTATTTCTCTACTTGAATTAATTTGATGAATACTAACTTATAAAATATACTTAAATTATCTAAGTAGTTCATTATATGAAGTAAAGTCGTATTTCTGACAATAAATGTGGTATACAAAAAGATAAAGCTTACTTTGAAAGCATGCATATTGTTAAAAGATTATTTCCAAACAACGTGATCTTGAAATGGAGCTATTGCATGGGCTCTTGATTTACTGAAATATGAGGAGTTGAAAAGTAATATAATTGAGGATACCCCAGAACACGACAGATTTGAAATGAAGAGGTACAAACGTTACAGACCATGCAGCTATGTCCCCTTGAAAGAATTGAATTGAAAGAAAACATAGTTGTTCCCTTGATAAAGTCATTTCATGATCGCTGGAATTTCTTACAGAAGTAAAAATAGGGTTCCTCTGTTCAAATATAACATGCTTTTTTTCTTAAAATGATCCGAATTATAGAACAAACGATGTAATGTATTTCAATGCGACATATACAGCATTAATAATATTCTCTTTCTTATTCTTCTCGTCAGATTATTACATTATTTCAAAAGGGGATTGAAACAATTCAGTACAACAGCTCTTTAGCAAGGTAGGTATAATATTCCAAGTCTATCAACATTTTTGAACATTCAACAAAATTTCATATATTAAGAAATTATTTCACAGCTGAGAGAACAGAACCAGGAAATTTTTCACTGTCTGGTTTGGCGACTCTTTATATAATGTCCAACTTGACCTAATTTGTTGTGGCTCTTTGATTTCAATCCTCACAAAGAAAATATAGACGTTGGTTATCCAACAATTTTTCGAGGATGAACGCTCAAACAATATCTTTGCTGTATCATTGAACAAGAATAATTCAGTTTATAGGTATCTATCTCCCCCTTTTCTCTGAAAACTCGCAATGTTTGTATCGATTTTGTCCCAAGCTGTAGATCTTTTAAATTTCATTTTAATTAGATTTCAGAAACATAATAATGTGAATCCGATGTCTCTAGAAGTACCTACAATTTATGCTATTTCTCTAAAAGCTTATTATAATAATAAATATCCTGAACTCCAATAAATTAATAATAAATCATCTAAATTCTATGACAAAGACTTTTCTTTTTTCGAAATCATATACCACCCAATGCTGCTTGATCCCAAATTGCCTTTCTTTCCTTATTGCAGTTGTCATTATTCATACTCATTGACTTCATTTATCCTTGAATATATTTTATTTTTGGTGTTTCGTGTTCGTCTGTGGTATCCAATAGTTGTTATTATTTTCAAATATGGCTGAAAAATTAGACATGATAGAAACTTACTTCGTAGTAGCCTACAGAAACTATACGGCGGGTACGGAAATTTATGAAAACAAATTTCCTGATCCGCATCAACCAAAAGCAAGACATTTTAGGGATCTGGTACTTAATTTTCTGAATTATGGCAAATGATTTTCCCTGAAGAGTAAGATCTTGTGAATGGTAGGTACATTCAAAATATGCGAGAAAATGCCAATTTTTCAATGAGCATATTATGGACAGACGAAACTCGATTTGCCAATTGCGGAGTTTTCAACAAGTATAAACAAGTATATCACTGCGTTACAGATATCCAAAACTCAACACACAAAGAAGATTCCAAACAAAATTTGGACTTAATGTTTAGTGCGGCATAATAAGTGAATCTAAAACGGGATTTACATTTGAATATGAAATTATTGAATTTTTATTTTTAGGAAATCAATTCATTGGACCAATAATTTTTAATTTCAATTTAAATGCAGCAAAATAGCTTCAGCTTATAGAAGAAAAAATAATGATATAATTAACAGCCATATTTCAAAATAATAACATTTTAACGGAAATTCAATTAAACAAACAAATAGCAATTATCAAAATGAAAATGAATTAATAAAATCTAATGGAAACAACACGGAAGACAGTTCAAATTAAACAAACTAATTCGACAATTCTAATACATATTGTTGACTCACCTGCTAGACCAAATTGAAGAGAGCAGCAAAATTAATCAGATAATTTTTTGATATAATTTTTTCGGCATTATGTTGAAAAAAAATAAAAAGCCAATTTGTCGCCTATAAGAAAAAAGAAACTTATATTGATTGTCTCAAAAACGGGAAGACATATTCTTTTGTTTTATTTTTTAGACCTTAAAAAAGTGCTCATAGAATGTCTAAGCCAGAATACCTTATTTTCTCAAATAACGGAAATAAAACGAACTGTCAAAAACTCACCTTTTTGATTTTTCGCGATTAATTCAAAAATCAAAAATTATTGACAAAATTTAATAGCAGTTCTGAAATGGTAATTGGTTCCTGGGAAATATTGCCCATTTAATTTATTTTGTAGCTCTTATAATAATCGAGATAGCAATACATGCAGCACCAATCTGGGACACAGTGTATAGTTGGTTTTCAGAGCTTAATATGGTCAGAATAGTTCTTCAGAACCGAGGAAGAATAATGTTGATTCTTAAAAAGTTTCGAGTTGGATAAATTCTCAGAGGAATTTAATGAGGAACTAAGATAAATCTGAAAGAAACATTGCTTCATAACACATTGTCTCAGACAGTTGAACATAAATTATTTGCGTTAGGTATTTTTTGCAGATTTGTCGATCTTATAACTTTCTTGAGATTCTTTCTATTGACTATATAATGGCTACAATTCAAAATTATTCCCATTTATACAGGGTGTCCCAGAAAATCCCTTGCTAAGCAAAGATAATTTCTTTTAAATAGAACAGTCTATATTTTATTGAACAGTTGATCTATGGTTTTTGAATTATTTGAGATTATCTTAACGTGTAAGATTTTGGGAAAACTGATATTACCCTTGAACTAACGAGAAGTTGCAATTTATATTTTTGATTAGATTTATTTTGTTCTATTGAACGGTTTGTATAGAATTTCAGAAAAAATATAGGGTTTTACTTAAGATGAGCTCTTATATCCTTAATGTCAAAATGCTATAGCTCTATTATCTCAAATAGATCACCCTGTATATTTTTCAATGAAGCATTAGGTCATTCAATTCTCCATTGAATATTTTTTGAATTGGCATCCGTGTTCCGTTAAAAATATTAATCGATGTAGTCATATATAAAAAGTACAGTACTGGGTAAGATGCATGGATGGAAACAAAATTCGACTTGGCGGAGGATCAAAATATCATTGATTTGAAAAATTAAAAATTAATCCCATAGCTTTTTTATTCAGTATACAGTGTATATACACGCTTTTATTGGTTCTCGAGCAATTATAAATAAATTCACAAAACAAAGGGATTATTTCTTGTGAGCAATTATACAATGTGAAAAGTTCGAAACTCATTTGTCAAATTTAATTTAATTTTAGCTTGTGCTGGAAAGTGTGAGAGAGGGAGAGTGATTATATTTGACGTTAAGTTCACGGAAAAGCGAGATAATTCAAACTGAAGGGTGGCGAAAAGTCACTTCGACAAAAAAGGGAAGATATATTTCGTTCAATTCGTAATTCCTTTGCAGACTTTGTGTGACTTTAACCTCGCGCTTATTGAGTTTGAATGTCTACGATAATGAGAAAATGAGAAATATTCGAAGAATCCTTTTTGGAATAAATAATATTAAATTTATTTATAGTTAGTGCGTTCAAATAGCACCTGACTGTTTTCTTCTTGTTCTTGTTAAATTATTAACCAGAAACTTAATTTAAGTCACAATATAAATTAAGGGGAGAAAGTTATTGAGAATAGAAATATTTATTATCTCGTTCATGTACCAAACGTGACAGTGAAAAAAAAATATTATATTTTTGACGTTGACTACTTATTATACATAGTTATCTATCTACAGAATAGCAGTAATAAGAAATAACAGAAAGTAGATACCTAATAGGGCGTAATTTTAAAAGAATCGAGACGGTAATGTTTAACTATACTGAATCACTGTTAAGCAAAATCGTGAAATAATCTTGGAACAGACAGAAAAACAAACAGACCAATTGCTGAAACTTAAACATCGAAAAATCACTACGATTACAATACTTTCTTTTCTAGGCAGCTTAGGACAGCAGGAATGTGACAAGGGCAAGTAAAACTCATACTGTGAGTATTCCGTACAATTTTATTCCGCTAAAACATAGGAAAAAGAAGGATTTTCTAGGAGAAATCATGATTTCGTAACATGTATATAGATATATTTTCATAAACAAATAAATTACTCTCAAGATTATATTATTTTAAACATTATATTTATTCTAGTAAGTAGATACTATATTTTCTTATATTGTCATAATTTTTTATGAAAAAAATATATTATAAAATAAAAGTCACTCCCATACAATAGATTGAACCAGCGACTCCTGGAGCAGATATTAATGGGAGATGACATCTTTACCACTGCAATCTTGAGATGAAACTATACCATTCTAATTCTTTTTCATAGGTTTTACCTCCCGATTTTCGAAGATTCTGAAGGTCCAATAATGTTACTTTTTTTCATTTTATCTACTCTCTACCTTGAACATTTATAAGCTACTAACTTAGCTCAAATTCCAGTGGGTACACAGTCATATTAACGCTCCGAAGATAGATCCAAATAATTTTATTAGCTAGAAAAGTAATAACTTTGAGGAAGTAGTTGTTGCCAAAGTAGTAAACGAGGGCTTTATCCCGCTTATTAACTGTCAAACTGTCGAGATAAGTTACTGGTTCTAGGAAGATCATAACCAGATAACACACTTAAATCCATTGGATGTCCATTTTGAATCCATCAGGTATTTTGACGTCCATGGATAGCCATTGGATATCCATATTGTAGATATACAATGGACATCAAAATGTGTACATAAATTGTACATTCATTTTGTAGTTGTTCGATGGACATCAAAACGTTTACATCCAATGGATATCCATTACTAATCCAGTGGAAATCTTTCGAAGAATTTGATGAAGTTTTATTACGGCCATTGAATTTAGGGTATCGTTAAGTAATTGAAAGTAAATGGCAATTCTCAGATATTTAAGTTATCTCAATAACGTTGTTAGTCCTTCATAAATAATATTCTTACCTTGAGCTTCTGAGTCATAATCTCTATTGATGATCCATTAGTTCTGTTGCCTGTAAATGTTTGCAGAAGTCCTCAGTCGCAGTTTCTTGGAATACTCCATATTCTATTTTACAAATACGTGAAGAGCCTGCTATGACTTCTCATATACGAAAGATGTTATCAACTTACCATGCGGATAACCTCTGGTCGCCAATGTTTCCACTTGCTCGCCCAAAAGATGAGATTTGAACTATACCTACTATCTATTGACCGACGAACCCCGAACGAAAGAGGTATACAATTCGAAATTCGACTGTCTGCTTTTTTTTTGTTTGTACGCGCGTTGTATATAGGTAGTAAACGTACGATTTTGATGATTTTTTATTCATTTGAAAGAGGAGAGTTACAGCAGTGATAAAATGGTTAAATCTAAAATACATATGCGTATTTCCGCACAGCAAAGAAAATACGTGGGAAATAAGATAAGTACTATCTTCTTTGGTATTAGTGAACGTTCAACGATTATCGTGACACTCAAAAGTGTGAAATAATTATCTTTACCAAAAACTTGGACCGACGTTATTATTTGGTGCATTGCAAAATACGAAATAATATTAATTCTATTGGTGCTGATACTTGTAAAGTTGGAGCTAATAGTTATCAATCTAACTGAACAACATCAAAAGTAACAGCACCAATAGCATTAATATTATTTCGTATTTTTCAGTGCACCAAATAATAATATCGGTCCAATTTTTTGTAAAAAGTATTTATCTTCAATCAGTTTCTAAGCTCCTCCTGGCTCATGGAGCTTCTAATTTATTAATGCTCTTCTCCAGTTGAATATTGTAAGAGATGTCAATTAGAAGCTCTTTCAAGTCGAAATAACGCAATCAATAATTCAGGATTTCACTGCACTGTACAATTTTTGAGCATTGATTGTGTTGGCAACAGTACTCGACATCTGCGGTTCTGAGAATAGCTTCTCATTACGAAAAAAGAACTTCATCCTAATACTTTCTTTGATATTTATGATTAATTAGTATTTCAAACTAGGATATTGAAAGCCTATTGTACCCAAAATTACATAAGCCGCATCCATAATAAGAATATAACACAGAGCTTAATTTAGCATCAAATTAATCACTTTTGTTACTAAAACTACAACTTCTGAGAATGACAATGGAATCAACAGAAAAATATAATGTGAAATGTTCACGTGGAATAGTTATCATAAATAGTTTTGTTCTTGAGTCAAATGGTTGTCAAAATCAGGAATTGTAATAATGAAACCTACATAAGAGCAACAGAAATATTTCTTCGTCATTTACAACAATTGGTTTTACATACTTGTGGAATTCGCCCTTGAAGATCTTTTAGTTTGACACGATTTTCAGCTATCTGAATTTCATACTCACTTGTAGCATAGACCACTGTAATTAAATAAATAACCACCAAATAACTCGATAGAAAATCCAAATAACAGTAATGCCTTTATATTCTCTAGATTAATGTTACGTTTTGGTGTATTTTTCTCCCACCCAACTATCCGTAAATCAACGAAATCTAAACTTTATATAATCCTTAACCATGACATTAAATGAGCGTTTTATTGTTGCTGCCCCGCCGCAAGTTACAAGACAATTGTTAAATGGCTGTAAAATTAAATTGTACCGTTTTCAGTAATAGGGTGCTTTAAAACCGAATCATGTACAACGCTTGGTATATATACTATTATTTTACTCGTTTCCCACCCGATATATAAATCTGGGAATCTTTTTCACGACATAAATGGAATTTGTTTCATTTAATTTCCATTAGTTGTAGTTGAATGCACTCTGGTTCACAAGTAACTACTTTCCTAGTGGGAAATTAATTTCTCGTATTGTAACTCTAGAAATGTTGATTCACATACATAGTTCCATAGAGAATATGCTGACAATTTCTTGTTACTTAGATTTTTAAATACTAGTTCATGTAGCATATTAACAGAAGTGTTTGAAACATTTGATTCTATTCTATAAGCAACGTTGATAATTAAATATTAAGGCCCATTAGTTAAAAATCATGCCGTCAGAAAGAAGATTCCTTTGATGACCTGAACAAATCTCAAACACAAACTATAATAATTAGAATCACAGAGCAAAATTAATGAAAAAATAAACTAAGAATTAACAATAAAATCATATATTTTCATCCGAACGTAGACGCAAGTTAGGGCCAACGTTTTCATTTTTTTTAAAGATTTTTAAGTATCGATGACTCGGGTAACCTTGCTCTCAAATAGAAATTTATTTCAGACATATGATATTTAATTTGCACACAAGAGATTTGTGGCACAACTACAATAGCTAGCCGAAAAGAATCCGTGTTTTCATTCAATAGAATACTGATTTTTTTTCAGTTCTGACTAATTTTGCAAAAGACATTTTTTATATAAGTTTGAAAGCCGCAAACTTTATCAAAAATGCAATATTGCTTATTTGATATTTGTTGGATAAAACTCAAGCTTTTCAAGTTATTCACAAGAAATCATTCAATAGTATTTTTATAGTTACCATCAACCATGTAGGTATAATTCAAATAGTATTTTGAATTATCGAAATAACTCCTTAAGATTTATATTTCTGTGGTTATTTTGAGTATCTTATTTTCCAACCCCTATGTTATAGCAAATATGGGCATTATATTGTTATCTATTTATCGCTATCCGAAATTCACTTAAATCAGTCTTATCCTAAAATAATCGAAGCCTTAAACAGTAAATGACTAGCTTATAAGTTTCCTAAATGTTCCAAAAAAATAATATGAAACTTGATATTCCATTATCAGTTATTTTGAGTTGATTGACGTACATATGGCATTGTCAAGGTCATAGAATATGAAAAATTTGATACGGTGAACTCGATAAATATATTATATATTCTCTTTATCCCGGATAGTGGAAAATTTTCATAAATTTCCAATAGCTCCTGATGCTGTGGTATGTCATTTTTTTAATGACTTAAAACTCCTCCTCAAATCCTAGGTTATTCTTCCCACTGGTATTACTTCTTATCTAGAAGGCGGATTTTATAGCCCGTTACAAACTTTTCTAATCTTCTTGTGACATTGCTAAATATATAAATTACAAAAAACAAAAACATAGACTTTTTATCCCAGATAGTGCAAAATCTTTATAGATTCCCAGCAGCTCCTGTAGCTGAGGTATGTCAATTCTTTAATGACTAAAATCCCTCTCCAAACGTTCGAGTATTTTGCTTGGGTCTACTCCTAAGTGTTACTTCTTACAAAGAAGGCAGATTTTATAGCCTTTTACAAACTCTTCTAATCTTCTTGGGACAACTCAACGGTATTGCTTCTTGCCAAAAGGCAGATTCTATAGGCTATTACAAACTCTTCTGATCTTTTTGGCAATGGCGACATGATTAAATATACAAATTACAAAATAACAGAAAAAAGCATTTTTTATCTCCGATAGGGGATTTTTTTATAGATCTCCAGCAGCTCCTGTATGTCAAATTTTACTGAGTAAAACCCCGTTTCAAAGTCCTAGGTTATTCTTCTTAGGTTTAATTACTTAATTACTGGTAATACTTATTACCAAGAAGACGGATTTCATAGGTTGTTTGCAAACTCTTTCAATCTTCTTGGGAATTGGTCTTTCATCCCCCTTCTCTTATTATTAGACATGATAACAGACGCTGTTTTTGCAAAACTGTTCCATTTTTGGTTTGACTCCAATATGCATTATCTTAAGGTTTTTGGTGCCAGATAGTTCTTCTCTTTCTCTCCTCAACTGTAACCTGACAAGAAAGTGTGTATTTTCGATCTTGCCATAATACCTTAATCATCTCACCCAGGATTGCTACTTGCCCCAAGATGAAGTCACGTACAAGTGCGTGAGAACGCAGTTTCTTCATTCGTTCTTTTCACCCATGATTTAAGGTTTTGATATAAGCTTCTTCATTAAGATTGCCATGTGTCTTGGCATTTCTCTGGTTCTTTATCTGGACTTACATTTTTCGATACCTATCCTCTCCTCCACTAGCAGATAGATTGGATGTCACCTAGAAAATATAATTACTATCTTTGTTGATACCATTACCGTTTATCATGCCTTAGCAATTCATATACCTATGTTAGTTCCTTTGGGCACATAGTAGGATGCTCCTATATATTTTCTTGTCCATTGAATCATAAAATATAATAGAAAGAACGTTAGATTGCACCACTGCGCAAGCGATTATTTTACTTCCATGTTTGTAATCACTTTGAAACCTCTTTCCGTTGTCTTTATGATGTGTTGGATCATTCCCATATTTCTGTTGATTATCACAACTAGACATTCTATAGTTTTTGTTTTTTAATCACTATTATATCGACAAATCATCCGTAAAAGAAATATTGGAATCTTATTTTCAGTACTGTATTATGCCGAAAATTCTCATTATTGTACGTATTAATATAATTTTGTTTGAATCAACTTATTTTGATCTCAGGAATATACTATTTCATTGTAAAAAGACCATTATGATCATCCTTGCAAACTCCCAACACTCATCATAAAGTATTCTGATGCTTTCGCCCATATCCATAGAATTAAATGAACTCTTTCCTATTTCTGATTTTTCTCTGATACATTATCCTCTTCCACGTGGTCCATAGACCACTTAAACAGAATCAAATATACAACAAAACATAGAGGAGAGGAAACGACCGAAGTAGTAACACGACGCTCAGATTGTCTCTCATTGTCCCTGTAGGTTTAACATAGGGCTTGACCTGTGCCGAGTCGAGCGTGTTTTGTTTGTGTATTGTGTGAATGCCCGTTTAAAACTATTTGCGATTCCGCTGACCGTAATACTGTAAACAATGGGCCCGTTTCTCCATATGTACAGGAAGTCACTTAACGAATTAACGTACGTACCCACTAAAATGCCAGCTTTGATTGGGGTTTGTTGTTTCTTTTGTTTTCGCATACACCACGGCTGAATAAATATGAATGTCCAAATAATGACTTTGTACCATTGCAACCAAACACTATATAAAGGGAGATTAACAGCCGATGGTAACTTGGAGGTTTAAGAAGAACGGTCCATAGGATATTTTGATACCATCGGTTAAAAATATCAGCTATGCGAAAATCACAAATATTAGCAATTTTTTTTCAGAATATATCAATCAGAAATAACCAGATTAAATGAGTAAACCTGGTAATAATATACAGTGTGTCTCATTTTAAAAATAAAAGTTTCTTATGCTTCGATATAAGCGGCAACGTGACAGAGCTATACCATGCCAAGAAGCTGCAGGAAAGACCTAAATAATAAAGTTTTGATAAAATCATAGAGACTATTCTCATTATAACGGGTGTACCATAATGTAGTGACAAATATTGAAGTTTAATTACTTTGCCTTTGCAAGACCTATGGGTAAGTTTTTGGTGTGGTTCGATAAAAAAACTCAAAAATTATTTTGTGTTGCAAATAAAAATACAGGGAGCCCCAAACTATAAAACTTCTAATCTAAGTATAAAAATAACAATAACAATAATAAGGGAAACTTAGAAAGCATGTCATAACTAGCCATTTAAAAAAAAAATTGTTTCTAAAAGATGATGAATTTCTTTTCCAAAACATTCTTCTACCATAGACACCATATTTCGCATAACTTTATGCAACATTAATGGAGAAATATTCCGAATTTATTTTAATTTTTTCATACTTTGAGGATTATTGATGTCAACCCTAGATTTTTAATAGCCCCTTAACCAAAAATAATAGGGTGTTAAGTGACATGACCTTGAAATCTTGAAATCAGGCGTCCTGGAAACATCTGGCGCAGGACACTGATGGATGCGTGGGCAGTATGACTTGTGGCACCGTCCTGCTGGAACCACATGTTTTCAGGAAAACGCCACTACTCTTATTGAAAAAAAGTTTGCTACATCACATAACGCTCCGAATTTACCGTGGTATTTTCATCATTTTCATCCTCAAAAACTAAGGTTCCACAATTCCCTGTGCTGACAGTGCACACCAAACAGTAACTTTTTTTGTCTATGGAGTAAGTGGAGCTTGGTATATCTCTTGCGGGTTTTCTCGAGACCAGTAACGAGAGATTTGTTTGCTCACATAGCCACACATATGAATATCTGCATTGTTTTCTAAAAGCTCTAAAAAATGGTAAGAAAATGCAAGTCTGGCTGCAAAATCAGTGTCTTTTAGCTACTGCACAAGATGAACCTTGTAAAGCGTAAATCTTTATGCAGTATTCTTTGCAGGCCAATTGAGAGTGCTAATGTTTGTGATTGTCTGTTTGCAGATAACTTAGGATTACTTAAAAATAAATCTTGAATTCTTGCAAAATTTTTAGTTTGTAGGTAATCTAACTGAAATAGGCCTACCAACAGATTTCTTCTTTAGAGATGAATCTTTATGCAGTATTCTTTGCAGACTCGTTCTAGTGCTAATATTTCAGATTGTCTATTTGCAGATTGCTTTGGACTTCTTAAAAATGCATCTTGAATTCTTGCAATATTTGTAAGAGTTCTGAAATAGGCCTACCTGCAGGTTTCTTCTTTAGAGGAGATGCTGTGGTTTCAAGCCGACATACCCATTTTAAAATTATGTCTCTACACGGAGAATTAAAATTAAATCTTGTGCGAAGTTTGTGCCAAGAAAGGACAAGAGTCTCGTCATTTTAACGAAATTTTCAACAATAAAATGGCGATGAATAGAGAGATAATGCATTTTTTTGAATAGTCAATACGCGGCTGTCTATTTGACAATTGTGAATCTAAATCTCTATTGTTTCGCTTCAACATATAGTAAATATACATAACTTTTCTTAATTATGTTTTGACTTTGATTAAAATGTTTATTGCTTAGTGCACCCTGTATTATTTTGCAACCATTTTTTTAGTTTTTCTATCAAACATCAAATACTTAACTATAGGTTTTTCAGAGGCAAAGTTATCAGACATCAAAATGTGTCAATACATTATGGGCCACCCTATACTTCAAAGGTATCATCGATCGCAAATAACCCCTTCTACTGCTAGTCTACCACTGAAATCCCAAATAATTTATTTTTGTTCACGAAAACATGAGATTGTTGTTTATCAAAAAAAAAAACATTCATAAACATAGATAAATTTTATGGAAAATACGTCGCCGTTTTGCTGGCGTAATAAATGTAAAATCCATTCTTAATATCTTAATATTCTATAAGGTTGTGTATCTACCAATATCAATACCAATACACCACATACTCACACAGTATGAGTCACACCCGTTTATCGTTGAGAGTTAGAACCCAACTTATCCAAAACGACCCTTACTCTCATATACGCTATTTCAGAGACGGTAATGAAACCACGTGATTTTAACGTTTACTGTATTCATACTTACGGTATCTAAAAACTCTCTAATATGTGACGTTTCTTATTACCTACTTGTGGAATGTTTCCTTTTTATCTATACAGCATTTTGCAACAGCAGCATCTTAAGGCACAACAAACCATACTTATTTGAAAGAAATCATTAATATTGAATCACAATGAAGGCTCTAAGTCGAAACTCGAAAACACGAAATTAACTCACTTCACATGTCAAAATTTCAAACAGTCCTCTCAATATGATAGAAAGGCATGATACTTCGAATAGAAAAAAGAGGGAATTAATAGTGAAGATAATAGAAAAGACCTAGAGATACAGTCAGCCCTAAAATACATAGAAGAGATACGGTGGGGACACCTACAGAAGATGCAGTCGAGTAGTTGTTATCATCTTTGGTAGTCCGGTAATCATAGTTTTATTACCGGACTATCTACTGAAGACCGAAATCATTTATTTGAACATATTCACAGAAGCAAAATCTTCACATCTTTTCATACCAATAACCTAGATTGTTTCAATTAAACTTCTAAACTTATAGGTAGCATTGAAAGCGTAAGCGCGTTCCCAAAAACCCTGATGCGGTGCAGAAACTGGAAACCGCACCAGTGTGGACTACCAATACCGTCACCGACACTTTGACGCGAGATGGAGGGAGAACTACACCGGCACGGTGCGGTTACGTTTGGCCAGGCTATCGTCGATCTATCGCACCTAATTGAATTATCGATAGTTTATGAAGAGAGTTGTTATTATTAAGTAGATATACTATTTGAACCTGAAAATTTTAAAAATCGACATTCTATATAGCTTCCTTTTTCGAGCTCAACTCAATTCCAAGATGTCTCAAATATACACACATATTTTTTCCTTTTCTACCTAGAGTAGGTATGTGAGAGATGTATTGCAATCGTGTGATTATGCTATAGGGTTTTCAAAAGTTGATAGCTTACTAGGTTTAACGGACACTCCTGCGACAAAATTGAATATGAATATTGTTGTTTGTTTTGGCACGCTGAAACAAACTGGACAATTCCCATATTTGGTGTTACTCTAATCGATCAAAGTTTGTATTAGAGCGGTAGAAAAGTCAAATTAGTGGATACATCACCTGTTCCCTGTTAAAATATAAATTAAAGATCATAGATGTGTCACATATACTATGATAATATTTTTTTTTAAATATGAAGAATAATCTTTCTCACTTATTTTTAAAAATATTGTAATGAATGAAGTTGGTTAAATAGGTCTAATATGTCAGAAGGCGTCTAATTTATGAAATATATAAAACATCCAAGCCAGTCCAACAGAAAGTGCCATTAGGAAAAATAATATCTCATTCAACCGCAATTCATTAAGGATGTCATTTGCATGAGAGCGCAGTTATTTAGGCTATTCAAATTACAGAGAGAGAGAAAACATTTTTCCATTACGACGTTTTCCTCTATCTACTTTCGCTTGATAATTTTATTCGTGGGAAAATTTCTAAGGTCTTTCACGCAAAGACGAATGAAAAAAAACATCTAATGAAGTAATAATTGACATTCAAATAAATTACTTGACGATTTCCCTAATAGATTCAACAGGCACATCTCGGGGGAGACGTTCGCGCGCCTTCTACCTAGCTTTCTATATATATATATATATATATATATATATATATATATATATATATATATATATATATATATATATATATATATACTACTATTACAAGACCTTCTTCTATAATAAAGAGATATCGATTATGGTAATTGAAGTCGGTTCACCTGATTTTTTATCACCGGTGCTTCTTGCGGTGGTGTTTGAGGGTTGCATAATTTGGTAGTTTGTTCGAATAGAGTAGGTAGTAGCAGGAATATACACATGCAATATGCCAACACGGCATTACCAATGTAAATTGGAGGAGAATGTGCCCTCTCCCCTACCTGCTGATGTGATTTATGGCTCACACATACAGCCTGTTCTAACAGCTATGGATACATAATAGTTCGGGCACATTTAGCACCTTATTTAGCATACAGGAAGTGAGGCATGAATTATAACTCATTCTGGCTTCCTATGTATGATGGAAGATTTTATGCCAGTGTTAATTTACCCATCTAAATTGAGTCTTCTTTTTTTGAGCAGAGGATCGAATTCCCAGCCTTCGCTTTGAATGACCGCAATCCACGGGACCGCATTCTGCACTACATAAAATATCACTGAATTATAAAGAGGGATATTGCACTGAGTAATACTTTTATTTTCATAATTTTGTCGTCCAGTCTGAAATAGAGTTTTTGGTGTCTCTTTTAACTGACATTGCCTGTTATGATAACCAAATTGACAACCTTATGCTTAATATTTTGTTGAAATTTATCTAGCCGTCCCTCAATCTAGCAATTCAATTCAATTCAACATTATCAGGACGCTTCATATTTAACATTAACATTTATTCAAAGCTTTTTTATATATTACAATATATTCTTCTATTGGAGAGAGATATAAGATTAACATAAAACTTGGTAGAGAGCAACATAGCCCCTTTGTGTCCAAGCGCTTATCTTAGAAATAAAATAATAATAACATTAAGATAATATTCTAGGAACTAGTTTGGAATTTTGGCATAAGAAGAATAAAAAATTTGCCGTTTTCTATTTTTTATAATTGAAATTCTATTATTATCCAGCAGGGAATATGTACCTAACTATACAGGGTGGTTCTCCGGGGAAGACTTCGATCGATTGTGGGCAAACCATAAGTACGAACAGTGAAAATTTGGTGACATACTAAAGTCACTGGGGGACAGATGTCTAAAATATTTTCATTTTAGTCGCATTTCCGGTTATACCGGAAGTAGATGCCAACTTTGTTATTTTTTATGGAATACCCTGGTATATTACCACATTTTTAGATTTCTTGTACAATCTTGAAAGCATTTTATATATTATGTCCTGTACCTAAGTCTAACAGTTTTTGACATTTTTCTAATTTTATGTCAAAAATTAAGTTTGCTGCCCAAAACATAATTATCAATCTTTCCTATGAGGGAGCCTTTAATATTTAATTTTGGTTGATTTTCTTGGAGAAGAAGATCTTTATTAGTAGTTCTATTTTACTTTGATAAAAAAATTGTACAGAGTGATCAAAAAAGAAGATTGAAAGCTTAATCCAAAAAAACGTCTGAAGTATTTTTTTCAAATGGAAACCCCCCGTTTTTATTATTTTATTGAATTAAGCAACAAAAATAAGGGGAAACTTTGTATAAGGTTCTTTATACCCAAAATTAGTGGTTTTAAAATTGTTGACAATTTCTCATTTTTTTATGTAGGAATTTTTCAAATTGTGTTAGAAGTGGTCCATAAGTGCATTAGAAAATAATAACAAATGTCAGTAAAAGTCAAACAAGAAGAACATGTAATATAATCGCTATCCAATATTCACAGAACCAGAAACCAACACCAAAAACTGTTAAAAATATATTTCAATAAATGTTCAAAATAACGTCCTTGAACTTCCAGACATTTCTTGCAACTAAGCAGGAACTGTTCATGGTTGGCGCTTCTATTGATTGCGGATTAATATCTTCAAATTCTGTTGTGAGTATCGAGTACTGATAGGTCGGGTGATTGAGATGGCAAAAGATATGGCCCATTGATAACAAAACAACCTTTGCAGATGGTTATTGACTAGATGACCAGAGGTATGTGGAGGCGCCCCGTCACATTGATAAAATCGATGTTTATAGTCAGCCAGCCGCAAATTGTCCAAATAGTTCACTTCAAAATTTTTGAAGATACTGAGATAGCGCTCATCTTTAAAAACATTTTTATTATCTCGAAAGCTTCAAAAATAGCTAACTTACCATTGAGATTATCTTGACAGAATTCAAGGACCGTTGTTTCTTATAACACAATAAACGTTAAACTATAAGGATTCTTCTGCTCTCTATATGGATGTATATTTAAATCACTGCAATAATGGGAATTGCGTCGATGAAATATCCCCTTTTTGGTGAATTTAGCTTTGTTCGACCAAATAATAATATCCAAAAATAAAGGATTTTCTAGCGAATGAAGTAGAATAAATTCACAAAACTCCATTTTTTTTGTTTGGTGAATCAGTGTCTTTCATATGCTGAATGAAAATGCGTATGAATGAAACTAATGTTCCCATAAAATACTTAGAAATGATGCCTTAGATATTCCTAACTCGCATGCTACTTGCCATGTAGAATTTGTTGGATTTGCGGCAAAATATGCCAAAAAGGCAATTTCTATATTTTCATTGTTAACAATTAGTTTATTTCTAGGTACTTTAAGTCTTTATAGTTCCAAAGTTCTTGAAGTTTTCTATGAAGAGAAACCCATGAACAGCTCCTGCTTAGGTGCGAGGAATGTCTGAAACATCAAAGGCGTCATTTTGAAAATTTATTAGAATACATTTTTACTAAAGTATTAATATTGAATTTCGTGATGTTTGACTTTTATTGACATTTGTTATTATTTTCTAATACAATCATGGCTGACTTCTAACGCAAATTTGAAGATTTGTAGCATTTTTACCTACAAATATGAAAACTTACTACTTATGTTGGGTATTGGGTATAGACAACCTTATACAAAGTTCCCGTTATTTTTACTGTTTCCATTTCAAAAAAAATACTTTTGATGATTAATTGTATTTAGTTTTCAAGCATCTTTTTTGATCACTCTTTACTAATTTTCATCAAAATAAAATTAAAGTTCTGATTTCTACTACAAGAAAATCAAACCAAATTAAATATTAAAAGCTCCCTCATTGGAAAGATTGATTGATTGGACTGCAAACTTAATTTTTTATATAAAATTTGAAATATATCAAAAACTGTTAAGCTTTGGAACAGGACATTACAAATAACTTGTTTTCAAAATTCTACAAGAAATCTAAAAACGGGGTAATATACAGGGTATTTCATTGAAAATAACAAAGTTGGTATCTACTTCCGGTATAGCCGGAAATGCGATTAACATGTAAATATTTTGGACGTATGTTCCCCAGTGATTTTAGTCACCAAATTTTCAAACTGTTTGTACTTATCGTTTGCCTACCATCGGTCGATGTCTTTCCCGGAGAACCACCCTGTACCTAGGTATATTATATGAGTCCGATAAAAAAAATGATTTTGGTATTCCCCAAAATGAATATTAATGAGTATGATAATTTAAGAGGTTTTGTAATGGTGGCTGTCGCAAGATTGAGTAAAATTCTAAGTTATCCATGCCGAGGTACATTCCCTAGCTACACAACGTATTTATAATTATTGTTTCCTTCCATACACTGGCCCAACACTATATACATAATATTTAAGAGACTATCATACAAACGACACTCATATTCGTTATATCAAATATAACTCAATGTCAGGGAGATCACACTACCGAATTATACTATTTGTTTTTAATAAATAAACGAGTTATACCAAATTCTAAATAAAGTCAAGTTATAGCCTAATTTTCAACATCGAAATAATTCTCCATGGAACCTGAACTGAAACGCTTGATGAACTTCCCAAGATCTAATTAAATTTTATGAGCCAATATCTAATTAATCAACGGAAGCTAAGTGATGACTTGAGCAGAATGTTTATCAACTACTGGAATCGAATGAATCTTAAACAAATTACGCTCAAGTTCAAATTACCTGTAAACACCCATAGGGCAAATTCAGCTTTATCCATTAATACTTGAGAAGTTTGTTAACTTTGCGTACAAAATTAGCGCCTATATAAAGTACATCCGACTTTGGTTATTGATTCGTATAGCTCTAATCTTTGATCTTTGAAACCTTACTGGTTACTAAATGAAGAATTATTTCAATAATTTGAAGTATCAAGTACAAATAAAAAAGATAAAATGTACTTAAGAGCCGTCTTTGATTCTTATAATTTTCATATATTTTATTTATAATTCTGATATGTCTCTCATTTTCATACTCAATTCCATGATAATTTATACTGAGAAATAATTGTAAATAATAAGTTAATTCTGAACTCTTGCATGAATTCAGTGAGGTTTATAAGTAAATACTGATAGACAGATAAGAAACTTCATATTTAATTCAGCTTGATTGTTGTCACCAGTTTTTCATCTGTAACTGAAGCTGTTGATATTACATATAGAGGATTCTAAAATTATAAAAAAGTATTCATGTTATTCGTAAGCTTTAACGTTCTAAACTAACGGTAAATTTGAAATAAACTATAAAGGTATTAAATATAAGTAATTTTATAGAACAATCAATTATGCGCAAAACTCCCATAGTCGTATTAGTATATACTAGTTTAGTTTGTTTGTTAGTTGCTATCGTAACGATAATATGAGATGCGACAGTTTAATTATCAAACTAAACTACTGCCAAATTAATATTGGATTAGTTATGAATACGGACTATACCTACTCTTTTCATGTTTTCAATTCCTGACACAAATGTCCTGATATTATGCTAATCACATGTATTTGTGAGAACAAATTATGTGATACAAAAAAATGTGTGATATTTTTATATTCTCTAAGGTAGTTACATAAAGATTTCAATTTAAATTAGATTTTCACGTATGTGAAAGAAAACATCCTGACCTAAGAAACAACTAACCGATTGTACCAAAAGTTTTCTTCTAATGGAAAGTGGATCTGTCTGTAGTTATATCTTAATCTCTTTTGATATCATAATCATGATATTTATATATAGTGGTATTCATTTTGGACACGACATATTGTAGCTAAATTGATATGTTTGATTATAAAATAAATATTGGGCCTTCCTACATTTAAGAGTTATTTTGATAATGTACAGGTAAACATGAAACATATGAAACTTTTCTTATAATTGGAATGGTCTATGTATATTATCCAATTTTTGGTTCTTCTAATCAAATAACGATGAGTTTCATAAAGTTTTACCATATCTACCTACACATCAAGTCTTGTAATCTAGTGAGTAACTATATTAATGACCAAATTCTCAAAATACCTACAATATTTTCTATCTACAAATCAGATGAGGTTTCTTATCGCACTTATGAAAGATTCACTAACTAATAATTTAAAGTTTAAAATGCTAATAATCTTTTTTAATTTACACAAAGCTTGTATTTTTTAGTCGGCATCAGATATAACCTTAAATTGCAAATATTCATAATGCAGACGGATTTAAACCAATTTAATATTAATCAAGTCACCTATGGTATTTTAACCAGTCTCATAATTATGATTTGTATTTCTTCTAGAAGTGTTTCTTTGGAATTCGTCAAGTAGCTATGTGGTAGTAAGTTTTGGCTGGAATGTCCAAATGTATCACATGTTGTGAGGGGAGCAGTCTCAATTGCCTTTTCCACACAAAGGGAAACAGTGTGAAATTGTTTTAGATGTGTTCCATGTTGACGTCTATGGGCCCATGGAACCAATCTCCAAGGAACTGGCCAGATATTTTCTACTTTTGGTGGATGATCACAACAGGATGGCATTTGTTTATTTCCTTAAAGCCAAAAATGAAGTATTTAAGTATTTCAAAGAGTTCAAAGCTGTAGATGAAATACTGACGGACAAAAAACTAAAGGTATCGACAACAGACAATGGCGGGGAGTTTTGTTCACTGGAGTTTGTTAGTTTTCTAAAGAAAAATGGTATTGTGCATCAAACAACGAGCCCCCACACACCGGAACAGAACGGCTTGAGCGAGAGACTAAATAGAACAGTAGTGGAGAGAGCTCGGTGTCTTCTGTTTGAGGCTAACTTAGAAAATAGTTTTGGGCAGAAGCAGTTAATGCAGCAGTTTATTTGCGTAACAGCAATAAATAAATAAATCACCTAATGAGCTGTGAAGTGCTGAAAAACCAGATATCAGCCATATTCGGATATTCAGCAGCACCGTGATGATCCATGTGCCCAAAGCTAAGGGAACTAAATGGGGCAGAAAAGCTGAAGAGCATATCTTGGCTGGATACCAAGAAAACACAAAAGGGTTATAGGCTACACAAGCTGAGAACAAGGCAAGTCATCACCAGCAGAGATGTTGTCATCTTGGAAATAATTAAAGACTCTGACATGATACAAGCAGTGGTGGAGGATAAAGAAAGTGTTCTGAGTGATGAAGTTAAAGAATCTATGGAGTGAAGTCTACCCTGTAATCTAATGGATAATTTCTATATGGCAGAAGATTTTACATATGTACCAGACGATAATGTAAGTACCTCAAGCTCAGATGAATTCTGTGACAGTAAATTTAGCCACAGTGAGTTAGAATATCTGCAATCGGTAACACCATCCCAGACAGAGAAGCGTGTGGATACAGTTACATATATCAAAATATAGAGAATGTGTATGAAAGCAGTCTTACATATGAAGATGTGATGAGAGGGCCAGAACGAGCAGAATGGTGTAAAGCTATGGAAGAAGAACTTCAATCGTTTAGTCAAACGAAGCTTGGGGATTGGTCGACAATCCGAGTGATTGTAAAGTTGTGCCATGCAAATGGGTGTGCAAGAAAAGCTAAATAGTGATAAAACAGCGCGATACAGGGCTAGACTTGTTGTTAAAGGGTTTACCCAAAGAGAAGGCATTGGTTCTCCGGTTCTAAAATATTCAACCCTAAAATTGTTGTTTGCTATTAGTGTTGATTTAGATCTCGATATTACCCACTTGGATGTAACTACAGCTTTTTTAAATGGTCACTTAGATGAATCTGTTTGCCTCAGAAATTCAAATATGAATGTACTCATAAAGTCCTTAAACTGAAAAAGGTCATCTACGGACTCAAGGTCAGCTCGTGCTTGCATCAATTGGGTTATAAAACTCCAAGTATGAACATTGTTTGTTTATAAAATCTGTTGGTAAGCTTAAAACATTTGTAAGTTTATTTGCTGATGATTTTTTCACATTTTCGAATTGCAATGGTGATATTAACAATTTAAAATGCAAAGTAAGTAATGAATTTAAATTGAAAGACCTAGGTCAATTGAGACAGGATCTAGGTATGGATGTAAAAATAAAGAAAAATAAAATTTGTGTTAGTCAAGAAAAATGTATTCATAAGCTGTTGTATAAATTTGGCTTGAAGAATTGTGAAGGTATAGAGACGTCAATAGAATTAAATTTGAAACTTGACAAGACAGAAAATGTAGATTCCAGATTTACATATCAGCAGCTTATTGGAGGCCTGATGTATCTTTCAGTTTAAACCAAACCTGATATTTCCTATTGTGTTAGTTATTTAAGTCATTTCCATAACTGTTATACTGAAGCGATGTTAAGATATTTAAGCTATACAAAGTCCTTTGAATTAATGTATGTGAAAGATAATTTAGATGAAAATGGTTACGCAGATGCTGATTGGGCATCAAATACTGTAGATAGTAAGTCATATACTGGATATTGTTTTATTTATTCAGGTAGTGTGGTGTCACTTGAAAGTAGGATACAACACACCGTCGCATTGTCAATCACAGAGGCGGAATGCATGGCTATGTGTGAGGCATCTAAGGATGCTATATTCTAAAAAAATCTATTAACTGAACTTTTGGATGGGGGTAATAATCCTATTAGATTGTATAATGTCAGTCAAAGTGATAAGAAACTTTCTGAAAATTGTGTGTATCATATCATAGATGTAGTAAACATATAGATATCAAAGTTCACTTTATAAGAGAAGTGGTCGCTAATAAATTGATTAATATAGAATAATTGGAAACTTCGGAAATGCCAGCAGATGTTCTGACTAAAAGTTTAGGTAGAAATTTATGAAAAAGGCGGGCATAGTAAAATTAAATAATTAATTATTTTTATTTTTTGTTAAGTCAATTCTCATTATTTTGTTAAGTGGTGTTATTTTTCTATGATAACAAATAATGAAAACCAAGCAACTGGCGCCATCTAGTACTAAATATGTGTACCTGTATTGTATGGTAGTATTGGTTGTTCTAGAATAACAGTAAGTCTATTATAAACTAATACTGTTTTTCAATACCATCATCAACGACGGATCTAGATGGCGAAACACGGGTTAGCCGCTTGTTATCTCTACGATTATATTTGTCAAAATGGCAACTTTTATAAATAGGATCATAATATATTTTATTCCAGATTTCTGTAGACCTTTCTGTTCTTTATATATGTACAGGGTGTTATTTCAAATGGGATACCCAGTATATTACAACATTTTTAAATTTGTCATTACTTTCTGATAATTTTTGCCTCATACACACCTATACCTATCTCTACAGTTTTCGAGGTATTAATTATATTCTATATTTTTTATCCAAAGCATATCTCGAAATAAATGTTTCTTTCTGAGGTATTTGGATTCGTAGAAAGCTGCGCAATTTTGTGTTTAGTTTGAACGTTTATAAAATTATCTCATTAATTATGGATTAAAATTGAAAGCGGAACGACATTTACCAAAGCTTATAATTTCAGATCAAGACAACATAATAAATGTTTTGGCCTATTTCCATGCTGATCCTAAGCTTTCACTGGGAGTTCCGAATATGACTTAGGCTTGGATCGTGCTTCTGTTTAATGATCCTTCATAATCAATACATGCACCCATACAAGTTGACGAAACTTCAAATTCTAAGACCAGAAGATCATCAAACCAGAAATATTTTTTGCTTAGAATGTTCTTATGCAGTAGATAGAATTTTCTGAATGTCGATAAGAAATAAACCTACAAGAATTTTAAACAAAATATAAAGTATCATTTACTAGACTTTCCCGTTGAGAAAATATATCAAAGTCCTGAATATCAAACTAAATCACCTAGAATGTGAATGATGCGCTTATACGATAATAACTATATACCTATATTGAAGTATCTATTTCATAATAACAATGAGTTCTAAATTATTTGGTGCCATTCATCAACCACATTGGAAAGCACAGGAAAAGTTTAATAAACATTAACAAAGTATTCCACCGTTCCCGAATAACTAAGTTCAGAATCATTCAGACAAGAATATATAAATTGTTAAATGCTAAGGTACTGTATATACATCTCTTTTAAAAAAATACATAATCAAGAAAAACTGAGAATCCGTAATAATTGAATGCTAACATATTGTTATATGTTCTATACTCGTCTTCTATACTCGCCAAACTAGCAGGCAAATTTTACTTTTTTTATTAGGCAAATAACATAGCTATTTGATTGAAATATGAAGCTCAATATTTTTACAATTTAATACTAGGTTAAAACTAGAGCTTCTATCTTTCGGCGTGGAACTCATCTTTTATATGAATTGAATTTTTCGTGCATCAGACACCTCTCAAGAAGGACAATAAAGAAAACTCAGCTGCTCTATGATGATTTCATACACTCACACTCATCTTCTCAGCAAGACCGGTAATGCATTTGCAGTGTCTCGATTTTTTCCATAAATCCAGTGTGAGATGGTGTTTGTGTGCATGTCGTGATGTTACTTTAGTGTTCCATCCCACCCAACTTTTGTAAACTCACATACCATTATTTATTATATATACGCTTGGCTTATCTTCGTTGGCCGCACAAAATGCAGTACCAACACAACATGGGTGCAAAACAGAGAAGGATAGAGGGAATAATGGAAAGAGGAACTTGGAAACTTTTAAATATGTCAGCTTAGGCACAGAGTGAGTGAACTCCATTTGAAATTTAATTCCAACATTGCAAAAGCATTAGTATGCAGTAACTTGCAAGAGGTTTTATATTACGCAAGTAGATATAAAAAATTTACGATAACTTACACTATGTATCACGTGATCCCAAAAAACGCATTTAAAGTAAGCCATGTTAAACATCAGAAATTGCATAGTATTGATACATCACTTGTCACTTTTGGAATTGTCTAAGTTTAACAGTTTCAATTGAAGAAGTTAATCTATTATTTGGCCTTCCAGGCTCCTGTTTGAAATACTTACAAAATCGCAATTATTATCAATAAATATACATATTTATAGCTTGTTTCACGAATCAAGCTTATCTCCTTCAATACCATGACAGGGTACTGCTCGTATGTCCGAAGGCAACGCAATCTTTATTTCATAGGCGTTACAAAGTCAAAGTGATATTTCTGAGAATTCAGATGAATAAATTTATATTTTCTAACTCAAGCAAAATATTTGTATTTTATGTTTCTGCATTATTGTTAATAATAAATCTTTCATATAATTGCTATTTAATCAATCGATGCTTTTTTCTCCAGTATTATATGAATTTCCTTAAAGCGTATAAAAAATTTAAATATCAGATCTTATCTCAAAATCGTGACGCCACTGATTTACTCCCCTCGCTTGAATTGATCTATATCTCGTGATTTCAACGCAGACGCCATCGTTCGTTAAACAAACTATATGTAGTCCGTTAATTTTTTTCAAATGATTTTTTATGAAACTATACCTACAGTCTTCCAATATAAAATGCATACAGGCGTATTCATAATCGAAACTTAGTACTTTACTAATTAAGTTACGGAGGTCTAACCTTAAATAAGGTTTATAACTCTTGTGTCAGTGTTATGGTAGGATAGTGTTTTGTTTTTTATTTTAATACGGTACTAGCTATTACCGAACTAAAAATTGGATTATGAATACGCCTGTATGTATGTATTACTATCTCAATTATTATAAGAGCTACAAAATCGGTTGAATGTGCAATGTTTCTCAGGATCCTATTACCATTTCAGAACTGCTATTGTATTTTGTCAATTGTTTTTGGTTTTTGAATAAATCGCGAAAAAACAAAATGGTGAGTTTTGAAAGTCCCCCGTATCTCAATTATTTGAGAACAATTGGTATTTTGGTCTAGACATTCTATGGGCACTTTTTCAAGGTCTTTAATAAAAAGAAACAAAAGAATATCTTTTTGCGTTTTTTAAATAATTAGTATTACTTTGCTTTCTTCTTATAGATGCCATATTGGATTTTTATTGCATTAAATAGCATTATTAATTCCCTTTCCAAAAATGTATCACAACATGGTATTGTCTTTCAAAATAAGGCCGAAATAAAAAAATATAATTTTGCTGCTCTGCTCAATATGATCTAGTAGGCGAGCCAACAATATGTATTAGAACTGTCAAATTACAGTTTGTTTAATTTGAACTGTCTTCTGTTTGGTTTTTATTGGTTTCTATTCATTAATTCTCATTTCGCTTATTGCTTTTTTCTGTTCAATTTATTTGCCGTTACGTTGTTATTATTTTAGAGTTACCTATTATACGGCACCAAATATTAAATCAATGGGTATTATGCCTGTTGGAAACTCTGCAATTGGTAATCGAGTTTCTTCAGTCCATAATATGTTCATGGATATTTTGATTCTACCATACACAAAATCTTACTCTTTGGGGAAAATCATTTGCCTATAAACCTTGTACTATGGTAGCCTTGTATGGATGATATTTATTAACGACCAGTGTTCGATGAACGGATGACTTAAGGACATTACCAATTTTTCTTACTGATGCTCTGGTATTTATATTAGTGTATTCTAACATAACATCAATTCTCTTCTCATTTTCAACAGCATATTTAGGATTTATAGGTTTCGTAAAAGTTTCATAATTTAGCAAATTTAGTACCTACCAGATCTCTAGAATGTCTTGAGTTTGGTTCATGCCTTCAGGAAAATTATTTTCTTAAATTTCTGCAGCCGCCGTAGAGTTTCTGTGAGCTATGAAGTGAGTTTCTATCATCTCTACTGTTTCTTCATTGTTATAATTAACAACCATATTTGAAAATAATAACAACGTAACGGAGATTAGATTGAACAAAAAAAAGCAATTGACGAAATTAAAATGAAAGAATAGAATCCAATAAAAACAACACAGAAGACAGCTCAAATTAAACAAAGTGTAATTTGACAGTTCTGATACATATTATAGGGTCGCCTAGTAGACTAAATTAAACACAGCAGCAAAATTAAAAAACAATTTTTTTTGATTTAATTATTTTGGCCTTATTTCGAAAGAAAATTTCATGTTGTGATACATTTTTGCAAAGGAAGTTAATAGTGCTATTTAATGCAATAAAAATTCGATATAGCGTTTATAAGAAAAAACACAGTTATAGTGATTATCTGAAAACTGCCAAGAGATATTCTTTTGTTTTATTTTTTATAGTAAATACCTTAAAAAAGTGTCCATAGAATGTCTAAACCAAAATACCCTATGCTCTCCAATAATGAAGATACGGGGGACTGTCAAAAACTCACCATTTTGGTTTTTCGTCATTTATTAAAAAACAAAAACAATTGACAAAATATAATAGCAGTTCTGAAATGGTAAGAGTCCTGAGAAACATTGCCCATTTAACCGATTTTGTAGCTCTTATAATAACCGAAATAGTAATAGGTACATGCAGCACCAATCTAGGACACAGTGTATATACAAATGCTTCGTACCTCTTCACTAAATGTACATTCGTACCTTTAACACCATTGTAATAAGCGTGATTCGTCAGCAGTGCAATAAAGGTGCAAAGTATCGTCAACCATTAACTTATTATCATGATACATTAATGCAGACGATATATCTTTTACTTATAGTTGTTTGAAAATTGTAAAGCAATGAATGTGCAAGATGCGGGAAAATATCAATGGTTGGTTCAAATCGAATAAATTGAGGGTAAATGAAACAAAAACTCAAAACTTTTATTTTAGTTATAAACCTTCAAATAAACAAAGAAAATAAAAATCAGAATTTCCTGGAGTTCTATCTTGATTCAAAGCTAACATGGCAGTGTCATATTGAAGCTCTCACAAAGAAATGAACTAGGAGCATATTTTCCATTACGATCACTATCCAGTTTAGCTCCTCGAAAAACCTTGATAATAGCATTTCATTCCTTATTTTTTTCGCATTGCATGTATGGTCTCCTACTGTGGGGTCACTCGAAACATGCTGAACGTATTTTTGGACTACAGGGAAAGATTCTATGAATTATTTTTATGCTGGGATATCAGGAAGATGTTAAAGAACTATTTAGAAACATGAAATTATTAACACTACCATCAATGTATTTGTCAAATGACTTGAGTATTCCTTAAACATTTCAAGTATGCAATTTTAATTTCTTGTTTTTGTTTTTGTCTCTTTAAGTACCTGTTTTATTGTACTAGTAGGTACCTATATTGTGTATATACATGAACGTATGTCATGTGTTCATGTGTTATATTGACGAATCCATGACTTGTAAAAGATAACGGTTAATAAATATTATTATTATATAATGATACCACTAAAACCGACATTTCTGGATGTCGGTGAAACTTTGCGCCAAGTACACATTTTAAGTTACTCTGGAATTGAGGACAAAGAATTTTGAAATCAAATGAAATGCCAAGATATTCATAAAATATGAGTAACCATTACCATTCTCTGTGATAATTCAAGAAAAATTCTATAACCAATTTCAATTTATCTAAAATATCTATTTTCATAAGAATAAAAATGAAATAAATAATTCCTTGTGATCCAATTTTCAATAAATTTAAAAAATATATTTATTCAAAAAAACAAAATTGATCAGACTTAGGAGCTTAAAATATAACAGTTTTGTATCGACATTGTGGCCTCCTCCACCCCTTTATGCCCAACAATTCCAAACAAGCAATTAATAATTTATTAGAAATTCGGTATTTTTCGGTTATTGAATTTGTTTCATGTTTAAACAATCGAAATAATTATAAAAGTATAATTTTCCAGTTTATTTAGTAATAAAAATGCATTTTTAATATCGAGGCAGCGGTAATGATCTAGGATAATACGTCATCAACTAATACTTAATAATACTTAGCAATAAAAATAATTATTTCCATAGTTCTTTATTTCATTCTTTACATGCATATTGTTTCTTAAAATCCTATTTAATCAAAACCAACAAAATATAATTACATCTATTTTAATTCTGTGAATTTCAATTGATTTCGAGATTCTTCTATTTCAAAGTTGAGAAAGAGTTGTAGAATATATGCCATCAGTCAATGTCATATTCCTGTACTGAGTCCGTAGATCTGTGAATTTCCTAGGGCCAATTTAATCGTTTGTATTTGGGAACAGGCTGCTGATTAAGTATCCCTTTACACATATATTCCTACAGATGCTGACTTTAACTATAATGAAGAATTCTATCAAAGAACCTATGGTTGCACCATGAGTTCGTTCATCTCAAGCTGCATCGCAAAATTAGTCCTCAAAGAACTAAAGAACAAAATTTTATCTAAAACAGGTTTCCCAACACCATTTTTCTTTAGATAATTTGATATTTGGAATAATAGTTACTGAGTTTAGATGAAAGAGTTTTGTTTTATAATGTATTATAAGAAATTGAATTCAGCAATTGATAATTGAATGTATTTTGATATAAAAAAATAAGTTTGGTAATAGTCTAGTTTAGCGGCTTTTGCTATAAACGCCCTAAAAATCAAATGTTAGTAGAAATACATATATGGTAACATAACTTTTAATAAAATTGAGGCGGAAGACGCTATTTCTAAATATTGGTTACTAAAAAAAAGCAAAAAATGGTGTTTTTGGTACTTACGACTTTTAACAGAAATTTTCGATTTAGAAATGTCTTTTCGATCCCAAATAGTATATAACCATCCTTGTATTCTATTGAATACTAAAATTTTTCAAAATAAGCAAAAATATGCGTGAAAATAGTAAATATAAGTTCACATTGTATTTTCTTTAGAACTGTATTAGGGTCCCCCCTACGTGAACAAAATCCAGCTTTTTATAGAAACTAAAACATTTATCAACATAAAATTTTCGAATCCATCAAACAGCTTTGACTCAGATGACATGTGATTTTTTTAAGCTTCTGACACTAAGTGATTGTCATGATAACTAACAGCCATTTGGCTATAAGATCATACTGTTCATACTGGCTATAAGATCATACTGTTGAGTCATCCAAAAAGGGCGGGGCCACTTCCTATGCGAAAAGATATACGTCAAAACCATTGTGGTAATGAAAATGAGTTTCCTGTGATGGAATTTGTCATGGAACAACTTTCCTACCACTTAGTAACAGTTCTCTATCATTATTCAGATGCCCTATGAAAAGCATTTTCATCACTCAATTGATTTTTGTGTTGGGATTTTGGACATATTAGGCGGAAAACTATGTCTCTCATTTAGACCATTGTTATGAAAAGAAGATTCATCAGAAGATAAAACTACATCCATGAAATGTGTGAAATCTCCTCCTAATCTGTCCAAAATCCATAATCAAAAATCAACTCAGCCGTGAAAATCCTATTTATAAAGCTGCTGCAGGTTCCTCTGAAAATGGTATGGTCAAAATTTATAATTTTCCAATATTCATGAAATGCTCGTCCAGTCTTTTCTGAGATTTGTGATTTGTGAAGTGTTTTAAGGTTTCAAGATAGACTTAAACTGTTCCCTTATCCATTTTATTGGTTGAAGTTGAACAAAACTTGTTGGCAAATGATGTATGACCCAACCTAGTAAAAAAGTGTTTTATTATCATCTGTCATCTAATAGATAACGATCTGGATTACGTATCTTAAGCAAACACAGGTTGAAATATGAAAAAATATATTTTTTTTATTATATATTAATTCCCTTGGAGATGCTCAGAATAGTTTATAAAAATATATATATGGAAATATGGAATGGAATGGAATATTTTACAAATATGTAGAAGGAAATAACGTCTCTTTTTTTATTTATATAGTTGTGTCTTTTAAACTAATACGCTTTGACTTACCTATTTGCAAATTTAATCGAGTTCTTAGGGTTCCATACATCCGATATAACAACGTACAACGTTAATTTTGAGAAGCAAGCTAGAAAAAGAAGCATATCATATGACATTGGCATTATCATAAATTAAACGGCTATAAGTACAGGATAAGGGCCATCACTCAAAACTTTCAGTACTTATTAATAGTTTCGCTCGCAAACTGCGACAAATCTTGTGTTTTATTCAGACTGCTCCCTATATGAGGATATTGCTTGAGACTTGAATACGACAGTAAACTATTTATACAGGAATTATCGATTGAGGGGCGAAGCCAGAGCAGCATATACAGAACAACCTGTATTGGATCATCTCTGAAATTGTATAAGTGATTCCATTTGAACGAACATTCGGACTTTATTATTTAATAATAATAATATTTTTTTCTGAGTAAATATTTGCTTGAATTTATTGAAAATTGGTTAATAGAAAGTATTTATATAAATTTAATTTTTATGAATAACATGATAAATCTAAATTGGTTATAGAACTTTTTTATATAACCACTCGAAAACAGAAATGGCATAACATCTGATTTAAAAAAAAAATTTTTTTCAGTCTTATGGTCACTTTCGACATGTACTTGGCGCAAAGTTTCACCGACATCTAGAAATGTCGGTTTTAGTTGTATAACCTAAACGAATATTTTGACTACCTGTTGGAATCTTCGCACGCTACCCGAAGTGGTAATTTAATATTTTCCTGTATTTTATTTGATCTCATATTTATTGATCACCAGTCTTGTAACTGGGAAATGCCGTTATTTGTCTGTTGAAAATATTTTATAAACATAAATCCAAGAAATTGAAAAAAAATTAAGTCGTGTATACAGGGTGATTCATTGGAAAATGGGCATACGCTAATGGTAGATAGGCGTGACGTAGCTGGTTCTAAAAAAACTATATTTAATGGGTCTCTGATTCTTTATAACCAAGATACAGGGTGATTTATCCATTATGTCCGTTTTTTCATTTAGTCATAACTTCCGAACCCCTCTGTATATTTTTTTTCATATTCGCAACAAATACTCATCATCCTATATGGTACCGAGTACCACATAAATAAAAATGAAAATCCAGGTACGGAATTGGAAAAAAAATTAAAAAATTAATAACTTCAAAACAACACCCTGTATATCAAAACTTTGAAAATTTGTTAGCAGATTTGGAAAGAGCAGAGAAAATTATGTCGGACCAAATGTGTTTGGTACTTCCGCAAACAATTCTAGTACTTGTTAATTTGAGTCAAAATTAATATTTTCGATGAGAGTGTGGTACAAAATTGAAAAAAAATCATTTTCTGCTATAAAATCTAATATTTCAAATCTAATCGATAAAATCATCAAGCATTTCATAATATCCTAATGTTTGGATCCCAACATTTTTGTAATATGAGTCGACAGGTCCGAATTTAGGACAAAATGCTAATTACAAGGATTAAGTAACAAACAACCTGTATTTGTAATATAAATATGATGATTGTATTTTTTCATTATGCTATACTTCAAACAAACAATAAAATGATAAAAAGACTCTATCCTGAAAAAAAGTATACGTACCTTTATGGAAAGAAATACTAACTCGTTGAAATTGTATAATGTGAAAAAATAACTAAGAACCAAAAAATTAGAAGCGGTTATTATTTATCCCATTATACATAATTAGTCTTCCAGTTAGAGCTTGTTGGTCATTTCTTAACTATTCTGATGCATTTTGAATAGGAATGAACTACTGCATTCCGTACGTATTGCTTGTTTCAGCGAATAATAAAAACACTAGTAAATATCCCAATTTGTTGTAATTGTCAAGTTGGCTGATGTCAGGGTGTAAATTTGACATCAGTTGATGATTTAAAAGTTTATACTTGTGTTGTTGCATTTGATAAGTGATTATTTGTTGATACCTTGTCATTTCTCACGGAAAATGCCCCATAAATTTTATAATGGTGAATATGCAGACACGGTATATGTGTACGGATTGTGTAATGGTAATGGAAAAGCTGCCCAAATGGAATATGAGATTTCCTAATCGGAGGTTACCAAATGACAGAACTTTTGCTAATGTGTTTAGTTATCTTAGAGAACACGGTAAATTTCCAACAGTGGCAGAAAATGAACTTCATGGGGGACAACATAAATGGTTTGGAACAAGATATTCTAGACATTTTGCGAGACGACCCAAAAATCAGCACGAGAAGAATCAGCCATGCGACTATTGTTCCTCAATCTACGGTTTGGCGAAGATTAAGGAAAAATAATTTCCATCCTAATCACCTACAGGAAGTTCAGAGGCTTCATTTGGGGGATGAAGTTCCTCGATTGGCTTTTAGTAGGTGGATATTACAAAATAACAGAATATTGTACAGGTGCTTATTCCCAGATGAAGCTCATTTTACCAGGGAGGATATTAATAATTTACGAAATTCACATGTTTGGACATAACAAAATCCGTTCGCTATCAAACAGACAAACTCACAAGTAAGATTCTCCTTCAATGTATGGGGTGGTGTTATTAACAACCGTTTAATTGGTCCGCATTTTTTTCCACATTTACTGATGAAGTTTATTTGAAATTTCTGCAAAATATTTTACCGATATTGCTACACGATGCAGATGTTAACGTTAAATGGGACCTGACTTTAACCCAGTCGACTATAGCGTTTGGGGTTATTTAAAATCGAAAGTTTATGCAATTGAAATAAATTCAAGAGAAGACCTTTTGCAGAGAATCGAACAGGCGTGCGACGAATTGGAAAATAATCCGGATATGATTAGACAACCAATTAGAAGTATAACAAAAAGGGCACATAAATGTAGTAAGCGAAATGGTGGCCACTTTGAGCATCTATTTTTGTTTAGTTTTCTTGAAATATTTTATTTTAAAGGTTTTAATCCTATTTTTAGTTTTTTTCTTTTCACTTAATAATATATTACTGAAGTAGTGTTTCTTAAAATAAAGTTAAACTTTTTTGGAATACAGTCTTTTTTATTATTTTATTGTCTGTTTGAAGTTTAGCATAATGAAAAAATACAATTATCACATTTCTATTACACTTACAGGGTGTTTGGTACTTAATCCTTGCAATTAGCATTTTTTCCTAAATACGGACCTGTCGACTCATGTTACAAAAATGTTGGGATCCAAACATTAGGAGATTATGAAATGCTTGATGATTTTATCGATTAGCCTTGAAAATTAGATTTAATAGCAGAAAATGATCTTTTTTTCAATTTTGTACCACACATTCATCGAAAATATTAATTTTGACCCTAATTAACAACTACTAGAATTGTATGAGGAAGTACCAAACACATTTGGTCAGAATTGACTCTGCTCTTTACAAATCAGCTAACAAATTTTCAAAATTTTGATGTGTTGGTTGGAAGTGATTCATTTTTTTTAATTTTTTCCAAGTTTGTACCTGGATTTTCATTTTTATTTATCTGGTATTCGGTACCATAAAGGATGATAAGTATTTGTTGCGAATATGAAAAATATATATACAGTGGGGTTCGGAAGTTATGACTAAATGAAAAAACGGACATAATGGATAAATAACCCTGTATCTTGGCTATAAATTATCAGAGACCCATTGAATATAGTTTTTTTTAGAACCAGCTACATCACCCCTATCTACCATTAGCGTATGCCCATTTCCCAATGAATCACCCTGTATGAATCAAATAAATTCTGCATTTTTAAGCTATCAACTAAAGATGGAAAGCAAAGAGTGAACAAGCATAATATTGCAGAAAAGTAATGGAGAATAAGCCAAACACGTATTTTACCTGATATGGATAATAATATACAGAACTCTGGAAAAGTTAGAAATGTTGCATTAACTACTGTGATATACAAAATTTTATTAATTATAAAGGATGCACATACATGTTTCATTAAAATGGAAATGCTCACATTGCCACTCACAAAGTATTTTTTTCTTTTTGAAACAAACTTTGTTTTATATAGGAAAAGTTATGGTGCACAATGATAATGGAATGTTCATTCTCATATTCTCAGATTAACCTCATAATTAAATTATCTAGAATTAAACAATAACAAAACCCATTCTGTCGAATGAATTAATGATTCTCCTGATAGCTGAGACTCTTCTTTGATCTGATACGAATATGATTTAAAATATCACTGAGGTACTTTAGCGAAGACAAAGGTTTAACCAGATAGGGAACCTATAAAGCCATTTTTGTGAAGAAAGTCCACTTCTGCAAAACATTGATAACCTCGGATATCAGAGGTATAAAAATAATTTAATTATACCAGCCATTTCTTAGATAAAAGTGCATAATATTAAAAAATAAACTGGAAATTGGACAATAGGTTAAGGTATCAACTTTCTTATTACAAATAGAAAACCTGTAAAAAGGCCTCGTCAAATATGGTTAGACAGAAATTTATTGAAAATTGTACTTCATTTTTAATTCCGAGCACTTCTAAAATTTAGGTTTGTCTAAAAATCTGGGGCACTTTTGTACTTTCATTAAGAAATCATCGCAACAGTTTACCCAATTTAGGATGTAAATTCTGAATTCTGATAAATGTAAAAAAATGTAGCTTATAAAATGATTTGCAATTCAAAAGATGATATTCTTGCCAGGGTTTGAGGGTATAGGTACTTGAAAATATCCGAGATTCGATTTCAATTTTATACAATATCAACTTATTCAAAGAATTTCTCGGCAAGATAAGATATTTCTTTATTTTTATTAATTTCTCGATAAATGTTGAGTTTTGCTATAGGATATAATTGAGAATCTCACTCATAATTCAATTTTCTTTTGAATGTTCTCAAAAAAACTAATAGTTGCAGTTCGAAAATAAAATTGTTCCTGATAATTTTGGAATGCAACATTTGAAATTCGCCTCTGCTTTTATGGTACAGAATGGCACAATCAATGAAACATCAAAAGTTAGAATTTCACCCAACTTCTTCACAAATTTGGATTTCCAAAGTTGAATACTTTGCAACATACAAAAATTTTTGTAAGCTACTACGACGGTATTTTTTTCGGAAAAAATACATACGTTAAAAAGTATAAGAGATAACTTTGGTTTATTCATCTAAGAATTACAGAGCCAATCAAACAATGTGGAAAAAATATAAAGGTTTCTAAGAGTGTTGATACCGAATTTTGACACACCCTGTTAAGCTGTAGGAGAGATTATATTTTAGGTAGAATAGGCATTACCGAATATGACATCACACCAAATTTAAAATCATTAATCCAACTCCAAAGTTGTAAACTTCTAATGAACGGCCTACATAAATAACCCTATATCGGCGTTGACTTTAATAATATTGAATGAAAATGTTATAAGGAATCATTATATCTATGAAATGGAACAAAAATAGTAGACTTTAAGGTATTAATACTGAGAAATTGAAATTCTCAAGACTGATTCCTTCTGGCTAATGGTGAACAATTTAATTGAGTAATTTGGTAAAACAACTGTATATGTGAAAGAAAATGCAATAAGGATAGGCTTAGATTAGAAAGATTAGAAACACCAAGATAGGACACCCGGCGGAATTCCTTTGATCTTTTAGCTCGGGTCCTGGTGACCTTGAGTGCCGTTTTCAGAAAATACTGTGCTACCAGGTTAAATCGAAATTAAGACCTTTTCTGTTAACGTTCATATGGAAAATATTGTAATAAATATCTGAATTCTTCCTCGTATAAGTATACCAGAACATCATGCTAGACCCAACACTTTTTGAAAACTCACATCCATGCGAATAACTCAACTACTTATCTGAGCTAATGGACAAGTGGCTCGAGACCTCTGAATTGTATGCAAATGAGATTTACATGAGCGTAAATTCGGGTTAGTAGTACTGATTCAATAATTTTATTTGACATTGAATTTGAAGAATTTAATAGTAAATATTATTTTATTTGATTTTGATGATTATATATGATATTTAGTTAGGTATGTATAATAGGTATAAATATATATATATATATATATATATATATATATATATATATATATATATATATATCTATTCCAAAACAAAGTAATTTAAACGATAATCTTTTCCTGTAACAAACCATCATTTTAATATCATTAGGAATCTCCTAAATGAAACAATTAAAAATCATTATAAAGATTTAATAATCTTAAAAATATTTGGTGGGTGTGGAATTGGAATAAAACAAAACTATCATATATAAAGTTCTATTATAACAGATGTTGACAATATGTAACGATAATAATCATTATAAATTTAAGAAAATAGATAGTTTTCTATATTTTCTAGGAGTAACCTTGAAAATTGTATTATTATTTTCGAGAGAAAATATATTCATAATCAATGCAAACTGTAGTTTGCAGAGGTGAGAGCGGTATCTCTCACTTCTGGCTACAGATGCATTATTTACAGAAAAATGTTGGATTCTCAAGGTCACGTAATGGTTTTTCCCGATTAATTTAAAAATATGGCTTGAAATTGATGAGATATTGTATATAATACAATCTAAGAATGATAAGTAATCATTTGAGACCGTTTTCAACTCGTAAAAGGCTGTAATATTTATATTATCAATATATGTAAAACCAAGTAGACGGATTTCACAATTTATTATTTTCAAGACTCTACGGTGTTGCCGGTGCTAAAATTTCACCTGTTTTTAAATACCTCAGTAATATAGATATCGGATAAATAACTAAGTGAAACTAACAAATTAATTATGATCATAAAATCATTTATTATTTGAAAAGCATGCAAACTACTTCGCTCTTATTCGAAAGTGGTACATTTTTAACGCATTAATAATATTTGTCAAGCGTATACTCCAACTAAATGGCAACAATCAGGTACAGGTAGCAGTAGCAGAGAACAGAGACGTATACATATTTCACATTTAATACATCTATTGACTAAGAGATGGCAGAGCGATCGTACGCTGTGCCTTAATAATTATCATTAATATTTCCCATATACCTAGGTATATTTCTCCTAACATTGTCTACTCGTGCATAATTTTTTTTGGTTTTTAATTGTGGTTCAGATCACAGATATAGCTTTTTTATAATTAGACGCGGACCGCTGTTGATAAATATGTAGGTAAATTTCAGTAAATATTGAAATACAAGGTGGGAGATCAGTAGTGCGTAGGTATTCGGACGATTATGGGGTTACTGTAAAGATTATGAGAAAATGTTTATAACTAACCCAATCGTATTTTAAACATTCTACAACATAAAAATATTTTCAATTATACCGGGTGTTTCTAAATAGTTGGAACTCTACACAACTTTGTTTTTTCTTATGGAATGTTTATAGATAATTTTAATTATTTCTCAGATCAAAATGGAAAAATAATGTCAGTTTATTAATATGACTTTATGTATATAGCTAATATTTTATGAGATATTAATTATTATCAATCCAAAGGATGAGAGAGTCAGTATGTAGTTATTCTCGATTTCACATTTTTTTTAGTATATCTATATTCATGTCCCCAACAATAATGGTAATGTTGGTACCACTATCAATGTTCCGCAAATATGCTTCAAAATCTGTAACATTGCATTTCATTTCTTGGCAAGCCCACTAAAGAAAGTTCGTTACGCTAGATACAAAAATGTTTAAAAATGAGTTTTTTCTAAATGGAAAACCCTGTACCTATATTATAAAATATCCTGAAAGATGCCTAAATTTCCTTCGATTTTATTATCATGTTCCTATACCTAAGTAGCCAGAATTCCGAGATAAGATCAATTTTCAAAAAATCTAATTATATTTCTCATATTCATCTAGGTTGATAATAAATGTCATCATAGTACATAACATAATGAAAATTTGACAATTAGTGCATTATTAATAATACCTTTGCGTATTTCTCAACGTAAGTGACTTGAAATGAATGAAATAACAATACAAACGAAGTTCTAATAAAATTGTTTATTCTTCATGGAAAATGTGTAGAAACTATCGCAACAACGTGCAGAAAATTAAATGAAACGTACTCTGATTTACATCCAATGAACAACTGACCTTAGAATTTCCAGATATTTCTCAGAATTCAACGGTTCATCGTAAATAAGAAAACTTGAAACTAAACTTCTCCTGAAATCCCATTTCCTTGACAATATTTGGATTTGATCAGCCCAGAAATGCTCGTTCCTTCTATGAAAAATTCCTTCTCTGGAAAATTTGATTCGTTTGTCTAGATATTTTTTTTTGAATTCAGGATCTTCTTGGATGCGAAATAGGATTCTTTTGCAAAAGTGAACCCTACTTTGATGATATTCTGGTTTAAGAGCTTAAACTTTAGTAAATTTGTACGGGCGCATGTAATGATTATGGTTGATCCTTCCAACAGACCCACGATCCAAGCCTAAATCATATTCGGCACTTCTAGTGGAAGCTTGGGGATCAGCACGGAAATAGGCCAAAACATTTATTATGTTGTCTTCATCTGAGTTTATAGGTTTCGGTAGATGTCGTTCCGCTTTTAATTTTGATCCATTATTAATGAAATTATTTTGTAATCGTACAAACTTCCTCTTGTTCATTGGATGTAAATCAGGGTACGTTTCATTGAATTTTCTGCACGTTCTTGCTATAATTTCCTCTCATTTTCCATGAAGAATAAAAAACAATCATTAGTACCTCAAGTCACTTATGTTAAAAAACACTCAAAGGTATTATTAATAATGCACGAATTGTCAAATTTTCATTATGTCATGTACTATAATGACATTTAATAGCAACCTAGATGAATATGAGAAATCTAATTTGATTTTTTTAGACAATTGCTCTTATCTCGGAATTCTGGCTACTTTGGTATAGGAACATAATACATCAAATCGAAGGAAATTTAGGCATCTTTCAGGATATTTCATAATATACAGGGTGTTCCAACTAAAAAACACATTTTGAATGATCCTGTATAACACAGGACAAATTTCTCTATTCAGAATCCATAAACATTATCTAGATGACCTAATAACAAAGTTACAGCTTCCTAGGAATTGCAATAACGCAGAAATAAACATTTAATTCGAGCTATGTTTTTGATCCAAAATATGGAAAATAATTAATATCTCGGGAACCGTTAGAGATAGGTGTAGGTAAGTGGGACGGAAATATCAGAAAGTGAGGACAGATGCAAAAACGCAGTAATACTTATATAAGCGGCAACGCTGCATCGCTGAAAATATATTAAATATATTATTATTATTATATTATTATATAAAATAGATTAAGAGCAATTACTTAACCAAACTTTCAGAATGATCCTATGTCCCGTTCTCCGTAAACGTCTAAGGTACCATCGACCATATATATATATATATATATATATATATATATATATATATATATATATATATATATTTGTATTTAAAATTAATATGATTATTGAAAATTAAAGTTAGTTCGTGACAGCCACAGTATATATATGCTGTAGTCCAACTCAACGGCGGCCGCCTTCGATGATAGTTTCGGAGCATCAGCTTAAGGTACGGGCACAGTATAGATAAACACAGACCCGCCTTTGCCGCCGTGTCTCCCTTACTTACAAACGGGAGACACGAAATCGCGGTGTCCTTTGACGAAATCGCGGTGGCCTTTGACAAACAGACGACCGCAAAAAATGATGCTCCGAAACTATCATCTAAGGCGGCCGCCGTTGATTTGGACTACTGGGTATATTTATACTGTGGATACGGGAGACACGGCGGCAAAGGCGGGCCACATCAAGGAATGGCTTGCGTTGGACTACTGTGTTTATCTACACTGTGGTGACAGCTAACCGACTTCCAAAAAAAATCCATATCCCCAAAAAACCTTCCCAATGTAAGACTTTTGGAGGTGAGAGCTATATTCTGCAAAACTCGACAAAAAAATCTCAAATCTTTCGCATACGCTCAGTAAGAGCTCCACACCCATACCATTTCTTATGTTTCTTTGTATACGCATTTTGCTTTAATGGTACATTTTCATCAAGTGATTCTATCGCTTCTCACCGCCCCCAAAATTCCTTCCATGACGTTGAAACATAAGTTCAATTTCTTTTTCAACTCATAATAGGTTTTATAGATACTCCACGCCTTTCTAAGTCTCCTTAATACGGTGTTAGCAGTTATTTTCATTAGGTTTAAATATACAGGATGTTTTATAATATATGCGCAGGACTTGAGGATGTGATAGCTCGTCCAAAAAAATGAAAAACAAATATATTAACTTATCCTCAGAATACACGATTTTCGAGATACAGGGTGTTGAAATTGAAAGAAAAAAATTGTTTTTTGTGAATATCTTGGAATCGTTTATCTTGCAGTAAACAGCTTTTGTAAGCATTTTCCACTCATAATAGGCTAAGTTTTGGGTCAGATTTTTTTTGTGTTAAGTCATAATTAGTGAAGATTTTGTAGGAGTAGTGCGTGTTTTTCTACCCAATTCCTACGCCAATGGAAAAATTACAGTTTTGATATGCCCATTTGAACTGCCAATGTTTTCTACACAAAAAAACACCATTGGTCGTGAGCGTTGAAGTCGACCGTTTTCGAGAAAAATCATTTTTATGTTTAGAGGTTACGACCAACATTACCTTTTTTGTGTAGAAAACATTGGCGCTTCAAATGGGCGTTCCAAAACCGTACTTTTTCCATTAGCATACAAATTGTGGAGAAAAACCCCCACTACTCCTTCAAAATCTTCACCAATCATGACTTAACAACAATGTTTTTCTGACTCAAAACTTGTACGATAAACGGTTCAGGAGATCGTCGCAAAAACGTTTTTTTTTAATTTCAACGCCCTGTATCTCGAAAATGGCGCATTTTAGAGGGTAAGTTAATGTAAACTTTTTTTCATATTTTTGGACGAGCTAGCACATCCTCAAGTCCTGCGAATATATTTGAAACACCCTGTATATTGAGAAATAGATCGTATTGCACTTTTGTATGTTTGGTGTGTGTAAAAATATTGTAGATCACTAACATAGTTGATTTTTTTCTCCCATATAGAACCCTTAGAACTTGACCATATAGTTAAATATACACATGTAGTTCGTAAAAACGAATCAAAGATCAAATGAAATATTATTTCTGTTTTATTTCATCTTCTTTTCCAAGACGGAATATAGTGCATTCATTTCAAGTATGTATGTAAGGTAGTGACAATTTTATCACTTAAAGTGAGCAGGTGAGTGACTGGAAATGCTAGTCCATATTTAGTGGAACTATGGGTTATGAATATAATACGTCAAGTAGTAATTTCATGGACGGAATTTTGGGGGCGGTGAGAAGCGATAGAATCACTTGATGAAAATGTACCATTAAAGCAAAATGCGTATACAAAGAAACATAAGAATTGGTATGGGTGTGGAGCTCTTACTGAGCGTATGCGAAAGATTTGAGATTTTTTTGTCGAGTTTTGCAGAATGTAGCTCTCACCTCCAAAAGTCTTACATTGGGAATGTTTTTTGGGGATCTAATATACAGCAAAATGGACACCGCAGACACGATGCATGTTGTAGGCTTTAGATTTAGATGTATCAAAGTTAGGATGTAACAAATCTTGGCGTCCGGAAGCCTTAAGCCATTCTCGACATCTGCAATAGAATAGTAATCTCATATTAGTAATGTTTTTTATATTATAGTTTTTGATAATACTGAAAAAATTAACACGATGGTTTTTCAAATATTTAATGCTCGAAATATCTCAGTATCACTGGAAAATTACGATTATTTAAAAATTGACGTTCCGACGCCATTGAAATCGCCTACCTGGCTCTTTAAATTGGTGAGCTGTTGAGCAAATTTTATCTCTCTCACATTTTATCTGCCTTGTCTGACTGTCCTATCTTGGTGTTTCTAATCTTTGGTTTAACCTTAAGATGATTCAGAGAATTTCTATCAATACTGAAATCTGACGATACAAAAGGTAAGTATCGATAAATTAAACTTGATATTTTTATGATAACCTCTCTAAATGAAATAAAATCATATAAATAATGTTCATAATGTATGTTGTGCTGATTTTAAATCAAAATATTCAGTTTATATTCTTCTTCAATCTTTTCATTAAAAAAATATGTATTCAAATTGAAACTGACCGTGTAGTGTGTATCTAAATTCTAAATCTCAATTAATTATGTTCAAAACCCCAATAATGATTTTTATATCTATTAGGCCCAGCTCCCAATATATGCCAGCACATGTGAAATAGCATTCTGCATACAGCTGACATTTTATAGGGTATGATCGAATATTATTAGAACGTTAAACCCTCTCTATATGGTGAAAGCCCTGAATTCATGGGTTAACCGCTCGTATGTTCATCTCTCAAAAGTGTTTTTTTGTCGGTACACCATACCTCTGTTAATACTTTACCAAAATTAATGATCACCATTTACGCTAATGACGAAAAATAACGAAAATGGTGTTGACAACCTTACATCTCCGCCTAAATTTTATTAGCTTGATTATTTTGCTTCCCACAACTCAAGCTCAGAGATGGCGCTTTCTGAAAATGGCTTTTTGCGCGCGTATGAAGTATATAGGAAATATTAAATTATACAGGCTGATTCAAATTCCTTTTCGTCAAAAAGGTAATAAAAAGGGCTTTTCAAATTTGTGGAATGCCAATATAGCTCCTGTAAGAAATAAAAGTTTGTGATAGTTACACATAAACGAAACGTCAGGTTATAAAACTATTAAGATCATTAGAAAGAGTGAAAAAAGTGGCAATGTAAATGTGCTGTTCACTTAGAAATTTATTAAGAAATAAAGTCGGGAAAAAAATTAAATGATTTTCCGAAATTTAGTTTTTTTTCCGGAAAACTCCGGCGTATTGTTGAGCACATAAATGCACAACTTTGCCTCAATTTAACCATCTTCGTATTTCCTATAGTTTCCGAGATCCCAGTGGTGAGAGTCGAATTTGAAACAGCCTGCATAGAAGAGAAAGAGGATCTTTCAAGGAGGTTAGCAAATTAAATTTTTAGGGAAATTATTTCTAGTTTACAAATGCCTGTTACACGTATTTTGCAGCACAGTCGATCCAAACACTCCATACAGACAAGAACAAAAATTATCCAGAAGTTTCTTAAAAGTTATCGCGTCCACTGTCCGTTGTAGAGGGTTTTTTAGTATGTTCAAGTATTATGAATAATTTCCATTAGCAGTACCCGCGGTCATTAAACAGAGGTTCTCGCTGTAGAAGGGTATGAAATAATGGCAGTACGTCATTATTGGCAGGTCGTGGCAATTATACAGGTGGTCGCTAATATAAAAATTCCAGAAATTCCAAATATTGAGAAAGTCCAAAAAGATTTCTATGAAATTTATCTTGCAAATTTGGTAACAGCCCTGTAAGAGATTGAGAAGCCTTTACTAGATCGGGGCATGATTCGAAATTACAAAAAGTCGCCAAAGCAACCTACATTTGAATGGTATCTATTCTTTAAATATCTAATTTTTAAATCTTTAATTACTAACATTCATTAATGTAATAAAGGCTATTTATAAAAACTTCTGCTATTTCTTTTCCAAATAAAATAGCTCATGGTCGAATACATTTGCTTATTTTCACATTAAAGAAACATTAATGAAATTTGGACTAGAACAAATTGTAACAGAACCAACGAGATACACATTAATTAGCAATACTTTGATTGATTATTCAATCATGAATGATCCTAAGGTTTAAGCAAATTTTCAAAAATCTCCTAAAATTACCGATCATGATGTAATATAAATTAATATCAAGAGCAACATAAGAACACGAAATGTAGTTTCAAAAATGTATAGGAAATATAATGTAGATAATTTTCACTTGATAAACTTAAATCTTTTAGAATGCACTTGGCCATAGAATTGTATAGATGTAATATTAAATAATGTCAAAAAAGTGGTTTATCAAGTATGTCCAATTAAAACTTTCGAGAACAAGAGGAATAGCTTACCTTGGTATGACAAAGAAATTTGTATTAAATCTACAAGTCGAGATAATGCCTATAAAAACTTTAGGCAATGTAATAACCAAGATGAAAAACAAAATCATTGGAATATTTATAAATCACATAGAAATGAGACTAATAACAGTCTTAAATTGAAGAGAAGAATCTATTATGAAAATGCTATTGATTATAATTGCGGAAATTCAAAACAAATGTGGAAGACACTGAAACAGTTGATTAGAAATAATGATTCTAAATTTACAAATACATCTATCAAATTCGAATTTAATGACAGAAAGATTATTGCTTGTTCTGAGATTGACATTGCCAACTGTTATATCGAGTGTAGGAGACATAATAGAATCAATAGATGATAATGAAGATTAGTATGCTATTCATGTACCAGAAATTAAAGATACCCTCGAACATTTTCCATTAGAAAATCTAACTGAACTGAAGAATATAATTTCTAATCTATATTATAGGAGTAAGGTGCATAATGTTATGAGTGGTAATATTATAAGAAATACTATTGATTCATGTGGTTTCCGTTTGTTGTATCTTAAAAATATATCTTTTAATATCTCCCAGTGAGCTGAAAACATCCATTATAACACCTATACCGAAAGTAAAAAGTTCACATGATGCAATAAATTATAGACCAATAAATACCCTACCCGCTATTGAAAAAGTGATTGAGAGAGCAGCATATAATTAAATAGTCAAGCATATAGATATAGACAATAAATTTGTATGAAATCAATCAGGTTTTCGTAGTAAACATTTCTGTGAAACAGCGCTACAACTTACCATTACTACAGTATGATACCACTATTGTAGATACTGACTCATATTTTCAACATTGACCTTTGGAAATCGACGATTCATAGGCGTGCGGTTATCATTAAAAATATTTTTTGTGAAAATCTGAGTGTTTAGTGTCTGTGTACTTTTGTTATGGATTTTCATTAGTAGTACCGGATGCGTCTATTAAAAAAAATGTGATTGAAACTGAATTACTCACAATTCACAAAAAGTAACCGTGAAAATGCCTTCCACTAATATTAACAAACAATTCCGGTCTCTGCTTTATGAAATCCCTATCAACACGCCCAAACATGAATCACTATCTACAATTGTGGTACTGTGGGATAGTTGGAAACAACTGATTGAAAAAGGGAAGTACATTGTGGCGTTTTTATAGATTTGAAACAAGCTTTCAAAACAATTGATACATGTATATTATTGTATAAATTAAAATGTTATGGTATCAAATCCACGGTATTAAAATGGTTGGAGAGCTACATTAGTGAACGAAAACAGGTTGTCAAAATAAACAATAAGATTTTATGTCTTAAAGAAGTGAATATTGGTTTGCCACAAGGAAGCGTCATTGGTCTAATACTTTTTATATTTTATATGAATGACATCAGCTGCGCTATTAATTGTGAATTTCTTAACTTATACGCAGATGATACATTGTTGGTGATCAGTGATGATTCCTTTCAGATAGCTATTCGGAAAATGAATGATGAATTATACAAACTACAAAACTACTACTATTTTTTTTCAAGAATAGCAACACAAATATTATTGGCAGCTAGTATAACTGTCTACAAAAGTATTACCCAACCACACTTTGATTATTGCTTTACCATACTCTATCTTTTAGACAATAACAGTAAAGCTGCTCTTTAAAAACTCCAGAACCGAGATATGAGATTAATTCTCAGATTTAACAGACAAACACCAATAATCAATATGCAATAAACTTTACAGTGGCAATCGATCAACAAAAGACTGTCATACTCTGCAATGAAGATTTAATGCCAACATATTTCAATCAATTCAATCACCAAATTCACGAACATTAACCTACAAGAGTGATAACAATTTTCACATAAGTTAATACAAGAAAAGTTATGAACTTGTTGTTTGTGAAAGGTTTAAATGAGTATAATGCTATCACAAATGAAATAAAGGCCTGTAATATAGTGCTAGCTTTTAAAGAAAAACTTAGAAAATATATGTGATTGTACATGCTTATGTGTATAGTAGCCTCCAAATTATAGTGGCTAATTTGCATATTATTGCTCAGAAGTGAAGAAGGGCAATGAAGATAAGAAGATTTATCACGTTGTAAATTCTTATTGACAGGTAGAAATTCTGAAATAATTCGGTAAAGCCAAGGACCGTCTTTAAAATATTCATGATGTCATGATAAAAATAATTGACATGTACATACAAATATTTCAGTGCCTTCAATGAAAAATAAACTAGTTTTAATATTTTTTAAGAATGTAATATTTTACATAAAAAAAATATTTTGAATATATGCAATAAAAACCTGAAAAAAATATATATGTACATAAAATGTACTTTATATTTTTAAAAATGTAAATATAGAATAGATGTAGTAAAAAGCTGAAAAATATGAACAATTCAGAGTCACTCTCACTATCATTGTCGTCTTGAAAATTAATAATTAATAATAAAATAATAATTAATTAAACTACAGTACATTCTGAATATTGTTCTTCAATTTTAATAATGTGCTGAACAGCTTTCTCCCACGAATCCGTAGTAATTCTTTCAAATGATTTTTTAATTTTTTCCAGTACATTATGGTGTGATTTTGGCATAATATTTTTACGTCGGATATTATTTTTCAATTGTGCCCATATTAATTCAATGGGGTTAAATACACAGTGATATGGTGGTAGCCTTAAAACGGTATGCCCCAAGTCTTCTGCCATTTTATCTACAACATATATTTTGTCATATGTTTTGATTTTTAATACTTAAAATTTTCTTCGAAATAAATATCATTTTTTATCAGAAATTCTTGAATGTCTGCTTTACTAGAGCCATAATTAGGTACCTTCTCTAGCAACCTTGAATGGTAGGGAGCATTATCCATAACAATAACACTTGCAGGAGGCAAATTTGGAAGCAATTTATTCTTGAACCAATCTTCAAATAAATCAGCACACATATCTTCATGATAGTCCAACAATCATTTATGTTTTTTGCTGATATAAGTAATCCATTTCGAACCCATCCATCTTCAGAACCACAATGTAGAATCGATATTCGCTTTCCACGAGATGGGGGAACATCCAGTTTACAGGAGGTTGAAGCATCCTGCCAACCCTTTGAAACAATATCGTGGGTGTCATACCACGTTTCATCAAGAATAAAAATAGGCCTTTGCTCCAACCTATATAATCTGATAGGTGTCAGATATTCACTCCTCCACTTCCTCAGTCTGCTACTTTCCATTATCACCTGGCGCTTATCTACATTTTTGTATCGGAATCCAATGGTTTTCAGGAATCATCTTAAAGTTGTTTCTGAACAATGAATTCCGGTTTCGTCTTCTAACTTTCGCATTAAACTTTGAAGTGTAGGTGGACGCTTTTCTTCGTAGGACTGGTAGACTTTCCTCCTAATTAAGTCTGCGTCATGCTCATCCACGTTCCTGAATAATCCTGCATCTACCCGTTTCTTTCTTATATCATCCGACGTACTTACTATTTTTTGCACAGTTGAGCGAGGTATTTGTGTCAAAAATATTGTTTCTTTCAATGCTTCTCCAAAAGTAAGACCGGTCACCATTAATCCGTTATATATATTTCTAACGATATTCTTTGCAATTTGGGGCAAATGGTGCCCTTTCGTAATATTTCCATTTGGTTCGTCTTCATGATCAATGAAATCTTCTTCCCCCAAATTATTTAAATTTTCTTCCACATCCACCAAGTCGCCAAGTACAGGATTTTCTAAAATATTGTCACTTGAACCATCCCAAGGCCTCCACATCTTAAATGCGTTTCTAAGCTTTATGAATATCTTCAGCAAATAACACAAACCACAAACAAATAACGTTATATCTATTTTTCTATGTGTACCTGTATTTTTCCTCTTCCTCTTATATATTTATTTTTAATTATATATGTATTACTTACTATTTTGCTTTTTCTTTGTAGTTATAGGTATTGAATGAATTTAGTTAAGTGATATATATTATGTGTTATGGTATTTTTATTATAAACTAGCAGTACCCAGCGCGTTGCTGCCGTAGCAATAATAATTGTAGAGATATATGAAATAAATAGTTATGTTAGTTATTGGCCATGTGCAGTCCAACAGAAAAAATCAATAAATAAAAGGAATTTCAGAGTAATCACTTTAATTATTAATTTATTATCTCAATTTTAAATGACGATTACTTACAAAAATAACTTCCTGCTTTTGTACACTTCAGTAATAATATAATATTTTTATTGTAATACTTTATGGTACACGATATATTTTACGTGCTTGATTATTTTAAATAATTTACTTTTATCACCTATATTTCCACAGTGTTAGATGAAGTAGGTTTAATATTTGTCCCTGTCCCTACCAGAAGTGCTGCCCTCTCGTAGCGAAAGGCCAAACTCTTCTCAGGAGAAAGGCTCATTGTTCCAGATAATATAGGTGTTCTTTGGATAATGGTTCTTGACATGTATGACATATCTGACACGACACCAAGAAAGCGTATGGGAAAAGTGGTGTTATCACTATTTTCCTCGCAATTTTTACCATTTTTCTCTCCATAAGAACCTTCCCTATGCCTTAACGAACATATAGATAGATAGATAGATATAGATAGATAGATTGTTAATGTGTAGATATATTATGATTTTCCTACTCAGTAAAGTACTTACTTACAATTACTATAGCCCCATTATTGTTATTTATTACCTAGTGTCGGAAATACACACAGGGTAAGTTTTTGGTGGGTCGATATATATTAGAGAATATAAAAACAATATTCAAAAATTGTCGGCACTGTTGTCCTTCATATTTTTAAATTATCTAGAATTATACAGGATGTTCCCCAACATGGTGACTGATCATTTTCAGATTTTTTTTAAATGGGCCACTCTATATTTTAATTTGAACTAAGAATTTAATCTTCTTAACGAGTCCATCAATTTAAATTTCCACATTTATTTCCAATCCAATCCTAACAATATCCTGATAGAAATAAATATCGTTAAGAAAATTGCTATCAATGGTTTCAGTGGAGTTATTAGATCATAACAAAGCCTTCAAAACTGTGTTCACCCCACACTTCTAACTTCATTCGATCTAAATAACAAGTTCTGTATATTGTCATGTATGGTCCATCCAAAAGAAATTGTGAAAAAACTCTTAAAGATTTGAGAATAGCCTTAAAAATTGATAATATACGGGGTAAATTTATTATGAAAAATAAATCAAAAACTCCCGATAATTTGTAAATTATGTGTTAATGAACTAACTAACAAAAAAGCTCCTTCATATACATAAGATAAGCAATTTAATGATAATTTCAAAATATTACATAAGCAAAAGAAAGGATTAAGATTAAATCTACCCTTTACTGAATATATAATTATTAAGTAGATACTAAAAATAGTCATAAGAAGTCGTGATTATCATCCCCTTTGGCACTATCCTTGAATTAGATTCTATACTCACATTTGATAAAGATACATTGTGCCGAAACAATTGATATGTGTACAACATAAATATAGAAATTTTAATAAATTGTTTTAATTTTAATTTACTATGGATTTCTATCAAGTATTAGCCAATACCATTATATTTATAAAATATAGGGTGTACCATTTAGAAAAAATACAAGAATGACTTGTCACATCCTGAATATTTCTAGTTAATTTAGAAGTATATGTAGTGGCTAAAATTTTTGTATATAATTATTTTTGATATACCTTTAACATCGTAGTTTAAATTTCTAGGATTAAAACTTTGTTCATTTTGAATGCTGACGTTTTTCTCCAAATCACATAGATTTCTCTTGTGTTATTCATCAGATTACATTGAAAACATTACCTATTTACAGGGTTGGCATATTTCGATAATCATAAGAAATAGAAAACAAATCAATGGCTGTCTCGACTTTTTTGGATAAGTTTATTGGTGAAAACAAAAACCACCTATCGTCTTTTGTTTTCGATTTATAACCTAAAATTCAATTTAGTTCGTATTTCATGCATACACAACTGTGTAAAATTTCAAAGTGTCTATACATTATCTATACATTATTATTACAAATGTTGAAGATAAGTCAATAGGAAAGTCACTTAAAAGTTCCCTGCTGATGGCGTAAACATTTATATAAACAATAACTGATGGTTGGTATTTAAATTGTAGAAGACAGAATATTCTGAGATATTGTTAGGAAATTATAGTTTTGAGAAATAATGCAATTATACAGGGTGACTGATAAGTGGACTTTGAGATATTCCTTTTTTTCCATTTTCATGAAATTCAGTTCGAAGTTAATAACAGCCTTTCCAGATTTCGCTTTTTAAATTATAAGCTGACATAAATACTCAAAATATCAGCAGTGAAAATTATTGAAATACTGATGTTAACTATAAATTAGTTCGGTTTCAACTCAAATTTCCTTTCCAAGTTTCTAACTAATTGTTCCGTTATGCTAAAATTTTAAAAAATGTCATAATACATCAAACGTACAAATTATTGTTAAAGGTTCTCCAATTTATTGTTTTTAAAATATGGAGCATTATTTCAGAATTGGCTTTTTATTTCATTGTTAACTAAATAATTTTTATTTGCAAGTACTATTTGGATATTTTCATATCGCATTCTGGTGTGATACTCGCTTAATAATCTTGTATTATGTATTTATCAATACACCATCAGTGTGTTCTTAAATACAAAACATTAGCCTGGCCTATATTTAGTCTATACATCTGGCAATTTTCGACGGCTATTTTAACCCTGGCCAGGCTAATGTTTTGAATTTTTGAACAGTCAGCATATTTTTTAACGTTTAGTTTCTGTTTATTGCCAAAAGTTTCGATATAAACAGTTCTGATCAAATTCTTTGGCTTTTATTTACGATATCTTAAATGGCAACGTTCAGTTATACTGAATATGCTGTTATTTTATTTATGTATGGTTTTTTTAATGGAAATGCAGCTGAAGCTCAACGTGAATATGTACGTCGCTTTCCAAATAGGCGTAGTCTGCATCTAAGTGTGTTTGGTGCAACCTACCATCGTATTTCAGAATCAGACAGCCTTAAACGAGTAGAACGTGTAGGAGTTCCATCTGCAGGTGCCAATATTGATGGTGAAATTTTAAGATTACTTGAATAAGATCCATCAACAAGCACAAGAAAAATTTCTCGACAGCTGGGTGTCTCACAATAGAAGGTCTGGTCAGTCTTTCACCAAAATGGTCTTCACCCATTTTATTACACCAATTTTTTTTAAGTCCAATTCTCCAGATTTATTCTGAATGCGGATGTTGAAGATGCTACATTTTTGACTACAATTTTGTGGACCAATAAATCAAAATTTAGTAGAGAAGGAATATCAAATTTTCATAATTTGCACTATTGGGCAGATAATAATCTGCATCTGAAGAAACAAATTAGTTTTCAAAGAAAATTTAGTGTCAATGTATGGATGGGAGTTATTAACAATAATCTAATTGGTCCAAATTTTTCCTTGATAACCTTAACGTTGAAAATTATGAACATTTTTTACGTAACAACCTATATGAGTTACTAGATGTCCCTTTAGCAAACAGGCGACAGATGTTTTTCTAGGATGATGGATGTCCTGCACACTATCATGTCGCCATAAGAGAACTCTTAGACGAACGGTTTCCAAACAGATGGATTGGAAGAGGTGGGCCTGCTAGAAGCCCCGGTTCAACTCCGTTGGATTTTTATGTATGGGGGCACCTAAAAGAAATCGTATATGCAATAGAGGTAAAAGTGAGTGAAGAATTAATTGAAAGGATCGGAATGGAGCTGAGATGTTGCGACAGAACTTTTCGAATCGAGTTACCACGTCAGAAATATGAATAAATATTTTTTACAAAAAATTGGACCGACGTTATTAGTTGATGCACTGAAAAGTATAAAATAATATTACTTCTATTGGTGATGGTACTTTTGAAGTTGTGCAGTTGCAGTTAGATTGATAGCTTTTGGCACCAACTTCACAAGTACCATCACCAATAGAAGTAATATTATTTTATACTTTTCAGTGCATCAACTAATAAGGTCGGTCCAATTTTTTGTAAAAAATATTTATTTCACACTTTTGAGTGTAACATTAGTCCCGAAAATCGTTGAACGGTCACTATACCATATCAATGAAGATAATACTTATCCTATTACCCACGTATATTCCTTGCTTGTAGTGGTTATTATTGAGATCTCAGAACATCGCGGCGGAAATACGCTTGAATATTTTAGTTGTTACCATTTAACACCGATTTAACTCGAAAACCGTAATTCTAAGGAAAAAATGTTCATTATAAATGTTGCTACAAATAATTATATCTTTCATTTAGTATCGAAAAATTTTCAATTTTCGAAAGAAATTGTCCTCTCCACATAGCAAAAATACATATTTAACATGGGTCTATCTCGAAAACCGTAACACTTTTGAAAAAATGTTCAATTTAAACGTTTCCGGATATTGTCCTATCTTTAATTATACCAACTCAGATTTTCGATTTTCGAGAAAATTTGCACCCACCACCCCTTCGGGGGCGGTTTTCGGAGGGAAGGAGATTTCGGATTTGCGTTTTTATGAATATGGGACCATTTCTCAATCCCCTTCTTTCAAATGAATCCAAAATCATCAAAATCGGAGATCGTCTACTATATAAAAGGCGCGCACGAACCAAAAAAAAAAAATAAAATAAAATAAAGCAGACAGTCGAATTGTATACCTCCTCCGTTCGGGGTTCGTCGGTCAAAAAGGGCTGGTGCTTGCATATGAAATCCATTTTGAAAATGAATGAGCTATATATTAGAATTATGTCATTTGATAAAGAAGATTTTTCATTAGATTTTGAGTATGTTGTTTCTTTTATTATAAGGTAGGGATTTTTTTTGTAATTAATGCTTTATTATGAAAAGTGAATATAAGTTGCCAGTTAAATACATTAATATGAAAAAGAGTGCAATCGGGAATGCTTGGCAACAATTGCACGTTTATTATGATAATTTAAAAATTAGCAGAAAATAGTAATTTTACTAGTTCTTTATTCCTATTATGTAGCTAGAGATTTGACAGTTTAGGACACTTGATATTAAAAACAAACCAAGTCATTTTTTCTTGCCTGAAATGTGAATTTTGTTGAAAATAAAACCGTTACCTTTACAAAATAAAATTATGTATTTAGTAAATAAACAAAAAGCTAATTCTAAAATAATGCACCTTATTTTAACGACAATAAATTGAAGAACCCTTAACAATAATTGGTACGTTTGATCTATTATGAAATTATCAAAATTTGAGCATAACGGAACCATTAGCTAGAAACTTGGAAAGGTAATTTATAGTTAACATTGGTATTTCTATAATTTTCACTGCTGATATTTTGGTATATCTGTCAGCTTATAATTTAAAAAGCGACATTTAGAAAGGATCTTATTATTTTCGTTGATTTCAAATATTTGCTTCGCAATGAACTGAATTTCTTGGAATTTGATCAAATGCAAGGTAAATAATATTTAATCGGTAGTAAATAAGCTCTACTTTCACTTTTTAAAAGGAATACGTCCACTTAGCAGTCACCCTGTATAATTATAAAATTTTGTTTAAGAAAGTGCACATTAACAATGTGCAGAAATATATTTGAAATACTACAGGGAGTCAATTCAAAAAACGATAGCTACATTTTGACCATGTAGATAAGTTTCGTTTCCGGGAAATCAGCCTTATGTAAGTTTTTAGGGTTTCGTACCCAAATAGTGCAAACGGGACCCTATTACTAATTCTCCGCTGTCCGTCCGACCGTCTGTCCGCAGGCTCTATTTCAGGAACCGTATTCGGAAGAAAGTCTAAATTTGCACAGAATGTGTATTTCTATTGCCGCTATAACAACAAATATTAAAACTAGAATAACAAAAAGCTCAAGAGGGGTCTCAGCAAAAATCTTTTCGAAGTGTGTAGCCCGACCGCAAAAATCGCTGCATGTACTGAAGCCTTATAAGTAGACAGATGAAAATTCCATAAAGCAAGTCATTCAGTTGCTACAATAACAAATAATGGACATAAAATCGATCATAAAAATCGCTGTATCTTTTGTTTTTGCTCGATCCTAATAATAGCTGAATCTTTTGAATCGCAAAAGTAGACATTTTTTTATACATAATTACTATTGTTTGCAGTCTCGCAACGCTGTCCTTCCAAGGCAAAAAGTTGTGAGATCACGTGTAAAACCAAGTCAGTTAGCTAGTTCCTATCAATGGAAGTACCTATTCAACAACATTTTCATGAATTTGATATTTTTATTTACCCACCATCATTTATAGTCACCGAATAATTTTAGTAGACATCTTTTTTCTATAATACATGTTTAATGACTTGGCAATCGAAAGACAATAATCATTTAAAAATTAAAGTTTTTTAAATAGTAGTTTCTTCTTACGTGATCATATTGCCGTGATAGATTAATATACTTACATGTATATTGTTTTAAAACCTAAATTTATAACGTTAGTGTATATATATTTCATTGGTATTGATTGGTATTGGTATTGGAGCCGTGCGATTGCCAAGTCATTATACATGTATTATAGAAATAAAGATGTCTAATAAAATTATTCGGTGACTGTAAATGATGGTGGATAAATAATTAGATCAAATTTATTATGAAAATGTTGTTGAATAGGTACTTCCATTGATAGGAACTGACTTGGTTTTAAATGCGATCTCACAACTTTTTGCGTGGGATGGACTGCGTTGCGAGACTTGCATTTTTTACATTTTATGTTTTTTATGGGATCTCATCTCTTTTTGTATGTAATTATCCTTTATTTCTTCTCATGTAATATTTCTTGTATGTTAGCTATGGATAGTCTATGTGCATGGATATTAATAAACGTTTGATGATTTAGCTTCCTTTAATTTTACTAAGTCAATTGATGGCAATATAATTTACTATTTTACTGGTAGATCCCTATAATAATAGCAAATGTCAGTAATAACTGGAAAACCGGCAACCTTGCACTTTGGCTACGCGCGCTTAATCATATATAGGACAGTGTTAGTAGTTAGTACGTTCTGTGTTAAATCTGTGTTCTGTTTTCAGTACTCCAATGCCAGCGTAAAGAGTCCCACGAAGACTGAGCGATATTTGAACGTAATCATAATCATTTTTATTATTATGAAAACAAAACTGAAATTTAGGAATATTTGAGTTTTTCCTTTCATTAAAAATATATCTAAATTCCAAATTTGAAGTTTCTAAGTCTCCTAGAAGTACCTTAGAATTTTGGTGATCGGTGAGTGTGTCAGTGACAGAATTACAGAAATTCGACTAGCGATAGCTCGTAAACTAAAGTTATGTATTGGTTGTCATTTGGAACTATAGCTAGATATATTATGTCCTCTGAGTATCTGTAAATTCAGATTTTTCTCTTTCTCAACAACGAAGTTACAGGGGGGTCGAAAGTGGCCTGAATTGCTTCGAGAAAAGGATAGTACGGCCGTGGTTGGCGGGGGCACTGCCATAACCCCAGATTATCACTGGGTACTTCTGGAATAGCATATCGGCAACATGGAATATTATAAAAAATCTTAATCGATGGAGCTTTGATGTTTCAATCTCAAGAAGAAATATTTTATAAGTTATGTTGTTATCTGATCATCTGGAATAAAAAATTAATAAAAATTGTGATTTCGACTGAAAGAAGTAGTAGGATTTGATCCACGGATATTACTTTCTTGCTAATTTACTTACTATCTCGACCGGCCACCCTAACGTTAAAAAATTGCGAAACACTTTTGAACTTGAGATAAACTTTACACAGGAATAGTGATTATGCAGAAGTGTCGTTGATTCATAAATCCGTGCATTGAAAAGAAAGCAATCACTTCAGATTCATAGCTATTTTATTGAGACTCACCGTTACTCTGCCAATTCTACCTTCTCAGAGCACTAATATTTAATGAAATCATCTGATTCATAGGATGAATTTAAGAAAATTTTAATTAAAAAAAATGCATTCACAGGACTTTTTCGAAGAAATAAGCTATATCAATTCCTGAAAATTTTAATATGGCAATATTTCTCAGCCAACCTGCTGTTTCAAAAGAAAAAATAATCACCAAAATCGGTGCACGATTACTATTAAAACCGAGGTTACAAACAAAAAGACAAACATAAATACGAACTGTACACGTTCTTCTTTTGAGAATTCGGACAAAAAAAACAAGCAAATGAGTTCACTCATATTATTTTATTATAATAAGCTTATGTGGTTATAAGAATATTTTTTTTGTTTTCTCAACAAGTTCTCTATTATTCTCCTGTAAAGAGAACTCATGAATAAATAGTTCTTTAACAAATAAAACATGTATTTGAACCAAACATTCTCAAAGAACCGATTGTAATGGAATTCTACCTCACATCGGCTTAGATTCGTTGGCTTCTTCGAGACCAACTATGTTTGACAATTTTTTTGGAATCCATCTGAGTTTTCCCATCTTGACATTAGTTGATGATCTATTTCATGTGCAACACCCAGTAGGGAGATTTTACTCCAGCTCACATTTATCATCAGCACTTATTCGTGTACTATTTGTTTGTCTCTTATATTTGCTTTATACTCCTTATTTTCAGTTGCGCTGCAGATAATAAAATATATTATTTTGGGTGTTTATTTGCCTTCCTATGATGGAATCTCGGTAGAGACACACAAAATTACAACAATATTCTAATTTCTTGACGTATTCGTGCATATAATTTTACTGAATTTAGTGGCCAAGTCAGCTTTACCTAATTTTCAAGTATTACCAGAAGAGGAAGAGTTTTCAAATCTGGCAATATGGCTAATAGCATGCAATAACGCACCCTTTCTAATTTCGCATATGTATTTCCCGTTTCATCCATTATTTCAGTACCACTCCAAAAAACAATATATGATTAAATATCAACGGAATCTGAAATATCTTGCTAGTAGGTACTCCGATTATAATTTGTACTCATTTTATTTGTTAATCTGAGAATTAAGTAAATGTATCAAAATTAGTTGAGAGTTCTACAGGCTTGCGTATAAAGACGATTCCTTACTTAGATTTTCTTATATAACTACATCAGCGTGTGATCGATATCAGTAGGTATAGAGTGACGTCAACAAACGACGTCATTTTGTGCTTTTGTCGCTCTGTTAATAAACATCATATGAGGTTGATCAATTTACAAACTCAGCTGTTCTTCCAGTAATGGACGGACTTAGGAGCGAAACACCAGTATCAAAGGCCATAAATGTACTACTTCGCTAAATGCACTATTTATGTTAGGTATATTTCATTCCTATATTCCCGATTATAGAAGTGGTAAATTGGATAGAAATGAGAATCCAATATGACCACCGGAGAGATTGAAGTTTGAATTTCAAAAGGCACGTATTTTCTAATTAATGTTTTTTGCAAATAAAAAAATATTTAAGTGATAAATGACACTGGTGCAAAATTTAGATTTAGTTTTTGGAAGATTGACGTCATTTAGAAAAGTTTTCATCTCATGGGAAAGGTGAAAGATGCTATGCGTACGACCATCATAAAGAAACAGACTGTAAAAATGAACTCACTTGTACATACAGCGGCTTGGAACACAAACTTGAAAATTACCCTAAGACATAAAAAAACTCTTGCAATTGTCCTCGTGCAAATATAAAGTTAAAATTAAAGCATAATAAAGGCATGAGGCCTTCTCCTACGATTCCCCATCATACCAACACTATTTACTAAGATTCAAATAGCTTTGAACAGCTAAAAAACTATTGATATTAATGAGTTCAAAACAAGGAGAGATTCAAAAAATAATATTTAAGAAGTTTCACATTTAAATGTTTGTAGTGCTCCCAAATATTTTGATTTTTTGCAGGTTTCTGATTTACATAAAATTATATTCTAGTACTTGCAGAAAGAAGGACATTTTTTTCAACAGACCAATAATTCACAACCCCTGGACTTACTATATTGTTTAATAATAGCATGCTAAATCAAATGATGGACATCTAATATTTATTAATAACCACATTAACTTTGAAATTAATAATAATGATTATAATAATCAGCAATATTTAACTAAATGTAATAATCTGAGTAAATGTAATTATTAAGAATTGCTCCTATTAATATATTAAATAGAATATGCAAATTTTATCTCGGAATCTGGTCTACCGATTTCGATGAAAATTCATAAGTATGTATGTGTTCTAGAATGTATTGACTCGATTGGTTGTATTCACATTCATAAGAGAAATCATCTTCAACATCATAGGGAAAAATGGTTAAGCTTATGGGTATTAATCTAGAGTTCCTCGGTTCGAATTCTGATCACCTTTGAGTTTTGTTTTTAACGAAATCCGTTTTTTAAAATAAAAGATGTTAATATGAGTCGAGGTCCACACTATCTATTTCAAGAATGGCTCCGCAGATAAAAGTTTCAGTTTGTATAGTGTTTGGGGGTTGAGAAGTCGATTGGTGCTACAGCTGAGTTTTGATATATTTATCATTCATATTACATATTCATATTTATTTCGACATCTATAACTTACGAATATGTGAACATTAAAAGTAGTATCTACCGATCGCAGTACATTTTAACCAGAAATATGCATATTTTTTAATGTTTAAATATTCTTAGTAACTCTTATAGACCCATCATAAATCCTGTTTTACCAAAGCAAAGCTCGGTCTCCAGATATTAAGTGATTATCTCTTATAAGAATAACCTGATTTCATAGATGTTATATTTATTATAAGTTTATTTGAGGTAACGGGCTTGAAAAACATGTTCTTATTTACACGATGGATTTTATGTTCAGTTTTGCTTCTGTAATTAGAAGGTAGATGTATTTCTGCCATAATTTTTCCAACTTGAATAAAATAATCCTTACTGTACAAAATATTGTTGAGTTATTGTTTATTTTCGCTGATAGTAAATTTAAGCTTTCACTATTTATGTCTTTTTTTAACAAATATATGATCAATAAATAATTGAGTGTTTTCTCTTACTGTGGTAAAAGTGTTTATATGCAATGTAAAGCCTAGAGACATCATGACAGATAAGTATTTAGGCAATAGCTATGTCACTATTGAGAATATTTATATTTATATCTCCCACAAAAATCATCATAAATCATCGACAAAATTTTGATCTGATATGGAAAGCGATCTGAAGCAAGCGATGACATTGTGAGATAACTTGTTGATCTTGGAATCGAATTTCAGATAACGTTACACAAGACATGAGTAGGATTGCATACTTCCTATCCTGCTTTGTCTAACATAAACGAGTTTAATAATTATATCTGACTAGATTTTCTGTATTTTCAAATGCGAAATTAAATTAAATTATTGAAACTGTTGTTATTTTAAATATGTAGATAATTTGAATATTTTATAATTGAAATTTCCTTGCTCTATTGTATCTATAACGATCGTAATGGAGTTCGCTGTAAGAGTAGCTTAAGCTTAACCCCAGGCTAAACCTCGCTCCATATCGACCAAAAAAACAAAAATATTTTTTGTTTTGTTTTTTACGAATCATTTAGTTAAAATAACTGGGCGACAGAGCGTTGCTCGTGTAACAGAGTATTTAGAGTGGGTCTATAAGAGTTACTTTAAAAGTTCAAAAATGTGCATACTTCTAGTTAAAATGTATTGCGATCGGTAAATATTGCTTTTATCATTCACATGGCTTATAATTTAAAGATTTCAAAATAATATGAATGTGAAACATACGAGAACTCAGCTGTATCACCAATCGACTTCTCAACCCCCAAACACTGAAACTTGTATCTGCGGAGCCATTCTTGAAATAGCTAATGTGGACATCGAGGGTCATACCGATTGAATATGAAGTATCGTCAATAGATTTCTCGACTCCGAAAACCCCTTTTTGCTAACTTTTACCAAAATCTGCTAACCCTTCCTTGAAATAGCTAGTGTGTAGCTTATATTAGATATGTACAAATTTTCTGTGAAAATTTCCGATTAAATTATTAGAAACTTATCTCATCGGGTTCATATTGATATCTGAAATAAAATCTGTAGAACTCCTAAAATGGGAATATTAATTGCTGAAAATGATTTTTCTTGTGAATGTGAATACAACCAATCGATTCAATACACTCTAGAACCCATACATATTGTAACGTTTAACCCTGTGCTAAACGTTGTGGGGTGAGTTCACTTGCGTAATACTCAAAATTCGCAGATTGCTTCCAATTATTTATTTCGAACACACTGTACACGGCTTTCTGTTGTAGTACAACTGTCACTATTTGTCACTTTGACTATCGCGTTCCAACTACTTTCGACTTATGTCTCCAATTGACTGATACAATAAACTGACTATGTCGCGTGATCGTCACGGCTTTATATATCTGAATCATGATATGACATTCATCGAGAATGTTCTATGATTATCTAGATGAACATAATTAATGTTCTAGATCCTTGTCAAGGTGACAATAGCACGACAAATTGTACCTCACATACAGTTTCTGGAAGGATCGAGAACAAATCTACTACAATTCCAGAACTACATAATGAAATACACAAGCAACACTACTGCAAACAAGGTAACAGAATGAATACAAGCTAAAAGAAATAATAACAGTAAGTACATGATAAACTACCCACGTAACACTGCCCCCTTCTTAGCTTTGATCGTCCCGATCAAATATCACCTCAGTCCCTTTGTACAGTGAAAGTCTGTCGATATGAACCACTTTCATTTTACTGCGTGGGGATTTCTGAATTCTATAAACCACATCGTTTATCCTCTTGATAACGGTATATGGTCCCTCCCATTGTTTGTCAAACTTTGGAGAACGACCTTTTCGTCTTTGTGGATTGTACAACCACACTTTATCACCAATTTTTAATTGTCCGGTTTCTGCACGAATATCATATCGGGCCTTCATTCGATCACTAGAAATCTTCAACTGTTTTCTAACCAGATTGTGTATTTCCTCGAGTCTTCGTCTCAAACTCTGAATGTAGGCCCTTGGTTGTCACCGGTTGTCTTAGTCACAAAGAAAGATGGCTCGACTAGGTTTTGTGTTGATTATAGAAAATTAAATGAAATCACAAAAAAAGACAGTTATCCTCTTCCTAGAATAGACGATACACTGGATTGGTTGTCAGGAGCTAAATGGTTTTCTACATTGGACTTGAAAAGTGGATATTGGCAAGTCGAAATGCATCCTGAGGATAAAGAAAAGACAGCATTTTCAGCCAATACTGGTCTATGGCAATTCACTGTAATGCCATTCGGATTGTGCAACGCTCCAGCGACTTTTGAGAGATTGATGGAAAGAGTACTACGTGGACTCATTGGAAATAAATGTTTAGTATACCTTGATGATGTAATCGTTTTCAGTGAAACATTTGAGGAACACTTGAAAAATCTAGAAGAGGTATTTCAACGATTCTCACAAGCAAATCTTAAACTTAATCCCGAGAAATGTGCTTTCCTAAGAACTGAGGTGAAGTATTTAGGACACATAATATCCGCAAATGGTGTAAGAACAGATCCGGAAAAGACAGAAGTGGTTGATAATTGGCCTGTACCAAGGAACAAAACAGAACTGCGAAGTTTCTTAGGCCTGTGTTCATATTACAGACGATTCGTAAAGAATTTTGCTAGTATTGCCCGTCCATTACATCGACTAACTGAGAAGGAAAGACCGTACAATTGGACTCCAGAATGTCAGAATGCTTTCGAATATCTGAAAGGTGCTTTGTGCTCTTCTATTGTTCTGGCTTATCCCCAGAGAGAAGGAGAATTTATCCTAGATACTGATGCCAGTAAAACAGGAATTGGGGCAATTTTGTCCCAAAGAATCGAAGGAGTGGAGTATGTACTAGCATATTACAGTAAGAGTTTATCAAAGGCTGAACAAAATTACTGTGTGACGCGGCAGGAGTTACTAGCTGTAGTCAAGGCAATAAGACATTTCCACAAATATTTATACGGTCAGACATTTGTTCTACGGACCGATCACGCATCACTTAAATGGCTGTTTCAGTTCAAGAGCCCAGAAGGTCAGATAGCGCGCTGGCTCCAGCAACTTCAAGAATATGACTTTAAAATTGAACATCGTCCTGGTATTAACCACAGAAATGCTGATGCATTGTCAAGACGGCCTTGTGCAGAGGACTGTAAAAACTGTTCAAGACTTGAAAATAATGTACCAGAAATTCTTAAAGTCAAACGAACTTTGATAAATGGCGACCCAAACTGGAGTTCGGAAGTACTCAAATAAGACCAACTGGATGATAATGATATTGGACCAGTGATGAGGTGGAAAATGGATGGAGCAAGACCTACTTGGCAGGAGATATCAGATTTGTCTCCTGTCATAAAAGGATACTGGTCACTTTGGGAATCTTTAGTAATTGATGATAACGTTTTAAAAAGAAAATGGGAAAGTAATGATGGTAAGACTGTTCATTTGCAAATAATTCTTCCACGGAAAAGAATTGCACAAGTACTGCAAGAGATTCATTGTGGAGCAAGTGGTGGCCATTTAGGTATCAATAAAACGTTATCGAAGATTAGAGAGAGGTTCTACTGGTTAGGAAGCCGTGCTGACGTAGAGGACTGGTGTCGGCGATGCGATACCTGCTTTACTAGTAAAGGCCCAAATACCAGAACCCGCCATAAGATGCAGCAGTACAATGTGGGTGCCCCATTTGAGCAAATAGCCATCGATATTACGGGGCCATTTCCAATAAGCAGCTCTGGAAACAAATATCTCTTGGTCATCATGGATTATTTCAGTAAATGGCCAGAGGTAGTCGCAATTCCAAATCAGGAGGCAAAAACAGTGGCCGATGCCCTAATTGAACATTGGATAAGTCGGTTTGGTGTGCCGTTAGAAATTCACTCGGACCAAGGTCGAAATTTTGAGTCGGAAATCTTTCAGAGTGTGTGTAACCTAATGGGGATTAAGAAAACTCGTACAACTCCACTGCATCCACAATCCGATGGAATGGTAGAGAGATTTAACAGAACACTAAAAAATTATTTGAGGTCAGCAATCAATGAACACCAAACAAACTGGGATAAGTGTATACCGCTCTTCCTACTGGCCTATAGATCTTCCACTCATGAATCGACCAAAGAATCCCCAGCTGGCATTGTTCTTGGTAGAAATCTGAAACTTCCGTCTGACATCTTGTTTGGTTCACCAAGCGAACCTTCCACATCTGTAGATGCCTACATTCAGAGTTTGAGACGAAGACTCGAGGAGATACACAATCTGGTTAGAAAACAGTTGAAGATTTCTAGTGATCGAATGAAGGCCCGATATGATATTCGTGCAGAAACCGGACAATTAAAAATTGGTGATAAAGTGTGGTTGTACAATCCACAAAGACGAAAAGGTCGTTCTCCAAAGTTTGACAAACAATGGGAGGGACCATATACCGTTATCAAGAGGATAAACGATGTGGTTTATAGAATTCAGAAATCCCCACGCAGTAAAATGAAAGTGGTTCATATCGACAGACTTTCACTGTACAAAGGGACTGAGGTGACATTTGATCGGGACGATCAAAGCTGAGAAGGGGGCAGTGTTACGTGGGTAGTTTATCATGTACTTACTGTTATTATTTCTTTTAGCTTGTATTCATTCTGTTACCTTGTTTGCAGTAGTGTTGCTTGTGTATTTCATTATGTAGTGCTGGAATTGTAGTAGATTTGTTCTCGATCCTTCCAGAAACTGTATGTGAGGTACAATTTGTCGTGCTATTGTCACCTTGACAAGGATCTAGAACATTAATTATGTTCGTCTAGATAATCATAGAACATTCTCGATGAATGTCATATCATGATTCAGATATATAAAGCCGTGACGATCACGGGACATAGTCAGTTTATTGTATCAGTCAATTGGAGACATAAGTCGAAAGTAGTTGGAACGCGATAGTCAAAGTGACAAATAGTGACAGTTGTACTACAACAGAAAGCCGTGTACAGTGTGTTCGAAATAAATAATTGGAAGCAATCTGCGAATTTTGAGTATTACGCAAGTGAACTCACCCCACAACGTTTAGCGTCAGATGGCGCGGCTAGATCGACATGGAGCGCCTGGATGGCGTCGGTTGTTTGGAATACAATGAGGAACGGGCAGCCCAGGAAGACGCTTTGCTGCGCGAACAAATCGAGAGGTACAATCAAAGGGTGCGTGATTTCGAGGATAAGCAGAGAGGCTACAGAACTGACAGGCCTGATCAAGATCATCTCGAGGTACGTCATGGTGGGGTGGGCTTACAGTCCAGACAGTATATGAAGCTTTTCTGAACGGTTTCTATATACATATATATATATATATATATATATATATATATATATATACATACGTATGTATATATGTACATGTATATAACATTAAATCTACCGCTGACTGTGTTTTAGGTTAGAAATGTATATTGTTTCGGTATTGTTAGGATTTGTGCATGTATGTATACATTTATATGTGAAATTTTCTATAACAATAACACTAAAAAAATACATGACCTGACATCAATAATTCTTCCATCCGGAGATATTATTAGAATAGGATTAGGTAGTTCATAATGACTTAAAATCTCGTTAAGGCCTCTACACATGGACGTAGGTAACTTGTTAAACTGGCGCTTGACTCGCAAGAAAGAATTAGACAAGAACAAGAAAGAATTAGAAAGGAAGACCAAACAAAAATAAGTCAAATTCTAGAAAATCAAGAAAGAATTAGACAAGAACAAGAAACAAAAATGAATAAATTTCTAGAAAATCAAGATAGAATTAGACAACAAGAAAAAGAAGAACAAGAAACAAGAATAAGACAAATCTTAGAAGAACAAGCAAGAGTGCGACAAGAAGATAAACAGGAAGTTGACCAGAAATTAGAGAAAGTTGACCAAAAATTAGAGAAAGTCCAAGAAAGTTTTGATCAAAAAATTCAATTAATAGAAGAAAAGATGTTGCAAACGAAAGCTGAAGTGCCTCTAAGAAGATCGTCCAATGAAATTCAAAATGGCGTAGTTAATCCACTAAAAATTGAAGCCCCAAAATTCGATGGTAAACAGTCTTGGTCTACATATAAAAAACAATTTGATGCTGCTGCTTTGGCTAGTGGTTGGTCAGATGAAGAGAAGGCCACTGCATTGATCTTGGCTCTACGTGGTGATGCATTGGAAATCTTAAATACCGTAACTGGCGGCGAACCTTCATATGAGATTTTAGTGGATCACCTTGAAATGCGTTACGGTGACCAACATCTACAACAAGTTTATCAAGCACAGTTAAAGAATAAGCAGCAACGGTCTGGAGAAACACTACAACAATATGAAATTGATGTTGCCCGGCTCGTTCGACTGGCATATCCTACAGCACCAAAAGACTTTCTTGATAGGCTAACGGTACAAACATTCATAGATGGTATAAGAGATATTGAAATGCAACAAGCCCTTCGGTTAAGTAGTCCTACAAGAATTGAAGATGCCCTTGCACGTGCACTTGAATACGAAGCTGCTAAACAGGCGTCCAGAAGTCATCTCAGATTGCGACAGACACGATGGGTCAATTCAACCCAAGAGAAGTCTTATGGCAATGGTAACTCTATAAAGCACATTATTAAAATGTTACAAAAATTGGATGGGCAAACAAATGAACAAAGAACTAAGACTTTGTGTTGGAATTGTGGACAAGAAGGACATATAAAAAAGAATTGTCCACAGCCTCAAAATAGCAATATGCAGGAAAACTCCAGTTAGCCAGTTTTGCGGGGCGAAGACTGGCTTACTCCAACCAAGCCCCAACATCATTAAAAATCAAAATTTCCCGACTGAGTCATGAAGGATCCAGCTTGGTTGTGAAAGGAAGAATATGCGGTCGGGATTGTAATATTGTTATTGATACTGGTTCATGTGCTACCATTGTGCGAGCTGATGTTATTCCTGCTTGCAAAATTGACCATCCCAATAGAAGTTATGTACTTGAAACTGCAAATGGAGTGACAATACCTGTCATTGGTACTCACGAGGCAGATATTCAGCTGGGAAAATCAAAATTCAGACATAAAGTATTTGTTGCCGAGATTTTGGACGAAGTTTTATTTGGGCTAGACATCATGAATAAATTTGGCTTCAATCTGAACCTCCAAGACCGAATACTCAAAGTTAATGAAGAAGAGTTGTTTATGTCAACATCTGAATCTAGAATAAGAAAAATTAAGGTAAACAGGACCATTACGATATCTGGATGGTCTGACAATCTCATCCATGTTAAAATAGAAGGTTCTAAGTGCAAGGAGGCACTGGTACTGGAAAGTAATCCAGAATGTCTGCCAAAAGAAATAATTATAGAAAACGCATTAATAAATCCATCAAGTGAGCATCCAATTAAGGTGAGAGTTTTAAATCTGTCCGAAGAACCTAGAGTTTTAATGAAAAATGAAGTAATTGCCTGTGCGGAACCTATAGTATCTGTCAAAATCTCAAGCAGTCAAGGGAAAACCATGTGCCAGAAAGGAAGAGAATTGAAAGAGAGAATCATTTCTCAACTTCGTAACCAACAGAAGGCCAAATTTGGTGATTTATGGGAGAAATACAAAGAACTATTTTCTTTTTCGGAAACAGATCTAGGACGAACTAATATGGTACAACATCGCATTAACACAGGCAACCAACAACCAATAAAACAAATTCCTAGAAGGGTACCATTAGCAAAGCAAAATGAAATGGCAATACTTATAGATAACATGAGGAAACAAAAGGTAATTGAACCTTCGAACAGTCCTTGGTTGTCACCGGTTGTCTTAGTCACAAAGAAAGATGGCTCGACTAGGTTTTGTGTTGATTATAGAAAATTAAATGAAATCACAAAAAAAGACAGTTATCCTCTTCCTAGAATAGACGATACACTGGATTGGTTGTCAGGAGCGAAATGGTTTTCTACATTGGACTTGAAAAGTGGATATTGGCAAGTCGAAATGCATCCTGAGGATAAAGAAAAGACAGCATTTTCAGCCAATACTGGTCTATGGCAATTCACTGTAATGCCATTCGGGTTGTGCAACGCTCCAGCGACTTTTGAGAGATTGATGGAAAGAGTACTACGTGGACTCATTGGAAAGAAATGTTTAGTATACCTTGATGATGTAATCGTTTTCAGTGAAACATTTGAGGAACACTTGAAAAATCTAGAAGAGATATTTCAACGATTCTCACAAGCAAATCTTAAACTTAATCCAGAGAAATGTGCTTTCCTAAGAACTGAGGTGAAGTATTTAGGACACATAATATCCGCAAATGGTGTAAGAACAGATCCGGAAAAGACAGAAGTGGTTCATAATTGGCCTGTACCAAGGAACAAAACAGAATTGCGAAGTTTCTTAGGCCTGTGTTCATATTACAGACGGTTCGTAAAGAATTTTGCTAGTATTGCCCGTCCATTACATCGACTAACTGAGAAGGAAAGACCTTACAATTGGACTCCAGAATGTCAGAATGCTTTCGAATATCTGAAAGGTGCTTTGTGCTCTTCTATTGTTCTGGCTTATCCCCAGAGAGAAGGAGAATTTATCCTAGATACTGATGCCAGTAAAACAGGAATTGGGGCAATTTTGTCCCAAAGAATAGAAGGAGTGGAGTATGTACTAGCATATTACAGTAAGAGTTTATCAAAGGCTGAACAAAATTACTGTGTGACGCGGCAGGAGTTACTAGCTGTTGTCAAGGCAATAAGACATTTCCACAAATATTTATACGGTCAGACATTTGTTCTACGAACCGATCACGCATCACTTAAATGGCTGTTTCAGTTCAAGAGCCCAGAGGGTCAGATAGCGCGCTGGCTCCAACAACTTCAAGAATATGACTTTAAAATTGAACATCGTCCTGGTATTAACCACAGAAACGCTGATGCATTGTCAAGACGGCCTTGTGCAGAGGACTGTAAAAACTGTTCAAGACTTGAAAATAATGTACCAGAAATTCTTAACGTCAAACGAACTTTGATAAATGGCGACCCAAACTGGAGTTTGGAAATACTCAAGCAAGACCAACTGGATGATAATGATATTGGACCAGTGATGAGGTGGAAAATGGATGGAGCAAGACCTACTTGGCAGGAGATATCAGATTTGTCTCCTGTCATAAAAGGATACTGGTCACTTTGGGAATCTTTAGTAATTGATGATAACGTTTTAAAAAGAAAATGGGAAAGTAATGATGGTAAGACTGTCCATTTGCAAATAATTCTTCCACGGAAAAGAATTGCACAAGTACTGCAAGAGATTCATTGTGGAGCAAGTGGTGGCCATTTAGGTATCAATAAAACGTTATCGAAGATTAGAGAGAGGTTCTACTGGTTAGGAAGCCGTGCTGACGTAGAGGACTGGTGTCGGCGATGCGATACCTGCTTTACCAGTAAAGGCCCAAATACCAGAACCCGCCATAGGATGCAGCAGTACAATGTGGGTGCCCCATTTGAGCGAATAGCCATCGATATTACGGGGCCATTTCCAATAAGCAGCTCTGGAAACAAATATCTCTTGGTCATCATGGATTATTTCAGTAAATGGCCAGAGATAGTCGCAATTCCAAATCAGGAGGCAAAAACAGTGGCCGATGCCCTAATTGAACATTGGATAAGTCGGTTTGGTGTGCCGTTAGAGATTCACTCGGACCAAGGTCGAAATTTTGAGTCGGAAATCTTTCAGAGTGTGTGTAACCTAATGGGGATTAAGATTATGAGCATGTTAAAAAAAGAAAATAATAGTAATAACAATCTAGAAAAAAGGGTAAAAAAGGATTACCTACATAAATGTACTTACAACATGTTCCAGATAATCATCTAAGAAGTTAAAACGGTGTTATGTTAAATATTTACGGATCTTAAATTTGAGTGATGCACAAGACATATTATTATCTTTGAATTATTTGGCAAAGCATTATTTAATTTTATGCCCAGAAATTTATAGGAATTATGGGTCTATGTCTGAATAATGGAGGACAGATATAGTTTTTTTTCTCTTGTATTATAAGAGTAAACATAATTGTGCTGGATTCTTTGGCATGTTTTTTATATGAAGCAGGCATTGCAAAATGCAGCAACATGGTAATTGCAGGATGTTCAATTTTTCTAACAATGGCTTACAGTGATCATCATATTTGCTGGATGTTATTATTCGAATGACTTTTTCTGTGCAATGCATATTTTGGGGCTGTGACATGTGTTTCTCCAGATTATCAAGGCATACGGTCACTATTATGCTATGAAACATAACAAAATATGCCATTCTTAGATAATCTTTATCTACATTCAGCTTCAGTTACCTGAGAGTATTTCCCTTTTTATAGATAGGTGTAACTTTGGAAACCTTGAGAATATCTGGAAAAATACATGTACTCATACGAAGATTAAATAGATTCGGTAAAGAAATCGCTACATTTTTATTTATCCGCGGCTCTAGAATTTTTCAGTTTATGAACAATATTCAATATTTCTGATTAACTTGTTGGATGTAGGTAAGAAGTCAAATGGTTTATTGTTATTTTTTGCATGCAAGAATCGAAGGGATTTGCAATATAGTTCGCAGAATTTTGCATTAAATTGTTTATGCAATGTTCAAAAGAGTTGGCAAAGTCCTCAGCGGATAAATTGCTCTCATTCCTTAGGTTATTAGTTTTACCTAAATTTGTATTTAATATTTCCCAGAATGACTAGCAGAGCAAAGTGAGCAGAATCAAAATTACAAATTTGGTGCTTGCAGAGCTAATTAATTGCTAATTAACTGCTGTATACCGAAATGAATTGCTCTTATAGTTTTTTTTTAATGGCCGCTTTGCTAGCTGTAAATCTAAAGCTTACAGAGCAACATTTAAAAATATTTTTTTAGTACTTTTTTTTGTGTTTATAGGGCCAATTAAGTTCTAATTAAGTGCTTTATTCTGAAATTAATTACTCATATGGTTTTTGGAAAATGGCTGCTTTGCTTTAAAAAATCAACTTTTCCGAGAAAATTTTATTTGGTCCTTGTAGACCGAATAAAGTGCTAATTAATTGCTGTAATCCGAAATTAATTGGTCTTACATTTTTTTAATGGCTGCTTTGCTAGCTTTAGATCTAAAGATAGCTGAGCAACCTTTAAAAATATTCATTGAGAACTTCTTTTCTAGTGCTTAAGGTCTAATTAAGTGCTGTATTCCGACATTAATTGTTGTTTTATGGTTCTTAGGAAAATGTATGCTTTGTTTTTAAAAATTATTTTTTTCTAGAAAATCGTAGTTGATGCTTGTAGAGCTAATTAAGTGATAATTATTTGCTTTATTCCGAAATTAATTGCTCTTATAGTTTTTTCTAAATAGCTGCTTTGCTAGCTTTAGATCTAAGTCTAACAGAGCAGCTTTTAAAAATCAACTTTTCGAGAACTTCTTTTAGTGTTTATAGGGCTAATTAAGTGCTGTATTCCAAACTCAATTGTTCTTAAAGTTTTCGGAAAATGACTGCTTTGCTTCAAGAAACACTTTTTCGAGAAATACTTTTTTCGTGCTTGTAGAGCTAATTAATTGCTAATTAAATGCTGCATTCCGAAATTATCGGCTCTTATAGTTTTTAGAAAATGGCAGAGATTGTCGCTATCAGAGCAAAAACATATAATCTATACACCCGATATATAAACTATATCGGTAACCATTATTTGAGGTATTTTTTATAAAAAATCAATAAAATTTACATATTTCCTATGTTATTTAATCAAGTGCTGTTCCCGGAAATTAATTTCTATAATTTCTATAATATTTCGGCCAATACAATTATATCCGTAAGAAAAGTACTTACCGACGTGGTTAGTAATGAACTTATCCACTGGTAAACCTATCTTACAGTCATAGGAACATATACGGTTAGCAATCGAAAATCGTCCGGTCCTACAAAAATTAAGTTTTATCCCTTAGCTTTTTAGTATCAGAATTGTACATTTCTTCATTGGGAGAGATAATAAATTCAAAAACATTAAAATCTCAATTTTAAAATGGAATTAAAAATGGATTACATAAAATTAAGTAGTTTCAAGTTGCCCGGTGTACCTTTAAAGCTATAAATATCCCCACAATAGATAAATTGACATTTTTATTTGTCTTAAAAGAACGTTCTCTCTCAAAAAATTATTAGAGCAATTCATTTCGGAGTACCGCACTTAATAAGCCCTACAATCGCTAAAACAAAAGTTCTGAAAAATTATGATTTTCAAAGGTTGCTCTGCTAGCTTTAGATCTAAAGCTAACAAAGCAGCAATTTTTTTAATATCAGAGCAATTCATTTCGGAATACAGCAGTTAATTAGCACTTAATTAGCTCTACAAGGACCAAATAAGATTATCCCGAAATAATAGATTTTTTAAAGTATCCATTTTCCGAAAAACTATAAATAAGAATAAATAATTTCGGAATACAGCACTTAATTAACAATTAATTAACCTTAAGTGGAAGTGGTACTTCACAAACTGTAACACCTGAGGGGCAACGGGTGAAGCGGAGGTATAAAATTTACTACTGGTAGGTGGAGCCTAAATACTACGCAAACATTATTTCTCATTTGTAATTCCCGTCCTAGAGCAGAGCTTCATCGATATCGAATACTTACGAGGGGAAAACTATTTTCGGTACAGTTGCGGCGGTACCGACTGGAGACATATAGGTAGCGAATAAAAAGCGTGGGATGCTTTTTATGGTATTTTTATAATGACAATAATTTTACCAATATTTGTCGATAAATTATTTAGCACAATTGACGTTAAGCACTTCGCACGCTTTTCTACAATAAAATCAAATATTTTGTTAATCAATCTATTTCTATTTTAAACTTATTTAAGATTATTTTTTACATTTTAGTTAGGGTTTTGTATTAAAGCGTGTTTTCTATTTTTTGACCGAAAGTATTTTTTTATGGCTGTTCGCGCGTACTCCGATTTAGAAGATTTTTGTTTCATTTGAAAGAGGAGAGTTTAGAAACAGTCCATTATTGAGAAAAATCAAATCCAAAATATCCTTCCCTACAAAAACGCCCCCAAAGGGGGTGGAGGAGCAATTTTTGAAAATTGAAAATTGAAAATCCGAGACGACAGATGTTTGAATTGGACATTTTTAAAAGTAATCATACGTTTTCGCGCTACAGTCTGAAATATGTGTTTCAGCTATGTAGAAGGGGCAAATTTTTTCCGAAAACAGAAAATTCTAGATTCGAAAATTAGAAAGGGGAGCATATCCGAAAACGTTTAAATTGAACATTTTTTCATAAGAGTTTCCCAGTTTCCCAATGGTAAAGTCTGAAATATGTAATATGCGTATTTCCGCTATGTGGAAGAGCATTTTTTTTTTTTCGAAAATTGATATGACACGGCCAAATTAAAGAAAAGATTATACGTAGCAACATTTAGAGTAAGTTACGGTTTTCGAGCTACACCAGTAAAGTCTGAAATATGTATATTTGCGCCGCGATGTTTTGAGATCTCTGAATAATAAATAACAAGTACAAGGCTAAGCCTATAACTTTTTGGGTGTTACCAAAGAAGATATATACTAGTAGGTAGTATCTATCTTCTTTGGTATTACTAAACGTTCAAAATTTTCATGACTAATGTTACATTCAAAAATGTGAAATAAATATTTTTTACAAAAAATTGGACCGACTTTATTAGTTGTTGAAACTGAAAATTACAAAATAATATTAATTCCATTGGTGCTGGTAATTTTGAAGTTGTACCGTTGTACTTTGTTGTTGTAGGCACCAACTCCAAAAGAACTAGCACCAATAGAATTGATATTATTTTGTATTTTTCTGTGCAACAACTAATAAAGTCGGACCATTTTTTTAAAAATAATATTTTTTAACTATTCTTTATTTTTGACTTATTATTTATGAAGCACCTCTTGTGTTGTTGTTTGTTCATGTAGGTGGCACAGCGATAATTCAACGATCATGAAATATTTTTCAAGAAATTTGGCTTAAAAAATATATATTCATGAATTTATTGTATTGTCAACGGATTCTAATACATGTTAAAAAAACATTTTATTTAGACATCTGAAAATAGTGTTCAAAGATTTCTGTACATAGATAGATAAAAAGATACAGGTGTTAGTATATGAAACCTTCTCAGAATATACACATATTAGATCATGACATTTGACCCAAAAATATTAACGTACGTATATGTGAGGATAATGTTATTTGGTTATTGATTGTGTGAAAGTGTAAAATGACAAAATATACCAGAAGGAAACGAATAACATTAGAAGGGAAGATTTCATAAAATGTTCTGCGTCAGTATAAATATTGAAAAATAATATTTTTAATAAAACTCATTTCTCATTTTGTTTTTTTATTCTATCTCGCACTTCCATGCCTCTATTTGCCCTACTATCTACAATTTCAGGTAAAACGTATTGGATATAGAACTGTTTTATTTTTCTTCCCAGTTTCTTCCCACAGATCAGCTAGATTTTCTTCGATCCTTGAGTAAGTTTTGGAAGATAACGTTGGTATATTCATTGTGGAATGAAACTCATTAAGGTGTATATACCCAGATCCCACGTTTGTTATTCCAAGCACAGCACTATTATTAACGTCTTCAAAATTAGAAACAGTTGTTACAGTCTCCATGGACATACACATATTACATTTGAATGTAATTTTAGAGGCTACTCCCCTTCTAGTTTCTTTTACTATCTCAAGGTTTATGAGATAGCATCCGAAATGGGGAGCATGATTACTTATTGCAATAAGGGAGTCGATAAAATGCTGAATATCGACTATTCTCCGTCCTTCGAGTTCGATTTTTTCATCGTTATTGCCCTTTTCTCTATTTGATGTTTCAGTTGATGGTTCCTCGATAATTAAGCTTGTGTTTTATTCCTGACTTATATGAGCTACATCAGTGACTTCGCAATAATTGTTACTAACATCTTTTTCCAAATGATTATCATCTGGAAAATGTATGTTTTTTGAAATATCACACAGTTCACTATCGAAACTTGAATTTTGTTCATGCGTTGCTTCAACAGAGGGACCCTGTCCAGAACAATTATTTTCACTAAGGCGTTTTACACCGCAAAGAATCACGTCAACGATATCAATATCCGAACATTGTTCATTTGAGGGCGTAGAACCAATAGCTTGGGTATCCTTATATTCCACGGGTACGGTACCAGGCTCCTGTACCTCTAATGATCTTGATGTCCCAGCTTCACTCATCTTCGATGAGACCTAAAAATATAGTGTTTTTAGTATTTGTCTGACCAGGACCTCTTCAGTCTCAATGTGCTTTGCTTTATGTAGAATATGATGAAAACGGCTTTATTGAAGGAATACAAAAATTACACTATTGCTTTTATTTACTATATGGAACAGTTACTAGTTCAATAATGAAGCCTTCAATCGCTGTGTGATTTATTTAGAAGAGAACCTTGTCACATTCCTCATGTAATTCAAATTACATAATGATAAAACTTCCACTTATACCACCATATTTTTAAATAATAAATTAATATGTGTTTTAATATACCTATAAGTGGAAATTTATAACTTTTTTGTTTCAATTGATCATGAATTTCCATCAAGTATCAGCAATATAGTTTAAAGATATTATTATACACAGATTTTAGAGATTTTCTATTCACAGTTACTGTGTACATGATCGCTAACGCTAACCAAAATGCCGTTGTATTGTCTGGAAACTGTTTTCAATAAAATATTTACGTAGGATTCCAGTTCAACTCACCTTATTTATTCGCTGGATTTTGGATCTAGACGACGATCTCGTAGATGACAACCATAATCGGTTCTTCAAACCTTTACGTGTGACCGGCATTCTTGAATATTATAATCACAATGCCTATGTCTGTTGCTGCTGATCTTTTATACCCATAAGGGCCAATTTCAAAACCAAATCACCAATGAGGGATTAACTAAATCTTCAAATGACAAATTAAAACATTTCATAATAGCTATATTGCGTTATTGCGACCGAGAAATTACGGCAAAAACGTAATCCCCCGACAGGTAATTCTTCCAAGAAAGAATATTATCCTACTTGGATGAAGAATTGAAAAAAATGTGCTGGTATAAGAAGAAATAAGGAAAATAATTGACAGGGATATGGAGATTTATAGAAAAGAAGTGATGTTGAAGGATTTGGATACTGAATTCAAAATCAAAGAATAGATAAAATAAATAGTACCTATATTCAACCAGAATCAATTAATTGCGCACGGATTTTATCAATACTTAATTGAGTATATTGGTCCGCTTATGAAAAAAAGATTTAATTTGTAGGAAGTTGTTGTCTATTGAGATAATCCCATCGAACACTGCGCTACTCATGAGTTCCTTCATTGGACATATCTAAGACAAACTACGTGAGCGATGTAGGGAATAAACTCACAAATCGGTCAAGGCAATAGCTCTGCATATATTATACAAACCACTAATTTCAGTTCAAGCAGTTTTATTAAATTTTCAATATTCTTCTTGATCTTTTTATTTACCTACGTACGATATAAAATACTACTTATTCAATTTTCAACGGAAACTGTACTTCTTCACCCATCCGTCTATCCCTCGTAAACATTTATAATAGTGAATGTATTTTATCTTCATTCATAAATGATGATTACTTTAGAACTCAGAGAGCGGCGCCACTCTACAGGTGCAAAATATTGCTATGCAAGGGTTTCGTAGTCCCTTACTTTTATGATTTATTTTTCATTACTAGTGGATGAAAAAAAATGTCCTTGTTGGTAAAGGTCTAATCTATGTTTCTGTCGTCTTACTTTTTTGATATTTTCCTTGATTCTTCTCTAAAAAAAATGGGAAACTCGTTAAAAAATATGAAATTTTATGTTTTTTTTTAGAAAGAACTAAATAAAATTTTGAAAAAGTGATTCCACAGAAACATAGATAAGAGCTTTACCAATACGTAGTTATTTTTTCATTCTCTTAAAATAAAAAATGAACCTAAAAGTTTAGGGACTACGAAACCCTTGCATACGTTGTTTTAAAGTGAAGTACAACTTCCTCTTAACAGCACTATAAAAGAAGTTCTAAAAAAGTAAGTTTTCAAAGGTTGCTGTGCTAGCTTTAGTCTAAAGCTAGCAAAGCAGCCATTTTCCAAAAATAAAAACTATAAGAGCAATTAATTTCGGAACACAGCATTTAATTAGCTCTACAACAGATTTGTATTTTTGATTCTACTCACTTTGCTCTGCCAGCTTTAGGGACGTAGAAATCTGAACATTTTAAAGTTATATTCAGGGATACATAACTTTTTTTATGGAAAACGAGATGTTTAAAGATCTGACAGAGTAAACTAAATGAGCAGCTTTTGTTTCTGGATCTAAATGGCATATATTTCAGATCATAATTTTCATATTTTTAAGCTGTGTTAATTCTGCATCTATCTTCGCGCAAAGATCTTTTACACAAATGTTATGGAAATCTAAATTGGTCTTAGTATAAATGCCACCATGAATACAAATCTGTCGAATATGATTTATTAGTCTATATCCTCGCGGAATACGATACGATAGAGTTTATGTCCTCCATTTTAAATGAAACGTCTGTCAGTAGTAGTACGTCAATATTGTTCGTATTGTTAGTTCACTTTGTTCCCAATACATTGAATAATGATTAAAAAAAATAAATTTAAATATATACTATAAATAAAAAAAATTCAAAGAATGGTTTTTATCTAGAGCGATTTTTTCTTCTATTGATTCGAATGGCACCAGGTTTATCCACATGATCACAGACGAATAATTTATATGTGCTTCGAATATAATATATCAGAAGACCCTATATGAGTGTAAAAGTCGTTGAAATGAAATTCATGTGTTTCGTTGTTGCCAGATTGCCGGACGCCCAATACGCGATGGAATGAAAGTTAACGTATTCAAAATGAATATTTTAGCGCCGCGCTGCGCCAGATATAGCGAACTAATTATATTCGAATATCAATCAAAAATCTCTTGGGACGTGCATGGAGCGTCCTTCCAATTTTTGTTCCATCGGTTAAGATGATCATCTTGACCAGAATTACACTGATGTGTAATAGAGCGTCCGTATACGGACGCTCTATTAAATGCAATTCGTCAATGTACGGACGCTCTATTGATAGGAAGATATATATATATATATATATATATATATATATATATATATATATATATATATATTTGATTCTGAATTCTTGACTGGTTTATTATTTAATAAAATAGATTTTTGTTGGGGATACAGTCATTTAATAAATAAAATTCTTTGGATTATGCCAAGCTTTCGAGAATGTTTATTCTCTTCGTCGGGGCAAAATTCATGAATTTATATAAAATTAACCACAAACTATGAAATCTTTCCTGTTTGTGGTTAATTTTATATAAATTCATGAATTTTGCCCCGACGAAGAGAATAAACATTCTCGAAAGCTTGGAATAATCCAAAGAATTTTATTTATTAAATGACTGCATCCCCAACAAAAATCTATTTTATTATATATATATATATATATATTAATTTATGTATATCGTGGGCTTGGGATTTTTCGTAGAAAATAAAACATAAATCTTATGCAATTATAAAGAGGTTTCTTCCTAGGCTGAGGACTTTTTCAATTTATTCTAGGCAAACATAATGGGGGATACTATTGCTGCGGCACATATCATAAACATTGAGTAGATACAAATTATTTGTTCTTCACGTTAAATTAATAATTTTATCATTTTTATTCTTTCTTATTGACTCTCGATTTTCATGTGGGATGTCGACATCCCGACGTAAAGATTTGTGTATATCTTCAATTTTTCTTTATTTTGTAATTAAGTACATAATTTAATTTTCTTGGCTAGTGTTTGTCAACATCTATTATGTAGGTATAGTGTAGATTGCATATTCTTATATTGTCATTTCTAGAATTTATTATTTGTTTTTTACTATTATCTCACTAGATTCTGATTCCACAATTGTAGATAATGACTCATGTTTTAAGGAGATTTCATAGGCCAGTCAAATTATACATTCATTCTGTAAAAAAAGTTTTTGAAGGCAAAATTATTTTTAAGAATAACCGCACGCCTATGAGTCGTCGATTTCCTTTACTCTCAGACCCGCAAAGGTCTATGTTGAAAATATGAGTCACTATCTACAATAGTGGTATCATACTATACCTAATTTTCATTTTTTGCACATACAGATTGTTTGTAATCTAGGTGCAATTAATGAAAAAAATTGAATTTGAATGTAAAAATTTGAAATATATGTAGGTACATAAAACATAGCTGTAAATCTAGATTTTTGAATAAATTGAATTGAATTTATAATCATGAAAGTGAACATAATTCTATGAAGTGCCGGAAGACGACTTTGATTCATTTGAGAAACTGCTGCTGCAAATTATTAAGACGTTGCTTTTCTTATAGCATCACATGCTATTGGCGGATTCATCGAACGAGATATTTACAGTTGGATTGAAATTTCGCACTTAGCTATTAGCTATTCCCTCTGCTCCTTATTGGTTTTTAATTTCCTCAAAAGTGACTGCATTTCAATTTCATTGGAAGCGTATTTTCTCAAACAGGATGGTGTAGCTTCTAAGCGTACTTTCTCGCCGAATTCTGTTAGAAAATTAAATGGAAAATATATGTGAAAAGCTGCTACACATAGGTATACGTACCTACCAAAAAAAAAATGTTGAAAGTGAAATTCGTTGCTTGAAGTAATCCTCATTGTGGAGTTGATTATTTTAATTTTCAGAAGACGTCAACCAAATCAATGTTTACGGCAAGCTTAGAAGGCACTCGCTAGGTTGCACCAGCCGAATCTGCAATACAAAAAATATATCTCAAAAAATATTTGTCATCGACATTTACACATAACATGATAATTGCTCCATCATTCGTTACCCTCTCATTTCTTAAGCATTTCCTCCACTCCAACACCTACTTCATAAAGCAATCTCTCGTCTTTCTCTTGATTTCCGACCTACACACACACACACATACTTCACACAATTCTGCAACGAGTCCTTTGTGTGCCCCGACCGCCACTCGACTTTTCAAAGGGGGTATATTATTCTATTGTTATTTCTCAATGAACTCCACCGGCGGTGCCCTTCAGAAGCGTGTGCACTGATTTACCTGTTCTCCTTTCACGATAACTCACCTTTCAGTTCCTGCTTTAAATCTCACACGTAGTGAAATATTGCCGGTAAGTGATTTTCGTAACAAAAATAATGTACACTTCAAGAAAGAACTTCCATGAATTTTAAATGCGTTATGCTGATATTGAGCTGCAATAAAAATCAGTATAGAATACCGCTGATGCAGAATTTATCCTGGAAAATCATTTTTAGTGTACTTTGAATTTTTGTATCATGGCAATGAATTCAAATAAGATTAAATAATTCCAAAAGAGCTGTTATAGTACCTACATTGAAAAATATTCACAAGAAATATTAGTATTAAACTAATGTTCTGATGAATTTCTCCCATTAAAACATCATTAACTTAATGTAATCATTGAAGCGAGTTGTTGAGTACATGCAGAATAATGCTGGTTCACAGAGCTAACTTAGAAAATTCCTATTATAGCTACCTATGAAAAGTAGGCTATGTTAATTCTTAGAATTCTAAACATAATTTACATCAACTTAGACTCACGTTATGTATGTCAGTAGATGGAATGTTTGAAAGAACATTTTTGAGAAAACCTTATAATATTTTGTAAGAGAATTTTATGTGAATTTCTATTTTATGCTCGAGAGCAGAGCGATGATAGATAGGTTAAGAAATATTTTCTTCAAAAAACTGAAAGCTTACAGGGTGTTACTCGTATATCCCTTACAAATTTCTTCCAAATATTTCTGCAAAATAAGATGATTTAAGTAAACATACCTTATTATAAAGTTACAATAGGGAGGGAGGCAATACTGTCGTGAAGTTACATTCTGAAAATCCCTTATTTTCCCGTGAATGAACTTTTGAGCTGTGTCATATTTACATGGGACAAACAAACCAATACCGAAATTTGTTTTATGGTAGCTCCAAAGATAGGATTTACCTTGAAACATTTTCTTTGTCATATAAAAAGAAGCTTGTACCTATGTAAGTGGGGGCTACTTTGAACCATTGTTATGACATATTCATATTTCATCCATTAAATTTTTGTTTGATCTCATGATATTTGTGTCTTACAAGTACTTACATGTCGCCACATAAGGCGCAAAGACGAGAATTCGTTAGAAGAGTTGACATCGGAGGAATTGAAGGATGTGCTGCAACCGTTTCCACTATCCAAGCTAAATGCCTAATTCTTACCGTTTTTCCAAGTTAATAAATCATTTAACCTGAACTTTATACTTGAGAAATTTTTATTCCTAGAGATAGGATTTAGAAGCATCTCTGTGTTAGAACGTATATACAGGGTAAATTTCTATTATGTTCACGGTCGATAACTCCGTTATTACAGAAATAAATGAAAGAAATAAAAGACACTCTCAATTTCTATATTTTGAAATTAATTAGAAATATAAAGATGTCCTACAACATGTTAACAGATCATTCTTATGTTTCCTTTTTTTTAAATGGAACACCCTATATTTTATATAAAATTTGCAATCCACTCTTCTTCGCGATTACATTAATCATCTTGGTAATAATTTCATATCTCTATGATTCTCATATTACCTATATTTATTTTGTTTTAGTTTTATTCACTGCATCATCTAATGAAGTCGGTCCCAGTTTTTTAAGCTATTTTTTATATTGTATCTTGTTATTTGCAATTATTGCTTGGATATTTATTCAAATTTGATCTTTTGATCATAGAATAACTGTACAGAACCATCATGGTGCGAGTACTCCTCGCCTAAGTTCTTTTTTGATACATAGGTACATACCTACGCTTTGATAACATTCTACTCGTATGTTATATTGGATTCTTCTTCGAAGACTTTCAAAAACCTTTATTTACTTTTGCAAACTTTATTAGTTGAAATAATTATAATTTTGAAATAGCAGGCCGAAACTGAAACATGTACAGTAAATACTAATTTGTCGATCGCTCTTGAATGTATCCTTAAATAGTTTTTAGGTTCAAGCTAAGCAGTTTCTAGAATGTTCCTATACAATTTCGATTGCACCGTTACAATTTCTAGGAATATCCTATAGTCCGACCATCGAAAGATTGCATGAGACGAAAGGGGGAAGTTTGTCATTTGCGCTGTTGCGCCATCGACTTATTCGTCGCTGTACTTAAGTTATTTCTTAAAATGAAAGGTTAGGTTAGGTTAGGTTTAGGTTTAGAGGATTATATTTTAGTAAGATACGCAATGCCTTAAAATATCCTCAAGTTCCATAAACGTGCAAAAAGCTGAGCAGATACGCCGTTGATAAATATGTGTTTGACGTGTGGTAATAGATATGACAAAACCGTACCTATTCCCCTACATTCTTTGAGGATGCATTCTCTTAATGGCCGTACTATACATGATATGTTATGGCAGGAAGCTGTGATATGGGGTTTCATACTGTAAGGCAATATCTTTTCTTCGAAAGATGAAATTTAATAGTTGTAAATGACTTTTATAAAGATACCAGCGACAGACAGTCGCGACGGATAAATCAAGAATAATCAATATTTATAATATAATATATATGAATATTTATAATGTAAGAGCTATCTGAACATTTCTAATATAACACGTATAATCGAACTTAAAATTATAATACCATTTCATAATCATGTTTGTAACTAAGTATATTCATAGTTCTTATAATAATCCCAACCAGAAACAACAATAAAAATAAATATTAAAATTTTTAAAGTTTAATTTATTTACAAAACGACTGAAATCATCCCAAAAAAATTTCTTAAATTTTTTTCAATCGGCTCGTTGCATTTATGTAAGTGTCTATAGCGGCCGTGCGAGGCGCATATAGGTAGGTCGTTATTCTGGAGACACACAAGGGATAGTGTATCGCTTCGGCTTTTTAAGTTAATCCGACCAATGAAAAGGCCAGTAAAGTGTATCGGTAGTTTATCTTAATACGTCTGCAGTTTACCACGAATGTGGGTTAATTATCGATCAACTATATACTTAATTTATGCTGGAACGTATGCAGATTACCACAGAATAAAAGCATTCAACTTAACGCAACTGGTAGATTTAATTACATACTAGTTTTAAGTCCTACTTCAAACAGCTTTCGGATGAAAGTGAAAAAACATAATAGTTCTATGAAAAATAAATTACCAGTTTGATCCGTTTATTTCTTTGTTAAATATTTCATTCTCTCGACGTTCGGAAATCGAAAAACGACAAATCTTGCAACTGGGTCGATCAACACCGGCACTACTAAATATAACTTCCGGGATTCAAAAACATACCTTATGGAATGTTTCAAAATTCTTGGTATGCAATACACATCTGGCTATGTGGAAGCATTTCAAAGAAGCTCTATTTTGTTAGCCATGTTTGTTATTACGTACATTTTACTGTATGGATTTCCTGTGATGGTTTTGAAGATATTTTTTCGCGTAGTGTTAAACTACATGAGAAGTCAAAAGAACATGTCAATAAATATTTTTACAAAAAATAGACCAACGTTATTAGTTGGTGCACTAAAAATTACAAAATAATATTAATTCTATTGGTGCACCAACTAATAACGTCGGTCCATTTTTTTGTGAAAAATATTTTTTTCACAAACATTAATCACGAAAATCGTTAAACGTTCATTCTTCATATTGTAGTTGTTATTATTGAGATCATAGTTGAGATCTCAAAACATCGTTGCGGAAATACGCATAAATATTGTAGGTTTAACCATTTTACCACCGCTTAACTCGAAAACCGTAACTCTAAGAAATAAAATGTCATTATAAATGTTGGATTCTTTCATGTAGTACCCACATATTTTCAATTTTCGAAAGAAATAGCCCTCTCCACATAGCAAAAATACACATATTTGAGAATTTTATCTCAATCTCGCAAACCGTAACTCTTTTGAAAAAATAATCAAGTTAAACGTGTTCGGATATTGTCATATATTTAAAAATTCCACTTCAGATTTTAGATTTTCGAGAAAATTTGCACCTTCTACTCACTTCGGGGGCTGTTTTCGGAGGGAAGAAGATTTCGGGTTTGTGTTTTTATGAATAAGGGACCATTTCTCAAGCAACCTCTTTCAAATGAATCAATAGTCATCGAAATCAGAGTACGATTACTATATAAAACGCGCAAAGGAACAAAAAAAAGTCGAATTGTATACTTACCTTCTCCGTTTAGAGTTCGTCGGTCAAAAACTACTTTTGATAATTTATTCAATAGACGTAACTTCAACTCTCGACAAACAGAAACTAGCGGTTTATAGCCACGATGAAAAAGAAACATCAGTCAATCGGGTAATTTCCCAGAAATTTTCCAATGTTTAGTAAAACGAAATACAGATTTAGTAGAGCGTGCATTGAGATTTTCAAACAATTTTACTAGCCGGTGGAAAACAATTCATAATTAAATAATTACTTGTGTTAATCAATATTTAAAAGGATTTGTTTATGATGAGATCTAGTATCATCACAGTATTCAGTAAGATTTGTCGGTAAACATGCTAAACTTCAGGAGTGTTTTTTGGGCTTCTTTGACGAAAGTGCCGATCGGTGTGCTGAAGCGCTTTTTGACATTTTAAAATAGTCCTTGAGTTGATTTGTCTGTGAAAATAAGTTGATAGCGCGTTGGTAGTTAAGAAGATGGTGCTTCTGTTATGCCTGAAGAATCAAATGGGCCTCAAGCAAAAATTAAATCTACTTGACATTCTTCACCCACAGTTGTGTCCACTGGTTAAATTCGGATTTACAGCAAAATACAAACTGCGTTTCTAAATGCAGGATCTATTTTTCCACTGTTTTAGGTATTCCTAGTTTTTTCATCAATCTACAAAGCATGTTTTTTAATCAATATTATGGGAAAACGATTTCCTATGGCGGCTGGAAAACGTTGGTAGGCACACGATCTAAAATTTTACATTAAGTTGCTGAAGAATAGTTAGATTTCATTCATGTATTTAAAAAAATATTAATGACCCTATATCTTCAACAGGCTCTAGCTCGATGGCACATGATTAAGTGAATGATTTTCTTCTGACATTGAGTTTGCATTTGATATATATATATATATATATATATATATATATATATATATATATATATATATATGTGTGTGTGTGTGTATATATATATATATATTTGTTATTACTGATCTTCTTTTTCAAATTTTACAGGCTAAGAGTTTGAATATTTCCTATTGCCAGGATAAGATTTTCTAAGAATTGGAGATATATTTAAAATGTATTTATTAAATCAAAAAATGTTGCCGTTGAAATGGAGAAGTGCTATAAATGTGGCAGAAATATTAGCTAATTATAAAATTTCGTGAGATCTAGGATACCATCAAATTTCGACTCACAGTAAGATTTCAAGATTTGCACAAATTGGAAATTTTTCTTTGGTGGATTGCTCTCGGTTCGCTGCTTATAGGAATCAATTTCCTTCATCAATACTAATGGAATTAAATAATACCTATTTATCCTCGCATATTTGAAACGAAACGACTAGAAAACTAATTGTCAGTCGTATAGAAAAACGTACCTAAGGTTTTCAAACCTGAATGTAATTACACGCTTACAGTTAATTGATTCTTAGTTTAGAGATCTTTTCACTGAAGTTCATAAGCTTTTATCCCTTATTTTAAGCATTTCGTCAACTAGCGTCACAGATGAAAGAAATTTTTACTGCTTAAAGATAATTAAAACCTCCGTAAGGAACTACATGCACCAGAAAAGACGATTTACACATTCTATCAATTGATAAAGAATTCCTGACTGGGCTTTCCAAAGATCCAAAATTGTATGAAAACATAAAAGATAACTTTTCTAATACGAAAGAGAGGCGAATAACACTTATTTACAAGGCATAATTTGCTCTTATTTTCTACAAGCTTTCTTTTTTAATTTTATGTTTGTTTATTATTTATTTGTTTATTATTTATCCATTGTTTCCTTTATGTTTAATAGAATTCTATTTGTTTTATTCTAGCTTATTGGAATTTTATTTTAATTATTTGGGAACTGTAGCACACGGAAGAGTAACGAAGTATCTGTCGGGAAAAGACAAATAAATATGAACACAACAAACTCCATCAAATCATGATTCTGCCAGGAAGTGAAGTATCACAGAGTTGAAGAGACGCAGCTACTTAACATATAAATATATGTCATACCAAACGATGATAAATATTTTTTACAAAAAATTGGACCGACTATATTAGTTGGTGCACTGAAAAGTACGAAATAATATTAATTCTATTGGTGCTAGTACTTTTGAAGTTGTGCAGTTGCAGTTGGATTGATAACTTTTGGCACCAACTTCACAAGCACCAGCACCAATAGAATTAATATTATTTCTTACTTTTCAGTGCACCAACTAATAACGTCGGACAAATTTTTTGTAAGAAATATTTATTTTAAACTTTTGACTGTAATATTAGTCACAATAAATATTATTTACAAAAAATTGGACCGACTTTATCAGTTGTTACACCGAAAAATACAAAATAATATTAATTCTATTGGTGCTGGTTCTTTTGGAGTTGGTGCCTACAACAACAAACTGCAACAGCCCAACTTCAAAATTACCAGCACCAATAGAATTAATATTATTTTGTATTTTTCAGTGCAACAACTGATAAAGTCGGTCCAATTTTTTGTAAAAAATATTTATTTCACATTTTTGACTGTAACATTAGTCATGAACATTGCTGAACGTTCATTAATACCCAAAAAGTTATAGGTAGGTTTAGCTTGTACATAGCGGAAATACGCATATCACATATTTCAGATTTTACCACTGCGAAACTCGGAAACCGTGACTCTTTTGAAAAAATGTTCAATTTAAACATTTCCGGATATGGAATTTTCATCAATTCTGTCGTCTCGGATTTTCAATTTTCTAGAAAAATTGCCCCCTCCCTCCCCTTTGGGGGCGGATTTTGAAGGGAAGGAGATGTTGGATTTGATTTTTCTCAATATAGGACCATTTCCCAACTCTCCTCTTTCAAATGAAACAAAAAACTTCTAAATCGGAGTACGTTTATTATGCAAAACGCGCGAACAGCCATAAAAAAAAGCAACCTTACAAACGAATTGGATACCTTCTCCTTTTTTTGAAGTCGGTCAAAAATCGTTGAACGTCGCTAATACCACTAATATCCTATAATCCACGTATATTCTTTGCTTGTCCTTGTTATTACTATATGTAGAGATCTCAGAACATCGCTGCGGAAATACGCTTGAATATTTTAACACCGATTTTACTGGAAAACCGTAACTCTAAGGAAAAAATTTTCATTATAAATGTTGTTACAAATACTATTGTCTTTCATGTAGTGTCCACAAATTTTCAATTTTTGAAAGAAATCGTCCTCTCCTCGTCGTACCAAAAATGCACATATTTGAGAATTTAACATGCATCTTACTCGAAAACCGTAACTCTTTTGAAAAAATGTTTCATTTAAACGTTTCCGGATATTGTCCTATCTTTAATTATACCAACTCAGATTCTCGATTTTCGAGAAAATTTGCCCCCTACCCTCCCTTCAGGGGCGGTTTTCGGAGGGAAGAGGATTTCAGATTTGCGTTTTTATGAATATGGGACCATTTCTCAAACCTCATCAAATATCATCAAAATCAGAGTACGATTACTATATCGTCGGTCAAAAATAAGAGAGACTGTAGCTTGCAAACAAACTATCAACACACCAGAAATGCCAAACGACTGGCAGACAAGCATCATACTTCCTGTGTTCAAAAAGCGACAGAAGATATCCCCGAAATCTTCAGAGGAATAACACTATTGTGCACTATTATGAAGTTGTTCACTGGAATACTGAAGACAAACCTAGAAAAGAATATTATTACTAGGGAAGAGCATTCGGTTGTTTCATCGACATGACCAATGCATTCGACATATTCTAACTCGGCGACGTCATCTGAATACTTATAGAAAAACAAACACCGGCCAACATAGTAAGGATAATCTTTAAACTGAATTCGGCCAACTAACGCACATTAAAGCAGGACAGCATACCACAGGTAGCATATCAACGCGTGGATAAATTAGACAGGGAAACAGTCTTAGTTAAGTCACAGGAAATGCGACAAGAGCACTATCCGGATTGACAGATTAAAATGGATCTGAAATTAGTTTAAGAAGAAGAAGAACTCATATCATTGACATCAGGCTTTCATTGTACTTTTAAATATATAGGAATTTCGTCTATGAATTAGAAGCAGGTGATATTAAGAAAGGAAATAAAATATCCTTTCAGCCAACATCAAAATCTAGACGTAAAGTTGCAATATCATTAGCTGTATGAAAGTAGGGAAAATCTAACAGAAAACAGCACAAAAGCGCTCCGGATAAATTGCAACATTTTGTAAAGAATAACATTGTTCTAGGTAATAATAAAATTGGGAAATCGTGATTTGTGTGGAGAACATTATTATATAGGTACCTATAAACCTACATGAAAGTATATATGCTTAAGTTGCAATTACATAGTGTTTATTTGATATTAAAATAAGAATACTTACCATATTGGTGAATCTTTGAGCTCTAGGATAAGCGATTTCATATGAATAATATATTTTTTCCTGTGACCTGAGAAAAGTGAGTACTTTTTTTCCCGGGTAGATATATATACACATAAATATCAATCGACACACAGAATTAAACTGACAGATATTTCATTACTTCAATGGTTACCTTAGCAACGCATGTCTAATTGTCGCCTACCACTTTAAAACTTCAAATTTTACTTCGGTAATCTGACTTTAATAAATTGTTATATTTTTTCAATATTAAATCATCGTTTTTCGAGTCACAGAAAAAAATAGTGTATTATACACGGGAAAAATATTAGATTTTAGCTCTTGGATTTTTGACACCCTCCGCTTCGTCTTGGTCGACAACACAACCTCGAGCTAAAATCTAGTACTTTTTTCCCTTGTGTGATAATTAACTATTTTAAGTATATTGTACCTTACATTTTGCAATCAGTGATGTATGACATATCAAAATTATAAGAATAAAATATTCAATAAATATGAATAACCAAATATTGCTCCATAAGAAGTTGTTAAAATTTTATAGAACAAAGACTCAACAAGCTTTCGGTGATATTTTCTGTTAATGTGAATATATCTTTGGGACATCCATCCATAGGTATGTGACTAACGTTGAAAATAGATTAATTAAATATAGTTGTGTTACAAAATAAGTGACAATAATATTAATAGTAATAATAGATTCAACCAAAAACGACTGTTACTTATAAAATTTAATGTATGATAATAGTATGTATAGATTCAGTGCCATCCCTTTTTTCCAATTACACATTTACAGTTTTCTTAGTTTTATTAGTACTTGCTAGAAGTTGCGGCCAGATCTATAGTATTTTCCTAGTTAGCCATGTCCTGTTTCACCACGAAAACAACATGTACCTTTTTGAGTGACGTTTCGCCACAAAGATTAGATACCTCAGTGCAGGTTCCTCAATCGTCCCATTTTTATTACTTCTGAAATTACTTGGATAATCTGCTCGCATAATTAATTTTATCGAAAGTCCAGTATAGTCATTTGGTTAAAGGGCATAATACCTATCGTCTTATTCCTTCTAGATTTCTTCCGTCGCATATGGTCATGGATTCTATTACTTCCTTTCTATATTTTGCTTTCCCTTGCACTAACATGGTTTTGGTCAACCTTTTTTATGTTATCAAAATTAATTCCACGAAATGGTTTTTCACCATCATCAACAATATTTCTTTTATTGTCAAAAGCACATCTTTCAACCAAGACAGGTAAACAGAACAGCACGCTTGGCGAAACATCACTAGTTTGAAAGTAAGAAAATCATTGCGTCGTGAAAGAGCAATTTATTGCCATGGTTAACTTTAGGAGGCAAAAGTGGTATAACATAGACGGACACTTTATTATCTTTATTTCATAACTTATTGACTCAATTTTATTATAACAAAATTCAAATGTTTGAAAGTCTGTACACAACTTAGCTATAATATAGTAAAATATCCCAGAGTCTGAGCAAGTGAGATATTTATACAATATTGCCAACTCATCGCGTTTGAATATGTATATTTATGTAACTTCAATGCAAACTTTCGACCCTTTTAATTTTGAAAACTTCATATCGTCACGCACATATGGCTAAATAATTCAGATGTGTGTGGCACTTGAATACTAGGATAGAAGGAATGCTGAGGTCGGTCGGGCCAACAGCGACCCTTAAAATTTAAATGGTTAATGCATATGCCGAATATCAAGCACCAACATTTCAATATGAATCGCGCAGTCCCACTCGCTCTCAAACTGTTGTTATCTGTCTGTCTCTTTCACCATTCACTATCCATATTATTTTGAGTATAATAACGAAATCCAAACCGTCTTTTCGAGTCCACTTTAACCCCAACAATATGCCAAAATTACCATAACAATTTAGTAACAAATTTGATATTCCTGAAATATCAAATTCAACATTTTTCATTTTCTTTGCAATGGAAAATCCGTCTGACATTGTAAAAAGCTCTTGTACTTCTTGTATAACGATGTGGAAATTTCTTTTATTGATCTATATGTAACATAAATATTTATGAGTAGAAAATTGTACTTATCATAAAGATACAGTTTATTATCAGCAAAATTCGTATTAAAATATGGAAAAGGAAAGGAACATTTCCCAATGATAAGAAAAAAAATGGAATAACTTTTATAAAAACTAATCAACTGCGACAAATTAAATTTGTTCTCGATCCTAGAACATTTTGTGTTTTGTTTTCTGTTATCATCTATTTATTTATTTAATGAACTAGCTAGAACTAGAAGATTAAAAAAAATCGTAAGAAGAAGTCCATTTCTCTAAGTGAAGTGGTGTAACCAGTTTTTAAAAATAAACGAATTTTCATTCATTTACATTTTAATAATCTAAGCGTTCTTCAAATAAATGTTCAAAATACTGCCATTAATTTTCGGCTTCGTTTACAAAACTTCAGTGAAAAAAATTGCGCTTGCGATGGGAGATATATCTTTACAGCGTATTTAAATATTTTGAGGGAGCAAACTTGAAAGAGATCAATCAAATTATTTTTAGTCATTACAGGAATAAAGACTTTTTAAGATTGCTCCATATTTTAGTATTTAAAATATAATATATATATTTTTTAATACAAATAAAAGATTTGTACTGCAAAAAATATAGGTACCTTTCAAGTTAAAGTTAAAGTACCTACCGTTAAATGTTCATGCCGTAAAACACGTTGACTCCATAAAGATAATCATTATATTTCGATTTCTGATACGATTACAAACAAGATTTCATAGAACTCTTATAAAATTATCAGTTCAAATAATATAAAACTATACCGGGTGCACCATTGCTCCTAAATAATTCAAGGATAAATCTCTTTGAATGTAACGCCCTGTATTTTTTCCAGTTTTAGGTAATATATTAGGTCAAAATCTAATTGTTTTTCAATTTTATACATATTTGATGGACCATATGCCACAGGAAACCTAAAAAACCGACGCCAACGTATTTCCAGGCGATTTGGTTCACTTCCACCGGGTCATATCCACTATCCACGATAGTCGTACTGATATATAAGAAATATAATCCAAGCAACCTAGAAAACTATAATCAGCCTGCTGTCACAGATCTATAAGTTATTTATGAGACTAATAAAAACCGCCAGGAATACAAATTCGACATATACCAACCCTATGAGCAGGCGGGCTTCAGAAAAGGCATGAGTACAATAGAACATCTCCACACCGTAAGGATAATGAACGAAAAAGCAACAGAATATAACATCCCAATATGGGTCGCCTACATAGACTTTAGAAAGGCCTTCGACACATTCGAATTTTGAGCAATTATCTGGTCAATGAAAAAATGGACCAACGATATATTAACATTATATAGACACTAAATGACCGCTCAAAATGAAAGTAAGGCTACATGAAGACACTGACAAAAGCCTACACTCGGTAGACAGAGGAATTATTATATCGGGAGAAAAACTCAGTCACCTAAGATTTGATAATAACGTTGCCATTTTTGCCCCATAAAGCGAAGAATTAGTACACATGTTTATAGAAATACAACAAGAAGCAAGAAAAGTAGGCCTAGAAATGAACATTTCTAGAACCAAATTCATGACAAACCAACGGACAAACATAGAGAGTGTAAATGTGCTAGGACAACAAATAGAGAAAATAATTTATATGTCTACCTAGGTCAAGAAATAACATTGGGAAAAACTAATCAAGAACTTGAAATTAACCATAGATTACATCTAGGATGGGCCGCCTACGGGAAGATGCGACACGTCTTCAGCTCCAACCTACCCCTCAAAGTAAAAACCAAGGTTTACAAGGAATGCATTCTTCCAGTAACAACCTACGGATGTGAAACATGGGTTTTAACAAAGAAAATCCTAAATAAATTAAAGATACACCAAAGATCAATAGAACGAAAAATGCTAGGAATAACTCTTAAAGATCATAAAACCAATGAGTGGATAAGAAAAAGAACCAAGGTGCAAGATGTAGCGAGGAGAATAGGTAGTCTTAAGTGGTACTGGGCCGGACATGTTGCCCAAAATTCAACCAATTGGAGCGGAAAAACAACAAGATGGAGACCTTGGGGGGAGAACAGCCCCGGCAAATCACAACAAAGAACAGCCGGACGTAACTGGTACCAAGTGGCACAGAAAATGGAAATCTGGAAAAACATGAGAGAGGCCAATATCCAAAGGATAGAAAACGGCTAGAAAGAAAGATATCCACTATTCTTTTAATTCGAGTATATAGTAACCATGTTTCATCAATTTCACTACTCCACGTAAAACAGGCTTCTAGAAATATAGTTTTGGAAAATACCAAAATACCTTAGAGCTACTTTTGCGCTATAGTATTCGAGAGCCTTTATATGTCAAAGGCGTGCGGAATCGATATCTTGCAAACAAAGAATAAGGCAAAACAAATAGTCCATCCTTTCTTGAGATAATCTTAGAACTGACAGACGGAGAAATATGTCAATAATTGAAAACATAATTAAATTATTTAACATGAGCAATAATTTAATGGTAATAAATCGGTGAATCTTTATGGCCTCTGTATTGTGCTTCTTTTTTCTATACATCTTTCCATAATCTAGAAAATTAACGTTCATGTATAGTGATGCAAGCAACATCCTGCTGGAATCAAATCCCTTAAAAATTGTTACCAACTGTACTCATTGCAGGAACAAATAAGTCTTGCCCAACAACAACTTTTTCTATATTCTACTCATTCCATTTTTATTTGAACAAATTTCATCAGAACGTTTCACAATTTTCAAAGGTACAGTTCCAGAGATTGTGTTAAAATAAAGATATGTATCATTGAATAATTGAACTATAGACTTTTTATGAAACCGGTGGCATTAGATTATAGTTGAATTGTTAGTTTGGATAGGTCAAACGTTGCTTGATTTATAAACTAACAAATTTTTCAAAACAGACTCTACTTAAATTTTGCAGTCATTTTTATTAAAAGATAGATGCTTTGAACATTAAAATAGACTTTAACTCATCGTAACTTCTTTTCCGATCAGAAAAACCTGTTATCATCAGAATAGTTACTCCCTCATGTTTGGTAAATTAATTGAAATCTTAATTTCAATCTGTACAGTTTGAAATAAGTGATGGTGCAAAAATTGTTTTGGTAGAAATCAAATATTTTAGAATTTTATTTTCAGGCCGCCGTAACTTTAGAATAAAGAAAATTTGCTCTATGTGGATTTAACAGATATATTTTTAATTGATTAAATGGTCAATTGAGGCAATATAGTGTGATGTTATACTAAAAAGTCTCGAAGTGCTGAGGTAGACGAGTTGCTCATTTAATTAAATAGACTTTCTTGTTCGGAAATCATTGAATAGTATTTAATGAAACATGACCAAGAAAGAGCCAAACTGTTTTTTTTGTATAAATCGAATATGCTCCAATTCAAATTTCAACACACGTAGCTTTTGAATGGAGAAAGTCTAGCAGTATGAGGTTTTAACTAAGTAATATATATTGCATTTCTTGAATTCCTAAAGCCGATATAATATATAGTGCTAATAAAAAAATGATCTCCTAATTACTCTGAAGTATTGGTATTTTTAAAGAATCTAAACTGATAGCTTGTATTTAAAACTATTTCAATCTATTTAGAAATCGAAGTATATAAATCAAATAATGTCGAACTTGGACAAACTGCTGCAGTCTAATCAACTTCGCAAAGACGCAGTATTCATAATAAGATGTGCAACATCTCACGGAATTTCCGGTAACGATTCGTTTTTGTGTTGGGAATTACCTCCATCTATAACTTTCCTCTCACAAGAACCACTGTACTTGGAAGAAGCTTCATTTCCACTTTTTCGTTTTCTCCTTTCCCCTTTATCCAACCCCGAAGCCACCATAACTTTAAATAAAGCGTTCTCTATTCGCTATATAAAAAGAAGACGACACAGTCTCGTCGTAGTCATCGTCGCCAAGGTGTAATAGTCAACACGTTCCTGTATTTCCGTTCTCTTTCCCACCAAAAAATTTGTGTGGTAATAGCGAGGTTTCAGCTTAAAATTGCCCTAGGCTCTTTATTTAATCGAAGGAGTGCGTCATATCCCCCTCTTCTTCTTCTTCTTTGCTGAATTATGCATGTAAATGTATATTGCATCCATATACTTTCGGAAGCTTTCCTCATCTCAATTATCGTGGATTTTCGTGGCGCAAATATATGCATGGAACTTTATGTATGTGCATAATTAGTGACGAAAATTTCAAATTCTTTAATCAAAACATACCTGTTTTTTATTTTTTTTTTAGGAAAAGTAGCCTATAAATGAATCTACATCTCAGCTAAATTCCAGTTAAAATTGATTCAGCCGTTTTGGAGAACAGGCTTTTTTTGCAAACAACCATGTGAATTCAACAAAAGAAATTGTATTCCAAACGCATTTCTAATTCTATTTATATATATATATATATATATATATATATATATATATATATATATATATCTACTAGTGTTTGCCCAGCGGTCGATATTCGAATATAATCATTATTAAAAAAAAACTTAACCCATTTTTCTTACTGATAGCACCAAAGCTCCATCGAAAACAGGAAAAAATACTGTTACCATTTTTTTTTTATTGACTAGGTCCCGTCAATACCTACTAAACAAGAAAAAAAGATAATCTGTTGAAAAAGGTACTGAACTGTTCCATAATTATTTATTTATATACTTAATATCTGGGTGACCGAGCTTTGCTCGGGTAACACAGAATTTAGAGTGGGTCTAAGTATAAGAGTTACTAAGGATGTTTATTCTTAGTTCAAAAATGTGCATATTTCTAGTTAAAATGTATTGCGATCGGTAGATCGGTGAATATTGCTTTTATCGTTCACATAGCTCATAATTTACAGATTTCAAAATAAATATGAATGTAAAATATACCAGAACTCAGCTTTATCACCAATCGCCTTGTCAACCCGCAAACCACATAATGAAATTTTTATCGCAATCTGCGGAGCTATTCCCGAAATAGCTAGCGTGTACCTCGATGTTTACACCCATTATAAAATGAAAATATCGCCAATCGATTTCTCATACCAGAACTCAGCTGTATCACAAATCAAATTTTCGACCCCGAAACACCAAATTGGAATTTGTATTACAATTTGCGAAGCCATTCCCGAAATAGCTATTGTGGATATCGAAGGTCATACCCATTGAAAATGCAGGTATCTCCAATCGATTTCACGGGACCTGAAACCCCTTTTTGTAAATTTTTATCCAAATCTGCAAAACCATTCAAGAAAAAATTTATGGACCTCGAAGGTGACACCCTTTTTTTGTCAGGGAAACCACTTATATAGATAATCTTAAAAATTAGAACCTTATCTATAAACCAAATTTCATCAAAATCGTTAGAGCCGTTTTCGAGATAAAATTTATATATATATTGTAACGTTTAACCCTGTGCTAAACGTTGTGGGGTGAGTTCACTTGCGTAATACTCAAAATTCGCAGATTGCTTCCAATGGTTTATTTTCAAACACTCAGTACACGAGCTTCTATTATGGTACAACTGTCACCACTTGTCACCTTGACAATCTACACTGTCACTGTCCTCACCGACAGAACTACTATTAACCTCTGTTTCCACAGACTGGCTGTTATCAACTGACTTGACTCAATGACTTCACAAGACTGACTCTGTCCCGTGATCGACACGGCTTTATATACCTGAATCATGACATGACATTCATCGAGAATGTTCTATGATTACAGGTGATCTGCTTCTACACAAGCTAACATGATCCTTGGTGGCCATACAACCTTCACCACTACGTGATCTTGAATTACTATCACGCAATCTAGGTATGTGGCAAGGAGACGTCAATTCACTACAGTACATCTCACTATCTTTAATATTGTTTGAACTACTGCGATTGCGCCTACTATTTCGGTCAGTGCGTCGCCTCATGCGCTTCCATCTATTGCGGTCGAAGCACCTTCTACCTCCTACGCCTCTTTGTGGACTACTGCAACGAGAATTGCTTTTCCCACGAACACTAGTGCCTACACATTGTCTGGTACTTCTTCGACATCTGGATATACTGCGCCTTTTAACAAGACTCTTTCTTCTACTGCTTGATCTCTCTCTAGAGATACTGCTCTCCTTCGATCTAGGTATGACATCTTCCCTCTTAACACCAGGCTCGATATCTGAGCTGTCTTTGTTAGAGCAATAATGATATTTCTGTTGTGCGTAATTTTCTCTCTTCCGGATTTCGAGATTTTCTTGTATATGACCAGTTTGAAGTGGACAATTCTTCTTCATGTGCCCTTCTTGTTCACAATTCCAACACACCCTCGGAGTACTGAGATTTTCTGACTCATTGCTAGATTGAATGTGTGAACAATTCCTTTTGATATGTCCTCCTTGTCCACAGTTCCAACACACCCTCTGAGTACTATGTCCAGTTGATTGACCATCCAGTTTTCGCAATATTTCAATAATTTGCTTAATGATGCTACTTTTCCTGTACTTCTCCTCTTTGATTAGGCTAACTCGTCGAATCTGTCCCCGATTGAGATGAGATCTGGATGCCTGTTTAGCAGCTTCATACTCAAGTGCACGAGCAAGGGCATCCTCAATTCTTGTAAGACCACTCAACCGTAAGGCCTGCTGAATCTCAAAATCTCTTAGACCATCAATGAATGTCTGCACTGTTAGCCTGTCAATAAAGTCTTTCGGTGCTGTTGGGTATGCCAGTAGAACGAGCCGGACAACATCAGTTTCATACTGCTGCAATGTTTCGTCATACCTTTGTTGCCTGTACTTTAACTGTGCTTTGTAAACTTGTTGTAGATGTTGGTCACCATATCGCCTTTCAAGTTGATCCACTAAAATCTCATATGAAGGTTTGCCGCCAGTTACTGTATTTAAGATTTCCAATGCATCACCACGTAGAGCCAAGATCAATGCAGTGGCCTTCTCTTCATCTGACCAACCACTAGCCAAAGCAGCAGCATCAAATTGCTTTTTATATGTAGACCAAGACTGTTTACCATCGAATTTTGGGGCTTCAATTTTTAGTGGATTAACTACGCCATTTTGAATTTCATTGGACGATCTTCTTAGAGGCACTTCAGCTTTCGTTTGCAACATCTTTTCTTCTATTAATTGAATTTTTTGATCAAAACTTTCTTGGACTTTCTCTAATTTCTGTTCAACTTCTTCTTGAACTCTCTCTAGTTTTTGGTCAACTTTCTCTAATTTCTGGTCAACTTCCTGTTTATCTTCTTGTCGCACTCTTTCTTGTTCTTCTAAGATTTGTCTTATTTTTGTTTGTTCTTCTTCTAAAATTTGTCTTATTTTTGCTTGATCTTCCTGCCTAATTCTTTCTTGTTCTTGTCTACTTCTTTCTTGATTTTCTAGAATTTGACTTATTTTTGTTTGGTCTTCCTTTCTGAGTCTTTCTTGTTCTTGTCTAATTCTTTCTTGTTCTTCTTTATCTTGTTGTCTCTTTCTTGATTTTCTAGAATTTGACTTATTTTTGTTTGGTCTTCCTTTTCAATTCTTTCTTGATTTTCTAGAATCTGTGTTATTTTTGTTTCTTGTTCTTGTCTACTTCTTTCTTGATTTTCTAGGAATTGATTCATTTTTGTTTCTTGTTCTTCGTTATTCTTTTTCAGGAACTCTATTAAATCTTGAATATTTGCCATTTCGACGTAATCTTTGGATCTGGTATTCACCATATAGTCTCAGCAAAATGCGAAGATCCCACTTCTGACACCAATTGTAACGTTTAACCCTGTGCTAAACGTTGTGGGGTGAGTTCACTTGCGTAATACTCAAAATTCGCAGATTGCTTCCAATGGTTTATTTTCAAACACTCAGTACACGAGCTTCTATTATGGTACAACTGTCACCACTTGTCACCTTGACAATCTACACTGTCACTGTCCTCACCGACAGAACTACTATTAACCTCTGTTTCCACAGACTGGCTGTTATCAACTGACTTGACTCAATGACTTCACAAGACTGACTCTGTCCCGTGATCGACACGGCTTTATATACCTGAATCATGACATGACATTCATCGAGAATGTTCTATGATTATCTAGACACACATAATTAATGTTCTAAATCCTTGTCAAACTGACAATACTATGACAAATTTGTACCTCACATATAGTTTCTCGAAGGATCGAGAATAACTCTACCATAATTCTAGAACTACATAAGGAAATATACATGCAATAACTACTGTAAGCAACGTAGTAGCTTAAATAATTAATAAACGAATATCAACCGTAAGTACATGAATACCTATCCACGTTACAATATATATATATATATATATATATATATATATATATATATATATATATATATATATATATATATATGTATACAATAATTGCTTATATTAATATATTAGATGAAAAATAAATTAGTTAGCTTTACTGAAAGTATTAGTATCGAAACTTCGTACTATGTGTTTTTCTATAAAGTTTAGTGTAGGTATTTGAATTTGCATCAAAATCTACTAAAGATTTCATAAAAGGATGATTACTAAACAGCTCAATCTCATTAAACTTTTTCTTATTCAAATTGGCTTAATCAGAGAGAATCACAAAACTCATTTGATCAAAACTCCACATCCACATTTCAGCAAACACAAATCTTTGGTGAATTCATGAGAAGTATCTATCAGTGTCATAGTTTCCACAGTCTATCTGCAAATAGATGCTCTAAATTTACAATGAACAACAATTATTGAAAATCAATGTGTTACGATACACCAACCATTAATTTAATGTAACTTGAACACCAAAAATAATAATAATTATTGACCATGTCAGACTGGTATACGTTTAAAATAAGGTAAAAATAGTGCGCAAAACCACCATACTGCATTGAGGCGACTATTTAATATTACTAACAATATTGGTGTGATTATATTCTACTAACGAACATTAGAAAGGAACTAGAAGGAAAGAGATATAGAGAGTCATATAAAATTTCATGTCCATTTTAACTTACGGCCTCTAATATGGTTCAACTTTCTCCACAGAGAACAGTGGCTGCACAACTATGGCTATTATTACTTCATGAAGTTAAGTATTGAACAACAACTATAGATTTTGTAACGGTTGATTTTCACTTGGACCTATCGAAGGCTATAAGTTACTATGAGTGTGTTCCGTGTTGTACATTATTAATAATAACTAGGTACTAATTTGATACATTTTCTTTTTGTTAAGATTAATCAGAAATGAGCTTGTTGCATTTATTTATTCTTATAAAGTATATAAATAAAGTATAAAGTAAATAGCTGATGTTAAGTTAGGGGTGTGCAAATGAACTTTATGTGCAACGAGCAACTACTGAGGAATTTGATTGTTCTTGATGATGGAGGGTAAAAGCAATAGGACATAAAATTAATATTTTATTCTTGTAATTGTATAAAGTCCCCTCTATTTTACCTATTCAAGTGTAGGTACGTTCTATCACAAAAGCTTTGAAACAAACCTCTAGTTGGCCCATTGTACCTTACCGCACCTCTTTCTCGGGACATCGGAAAAAATCTGCCGTTGTTGGGATTCGAACCCATCTACCAGTAGACACTTCGAATAGAAGTCAGACCCTTCTACCGATGAGCTACCTGGCCCATGCCTTTAAATTAATATAATTCTTTGATAACTAGATGAAAAATGCATAGCTCCTTTGATTTTGGGTGATGAATTAGCTGAAATTTGTTAAGTAGACTTGGCAATTAAAATAAAAATGTTCTGTAATTGACTTAACATCACTGTAATATGTAAAAGTCGTATATGTCTGTTAAAAGCAAAAAAATAATAATAGATTGTGATATAAATAGCAACGAGCAACTTTATTCAATATTCAAAGTTAAGTAAGTAATAAACTAAAATAGCAATACAAAAATCTACAATAACAGCAAGATGAAGCCTTAAAACCCGGTAATATATAATATATTACTTTTGAAATTATGATGAAATAAGCTTCACAGATCACGTTTACTGATTTCATTAAGAGTTGCTCTATGGAATTGTTCTACTTCAGGAATATATAAGTGATATTTGATTAGTATATGACGTAGATTAGTAGAAAAATTACTTTTTATTTAATTCTTAAGATCTACAGATTTTGATAACTTCAAAGTTTTCTCCCCTTGTAAATCCGCCTCAATACGCGCCAATGGCACTTTAACCCAGGCGAGCCGCAGCTAGGGCCACAGTGAGTTAATAAAGTAAAGCAAGTGACATTCATTATTACGGGCGACTTTATATGACTTTACATGTTGGACCCCAGTGCGTTTTATGTGTATATGTGTGTGTACGTAGTATGTTTATGTATACAATGGCCGACTGGCCGACCATAATGCAACCAATTTTGGAGGTGGGGTAAAGTGAAAGCATCTCCAGAGGACACAAAGGCAATGAAGTCATTTTTTAGGGCCGCGCACGCAATTCACCAGCAAGTCTACTGACATTTTGTTGTTCTTTTTTCAATGTTGCTAGGTGAATGATGTGAGAAGAGCACATTAACCAACTTGTCGTTTATTAGATGTTTTTCTTGTTAATGTAGACAATCATTACAGTCCTTGAGCCCAAACCTAAAATTATTAATCAAAAACCCTCTCTTTTGAGACTTCGTTCATTATGTTGAATAGGAAAACTATTTTATTTGAGAGAAATTTGGAAAATGAGGCATTTCGTCTTGAAGAATTTTCCCTTGACTTTAGGGCTTTGGATAGCATCTATGCCCGGAAAGCTATGGGGAACAAGGCAGGGAAATTTTTTTTTTGATTTTCCCAATCAACTCTCAAAAGATGAGCTTGCCGGTACTATGTCTAAACGTATTTCGAAAGGTTTTTTGGCTATGAGTGGTCCTGAAAATGGAAATTTACGAGGATTTTGGTCGTATTTGGAAAAACATAATTAGCATTTATTAATGTGATTTGTGAAAAGATCTTGAATTCTTGGAAAATAGTTTTGAGATGGCAGATGTTTTGTAGTTTCTGATATTCGGTTGTGAGTGAAACTATCCGTATCTGATCATCTTTATTATAAATATATTTGAGAAACGATTCAAATAATTCAGAACATTTCCTGTGGGCCGATTGAATGATATCGTCTTCTTGACAGAATATATATAGTATGTTTTCGTATGGTCATAGAACATCGACAAGTATTGTTCTAGCAATTCCTCATCTTAGTGTTAAAGTGTAACTATCTATTTTTAAATAAAGTACAAAAGGTCAGGTAAATTCAACTTCGTTTTTGTCACCGTATTTCAATAAAATTTTATAATGAGTGGAATATAATCTTTTTTCGCATATTGGGAAATAAAACACTGGATTTTCATGTGCTGTGTATCTAGTTTCGGGTTGAGCACTTGGTTGATTTAAAAAACGTTAGCGTTTAAAATATTGTCTGCTTTACTATTTCTTAAAGATAAATAGGATTCTGAGCCGAATGCTGAAAATGCCGACAAAAAGTCAATATGTTTGATCCTCTTCATTTAAGTCTAAATTGTACTCATAGGGGGCACATCGATGTCAATAATAATGTTCATTTTGGGTTCTTTTCTAGCGGATTTCATCAGAGCGAAACTTTTTCTAGCGTGTCTGTTGGGGATGATCTCATCTATAACATTTATCGCAATTCTTGAGAGAGCAGCAGCTACGTAATTTCTTTCATTTTTTATATTTAATTTGAATATTAAACTCTTCCAGGCGTATTTCATAATCGATACTTAGTAAGCTACTAAATTAAGTGCGGATGTCTAACCTTAAATTAGGTTTATGACTCTTATGTCAGTGTTAGGACATTTTGGCAAAGTCCTTAATATAGGTACTTTCGATAATACGAAATAATACCAAGAAATTATCTTATCTGTTTCTCTGATTTTGGGAGGAAAAACGACTGAATTGCTTAAATTTTATTTGGGTTAGGTTTAATTCCATCTGCAGTGATATGTCCTAGAAATGCTACCTCCTTTCAAAGCATTTCGGAACTGTATGGCTGAATTTTTAAAGTGTTAGTAATTTTGAAGCTTTACAAAATTTGTTTTACATGTCTACTAAGTTCTTGGAGTAATCTAGAGAATATAACGATATCATTCATATAAACGAAACCGACTTATAAAGGAAAGGTCGTAGGATTGTATCCATAACCCTCTGGAATGTTGTTGGGGCATTCTAAAGGCCAAATGTCATACGAGTATATTTGTAAAGAGCATTGTCAACAGTGAAAGCAGTCTGGATCTGTATGAATTTCCATTTGGTGAAATCGTTGGGCAAGGTCTTGTATCGATACCTAATCCAGATTGCCTAGAATCATGTCAATAGTGGAAAGAGGATTTGTCTTAAATCGTTTTTTTGTCTAATTTTTGGTAGTCTATCACCATCCGAAATTTCCTTCTGACATTGAAGTCTAAATTTTTTGGGACAGGAGAACTATAACGAGAGATACTTACTGGGTTTTGTAATTTTATTTTCTAGATGTTTTTGGATCTGATTTTGTATATCTTCTTTGGGATGGTATGGATGGATATCTATATAATTTTTGATAGATAGACTCTTAATCAGCAGTTCTGATTTGTTTGAATGAATGAACGGAGCTTTCGTTATAGATGTTTTTTGATGTTATGCAGATTATAATGATGAGATTTTTCTCCTCAGGGTTCAGATTTTTTTCGAATAAGTTTAGTAATATCTATGTTATTATAAATTTCGTAATTTGGAGTGGATTGTTTGAATGTTGATAGGGGTTTAACTGGAATTGGCTTATAAAAGTTTATAGTAATTTGGGAAAATTATAGACTTTATTCATTTGTAATTTGTACTATCTCAGGGATATTAATATTGTTTAAAGAAATTTCGGTAATACTATTGGACCGTTGTTGAGTATTACAGGAATTTAATATAGTTTTATCAAGTTGCTGTGTTTATATAAATCATTTATCTCAAATAAAATGGTACTCTAATATTTGCGATTTTAAAATATGATTCTTATAGTCGATTAGAGCTGTAAGTATATCAAAGCATCGAACAATCAATGTTGTGTACTATTCCAAAGTAATTTAATAAAGGATATTGTTGAAAACTTTAAGAACCGTTGTAAGTAGTTTTAATTGATTTTTCAGAAAGTTTTGACTTATATATGCAATTTGAGAACATTCTTAAGGCTGGTTCCGGATTGATCATCGAATTGGTTGCTCCTGGGTTAATTTATCTTAGGATCTAATCCTGGAGGGCAAATGAAAGGTTTTGGTATTGAATTTATATTGTTGATATCTATTCCGAAGCTTTTAATTAATAATTTTCGATTCCCTCGTTTTCTTCGATATTTAAATTTTGGAATTGATTGTATTCAATATGTATGTTCGATATAAGTATATGTGTATTCATCTTGAAGCTCTTCTTCATTATAGTATTGTTCGACGTTGAATATTTCTTCTTTACTTACTCTAGGGGGGCGGTTTTGGGGTCTGAAGGTCCGAGCTGTTAATATTCCAATCAGTGTGAGTTTGCAATTTTCAGGTGGAATCTGTTGTCTTTTAAAAACTTGAGATTTAGAAGGGGATTGGTTGGGTGGGCTGGGTTTGTTTTCATTTGGATACTTCTGAAGTATTTCCCGTCCAAATGGCTGATATTAAAAGGATTGATTTGGAATTTGAGGTTGGAATTGTTGATACTGAAGAGGTAAATGTGAAATTGGAGATCTGGAGTGTTGGAAAAGGAGTTTAATAGTTTGACGATTGAGATTTCTGGGGTGGACGTATTTTTATGACTTCTGAGCTCTAAGGAAGTTTGCGGATTCTATCTGGGACTTTTCATTATCTAGTTTTTTATACTCAAATAGGGCATGTTCGGGCATATTCAAGGCTTGGACTAGAGATATGAAAAACATGCTTTCGGTAGGGTTCTAATAGACCTGCTTTAACTAGTGCTTCTTCGGTGTACATTTCTTCTTTAGTCTTACGAACACTTTCATTATTAGTATTTATTACTAAATGTTCCATCATAATTAGCATTTTGAAATTACTTCTTCGTAAACTTCTGAAATGATATATGGATAGGTTTAGGGGTAGCCATGCTATTTATTTTTTCATCCGAAGGGGAGATATCCAAATATTCGAGTAATTCTAGTAAACTCTCTGTACGAAGGTGATATAGATTATGAGCAATATATACCTATGTAAATATGAATTTGAGTACTATTATTTATACATACCTATAAGGTTAACCAACAAAAATCAATCTGAATTCTACTGGTGACAATTAGCCAATAAATTAAATTGAAGTAAAAATGATAGGATAATGCACAAAAGGATCGTTTCTAAAGTTTTTCCTTATTTCTGAAGGAACCGGAGGCTGTTTGACGACCCGGATTACACTGACGAGATCTGATGTGGGTAGTAGATATTTCTTGTTTGATGCACCTCATAGTTTTACACAGGTCTCATCAAAAATTGTTCGAGATATCGTCCTAATTTCTTAAAAGAAAACAGTAAATCGTCTACTGCACTGAGGCGGTACCTAATCGATTCACCGATGGTTTATTTTAACATACGAGATTAAAGCAATATTACAGGATAATTTCTAAATTAATTAAATAAGTTTCATGATTTTTATAGTGAAAATAATGAAAGATCAGTATTTAGTTGTAATTTGAGGCGTTGTGACGCCGTGGACTGGCTACATGACTCATATAGCCAATAAACCCTCTGTCTAGCGTTATCAATATGTTTTCAATCCCAAAAACTTGAACAATTTACAATTAGATAATAATTGATCAGTAAAAATTAGATAGCTTCAATCTATAACAATTCAATATGCAAACTACATTCCTTCAAAATTTCATTGTTGAATCAATTAATTATGTTAATTCGATTTGGTTGTCAGGAACAGAATAAATTTTTAAGGAATTTGATACATTAAATTGTCAGGAGTCTGATTCGGGTTATACTCCACCATTTTTCAAATTTCATGATTGAATCAATAAACATAACATCATTGAATTTCTCAATCGCCATAGAGCTACTACTATTGAAATTAATTTAAGGTCTCTGAATATGTGTCATTATACAAGGATATTCAAGGTAGCGGCGAATTAGAAGTATCGAGAAAACTACTTATAAGTAGTTCACTCAATACTTCTGATAGGCCACTCACTGTGAATAAACGCTTATATTTCTTTATCATATTTATTACATTCTAAAAAGCATAATATGGTACAATAAGAATCTATGAAGTATGAGGAGGAATCTAGAGATTTTTGGGGGAAAAGGGCGAGTAATAGTGTCACACAATGAAATAATGTTTAAAAAACAGAAACACAAATATTGGTTTATACAAAAACTAGGACTGGCCTATTAGTTGATATGATTGAAATGAAAAATATAAAATTAAATTAATTCTAAAAAATTACTTCACCTTATCATAAGCGATCAAAACATTCAGAAATTTCAAAATACACCGATAGCACACATATTTCAAACTTACTATTGCTAACTCGGAAACCGCAAATATTTTTGAGTAATGTCTAGAATAAATGTTTTTCATCTTCAATATAGCAATCTCAAGTTTTGGATTTAAAAAAAATGCCACCTCACATTGCGGGTACACACATCTTTCAGAGGTTCAGGTTCAGGTTCGAGCTAAAATCTAGTATTTTTTTCCTTATATAATAAATAACTAAATTTATGCTTTAAAATGAGAAAATATTTTAATTCAAGGTAGCGATTATACCCCTTGTTGACCATTTGAGAAACCTGGAAATAATGTCCAGTATTTTTTGTCGGCAATTTTAGAAATTGAATATTTCTCTACATTCAACAATAAGTAGTCTCCGAGATACGTTTATTTGGCTACACTGTACATTTCCTTCTATGTTTCTCAAAGACAGATTTCATATCATTAAAAATATTATATATTCTCAGATGCTTCAAGTTACACAAACATTATCACAAATTTAATTGCACTCTGCGAATGAATTTTGTTTGGATCGCTCGACATTATTTTAGACATTTCAGTGTTCAGTTTGATTAAGTGGACTTTATTCTTTACGGGTGGTCTTGCTTGAAACGACTTACTTCTTAAGATTATAGGTACAATATTATATTGATCTACGAACAAATTGGATGACTTGCATACTTTTCGTCAGAAAATGATTGTACATTTCTAGGGCAGCTGGGATCTTTAACTTGATTTATAAAAATATATGCAAAAAATTATGGAAAGTGATTAGAGTTTTCAATTTCAACTTCGGAAAAAAACAATCGATATCTCCTCAAAATATTGTTTTGAAAAGAATATATCTCAACGTTGTTAATTTATAACTCATAAGCCCTTGAACCTTCGAAATATGTTCGATTAACATTAATTTAATTGATGTTACTTTTGCTTTTTTTAAACTTGAATGGTTTCATACTAACCGACTCATCTGTGACGCGCATCAACTGAATATTTGGATATAAGTAGTATAAGAACATACCACATTGATAGGTAAGTTATGCGGTCGGTGAACTCCCGTCATGGTCATGAAGGAATTTCCTTACGCCTTTTGTTCAATTCCCAATTTTATTTGATAAAATATATTAGTGGAAATTCATCATGGTGCTTTAATTTTAATTAAGAGATCTAGTAATAAGATTACACAGCCAGACAGCCAGTAACGCAAGATTCTTGCCTATTCGAATCTTGAACGCACCCACACCCTCTCCCATCGAGGGAGCACAATGCGTGGCGATATCTGCTAGTTAGCAAACCGCATAAAGGAACTTCGTTTCAATAATTTCAGAACATTTTATACGTTTTTCGTCGCTTGCTCATTTCAGGTGTGAGCAACTGGAAAACATTATCGCTCTATCTCATTCTTAAAATATCAAACAATTAATGTTCACGTTGATATTATCAAATTTTCTATTCCAGTATTCAAATCAATCTCAGCAAGATAGGTTTACACTTCGAACCTTATCGGAAATATCGATTTTTGTTATTATACAAAAGTTTTATGAAATTATTATCGATCTATGGGTGTCTTTATAATTGCTTAAAAGAGTGCTGAAGTAGAGAAATGAGATTTGAAATTAACGTAAGATTTAATCAGTACGAAGATTCCCAACGGAAGCTCACTTCAATCTGATCAACTTTGGTCGTTTTATGATTAAAAATATTGTTGGGCTGGGGGTAAAAACTCCTCGGGGAAGAATGGAATTTAATATTCATAATGGAGTGAAGTAATTTAAATGTTTGCTTGTCTTCCAAAGACTTGTTTTCTATGAATATGGTAATGAACACAGCGAAGAGAGTTAACTGAAGTTTCAATAGTTTTATTTTAATCTCCAAGCAAATGTTACAGAAACTTTTATGATATAACCAGAAAGTTCCTGGTATAAAAATAATGACACAAAAAAGAAGCTCTAATGGAAACACCGTTATTATATTTTCCTTATACTCGTATGTACATATCCGATGGAGTTTTAAAGTTCAATATTTTACACTTGCAGATGTGTAAATCCCTTCCAATTAATATTTTCAAAAAAATCTTATACTTATACTTATATGATGATTCTCGCGTACAAGAGAAAAGACGCGATGAACAAAAAAGGGTGGATTGGACGTGAGAAAAAAAGGACAACCCTCACTGATGCTAATGAGACCACGATGTAAGGACAACCAACTTAACCTAAGACGAAAATATATGTTTACAAATGTATGTTTTCTTTCATAGAAAACATGCAAAGATTTTGATGCTTCTATTTTCATTGAAACCTATTGAGAGATTGTCACATATTTTTTTAATAAAATATTTCTTGTTCCCAAAAATATCACCAAATGGGGTGGAGGATTTTTTCCAAAGAGGAAAATTCTATTTGTCAGTATCACCTAAAGAGAAGATCAACCCCGGCAATATTTAGTCAACGGTTTCTGACAGCACTTAACTATAAGATTGTAACCTCAATATTTTGAAATTACTGAATATAAAGTAAATTTCAACAATTTGATGACTAATGCGAGGTGATTGCTTACAAAATAATAATGACTTAAAAAATATAGAATGATGTTAATTAAATTGATGCTGCCACACTTGTATTTCCAATTTTCTGGAACAAATATTTGTTTTTATAAAAATGCTCAAATGACTATAGTAACAAGTTGATTTCATTAACTAATAAATATTTAGATCTCTTCCAATAACAAAATTTTGATATCCCAATAGGAAGTTTTTGTTATGGGTCCGATTTTCTAAAATCATGATTTTATTTTAGCCGAAATATTTATGAATAACCTAGAATTAATAATACATAAACATACATTAAGCAAAAAATTCCTTTATTGGTATAGATACGTGGATGACATAATTTGCTGTTTCAATGGTACTAATAGACAACTGGACCAATTTCTTAAATTTATTAATAATATACATCCATCAATTTCATTTACAGTTGAAACCGAAGTAAATAATGAAATACATTTTTTAGACTTGAGAATTAGTAAAATAAATAATAAACATGAATTTGCTATATACCACAAAACAACACACACAGACACTACTATACACAAGACACCCAACCATCCAATATCTCATAAAATGGCAGCATATAATAGTATGATTCATAAATGAATTAATATCCCTTTAAATAATGAAAATTTTGAAAAAGAACTAAATATTATAAAACATATTGCTGTAAACAATGGCTATAAGCCTAACATAATTGATAACATACTTAAAAATAAAAACTATAAAAAAGCACTAGAATTAGTTTATCCAAGAATTAAAGATAAATATAACAAAACTTATGTATCACTTACTTATATTAATAAATATTCTGATAGAATAGCTAAGTACCGAAGAAAGAAATATGATTTAAAAATATCTTTTAAGACATGCTCCACCAAATTAATAAAAAATAACAAAGATAAAACAATTAAAAATAGAAAATCTGGAGTTTATAAGTTGACTTGTATGGATTGCCAAAAAGTATATATAGGCCAAACATGACGTAACTTCCAACAGAGAATATTAGAACATTGGAAAAGTTATGTACATAAAAGCAGATTTCTACTTATGCCAACCATTTATTAGAAGAAAATCATAATTTCAATGAAGATTTCAGAGTTTTACATGTTGAGAATAAAGCTTCAAACTCAATTTATTAGAAGCATTAGAAATTAACAAATACAATACAAAACAGGTAATATTAAATGATCAAACTAATTTAAATAAATCACCACTGCTTAATGGTGTGTAAAGCATAAGGGGAAATCCCAATCATTTATATCCTAATTGGATTATCATACTTTTCTCTAATATATATATATATATATATATATATATATATATATATATATATATATATATATATATATATATGTACCATTGTAAAATATTTTAGACTATTAAATACTTTATATAACTTGAAAAAGCTACTGTGTTAGCGAAACAATTGTCGTTATTAATAAATATGGTGGTAAACTGATACTAGTATTTATCATTATGGATAACAACGATAAAATCATAAAATCAATTTCCATCAAGTACAGACCAACTCAATCCAGAAAGACAATAAAATTTGGTAAAGCTATATTTTAATAAGAATAATTTTAATAGAAATCAGTCCGTGTGCATGTTTGAGTTCTGACATTCAGTTTCATCTTTTGATTCTGAACATAATCTGTTGGCAACTTAATCACTTTCTAATACAATAATGATTTTTCACATGGTATTGAACTGAATTGATGTTTGGGATCCTCTCCGCTTCGACAAAATAACAAATTCATAATTTTATTTCACCCAAGATACAATTTTTCTGGCAATAGTATTTGATAGCGAGTTTATCAATTCCACGTGCAGGCTGGTCTCGTTACAGATGTCTTTTTCTTCTTCCTTGATGATTCAGCTGGGAATAATCTGATTTCGACTCTCACTGATTTTTGTTCTACGAGGTCTCTAGGAAAAATGAACTGCTCGTCGTATGAAATTTGCAGTTTATATAGGAAACTAGATCGATCCATCCATTTTCCACTTATTTGAAGTGCATTTAGCTATTCTTCACTCTTCGTAACACATGGGTTTCATCTGGACAGATCCTTGGCATTCCATTCTCATTCCGAGTGAAATTCCTTCTCTTGCTTTTTGTTATAAACAAAGGAATTTTCGTTTTTCCTAATTTCCTAACTACTAACATCGTGCACCGCGGCACGATATGCCATAAGGACCAAAGGAACATATCGGTCCCAGTCACGTTGATTGTCAGACATGAACTTCTTCAGAAAGCTGACGAGAGTATGGTTGAACTTCTCGACCATGCCATCGGACTGCGGATGCAGGGGTTTTGTTCGGGTATTTCTTATTCCAAGTATCTCGCAGACCCCTTGGAACAAGCGGCTCTCAAAATTCCGTCCTTGGTCTGAATGTAATTCCATGAGAATGCCGAAACGGCATAGGGTGTCAACCAGAGCCTGTGTCACCGTGGCAGCCTCTTGATTGGGTAGAGCCTATGCCTCCGGACATTTCATAAAATAATCCATTATCACGATGGCTATCCTCTCAAACGGTGCGCCTACAACGTTTGACTGCGTTTTCCTTCTCATTATAGGCGCAAAGTCTGGATTAGCCTATTGATCACGATTGATAGCCTCGTTGGACCATTCATCATCCACTGTTACTAGCACCACCGGTCTCGTAGGAACGTCTTCCAGTGTTTCTACCCCCTTGCATTGCTTACACGCAGTCGTGCAGGGTTTCCAGGATAGTGCGTCAGCATTCCCGTGCGTCTTACCTCTGCGATGCTCAATTGAGAAGTTGTATCTTACAACTGTCCTTCCGGTTCTCGAAATCTCATCAACCAGCGCAGTGATGCGTACGAATAGTGAATTCCTGGCCATACATGTATTTGTGGAAATGCCTAAGAGTTTTGACAACAGCAAGCAATTCTCGTCTTGTTGTGCAGTATTTGCGCTCTGCCTGGCCGTCTTCTTCCTGCGACAGAATACCTCCAATACCGACATTGCTGGCATCTGTATCCACATAAAATCGGCAACCTGGTTGTGGGTAGGTCAGTATGGGTGTTGTACACAAGGATTCCTTCAACTTCTGAAGAGCCTCTTCGCAATCTGGCTTCCACTCGAATGGTTGGTCTTTTTCTGTCAGCCGATGTAATAGCTTAGCCAAGTTGCTGAAATCCTTGACAAACAGTAGGTACATAACAGCCATTCTTGAGCCGCTGCTAGCTTATCTTGATCTGGTCGAACTCCTTGTGGAGATACTACGTGAACGAGGTATCGTACTTCCTTCCGGAAGAGTTCGCATTTATCCGTGTTCAACTTCAACTTGGCTCCTCTCATACCTTGAAGTACTCCTTCCAGATTACGCAGGTGTTGGCCCAATGTGTTAACAATGACTATCACATCATCCAAATAAACCAGGCAGGTCTGCCAAGACAATCCTTCTAGAACTGTATCCATCAATCACTCAAAGGTGGCAGGAGCGTTACACAACCCAAACGGCATAATATTCAATTGCCAGAGTCCGTAAGGCGTCATGAAGGCAGTTTCCTCTTTATCTTGTTCTTGGATGCCAACTTGCCAGTAACCACTGCGAATATGCAAGGTAGAGAACCATTCAGTACCTGCCAGTGTGTCGATGGTATCGTCGATCCGAGGCAGAGGATAAGAATCCTTTCATGTAACGTCGTTGTGGCGGCAATAGTCGACGCAGAATCTGGTGGAGCCGTCTTTTTTCGCACCAGAACTCTCGGCGACGCCCAGGGGCTGGTGGATGGTTCTATAACGTTCCGCTCCTGCATATCAGCCAGCAGTTGCTGAACCTCTTCCTGTTTGGCGAGCGGTAGCCGTCGGGCTGCCTGTCTGATCGGAGTGGCTTCTCCGGTGAATATCGAATGCTGTCCCAGATTAGTATGACCCAGATCATCGTCATGCAAGGAGAAAACGCTCTGATATTTTCGTAGCAGTGCCTCAGCTTGTCGTTGCTCACCACCGGACAGGATTCTGACGTCGGATATCAACTTCTTTAAAGTTGAGAGTAACCAACTCTTATTGGTGCCTCGTTCTTTGTCCAAGTGCATCACTTGTTTTACTGGATGGCACGTCCGTAATTTCGTCCCAGATTTCAGGAGCACCTCCTGGTCGCTCATGTTCTTGATTCTGACTGGAATTCGACCATCTTGTATAAAGTTCAAGGTGCGTCTCACCAGTAGCTGTCGATTCTGCTGTTGGGGCTCTACCACGCCCACAAACTGTCTATCAGTATCACCCGTGACAGCAGTCATTAACACCTTTTCTCTTCGTGCCAGAACCCTAGCGTCCTCTTCAATGGAAACCCGGATCTATCAAGAGGTCAAATTTCGCTAAAAAAATTCAGCCCTATGATAGCGTCGTCCCTGATGTTAGCTATCAAGATCACGGTTTGATACTCTCTAGAACCCAATCGAACTCTGACCTCACGTTGTCCCAGGATTGGTAAGCATTCCCCGGAGGCATCACACAGGCCTTGTCCAATGGTTCCCAGTCTCCTTTGATGATATCGGGTCGGACGATGATTTGTACTGCTCCAGTGTCTATCAAGAAGGAGCAACTGGTACCCTCAATTTCTACTTCAACCGTCAGGCTCTGTATTTGGGTCCCGACTTTACTAACGATGACGGCCGCTGATTGATTCCTTTTCATTCGCTCGGTTTTATTTAGACTGCACTGGCCTCTCCCAAGTCCAAACCTTCGGCACCTAGGACATCTCGACAATCGTGGTCCATCGGTTGTAAGTCCTGCATCGCCTAGGGCAACAGGCCATGAGATATCCCTGTTTACCGCATCTCCAGCATCTTGGCACTGATGGGTCTTCCTCCTCCATGTTGCCAATCTCTCTGACACTCACAGTTGACTTGGTCACCCTCTTAGCAGCTTCCAGTTTAAGCGCATGGACCAGGGCTTAACTAATCATCTTCGGACGCTGCATCCTTACACCCTGCTGGATGTCACCATCTTCAATAGCATCGATCAATGCTGACACTCCAGGGCCTGCTCGTACCTCACTGGTCACTCCCTGCGGATAAGCAAGATGCGCCAACCTTTCAACATCCGCTGCCAATTCCTGTAACAATTCATTGGAGCGTTGACCTCGTTGTTACAATTAGGCGTTGAAGATGGCGGCCTGATGTCTCTCTTCAAATCGCAGTTCCATGGCCTCAACCAACTGCTGGAAACTCCATGATTGGCCATCGGGAAACGATCTCAGAACCTCCATATCACTTCCGCGGAGTGCCAATACCAGTGCCGTCGCCTTCTCCATTGGGCTCCAATGATTAGCGCTAGCGGCTGCCTCAGGTAGGTTGTCCAAGTAGTGCTGCCATCGTAGGTAGGGGATTGGATTTTACTCTCAGCTCTTGTAGAATGTCCTGTACAGGTGCGGTTTTCTAAGGAGTTGAGCCGCTCCACAACATTGCATTGGATGCTTCCCACTTTGATCTGCAGCTGCTCCGTTTTTGCCTTGGCCTCTTCAGATGTTGTCATGGCGGCGTTCGTCCTATCGTTAACCTCTTCTATTTTGCAGGTCACGGCGTCCATACTGTTGTTCCATAGGTCCTTCTGCGCTGTCAACTGATCATGAAGGCGATCGACCTGTTCTCGCATCTCTCCCAGATGTTTGGCTTGCTCCACTTTCAACCGTTCTTCCATACCCTGCAAGATACGCTCCTTTAATCTCAGGGTTTGCTCAGCTTGTGTTTTGGCCTGTTCAGCCTGCTCTGCCAATTTGGCTTCGATGTTGTTCGATGTTCATCAATTCGGCAAGGGTTGCCATAATGCATTCCCTCTCGGCCTTCCTTGTAGACATCGTCTGTTCTTGTTATTTGACTAGCATCCCACTTCCGACACCAACTGAACTGAATTGCAGTTCGGGATCCTCTGCGCTTCGCCAAAATAACAAGAAACTACGATTTTTTGGGTTAATAATTTTATTTCACCCAAGATACAATTTTTATGGCACGCCACTGGCAATATTATTTGATAGCAAATTTATCAATACCACGTGCAGGCTGGTCTGGTTGCAGATGTCTTCTTCTTCTTCCTTGATGATTCAGCTGGGAATAATCTGATTTCGACTCTCACTAATTTTTGTTCTACGAGGTCTATAGGAGAAATGAACTGCTCGTCGTATGAAATTTGCAGTTTATATAGGAAACTAGATTGATCCATCCTTTTTCCACTTCAAGTGCATTAAGCTATTCTTCACACTCCGTAACACATGGGTTTCATCTGGACAGATCCTTGGCATTCCATTCTCATTCCAAGTGAAATTCCTTCTCTAGCTTTTCGTTGTTGATGTAAATAGAGGAATTTTCGTTTTTCCTAATTAACTATTCAATGGTATTGAATAGAACCCTTAATTTTCAGTACAGTATTCTCAGTCTTCTAGATAATGTGGATCTTTCGCAAGTCTTATATTCTCATAGTGTAATTCCTCATCTGATTAAGCCGTCTTTTGTGCATTTTGTCCCAATCTTCAGCTATAAGAACCATCTCACCTTTTACCTACAATAATTTTACTCTGTGAAATATCATTCACCAATTATCTGCTTTTGAACCCTCCTTTACATCCGGCGTAATACGCATACCTGCTTAAATGCCTCTCCAGGCTAACTTGACTCGTACCTACATAAAGGCTTTTTTCAGTTTTATTTCGAAATTGCCTTTAAATTCTTACTTTTTCACCTTCTTAATCTTGTCTTTACAAATATATTTGCTAGACTATGTCAAATACATCAGGTGATGCATTAAGAATTTCCAATCTCCAAACCATAGATTCTAGACCCCAAAATATGATTTAGCTCAATAGAAATATTGTAGGTTTCCGAGATATAGGGTGAAATTTGTTTGTTGCAATTCGCAATCTTTTTTTATATTTCAATAGTTTCTCCTAGAAAAAAAATATTTTTATGTTTTTTGGCATGGTGATTACGAATTTGTCATCTAATTTAGCATTTCTTATACACGGTGTTAGTTACACCCTGTTGCTTTAGTAAAGCAAAACATATTTTTTCTATGTTGAATTATTAGGAAAACAATCAAAAAATATGAACGAACGTTCAATTCCACTAGAAAAGTCACTCTTGTCTGATTTGTGTAACTCAACCTGTTTTTGAGTTATTTGATTTAAAAAGTTCAGAACATTCAAATTTACTATGAAATTTATATTAAAAAAAACATTGGGAGAAACGTTGTTAGTTAGTGCCATTGACATCTAGAGGTCAATGGTTGGTGCACCGAAAAATACAAAATAATATTAATTCTATTGGTGCTATTACTTTTGAAGTTATGTAGTTGCAGTTAGATTGATAACTTTTGGCACCAACTTCACAACTACCAGCACCAATAGAATTATTATTATTTTGTATTTATCAGTGCACAACTAATAACGTCGGTCCATTTTTTTGTGAAAAATATTTATTTCACACTTTTGAGTATTCTTTGCTTGTAGTTGTTATTATTGAGATCTCAAATAATCGCTGCGGAAATACGCATAAGTATTTTACATGTTACCAATTTACCACCACTCAAAAACAGTAACTCTAAGGAAAAAATGTTCATTATAAATGTTGCTACAAATAATTAGGTCTTTCATGTAGTTACCAAAGATTTTCAAAATAAACATATTTGAGAATTTTAAATGCCACTAACTCGAAAACCTTTTGAAAAAAAATTTAATTTAAACGTTTCCGGATATTGTCCAATCTTTGATTATACCAGAATTTGCCAACTTTGGTTTTCGGAGGCAAGGAGATTTCGTATTTGCGTGTTTATGAATATGGGACCATTTTTCAAGTCTTCTCTTTCAAATGAATCAAAATAGGAGTTTACTATACACAACGCGCGAACAAAAAAAAGTAGACAATCGAATTGTATCCCTCATCCGTTCAAGGTTTGTCGGTCAAAAATTGTATTTTCTAAATGTGTAATTAACACCCTGTATAAGAAAGCTTAATTAGAAGTCAAATTCGTATTCACCATGCCAAAATACATAAAACTGAAAATTTTCTGGCAGAAACTATTAAAACATGAAAAAATATTACGAAATTCAACAAATAAATTTCAACTGTATCTCGGAAACCTGCAATATTTGTATAAGGACTATTGAGCTAAATCATCATATTTTGTGGTCTAGAATCTATGGTTTGGAGATTGGACATTTTTAATGAATCACCTTGTAGTATTGTAACAATGGCTTCTCTAAAATTTTGGTAATGATATCCAGCAAATAATCTTGAAGTTAATGATGGAATGTCCAACTTGTCAAAGTGAGCTGCAAATTAGCCCACACTGTTGATATCAAAAGAGGTAGAACTATTGGATCGAAGTTCCTTAACGCAGCCTGCGATAGGAGTTAACTATGAAAAATCGTCATGCGTTACACTCCCTCGATACGAGTTTCTCTCGCCGGCTCTCTTTCTTTTTCTATCGAATAGAACAGCATCGGGCGCAGAAGGTTTTATTACCACAGAATAAATAGTTGTTATTTATACTGTGGTAATACCTCAATACTAGTTCTCTAAATTAAAATACCATAATAAATTTCCTCTAATATATTGTTTGAACATAAAAACACACACAAGCACACTGTGTCTTTTTCAAATGTGAGTGTAAACTAAATTCTATTCGCCTATTTAAATAATAAGGATGGTTAAAATGACTAAGTACCATCGATCTGGTCATTAAGAAGATTATCCTGATGTTCACTTTATTAATCTTCAACATTATTTTTAATATCACAAGTAAATTCAATATTTCTTATTTTCTCTATGCAAGATATTTATCTTATCATTAAATATGTGATTATTATCATTGTGATGTAGCGCATAGTTTGAATTAGTTTTATGAATGAGCTCTTGTAATCATTGATACGGGTTTGAAAATTCCTTAACCTACGTAAACTTTGGAGCAATCACCGCAAGTGAGTTCATAAACACCCGATAATTATCTGGAGTTTCTGATTTGTATTCTTGATAAATTTACCTTATGTAATCATTCAAAATGTACAAATTGAATCACACTTTTTGCTTAAATTAAAATAAATCAATAACCTGTCTATGATTTGTATCAACTGGTTGTGTGGATAAAACTTTATATACCTACTTAGATTCATATTGGCACCTTTTTGGCAATCGTTACCACTTCCATTCCTAATTTGCCATAATATTGCCAAGTCGACACTATTCTTCTATCCATATTACTCCATGGAGAGATAATACGATTTTTCCAATCGCAATATCAGTAAACTATAATTTACCTCCTACCGGAGCGCTTCAATACTTTAGGGTTTTGGCCTTTTCTAGTATGCAGCAGCAGCTGTCTACTTTAGGCCATTATTCGCAAATAAATTGGTCCAACCGCCAGTATGTTCACTTTACGATAATAACGATAACTTATAGAATTAATTCACTTATAAAGAGATAGAGAGACTCTTGGACCGAAACCTTACCAAGAATTTCTGAACCTCTTCTAAAGTTACAAATTCAATATCCATCTACCTGAGTGATGCAATTAAGGATGACGACAGCGATACTCTAAGGATATTTTGCTTTACTTCGTAATAACGACTGCCATGTCTTTTTTTGTCGACATCTTTAGGTAAAAATAAAATATGAATGAGAGATTTCCCTCATCGTGAAAATGCAAATATTCGTAGTTAAAGTGGCTTTTCATATGTCATCACAAAGTTTGTTAGAAATAATTGATATAGAATGGAAAAACTCAAATCACGAAGTCAGAAATTGTTATGTTTATTATAGATAAGATTTCTTATATTTGAACATCACAACTAGAAATTAAATTACTTTCTAAAAGAGAACTCATGTATGGCATCGATTCAGACCATGATATCAGCTAGAATTAATACGTGCTTACTAGATTACCGGTGTTAATATACTGAGTTTTGAAGTTTTTATAAATATATGAAACATATTTAATGAAAAAAGTTAATCTATAGATTTTAATAAGTAGCTATATCGGTGATTCATAATGCGATAACGTCGGGGACAAATTCAAGGATCTATTTTTGAGTTTTAGTTTAGTTTAGGGATACTTTTTCAGGTAAGAGATTAACTAACAACTTCATTTTATTTCTGGGGACGAGTTTTGGTACGTACCTTTGATCGACTTTTTCTAAACTGTAGGTGTACTATCGGAATAACAGTTTCTTGGTTTTTCACGGGGGTGTTACCTAATTTTCAAGCTAAGTTTGAATTTAAATCTATCTTATTTCAGTGGGTTCAGCTTTATTATTATTTTGAAATTTAAACTCTGTTTGCGACCACCTTTTTAATGCCACGACTTTCCCTTTGTGCTCGATTATAAATTCTTCGTATTTACTACCATTAATCCATACCACTCTGTACCGACAAAGTCTGTTTAATGACCGCGGGTAAACATAATGGGAATTTTTGTCCTCAATAATGCTGAAACCCCCCTCCACTACGGGCAGATAATTTCAGTCCATTAAGAGTTGCATGTCATTGTGAGGAACGACAAACAACAATGCCCATCGCATCTTGAATGTGAATTTCTATGCACTCTAAGAGTAACTGCAAGTGCTGGTTTCAGAAGGAACATCTGAGATTCGCTCTGCCCGAATTACCTACCCTATTCGGTATATTTACGAAATAAACTATGGAAGGTTTACTCTCGCGTTCAATGGTAATTAGCTCCCACCAACAGATTGTTAATAGATGATGCCTTCTATACATTCCAATTGTAAACGTTCCTATAAAAAGTTTTTAAAGCTAACGTTAATTTTAAAGTAATAAATGTGATTTAAATTACGACGAATTAATAATGCTTACTTGCGGTATATATTAATTACACTTTTGCAAATAATGTAATTAACCAAATCTAAAAGCTGACTTGAAATTGTCAACTCGTGTTGAATCTGGCATCAACATAACCAGCGGCTATTTACAATTTTCAGTTGTCTACAACGATTAAAGAGCTTATCAAACTTTTCAAAAATAAATTGACATTTTGATTTGACAACCTCCTGAAAATATATTCTATATTCTCTATAAACTTTAATATATCGCGTATCTATTTGAAACGACTGCATAAAATCAAGCTCAAGGGCCTCTGAGCTTGAGTTGTTGAAGGGGATTTCATTTAAACTAATAAAATATATACTGAGTTCTACATATTATAAGGTTCTTCACATGCATTACAGTTAGAAAATCTGTCAATAGATGACGACATAAACATCTTTTAGTTGATTCAAAAGTGTTTATAAAAAAAATGTCCAAAGAGATTTTTTCAAGCAATTTTTATTATTTTTTTGTTATTAGCAAAATGGGCGGCTCTGAATTCGTCCCCAAGCAGGTAGTACCTAATTTCTACAACCATAATTCATCCCCATACTATTTACGGTACTTTAATCTCCTACCAGAATTTGTCCCCGGACAAGAGATTTATGCTTTCTTGGAAATATAAATAGTTAGTTGCCTATTAAATAGAAATTCTACCAAAAGTGTAAATTACGTTTCATTCATATCAGATTGTTTCTCATTCCTGGTTAGGCATTGCATTTTATTTAGGTATGAGAAAATATGGAAAGATTTGTCAGTTTGAGTGAACATGGAAGTTATGTGCTAATTGTAGTCTCTTTAAAGTTTACCAAACAGAAATTCTTAAAATGTGGTGAATGTGCAAGAATACGCGATCCAGTAGATGTAAGCAGTGAGCTGTTAGGAAAATCGATGAGTATAAAAATGGATCTGTTTTATGATTTGATTTTGTAAAATGTATCCATTATTTTATTAAAAGTTGAATGTACTTGTATAAAACACAAGCAGACATTTATGTTACTTTACAGATTCTTAAAAAAAATAAATGTATATCTATTCTTAAATAAAATATGTTTTGCGGTACTTACTGAGTTTTTCATTTGTTATAAATATATGAAAAGATATTTTATGAAAACAGTTAATCTATAGATTTAAATAAGTAACTATATTGGTGAGTCATAATGCGATAACGTCGGGGACAAATTCAAGGATCTATTTTTGAGAACCTACTCTTCTTGGGGACGAGTTTAGGGATACTTTTTCAGGTAAGAGATTAACTAATTACTTAATTTTATTTCTGGGGACCAGTTTTGGTACGTCCAGCAAAATTACGTCTCCAACAATAATTTTGACAAGTTATTAAGGGCGATATGGCGCACAGACAAAAATATAACTTTGAGAAATAATATACCTATTATTGTAATATTACAGAAAAATAGAAAATCGAATTAAATTTTTCACAAAAGAAAGATCTTCTCAACAACAACATTATTTTAAAATTTATTGAAATCTGTAGGAAATTTTACACAGATCATTTCATATCAATTAAAACAATTTATATAAATACTGTAACGTGGATAGTTTCTCATGTACTTACGGTTGTTATTCGTTTTAGTAGCTATTTGTTCTACTACAAGGTGTTGGAAATAAACGTATTGGAAGCAATCTGCAAACTTTGGATTATTAAGCAAGTATACTTAAACTTTAGAATACATATGTTGGGAATTGATAAATATATTTCAGATATTCAAAATTAAATAGATTTGTGGGCCAAGCTAATCTAAATTACAGTTAATAACACTCATTTTTTTGTTATATAAATGATCCGTTGGTTTCTTCTTTCACTTAACACACATAATTACTTTTTTTACAAATATATTACCAAAAGTTATACAGAAAATTTTGGTAGCATACCTACTCTGATGTCAAGTTTGCAGAAATTATATCTCTAATGAATTTTATTTGGAAATTGATACTTTATAGGTCTCAGAAGTATTAGTACCTACTGAATGCTGATGGTGAAGAGTTGTCGATACTACCTACCATCGTCATTATTATTTTCCTCATCTAGCTTCCAGATGTAATTGACATCATCGGAATTCACAATAAATTTACCCAAAATCGTCTTAAGCAACGATTCCGGAACGGGTGCTGCGGTGGCTATAGTTTCTAACAAATGATAAGCTTTTGAAGTTAAAATGTCCTTAGATGCTCTTTGTATAAGTACCTACCTACATGTTTTGAGTGGACAGTGAATTTTTCTGAGCCACACTAAAGTGCAGAATTTGTCTGAGTGAGAGTAAAGAAAATAGTGGTTACTGTAGGCAATTCCCGTTATCCCATTTGCAAAAGTTACTGTCTCTCGAACAGATTATTTGACTTTGATGATTTTTCGTGCTCTATCTCATATAACAATACTGTGGTAGAAAAAAAGATTCAGAATTTAATTTGTTCGGGAAATGAATAATTTTTTTCCGACCAGAAACATGCAACATCCTGTTGGAAACAGCAACTACAATAACAGGGAGTGTTAACAGGTCTCAAACTGTAGCTAAATGTCTTATGAACATTTTGTTTTTTTATTCAAGTGGTTATTCAACTTATTGAAAAAGTTACATAATTTTTAAGAAAGCTCTTCAAATATTGAAACGTACGTTTATTATTTTAAAGCAAATGAAAAAATGGTAATTTTAGATAAGTATAAAACGTTGCGCGGGTATCGGTATCGAGTGTGACTTTCTCTCGTCAAAGTGAAGCTTGGAAAGATATTTGCGAAGAACAAAAATGTAGGAAATAAGATTCTCAAAATATTTTTCCTTAGATAGATAGATAGACCAGCACTGAAGGCGACAAAATTATGTTTTGTATTAGTTTTAGCATTCTGCACTCATCACATATTCATTCATGAAAGCAATCTGCTTACAATTCAACAATGTTATAAACTATTTAGATCTTAACATAAAACTCAGACCTACAAACACTTTTGAATTTAAATTCTCCCAGAAACCTACACAATATGATATACATAATAAATAACACCGAACTATTGCTATCATTCATCAGAAATAAAAAGAACTTATGAATAGACTTTGAAACATTCCACTCAGCTATGATAATTTGCAATTGAAACCGAACTCAATTTACAGAATAGTCATAAACAATTATTAATACACACATGATTTTGTTTACCAAATATTAACATTTATAACATTAAAAGAATCATTATTAAAATATATAATCATATATCCATCAAGTGCAAATACATTGCAATGCCACATTTCGATAACACAATTTATAAAAATACATCGATTCTTAACAAATTTAACATCTTCCTGATTAACAACTCACAATTAAAAGTACAAGATCAAATTTAGCGTTTGCTCATGCTTTTATACTGAAATGAGTGCTAGAGCGGCAGAAAAGCGTTTTTCAGAACACTGCAAAAATAAAACTCAGGCAATAACTTGAAAATTTGGAAACATCATCTATTGAAAATCTTACCATAATACATAATTTGAACGGCTGTAGAACAATAATTATCTGAAAAGAATTAGAAATACTTTGAAAATCGCTATAATATACAACTTTTAAATTATAGTTTTCCCGGAATACTACATATTCTTACTTTAGTTTCACCCCGTCAACAAATAATCAATATTCCAAATATAGCGTCGTATTCGATTGTTTACCACCCATCAGCTTGACAACTTGACACACATCATTTACTCTCTTCTGTCCATAATAGAATAAAAAAATCATTTTTTAATATTTCCAACCATCAAGAAATTTTTTTAAATGCTTTTATGTAAAAAACGTTTCATTCAAATTCATTACTATTTCACAACTGACGGTGAGCCATACACCCAATAGTTATAGAAGTGAAGCTACTCTTCGACAGAAAAGCCTAAATAATGTTCAAACTTGAATTTTATGAATTGCGGTTGAATTTCGACCACTGGGCAATCACCATATATTCACCATATGATTTCAAAACCGTTCCCTCAATATAGTTTGCAGCTTATAATAATCTCTGGTAATTTCCCATTTGTTGGTGAATATGTAAGTCGCTGTGAGACTCTGGCTGTCAGGTCTGTAGGGCACAACAGAACCAGATAAAATCCAATCAAGAGAAGAAAAAAAATCGCTCGAGAACTACTGCATACCATACCTACTTGTTTGCTGGCAAAATTGCAAAGCTCTGTTCTAATTCCATTTATCTCAAATAATCACACACTGCTGTTGTATTTAATTTAATTTCAAATTAAGGGCAGATAATGGTATTATACGCGATTTAACTTAACCGAGTTTAGATTCCTATTTTGAAATGATATTAGCGAGAACACACGTCAAACAACAACAAAACAACATCCAGTTTTGCTGGTCGTGTTGTTCTTTGTTAGATGGGAAATAGAAAGGACATATTATAAATGTGAATGGTTGAGGGCGGTAATTGCATTGCACCCTACCAAAGTTTTAAAGTACCATACTGAGAAGAATGCATTCCGATCAATATGTGTATATAGTTTGGGTAAACAACAATGGACTCCACTTGCATCGTCCTTTCAATTGATTAAATTTTGGAATCGATGCAAAACCCAGCAAACATCCATTTTGGTTAGGTATTAATGTGAAGTGCATACAGGATTTTAGTCAAGTACTTATATGAAGTGAATATACGTATCTATATTTTCATTAACTTTAGGAGGAAATTACATTGTAGATTCTATTATCGATACAAGGTTATTTTGTTGGTAAACGATTCCATTTAATATTATCTTATTTCTCTTTTGGGGTTAGAACTTGAAAACCAGTACATGGGCAGAAGATCAGATGATTGTTATAATTGAATACAATTCTGCTAAAGAGTAATAAGACGAAAGTCCAGTCAGAATATATATATCTTGAAATGCCGGACAGTTTTAATGTTTTCCAAGTAATTTATCAGGTTCACACACATAATGTGAAAGGGAAACTTGTATTTTTACTATTTTTCCATGATGCATCAAAGTTTCACTTAGCTTAGCTTCTTTTAGTAGTTACTTTCGCAAAAATTGTCTTTGGAAGTACTAATTTATCGAAGATTCACTCTGGGAGGGCCTACGCCGTCAGAGTTGTCGTTACGTGGATATGTTTTCATGATGAATCGTCTAGAAAACTTAAAAATCGTCGATATTTTGCAGTAAAAATAAACTGCTCTCTAATGAATGTAGATGAAAGAAAATTCGGAAGACATTAGGATTGCAATGCAGTTTTTCAATAATAACTGATAGAACTTTTGTGGCATATTTGGTAGAGTGTCCGACTCGCGGTCTTGTGATTGTTAGGTCGATCTCAAGTCCATCTATATTTCTTCGTTCAATCTGTTATACTTTCAGAAACACATATATCAGAAAATGTATCTGGATTACCCATAATGCTAAATATGAAAAACTTGTTTCATCCAGTTCTCTTATTTGCCTGAAGACGTCAATCCCCAGTATAAAAATTCGTTTATGTTCGTGATGCTACCGTGATGCATTCAACTAACTCTGTGTAAATATCAAATTTATTTTTTTCTCGTTCAGTAGTTTCGAATAAAGTAGTCACCAGAGTGATCTTGTATGAGTTCTGTTTTCTCATGGAACATGGAACCCTAGAAAAAGATAAGAGGGAGATTTATTCTTGACTTTTTTCCAACTAGTTAAACCAGGATATTTATCAACACATTTCGGAGTGTTTCTGGGTTAGAGCCCTTAGATAGTTCAGTATTGCTAACATGTTTGCCTGACTCTTGAATAACTGAAATATGTGAAATGTATAACTTTTTGCCGGTTCAAGCCGGCTCAGATTTCAACATTTTTCACTGAGTAAGATGGCCTAGTAAAGCCTCTTTCAAATAGTGCCGTTCGGATCTGGCGATAAACTGTATGTACCGTATATTTGAGAAATGGCGGGTTTTACAGATATCTGTGAGAAATCGCCAGAGATTAGGACACTTCATGAAGAATATAGAATTTCGAGGTCTGAACTTTCATCGTACTTGCTGCAAGTAGCTTTCATAACCTAATGTCTGCTGTTCGAATTATTTCAAGATAAACTACTTCTTAATCATCAAATACGGAGTTAAATTTCCAACACTAATACTTAATATGAATATATTGTGGATAAAGATCTGCGTTGCGTATTAATGTAATCGAATTAATCGCACCGCAAGTGCGTGTGTCGTTTTGGAAAATGCTGTATAAGAAGGTAAAGCACGAATGCTGGCGGCAATCATGAAAAAGCAACGTTGACACATTTTACTTCCAACATATTTTCAACGCTATCATTATAAGCATGCCATTCGCTACTTCCTCAACTTGAGCAGAATGTAGAGGAAGTATGGTGATCGACGAATACATTAATTTTCTATAAAATATCCCTTTAAATATTTCATTTAAGAAATGTACTATGTAGTCGTTACAGTTCAACAAATATCGTGCACTACTTTTTCAACTACCAGGTAATGTGGGAGAATGTATTTTTTTCAAGAAACTGCTATTTTGAGGTTGATACGCTTTTTTTTCTAATGTTGACTGTCTTTTACCACGGGCGTGCGCGCTTAGTATCCTTCAACATAAGAAAAAAGTGGTTGGTTGCATCACAGACACAGCCGAAAAGAATTATTAATTAATATAATATTATAGGTAAGATAAACTGTGGTAATTACACTTCTTGAATGCTCTTGAATAGAGATAAATTAAATTACCTCTGTCTTTCTATCTGTGCTCTTGGTGAAATAGTGATTTTTTGTTTTAATTCATGTTGAATCAAGAATTCAGTTCTATAAATACGAGGGATGTTTCCAAAGTTCTGGGAGTTTACCTATAATTTTGTTAATTTTCTTCAATATTACAATGTAGTTTTTCAACATAATCTCCATTTAGGTGAATACATTTATCCCAACGATAAACTATTTTTTAAAAGCCGTTCTCAAAGAATTTTTTCGGTGTCTCTTCATTCCACCTATTTATTGCACGTTTTACCTCAGTAAAACTTCTAAATCCAACACCCAGTGAAGGTTTTTTTTTCAAATATGGAAACAGATGATAATCACTGGGTGAAAATCCAGTGAACAAGATGGGTGCAGAATCAATTCCCATCGTAAATCGTTCAAAACATCCTTCGGAGTTTCTGTTCTGGTCCCAACAGCCTTAGCACCTAGCGCGACGAAACCTAGCTAAAGCACCAAAAATCATGTAAGTTTTCATGAACTTGTCGTGTACCTATTCCTAGGCGTATACAAATTTGATGAATAGTCACTCGCATATCCTCTTTTAGTAGGTATTCCTAGACGTGCTTGAGCGGTGACTGCGTGGATCGTCTTCTATTGATTTTCTACCGGTTTTAAAACGATCGATCCATCGATAAACACTATTTTTGGATTCTGCAAACTCACCAAACTCCTTTCAGATGTTAAATAATTTCTGATGTTACACCTTCTTTCCACAAAAAGAGAATTATTGCTCTTTGAGATTTTGCAGCATCTTTCATGTTTACAAAAACAGTGTAATAACGCGGCTATATCAGTCGAACCTCTGAATCAGACTAACTTGGCCAATAACAACTCAGAGGTTGTCTTGATGTGCATTGGGTGTTTTGGCGGTAGACTTGGCTAAATAGTTGGCTTCCTCGTGAGCATTAACTCCAGTATGGCCTGGAATACAATGGGGTCTAAAACTGGCATCTGCGTTCGTTGCTTTGGTGGCGATGATATATTTGCTTTATGACATAAATTATTAGATTGGTCCTGATACAAAAGTTGGACTGATGTAGACTGGTGAGAGCACTCAAAGAGACATTGGACATTGGGGTTAGCATGTTCCATAGCGAGCTCCGATGCCAGAGAAAGTGCTGAATATTCTGCCGTGAAAATTTAAGCGTTTCAGTCATATAAATTTGAAAGCTTTATAGTTTAGTTCAGGAGATACTATTGCTGCAGCCACGCATCTCGAGTTTTGGCATTCACTGCCATCAGTGTAAATGGAGATTGCATGTGTTGGGAGGCATATTGCTTTATCACTTAGTTTGGGTTATGAGACTCTTTGATCGCATTATCTAATTCCTTATCATATATTATATAACACTTTAAAGTTATAATTTATATATCTATCACAATTTGTTCCATGCAGACAGACCTATGATTCTTGTCATATTTGAAACAACAATTTTAAATCTTAAAAGCTCTCTCGGAATTGATGAAAAATTCTACAAAAATTAGTTAGTTAGTTTTCACACATCGAAAATAGTTTTGTACAGTAGCAGAGCTTTTTTCAAAACCGTTCCTATCGAAAATACATTTAGTAATTTCGGAGATAACGGCGAACAAAGTAAAACGTGTCTTAACTGTTTTACTATTCTATGTACCTACCTACAGTTTTATAGTAAGGTCCAATATTAATTAGAATATCGCTATAAGGGCGATATAGCACAATTGAATGTTCAGTTTTCCAAGTGTCGCAATAACAAGCTATTAAAACTCCAATATGTTTTTTTGAGGCAGACGGTTAACTTATTATATTTATTATCAAAAAGTTAGATATATGTTCGATATACCTGAATTAATTTTAGTATCAATAAAATCAATCTTATCCTTACTTTATATAAATCAACAAGTCAATGTACAGTGACCCAATGTCTTGACGATTGGATCGAATATCGAAGGACGATAATAGCTAATTATTTTATAAAGATATGTCACTTTTCCAATGCAAATTACTAGGTATTACGGAGAATAAAACGCCCGTTCCAAACGTCGTCATACCACCGATAGATGTACTAGTAGTGACGGTAACGTGTATTTTGAATAAATTAAAAATATATCCTGCTGTGCTTTAACAACCAGACACACAGACTATTGACCCATTTTGCTTCTGAAGACAAACACACGTAAACGTGTAATTATTATTGCCATGCTATGGTTATCGAATATTATGGACTATTAAACACATATTACGAACTAGTAGGTATATTTTGCTTTGCTGGAATATATGAAATAATAATATTTTGTTATCCATATTTATATTTTGCTCGATATATAATAATTTATTATATATGATAGCAATTAATTAAGTCTGGAAATTGGTTGTTATGCCAGATAAATGTGGTTTCATTAGAGTCAAATATAGGTGGATAAACATATTTATCCTTATTAATATTAAATTTGGGTACCTACATGCAGATATAGAAACTTTGTTATAATAAGCTGGGTACGAAAATATCTGGATAGTGTGTGAAATTCATTCTAATTATGGTGAATTAAACATGGAACGACAATTGACCAACTCAATTTCTTCTTAAAATATAGGTATAGAAGGAAATTCTTATCATCTCTAAAATAACCTGGTGTATCAGCTCACACGACTTACCTCATACAAATTTCGCATATGAAAATTCATTTGCCTTGTGCAAGCATTAATTTTTTCTACCGTACCAAAACAAGATGCTCATAATATTTTTTTCCCAATAAGAACCGATTAGCCGGAATATGAATAAATTGAGAACCACTTCACTGCATTTAGACATAATTTTTGTTCCTGCTTCTTCTCATTCAAACATGGTGCCATCTTGTCTCAGTCCTCTTCAAAATAAAAAAGCAACAAAATGCGTCAATCCAGATAGGCCGACAGACTAATATCATGAGTTGAAAAGAAACACCGAAAATCTTGTCCTATTATATTAAGTACCTGCCTTACAAGACTACTTGTGTAGCGTTAGGAAAGATAAAGATACAGGGAATCCGAATTAGATATAAGAAAATGATAGTGCCATAGATATAATATTTTCTTTCTTTCACCTGTCTTACCCAAAAGCTAAGCAGTCCTGTTCTAAGCGAAAAAGTTCAACCATGGCTGTTGCTATGAAGAGTCCACCAAATACTCTACTAATAATGTTAAAGAGAGTATACAAGTACTTATACTACGATTATCACATAGGCGGCATAATCACCTGTTGTTCCCACAGGATTTTATGAGTAAACTCTGGCCTGATAACTCTGACATACATACCAGTTCATTTAATAAAAGAAACTATGTGTGTCTTATTATTTATTTCGATTGTTTGCATTACATTACTTTCATAAAGTTGATATACCTAGTATATTCTAATTTAGTGTAGTTTTACAGGTTATCAAAAAAAATGTAATTCTGAAATCCAGAAAAAATATTTTACAGGAGGTCCCAAGAATACTGGGAATAAGAGTCTTGTCTTACATTTCTAGTTTTCCTGTGTCTCCAGATAGAAAATCATCAGCAGATATTAACTTTTATTTATCTGCTGACGTGATATCCTGTTCAAAATCGTAGAGCTTGAAGTGCCTATTTTATCTGGAGCAAAAAAATCCCATCTTAAGGAATATTTCCACAATATTTTCTGACGCAGAACGGATTGATGTTGAAAATGGTAATTAATTTATAATAAATAATCGAGATTTAATTACCCTTAGAAATCAAGAACTTGGTGGATCAAGATGTTAGTTTGGCAGTATACTTAGTTTTTATAGAAACAGAAGAAATGGTGTTCAGTTGGGTCCTGATTTTGATGCAAGCGAATATAATATACGAATTTTGTATTTTGGTGGACCAGTAGTAACAAAGTATCGTCATTAATAAATAATATGTGGAGACCGAGCGTTGCTCGGGTAGAACAGGATTTAAGAGGAGTCTATAAGAGTTACTAAGGATATTTCAACTTATTAAAAATGTGCATATTTCGGGTTAAAATGTATTGCGATCGTTAAATAATGCTTTTATTGTTCACATATTCGTAAGTTAGATTAGATTTCGAAATAAATATAAATGTGTAATATGAATCGACTTCTCAACCCCCAAACACTATACCTACATACTGAAAATTTTATCTGCGGAGTCGTTCTTGAAATAACTAGTGTGGACCTCGAGGGTCACACCGATTAAATATGAAAGTATCGTCAATCGATTTCTGGACTCCGAAAACCCCTTTTTGCTAATTTTTACCAAAATCTGCTAACCCTTCCTTGAAATAGCTAATGTGTACCTTAAGGGTCGCAATATATTAAATATGTACAAATTTTCATTGAAAATGTCCGATTGAATTATTGAAAACACATATTAACATATTTTATTAAAAAAATTGGTTTTGTAAAAAAAACTCAAAGGTGATCAGGTTCCGAACCGAGGAACTCTAGATTAATACACGGAAGCTTCATCATAGGACTATTTTTCCTTATAATGTTATCAAGTTCATATTGGTATCTCACATATAATCTGTAGACCTCGTAAAATGAGAATATTAATTGCTGAAAATGATTTTTCTTGTGAATGTGAATACAATCAATCGATTCAATACACTTTAGAACCCATACTTACGAATTTTAATCGAAATTAGTAGACCAGATTCCGAGATTTGCATATATAGGTATATATATACAAACATGTATAACTGGAAAGACAAAGAACAGAGATACTGCAACGAATTTCCAGGCTTTGGCCTTATATTAAAGATCTAAGAAACACAACAATACATTATTTATTTATAAAAATAATCTCTGAAATATTAATAGTACATACCACGAAACGAGTAGTAAGTAGTAAAAGTTCCGAGAGAATAATAGTTATTTACGACTAATAATTATATAATTTCTGGTAGTTTAAACTAAAAAATTCTTCATTTTCATCCATCTCAATACAAATACACAAAAACTCTGCATTTGTCGCTGACACTTTTGAGTTTGTTTATATCGTTTCCATTTAATTTGAAAAATTGTGAATGGCGCGCAAGAGGAAATAATGACTATTAATCTCACTTTATTATTCCCTAAGGCAATAATATATAGTATTATACTGCTAAAACCACAAGTACTTATACCTGAAACTTACATTATATATTAGTCGTAAATAAGCAAATTAATGTTTTGCTGTTTTACATTATATATTTATACATTGACAGGAATTCTTAATCTATTAGGTACTATCACGACGTGATTCTTGTTGTAAGTATTCTTGCAACCCACTGCATAACTTTTTCTTTTGAATTACATTTTTTTTGATAAGAGGTAAAACCACGTTAGATTAATTCTGTTTGACTAATAATGAATAGAAGGTTTGAAGTGAATGACATCGCTATGTCAAGCAAATGACAAAAGAATTTGAAAGAATCTCTATTTATCCAAAAGAAATAGTTAAGCCCCACCCCATAAATAAGCGCATTATTTGAATAAAATGTTTCTATTGGTCTAATTTCTAAGACCCATAACACAAGCAACCGTAAGTTGTTATGTGTGAAATCGACATTAGTCGCAAATTAGTGGGACGTGGCTTAACTATTTCTGTTCGATAAATAGAGCATAGCCTATACGTATAGTTAGTTATAAAACACTTAAATATGTTAAGCCAATACTTGGTACAACGAACACTCACCAAATGCCTAAGACTGCGCACTTAACTGAAAATCTGCTGTTGAAAAAACCGGTACACCTTGAAAAAGGGAAACAAAATGTATCTATCATAAATGTGAGTAGACTATTGGTCTTGCAAAAAATAATCAAAACATTAACATTTATTTCAAGTTGAAGTAACAAAAAGATCTAACCAAAATCAAATGCGCACTCTTAGCACATAAGTGGTCAAAGGGTTCACATGGCGGTAACCTAGAAGTGGGCAGGTTATCTAAGAATGCACACGCGTTACACTTTGAGAAAGACTACTGTTTTTTACATTTATTACAATAACCATACCATAGTCGATACAAACTTCATGGTATACCACATTTTACACGCCGAGCATTCAATGAGGTCTAACTCCAGAGGGTCTGTATATGGTTCATCGCAGACTGGACAAATCCCAGAGTGTTTTTTGGAGACCGTTGCTTTTTGAGTAGTTGTTTCTTGTTCAACCAAGGGATTCTTGAAATGCGTTCGTGTTATACTCTCAGAATTTTTGCCTAATCTCTCCCACTAAGTATCTCTGCCAGCTGATTGTTGAAAATGAAAAATTTCATACAAAATCATCGAAGTATCAATATCTGCTGCAGTAGAATCTTTTCTTGAGGAGGTGCCTGGAATGGTAACAGACCTACCCGAAACTTCTGTTAATGAAGTGGCTGTAGCATGTACGCAGTGCGCACACTTAAAATGCTTCAAAGTGCGCAGTCTTAGGAAACGGTCAATTTTCGCTTTAAACACGAAAACTAATTTTTTATGATGGCAATTAAGAGCATATTTATTTTGAGTATCCAAACAAAATTCTGAATGCGTTGCTTTTGTGTTTTGCTCGGGTCAATCTCAAAACCATTCACGTTTGTTCAAATAAAAGTAGAGAAACATTACATCGTTACGTACCAAATATTTGAACTTTGATAAGTCCGTATTTGCTCGTCCGATTCCTCTCAACTTTTCACAGGTTCGTTGGGTTTGTTGCAGCTATCGACTGAACACTAAACCCAGCACATCTCTAACCTCTTTCAACTGTAAACGAGCAACGCACATTCTTAGATTGTGCGCTATCTTATGCGCCCTTACCGTAACTAATGATATATATTCCATTTAAAGAAAGAGAGGGATTAGTAAATTATGATAATGAAGGGATTCCTATTGTGTTCTACCATATAAGAGCCGTAATAAATTCATTAGAGGTCCCTTCATTATCACCATTTCTTACTCTCTTTTTTTTAAATGGTACCAAGATTCATAACTAAGGGCTTTATAATTAGGTCAATTAGCCTATTAGTTCTGGGGATGACTTTTGCAACTGTTCCTTGAAACATGATTTTTATTTCAGCCATTTTAAACGTCTTCAATATATGGGAACCATCCATAACCCTCAAAAGTAGGCGATACGGTACGGTACGGTTTAACTGAAATTTTGTATACCCGTTAAGTTTGGATGACAATATACGATAAGCTATGTGACGTCATTTTTTATTATATTTCTATTGTTCTTCATTGTAGTATTCTAATACTTCTAGTTTTTATTTATTTGATCAACACTTTGCTCGAACATATAATATAACTAAAATCTACCCTATTCTCAGGACTTGGAGAATAAAATATCGGACAATTCGAAACTCCTAGAGGAGCTATTTGAAGGTGAGGTGAACTAGTCTTGAAAACACCATCAACAACAATAACAGTCTGAGGTAGACCGGTTCGGAAATATGCAGCAAGCTCCACAAACTTTCGAGCCCATCCCTACTAGGTCCATGCCGGAAGTTATAGTTGAGCCAAACAGAATTCGAATACAACCATCTGAGTTCGATGGCAAGGCACCATGGGCCATTAACCAACAACATTTTGAAGCTGTTGCAAGGACAAATGGACGGTCCAAAGAAGAAAAGTAAACTATGTTCTTCAACCACTTCTCCAGCAGAATATGGCAAATATACTTTTTTGGTGAAACAATGAACGTTCGCCTTCAGAAGCATAATGAGTCCCTTCTAGAGCTCGGATCCGGAAGTATGTCGCCTTGTTCGCATTGAGTTTCCAGTAACTCCTAATGCTGCAGTAGAACGACTAGTAATTCTAGCGTTCCTGGGTGGACAACCTTATGGGCGTAATAACACGTGCCATAGAACTGGAAGCCACTAAACTGAGCAGCAGAATCCAAGCTCGTGCTCTGATATTAGAAGATCTAACGGTTCTGAGATTTTTCACTAGTATTCTCAGAATGTAATAATTGTTAATTATAGCGATGACATAAAAGAGTGAATCTAGCACTAGCCAAATATGATACAAAATATATCCACCTATTTGAAAGCTATTCTCCATTGTTTACACCAACATAAGCTAATTAACAAATATTGATCCTTGTAATAATTGTTTTAACTGCTCCATCGCCTTTGTGTCTTCATTATTAGAATATTTGTATTAGGAATGTAACAAAATATATCGATATAAAACGAAGTCAATAAACTGTCTGTTCAGTGCAACAGAGATCCTCATTGTTTGACCGACTTCCCAAATGGTGGAGACATACATTTCAAAAATCCGCTTTTTTTGGTTTGTGCCGCGCTGTATATAGTAAACGTACTCCGATTCTTTATTCGAAAGACTAGAATTGCGAAATGGTCCCATATCTAGAAAAATTTAAATCTGAAATCTCCTTCCCGAAAATCTGCAACGGCAGAATTAAATGATGAAACAATAAATATCGGACAATTCGAAACTCCTAGAGGAGCTATTTGAAGGTGAGGTGAACTAGTCTTGAAAACACCATCAACAACAATAACAGTCTGAGGTAGACCGGTTCGGAAATATGCAGCAAGCTCCACAAACTTTCGAGCCCATCCCTACTAGGTCCATGCCGGAAGTTATAGTTGAGCCAAACAGAATTCGAATACAACCATCTGAGTTCGATGGCAAGGCACCATGGGCCATTAACCAACAACATTTTGAAGCTGTTGCAAGGACAAATGGACGGTCCAAAGAAGAAAAGTAAACTATGTTCTTCAACCACTTCTCCAGCAGAATATGGCAAATATACTTTTTTGGTGAAACAATGAACGTTCGCCTTCAGAAGCATAATGAGTCCCTTCTAGAGCTCGGATCCGGAAGTATGTCGCCTTGTTCGCATTGAGTTTCCAGTAACTCCTAATGCTGCAGTAGAACGACTAGTAATTCTAGCGTTCCTGGGTGGACAACCTTATGGGCGTAATAACACGTGCCATAGAACTGGAAGCCACTAAACTGAGCAGCAGAATCCAAGCTCGTGCTCTGATATTAGAAGATCTAACGGTTCTGAGATTTTTCACTAGTATTCTCAGAATGTAATAATTGTTAATTATAGCGATGACATAAAAGAGTGAATCTAGCACTAGCCAAATATGATACAAAATATATCCACCTATTTGAAAGCTATTCTCCATTGTTTACACCAACATAAGCTAATTAACAAATATTGATCCTTGTAATAATTGTTTTAACTGCTCCATCGCCTTTGTGTCTTCATTATTAGAATATTTGTATTAGGAATGTAACAAAATATATCGATATAAAACGAAGTCAATAAACTGTCTGTTCAGTGCAACAGAGATCCTCATTGTTTGACCGACTTCCCAAATGGTGGAGACATACATTTCAAAAATCCGCTTTTTTTGGTTTGTGCCGCGCTGTATATAGTAAACGTACTCCGATTCTTTATTCGAAAGACTAGAATTGCGAAATGGTCCCATATCTAGAAAAATTTAAATCTGAAATCTCCTTCCCGAAAATCTGCAACGGCAGAATTAAATGATGAAACAATAAATATCCGGAAATTTTTAAATCAAAAGTTTTTTCAAAAGAGTTACGGTTTTCGAGTTACAGCAAAGGTAAAGTCTGTAATAGGTGCATTTCCGCTTTGTGGAGGGTGCAATTTTTTTAGCGAAACTTGAAAATATGTTAGGGCCAAATTAAAGAACAGAATATATGTAGCAATTTTTCAAACGAAGTTACGGGTTTCAAGTTACAGCAGTGATAATGTCTGAAATATGTGTATTTCCGCCACGATGTTTTGAAATGTCTGAATAATACTTATATTTGTTATAATTCAAACATCTCCAAACATCGAGGCGGAAATACCCATATAGCAGATTTTGCCAACTCGATTCGCAATTCTATGAAAAAAATGCTCTATATGAATATTGCTACAAATGATCTGGCCCTTAAATTGGCACTCTCAGATTTTAAATTTTCGAATAAAATTTCCCCCTACGCATATCAGATATACACATATTTAGGATTTTAACATAGCTATAACTCGAAAGCCGTAACTCGTTTGAAAAAATGTTCAATTTAAGCGTTTTCGGATATTGTTAATTTTTTTTTTAATTATGCTGTCTCAGATTTAAGAGAGAAATCGCCCTCTGCCCCCTCCAACCCTTTATGGTAGTAAACATTTCAAAATAGAAACAATTCCAACAGGATAACGTTTCCAATTAACGTCACCTCTAAACACAACCGTTCACACGCAAAACGTGGCAACCACATTTCTGCAATCGCCCCTACCCCCCTCTAAAACACATCCCCGGAGATGTCTACATCAGTGTAGTATGTGCACGCTTTTGCATGGCAGATAACATGTAGATATGTATAACACATTCGGCCCCTGGGCGAGACAAATATTTTCCTAAATCCAATTTGGTCACATGTGCAATACGTCCATTTATATCGTAGGCAAATACTGCGCCCGTCCGTACGTCCGTGTGTGTGTGAATGTGATATTATTTGTAGCATTATTCTCGTAACCCCGATAGTTGGAGGATAGTAACAGGATTTACACCCAAAGTGTACAATCACCCCCGATTACCGGTACCTATACATATGCGGTATTTGGCGATTACATGTGTATTTATTTATTGGTATGTAAAACGGCCTGCTGAGTTACATATTTACTTCAGGATCGAAATCATTTGTATAGTATTTTTTCAGAAAATAACCGACCAACCTACCTGGCGCGCCCCAATGGATTTCATTATAAGCCGAAAGGGATGGATTACATGGATTATGAATTGAACATAAAAAGATAATAATAATAATAATATTTTTTGACCAACGAACCAAACGGAAGAGGTATACGATTCGACTGTTGGTCAGCATGTTTTTTTATAAATAGTAAACGTGCTCCGATTCTCATGATTTGTTTCCAAATTTGAGAGAGGACCACTGAGAATTGATCCCATTGAAAAAAACGACATTCAACATATCATTCCCCTCAATTAATTTCTCGCAAAGGGGACATTTTTTAGAAAATCGAGAATTTTAAACGATAAAATTAAAGAAGAGGTCATATCCGGCAACGTTTAAACTGGACATTTTTTCGAAAAAAAGGAGGTTTCCGAGTTAGAGCAGTGGTAAAGCCTGAAATATGTGTGTCCTCGCTATGTAGTGGGCGCATTTTTTCTAAAATTATTTCTAGCAACATTTAAATTGGAGATTTTCAAAAAAATACGGTTTCGGAGTTACAGCAGTGGGAAAGACTGAAATATGTATATTTCATGAATAAGTAGGTATAAGGACCGTATCATCTTATATTCTTTGATGAACGTTGAATGATTTTGATAACTAATACTACACTCAAAAGTATAAAATAAATATTTTTTACAACAAAATTGGACTGACTATTATTTGCATTGATAAATACAAAATAGGTAATATTAATTCTATTGGTTATGGTACATTTGAAGTTTTTGCCAAAAGTTTTTCATCTAACTAGGTACAACTCCACAACTTCTAATTTATCAGTACCAATAGAATTAATATTATTTTATATTTTTTAGTGCACCAACCAATAAAGTCAAAAGTGATAAAGAAGTAGTGTCCGGCAAATATGTAATATTTTCTCTAAAACTGTGGATATAAAGAACCACATCTCCATGGAAGAACCATAATTCCAATTATCTAGTTTGAATACGTGAAAAATACTTCATCGATTTTCATGAAACTTTTAAAAAAATATGTCGTAGGAGAAGAAGAAAAGAATCATAAACAAAAATATTTGGACATCAAAAATGTGATTATTTTTTATTTCCACTTAAAAATTCTTAATTACTCAACCCATATTTATTCAATACCCTTTTCAACATTTCAGTGTTTATACAGTTGCCAACGATTGTGTTCGCATTTCACAGGTGATGAATTAACCGCTTGTTTCGCATGCTAATTTAAAAGTTTCAGTTATGAATAAATCAAGGCAATATCAGTTTTACACTATTGGGGGGCAGTACAATAAACGGATGCTTATCGTTCGTCATTTTGGGGAGTTGCGCCAAATCACAATGCGCATTCGTCATGATTTTTCAAGGACAAAAAATTGAGAAAGAGAAAAATCGTGCATAATATTAAAGCTATTCAAATAAAGAAAATTAGTAAACATCGTCCTGAAAGATTCAATGAAAATTTATTTGAAGTCACAAAAAAATTCCGATGGCCTGTAGCCAGCGGAAAGATAAATTTCTCAAAATTCATTGAATTGAAATTTGAACAACTTTTTCATTGGTATACCTACATGTTATTACATAAAACTGTCGTATGTGTCATAGCCTTGGGGTTAGAGGTTTTTGTTTTTGCTGTTGACAATAAACCAGACAGGGTTCGAGTCCACTTCAAGGCAGAATATTTTTTTTCGTCTATTTCTTTTCAATAAATATACTATATATTTTTTTAATCAGGGTCTATATTAAGATCTCCAGAAAATGTAAAATTACATCAAATTTATATTGAGTGTTCATGTGTTATCAATATTTGTTATTTTTCTTTATTAATTTTTGTTTTTTTACCTGTGTATTTTATGAAAAATTGCTTTGAACAAAAGTTGTAGGTACTGATTATATCTATAACCTAAAATTATTTTTGATGATATTTACACAACGGCTCTTTCTTGATATTTTTTTTAAATGTTTGAATGGTCGCCATTTTGAAATTACTTACCCGATATTGCCCAATAACGAACTTGACCGAGATATTTGAGAGATTGATTTTTGTAGCAAATTTGAACTTGATACATTCAAAACTGCGACCTCTATCGTGTTAACAAGTTTCGTAATATCCCATATATATATATATATATATATATATATATATATATATATATATATATATATATATAAAGTTTTGAACCAAATGTATTTTTGGACTAACTTATAGACATATAACAACATGCCGTTGAAATTTTTTCGAAATTCAAAAGTGTGAACGATCGCAATAGGTACATTTCTATAAGAAATTTACCTAAAAGTTCACAGCATACCCCTGGCATATGAGAAGAGCCATGGGCTAGAAACTCCCTTGAAATTGATTTTTGTGGAAGTTCTAAAATCCCGACTAACCTACACCACGATGGTCTAGCACGACAGGATAACCCCTACTACCTCCAGAAAAATACTAGATGGAATAAGGGAATCACCCACAGAGCAATAACTGGAGCAGGTAGATCAACTCCGATATCCAAAAAAGAAATCTGTTGGGAATGGAACACTTCCACCTGGCTATAAGAAACATGGCAGCAAATACTGTCCTGAGAATCAGAAACACATCTAGGGAAGATGTTCTTAAGATACTGGGATAGCACAGGTAAAATACTACCATCTTAAAAGCTCCGCTGAATAAATTGCGCCCACCTGGCTCGATACTCATTGAGAGAAGAGAGAACGTATATATAGTAAGAGTGCAATTCAAGCCCTTGACAACTACACAACCAAATCCAAGAAAGTATGGAACTGTTATAAGGCCCTAAACAGACTTGCAGTATTTGGCAAGGTAAATCTTATGTGGATCCCTGGACACAGCAATATAGTAGATGGGCGAAATCCGACCTGATCAAATTGATGCATGGGACAGCAAGGAGAGCTGTAGACAAAGCAGAATCTATGTCAATCCTGCCAGTACAAATGATTGAAGAAGGCAGATCCTCAAAGTAGACAGGAGGAAGGCCAGAACACTGATAAGTATTCTTACTGGGCATGGTAACCTCCGCTACTCATTGTACAAATGCAAGCTTACCCCAAATCCTTAATGTAGCTTCAGTGACTTGGAAGACAGCAGCGCATTTACAACTACTGTTCTGCTCACAACGAGAGGAGATATCGGAATTTTGAAGGTTATACTCACCAAGAATCGAAGATCACAGCGGGACCCGCCCCTAGGATTCTAACTACGTGTTCAGAGGCATAAATGTCTCAACCCTCAACACAATATTAATATATTTCTGACCTGACAGGTGATAAAAGGAATCTTTATAATTACATATATATATATATATATATATATATATATATATATATATATATATATATATATATATATATATATATAATTATTATTAATATTATTATAATCTCTCTTTTCTATCGGATCCCCCCTTCCAATTTTCCTAAGTTGGCGAAGTAAAACTTGTGAAAACAAATGATTGGTTTACTTTGATGTGGAGGATGCAGGAAGAATAGAATGATCTCTCTAATTAATCTTCTTGCAAAACCTATCATCAGAAACAATACAGAATCATTTAGATGATCCATAAAACATAAACAATATTATGAAGCTTTGTGAATGTTATATTTGTTCATAGATTGGTTATGACGAAATACGATTCCATTGCCTTATAAATAAATAGTTCCTTGTAAAAATTGTGGTAGATCTATAAATATCTGGTTCTATTCCAGCAAAGCCTCACTTTTTTCATCTTCAATACAATTGTTTTCAAAAAAATCATAATATAATAATACTATGAGAAAATATAAAGATTAATATACTGACAAAAACAAAACAAAGATTAACTATTTGTTAAGAACTCATAATTTCCCCTATATGTGATATTTACTATTCTTCACCGTAACATAATCTGATAAAGATTGAATGAAACCGAAATATAATACGGCTCCTTAAAATTTCATGATGATTTCAATTCGTTTTAAATTTTGAATTACAACATCTTTTGCTGCACACATACAAAGATCCAAAGAAACCTGGGTATATGTCAAAGCTCTAGGCTTTGGTAGCTTAGATAATTTTAAGGTAACTCACAGTTCTCCGAATTCCTCGAAACAGCATCTTTTTCACATCTCGAAATAGAAAAGTTTACACAATTAGCCACACACAGCTTTCTCATTAATATTATTGGATTATATCCAGTTGATCAGCACATTCAACTAATAAATAGTAGATAATCAATGCAACAACATAGTTAAAATCAACAAAGCTTTCAAATGTTGATGACGGTGTTTTTTGGAGTTGGCTTAACAATTGTTTGCTGTACATGTTTAATATTACATGAAAATTTGTTAGTGCGAAAGCATGAAAAAATTTCATGAAATATAAAATCTGTTGGAATTAGAAGATACTGTTGAAAAATTGAATGGTGCACATGGATGGATGCTGATATTTTACATTTATTATGAATTTAATTAATATTTCCGTGTGATTTTGAATCTAATATCTATCTACTAAAAGTGGAAGATAATCAGGCAATTAAGAATTGTATCATAAAAATAGTACCCTCAGCCTTTTCAAAGTGTGCCCAAAAATTTTTTGATAAAAGAAATCATACCTAGGTAAAGTTTTTAACAGAAGTTGAAGCTAGAAATTACATTTGTGAATAGGAATCATTTTATATCACTGAGATCATCTGATAACGTTTTTTTATATAAACAATACATTTATATATAGCCCATTTAAGTGAACAAACTGTATTACATCACAGTTGAGATGGTACGCCTGAAAGTTCCATAATTTTGGCACTGATTAGAATCAGCTGATTACATGTTTAATAGGTTATCATAGTCATTATTCGAAGTTCAGAATTTTTTAGATAAATAAATAAACTTGTATTTTGATTGGTTTGGTACTAACAAGTAACTTCATAATTAAATACGTATTATAACCTACAAAAATATGAATACCTCTTGACATGTTTGTAGACGTCAATCGATTTGACAACACTGTAGAACTCTATTAATCAATCTGATAAATTTCAAAACAAGTTCTGCATACATTATCTATGCATTCTCAATGTCACATGCACATTCACAAATTTCGATAAGTGTAATATATTCAGGGTAGTTCCCCATGTATAGCTTATTGGAAATTTTGAAAAAAAAAAATTTCAATACTTACAAAGTACCTGCTAGTTTTTTGAGAATGATCTATAACAGAAATCATAACAACTCATTTACCGAAGGTAACTAGGTAGGTACTAACTTTCTTATTTCTAACTATGGGTGTCCTAAGTATATGTATATGCAATTGTTGTTCAATACTTCTTTGAAAAAACATGGATATCAAAATATACCTATACTTAGATACTTTCGGAAGTAATCGAATTTTGGTAGAAAATCGGCTCAAAAGTCTTCCACAGTAATCAGTTTCAGGTCATAAGTTAAAACAATTTATAGCAACGAATAAGTCTAAATATCTCACTCATATTTGCCCTAATTTCTGCTCTATTCCATTTTTTTAAGATTCTGGTACCAACATTTTGAAACTACTCCTTTGATGGCTCATGAACAAACCCAAGATCGTTTTACGGTTATTTTTCTACCAAATCTCGTCAATATAAGTAGTTAAATTAATGCATCCTATATCTAACAGGTAATAAATATTTCATATTTATAATTTGTACCTACCTATAAACTTAACAATCTAAAAAATATATATTTACCTATTACAAAATTTGAGCGAACAATCGCAATATTTAAATGAAACAGAAAAAAATTTGCACTACTTTTTACGCTTCAACAAAAACCAGAATAAAGTAAATTTGTTTCAGATTCACTATTTCAAGTTTCAGTAATAGCATTAGCTTTACTGTAATTAGCTCCAAACCTATCATTCAGTATACTGAAATATTCGACAAAGAAAACAGTTTTACAAGATTGAAAAATCAGACTTATCAATGCAAACTGTAGTTTGCAGAGGTGAGAGCGGTATCTCTCACTTTTGGCTACAGATGCATTATTTACAGAAAAATGTTGGATTCTCAAGGTCACGTAATGGTTTTTCCCGATTAATTTAAAAATATGGCTTGAAATTGATGAGATATTGTATATAATACAATCTAAGAATGATAAGTAATCATTTGAGACCGTTTTCAACTCGTAAAAGGCTGTAATATTTATATTATCAATAAATGTAAAACCAAATAGACGGATTGCACAATTTATTATTTTCAAGACTCTACGGTGTTGTCGGTGCTAAAATTTTACCTGCTTTTAAATACCTCAGTAATATAGATATCGGATAAATACCTAAGTGAAACTAACAAATTAATTATGATCATAAAATCATAAAATCATTTATTATTTGAAAAGCATGCAAACTACTTCGCTCTTATTCGAAAGTGGTACATTTTTAACGCATTAATAATATTTGTCAAGCGTATACTCCAACTAAATGGCAACAATCAGGTAGAGGTAGCAGTTCTCTGCTACTGCTACAGAGACGTATACATATATCACATTTCATACATCTATTGACTAAGAGATGGCAGAGCGATCGTACGCTGTGCCTTAATAATTATTATTAATAATTATTATTAATATTTCCCATATACCTAGGTATATTTCTTCTAACATTGTCTACTCGTGCATATTTTTTTTTGGTTTTTAATTTTGGTTCAGATCACACGATATAGCTTTTTTATAATTAAACCCGGACCGCTGTTGGTAAATATCTAGGTACATTTCAGGTATTGAAATACAAGGTGGGAGATCAGTAGTGCGTAGGTATTCGGACGATTATGGGGTTATTGTAAAGATTATGAGAAAATGTTTATAACTAACCCAATCGTATTTTAAACATTCCACAACATAAAAATATTTTCAATTATACCGGGTGTTTCTAAATAGTTGGAACTCTACACAACTTTGTTTTTTCTTATGGAATGTTTATAGGTAATTTTAATTATTTCACAGATCAAAATGGAAAAATAATATAAGTTTATTAATATGACTTTATGTTTATAGCTAATATTTTATGAGATATTAATTATTATCAATCCAAAGGATGAGAGAGTCAGTATGTAGTTATTCTCGATTTCACATTTTTTTTTAGTATATCTATATTCATGTCCCCAACAATAATGGTAATGTTGGTACCATTATCAATGTTCCGCAAATATGCTTCAAAATCTGTAACATTGCATTTCATTTCTTAGCAAGCCCTGAAAAGAAAGATCGTTACGCTAGATACAAAAATGTTTAAAAATGAGTTTTTCTAAATGGAAAACCCTGTACCTATATTATAAAATATCCTGAAAGATCCCTAAATTTCCTTCGATTTGATTATCATGTTCCTATACCTAAGTAGCCAGAATTCCGAGATAAGATCAATTTTCAAAAAATCGAATTATATTTCTCATATTCATCTAGGTTGATATTAAATGTCATCATAGTACATAACATAATGAAAATTTGACAATTAGTGCATTATTAATAATACCTTTGAGTATTTCTCAACGTAAGTGACTTGAAATGAATGAAATAACAATACAAACGAAGTTCTAATAAAATTGTTTATTCTTCATGGAAAATGTGTAGAAACTATCGCAACAACGTGCAGAAAATTAAATGAAACGTACTCTGATTTACATCCAATGAACAAGCGAAAGTTTGTACGATCACAAAATAATTTCATTAATTATCTGTTAAAATTTAGAAAACCTTCACAATAAGTTTTCAGAATGCCGACCAATGGCTTTCAAACATTTCAATGTCCGTTTATTTGTAGATATAGTTGTAGGCCTCCTTATTTTACTGGCATCTAGTTCTTCAATGCAGTTGATTACTCGTTGGCGTAGATCTTGTTTACTGTGTACTGGTGTCATGTATACTTTTGACCCCACAAGAAAAATAAAGTGACGCGAGATCGGTTGATCTCGCAGGCCAATGCCACGGACCCAAACGTCTGAACCAGCGATCGTCGAACATTTCAAACAACTCCGTTGTTACTTCCCGAGTGCAATGAGCCGGTGCTCCATCCAGCTGAAACCAACTGCTACGATACTCTTCCAATGACAGATTGTCCAAGTCCAAGTCGTTCACAAATGACCTTAGAATTTCCCGATATTTCTCAGAATTCAACGGTTCATCGTAAATAAGAAAACTTGAAACTAAACTTCTCCTGAAATCCCATTTCCTTGACAATATTTGGATTTGATCAGCCCAGAAATGCTCGTTCGTTCTATTCAAAATTCCTTCTCTGAAAAATTTTGATTCGTCTGTCTAGATATTTTTTTTTGAGTTCAGGATCTTCTTGGATGCGAAATAGGATTCTTTCGCAAAAGTGAACCCTACTTTGATGATATTCTGGTTTAAGAGTTCAAACTTTAGTAAACTTGTACGGGCGCATGTAATGATTATGGTTGATCCTTCCAACAGACCCACGATCCAAGCCTAAATCATATTCGGCACATCTAGTGGAAGCTTGGGGATCAGCACGGAAATAGGCCAAAACATTTATTATGTTGTCTTCATCTGAGGTTATAGGTTTCGGTAGATGTCGTTCCGCTTTTAATTTTGATCCATTATTAATGAAATTATTTTGTAATCGTACAAACTTCCTCTTGTTCATTGGATGTAAATCAGGGTACGTTTCATTGAATTTTCTGCACGTTCTTGCTATAATTCCCTCTCATTTTCCATGAAGAATAAAAAACAATCATTAGTACCTCAAGTCACTTACGTTAAAAAACACTCAAGGTATTATTATTAACGCACTAATTGTCAAATTTTCATTATGTCATGTACTATAATGACATTTAATAGCAACCTAGATGAATATGAGAAATATAATTTGATTTTTTTAGACAATTGCTCTTATCTCGGAATTCTGGCTACTTTGGTATAGGAACATAATACATCAAATCGAAGGAAATTTAGGCATCTTTCAGGATATTTCATAATATACAGGGTGTTCCAACTAAAAAACACATTTTGAATGATCCACAGGACAAATTTCTCTATTCAGAATCCATAAACATTATCTCGATGACCTACTAACAAAGTTACAGCTTCCTAGGAATTGCAATAACGCAGAAATAAACATTTAATTCGAGCTATGTTTTTGATCCAAAATATGGAAAATAATTAATATCTCGGGAACCGTTAGAGATAGGTGTAGGTAAGTGGGGCGGAAATATCAAGAAAGTGAGGACAGATGCAAAAACGCAGTAATACTTATATAAGCGGCAACGCTGCATCGCTGAAAATATATTAAATAGATTATTATTATCATATTATTATATAAAATAGATTAAGAGCAATTACTTAACCAAACTTTCAGAACGATCTTATGTCCCGTTCTCCGTAAACGTCTAAGGTACCATCGACCATATATATATATATATATATATATATATATATATATATATATATATATATATATATATATATATATAAAAACACCTGTCCCAGCTGTAGTGTCGTGGCTAAGGGATTGCACACAGGTAGTACGATGCCAGGTGAGCTCTTGAGACCACCTGTTAAACCAACGCCTGGCTGTCTGTGGTCATGTCTCGCGGGCCAGTGCGGGGGGGGGTCTTGGCTTGACCGCCTGGACCAAGAGGAAATAACCTCGTCAAAAATTCTAAATCCAAAGTGGGAAGCCAGGCTAAGGATGCATGGCTAGTTAGAGGACTAGTCCCTACTGGCTTCAACCTTGGAGCACCGGGGGGAACTCCATTGTAACAAACCCCTTACTTCTGCATGCGGGGCTCTGCAGAAGCGGACCGACATGACCCTTGCTACTCGTGGGACCAGTTATGGACAAAGCAAAGAGTAAACCCACCGGAGGAGAGGAGGAGAAAGCCTCCACCTCTTCATCCGGGCCCCTTGAAAAAGGGAAAAAGAAAAATCGCCTGCCATTCGAGCTGCCCAAATTAGGACAGCCCGGCGGTAGAGACGATCCACTGAGGAAGGGCCTCAGTGGAGCAGGAGTGCGGAAGTACCTGCGACTCCTCCATCAGGGCCTTGCACCTGAGGAGGCCAGAAAACAGGCTCTTCAGCACCCCATCAAACCAATCCACTCAACCCCGGGAGTAACCCCGACGGGTAAGGGGAAAGGCAAGAGAGGTCCGGAGCACATCACACCTCCGGAACGGCCTCACTCAAAGAAGCCGAAGACAGCTGCGGCAAAAACCAGGCAAGCCACTGGATTTGCAGCAGCAGTCAAGGCAGGGAAGGCGACCAGGGTAGGAATATTACCCAAGGAATACCCGAAGGTTATCCTGGAAGCCGAGCGGCTCTCCTCACTAGAGGATATGCTAGTGGAAGAGATGTGCCGCAGCGAGGAGAGGGGGATCCACTTCACCGGCATTCATTTCCGTTGTGGAATGATGCTGGTAGACTGTGGATCCCAGAAATCGGCGGACTGGCTCATGAAGTCAGTGCCGACGCTCAGTTCTTGGGAGGGACCCGAGTTGGTGGCGTTGGGAGAGAATGACATCCCTAAACCCGTCACCATAACCGTGTTCTTCCCACGAAGCCTCGACATGGAGACGGAGAAAATCCTCCGACTCGTCGAGGTTCAGAACTCTAACCTCAGCACTGGAGCTTGGAAAGTTCTAAGCTCCAAGAAAGAGGGAAGTGGCAAGGTGCTCACGATTGGGATTGACCACCAATCGGGAGAAGCCCTGAAAGCAGGGGGGTGCCTAATGAACTTTCGGTTCGGGCACATTCCTGTCTCAGGACTGGGCAAGAAACCAAACCCAGTGGTGGTTTCCAGAGATGCGGAGATACCCTCCACATCCCGGAAATCTGGGGAGCAGGGAGCTCCAGTTGACTCGGGTCGAACTGGGGCTCCGACTGACTCCAAGGAGACAACCGGGGGGACGGAGAATACCTCTGCACCCCTGGAGGTTGAGGGCCAAACCCAAGAAACTTCCTCGAATTCCGGAAAGGACACCTCCCGTATGGAATTCGAGGAAGGACAGGAAGAGAGAAGGCAGGGGGATTTATAGAGGCTGGACTACCCAGCCCATCCACCCCACACAAATAACCCTTCATCTTCACGAAGGCAGCGCAGGTGAACCTGCATCACGCGAAGGGAGCTTCAGCAGTGATTGTAAGGTTATTCGCAAAGCTAAAACTGGATATTGTACTGATCCAGGAACCCTGGATCGACAAAGTAGGCCAAATCAGAGGTTTGGCCTGTAAAGACTCAATATTGATTTATGACCAGAGGCAAGTATCCCCACGTGCCTGTGTGCTCATAAGAAACAATATTAAATATATTTGTGTTTCAGAATACATGACTCGGGATCTAACTCCAATAATGGTACACCTCAATATTGGGGGCATCGACCGAGACATTGTCATAGCATCCGCTTACTTCGCTGGAGATGGGCCAACAACACCACCAGCAGAAGTGCAGGAGCTGGTACAATACTGTAACAGCAGACAACTGCCAGTCATAATAGGCTGTGACGCCAATGCGCATAACGTTATTTGGGGAAGCACGAACAACAATTCCAGAGGGGAGTGCTTACTTGAATATCTCTTAGCTAATAACCTCGAAACCCTCAATGTGGGGACAACTCCCACTTTTGTCACGAGAGCAAGAGAAGAAGTCCTGGATGTAACAATTGCTAATGTTGCTGCGAGGAGAAATGTTATAGGTTGGAAAGTGATGAACGAACCATCACTTTCAGACCATAGGATTATCGAATTCAGGATAACGGGGGAGGTTACCTCGTCGACCTCAAGCAGAAATCCTAGAAATACGGATTGGTCTATCTATAAGATCCATCTGAAGCAAAACTTGGAACAGATCGACAAGAATGGGGCAAAACACCCGCACTACGATCTGGAACAAAAAGTCGAACAGGTTAGTGCGGCAATAACTGAGGCTTTTCACTCAAGTTGTCCACTCTCGAAAGTTCGAACAAGTAAGGAAGCACCTTGGTGGAACAAGAACCTGTCAAACCTCAGGCTAGAGGTCCGTCGGCTCTTTAATAGGGCCAAAAGAGATGGTAATTGGCAGGGGTACACTGAGAAGCTTACTCAGTACAATAAGGAGATCAGGAAGGCTAAAAGGCTTAATTTTCAAGCCTTTTGTGAAAAGATCACTTCCACTCCCACAGCAGCCAGACTTCAAAAAGTCATGGCAAAGGGGGGAATAATTCCCACAATGTCGCTTAAAAAGCCAGACGGGTCATACACTGAGGGAGAAGAGGAACGATCCACTCTCCTCCTCAAAACACACTTCCCAGGTAGTGAACCCTCAATCAGTATGGACGTAGCAACTCAAATCAAGAATCCTCGCAGGGAAGATTGGGATATTGCTAAGAAAATATTTACAAAGCAACGGTTGGAATGGGCAATAAACACCTTTCAACCGTATAAATCACCAGGAGTAGATGGAATTTCCCCAGTACTCCTGCAGAAAGGAATGGAGGAGATTCTTCCCCATCTTCTGAGGATATCAAGAAGCTGTTTAGCACTGGGTCATATGCCTAAAATTTGGAGAAGGGCAAAGGTAACCTTCATACCAAAAATAGGTAAAAAAGATGCGACCGATCCTCGATCTTTCAGACCCATCTGCTTAACATCGTTTCTATTGAAAACAATGGAGAAAGTAGTGGATAACCACATAAGAACGGAGTATCTGGAGAATAAACCACTTCACAAATGTCAGCATGCTTACAGGGCGGGTAGATCAACAGAGACGGCCCTGTATCAGCTGACCGAAGTCATCCAGAGCACTCTGAATAACAAAGAAATCGCCATGTGTGCCTTCCTAGACATATCTGGGGCCTTTGACAACACAACTCACGTGTCGGTCGAAGAGGCACTCAAAAGGCGAGGGGTGAACAAAACCATTATTAAATGGATGTATGAGATGTTAAAGACGAGAATAGCTGAGACGCAGGTGGGCAATCAAACCACCTCCGTTAGGGCCACTCGCGGAACACCTCAAGGAGGAGTAATATCTCCCCTTTTATGGAGTCTAGTAGTGGATGAACTACTCCACAGGCTTACGGAGCTTGGCTTCGAATGTATAGGCTATGCAGATGACATAGTCCTAATAGTTAGAGGTAAATTCTGGAATACCTTATGCGACTTGATGCAAGAGGGCCTCAAAACTATTGAACAGTGGTGCTTGTCAGTAGGACTAAATATCAACCCAACCAAGACCACAGTAATTCCATTTACCAGGAAAAGGAAACTTCCAACTACGAAATATCTCTCTTTACAGGGAGACATCATAGGATGGAAGTCTGAAGTTAAATATCTGGGAGTAACCCTAGATAGCAAACTTCTGTGGAACAAACACTTCGAGATTACTGCCAATAAAGCAACAAAGGCCTTCATGGCGTGCAGAAGACTCGCTGGTAGGACTTGGGGTTGTAACCCAAAAATACTGCGATGGATGTACGTCATGATTGTGAGGCCTATAATAACTTATGGAGCAATAGTTTGGCATGTCAAGGCAAGGCAAACCTATACGAGGACTGCCCTCGATAGATTACAAAGGCTTGCCTGTGTCTGTATCACTGGAGCCTTGAGAACGTGCCCAACTAGAGCACTGGAGATCATTACAGATCTCACACCTCTACATCTGGTGATAGATAGAGTAGCCCATGAGGCCATTCTAAGACTATCCAGGGAAGGTACTGGCCATGAGGGAATTAGGAATCAAAGAGCCTGGTCCTCTCTGACGAACTATATCCTGTCAGCGAACCTTCCCAGTGACGAGATGATAAAGAAAACTAGCATCGAGAAAACGTTCACCACGATGCTAAGTAGAAAAGAAGATTGGGAAAGGGAGTCTACATCCCAAGCCCTTAAGAAAAATACCATCAAATGGTACACAGATGGTTCTAAAACCACGACGGGGACTGGCGCTGGAGTATTCGGGCCTGGCACCAAATGCTCACTACCGTTAGGCCGCTGTCCAAGCATCTTTCAGGCAGAAATACTTGCAATCGAAAGATGTGTGGAAATGAACCTAGAAAGAAACTATCAGAAATGTGATATAGCCATACACTCTGATAGTCAGGCTGCGATTAAAGCACTGAGCTCCCATATCATCGATTCTAAGATAGTATGGGAGTGCCGAAGAAAACTCAACAAAATCGGCAAGAATAACAAGGTCTATCTAATCTGGGTTCCCGGCCACTCCGGAATCAAAGGAAATGAAGAGGCCAACACACTTGCCAAAAAAGGAGCACAAGCTCCTTTTATTGGCCCAGAACCTTTCTGTGGCACAGGTAAATGTACCTACAAGAAAGAGTTCCAGGAGAAGGAAGAGACCGAAAGAGAAAACCTCTGGCGGAATCTTCCTGGGCTGGATCATTCCAAAAAGTTTCTTGGAAACTTTGACACTGCGAGATCTAAGAAACATCTGGATCTTAGCAAGAATATGCTACACCTGCTCACTAGATTCCTTACAGGACATTGCCGCCTCAGGAAGCACCTGTCGAGATTGGGTCTAGCAGAAAACGACGAGTGCAGATTCTGCGGGGAAGAGGAGGAAACTCCGGATCACCTGGTGACGGAATGCCTCGCAATAGCCAGCCAACGCATAAAATGCTTTGGACAAGAAACTGTCAGTAGTGAGGAAGTAATCCGCTTGAAGCCATCCCAGATACTGGAGTTCATTAGAACTCTGGAACTGGAGGGCGAGCTGTAGAAATCGAAATAGCGAGAACAGCTCTGACGGGGGGCACAATAGACCTAAAGGTCGCAGTGCATTGAAACCCCCTTTCAATCTACAATCTACAATCTATATATATATATATATGTATTTAAAATTAATATGATTATTGAAAATTAAAGTTAGTTCGTGACAGCCACAGTATATATATGCTGTAGTCCAACTCAACGGCGGCCGCCTTCGATGATAGTTTCGGAGCATCAGCTTAAGGTACGGGCACAGTATAGGTAAACACAGACCCGCCTTTGCCGCCGTGTCTCCCTTAATTACAAACGGGAGACACGAAATCGCGGTGTCCTTTGACGAAATCGCGGTGGCCTTTGACAAACAGACGACCGCAAAAAATGATGCTCCGAAACTATCATTTAAGGCGGCCGCCGTTGATTTGGACTACTGGGTATATTTATACTGTGGGTACGGGAGACACGGCGGCAAAGGCGGGCCACATCAAGGAATGGCTTGCGTTGGACTACTGTGTTTATCTACACTGTGGTGACAGCTAACCGACTTCCAAAAAAAATCATATCCCCAAAAAACATTCCCAATGTAAGACTTTTGGAGGTGAGAGCTATATTCTGCAAAACTCGACAAAAAAATCTCAAATCTTTCGCATACGCTCAGTAAGAGCTCCACACCCATACCATTTCTTATGTTTCTTTGTATACGCATTTTGCTTTAATGGTACATTTTCATCAAGTAATTCTATCGCTTCTCACCGCCCCCAAAATTCCTTCCATGACGTTGAAACATAAGTTGTTCAATTTCTTTTTCAACTCATAATAGGTTTTATAGATACTTCACGCCTTTCTAAGTCTCCTTAATACGGTGTTAGCAGTTATATGTTTTATAATATATGCGCAGGACTTGAGGATGTGATAGCTCGTCCAAAAAAATGAAAAAAAAATATATTAACTTATCCTCAGAATATACCATTTTCGAGATACAGGGTGTTGAAATTGAAAGAAAAATGTTTTTTGTGAATGTCTTGGAATCGTTTATCTTGCAGTAAACAGCTTTTGTAAGCATTTTCCACTCATAATAGGCTAAGTTTTGTGTCAGATTGTGTAGAAAACATTGGCGCTTCAAATGGGCGTTCCAAAACCGTACTTTTCCCATTAGCGTAGAAATTGTGGAGAAAAACCCCCACTACTCCTTCAAAATCTTCACCAATCATGACTTAACAACAATGTTTTTCTGACTCAAAACTTGTACGATGAACGGTTCAGGAGATCGTCGCAAAAACGTTTTTTTTTATTTCAACGCCCTGTATCTCTAAAATGGCGCATTTTAGAGAGTAAGTTAATGTAAACTTTTTTTCATATTTTTGGACCAGCTAGCACATCCTCAAGTCCTGCGAATATATTTGAAACACCCTGTATATTGAGAAATAGATCGTATTGCAATTTTGTATGTTTGGTGTGTGTAAAAATATTGCAGATCACTAACATAGTTGATTTTTTCTCCCATATAGAACCCTTAAAACTTGACCATATAGTTAAATATACACATGTAGTTCGTAGAAACGAATAAAAGTTCAAATGAAATATTATTTCTATTTTATTTCATCTTCTTTTCCAAGACGGAATATAGTGCATTCATTTCAAGTATGTATGTAAGGTGGTAAGGTAGTGACAATTTTATCACTTAAAGTGAGCAGGTGAGTGACTGGAAATGCTAGTCCATATTTAGTGGAACTATGGGTTATGAATATAATACGTCAAGTAGTAATTTCATGGACGGAATTTTGGGGGCGGTGAGAAGCGATAGAATTACTTGATGAAAATGTACCATTAAAGCAAAATGCGTATACAAAGAAACATAAGAAATGGTATGGGTGTGGAGCTCTTACTGAGCGTATGCGAAAGATTTGAGATTTTTTTGTCGAGTTTTGCAGAATATAGCTCTCACCTCCAAAAGTCTTACATTGGGAATGTTTTTTGGGGATTATAATAACAACAACTTGATATGTGTGTATGCGCAAGGTGATTTACGGTCGGTGGTACTAGAAGTTTAAATAGAATAGGAGTAATACCTAGGGTACTTAATACTCAGTAACTCGAAAATAAGTAAAAAAGGAAGATACTCTCTTCGGTATGGTATTCTTTTACGAACCATAAAGAAGCTCTGTTATACTCATCAAAACACATTCCCTCTTTAAAAACAGTTCCTGTTTTAGGATTTTCAGTCCCTTATTCTACGAAGCACATCGAGACAGATAGATATATATTCTGGGAGTACCTACCAATTACTAAAAAAAGAGAATATTTCTCTTCTCCTTTCTATCGTTATTTTTCGAGTTACAGAGTACCTACTAAAAGTTGCCGTGTAAATCCAAATATGCATGATTTTCGTGCATTCTGACAATACTTTCAGCAGATACACTAACAGACATTAATAAAGTAATGGAACATTCAAATAAATCCTGTGGACCATTTTCTTACAACACTTAACGTATCATAGTCCTTGAATCACCCTGTATAGTAGTGTATAGTCTAATGTAACCGTATAAATTCTTCACATTTACTCTGTAAACAACTCAGCGATTAAAATGAAAGCGTACGTACCTTCGGAAATGATTTATTTTGGTCTCTGTCACAAACATCGGCGCTGGAGTTTTCATAATAATAATAATACCTATAGGTATAAAGAGAATGAAATATACATTTCATGTGTCGTCACTTTAAAATACAAGCAACACTGTGCGAGAAAATACCTACAAGAGATATATTTCACAATTCTAAAGATAGATAATTAGCATCTTGAAATTAGATACAAAAAGAATTACATTTTTGTTGAGAATAAGATATATACAATACCTACATACTTAAGCAGTTCCCGGAAAACCCTTGGTTTATATTGAAATTATACCACAGAATATATGTTCCGCGATGATACTGCTTAATACTAGAACCACAGAATATATAACCAACCAGAAGGCTAACAGAGAGAGAGGTCGTCAGGTAGTTTTCGGCCTTCGTTTATATATTCTGTGCTGGAACCCTTGTCAGCTGATAGCTATACACTATTTGAGTGATTAATTCTGTCATGAAGCCACTTTTGAGAATATATAATCTATACAGCCTATTCCGAAATATAAATCATTAACCTAGCCAGGGTAAAAATGGACGCAATATAGGAATATGACATAATTTAAGCCTGGCCAGGCTAATGGTTTGTATTTAGGAACAGACTGATATTATAGTAGAACATAATGTCACTTCAGGTTGTATCAATAGGTAACTGGAAATATAATCAGCGTGTTCCTAAATACAAACCATTCACCTGACCAGGCCTAAATTATTTCATCTATCATGGTTATATTCCTATACTGAGTCCATATATCTGTCAATTTACGACGGCCATTTTAACCCTGGCCAGGCCAATGGTTTGTATTTCGGAATAGCCAGAATATTCGTGAACCAAGATGAAAAATTATAGTACATAAGACTACTCACAAGATTACTAAGAGAAAAAAATAAATGAGTTAGCTCCGAAATATGAAAACACTCGATAATTACTACAGTACAAGACATTCTTTGTTTTGATATAAGTGAATATTATATATATATATATATATATATATATATATATATATATGTAAACGAGATGTATCATAATACATTTTTGCTGCTTTTTCTTTGCTTTATAGTAGGTGCTCTGGGCAGATTTTTTTACAGAAATTCTATAAAAATCGTTAGAGCCGTTTTCGCACCATAGTCTTGAGCGAAATACGTATCTCAGCTATTACCCAGCAATCAGCGCGAGCAGGATAATACGGGTGATTTTAGTCATTTTCAAAAGCAGTTTCCTCTGGGACAATAATTGTATTGTTCACGTACACCAGTCATCCATGTATCTTATTCCTAAGAACAGGATGGACGACGACCGATGGTCAAAGTGGGCGAAGAACGAAACAACAAATTCCACAAGACATACCAATCGACTAAACGATGGTGTGAATCTCGGACAACAATATCACAGGTGGCATAATATAGCGAAAAATCAAGAAGGGTAAAAGGGGATCGGAAAATACATGTGTATATTATCTCGCGGCGACAAAGAAAACCTGTGCTCGAACACATTCAGATCAAGAGTTGATCGGTCTGCTATGCGGTTTGATTCACCAGATAGCCGTATAGTGATTTTCGCTTAAAAATATTTTTTACAAAAAATTGGACCGACGTTATAGTTGATGCACTGAAAAGTATAAAATAATATTACTTCTATTGGTGATAGTACTTTTGAAGTTGTGCAGTTGCAGTTAGATTGATAGCTTTTGGCACCAACTTCACAAGTACCATCACCAATAGAAGTAATATTATTTTATACTTTTCAGTGCATCAACTATAACGTCGGTCCAATTTTTTGTAAAAAATATTTATTTTACACTTTTGAGTGTAACATTAGTCCCGAAAATCGTTGAACGTTCACTATACCATATCAATGAAGATAATACTTATCCTATTACCCACGTATATTCCTTGCATGTAGTGGTTATTATTGAGATCTCAGAACATCGCGGCGGAAATACGCTTGAATATTTTAGTTGTTACCATTTAACACCGATTTAACTCGAAAACCGTAATTCTAAGGAAAAAATGTTCATTATAAATGTTGCTACAAATAATTATATCTTTCATGTAGTATCGAAAAATTTTCAATTTTCGAAAGAAATTGTCCTCTCCACATAGCAATAATACATATTTAACATGCGTCTATCTCGAAAACCGTAACACTTTTGAAAAAATGTTCAATTTAAACGTTTCCGGATATTGTCCTATCTTTAATTATACCAACTCAGATTTTCGATTTTCGAGAAAATTCGCCCCCACCACCCCTTCGGGGGCGGTTTTCGGAGGGAAGGAGATTTCGGATTTGCGTTTTTATGAATATGGGACCATTTCTCAATCCCCTTCTTTCAAATGAATCCAAAATCATCAAAATCGGAGATCGTCTACTATATAAAAGGCGCGCACGAACCAAAAAAAAAAAAAAAAAAAAAAAAAAAAAAAAAAAAAAAAAAAAAATAAAGCAGACAGTCGAATTGTATACCTCCTCCGTTCGGGGTTCGTCGGTCAAAAATATAGATTACTGCCGGTGGCGTCCCCGTCACTTGCGTGCGGACGCTGCATTGGATTTCGCCACAATCTATATTATAATATCTATCTTTTTTGCTGACGTTTGTCTAAAGACTGCAAGCTTGACGGTACACACATACTTATTAGTGCAAAATCTGATGAAATAGGTCGTAGATTTTTAAGTTTTTTATTTTGTTGTCATCAGGACGCTTTATTAACTGTGCTAACGGGCTAGTTAGCTGACAGATGATATTGAATTATAAATTCAATTTTCAACATTCAATATCTGATCGATTGGGCACCAAAAAGCATATGCAACAGAACGTTTTGGCTAATTGGTAACAAATAATTAACAATGTAATTACTAATTAATGATTCAGGCACAAACAAAAAGAACCGCAGCACAAACAAGCACAAACGATTCACTAACGAATGGTAACGAGAGAAATATATATTTTTGCAAATTTGTGTTGAATATTCAGAAATATATCAGGAATTTCTTCTGAAAATGTATTATATCTCAAATGAGGCAAAAATGTGAGTTGTGTCCGCGAGAACATTGCATACTACTTAAGATTTGGATTTTTTTCTGAAGACTAAGTGAAACCTTATATTTTGTTTTATTTTTTCACAGTTTTATGCTAAGTTGTTTCGACTGTATGCTTGAGACCGCTTAGCCGAATGTTCTTGTGTGATTGAGTAAAAAACAACCATCCATACAAACTTTCACACATACAGTGCTTTTGAAAAGTAACGAATACATTCATTATTTCTGAAATTAAGAGTCCGAAAAAATCTTCTGCAACGACAATTTTGTTTTAAATAAAGGTACTTTTTGACATACGACTCATATTATGACATAATCTTTATCAGAAATATGACGTCATCGACAATTTTCTTAAAAGGCGACACCTAATTTCGACCATGCCAATTGAGAGAGCGTGTCATGCTACGTACACATCGTCAAAAATATAATTACATTAGCGTATGTAGGTTATATAAAAAATTAAAGTACAATTTTACTAAATTTAATGATAATGATTAATTTTATCATTTTTTATAAAATGACAGAGTCACTCCTCAATAAACAGTTCCAACACATTGCTTTTGCCCAACAAAAGATAAGAAATATATATAAAAAACATACTTTGTCGCTAAGGCTACCGTCAGTCAACCATAATTTTTGACGATCCGTACGTAGAATGACATGCTCTTTCAAATGGCATGATCGAAATTGGGTTTGGCCATTTAAATGAATTGTCGATTACTTCATATCTCGAAAAACGATTATGTCACAAATATGGGTCGTATGTCAAAAAGTGCTTTTGTTTAAAACAAAATCGACGTGGCAGAGATTTTTTTCGAAAAACTCTCAGTTTGTGAAATAATGAGTTTATTTGTTCATTTTCGAAAGCACTGTACAATATTAGTATAGATATATGGGATGTTACGAAATTTGTAAACATCATAGAGGTAGCATTTATGTAGCTATTTGGTGCCAAAAACGATCATACAAATTTGTAGGTAGAATTTCTTAACGGGCATGTTCGAAAAAGTAGATCCAAAATCAATCAAACTTTAAAAAAAATCTCCAAAAGTAGCCATTGACTAAATGCCATTAAAAATATATTTAAGGTATGACCTGTCCCTACAACTTTTGTCTCAGGCATTTTTCTCTAAAAGTGAAAAAAAAAATAAAAATTATAAAAATTTAAAACCATGAAATGTACCCATCCGCTAGATACGAGCCGTCGAATTTTTTTATTATTATTATTTATCGCATCAAAAATTTCGATTATTAGCGAACATTGAATGAACCTTACAGTTTATTTTTAATATCTATAATATTAAGAAAGGCTGTAATATTGGGCCTAAGTCTGTCTCCAGATGTCCCTGAAACTTGTAGATATTTCTCTTTGGAGCAAAATGTGGACAATCAACAAGTATATGTTTGATTGATAATTTTTCGTAGCAAGTTTTGCACATGAGTATCTACGATTTTGTTACACAGGAGGTAGTTGTGGGTGAGCCGGGTGTGACTGAGGCATCAGCGGGTTAGGCGAACTTGGTCACTGCGATGTTTAGGTAGGTTTTGTCATGGTTTCACTGAAGATTTCACTTAGTGGAGTTTAGAGGTAGATTCCCGCTAGCGATTTTGCCACGGACACTGTTAACTAAATTTTATCGTTACGATAATGACTAGTCACTACTTGAGATATCGTTGCGGAATTAATATTGATTATGACCTCTTTTGCTTTTCTCTCCACTTCTCAGTTTTCCATTACCTCAATATGTGATGGGATCCAAATGCATTTAATGAGTTTCTTCTTCTATTCTACTATGTGGAACTGTTTTTTTGATAGAACTATGACTGGATGAGAAGGGTATATCTCTTGTAGAATGCCAGCAAATCGGTCAGGATAAAAAAATTCTATACCTCACATGAATTGTATTATATTGTAACGTTTAACCCTGCACTAAACGGTGTGGAAGTTCAATTGATTAAATCACTCGATAGTTTGCCTTCAAACGTTTATTTTCGACACTTGGTGGAAACATAGCGTTTTAGTACTTTTTGACCGACGAACCCCGAACGGAGGAGGTATACAATTCGACTGTCTGCTTTATTTTTTTTTTTTTTGGTTCGTGCTCGCCTTTTATATAGTAGACGATCTCCGATTTTGATGATTTTGGATTCATTTGAAAGAAGGGGATTGAAAAATGGTCCCATATTCATAAAAACGCAAATCCGAAATCTCCTTCCCTCCGAAAACCGCCCCCGAAGGGGTGGTTGGGGCGAATTTTCTCGAAAATCGAAAATCTGAGTTGGTATAATTAAAGATAGGACAATATCCGGAAACGTTTAAATTGAACATTTTTTCAAAAGTGTTACGGTTTTCGAGATAGACGCATGTTAAATATGTATTTTTGCTATGTGGAGAGGACAATTTCTTTCGAAAATTGAAAATTTTTCGATACTACATGAAAGATATAATTATTTGTAGCAACATTTATAATGAACATTTTTTCCTTAGAATTACGGTTTTCGAGTTAAATCGGTGTTAAATGGTAACAACTAAAATATTCAAGCGTATTTCCGCCGCGATGTTCTGAGATCTCAATAATAACCACTACAAGCAAGGAATATACGTGGGTAATAGGATAAGTATTATCTTCATTGATATGGTATAGTGAACGTTCAACGATTTTCGGGACTAATGTTACACTCAAAAGTGTGAAATAAATATTTTTTACAAAAAATTGGACCGACGTTATAGTTGATGCACTGAAAAGTATAAAATAATATTACTTCTATTGGTGATGGTACTTGTGAAGTTGGTGCCAAAAGCTATCAATCAACTGCAACTGCACAACTTCAAAAGTACCATCACCAATAGAAGTAATATTATTTTATACTTTTCAGTGCATCAACTATAACGTCGGTCCAATTTTTTGTAAAAAATATTTATTGTCACAACTTACCACCTTGACAATCACCTTTCACTGATAAAACTACTATCGACTTATGACTTGAATGCTGAATGATTACATATACTGTCTCTGACGCAGTTTTATATAGAGCTGAATTTTGACATGACATCGATCGAGATTGTCCTATGATTATTCTAGACGATTGTCAAATTGACAATACTGTGACGAAATGTTCTTCACATACAGGTTCTGGAAGGTTCTGGAATAGAATGAATTTACTAATTATAGAAGTAATTAAAGAAACAACTGCAGCAAATAATATAGATATCAAAACACATAATAACCGTGAGTAAGTAATATACTTAACACTATATATAAATCTTACACGCTGAGGTCTATATCAAATCTAAAAGATTTAAATTCGTGGATGATTATTTGATTGTAATCTATTGCTTTTATTATCTACACACATAGGGTCACAGTTTATACCTAACAAGCATTAATCAATTTTTTTCTTGTCTCTCAAAGAACCCTTTGATTCAGCACAAAATTATCTCCCAGTAACGATTACAAGCTTAAAGGAATAAATCAACATTAGCATTGTGCATTATACATTAAACGGGCTCCGTTATTTATGACCCTAGATTTTTCCTGCGTATTATTTGAGTGCTTTGAATACTATAGCCATTTTTCAATAAATAAACAACTGCGATAACAAATACAGATATTCAGATAATAGTGAAGGGCACTATGGGTAAATTATTCCTCAGAAATGGCTGAATGGAGAGGTTCAAATTACAAAGTAATATTTTTCAATCTAAATCAAACGTTAGGCCAGAAATTTATTTAAACAAGGGTCTTTAAATTTAGAAAGAATTGGCTGACCACAATTATACTGCTTCTGTTGTTACTTCTGATTGAGCAGATATTTCAAAGTATGCAGAAATTGGAATCTATGTGTTGTAATCATTATTCCAAACACTATAAAAATCAAAATCAAATGAAACGCCTGCGTTTAGAATGTTACACAGCAGCTATACCCCTGAAAATGTGTCGAACAATGCTTTTTATTTTGTCAACCAAATCTCAAATGATGAGCTTGGCTGTACTAAATAAGTATGATTTCATAATGTTGCCATATTGAGGGTGTCGGTCACGCCTACTGATCTGAAATATTTGTCGGACAAATGTTGTTTGACTTTATGGCATCATGCGTTTCGTGAAAATAGAGGATTATGCAAACTTGTTTTTACAATGACCAAGGACCAACACTAATATATAAAGATCTGGACAAACGAAGAAAGGGATGAAATCGAATTGTAAACAACCTCCTTCTTATAAATCGTTCAAAAAATCTACTGCGTAAACACACTGCGACCTGTGCATACTCCATTTCTCCTTTAAGCTTCCTCTGTTTTATTAAAAATCCATGCCATACACACATAACTTGCAATATGGGCCTTAATATCTTCTTGGCATTGGAGGGTGGTGGTTCATACAACTTTTGATGGTGCTTCGAGAGGAAAAGAGTCCCTGCTGCTGTGTGTTGGGCTTTTCCCATAAAGATAAGCAATAATATATATCGCTGGCGCGCATTTCATAATATAGAGCAGAGTAAGTAGATGGCGTTCGAGGTTGGTTTTATTTTCATTATCTTTAAAACGTTTTCGCCATGCATCATCAGACTGGGTAGCGGCCAAAATCTTGGTGGCACGTCCAAAGGGGATGGGGTCCTCACTTGAACTGGATATATATATATATATATATATATATATATATATACGAGGGCCTTGGCAGTAGTCACTTGCTCAAAAAAGCGAAATGGTAACATAGTGTACAGATTATATGTTGAATATTCACTTGTGAATGAAATCATTCGCAACTCACGAATATCACGCTATCACGGGGTAATTTTCTATGTCAATCAAAGCTGCGACATCTGTATTTCAACACAAGTCCGGCACATAAATACGACACTTCCCAAAAATGTGAGAGCGTCTGGAAGCTTCTGATTTCCCAATACTGGGATGCTTTTATTTATTACTTAGTGAAGACGTTTTTTAAAATTAAATTCTTTTGACATTTCTCAGTATAGGTATCACAGACAATATTATTGAATTGTACGTTAGGAATCGTATTGAAGCTTTATCGTCCCATTATGGAGAATTAACTATCATTACTGGTGGGAATCTCAAATTTGAATTTATTCTAGACTTTGATAGGTCGGCAAATTTAATATAACTTATATAAGTATTAAGCAAACGAACATTGATTAAGATTATTTATTTCTTACTATGTTCTATATAACACAACTTGAAATACTGCATTTTTTCTAAATAATATCGTTGGGTTTCTTCCAGGGCTGAACCTTGAAAGGCTGCTTCAATTGACATAGATATGTCTTGTCTAAAACAAATATCATTATTGGGTATTGTTGGGATTTGGTCCGAGGTATCTCCAGAAAGCTTTCAGTGTAAACAAGGATTTATTTTGCAAAATTACAAAACAGTTTCTTCGAATCCGAGTACAAAAAAGGTACCTGTCGAGTCGAAGTTTACATTAGAAACTGGTCTTATCAACTGCTATTTTTACATAAACAATTTGAATAATTTAAATGATTAATTACAATATTAATGAATTTAGGCAACAAATTATTAACAGGGATTTATAAAATAACTTTTTCTGTAAGAATAATTATGACATGTGCGACGACAGCTTTTCAACTCAAAAAAATAAACATTATATATAAAATTAGATTATACCTTTTTTGTTCTTTCGATATTACTTGTTTTGACAATCAAAACTCAATTCAATTTCGTTCTCGATTAACAATAATATTTAAACAATTCGCAGATGTAATTTTGAGCCCTCTTCCTCGTCTTTCTGACTTTTGTGTATTCTCTATTTTAATGTTATGTATCACTAGGAAATAGTCGGATTTGCTGCCAACTCTGTTTACATTTTTATTCTTAGTGATTTCATTTCTACCAACTGAATTTAAATTCAAATCTCGACAAGTTTATTATTTTTAAACAATTCTTTATTTTTCTCAACAGGTATAGTCCTTGGGCCCGGGCCTAAGTTTATTCACTGCTCTTTTAAGACGTCGAATATTGCTTCATTATATTGTGTAGGAAAAGTTTTATTTTTGAAAGTTCTGGGATATGGGGCATTTTCCTTCAAGGCTTTTCACTTGACTTTAATGCTACGAATAACATCTACAGAACGAAAAAAATTTGGACAATGCTATCGAAAAAATATTTTTTGTGACGGGAAAAAAGTTTGACATTTTATCTCTGTTGACAGATGACAAAGTATCACTTTTTTCCCTGGTAGATCAATGCAAACTGTAGTTTGCAGACGTGAGAGCGGTATCTCTCACTTCTGGCTACAGAAGCATTATTTACAGAAAAATGTTGGATTCTCAAGGTCACGTAATGGTTTTTCCCGATTATTTAAAAAATATGGCTTGAAATTAACGAGATATTGTATTTAATACAATCATACAATGATTAGTAATCATTTGAAAATGTTTTCAACTCGTAAAAGGCTGTAATAATTATAATATCAATATATGTAAAACCAAATAGACGGATTTCACAATTTATTATTTTCAAGACTCCACGGTGTTGCCGATGCTAAAATTTTACCTGTTCTTAAATACCTCTGTAATATAGATATCGGATAAATACCTAAGTGAAACTAACAAATTAATTATGATCATAATTTTGAAATCATTTATTATTTAAAAAGCATGCAAACTACTTCGCTCTTATTCGAAAGTGGTATATTTTTAACGCATTAATAATATTTGTCAAACGTATACTCCAACTAAATGGCAACAATCAGGTAGAGGTTGCAGTAGCAGAGAACAGAGACGTATATATGTATGTATATATATATATATATATATATATATATATATATATATATATATATATATATCATTTAATACATCTATTGACTAAGAGATGGCATAGCGATCGTACGCTGTGCCTTAATAATTATTATTAATATTTGCCATATACCTAGGTAAATTTCTTCTAACATTGCCTACTCGTGCATACATTTTTTTGGTTTTTAATTTTGGTTTAGATCACACGATATAGCTTTTTTATAATTAGACGCGGACCGCTGTTGATAAATATCTAGGTACATTTCAGGTTATGAAATACAAGGTGGGAGATTAGTAGTGCGTGGGTATTCGGACGATTACGGGATTATTGTAAAGATTATGAGAAAATGTTTATAAAATATAACATATTTTCAATTATACCGGGTGTTTCTAAATAGTTGGAACTCTACACAACTTTGTTTTTTCTTATGGAATGTTTATAGGTAATTTTAATTATTTCTCAGATCAAAATGGAAAAATAATGTCAGTTTATTGATATGACTTTATGTTATGTTATAGATAATATTTTATGAGATATTAATTATTATTAATCCAAAGGGTGAGAGAGTCAGTATGTAGTTACTCGCGATTTCACATTTTTTTTTAGTATATCTATATTCATGTCCCCAATAATAATGGTAATGTTGGTACCATTATCAATGTTCCGCAAATATGCTTCAAAATCTGTAACATTGCATTTCATTTCTTGGCAAGCGCTGAAAAGAAAGATCGTTACGCTAGATACAAAAATGTTTAAAAATGAGTTTTTCTAAATGGAAAACCCTGTACCTATATTATAAAATATCCTGTAAGATGCCTAAATTTCCTTCGACTTTATTATCATGTTCCTATACCTAAGTAGCCAAAATTCCGAGATAAGATCAATTTTCAAAAAATCTAATTATATTTCTCATATTCATCTAGGTTGATATTAAATGTCATCATAGTACATGACATAATGAAAATTTGACAATTAGTGCATTATTAATAATACCTTTGAGTATTTCTCAACGTGACTTGAAATGAATGAAATAACAATACAAACGAAGTTCTAATAAAATTGTTTATTCTTCAAGGAAAATGTGTAGAAACTATCGCAACAACGTGCAGAAAATTAAATGAAACGTACTCTGATTTACATCCAATGAACAAGAGAAAGTTTGTACGATCACAAAATAATTTCATTAATTATCTGTTAAAGTTTAGAAAACGTTCACAATTAGTTTTCAAAATGCCGATCACTGGCTTTCAAACATTTCAATGTCCGTTTATTTGTAGATATAGTTGTAGGCCTCCTTATTTTACTGGCATCTAGTTCTTCAATGCAGTTGATTACTCGTTGGCGTAGATCTTGTTTACTGTGTACTGGTGTCATGTATACTTTTGTCTTCAAATGACTCCACAAGAAAAAATCAAGTGACGCGAGATCGGTTGATCTCGCAGGCCAATGCCACGGACCCAAACGTCTGAACTAGCGATCGTCGAACATTTCAAACAACTCCGGTGTTACTTCCCCAGTGCAATGAGCCGGTGCTCCATCCAGCTGAAACCAACTGCTACGATACTCTTCCAATGACAGATTGTCCAAGAAGTCGTTCACAACTGACCTTAGAATTTCCAGATATTTCTCAGAATTCAACGGTTCATCGTAAATAAGAAAACTTATTCGGTGATCCTTTTGCAAATTACGTTGAAACTAAACTTCTCCTGAAATCCCATTTCCTTGACAATATTTGGATTTTGATCAGCCCAGAAATGCTCGTTCCTTCTATAAAAAATTCCTTCTCTGGAAAATTTTGATTCGTCTGTCTAGATATTTTTTTTTGAATTCAGGATCTTCTTGGATGCGAAATAGGATTCTTTCGCAAAAGTGAACCCTACTTTGATGATATTCTGGTTTAAGAGCTTAAACTTTAGTAAACTTGTACGGGTGCATGTAATGATTATGGATGATCCTTCGAACAGACCCACGATCCAAGCCTAAATCATATTCGGCACTTCTAGTGGAAGCTTGGGGATCAGCACGGAAATAGGCCAAAATATTTATTATGTTGTCTTCGTCTGAGGTTATAGGTTTCGGTAGATGCCGTTCCGCTTAATTTTGATCCATTATTAATGAAATTATTTTGTAATCATACAAACTTCCTCTTGTTCATTGAATGTAAATCAGGGTACGTTTCATTGAATTTTCTGCACGTTCTTGCTATAATTCCCTCACATTTTCCATGAAGAATAAAAAACAATCATTAGTACCTCAAGTCACTTACGTTAAGAAACACTCAAAGGTATTATTAATAATGCGCTAATTGTCAAATTTTCATTATGTCATATACTATGATGACATTTATTAGCAACCTAGATGAATATGAGAAATATAATTTGATTTTTTTAGACAATTGCTCTTATCTCGGAATTCTGGCTACTTAGGTATAGGAACATAATACATCAAATCGAAGGAAATTTAGGCATCTTTCGGGATATTTCATAATATAAAGGGTGTTCCAACTAAAAAACGCATTTTTAAACCTTTTTGTATCTAGCAGTAAAACCACTCATTTTGAATGATCCTGTATAACGCAGGACAAATTTCTCTATTCAGAATCCATAAACATTATCTCGATGACCTACTAACAAAGTTACAGCTTCCTAGGAATTGCAATAACGCAGAAATAAACATTTGATTCGAGCTATGTTTTTGATCCAAAATATGGAAAATAATTAATATCTCGGGAACCGTTAGAGATAGGTGTAGGTAAGTGGGGCGGAAATATCAAGGAAGTGAGGACAGATGCAAAAACGCTGTAATACTTATATAAGCGGCAACGCTGCATCGCTGAAAATATATTAAATAGATTATTATTATTATATTATATTATTATATAGAATAGATTAAGAGCAATTAATTAACCAAACTTTCAGAATGATCCTATGTCCCGTTCTCCGTAAACGTCTAAGGTACCATCAACCATATATATATAAAAAAAATCCATATCCCCAAAAAAACATTCCCAATGTAAGACTTTTGGAGGTGAGAGCTATATTCTGCAAAACTCGACAAAAAAATCTCAAATCTTTCGCATACGCTCAGTAAGAGCTCCATACCCATACAATTTCATATGTTTCTTTGTATACGCATTTTGCTTTAATGGTACATTTTCATCAAGTGATTCTATCGCTTCTCACCGCCCCCAAAATTCCTTCCATGACGTTGAAACATAAGTTGTTTAATTTCTTTTTCAACTCATAATAGGTTTTATAGATACTCCACGCCTTTCTAAGTCTCCTTAATACGGTGTTAACAATTATTTTCATTAAGTTTAAATATACAGGATGTTTTATAATATATGCGCAGGACTTGAAGATGTGATAGCTCGTCCAAAAAAATTAAAAAAAAATATATTAACTTATTCTCTAGAATGCACCATTTTCGAGATACAGGGTGTTGAGATTGAAAGAAAAAAATTGTTTCTTGTGAATATCTTGGAATCGTTTATCTTGCAGTAAACAGCTATTGTAAGCATTTTTCACTCATAATAGGCTAAGTTTTGGGTCAGAAATTTTTTGTATTAAGTCATAATTGGTGAAGATTTTGTAGGAGTAGTGCGTGTTTTTCTCCCCAATTCCTACGCCAATGGAAAAATTACAGTTTTGATATGCCCATTTGAACCGCCAATGTTTTCTACACAAAAAAACACTATTGGTCGTGAGCTTTGAAGTCGAAAGTTTTCGAGAAAAATCATTTTTATGTTTATAGGTTACGATCAACAGTACCTTTTTGGTGTAGAAAACATTGGCGCTTCAAATGGGCGTTCCAAAACCGTACTTTTTCCATTAGCGTAGAAATTGTGGGGAAAAAACCCCACTACTCCTTCAAAATCTTCACCAATCATGACTTAACAACAATCTTTTTCTGACTCAAAACTTGTACGATAAACGGTTCAGGAGATCGTCGCAATAACGATTTTTTTTAAATTTCAACGCCCTGTATCTCGAAAATGACGCATTTTAGAGGGTAAACTAATGTAAAATTTTTTTCATATTTTTGGAAGAGCTAGCACATCCTCAAGTCCTGCGAATATATTTGAAACACCCTGTATATTAAGAAATAGATCGTATTGCACTTTTGTATATTTAGTGTGTGTAAAAATATTGTAGATCACTAACAAAGTTGATTTTTTCTCCCATATAGAACCCTTAGAACTTGACCATATAATTAAATATACAGATGTAGTTCGTAAAAATGAATAAAAGTTCAAATGCAATATTATTTCTGTTTTATTTCATCTTCTTTTCCAAGACGGAATATAGTGCATTCATTTCAAGTATGTATGTCAAGGTAGTGACAATTTTATCACTTAAAGTGAGCAGGTGAGTGACTGGAAATGCTAGTCCATATTTAGTGAAACTATGGGTTATGAATATAATACGTCAAGTAGTACTTTCATGGACAGAAATTTGGGGGCGGTGAGAAGCGATAGAATCACTTGATAGAAATGTACCATTAAAGCAAAATGCGTATACAAAGAAACATAAGAAATTGTATGGGTGTGGAGCTCTTACTGAGCGTATGCGAAAGATTTGAGATTTTTTGTCGAGTTTTGCAGAATATAGCTCTCACCTCCAAAAGTCTTACATTGGGAATGTTTTTTTGGGGATATATATATACACTAAGAAGCTCTGTAGACAGGAGATTCAACTTTCTATTCAAAACCATGTGACGCTCTGACTCCGCAAACGACGGCAGGGTCGTGGCCTATTAGAATCGGGTATGCGCGCTACATTAGTGCGCACGTGTCATGTGCCTTTGATGTATTTTTAAATTCAAATTCATGTCAAGGAAAATCTTATTGTTTGACATTTTTTCAGTGTTTATTAGTTTTCAACTTTATATTATGGCTCACGTTTGTTGCATTGAATAATGTTTTTGCAAGTCGGAGAAATATAACAGTAGAACTAATGGCATTTTGTTTAAGAAAATCTTCTTCATATCAGTATTTTTGTTTATTGTAATGAATAGTTAATAGTTACCTGCAGAATTCTCAAAAATATCTTACGTGGTTTGATGTTGCGGTCATCATTTCAAATATGTCAAAAAAGGTAGAGCAGCTATGAAAAAAATATTTATTTGAGATCTGCATATCGAGGACAGATGCTTTGATCCAAATAATTCTATAAAAATATTGAAAGACGGTGTCGAAGAGAAAGATATTAAGTGCATATTGAGCAAGAACGACAATACGAGTTTAGAACCTATTATGAAATGCACAATCCCATAAAGACAAGAAACACTACTTAAATATTACTACCAATTCAATACCCTATACAACGATTTTACTTTTATGAGAATAGATAATTAAAGCAGATCTTATCACTATAACAATTCTTATGCGTTATGCTAACCAAACGATTTTCATACCTATATTATAATACGAGGAGGTCATTTGCTATCTGTTCATATTTCGCATAATCGCCGCTCTACCACATTTCAAGTCACTCCATAGACAAAAAAGTCGCCCACTTTTTAATGATATTTTTTTTTCTGGAGCCCGTTTTATATTGCAGTTCAGCGCGCCTTGTTTCATGTACACTCAAGCATCAAGTTTCAAATATAGCATGTTTTACAAGCAATCATCAATAGTCAATGTAATTTTCTAAAAGCTTATGTTGATCTTCACGCATTCTAAAAGCTCAATTATCTAACCTTATTTGAATTATACTATTTCACTTCACAGAGAGAGGAGACAGAGAACGTAGATAAAATATAAAAAGGCTGTTCGAGCAGTAGTTTGCACGGTTTGATAACTGTTTAAAATGCGCATGTGCGGTTTGAAATAGTTTCCAAGTGGTTTGGGATTTTGTTGCTCGAACACCAAACTGCAGTTTGCAAACTACCCCTTCCACTTTCTTACAATTTGGTCGTCATAGAACAAATGACTATGCCGATAGATATGTTTTATGACCAAAGATAAGAGAGAACATCAATGAAAGACTGATGGGCAAAACAAGGGTTTAGCTTAGGACTGTGGTAGTGTTCTCTGAAAGGGATTTCTCCATAGACATCTGAACACCTAGACCAAGCATTTCATTCATAACATGTATCTAAAGACGATCTGTTATTGTTAGAGAATTGTTTTGGTATTTTCCATGTGTAAGAGAGAGACAAAATTTTCCTATAGGAAATTTTGGCAACAGTGTACCTGTGTAAAAGCGTATAAATGTGTAAAACGTAGTAGCAGCACTCAAATTATGAATGGACAATATTCCGACTAGCGACGAGAGTCGATGAATTCATACGGATGCCTAAATTATATATTCCTGTGTTGCCGCACTTAACTCAGTCGATCGATATCGATTCATGATCCTCTTATTTCACAAATGAAAAATAATTATTTCGTGTTGTAAAATATAAATTTGGTACATAATTTAATCTGCAGGTGTGTCTGAATAATCAATTGTAACTATTACAACGACCACCTTTTAATTACGTCTGAGTGTATTTGATTATTACTTTATAAATCAGAAGTTGCCATGAAAAATAAGAAGTTTGGCAAATATGTTAATCGTATCGGGCGGACACGAACCATTATGGACCAGAAGAATAATGGTCTTGAGATGTTGGATCGTTCTAAAAGAGGCTATGCGTGGTCTAGGTGTTCAGATGTCTATGGATTTCTTCAACAACAGAGAACACTATACTCGAAGAAGAAGGCGCTTCAACTGCGCCTGTCTCAAACTGAGTCCGGACTAGTTTGGAAATCGTCAAACTACTGCTCGAACATCTTACTAGTAGTTGGGAATAAATTATTTCATCCTAAATTGAATTGCGCAGGCGTGTGACGGTTTTTGACTGGTTTGAACCGCTGCTCGAACACCCTTAAGATACGGAGACAGAGAAGACACATGGAGGTGCGCACTTTCGTTATGCGCAAACCCGATTTTTAGGCCACGACCCTGCCGTCGTTCACAGCGTCACCCCCTCCTCAGGTGTTATATCTCCTGTTTAAATAGCTTCTCAATATACACATAAATATAAATCAAATCACAGAATTAAATTGACAGATATATCATTACTTTAAAGTGTTTTCTTAGCAACGCATGTCTAATTGTCGCCTACCACTTTAAAACTTCAAATTTCAATTCGATAATTCTCTGACTTTAATATCCTAACTTAATTATTATAAACGCAAAAGTAAGTTTGTTTGATACGCTTTCACGCCTAAGCCAATGAACTAATTTTGATAAAATTTGGTACAGAGATAGACTAGCCCTTTGGAAAGAAGATAGGCTACCTTTTATTATCTGTGGGACTCTATGTGGAGGGTTGTATATTTCTGCACTCCATAGCTGGATCTTCTTATCATGTATGTTTGTAGAATTTATTGGAATGATCTGGTAGTGGCTGTAAGTGTAACTGATCCTTCTAGATGGAGGGTTCTATACCTGTAATACCCAAAGAAATATCTCTGAGCTCTATAGCTGTATTTTCGTGGATTTTTCGATATTTTTGTGTGTAGTATGTCACTGGACTGTTTTGTGGGAGTCTGCCGGTACGACTGAGACTTAAAGGTGGAGAGTTCCATTCCGGAAATCTCTAAGACATATGTAGGAGACATTCTCATTTTTATGACTATGTTTTCGTACCACAATCTACTAGTGTGTTTGTCCGGGAAGTTCCTGCAAAACAGCTAGTATTGTAATATTTTTGACCGACTTCAAAAAAAGGAGGTATACAATTCGGTTGTACGATTGCTTTTTTTATGGCTGTTCGCGCGTGTCGCATAGTAAACGTACTCCGATTTAGACGATTTTTGTTTCATTTGAAAGAGGAGAGTTGAGAAATGGTCCCATATTGAGGAAAATCAAATCCAAAATCTCCTTCCTTCCAAAAACCGCCCCCAAAGAGGGTAGAGGGGGCAAATTTTCTCGAATATCGAAAATCCGAGACGACAGAATTAACGAAAATTCCATATCCGGAAATGTTTAAATTGGACATTTTTGAAAATAATCATACGTTTCCGCGCTACAGAGTGAAATATTGTTTTTCAGCTATGTGGAAGGGGCAAATTTTTCTGAAAATCGAAAATTCGAGATTTGAAAATTAGAAAGGGGACCATATCCGGAAACATTTAAATTGAACATTTTTTCAAAAGAGTTACGGTTTCCGAGTTTCGCAATGGTAAAGTCTGAAATATGCGATATGCGTATTTTTGCTAGTACAAGCTAAACCTACCTATAACTTTTTGGGTGTCAGTGAACGTTCAACAATTTTCATGACTAATTTCACACTCAAAAATGTGAAATAAATATTTAAAAAAAAATTGGACCGACTTTATGTTGTTGTTGCACTGAAAAATACAAAATAATATTAATTCTATTGGTGCTGGTTCTTTTGGAGTGGGTGCCTACAACAACAAACTACAACGGCACAACTTCAAAATTACCAGCACCAATAGAATTAATATTATTTTGTATTTTTCAGTGCAACAACTGATAAAGTCGGTCCAATTTTTTGTAAAAAATATTTTCTTAATATTAAATCATCGTTTTGCCCGTCACAGAGAAAAATTGTGTATTATACACGGGAAGAATATTAGATTTAAGCTCTCGAACAACCTCGAACTAGAATCTAATACTTTTTTCCCTTGTATAATAAATGACTATTATTTTCGCAGCCAATTCTCAAAAGATGAGCTTGGTGGTAGTAAACAATTATGACGCTGTAAATTTGCAAGTTCGTTGAGTTCTCACAATTAAAAAAGGTGTCTAACTCAACAAAAGTGGTTTTGGTCGAATAATTTTAGGTCTATGTCCGAAGACTATTAGTTGGTCGATTATCAGATTAACTAAAGGTTAACTGAATATAAGCATTTTTTATTATATAAATGTTAAACACCAAACATTATATACTAAAATAGTCCAATATCAATTAATAATAATAACGAGGAGTACATCACAGATAGAGCGGTATCTAACATGCACAACTTACTGACCACCATCACAGAAAAGAAAAGTACATCGACTTTGCAGACGAGATCAACAAATCAACAAAATGACCATCGTATCCAATGTCCTATCTGCCACTGGAGTTATTCCAAAGGAATTGCAATTGAATAACAACCTCAACAAATTCATACAGAAAGCAGTTGCACGGAATACAACGCGAATTGTCAGAAAACTACTCACAATTCGTGAAGCACTCCATCTACGAGACCACATCGACCGAGAAGAAGGAGGCTGAGGACTGATCATTATAGAATCCACGCACAAAATTACAAATACGCCTAAGGCTAAAAGAGCAAGACAAATACTTGGGTGGTGTACAGACATCTGCAAAACCACATCAACGACGATTTTGACCAGAAAACTGCAGACGAAGAAGAAGAAGACCGCAACCCAAGCAAAACTGAAAAAAAAAACAAGTTTAAAACAGAACCCAGAAACATAGAAATTAATAATAGCATGCCAAAGTCAAGCCATCGCAACAAATTATGTGAAGGCAGAAATAATGAAAACCGGATGTGATCAAAAATGCAGATTCTGTCGCACCTTCAGTGAAACCATTCACCATATCGTATCAAGCTGCTCCATAGTAGCCAAAAAAACATGCCTTGACCGGCACAACACAATAACGAAACACCTTCACTGGAACATCTCTAAACACTACAACATAGATGTAGATAAACGAGAAATGGTATCAGCACAACCTGGACCCTATAGTTGACACTGCCCTGTGGGACACCCAGATTCACATGGACAGGACAATCGAAGCAAAGAAACCAGACCTAGTGATTAAGAACAAAAAGAATACACAATGCCTTCTGATCGACGTAGCAGCTCCATCCGACTACAACGCAGAAAGAGGTCGAAAAACAACTAAAGTACAAGGACCTACAAATAGAAATACAAAAAATGTGGAACATACGAACCAAAGTCATCCCCATCATCATCGGTGAAACTGGCCTCATCTCTAAGAACACAGCAGAGCTAGTAGAAGAAGTCCCAGGGAAACACAACCTCCAACATATGCAACAAGCAGTGGTGTTGGGTACACCCCGTATATTACAAAAAGTACTATAACACAGAACAGCATGTCACCATAACAAGTACGGTGTGTACTCGGTGTTACGCAGAAACAGGACCTTAGCATAAGCGTCAAGTGATAAGAGGGAATAATAATAATAATAATAATAATAATTATACCTACTACAAAACTAAACCTCCACCACTAATGGAAAATAACGATGTGAAGATATAACGGGATCAGACTCTACAGACTCTACACATAGATCAGTTGAACATAAAAGATCCGACATAACAGTTGTAGACAATGAAAATAATAAAAACTTCCTTGTGGATATAGCTATTCCCAATAACAATCTGAAAAAACCTACTAAACCTTGACAAAATCTGTCATCCTGGATACGACACTCATTGTGAGATCGGTTCTTGAAATGTGACGCAGAAAATTTATCTTGCTTTAGAAGCTGATAAGCACCGGAAAAGAAACCGATTAATCGAGAAAAAAGAAATAATAATTTTTATTTAAATAGGAATCCTAATATACCAATTTAAAAATTCATAATAAGTATAATACAATTAAAATAATACAATAACCTAATGATATTCAGTAAGGTAAAAATTTGATTTATATTTAGAATTTATTAATTATTTAACACTAAATAAAATTAAAAACATCTGAAATATTTTGTGAGCTTGAAAACAATATTCTGTGAAACAATAATACCGATCCATAATATATGTTAGTGTTCAATGATGTACTCCAGAAAATTAGAATTAAATGAACTCAAGGTTGTACTTTCCTTGGTATGAGTGGGTAAATTATTGTTTTATTGGATTAATCTCTGTGAAATAGAGAATTTATCGTCTGTTCTATCTTGGTTCTTTTAACATAAATTAATTAAATTCCTCGAGATTGGTAATTATTAACTTAATTTTATGAATTGATCAAAATAAGTGGGTAACTGGCTGTTCAAAAATGTATAATCAAAAATCATAGAACGGTAATACAGTCGAGATGTTATTGGAATCCAGTTCGTAACATTTAGCATCATTTCAGTAGGAGTAAACTTCTTGCATTTGAGAATAATTCGCATTGCACTATTCTGCAGCTTTTGCAATGATGTGATACATTTGGGATCTAGTTATGACAATGAACATGGGTAATATTCGAACTAAGGTTGAATTATAGTTCTATAAACCGTAAAAGATGTTGAAACCGTAAGATGTTACCGTATAAGTGCAAGGAAGTATATTATTTTATTTATTCTGCTATGAATGTAATTGAAATGGCTTTTAAAATTAAGAAAGTTACCTACTTTAAAGCCAAGATATTTTATTTCTTGAACTATTCCAATGTTTTCGTTATATGTTGATCTGATTATATTTCTGTTTTGAAGTTACTATCATGGCCTTGGTTTTGAGATCATTCACTTCAAGCTTATTATTATTAAAACAATCCGTGATATTATCCAAACATTCGTTTATTTTATCTATGGTTCAGACTGTTAACAGCTATGAGTGAATAGTCTGCAAACAAATTTATGAGCTCACATTACTTAAAAAAATTGATATTATCATATAAAGAATGAATAGCAATCTCATTTTTATCAGGAAAACTGAGAAGCAAAAGCCAGATGTCGATCAATTTATAACACAGTCGACCATTTCTTTGGCCACACCGCCACTCTAGAGATATATACCTAAGTGCTTGATTTTTACTTTCCTACGCTATAATAAGGTAGTTGAGGTATATATGGCCCACCTAAGAGCACATCACTGTTTTATTAGTATATTTTGACAAATAATGACAACTAATACATGTAACATTTTAACATAATGTTTATTATTAAATTTAACTAAAACATTACATTATCTAATTATATTTGGTCGTAATAAAAAATAAAATTGTAATAATTGCAAATGGCCATATTACCCAACTAGCAGGTTAATATGGTCCACATAAAAACAAATGAATATTAGGCGCATTTTTGGCATATAAAAGTACCATCATCGTCTTCTGTGAGGCCTACACACTCATGATAGTACAAGGCAGAAAGAGCAAAGACGCATGTCTAGCTGTCTGTCGGTCTTGCAAATGGAGCAGTACCACGACTCTTCTTGCGATCTTGAAGTTGAAGGTTCCATTGTATTTTGCGGCAAATTTTGAAACAGATCTTTTGTCACCTTTTTCGCTCTGTGGTTAACAGCCTTCTTATGGTTAGTTTTGTTAGCATTTGACTGTTTCTTGTTTTTGCCTTCAGGCGTAGGTAAAACTACCTTGAACGAATTATCCAGATGTTCTTTAGTTTTGAGTGGCATATGGTTGACGTAAGAGGAAAGTGGGATATTGTCATCCGATGAAAAATCATCCATATCATTATCTTCAGAAAGCACTTTTTGCACGACTGTCATTTGTTGTTGAGGTTCTTCATGGGTAAGGATTGGAGGGGCATAGGCAGAATCAGGTAAAATCGACATATCGAATGGATATATCCCCGTTGCTCTAAATCCACTACACTACACACATACACTTTGGCCAGACCTTCGATAAAATTATATTGAATCTTGCCTTGTTTAATGATCTTTCTGGATGAACATCCCAATACTTCAGCAACTACTGATCCCAGTGGAACTCAAAGGATTTATAAACGGCCTTGTCGAGTGGCTGAAGCTCGTGCGTCATATTTGATGGTAAACAATATAGCGTGATACCCATAGAGTCCGCAGCTTCAACGATTACGTAGCTTAGATGACTTGAAGCACCGGGCAATATAAACCGACGTACTATGGGCCATATAACCTAGAATCATGTCGAAAGTTAAATTCCTTGTAAAAGAGAAACTTTTTTAGTAAATGACAAAATCAATGGATCGGATGTTAGAATAAGACTAGCACTTACCAACAACACAAAAATTTCCACTTGTCTTACTATGGAATCTCAATCTAGACTTGCCTAAAGTTAACTTTATTTTACAGCAGCAGTATTCGATATATGTGAATGCTGCAGCAACACGGTACCGCAGGGGCTAAATCTCCCATAGAGTGTATGTTTTGTGGTTAATGTTAAGCTGCACTTTTATGCTGAGCTGCCAGATTTGATTCAATTTCAGTTATAATAGGTCAATTTACAATGGGCCATATAATCCCCTGGGCCATATATACCTCAACTACCTTAGTAGCTGTATAACGAAAGTATTGTAATCGTGTGAAATTTTCGGTGTCGAGATTTTTACAAATGTTGACGTTTCAAAGTTTTCTAAGTCTTATAAACATAATTTCAGCCATTGGTATGTCTGTCTGTCTGTCTGTGGCTGCATTGTCTGGGGAACGGATCGGTGTATTTTGTTGGTTTCTTTTTTTTTGTTTGGTACCAATATCACTCGCCGGTGGCACTGAATGAGAATCATGTATAAACTATGCTGCTAAAATGTGAAAAAAATCTGTTGAAAATTGAAGAGCGTCATTTCGAACACTTACTGACCAAATAATTTCTGTAAACGTTTCAGTACCTATCTTTAATTTTATTGATTGTTCTGTTTAAGTCGATTTGTTTTCGTTATTAACAATTATCTTGTTTCTCTGCACAATTGATTTGATAGATCCAGAACTTATGAAGTTTTTATAATTCGTTCAAGAATGTTGAATGAGGGAATGCTTCTGCCGATACTAAATAGCGAAAGTATTCTCGCGAAAGTTCCGTTACATTTGCATTGAATAATAACTATGTTTGAGTAGGTAGGTACTTATCATTTAATAATTAAGCTTCTTTGATTAACTACAATTTCATTTCTATGGAAATTGAGTATTTCTAATACAAACGCGGTTATCATAGGCAACAAGATGAGAGAATTAATAAATACGTGATTTTCAGGAACAAGGGAATATTAATTTGCCAATATTTCGAAGTGTTGAATGTAGGCTTAGATAACCACTCAAAGTTAGCCTCATTTCCGATGCTGAGTTAAATGATAGTGTAAAATATGGGGAAATCCATATAAAGTAAAGAGACTTTTAGATCACTGTCTGGTCAACGCTCTTTATTAGACTGATGGAATTTATAACATAATTCTGCTGAAGTGACTCCTCGTCTATGAAAAAATCAAGACAGAATCAAAAATAGTTGATTATGAACGTAAATATAAACAAAATAATATTGGTCTGCATAAGAAATTTTCATCATAAAATTTTAAATATTTAGAAAACAGTTTGAGTGAGGTATACAACATTACACATAAGATATCTTAAAATATTCAAAATAATCAAAAAATATGATAATAAATAGGGTGTCCATTTTATAATAACGAAGTTATGGTCCACTTCCGTGCCACATTCTTAAAAATATTTTAGCTAAGTAGCTCCTATTAACATTAGTAATAATTTTTCAGTCGGTGTTTTATAATAATCAGATACCTAAGATTTCAGTTTTAAGTGTTCCTTCAAACCATAAGAGATAGGCATGGGGAACTCAGTATTAATTGAGGCAGAACTGAATGAACTACATTTTGTTGAAAAATATATACCTAGGGTATTCCATGTGATATAACAATGCAGTTTGAAATAAAGTATATTGAAGCTAATCGACACCCTGTAAATCTTTATGAAATTTTATTATAAATATTCAATTCAGTGAACCTGTAATTCTTAGTTAGAAATCCAAGTGTGCAATGAAAAATAGGGTTTTCATTCGAAAAAAGATAGATATTTTGATACCTCGCATTTTTTGGGATACCCTGTAATATTGAGAATAATTTTAGATTGCAGCCATCATAGTCATTAATTTTTTTCTAGGAAAAAATCTTTAAAAAGCGCTCAGTCTGGCAGCCAATGACCGACGCGCTAATCTTGGATATATAACAAATTTTCATATATATAGGGTGTCCCACGTTCATGGCCTATTAGAAATTTTCTGGAGAATGACAAAAGCTATCGATCTGAAAATCTTATGGCGTCTATAAAACAATTTAAACTACCTTCCGAAAATATTTTAATAAAAAAATCAATTCAGGTTTTGCCGGAAGTAATAACAACTTTGTTATTTCAAATGGGATACCCCATATATCGATACATTTTTGAAATCTACACAAAATTATTAGTACAATGGATATACCTTTCCCTATACTTAAAGTTAATAGTTTTAGGGCCGATTTCACAATGAATCCTTAATGGCAGATTAGTTAGTTCTCCAATTTGTTTAAGTCATATCTCGATAACGGAATAAAAATTTTGCATTTTTCAATAACTTCTATAACGTTAGTTACCATCTCTTTCGTTTTTCTAAAGTAATTTTGAATTATATGTCCAACCAAAAAAAATCTGAAATTTTTTACCTAGGATTAAAATTAATAAGAGATCAAATTTGATTATGAAATCGGCCCTTAGAGTTATTTAATTTTTTTTCGTTAAAAATCGACAATTGCGAGTTGATCGAAAATAAGTCATAACTTTTTTGTTATTTGCTTGACAACAGTGGAGTTGGAATTTTTGGAATCTCTGTACACTATTTTGAAGATTTTGTTATGATATTTATAAATTTTCTAAGATATTATTAGAGAAAAATCTAGGTGAAGATGACTTAATTTCAAGCGTTAATAACTTTCTTATTTCAAACACAACACCCTTTATTTTTTTGAACTATCATATGCAAAATTAAAATACCTTTCTATTAATGTAACTACTTCCATATCTAAAGCTGATAGATTAAAAGTTATTGAAAGATTTCCGATTTTTCCAACAATTGTTTTGTATTATCTTAACTTTGGAACGCATCAGAACGGTATCCATAGTTACCACTCATTTATGTCAGTGTCAAAGTGAAAACATTGACACTGACATAAATGAGTGGTAACTATGGATACCGTTCTGATGCGTTCCAATGTTAAAATGATACAAAATAATTGTTGAAAAAATCGAAAATTGTTCAATAACTTTCAATCTATCTGCTTTAGATATGGAAGTGGTTGCATCAATAGAAAGGTATTTTAATTTTGCATATGATGCAAAAAATATGTTCTATTTGAAATGAGAAAGTTATTAACGTTTGAAATTAAGTCATCTTCACCTCGATTTTTCTATAATAATTTCTTAGGAAATTTATAAATATCAGGAATTCCAAAAATTCCAACTCCACTGATGTCAAGCAAATAACAAAAAAGTTATGACTTATTTTCGATCAACTCGCATTTGTCGATTTTTAACGAAAAAAATTGAATAACTCTAAAACTATTAACATTAAGTATAGGGAAAGGTATATCCATTGTACTCATAACTTTATGTAGATTTCAAAAATTCGTCGACATATGGGGTATCCCATTTGAAATAACAAAGTTGTCACCGGAAGTGATTTTTTTATGAAAATATTCTCCAGAAATAGTTTAAATTGTCTAATAGACGTCATAAAATTTTTAAATCGATAGCTTTTGTCATTCTCCAGAAATTTCTAATAGGTCATGACCCTGTATATAACTGACATGATAAATAGAGTAATTATTCTTATATTATTTTTTTGTAGCATCTACCTATCTTGATACTGTTGCAATATTCATGATTACAAACATATAGGCACCAGATATATCTCCTTATCTTAATGAAGTCCAACAATATTCATCCCCTGGATATGTTTCTGAAAGCAAGCAAATATTCCGTTGACACAGGATTCATTACTATATACCAGAACACAACACACAACGTGTTAATTGAAATTTCGTCACGAATTTAATTGAAATTGTTCTTGTATTGCAGGCAACAATGGAAATAGGAGCCGCAATCAAAGATGGTTCACCATTGTAATGTACCTATTGACAAGCTTAGCAGGATTGCTCCATACATTCGTAGGTAAGTGAAGTTTGGAGATTGGAGATAGTTAATAGCCTCAATTATTTGTTAATTTCGATAGAAAATAAATATAATAAGAAACTTATACTTCAACCAAAAAGCCTGTGTACTTTTGGAAGATTAGTTGTTAGACTATTAGAGTGACTACCATAAGGGAAAATTTCAAACGATATCAAATCGTGAGGTTTGAATTGATTAGAATAACCTGATTATCTGTCATAGTCTTTTTTTATTGGAGAAAAACAAAAATGCCGCATTGGCAATTTTCTATAATCGGCGATAGTTTTGAACAATGAGTTTTTTACAATCACATTTATATACATATTGTTAAATTTTGAAGAATAGGTACATTGATGTCTTTGAGATACGAAATTACATTTTCTGGGATACAGTTAACGAAAATTTTACATAAATCAAGAGGTATATGGTTAGTCAGTCTTTCAACATCAAAGTCCTCTGCTAAGACGTGTCTTGTGGATAGTGACACGCGAAACAATCCGGTTGGGGTCCTTGGTGAGTGGGTGTTCATGTGTGAGGCGGGTGTGACCTAGACGAAGTCGGTGCGTGGGTTACCTAGTGGACGCGACTGGTTGATGTGTTGGTTTAACTTTGAATGGAAAAGACTTTCAGATCTGCAGTTATGCTTTTGGATCTTCATGGGCCTCTTTACCATAGTTATCAGCCAGTTTTTTTTTTTCTTACGCCAGTATGAGAGGGAAAACAATCAAAAATGAATGTCTTATCAGCGAATAATTTTAACTCCTCTTGATGATTTAGGTCATTAGATCATGGTATATATCTTGGATATACCTACAATGAAGATAGTTTATAGATTCGCTATGATCAAAACATTTTATGCAGGTTTTGTATAACAAAGTGACTTACAAATTGCATAAAATTCTCCAGTTAGAAGGTTGCTGTTTGAATGTGTATCATTTGCGTACGTCTCATTTGCGTACACCTTTAAATTAAGTGTCACTTGCTTACAAATTATGTATCAGGTAGCAGGAGGGTGTAGGCGGAAACTTTTCTACCTGCTGAGATGTTTCAGATGCGTACAATCTAAGAAGGTCCTATCTGAAAATAAATCATAATCTCCCGATAGGTCTTTGTTTACTTTTAATTTGTTAATATTTTATTTTATCTGTTCAAATGTATAATCATTTTCAAATTAGAATTCTGTTTTTGTGGATAGTGCAATTAGGAAAAACCAGAAAGGATAACCATCCATTGCATTTTATTGCAGCCAATCAGGGTGCGATTTCATCCTTTTCCCCACTTTCTTCATATCTATTGTCTTAGTGGTTGGTAGATCATTTTCACCGGGTGCCATTAGAAAAAAATATATCTCAGTATATCACCTGTTATCCTGTGCGTTACTTTTCAAGTGTTTCAATTAAAACGGAAAATTCGATCGAAATCGTGTGCGTTGTATGAAGGTTACCAGTACAGAAGGTTTCGAGTAAATAAGAAAGAGGAGGTGACGTGGTTGTGTTTGCGACAAACATCCCAGAAGTGCCCCAGTAAGATTGTAACAAAAAACCAGTGCTAGATAACGGGCTCTGCTCATACGTGTGCACCGGAAGATGGAAGATTAGATATTGAACGAGCGAATTTTCGGGCAAAAAAACGAGCGCGCGAAGAAGATCAAGCCTCAGAGGCAGATATCTACACGCAAGAATTCGACGATATCTCACGCAAAAGATACGAGTTCGTGACAAAAGTGTCGCTTTTCCAAAATGTGAAAAACACTCTCTGTAGGCATGAGCAACAGCACTAGGTGTACAAGAATAACCAATTACGCGAGACGAGATTGTATTGGACGACTGGACATTGTTGATGAAGGATTGCAACAGTTTTTTACTAGCGGATGATGGCCAGGTGAACAGAATCTTGGTGTTTTGTGGAAGTAGAGCAAGACAAATTTTGAAAAGTCAAGAAATTTCTTATGGACGGTACATTTAGGAGTTGTTCGAGCCAGTTTGCCCAGATTTATACCATTCATGCTGATTTAGGAAGCAATCACGAAGAAAACAACGTCGCTCCAGTTTTACATGCCCTTCTGCCTGAAAAGAAAAAAACATCTATCTAAGGCTATTTCGGCTTATTCGTAATATCATCCTAAATTAGAATGTGACTATTGATTTCGAGGATGCAGCAATAAAAGAAACATTTCCGAGCGTCATGATTCACGGCTGCTATTTTCATTTCACGCAGTGTCTGTGGAGGCATCGGACCAACTACAAGCTACGAAAGTACCAGAAACACCGTGAAAATGTGTGCCGTGCTTGCATTTCTACAACCAGAAAATAAAGACAAGGAAGAAAACCATGTAGAAGAGGGGTGGTTGCAATTGATGGAAAATGCAAGTGAAGATGAAAATTGAATAGTTTTGTCGGACGAGCGCATCCCAGAATCAAGGACCTGATTACTCTTCCTAAAGAGGCCGAAAAGACCGAGATACAGATTATCCGGGCAAAATCCAATTATTGGTATCTATTCTCAATTTCAGATACAGTAAATTCGACGAAAGAATTTCCCGTGCAACGGAAGAATACAAACAAACTGGCAACATTGATAAACTTCTGAAGACGGTGATTCATAATATAGAGTTTTGAGAATGTATAAATAAAGAATGTAGTTGCTTGTAGAATGCTGTTTTCACATAAAAAAGTCTATTTGTAATTTCTTTCATCTCCTGAAATTATCATTAATCAATCATTCAATTCATTCATTCAATATAAAATCTAAATAAATATAATTATGATTCCGTACATGAAAGGTGACAAGATGTATCCAGCCCCGCTTTCTCTGTTCGGTGCCCTCATAATCTACGAAGATAGCTGGATAAAAGCTCTGAATAGAATTGGGGGAGTGTATAGTTTGATGTCTGGGTTGCAGGAAATATAAAATAATCTTTAAAATAAATCTAGCACAAACAAGGCAATTGTTCAAAAAAAAAAATCTGTTCCAGTCACACGTCTTTCCTACCACTCTCAAACGAATTACATGAAATAAAAAAACATCGAATCAGGCCAGGTGAACATTAATTTTTTTCTCGTGCCAAAACATATAACAATGATCAAATTCAACTTTAACATACGAGTACCGTTTAGCCAGAATATTAATAAACGTTAAATGAGCAAAATAACTAATCTTTATTAGCGGCGAGCCATATTGATACACTACACATAAAAAAGAACGCAACACAATCGGTCCATCCGTTTCCGAGATAATTCTGGCACAGACAGACAGAAAAGCCAATGGCTAAAATATATTATTTGGTCTCAAGGAACTCTAAGACGTTAACGTCAATTAGACGTCTACAAGTTGTCAAAATTATATTCAGTTAAAATCAGTAAAGGTGAGTTTATACAGTAAATAAAATAAAATAAGAAACAAATTAAAATTGAAATAAGAATAATCTCAAAAAAGATTGGTTTATACAGATGACGAAAATAAAATAAGAAATAAGAATGAACCAATCAAATCACAGCTTTTTTGACAAAAACTTTTGTGTTGTATGCAAGTTGAGTGTTCTCTGGTGGTTGATCATGCGCATTATCAGTTTCCAAACAAAATAAAATAAAATAAGAAATAAAGATGAAAGTTGGCCATCTTTAGTTCTTATTCTTATTTCTTAATTTAGCGTATTTCGTGTATAAACGCTCCCATGGAAATGAGCATGTTCAACTTTCTTATTTTATCTTAATTTGTTTCTTATTTTATTTTATTTACTGTATAAACTCACCTTAAGATGTATAAAAAATAGGTTAATATTATTTTTACATACCAATGCGCTTGCCGAGGCAAGTATTATTGAAAACTCATGCATTCTAAATGCCATACCATGTCTGTAATTATGCATTTTATGTATAATTCTAGTAACAACATTTCATTTTTTGTGATCGGAGTGGTTGGTTTCCTGAATATGGCGACAGAAAAATTTGAAGACAGATACACTAGCAACTTTATCTGCTGTGTACAAATCCATATTATCCTGATTTAATCATGACCAACTGGTTCAGAATATTTATTCTTGGCGATATGCATATGCGAACAGTGCTGAAATTGATAGTGATATCGCACGGACTATATTACTAATTTCTCGCTAATAAGGATATCACAGATATGGGTTGTATATAATTCATGATAACTAATTAGCATTGGTAATTACTACCTAATCGATTAATTGAATTCTGGTTAGCTACAAGAGATGTCGGTACAGGTTAGAAGGTCAGTTTTGATGAAGTAATGAACCGAACTACAATAGGGCCAATACATACGGATGATAGGGTACTTATCAGCTCTCGGAGTTAATCGCATTTCTAATGAAGTTGAAATACAGGTTGAGTTAAAATCTGTTCAAGGCAATTTTAAATCTGGCAATCTGAATTTGCTTGAGCAATACTTCTTTTCTTCTTTCTTCGCAAACGGATATGGTGTATGCTTTTAGTACTTTTCAGCCATTGGTCTGTCTATCTGTCTGTCCATCGGTCTGTCTGTGACAGCATTATCTCGGGAACGGATCGGTGTATTTTGTTGCTTTCCTTTTTATATTGTTTGGTACTCGCCGGTGGCACTGAATGAGAATCCTGTATACACTGGGTGTTGAGCTAGAGCCAAAAAACGTGATTTGCTCAAGAGTATAGCGAGAAAACGGCTCTAAGGATTTTGATTAAACTTGCTTAAAGTATTCTTCTGAGAGCCCTTTACCACCGACATATAGCGCAATCTCTGAGAAAAAAAGCACAAAACAACACACGGTCAGACAGCAAAATCAATCTTGTAGGAAGTATTACCCTCACGTATTTGTGTACCAAATTTGGTATCGATTGGTTCAGTATTTTCCGAGATTTCGTGTTGACAGACAGACCGACAGACAGCTAAAAATCAATCCCATAGGAGGTATCACCCTTACGTATTTGTGTACCAAGTTTGATGTTAATCGGTTAAGTATTTTCCGAGTCATAGTGCTGACAAACAGACAGACAGGATGATCAACTACCTCAAAAAAGATTCGGTAGTTAATAAGGAAATTTACTATATAACTTAATTATTAAAAATTTGTCTAAAAGCCAGAACGTACAAAAAAGTATACGAAAACGTATAATCTACGGTTTTTCTCACTTCTAGCGTGACGCGGTTTCTCGACTAACACACGATCCCAACGAGCCTAAAGAAATATAACTTCAAAAATATTGATTTGAAATTAACAGTCTAGCCTTATATTTACGGTCGAATTCAAACTGCCGAAGTTATTAAATATGAGTTTTCATCCAAGACTCAGATATAATAATAATAATATAATTTTATTTCTCCAGTGAAACAGATATGCAAGTATAAATTCTATAACTGGAGAAAACGTCAGATAATTGTTCAGACAAAATATAAATAGTTATTAGTACGTCACTGCTAGGTAATTAAACAATAAGTTAGACAGTACAAAAACTTACACAGTAATCCATGAACCAATAAAATCTATGTAGGTACAAATACCAAATTCTGTTGTCAAGAGAACGTCAGATGATTGTCTTAGAATCTATATAAATTAATAAAGGTATATTCACGTCTGTAATAGTTTTACAAATACTATGTTAAAGAGCACAAACAATTATAGAACATAAAAATAGTATAAGAACTTTTTTTCACTAAAAGTGCTTTCAACTTCCTCTTGTAAACAACCAAAGTTGCAGAGTTTTCAATTTCACCGTTAAGATGTTAAAACAATCTGAAAGCTTTCTAATGTATGTTTTTCTGGAAAAAGATGTCTTATGGGAAATTAGAAGCAGTAGTCCCTTATTTCTCGAATTGTATGCATATAAAGCCCGGTTAGATTGTAACATAGTTCTATTTTGATATGCGAAAACACATTTGTTAAAAATATAAACCCCAACCACAGCTAGTATATTTAATTCTCCAAAATGTCTATTATCTGCGTCATAGTCCCAGTATAATTCGAATTGCATACTTTTGAAGGAGAAACATAATTTCAACATCTGATGATGGCATAGTAAACTTTCAAAAGGGTTTTCAAGCTACGATTACTTTATGACTTCAAGGCATAGCAATTTTTCCATGTTTCGACACAAACGTTGTCCATCTAACTATCCCACTATACATTTTAATCAAAATCCAGAAATAACATTGTCGAAGGAAAAGAAGGAGCAAGAGTCTGCTCACTGGATAGAAAAAGAAGAAATTGATAATTATTTATTTGTTGTTTACTAAAGACAACGAATCTAGTTTTATGTCCGCGAAGATTTAAGGTAGAGTTCTCTTCTTTCTCAACAACAACTACATTTGTATCGTCCGCATAGGAATTAATGCTATTTTCAGGCGACTCTTTCTGCAAAAAGTACATTAGATCGCTAAAATATATTAAATAAAGAAGAGGTCCAAGAACTGAGCCCTCCGGTACACCTTGATTAATTAATAATGATTCAATTTTCACTCCATCTACTTTCACATATTACTTTCGTAGACTCAAATAGGATTTAAAGTGATCTCACACTTGCCCCCTTATTCCATAATATTCTAATTTCTTTAAGAGAATCTTCTGGTTAACCATATCGAAAGCACTGGAGAAATCTATAAATAACCCCACGACCGAAAGATATTTATCTATTGCATCCGCAATACACATTTGAAAGTCGCACAAGGCACACACACAAGGTCTAGGTACATAGCATGTTATTCCTATTTAAAAATCGCATTTATACTATTACTATATCATTACTACATACAAGTGACATAAAAATGTCCTATATATAGCATACAGGCATAACTTTATACGTAAATGACTCATCAAAAAATTATAGGTAGGAGTAGGTACAATTAGTAAAATACATATTAAAATTATTTGCAACTATATCGCTAGAGGGTCCCCGGTGGTTTAGTTGGTAATACGTTGGACTTCTAACCGAAAGGTGGTAGGCTCGAGCCCAAATAGGTCAAGGACTTTTTCTATACATGAGAATTTCCTAAGATGCTCTGGGGGTAGAAGGTAGAGATGGCAAAAATTGGGTGGATGCAAAATGGGCACTATTTGACCTGCATTTTTAATCCTACATGTAATAAGAGCACTAGACGAAACTCTACCTGAAAAATGTATATGTAAAAAGGATACTAAACAAAATCTAAATAAGACCCGTCCAAATGAATGATAAAAAAATTATTTTAAATAATTGAGCGTATGTATAAATTACACTGAAGGATAATATGATACACATTTGACAAAATGCATTCCAGTTATGGCTTCATTACTTAATTCCTCATACAGATCAGATTTAACAATTTCCGTTTTGTAGCAGCTTCTTTTATTTTGGCTGGGGTCTGTAAACTTTGAATTGTGACGTAGGTATCTATTTGAAATTCCTTAAGCTTTTCGATAAAGACGTCAATAGGCGGATGTGTTGAGTAAAATGATGAATTGAAACGATTCGCATGCATTTATGGTGTTACTGATTGATGGGATAGCAGTAGCCCAAATAGATGGAGGAAAAGGAGCGTCTTCTTATATGTAAGTAAGTATAAGTAAGTTAATAATCGGCGTATTTATCAACCTCTGGATGATCTGGTTTCTCGGCTAACAAATCTAATGCGAAACAATCACCTAATTCCTTTGAAATTAAATATGTTAATCCAAACGTATATCGCTGCCATCTTCCTACTTCGGAATCTTTGCTCCTGAATGCTTTGGTTAACCCTAAACTTTGGATTTTTCTGAACCATGATTGGTGTAAATGGAAACGAAAACCATTTTTTTTTTTTTTGTGTTTGGCCATGTAGCTTGGATCGCTGTGTGAATGCTTTTCTCAAAATCCACAACTTCAGTTGGTTTCAACGTTGTAGAGTAGTGTTCAAAGATTTCCATGGTTAGATTTTGAAATAATTTTGTGTAGGTCTCACTTCGTTTGTCAGGCAACAAACAAAAAAGTAAAGGAATGTAATTTCCATTGGATGGATGGTAAATAATTGTAAGAAATGTTTCGTACAATAAGAAAATGTACCGTCCATATATATTCTGTCTATTTCACATAAATGTATCATATTAGTTTTACAAGAAAAAACTATTATATTACTTGAGGAGCAGTGAAAACAAAACCTTCATCTCGGCTAGTTTTAATATTAGAGTCTCTCACTGCATTGTGGACTTCAGCTCTATTTCGTGGCTGTGGTCCTGGTAGAAGTTTTCGCCTTGCGTTGTACATGTTTCTTCGGATGCATGTCAAATCCGTGGTTGTGACTGTTTCTGGTAATTTGTTAGCCAGTTCACGTCTTATAATTTTCTTTGGATTTTCGGAAATATCATCCAAGGCTTTTCGCTTACATGTAGATGAAATAACTTTCCGGTTCAGCTTACTATCTTTGTGTTCATTATTATGGTCCAGCTGGCTCCTGCTTACTAAATTTTCTTCACCAATCGTAAACACTTTTGCCGCATAGTTCGTAGGTTTTTTTGTACAACGCCAAAAAACTTCACCGCTCTTCAATGCTTTCTGCATTGAGAAGGTATATTTGTTAATAACTAACAAACGTTGTCCCTTGTTACTGACCACGAACGATATCTCCATTATTAATACCAGTTTGATAAAAGCTCCAATACCTACGAAGTTAACTCTCCGGATATATTCTACAAAATAAATGTACTTCCTATTATGAAAACCTGTCAGGAACAACATCATTTACTAGACTTCAATTAAATAGCTATTATGACCGAAGATAATTTGTATAAACTTTAACTGAAGGATAACGTGGTGCTCTTAATACATGTCGGATTAAGGTGACTTTTTTCCTTAACAGGTAAAATCCCAAATTTGGTACCCATTTCGCACCCGCCCCAAAAACTATAGGTCGACATCACTTGCCCCTTACCTAACCGCATTAAAGCAGTCTCAAAAACCCTCCCATCTAGTAGAATGGTCTCTTAGAGACATATCGGTGCTTCGGAGTCCACCTTAAGTTGAAGGTCCCCTTATAAGTTGCAATGCTGATAAGGCTGACGATGATGATATAGCTAGGAACCAGTTCGCCATTCTCTAGAACCTTAATATCACATTTATTATTTTTTTTAGTAAGTTATTAACCATTTTCCACATAGGCCTGGATTTATCTCTAGAATTTTCAATTATGTTGTCGTTTTGATGAATAAAAAATGATTAAAGTTTTTCTCTGTAAATATTATTCATTAGTAATGGGACAATATATGTTGTCTTTTTTCGACATGTCTGTATATAACGTTTCTTTATCTTTAAGGCGGATTAGATCCGGCGATAAAACTACTCTCTTACACTTTTTTGTGTCTGTTGAGATTATTCAAACTAAGGAAAAACAAAGATCAAAATAGTAAAACAACTGTTTAAAAATATTTCGAACGCGCCACTCGGACTTTGCTGAGCATATACTTCATCCCAACTCTCGCCTATCAATTAATCTATACATTGACCTTGATTTGTATTAGAAAAATCTCGCTAAATTGAGTGGGTAGTAGTTTTTTACGTACTAATTGCTATAAAATCAAGATTCAAAAACTGTGAATAATGATCCAATAAAAAGAAATCGACAACAGACACCTCAAATTTCTTATCAAGACTTATTACAAAATTATCAATACAAGTAGGTACTAGACCTCAACGATACTCTAGTTGGAACTCAGATTCGGCTTCTCGTCAATGATGGAAGTAAAGTATGATGCAATCTTAACAAGCCTCTATGCACTAGCCTTTCGCACCGGTATCCAAAAGCTCTATTGTACATACACTCACATACAGGGTGTTTCCAAATAAGTGCGATAGTTTTATGGGGTGAATCCTTCTCGAAAATTAATGGGGGTCTTTCATGTAAACAAAAGCTCTTAGACCTTTCCCTGAATACACGCATTCAAAAATGAGAAAGAAAAATCTTTTTTATCTATAGAAATTTCTAAAGAGATTCTAAAGAGGCATTTTGTGGGCATAATACTACGATTAAAGTCACTAATTGTGCAAACCAAACATGAAAGCCACCTACTAGATTTTTTAGATTCCATTTACAGAAGATTGTATTTTATTATTTTAACAAGAAACTATTGCTTTTACGGACACATCAAAAGAGTTGAAAAAGTTAAGCTAGAAATTGTCCTTTTTAACACATATTTTTAAATTTAAATGTTTCAATCCTTTAAAAGATCACAACAAACTTGAAAAAATATTCACAGGTATCCTTTTTATTGGTAGAACATGCCCACAAAATGCCATTCCTCTATCTCTACCTACAGGAACATCCAGAAAGAAAAAATAATTCTCATTTTTGGAAGCGTGTAACGTTTCAGGGAAAGATCTAATAGCTTTTGTTTACATGAAAGAACCCATTTAATTTTCGACAAGGATTCACCCCCTAAAAATGTTCGCACTTATTTGGAAACACCCTGTATATACTAGGTCTGGAAACTTCCATGTTGGGGGAATTTCATTTTTTACGCCAACAGCATGATAAACCATGTATTAAAATGGTTCATCGTGCTGTTGCTATTCTTCGCTGTGATCAGGTTTTGAATACTGGATAGGTTAGGACCTAGAGACATAGACCGCGTGTTGGGCAATACCTCGATCGCTCGATCTTGGTGAGAAATAATGGACTGTATTAATCTCCTGTTGTAATTATAATAATAATCGCGAAGTTGTGAGCACCCTTACCTGTATGTGCAGTTGTCTTCCTTCAGGAGCTCCTGGCACCTTCCTCCACACCTTCACAAGGGATTACACCAAAAAATAGGAGTACGCGGCGAGGGAGAGGCGATAGCGTGTATTTTAACTCTCGTGTCTATCTCGATACTGGCACTCTCGAGGAAAATAATGCTCAAAACATACAGATGTCCAAAAAATAATAAAATGAAAAGCAAAAAAAAATTCCAAATATATACCAGAGGCGGCGACATGGGGGAAAACCCAACATTCTGCCCCACCAAAATGCATTCATGCATTTAAAAAAAAAAAAACTCATCAACTAGATGAGCCCATATTAATAAAAATTTTACCAAAAAATAAAATATATATATTAAATTCTAAGTCCAATAGATACCAACACCTTCGTAGCGAAAAAAAAAAATTAACTAATTTTGCGGTAATGGACAAAGCTTTACTAGTGGTCTCGAGAATGTCCCGTTGGCGGTTTCAACAACAGCGACCCGAGATATTCCATCTTCACCTGTAGATAAAGATTTAATTCTATCTAAAGGCCATTTTAATGGCGGTAGTAATTCATTTTTAATTAAGACAACAGTACCTATTTTAGCAGGTGAAGAAACATCGGTCCATTTACTACGTTGTTGTAGTGTATGGAGATATTCTTTCTTATAGCGTTGCCAAAAATCCAAATGCATCTTTTGCAGAAGCTGCCATCGAGATAAGCGATTTAGCGGACAATTGGAGAAATCGGGGGTGGGTAAAGGGGAAAGTGGTGCTAATGTTAGAAAATGACCAGGGGTGAGCACAGAGACCGGATCATTAGGATCGGAGCTTACGGAAGTTAACGGTCGAGAATTTAGAACGGCTTCTATCAAGACTAACACCGTGTAAAACTCCTCGAACGTGAGAATCTGGTGGCCAATGACACGAACTAAATGCGTTTTGATAGACTTCACTCCAGCCTCCCATAAACCTCCAAAATGAGGAGCGGAAGGGGGGTTGAAATGCCACTCTACATTTTCTTTGGAAGCGGCTATTTGCATATATTGTCTTATTAATTTATAAGCACCGACAAAGTTGGTTCCACAGTCACTATAAAGATGTTCAAACTTTCCACGACGCGCGATGAAACGTTGAAGAGCTGATAAAAAGACTTCGGAAGACAAATCCGAAGCTAATTCAACATGAACAGCTTTAGTAGAAAAACAGACGAATATGCAAACATAAGCTTTAGTTGTTATAGCACCCCGGTATTTATTCATATAAATTAAAAACGGTCCCGCATAATCTATTCCGGTATGTGTAAAGGCTTTAACTTAAGAGATTCGGGATCGAGGCAAATTTCCCATTTGCGGCTGAAAAGAGCGAGGGTGAACTTTCCAACATGTAATACATTTCGATAAAACCGAACGAATAGCGCGTTTTGGAGACAATATCCAAAAACTTTGAGATAAAAGCGAATGCAAAGTGCGCAAACCGGCATGTAAGTATTTTTTATGGTAGAATTCAATTAATAAATCAGTTAAGCGAGAACATCGTGGCAACAGGATAGGATGCTTAACATCGTACGAGAGAGAACAATATTTTAATCGACCTCCTACTCTATATATACCATGATCATCAAGGAAAGTGTTCAATTTGCGAAAAAGTTTCGAGAGAAGTTTATTACAAAATTCTTTCTCAAATGCGATCATTTGCCTGTATTTAACCAAAACCATAAGAGCTTCATGTAATTCAATGCTCAGTAAAGGACCTAGTCTTTTATTGGCTGGATTGCGAACGTTGAACAAAAACCGTAAAACGTAAGAGAGTACGCGTTGTAGCGTTGAAAACTTCGAAAATGTTTTCAGTAGACATCCCAAAAATTGGTATTTTGCGTAAAAGAGAAAAAAAATTGTTTTCTCTCTTCCATGGTGACATCCGGTAATGATTCCGAAATAACACTAGAGTTAGTCGACCATGAATCATCAGGAGTACATAAAAAAGAGGGTCCATCAAACCAAATAGATGAAGAAAGTTCAGAAGGAAATAACCCTCGCGATGAACAATCAGCAGGATTATTTTTCGAACTAACGTAATGCCAATGAGAAGAAGACAAATGCTCTTGAATAGAAGCAATGCGATTAGAGACGAAAGTTTTCCATCTGTAAGGTTCTGATTTATTCCAAGATAAAACAATTTGCGAATCTGACCAAGCGTAAATCTGTTGGAACAGAATTTTTTCGCTGAAAATACTTAAAATGTATTTAATCATTTTTGACAACAATACAGCAGCGCATAATTCTAATCGTGGTATAGAAATACGTTTGAGAGGCGCTACTTTACTTTTGGCATATATTAAACAAGTTGAATACTTTTGAGTAGCGTTACGACCTCTAAAATATATCACCCCAGAATATCCCTTTTCCGAGGCATCTCCAAAACCATGTAATTCAAAACAAGTATGCATTTTAGGAACTATTAAGCGAGGAATGCGAATGGTTGATAATAATGAAAGTTCGGATTTATATTTATTCCAAAGACGAACAATATCTTCAGTAGGAGTATCATCCCAATTCAAATCAGAAATCCAAAGGCGTTATAAGATATGTTTAGATAAAAACGTAATAGGACTTAAGAATCCTAGAGGATCAAATATTCGCGCCATATCAGATAGAACACTTCTTTTAGTACAAGCTTTTTCGAACAGTTTAACGGAAAAACAAAAAGATTCATCAACAGGACTCCATTGCAATCCTAAAACTTTTAGAACAGCGGTTTCCGTCGAATCATCAAACTTTAACGTTTGTTGTGATAAATGTGATGCAGGAAAATCCTCTAATAATGCGGGTTCATTACTGCACCACTTACGTAATTCAAAACGACCTTGTTTCAATAATGTAATTAATTGATTCCGAAGTTCTTTAGCTCCTTCTAAAGAAGAATGACCCGTAACAATGTCGTCAATGTGTTATTACGAATAGCGTGGGCAGCTAAAGGAAATTCTTTTCCATCGGCCTCAACTAATTTCCAAAGCGTACGCAAAGCCAAAAAAGGTGAACATTTCATACCATAGGTAATTGTCCGTAAACGAAAATCTTGTACAGGTTCATCTATAGAAAAGCGCCACACGATTCTTTGGAAATCACATTGGTTAGGATTAACCAATATCATTCGGTACATTTGTTTTATATCTGCACCCAGGACATATTGATGAATTCTAAAATTTAGTAATATTGTTGCAATATCCAATTGTAATTTTGGACCCGGCAACAAATAATCGTTAAGAGAGATTTCACCGTTAGGTTAAGCTGATGCATTAAATACCACCCGCAGTTTGGTAGTGCTACTATCCGGTTTCAGAACAGAATGATGCGGAATGTAATAGGACTTAGACACATCCATTTTAGTGTAGGTAATTGGTTTCATATGCTTCAACTCTAAATATTCTTTCATAAAAGATTTATATTCCGAATACACCTCAGGATTCTTCAAAAGTCTGCGTTCTAAGCTAAGAAACCTATTGAGAGCTAAAGATCTAGACCAAGGAAAAGACATCTGGTCATGATTATAAAATGGTAACGAAACAATAAACCGACCGTCATTGTCACGAGTAACAGTATCAGAAAAGAGTTTTTCACAATAAGTATCGTCGTTAGATACATACGTGTTACTAGGAACGTTTTCTAATTCCCAAAATTGTTTTACTATTAAATCTAAAGGTTTTTCTACGTCACAAAAAATGTAGATGTCGAAGAAGGGACTAAGGTGCTAACTTTTCCCATTAAAATATAACCGAATACAGTATTGAGAGCGTCTGGTGTTCCCGGGATGCCCGAAATACGACCATTCAACAAAATTTGGGCAAAAACATCACTGCCAAGTAATACATCAATCTCATCTGGTAAATAAAATGAGTTATCAGCCAAAGAAACATTTTTAATATGAGACCAAGACTGTATATCAATTGGAGATCCCGGTAGCGGATCGCAAGTTTTATTCACAATAAAGGCATCAATACTAAATATCGAATGATCGATCTCTACAGGCCGCAATGTAAATGAGACTCCACCTAAAACAGAGGCAGAGTTCGTTCCTCCTAAACTTTTAACCTCCATTGACACATCGTGGAAGCGTAAACCCAACTTATTTACACATTTTCGAGTAATGAAGGATGACATACTTCCAGAATCAAGTAAAACTCGACAAATCTGATAGTTACCACAATTATCTGGAATTTCTACCAAAGTAGTAGACAATAAAACGGAACTAGCTTTTGGCAATAGCTTAGCGGTGAGTAAAGAAGTAGATCGGTTAGTCGACCCTTCAGCAGATGTAGAAGGAATAGAGTTATCATGGTTTGTTAATTTGTTGACATTAGACTTATCAAAATGCAACAGCGTGTGATGTCTTTGATTGCACTGTTTGCAGGAAATAGTAGATTTACATGACAGTACAGTATGAATGCTACTAAAACAATTAAAACACAAGCGTAGATTTTTGCAATAATGATAACGGTCAAGAGGCGTTTTCTTTATAAATTCTTTACAGTTGTAAAGTGCGTGAATGTCCGTACATAAGGGACAACCAGTGTTCTCCGATTTAACGAAAAAAACATTAGTCCTTGGGGAACGTGAAGAAAATGCGGATTTGGGGGGAGATTTCCTCTCACTTGGGGGACGAACATAAGTTTGGGAGCTTGGAATCGGATTGGAATCGATAGCTATGCAAATACGATCTAAAAATTCCAACAAAGCGCTGTAAGTGGGGACCTCATTTGAACCATGTTCAAGATCAAACTTTTGTTTGGTGTCATCATCCAAGCGGTTGAAAACCATCATAACTAGGATAAAATCCCATTTAATAACTGGAAAACCTAAATTCTCTAGCGCAATTAAATTTTCAGTAAATACATCTAACATATTACGAAGCGAAATCAAATTTCTATGTGTCATTTTTGGAACCTTCTCAATAGCATGCCAGTGGGCTTCAGCTCTAAATCTTTGTTTAGAAAATCTTTGAACAAATCTATCATAAGCCATTTGATATTTTTTCTCACTTACCGGAATATTTTTAATGCAAAATAAAGCGGAACCTTCTAAGTAAGAAATTAAATAATGAAATTTCTCGTAACCATCTAACTCGTCAGTATTATGCACCATGGAATTGAATAATTCAATAAAAGTGGAAAAAGCAATGTAATCCCCGTTATATTTTGTAAGATTAATATCGGGTAAGCGTATACGACCTTTTTTTGTTACTACATTTATAACATGTTGATCAACAACGTCTAAATTGCTTTCGAATACATCTGCAAAAATAGCTTTAATACCAAAATAATCTCCTTTAAATGCCTCATATATCGTATCTTCGACATTGGTATCAGCATCTGGGTCATTTAACAAATATGAAATTACCAATTGGTGCTGTTTCTCAAATTCACTACGAACCTTCTCGATCTCCCGATAACGCACCTGAAACATCGTACGTTGTGCTATATTCGAGGTAGATTCTTTTGCGATTTCATATAACATTCGAATTTCATTTATAAAAGTATTGCGTATATATTTAGCCTTTCTTAACTTATTGTCAGCCATAATTTGTTATTAATAAGCGGGAACCAAATAAAAAAGCTAGCGTAGCGGTACAGTTCCAACGAAAGAAAATTAGGAAATGCAAAATGCGGATAACACAATTCAAACTAACAAATAAAAATAACGTTCTCGGGTCGACGATCAGAATGAAATGATTTCTGCGCACCCCGAATGGTCATCAATATCCCCACTATCTAAAACCACGAGAGCAGGAAGTTAAGCGAATAGACAATATGTCTGTCTTTGCACAAAACTTAAAAAAAAATACAAAACAAAAAAAAATCAAATATGGGCTAATCCGGCTCGAAAGACCAAAATGTTGGGCAATACCTCGATCGCTCGATGTTGGTGAAAAATAATGGACTGTATTAATCTCCTGTTGTAATTATAATAATAATCGCGAAGTTGTGAGCACCCTTACCTGTATGTGCAGTTGTCTTCCTTCAGGAGCTCCTGGCACCTTCCTCCACACCTTCACAAGGGATTACACCAAAAAATAGGAGTACGCGGCGAGGGAGAGGCGATAGCGTGTATTTTAACTCTCGTGTCTATCTCGATACTGGCACTCTCGAGGAAAAGAATGCTCAAAACATACAGATGTCCAAAAAATAATAAAATGAAAAGTAAAAGAAAAATTCCAAATATATACCAGAGGCGGCGACATGGGGGAAAACCCAACACCGCGTATTCCGTATCCCGCTGATCAGTGAAAAATAACTAAACGAGTATGAGAAAGTCAGAATAATTGTAGGGCAAGTTGTCTATGTCCACCCACAAGCTCTTTCTCTCTTAAAAAACAATGCGAACATTAAATTTTGTGAGAAAGTTGCGTAGTCCATGTCTCTGTGTCGATGTGCGGTCTAGGAGCAAAGCGGGAGACTGATGGAAGCAGAGCTCTCCATATGGAGAATATGGAGAGAGGGGAAGCGACTGAGCAGCATGTGCCTTCCGTATTCTGCCAAGATCGACGTTAACCATTTCTAATACTAGCTTACAAGTTTAAATAAACTCCTGATTTTACGATGAAATAGCTGTGCACGAAGATGGTGATGAAGGATGAAGCATATATCTTAGGAGCAAAAACACTATTGAATGTAAATAAATCGCGCAAATTTGATTGGAACTCTACTACTCAATCGCGTTACTTCAGGTGATCAACGCTGTTTTTTAGTATAACCTCGAGGCGAACCACCAGAGCTAACATTAGCTGTCTCCGGATGCCACGGAAAAGTTCTCAAACCGTAAAAGGATTGCATTGTTTCCGCAGCCCTCGTTTTCACCTGATCTATTATCTTGTAACTTCTTTCTATTTGAATGGGCTAAAAAGTGCCATTCTAAATCACTGGAACTTTTCAAGGAAGCTACTTTGAAGGCGATTATGTTTTGTTGAATAATTTTAAATAAATGCTTATTATAGGCTTATTATCATTAATTAATAATCTATTTAACAGCCCGAAAGATGTGTAGTCATTAAATGTATAGGTTAATTCGACTCCATACATACCTCTATGAGGGACTGGCTTTCAAACACTCTGTTAGATTGCAATTATTTATGATTTAGCTCTGAGAAGTTCTCTGTTTCCAGCATTTCAATCTTGGGTATAAAAAAGAGATTTTAAAAAATTGACATTTTGGTATTTTAAAGTTTTCTGTGGAGAATCTCAAGATGTTCAATATCGTACTCTTGTATATTTTGTATCTCATAGAGTTTACAAGATACTTTCAAAACCCGTACTTACAGGACTTTCAAATGATGGCTATAAAAACCCTGTATCGAAATTATATCTCAAGTTATTATTGAAACACAAAATTTTCTTTCAATATCACCAAATGGAGTTTGATATTCGATTGAACAATTTTGTAGTTCAGGTGTAATTTGTAGGAGTTGAAAAATGATATAATGTCCACTCAACAGTGAACATTCTTTTGAAAACAAAAACTTGTTGTTGCTAGTTTCGGTATTTCAGTGTTGACATACAACATCCAAAATAACTCATTTGCTGCATATTATGAGCTATAAATTCATAGTTATAGCAATATCGTTTACAGCTTTATAATAATTACCCAAAATACATACAACACGTTTGATATTTAATATATAAATTATCTCATCATTAAATCACCTGTAATAGAAGTTTTGACATGGACTGATGATTCAATCCATCTATATACATAGGTATATACCTACATATATTGTATGTCAGGTGATTATTATGAACTGGCAAACATTGATATTAATAATCCCTTTTATACTATGTACTACTGCATTGCCTGTTCTACACCTACATACACATACCTACACAATGGCGTGCAAATTTAATATAATACCGATAATTGTTTATCTAGTCAATATTTCTATGCAGGATCTCTGATGATAGTAAAGTTATTGTTTAATACAAAAGTTTTACAGTTTCCAGTAATCAATTAATTCCAAAACTTATGGAAAAATAAAATGTTTTTTCAATAGATCATACCTTTGACTTCTTATGCGGAAAAATACTAGGAAACTTCATATTTATCTTAGGTATAATGCAATTATAATATCTATCTTATATCTAATAAAGTTCTATGGATCAATAATGACGAAGCCAACTTAATTATCGAAACAACTGCTAGATTGTAGGAAATAGCTTTTATTTTATTCCAAAAAATTCACATCTTCGCCCGGAGAAATATGAAATGTAAAATCTCTTCTTTGATATATTTAACGTGCAAACAGATATGAGCTCAAAAAGCCTCTATTTTGAAATACAGACAGATTCCAAGTGTCCACGCTATAAGAATCCTATGAATATAGGAATAAATGATTTTGTGTGCTAGCATATTCCATAACATTATAAGAGAACATAATCCCAAATTAAATTCCTCCATTTTTTCCAGGTAAAACACTCCTCTACCAGGCCTTCGCAAAGATGTGCACGACAGTGTCCTCTTCTTCCAAGCAAAACCTACTGAGGTTGTCATCTGTCATTTATTCCTTTGCTTTTTAAACCTGCAGTGCCATGTCAGCATAACCCTCATTTTTCTCTCTCTCTTGTTAATGGCACCACAGAGTAATAGATTAAATGTCCTTTGCTATTTTCTTGGAATATTTGGTTATTGACTACCAGTTTCCTCGTCGTTTCTCGACTCGAAGTTCGCGTGATAGATGGCCACTAGCACTGCACTTAATCATTTATCCCCTGTTGGATATGGCCCTTAATCTAGCAATTCAAAACAAGTAATCTCATATAATACATAAAATTGTATGCCTCTTATAACGCAAGATTGTTTAATTTCATAAAAAATCATCCTATAAAATATAAATGCACTATGTAAATGTGTATGTTGATAATAACTGTGATTTTTAATAATCTGCTCTATCACGTCCATGTCATGTCATAGCTTTATATTACTCTGCAGGGTCGGAAAATATTTTACATTCACTCCCAAGCTAACTTTATTATTATTTATTAAAGCCATTTTATAAATAATTCAAACAAGTTTAGAAGGCCAAATAATAAATAACCTATTTTAGTTGAAACTGTTAAATTATCAGCTGAAAAGTTGAAACAGCCCAGAAATTATATAAGGTACCTTAAATGAAGTTCAAAAATATTTGGATGGATATTTAATTTTCTTTACGATCATTACAATAGTTCAGGTTTATGTAATTCTTTCAATTTTTAACAATAAAATATTTCTGCTTTAAAAATTGATAATTGATGTTTCAATATTTGATATTCAATTTCAAAAGATTTGAATAAAGAGATGCGAAGATATGTTCTAGTTTTACAACCGTACTTTTATCACTAGGCCTTTAATGGGATAATCCAATAAAGCGTCAGGAGTAGAACCCGGATAGATCTATTAGGTGACAGCCGAGTACACAATTCCGAATTTCATCTCATATAAAGATCTAGTTATAACTGTTTTGACTCTAACTCAATAGAAATCCATGGTTAATTGAAACTAAAGCACAATTATAATTTTCCACCAATAAATTGTTTCAACAGCTGCTTCGGCACACTGTGCCTTTCTCAGATGGGTATTATTATCATCTACTAAGATGAGTGACTACTTAAATAATAAGGATAGTTAATATAAATATTAATGACTAATATTATAAAAGAATTAAGTAACAATTATATATAGAGTAAGAGGCATGACATAATTATTATAAATTTATTTATTTGACAGGTTTATATGAAATATTTTCTGCAAGTCAGACTTTACCAGAAATACCTAAAGGTATATATTATGAAAATTCCGTAAAACAAATTTTTATGTAAAAACAATATAAATATCAAACCGTTCACATAAATAAAGAATCGAATACGAAAATTTCACTTCTAAAACAAAATTAAAATGTGCATCCATACAACGCATATGATGTACGAACTAGTGAATTGACCATGGCAAGGTGAACAAAATACTATTTATGAAAAAGTCCCATTCAAGTACTCTTCAATGCTATAAACACAGTTATCCGACATATATTATTTTTTTAAGGATTTATATCTAGGAAGTTTCTCTTGGACTTTGTTAGTTTGATAGCACGTTTTTATGAACAGTTCAGCATTTCTTGTCTGATAATAATTTACATCCAGATCTTTGAGAAATACAAGGGCGGTGTTATAGATGAAAATATATGGTAGAGGTAGGATACCAAAGCTTTTGAAGAGTGGTTTACAGTGGTCTCTATATCCCGCGTTAATAAATGTTCTCAGGGTCTTTTTCTGTTGCCTAATAGTTTTTATAGACTGACAAAATTATGCCGTAGTTTATGTTTGAATGAAACATTGCAAGAAACTAGGTATTTAAAACGTGGAGGTCCGTTACTTTTTGTTGCCTGAGAGCAACAATGCTCGAAGCAAGTTTCACGTTTAAATCATTTTTGTGGGTTGTCGAGGATAAGTTCGCATCGAGAGTTATGCCCAGTAATTTTCCATTCTTCCCAAAGTAGTTACTATTGTTTGAAGACAATATAATTTTCTCTATCTTTTCTTCATTTACTTTTGGTTGATTTATTGTGAACCATTCAGTAGCCATTTCCAAAACTTTATCCTTATTAACACATAACATTTGCAAATTTTTGTCGGTGGATAACAAGAAGTATCGGTAACATGAAATTGCTAAAATCATTGACGTGACTCAAAAATAACAAGAGGTCCCAAAACAGAGCCTTGAAGAACACCATGTAGAACATTCTCAACAACAGATAATGTGTCATTCACACACACTGATTTGAAAGGCATCGATCAGGTCATTGAGGAGATTGCCCGAATGTTTAACTTTATTAATTTTTAATGACTGAAGTGAATTAAATTTTAGTCCTCTGTTTTCGGTATTATAATATTTTGAAATTATCTTTAAATGTGTGATTATTATCTTTGAGATGTAGCGCATGCTTTGAATTATATAAACTTTTCTAAAAATCATTATTTTCGACTCTAGGACTTTGAAACATGGAGTTTCTCAAAATCAGATTTCTTCGATCAATTTTCCTACTGCGGAGATAAAAACATATCTACTATATCCATGTAATTCATATATTTACTATATGTGATATGTTTTTCATTTCTTTAATATACAGTAATCTAATTAGAATATCTAAATTGATTTAAGATTAAACAATATTGATAGTGACAACCAAAAACGCTGATAACGACCAATCTACATATTGCCATGACAGATATAATATAACAAGTCTGGAATTTTTATTTCAGACAAATACGATGCCGTGTGTAGTTGCACGTTATTGTGTTCACTAAGGTTGAATCACACAATTCATATACACAGAGTTTGTATATGCCTAAGCTCATTTAGTGAAAATGTGTTTACCAACACACCAAACCAAGCACGCACAAAAAACATTTCACGTAAAAAGGACTGAAACATTAAAATAGGCAGTTCGCTGCTTATCACTTAATCATGCAACTCGATAACTACCCGTGGCCAGCTTACCAAACGACATGAGTTTATCAAATTTATTAATATATAATATGTTCTTTTTTTCGACATAGGCGTACAACATTATTTTTTCGATTCAATGGTTAAAATAGGAAAATATAGTTTTCGCGAATATTTTTTGATTGCCAGTAATATTTACAATATAAAAACTACCTATATTGGGTGTCCTACAATTATTGCGATAAAATGATAGATGTTGTAGAGGGCATCAAAATAAGCAATTTTGCCTCATAAACCCCTGCCTCGTTTGGGCACTACAGCAAATTACAACTTGAGAGAACAAAAGAGGAACAAGAAATTCAATGGTTGCAAAATGTTTGTCTAGTACATTTCCATGGATTGTTGCCGGATAAGCTTGCTGTGTTTACATTGTTGTCAGTGTAAATTCTCGGATTGGAATTTTCATATTCAAAACGTGCTGTGTGATCTTCGATACGCACACTTGCCAGTCCCCTCCAGGGACCTCGAAATAATTCTCTTCTCAGCCTATGCGAGGAATATGAAGAATTGCAACGCATAATTGAATTTCTTCGAAAACAGAACGAGCAACTTCAATGTATGCAGCCAATCCAACAACACCAACCACAACAGCACCAACAACATCAACAGCAGCAGCAACATCAGCAGCAACAACAACAACTAATGGATGCCGCCGCTAACGTTGCAGATCATCGCCGGCAGTTCAACGAGTCGCTGTAAAATTGCCACCATTTTGGTTGGGCAAACCAAGTTTGTGGTGTATACAAGCTGATTCGCAATTTACTCTTTCGGATATTACAAACGAGGTAACAAAGTTTCATTATGTTGTCTCACAATTGGACGCTCGCAACGCATTTGAAGTCGAGGACGTCATCAAAAATCCTCATCCATTAGATCCGTACACGCGCAAAATAATTTTCTCCGATATCTCCTGGCTTATTATCAACTTTTACCGTAATGTCTCATGATCCGCATCGTCGATGTAACCACTGGTCTTCAAGCACAAGTTTTTATCTCAACCTATACCCTCCCTGCAGGGCAGTTTTAAAGTAGTTGAAGATTCTTCACCTTATGCTGCTCTCCTATCGAAATTTCTTGAAATAACTCGTCGTACGTGTTTACCTCGACACATCAAACATGAGACCGTTTATCACATTAGCACGACTCTTGGACCTCCCGTGACAAGCAAAGTTCGTCGATTAAGTTCAGAGAAATTAAAAATCGCTCAAAAAAATTTGGCTGGTACAACTCGTCCATTTGAGAGTTCCTGATCTTCTCCTCTACACCTAGTACCAAAAAGTGATACATCCTGGCGTCCCTGTGGAGATTTTCGTACTTTGAACGCTCGAACCATTCCGGATCGTTATCCTGTTCGTCACATTCACGATGCCACTTTTTTCATTGATAGTGGTATTGTGTTCTCAAAAATAGCCTTGGTGAAGGCTTATCAACAAATTCCAGTTGCTGAAAAACACATCGGAGAAACTGGACTTCGAAATGCCGGACAAACTTTTCAAAGATTTATGGATGAAGTTTCACGCGTTTTGGACTTACGCTTACATCGACGACATCCTCGTTTTCTCGCAATCTGAAGAAGAATACGAGCGTCATCTTCAAATCATCATTGAACGACTTTCAAAATACGGATTAGTCATCAATTCACAGAAGTGCATGTTTGGAGTTTCTGATGTTTCTTTTATTAGCTACAATATTTCTGATAACAGCATTAGTGCTCCAGAGGACCGATCCAGGCAATCAAGGACTTCCCGTTACCAAAAACAGTGCAAGGTCGTTACCTAGGTATTATGAACTTCTACCGCAGATTCAAACCTCACGTATCTGAATATGAAGCTCCATTGCCTCATGCTATCAGCAATCCACTCCTGAAAGGCTCTCAACCAGTCAACTGGACACCTGAATTTGGATAAACTTTCGTAACCAGCAAAAACTGCATTTCATCTATTTCACTTCTCTTTCATCCTCGTATTGGTGCACCTCTTGGTTTGTTCACAGATGCTTCGAATCATTATGTTGAAGCTTGTTTCAGCAGCTTGTTGATGACGTTTGGCAACCCCTCGCATTCGTCTCAAAAGAAAGTTCTTGGCCTGCTTACCATTGTGAACTTTTGCCTATCTACGCTACAATCCAACACTTTCGTCATCTTCTACAAGGACATCCATTCACCTTCCACCAATTCAACTCAATCAAATCTCTTTCATCGCAGAATTTTCAACAGACATTCAAAATCAAAGGTACCGATAATGTCGTTACTCGATACCGTTTCTTGGATTGAAGCTGTGTCTGCAACACTTAATTTCGAGTAACTGGTTAACTCTCAAGAGGAATACAAAGAGGATTATTCAAGAAAACTCTTCTCTACGCATCGAACTTGTACTGATTCTTGGTTCCTCACTTACTGTCTTTTGTAAGACATCTACAGGAAAACGTCGGCCTTTCATCAAACAGCCGTTTTGTCGTGATAATTTCAATCAACTGCACAATTTGACCCGGCGCCAATGCTTCGCTCAAGTTAATTATTGACAGATTCGTTTGGCTTTCCATGAACAAAGATTATCGAAATTGGGTTCGTGCTTGCAATGAATGTCAACTATTAAAAATTTCTCGTCACGTTCATGTTTCTCTTGAAACTTTTGAAACTCCAACAAAAAGAATTTCTCATATCCACATCGATCTGATTGGTCCACTTCCACCTGCACATTCTTTTTGATATCGCTTTACTGTCATCGATCGTTTTATTGGATGGTCCGAGGTCCATCCTTTACAGAATATAACAGGATATAATGTGAGTCACGCACTTTTGGATTGTTGGATCTCTCGTGGCATACTGCTGCACACGGTTTGGTCAAACGTTTACATCGTCACTTAAAAAGTGCAAAAATGGCTCATTCCTACATCGACTTGGTTCAAACTTTGCCTCATGTACTTCTCAGTATTCGTTTTACTTTGAAAGAAGATATCAGCAGAAATGGCTTATGGAAAAACTCTTCGTTTACCTTTTAATCTTCTCTCTTCAAAGCTTGAAAACAAAAATCTCAACAATAAAAGCATCATTCGTTCTAACTTGTGATAATTCATGTCACGCTTACTTCCTCAAGCATCAAGATATTGTCAAATTAGCATTTTTGTTTTCAAGGAGCTCTCGAATAGCAGTCATGCCTTTTAGAAAGTCATTGATCGAAACGAAAAAACGACCACACTGCATATTCGTAATAAACCTTTCAGTCTCCTTCGATCAAGTGAAACCTGCATTTATTTTACATCACGAAGAAGTTTCTAAGCCTGGTCATGTTCCTGTTTCTAATACTGTTTCTGACTCTAAACATGATCATATTCCTGTTTCTACTACTGTTCCTATCTCAACAGTTCTACTGAATACATGCCTGAAGACCCCACACCTGCTCCCGAGTATACAACGCGATCTGGTAGAAAAGTTCAGAAAATTTTGAATTTGTAGACAAATTCTCTGGGGTAGTGTGGCGGCGCAGAAACGAGCACTCAATAGCAAGTGAGCATGTCCATAAAAATTTGATAACGCAAAGTGATATCTATACATTGGTATAGGTATAATTAAATTGTAACACGCCGCTGTCTGTGGTCTTTATTAGAGCAACAGAAGCCAAAACAACAGCTTTTAGAATTTTTGTCTGTCTGTGAGTATGTTTGTATCTATAAATCTTTACATAGATAATAGAATTGTAACAGGCCGCTGTCTTTACATAGTAGATTTTAAGAAAAACTAATACAGCGGGTCTTTATTAGAGCAACACAAGCCAAAACAACAGTTTTTAGATTTTTTGGGTGTCTGTCTGTATGTTTGTACGCGCATCACGCAAAAACTATTGCATGAAATTGAATGCAGTTTTCACCGATATATTACTAGAGGCCTAATTTAAAATATAGTCTCCATTAAACAGCGTATATATGTCTGTCTGTATGTTTGTACAGGCATCACACAATAACTATATCTACAATATTGTAACGTGGATAGTTAGTCATGTACTTATGGTTGTTATTCGTTTTAGTAGCTATTTGTTTTACTATCTTGTTTACTATATTTGTTGGTTGTGTATTTGATTAATTAGTTCTAGAATCGGTAGATTTATTCTCAAACCTTCCAAAAACTATATGTGAGGACGATACTGTCAGTTTGACAAGCTTCTAGAACATTATTAATCATAACCATAATCATGTATCTTTTCAGCTACAGTAGTGTAGATAAGATATGTCAGTGTGTATAAATAAAAGAAGGACATAATATAATAGACATGGTGTAAAAGACAAACAAACATATTTGTACAACAGACAATTATAAAGTTTTATATGCTATTTACCCTCTGCCTACTAGATAAGATTCGAATTCGCTTAAACAATAAAATGTTTGCTCTAGAAAAAGACATTTGATTTGCTTCTTGAAATTATCTCGGGTTTCAATCCTTCTTATATTCTTCGGTAGTAAGTTGAAGAATTTGCACCCAAGATAACGACCAGTTTTTTTCATAAATTTATATTTATGTTACTCATCAAAGAAGTTTTCTCTGCGTCGTGTTGGATAATTGTGGAAAGAGCGAAGCATACTGAAGTTATGTTGGTTTTGATAAATATATGTCAGTTGTTTGTAGATATAGATACTTGTTACTGTTAATATTTTATGTTTTTTTTTAAAAACCCCTACACGAAGTGTTATACGGCATATTAGAGATCAGTCTCATAATTCTTTTCTGCATCACCAGCAATCTGTCAAGGTCATTTGCATGTCCCCATATCACCAAAGCATACGACAAGGCAGGATAAGCATTACCGTAATAGATGGTTAAGAGATTGGAAACACTCAGTGAATTTTTTAATGACTTTATCATAAAGTAACATTTGCTCAGCTTCGGACATACGTCATCAATGTTCAAACTCCATTCTAGATTGAAGTCTATTATGATTCCCAGAAATTTGGAGCTATGGGTAACAGGTAAATTATTGTTGTTGATTGAGATATTCAAATTCATTGGCTTGCTAATTTTGGTCTTAAATTCCATAGCCACAGTATTTGACATATTAATTATGAGTTTGCTCAACCTGCACCAGGTTGAACACTCATTCAGAGTTAATTTAATTATCTCTTCCAAGCGTTCCTGATCTTTGGCAGAGATGACTATGGTCGTATCGTCAGCGAGCATGAAAACATTGCCACATGAGATGTAATCTGGTAGGTCATTCATCAACAATAAAAAATCAGAGGACCTAGAACGCTGCCTTCCCATGTCAAAGATCGTAAATTTTGAAAAAGGATTACTAATTTTTATTTGGAATTTTATCTCTTAAAAAAGATTCAAACCAATTATTAATTTGACCCTTAATGCCCATCTTTTCCAGCCTTTTCACGACGAATAAGGGGTCAACCGTGTCAAAGGCTCTTGTTAAATCGAACATCAAAGCTAAAACTTTTTCATTGCTATCTAGCTTATTATATATATATTGAGTGAATTTTTTTGTCGCGGTCTCAGTAGAATGTTTTTCTCTTGCTGGTGGGGTGTTATCACTTTTTTTTTCAAGAAAAGAAGCTTATTATATATAACTTTTTTGAATACTTTTGAAAAACAATTGAGTAATGATACTTTTATAAGCGTCTAGAATAATCATAGAACATTCTCGATGGATGTCATGTCAAGATTCAGATATATAAAGCCGTGTCGATCACTGGTCACATTAAGCCAATTTATAGAAGCATAGAGTAAAAAGGTTAGGTTAGGTTAGAAGTCTATGAGATTAGTTCAGTCAGCGGTAGTTTAGATTGTCAACGTGACAATTCGTAACATTTGTACTACTACGGAAGGTGGTGTTCAAGGTATTGGAAAATAATTTTTGGAAGCAATCTGCGAACTTTGGAGTATTACACAATTGAACTCTTCTTGTAGAAGAAGATATTTTGATAATTATTCGTACCCACCAGTTAAAAGTATAAATTCAAAAACTGAAACCTGACTACTGAGAAATCACGCTCTAAAAATAATGAGTAAGAAATTAAAACTGGAAGTACCACACTTTTTAAAATACTTTAGCCGAGTTGTCCCTCTTAATTTGAGTATAATTCTCAATTTTATGAGACAATCGTGATAGAATTGTCACCCTATATTATTCGATTCAATAACTGAGGATTATTTTCTCAAAGCCAAATAAATTTCTACATAATAATCTAGTTTTGTTGTCTTATATAAATACATATATACTTAATATCATATAATCATCTCTTCGTACCAATTTCTAAATCTTGGGGAATATTGGTGCTGATAATTTTGCAGTAGTTGTGAGTGAATAAAAGATTTATGGCACCAACTTGATGATTTTCTTCACTGAAAATTTCCAAGTTTCGAAAAAATTTGCCACCTCCACACCATTTGGGGTATTTTTCAGAGAGAAGGACTTGCTGGATCTCATTTTTTTTAGAGTGGTACCATTTTGCCACACTCCTCTTTCCAGCAACAGCAAGGAATCGTCAAAATAAGTTCACGTTTACATTACGTTCTGGAGAAGTCGGTCAAAAATACACACACTTCTAGGCATTGAAATACTTATTTTTTTGAAAATATACTTTTTTATTACCTCCCTTGCTGCAATTGGTCCCATGAAAAAATCAAAGAGTTCTAGGTAAAAGTCCATTATCTCAAAGTGGAGTGAAGTAAAATGTAAAAAAAAGAAACTCAAAGTCTTCTCCACAATATCATAGGAATAGTTGTATGAATAGATATAAAATTCATTACTATTGGAGAGAAAATCTATATGTACTAGTAACTTCTTCTCAAACTAAATATTCAAATGTTTCTGGAGTTATTCTTGGTAATTATATAACTGGACCATAGATACTTTATTGAAGAAACAGGAAAAGTTTATTTAGTCTATCTGGGGAATTAGAAGTACATGCCTCTTCGTACCTATACATCAGCAAATGTCCGTCATTTGGTTCAAATACAGACATATTCAATAATGCCATGCCAAACAGTTGAAGAAATCTAATTTGAAAAAAAGTTGCTGTGATACAGGGGTGAAAATGTTTTGTCTAGAAATATGAACATTTTGAATTTAACGTTTAGTTTATTGTTGTTAGTCTGTCATTATTTAGTTTTGTTAATCAATCTGTAGTTCTGCTTACGGACTCTTTTGTATTGTGTGTGTTTGTGCTGTCAACAGAAGCAGACAGACATGGCTAACTTTTATAATCAGAAGGTACTTCTAAAAATGTTTTATTGAATAAAATCGAAATAACTCAATAACTGCAGTATTTAGGTATAAGGAGTACTTAACAAAATTAATAGTAAGTGGGTGTAAAACCACATGTGAAACGAAGGGTGTTCCATTTAAAATAAGCGAGATAATCATGGCCGTGAGCTTTGGGTCACCATGAGTAATAAATGGAAGCTATCAAAACCGTGATGAGTTGCAACGAAGCAAGACTCTTACGAAACTTTTTTGGCCAAGAGAGAATAACCTTCCGTTTTTTGTTCAAAATAATACTGACTGAAGATGCCACTACGATTTTCTCATAAAATTGGCCATAGGTATGCCCGAAATGAAAAAGTTTTTTGCGAAATTCTAGATAACAAGCAGGGTATTCCATTTGACCTTACACTGTATATTACGAAATAATTTAAAAATTTGAAACATCACCAAACCTACAATTTTTATTCAAAATTTTTTCTGGTATACTAGGACAAAGAGAAATTAAACTCCAAATTATAAGTTGATCACCTTGTATTTACAAATCTACTTGGTTTGAAGGAAAAGCAATGGACATGTTAAAATAAATGGGTAACTTAAATTATAAATGATGTTTGACAACAGGAAATAGGTAATACTATTACCGTGCCTACCAATGATGAAAACAAATACTCATTAAGCAAATACTCCATTGGATTTTGTCATTGCTGGTAGGTGCATTATAAATAAAAATGTATTCAATACAATTATTGCAAAACCTTCTAACCCTTATGCTTATATTTTATTTGGAACACGTTGAGTCAAATGTATATTCGCCAAATTTCGTTTTATTAGAACTCATCAGATACTGATACACAAAGAAGAAGAAGAAGAAGCACCTCTGAGAAGTCAATACTAAAACGACTAAAACAAACGGGGTACTGCTTTTAGCGACAGCTATGAGTTAGAAATTGAACGCGATGTACGTTATCAAAGTGAACTTTGAGGTGACGGAAAATTTATCTGCGCATATTACGGAGATATTATTCTTAATTTTCGTTTAACATTAGCAATCACAAATAACATTACCCTGATATTAGTGATATGACATAAAAAGAGAAAAAATGAAGGACCACTATTTCGAAAATACTTTAATAATAACAGTAAATAGAGCCGCATGAAAAAATATCAAATAATAAAAAGGAAATAAAAAACGCCACAGATGCCAGGGAAGTTAGAGTATTAATGAAAATAGAAAAGTGCAGGAAAAAAATAAAAAACTATAGAAAAGGAATGCAGAACTCAAAGAAAAAATGGAAATATTCGAAAGATAATTTAAAAAACAACATTTTGGTATTCGGTCTGACTAAAAAGCCGTTGAGAATATTTGTAGCCAGATGAACAATTTTTTTTATTAAGCCAAGAACCTCATGTGAGGTTTATTACAGCTATATAAATTAACAGTTATAAACTACTTATTACAGATTATTGGTATAAATAGAGAATCATATATTTAGTAAACAGTCCAAAAAAAACTTGTGGATCATTAGGCATTTCCTAATGTCTGGCTTGGCTATAAACATCTCGATGCAAAAGGGTGGGTGGAGCTTTTCATTCTTGAGCTTGGAAAGGAGGCTGGTGCGTTGTTCATCATATAGTGTGCACTGCCATAGGACTTGATTCAAGTCTTCATCGGCCTGACCACATTAACAAACAGGGCTGTCTATGATCCTTATTCTGAATAGTGAAGCCGCTAGGTTATAATGGTTGGCACGACATCGATTCACTGTCACCACAAAGTTCCGTGATAGATTTTTACCAGCAAACCAGGGCTTTTTGAAGGGAGTCAGATATGTATTAAAGAATGTTTTTCCTTTACTTTGGCCTTGCTCCGCTATCAAATTGTTTGTATTCTTCAAGGCACAGTGTCTGAGTTTTCCATACATATCTGAAAAGGGAACTGGAAGTGGCTGAGAATTAATTGAGATAGCAGCAGACTTGGCCAGGCGATCCGCTTCTTCGTTACCATGGATTCCGATATGCGAAGGTAACCAATAAAGTTTGATGTTACAATTTGTTCGCTTGATTCTGTTGTACTTTTCGATGACATCAAGAATGAAAGGATTAGTTTTGATGCTAAAGTTAGGTAACTGTAGGCTCTGTAAGACACTTAGGGAGTCAGTAAAAATGAATATTGAACTGTGAGCATTTTCAAGGGCAATTCCCATGTCTAGATCGATGGCCGTACATTCGGCAGTGAATATTGATGCACTGCAGTCGAAACTTATTGATCTCTGTATGTTTAACTCAGGAGAAAATACGGCAGACGCCGTACATCTTGCATTGGGACCTCTGCTTCCGTCAGTATAGATAGCGATAACTTTGTTTTGCATGATGTACTGCTCCAGTTCTCTGGACGGGTTGCTAGTTTCTTTGAGATAGATTCCCAAGTCTTTGTCGAAAGGAATGGAGGTGTACAGAGTTTAGTAGCTCTGTAAATGGATGTACAAATTGCTATGTGATGTAATTGAATCAGCCGGTGCCATAATGTATGAGATGCACTGTCTCAATACTCTTTTCCTTTTTCTATGTGCAGTTTTGCATGTTAGTGCGTATTTTTCCACCGCCTTAAAAGTATCAGATCCACTGTTTGATATGGTTTTAATCAGAAAACTGTTGCATAAGTATCTGGCATGATCATTGATAAGCATAATTTTCGCTTCTGCGATAAATACATTGCATAAGTACATTATGGCACTGTATTGAATTCTTTCCACTTTTCTTATATTATATATATATTATATATAATCTATAATTGATCCGATGAAAGTTTTGTGAAGAAGTAGTAAAGTATAAGGCCCAGCACCCCACCAAGTACCACGAAAAAACTTGATGATGTTCAGGGATTTATGACACTTGTTAAAAACATTATGAATTCTAGAATGTTGAATGAACAGCCTATGGTGGACAGCTTTCTGAGCAAGATATCAATTATTACGTTATCGAAGGCACCCTGGACATCTAGGAAAGCTGCTAGAACTTCGTTTTTAGTAATAAAGGCTTCATCGACGGTCAAAGAAAGACTCACTAAGTTGTCCAAGCATGATTTCCCTATCCTGAATCCATGCTGACTGGAGGGTAGTAGGCGATGCTGCTCTACCCACCAATACAATATATTTTTCACCATTGTTTCGAGTAGCTTGCAAAGACAAGATGTAAGAGCAATAGGGCGTACTTTGTTGCCATCCGGTTTATTTATGAAGAGTATGAAGGCACGTTTCCAGCTTTCAGGAAATTGATTATCGAAGTACATCTGATTAGATGAACAAATTACTGAATGTAAAAACGAATTGAAAACAGCCCAATCAAAATTGAATTTTTGTCAACCTTCACAAAAGTCAACAATTTGCGAAACTGTAAGAATATGAAAGGAATCAACATAAGTATATCTACTGATAACTAACTAACACTCGGTACACAGGTGTACACAGTAGAAAATATTTTGGAAATAAAACAAAACAGTGAAAATTCTCAAGAAATAAACAGTGCTCCTCAAGACCAGCTATTTTTATGAGAACCGATTCAGAAGAGAAGAAAGTAGTCCTGGATGAAGACAAAATTGACGAAACGGAAGAAGAGAATAACCTGAAGAAACATGAGAAGCAAGAGGAAGCCCTGGATGAACAAAAAAAAACAATGAGAATGGAAAAGAGAGTATTCTGCAGAAACAACAGCAGAAGGAAAAAGATAAATACAACAAGAAACCACTGGTAATAAACCAGCTGTAGACAATTCTGAAAAATCTGAGAGAGAAAGTGAAAAAACAGCTAGGGACAACCAACTGAGGTCCGGTTTTAGTATTAGAGAGAGAAATAGAAATGTGAGTTGTTGAGCTTTTTAAATAGGGAAAATCGACTGTTTGATAAAAATTAAAATAGATACATACTTGGAGAACTTGTAGAAAACTTAAATGAATTTAATTATAAACACTCAAAAGATATTAAATATACAAAAATATTACATCTAAATATAAGTTTAGTTGAGAATGATGATAATTTTTTTTAAAGTTCTCTCAATAATTTGACGTATTACTACTAACTGAAACTTTTAGATATTAAGACAGTGATGCTTCGGTTATGAATGGCTGCGATAATATATACAGCGAAGAACAGAACAGAACAAACATTTTGTATACTCCTTTTTATTAAATCACATTTGAAATATACTCGTAACATAACTAACATTGCTGAAAGCACAATCATTGAAATTAAAATAAAAGAAAATAATTCAAAGATGCCCATTTCCGCTAGCACTAATCAGAATTAACACAACAACGAGCTTTACAGTTATCTATACAAAATAAAAAAATCAGTTCACATATTTTAGATTAGATTAGATTAAATTAGTTGGAGTGGCTACGCGTCGTAGCCCACCGCGACCAGTTCTGTTTGTGGTTCTCCATTGCCTTATAGTCCATTATCCAGATTTATCCTTTTTAGCAGACTTACTAGTCTAGATACCGAGTCCCTCATGTAGCTCTCTGCCTTCGGTTTATCTTTCCCGAATACCGCACTCTTAACAGAGCTTCATATTCGCAGAGTATGCGAACAGCGGTTTCCTCCTCTTCCTGGCATGACCTACATAGGTCGTCCTCGCCCAGGCCCATATTGTTATATCCTTGTCGTTTTCCCACTCTGATTTAGTATTTCACGGGGCATTTTGGCTGTGGGGCTTTTTAGAAATAATTTTACTTGTCTCTGTCCTTGCATCTACAGTGGCAATGCCTGATTCTTGATTCATTGATGGATATGTCCTTTAATGAGGCATTTAGCAATTCCTCAGGAGGTCTCAGGTCCAATCATGGCATCTTCCGCTCCCTGCTTGGCTAGAAGATCAGCTTTTGTTTTGCCATCAATTCCCTGGTGCCCTGGTACCCAAGCTAGGGCCAGTCTATTGTGACTACCTAGGCTGTTCAGGGCCTTGCATCATTCCCATATCAATCTTAATGTTGTTTGATATGAGTTCAGCGCTTTTAGTGATGTTTGTCTGTGAAGGTTCACTGAAAGTTCTTCCTCCCTACTCGCTTACTATATTTCTGAGAGTGTATTTTGAGTTCCTCCTCTGATGACTATGGCTAGATTATCCGTGTACCCCAGGCAATACATACCTTCGTCAGACAATCTGACTAGAAGAGTATCCACTAGAACTGCCTACATAAGCGGCGATAGTACGCCTTCTTGAGGACATCCTCTACCCACATCTGCCATAATGGTTTTTTCTCCCAGGGTCGATATAATTACCCTGCCGTTGAGATTTGCTTCGATCCATTCGCAGATAACGAGCTCTACTCCTTTTATTTCCAGACATAGATGTGATTGAAGCATTATTGAATGTTCCCTCTATATCCAGAAAGGTGGCCACCCTTATTTTTTTTGTCTTCGATCGCCGTAGACGCTCACTTAGGGGACAAGTTTTCAGAGCATCATGTCCTATGAACCTGTCTACTAGTTTTTCCAGAGTCTTAAGTAGAAAGGATATAAGGCTGATCGGTCTGTATGATTTGGTGTATGGTCTAAAATTTTGACCACCTTTGGAAGGCATATGACTTCCACCTTCCTCCATACAGCTGGGGTGTGTCTCCAAGCTAGGGTAGCTTTGAAGATTTTCCTTAGGTGGCACTAGTACCTCTTTACCGTCCTGTAATAGAGCTGGGTAGATTCCATCCTCTCTTGGCCTTGCGATGGCGGTAGCAATTTGCCAGTCCCTTCGCTTGGGTCTTTTTGCCTCCTCACGCTTGGCAATTGCCACCGATTGAGTTTGATAAATTTTGGCTCCTAGGAAGTGTGCTTTTGTAAGTATCCCTAAACTTTCTTCTGCCATTTATCCGTAGTTTCTATCCTTAGATTCTTTTGCTAGGACCTTGTGGATTCAGGCACTTACTCAGGTCTCGTGGATCTATTCGCAGAACCTTCTCTACGAGTCTCTTTTAGCCTTCTGCAGCTCCTTGTTGTAATGAATTAATTATATATAGATCCCAGTTCCCGTTAGATCTAGCTCTGTTGAATAGGCTTCTCACCTCAGTTCTTAGAGCGTTGAGGTGATTGTTCCACCAAACTGTTTTCCCTTTGTGTTACCTTGTTCGTTCTGGACAGTTTTCCTGATAGCTCGTTCACATATTTTGGTTGGTGATATAAATGCAGTCTTGCTGAGTGATCATTTGTATTTAACTGATCATCTTCCAATTGCAATCTACCATAAATAATGCAACAACTCTAACAGTGCACAAAGAACAAGTATAGGTATATAAAAAATATATTGAATATGAAAAACTTTAAACAAATTTTAAGAATGAAAATGGAAGAGAAATTTACGAATCAAACGATACAAACGAAATGATACAAAAAGTAAAACAGAGTATTGATGAGAATACGAAAACAGTATATGGAAATATAAATATAGAATATAAAATAAGAAAAAATGGATTAACCCAGGAATAAAATTGAAAATAATGAGTTATTTAAAAAATAAGAAATAGATTCTAACAATGATAGATGATAGAAGAGAAATACAGAACCTATAAATCAAAATAGATAACTGATAAATGTCATCTAAATATATATGAATAAATTGATAGACAACAGTTATAATGATTCCCTAACCATGTATAACTGTCAAGACAATATGTTCAAAAAAGAGCAAAAACTAACATAGACTCATTAGAATCAAATGACCTAAGAATTCTTAAGGATATAACTGACATCGCAAAAAATTGAATAACTATTACACTGACCTCAGTGAACTATACAGAGAATACCTATAAACATCATAGAAAGGATTGTAGTAGTTTTCACCTTACTACTACAACTGGAAATATTGTTATTGCATAGCAAGCCCCTTGAGTTGGCCATTGATCTTTATTTCTGTCTGTATGTGCCAAGATTATCTTGTTTTTTTTGTTTTTTTTTTGTTCTTTGTTTTTTGGGGCGTCAAGCTCGGGCGCTTGATGCTCCACTTGCCAATAGTAGTAACAACTTAGATGATAAACTTTTGAAACTTGCCAACACAGTATGTAATCAGCACGTTTACTATCCGAAATGCGCACTCATCTACAGGTTCTTAAAAAATGGAGCAAACATACTGTCGAGTTGTACACCTGTCTCATCCGTTCTTGGAGATCAGTGAAAAGGGGAAGGAAAGAAGCACATCTAAAATTTGACATCTTCTACATATTATTTCATATTCTGTCAGACCGGTTATTTCTGCGAACAAATTGAAGAACACCATTGTTGTTTGTCACAACATATAAATATTGATCACGAATTAATCTTTCATATTAGACTCGAGAACAGATCCATTAAGCTAGCACAACAAAAATGGCACACATCAATAACATTAGTGTACTAAATTCAATTATATTTAATGCTAATTTAGTACGCAAAAATAAAATAACTCTTCAACTTTTGAAATCACGGGCAATACTGCTAGCTTAATATTAAGTGAGCACACTTAAGCTGATAATGATCTAATTTGAGAAAATCTGCTATAAATAATGTAGTGCCAATTTAATACACTTAAGAAAAATATATATCTCTTCATTTTGAAATTTATAGGCAAGTGTGCTATCTTAATATTAAGTCCACTTAAATGAAATATGGAGAAAATCCAGAACTATTCGTTAAGAATAATTTAGTGCTCATTTAGTACACAAAAATAACAATTATAACTCGTATTTTAAAGAAATTATTAGCAAGTTTGTTTGCTATTTAGCTATTCCGTTATGTCAGACACTATACATCACCTGTGACCATTTGAGTATGAAGTTGGAATTCCATAGCCAAGGAGGTATCTTTTCTCTTTAGGTTGCGTAAACAACATTTTATTTATGATTGAACATAGACCTTCTGTGTTACTAAAAGCAAGTGAATTTTGAAGAAAAAACAAAATGAAAATATGACTTTTTTCATCGTTATTACTGTTTAAAGAAATAAAAGTATTTAAAGCAAAATTTATAGTCATTCAAATAGACAGGCCCTGAGCTTCTAGCTTTTCTTACTTAGACATATCTATGTACTTTATTCCGTTCCGTTCCGATTATTCCTGCCAAAGAAAAAATAAAATTTCGGAACTGTCAACCGCTGTTTTTAATTTCGATTAACCTAGGATAGCCTATTAGAAATTTAGCAGTATCAGTTAGTGATGCTGCGAGACTGGTCTTGGTCTTGCAGTCTTGGTCTTGGTCTTGCAATTTTGCAAGACCAAGACCGAGACCAAGACCGTCTATGCAAGACCAAGACCCAAGACCAAGACCAATACTGAGATGCAAGACCAATACCAAGACTAACCTGGTCTTGGTCTTGGTCTTGCTGCAAGACTTGCGAGACTTGCAAGACTCTTGCATTTCCGTAACCAAACACCAAATTGGTAGGAAACATATTATTTTACTCAATGATTAGATAAGAAACTCTAATAAATAACCTAATTAATTTAATCTTTGAACTCCCTTATGATCGATCTATATTTTACAGATTCTAAAAATATTGAATTAAACGTTGTTGGGTGAAAAGCGAGTTTATTCTACCCTTCTAGGATTTCCGGATTTCAAAAAATTCTTAAATACCCTATACCTATACCGTAATTTCAACCCTTCTAGGATTTCACTTAATGAGCTGTTTTCAAAGAATCCCGACAGTTCGTAGCCAGGGGAAGGTAAACTACACGGTTTTTTATTTTTATTATTTTATCTATCGCGCAGAATGTTTTAAGCAAACGTTAAAAATCATCTATAAATCTGAATTTTTTTGATGACATTTATCCAGTGGCCACTTTTGGAGATATTTGAAATTTTATATTGCCCTTATTTTGAAACTATTTTTTCGATCATGCTCATTAACTAACTCAACTGAGATATTCACACGACTGACTTTTTAAATAGATACCTAGTTTTATAAATGCGAGTATTAAATCTCTAACTGTTTTTAATTTTCATTTTTTGGAAAAAGCTTTCTACAAAAATAGAAGTTAGTTTTATCAGAAATACTATTGATCGCTTTCAGAGATTCTTTCTATTTTATTAAAGAAAATGGTACAAAACCATTGTAGAATGAGCAAGAGAATGAGTTATGAAATAGAAGTATGAAGTAGAAGTATGTAGTAAAATGATTGCTCAGTTGGGACGGATGATACCAAGAAAACACAAGCAGACTGTCACGCTAGTAAGATACGATTCTCATATGTGAATGGTAATTATTAATTTATAAACTTTTACGCATCTCACTTGCCCTAACTTAATTCTGGGCACCTAGTTTTATTCTCATTACTTATTCTACATTACCAGGCCTGTTTGTTCTGGACAATGACAATTTCTTTATACGGTCGATACTTACCCATTTCGAATGATAATATAATTATAGGCAATCTTATAAGATTATGAATTACATACTTCCCATACATCTGCAGAGTTCTTCTTCATTTGGATTAAGCAATTACGGTTTAGAATCGCAACAACTTTTCACACTTATAAAAAGATCAAAATTTGTGCAAGAGTCTTGCAAAGTCTTGCAAGTCTTGCAGCAAGACCAAGACCAATACCAAGATCGTATATGCAAGACCAAGACCCAAGACCAAGACTAAAGATTTGATGCAAGACCAAGACCAATACCAAGGGTGTAAGACCAAGACCAATACCAAGACCATATCGGTCTTGGTCTTGGTCTTGCTTTGCGCATCACTAGTATCAGTAAATTGGACTATACCTTCCCCACTTTCATTAGAAGGTTAAGGAAGTTTTTAGATCTGACAGTAAGGAATATTTAAATAAATTGTACCTAGGGGTTCAATGGACTATATAATATTACGATTGATAAGACTAAATTTTATATGGATGAAAAATTGATTGTTGTGAAGATTTCTAAGTGGAAGCTGTACCCAACTAAACAAAAGCAACTGGAAGTAGTCCGACTAAACAAAAGCATAAAGGTGTAGAGCTTCATCTAATTTTTATATTTTATATCTCATTCATAAATTGAACTGATAGATCTCTATATATATACATATATATAAATTAGCTCTAAATATACTTGAATTTAGTACACTAATTTTATTGATGTGTGCCACTTTTGTTTTGCTAGCTTAAAGGACCTCTCGAGAACAATGGTGCCAATTGCCAATAAGTTGTAACGCAGCTTACAAAATTAGATTAAAATGGATAACTCAAATGAAATTTGAAATCAGCCAGCTAAGAAAGTATAAGTCGATGTTCGATTATTTGTGTTCTATTTTTAACATATGATTATATTTATGGTACAAATTGTTTTTTTTTTGTTACAGGTATATGCTAATGTCGCAGTGTCCTAGCCAAATCTATTCCATTATATGTGGTGAATGGAGATCTGATATACAATCCAAGATGGGGACTAAGTAACAATGTAAAAATAAAAAACTTTCAATAATAATCCTTATGTTCAAAGAATACTTTCACAAGATTTTCTTTTATGTGAACAATATGAATAGTTATTAAAAATCCAGATCTTTATCTACGTTAAGAAAAAATGTAACTAAATGTGATTCTGTTATATTATAAGATAATTGTAATGTAATGTATAAAAAATTATTCTTTTTTTATGAAGCAACATAATTTATGAGTAAATTTTATGCAAAAATGTATATCTTAAATATAAAACAGCCTAACATAAATGTCAAATATCTGTTGATGTAAACTTTTTTTTGAGAAACTCATGTTGAATTTCAGAATACAAATAGAATATTTCGTTCACCTATCCTATAGTTTAATATAAATACCAACTGGAATTTCAACTAGATTTCTAAAATTCCTAATTTCCAAAGCAAAGTGAGAATCTCCCAAAAGAGATTTAAAATTTTCAATAACTGCCAAAGTTTTCCAGAAAAATTACCTGTATAAAGCTCTTCGCATTAAAACAAATATAAAATAATTCAATATTTTAGTTGAGATTTCAGGTATTGTTGTAACTCTTCATAATTCATATTTGTCCTGAATTATTGAATAATACAAATATCAGTTCAAACAATATATACGTAATAAAGAAAAAAAGGCACAGGAACTCAAATATATTAAGTATATATATTCTGTTGTAAATAATAAATATATAAAAAAGATTTCTTTAAACCACTTTGTAATTCAAACTAATCTTTTCTGAAGCACACTATTAATAAAAATAAATCCTAGAGCATTTAATGTAAATATTTATGAAAAAAATAAAGATTTTTATATACTGGGCGTTTACTAGTTTCCCTTATGCTTTCAAATTATCTAACATCCTAGAAAGTATAAATAAGAAGAAAAGAAAAATCCCGACGGCCTATAGCCAGCGGAAAGGTAAATTTCTCAAAATTCATTAAATTGAAATTTGAACATCCATAGATTTCTTCTTTATTATTTTTTTCATAATTGTTTTTTATGAGCACTTTATGAAAAATTGCTTCTAACAAAAGTTGTAGGTACTGATTATATCTGCAGACCAAAATTACTTTTGATGATATTTACACTATACTATATAACAATATGCCGTTGAACTTTTTTCGGAATTCAAAAGTGTGAATGAGCGCAATAGGTACATTTCTATAAGAACTTTACCTAAAAGATGAGTCAATATAGTTCTGAAGTTCACCTATTAGACAATAATATATCGTATACATAATGAATGCAAACGTTGTAAGATTTTATTCAAGCTTTTGAATGATTTAAGTTTTATTTATACAGGGCTCATTCCACAAGTACCTACTCTATTTTAGGTAAATTTCTTATAGAAATGTACCTGTTGGGATCTTCACACTTTTGAATTTCGAAAAAAAAACAACTGCATGTTGTTATATATCTATAAACAAGTCCAAATTTTTTTTTTGGTTCAATTGTAGATCAATCTCTTAAATATCTCGGCCGAGCTCGTTATTGGGCATGATCGGGTAAGTAGTTACAAAATGGCGACCATTCAAACATATAAAAAAATTATCGAAAAATTGCCGTGACGTAAATATCATTTTGGGTTATAGATATCCCCAAAAAACATTCCCAATGTAAGACTTTTGGAGGTGAGAGCTATATTCTGCAAAACTCGACAAAAAAATCTCAAATCTTTCGCATACGCTCAGTAAGAGCTCCACACCCATACCATTTCTTATGTTTCTTTGTATACGCATTTTGCTTTAATGGTACATTTTCATCAAGTGATTCTATCGATTCTCACCGCCCCCAAAATTCCGTCCATGAAATTACTACTTGACGTATTATATTCATAACCCATAGTTCCACTAAATATGGACTAGCATTTCCAGTCACTCACCTGCTCACTTTAAGTGATAAAATTGTCACTACCTTACATACATACTTGAAATGAATGCACTATATTCCGTCTTGGAAAAGAAGATGAAATAAAACAGAAATAATATTTCATTTGAACTTTGATTCGTTTTTACGAACTACATGTGTATATTTAACTATATGGTCAAGTTCTAAGGGTTCTATATGGGAGAAAAAAATCAACTATGTTAGAGATCTACAATATTTTTACACACACCAAACATACAAAAGTGCAATACGATCTATTTCTCAATATACAGGGTGTTTCAAATATATTCGCAGGACTTGAGGATGTGCTAGCTCGTCCAAAAATATGAAAAAAAGTTTACATTAACTTACCCTCTAAAATGCGCCATTTTCGAGACACAGGGCGTTGAAATTTAAAAAAAACGTTTTTGCGACGATCTCCTGAACCGTTTATCGTACAAGTTTTGAGTCAGAAAAACATTGTTGTTAAGTCATGATTGGTGAAGATTTTGAAGGAGTAGTGGGGGTTTTTCTCCACAATTTGTATGCTAATGGAAAAAGTACGGTTTTGGAACGCCCATTTGAAGCGCCAATGTTTTCTACACAAAAAAGGTAATGTTGGTCGTAACCTCTAAACATAAAAATGATTTTTCTCGAAAACGGTCGACTTCAACGCTCACGACCAATGGTGTTTTTTTGTGTAGAAAACATTGGCAGTTCAAATGGGCATATCAAAACTGTAATTTTTCCATTGGCGTAGGAATTGGGTAGAAAAACACGCACTACTCCTACAAAATCTTCACTAATTATGACTTAACACAAAAAAAATCTGACCCAAAACTTAGCCTATTATGAGTGGAAAATGCTTACAAAAGCTGTTTACTGCAAGATAAACGATTCCAAGATATTCACAAAAAACAATTTTTTTCTTTCAATTTCAACACCCTGTATCTCGAAAATCGTGTATTCTGAGGATAAGTTAATATATTTGTTTTTCATTTTTTTGGACGAGCTATCACATCCTCAAGTCCTGCGCATATATTATAAAACATCCTGTATATTTAAACCTAATGAAAATAACTGCTAACACCGTATTAAGGAGACTTAGAAAGGCGTGGAGTATCTATAAAACCTATTATGAGTTGAAAAAGAAATTGAGCTTATGTTTCAACGTCATGGAAGGAATTTTGGGGGCGGTGAGAAGCGATAGAATCAATTGATGAAAATGTACCATTAAAGCAAAATGCATATACAAAGAAACATAAGAAATGGTATGGGTGTGGAGCTCTTACTGAGCGTATGCGAAAGATTTGAGATTTTTTTGTCGAGTTTTGCAGAATATAGCTCTCACCTCCAAAAGTCTTACATTGGGAATGTTTTTTGGGGATATGGATTTTTTTTGGAAGTCGGTTAGCTGTCACCACAGTGTAGATAAACACAGTAGTCCAACGCAAGCCATTCCTTGATGTGGCCCGCCTTTGCCGCCGTGTCTCCCGTATCCACAGTATAAATATACCCAGTAGTCCAAATCAACGGCGGCCGCCTTAGATGATAGTTTCGGAGCATCATTTTTTGCGGTCGTCTGTTTGTCAAAGGCCACCGCGATTTCGTCAAAGGACACCGCGATTTCGTGTCTCCCGTTTGTAAGTAAGGGAGACACGGCGGCAAAGGCGGGTCTGTGTTTATCTATACTGTGCCCGTACCTTAAGCTGATGCTCCGATACTATCATCGAAGGCGGCCGCCGTTGAGTTGGACTACAGCATATATATACTGTGGCTGTCACGAACTAACTTTAATTTTCAATAATCATATTAATTTTAAATACAAATATATATATATATATATATATATATATATATATGGTCGATGGTACCTTAGACGTTTACGGAGAACGGGACATAGGATCGTTCTGAAAGTTTGGTTAAGTAATTGCTCTTAATCTATTTTATATAATAATATAATAATAATATATTTAATATATTTTCAGCGATGCAGCGTTGCCGCTTATATAAGTATTACTGCGTTTTTGCATCTGTCCTCACTTTCTGATATTTCCGTCCCACTTACCTACACCTATCTCTAACGGTTCCCGAGATATTAATTATTTTCCATATTTTGGATCAAAAACATAGCTCGAATTAAATGTTTATTTCTGCGTTATTGCAATTCCTAGGAAGCTGTAACTTTGTTAGTAGGTCATCTAGATAATGTTTATGGATTCTGAATAGAGAAATTTGTCCTGTGTTGTACAGGATCATTCAAAATGTGTTTTTTAGTTGGAACACCCTGTATATTATGAAATATCCTGAAAGATGCCTAAATTTCCTTCGATTTGATGTATTATGTTCCTATACCAAAGTAGCCAGAATTCCGAGATAAGAGCAATTGTCTAAAAAAATCAAATTATATTTCTCATATTCATCTAGGTTGCTATTAAATGTCATTATAGTACATGACATAATGAAAATTTGACAATTCGTGCGTTATTAATAATACCTTTGAGTGTTTTTTAACATAAGTGACTTGAGGTACTAATGATTTTATTTTTTATTTTATTCTTCATGGAAAATGAGAGGGAATTATAGCAAGAACGTGCAGAAAATTCAATGAAACGTACCCTGATTTACATCCAATGAACAAGAGGAAGTTTGTACGATTACAAAATAATTTCATTAATAATGGATCAAAATTAAAAGCGGAACGACATCTACCGAAACCTATAACCTCAGATGAAGACAACATAATAAATGTTTTGGCCTATTTCCGTGCTGATCCCCAAGCTTCCACTAGAAGTGCCGAATATGATTTAGGCTTGGATCGTGGGTCTGTTGGAAGGATCAACCATAATCATTACATGCGCCCGTACAAATTTACTAAAGTTTAAGCTCTTAAACCAGAATATCATCAAAGTAGGGTTCACTTTTGCAAAAGAATCCTATTTCGCATCCAAGAAGATCCTGAATTCAAAAAAAAATATCTAGACAAACGAATCAAAATTTTCCAGAGAAGGAATTTTTCATAGAAGGAACGAGCATTTCTGGGCTGATCAAATCCAAATATTGTCAAGGAAATGGGATTTCAGGAGAAGTTTAGTTTCAAGTTTTCTTATTTACGATGAACCGTTGAATTCTGAGAAATATCTGGAAATTCTAAGGTCAGTTGTTCATTGGATGTAAATCAGAGTACGTTTCATTTAATTTTCTGCACGTTGTTGCGATAGTTTCTACACATTTTCCATGAAGAATAAACAATTTTATTAGAACTTCGTTTGTATTGTTATTTCATTCATTTCAAGTCACTTACGTTGAGAAATACGCAAAGGTATTATTAATAATGCACTAATTGTCAAATTTTCATTATGTTATGTACTATGATGACATTTATTATCAACCTAGATGAATATGAGAAATATAATTAGATTTTTTGAAAATTGATCTTATCTCGGAATTCTGGCTACTTAGGTATAGGAACATGATAATAAAATCGAAGGAAATTTAGGCATCTTTCAGGATATTTTATAATATAGGTACAGGGTTTTCCATTTAGAAAAAACTCATTTTTAAACATTTTTGTATCTAGCGTAACGAACTTTCTTTAGTGGGCTTGCCAAGAAATGAAATGCAATGTTACAGATTTTGAAGCATATTTGCGGAACATTGATAATGGTACCAACATTACCATTATTGTTGGGGACATGAATATAGATATACTAAAAAAAATGTGAAATCGAGAATAACTACATACTGACTCTCTCATCCTTTGGATTGATAATAATTAATATCTCATAAAATATTAGCTATAAACATAAAGTCATATTAATAAACTGACATTATTTTTCCATTTTGATCTGAGAAATAATTAAAATTATCTATAAACATTCCATAAGAAAAAACAAAGTTGTGTAGAGTTCCAACTATTTAGAAACACCCGGTATAATTGAAAATATTTTTATGTTGTAGAATGTTTAAAATACGATTGGGTTAGTTATAAACATTTTCTCATAATCTTTACAGTAACCCCATAATCGTCCGAATACCTACGCACTACTGATCTCCCACCTTGTATTTCAATATTTACTGAAATTTACCTACATATTTATCAACAGCGGTCCGCGTCTAATTATAAAAAAGCTATATCTGTGATCTGAACCACAATTAAAAACCAAAAAAAAATATGCACGAGTAGACAATGTTAGGAGAAATATACCTAGGTATATGGGAAATATTAATGATAATTATCAAGGCACAGCGTACGATCGCTCTGCCATCTCTTAGTCAATAGATGTATTAAATGTGATATATGTATACGTCTCTGTTCTCTGCTACTGCTACCTGTACCTGATTGTTGCCATTTAGTTGGAGTATACGCTTGACAAATATTATTAATGCGTTAAAAATGTACCACTTTCGAATAAGAGCGAAGTAGTTTGCATGCTTTTCAAATAATAAATGATTTTATGATTTTATGATCATAATTAATTTGTTAGTTTCACTTAGTTATTTATCCGATATCTATATTACTGAGGTATTTAAAAACAGGTGAAATTTTAGCACCGGCAACACCGTAGAGTCTTGAAAATAATAAATTGTGAAATCCGTCTACTTGGTTTTACATATATTGATAATATAAATATTACAGCCTTTTACGAGTTGAAAACGGTCTCAAATGATTACTTATCATTCTTAGATTGTATTATATACAATATCTCATCAATTTCAAGACATATTTTTAAATTAATCGGGAAAAACCATTACGTGACCTTGAGAATCCAACATTTTTCTGTAAATAATGCATCTGTAGCCAGAAGTGAGAGATACCGCTCTCACCTCTGCAAACTACAGTTTGCATTGATAATTAGTACCTACAACTTTTGTTCGAAGCAATTTTCCATAAAATGCACAGAAAAAATAATAAAAATTAAAAAATAAAATGAAATGTTCAAATTTCAATTCAATGAATTTTGCAAAATTTACTTCTCAAGTGATTCCAAGAAGTAGTTGGTCATAACTACTGATATGATTGCAACTCGTTAATAAATAAAGCTTTACAGGATAAGTAGCACATTCATGGTGTCCAATAGCCGGTAGTAACATCAAAGAGCTTCCAAAAAGTAAGGAGAGAAACGTGAAATACTTTTTTCCATTTGGTACGGGTTTCTCACAAACGCGTGAAATAAGAATCTACAACTGTTCATAATTCCAAAACTTATTTTAATTTTATATTGAATTCAAAAATTAAATGTCTTCGGGATATCTATCCTTTTAGAAAAATTTACCTATGAGTCAGTTCATCCCGATAAAATTGTACAACTTTTTTTGTATTATGCAGAATAAATAACATGAATTTATCTCGAAGTTAAATTACAAAGTTTATATTTACTTTCAACGGAGTACTTTTGGTCCCAATATTTTCACGATATTAGGGAAGATTAGTTATAAACTGTAGCAATAACTTTAAAAGCTTATATGTATATTACTAGTACAAAACAACAATAAATTCAAGAAAGCACTTTTGACAAGAACAATCAAATAAACAAATACTGTGTAATTGTGGGTAACGTCTGATCTTTATCTTCAACACTCCTCCTCGTTCAAACATTTAGATGACCTCACATTTCTTTTTCAATTCGATCCGACTGGCTAGTGGCAAGAGCTTTGTAAGAAGATCCGCAATCATGTCTGGATAAAAGTCACGGTAGATATTTCTTTTATCGAAGTGATTCTTGACGAAATGTAATTTTGTGTCTAAGTATTTTGTGAGATTGATGAATCTCTCGTCTTTGATGATCTTTATGCAGCTCTGATTATCCTCATATATTGTTGTTGGTTTCTGAATTTGTAAATTCAGGTCTTCCAACAACCTCTGCAGTCAAATGATTTTTGGCAGTTATTGGATAGGGCGATAATTCTGCTTCTGTCGATGACAATTCGTGACCAATTGATAATTCCTCCGTTCAAAAAGAAAATATAACCACTGTTTAATTTATTATCTAAATAACTCCTTTCATTTATCATCGTCACCGAGTTTTAGTTTCAAATTTGCTGTTCCTTTGAAGCACCACACACGTTTGAGCTGTTCCCAACACTCTTGATTAGGACTTTACATCTTTTGAGCCATAATATTGACGCTTGCTGTGGTATCAGATCTAGAATTAATTGTTACGTACAAAAGGCATCTAAACAACTTTTGATAATTTGAGTTATTGATTATTGTTATGGCTTAAAATTAAAATTGAGATATCATGGGAATCTCAAATAAACAATTTCATCAGATTGGCTATATTTGTATCATCCTGTATTGTACCTAAAAAGGATGCCAGCTCTTGACCACTCTTCGACCAATGGTCTTAATTCAATCCGACGGTGGTTCACTTAATATCGCCCTGACCACGTAGCCCTTGTGCAGTATTCTCCTATTCCGGAAAATTATATTTTAGTTTATAAGATCCTAACTATAAACATTCTTTACCTGAATTGATTTTCATGGACGTATTTCATTTCTAAAAGATATTGTTGGGCATGTGGACCACCCATCATTGAATTAATCTACGACTTCCCCTTGTAATCCCGAAATATGCCAACGGTCATAAGAAAAACCATCAAGAAAGGCATTTCCTAACAGTCTTGTCAAGTTCAAGGTTATACCAGGGAATATTGCCTCGTGCTTTCTCGGCTGAAAATGTTAATTGAGGTCCATGCGACTGGCTGAAATTGAAATTCTATTAAGAAAATATAGCTTCCATTGGAGCTACAAATCATGAATTCGATGTCTGAATATATAGGATGCATTCGGCATATTCCACTCATTCACTTGAAATCCATAGATCATCCAATGTACGTTACAATGTATTCACTCTCACATTTCCAAATATCCTCATATTATTGCTATCCTGAGAAGTCAATTAATAAAAGTGTTGCTATATCTCAAACAACCACCTCTTCCAGGCCTTTACGGGTACCATCTGCCCTAGTACTACCTTCACTTCTAATCCCTTCATGGGTATCACTTTCACTTGCACTACCTGCACTAGTATTACCTTCACTGATACTACATTTACTAAGACTACATTCACTAGTAATACAATCACTCGTAAGTACTACATTTCTTCGCTATGAAGCTACCTGTCATCTATTCTACTTCATTCTTTGGATTCTCTCTCTCTTCGGACTATACTCACGGATGTTTTGTGATGCCCCAGAGTGGTCCTGTTAAACCTGATTAGCAGGAATGTCTGGAAGCTTCCGTGGATTGTGAAAGCCTGTGTCAAGTGGAAGTTTTGTTTGGTATGAGGTCTGTTTACTCAAGGTCAAGAGTAGGGGAAGAAGGTCTTGGTTCATTTTGCTTTGCCCCGGTGGCCAGTTCTTGAGTGTTATATCTATGCTAGTAGACACAATTGGCTCTTTTTGCAGCAACTAATGGGAGCAGAGACGTAATGATGCCTTCTTAATATGGTGCAATATTCCAAGATAATTCTGGACCACCAAACCACCAGCTAATAATCTTGTAGTTCATAAGCCCTTCAAGAAATGCTGGCTCTTAAAGCTCACATACACAGGATTGTCATATCTCTCATTTTAAAAGTGTTAGCTGCATGGGTACTACAGGGATCCAGAAGGCTTGAGTTATCATTGCCAATAAAGCTGTCCTTCATTAAGGATTACTTATCAGATTGAGTTGAAGAAGTTCAAATACACAAAGATTTATCAGCCATGTCCTCACATGGTTTCTTTTGAGCTTAAGCACATCAGAAAAATATATGTTAACAGATTGCAGGGTCAGATTTATTTCTGAGAATTGCTTGATAACAGTAGGAACATTAGTCCTTAGACAATGGAAATAAAGTGATAATTAGTTTCTGCTATTACATTATAATATGCAAAATTTCCCGAATAAGTAATTGTATTGCAAGGAAAATGCGAATTTATTATTCTCATCATTATTTGATTTACTAATATCACACAATTTGAAATATTATCTATTTCATCGAAGAGAATAATCATAAGTTTTTTTCTTGAATATCATTCAGTATGTAAAACATATTGCAAGATTTATTGCGCCTACCTATTCTATTTCTGAATGAGATAAAGAGATTTAGTTACAGGTAAATTAATAAATTTATCAACTCTACTTAAAGGATCTGTAAATCGATGATAATCAAGTTTATATATAAACCAACCATCACCAAATACAATGATTTGTTGTTTCCATAGTTGACATGATGCAGCTGTTGAAGGTAAGTTGATAATATAATTTAATTGCTAGCGTATTTCTTTTATAAACCTCTTGTGCTTTGTTGCAGTTTCTGTTTGCACTTCTGATTATGATCTATGTAACAGAAGGAAAACTAAGTAGGAAATCATTAAATGTATTCAAAAATGACATCGATGACTTTGACTACTATATAGATAAACGTTCCAGTCCTTCAAGGGGTGATTTTTACGAGGTAAGATTGGTAGGTGAATAATTATATCTCGTTATAAATTTATTGCGATTTGTGAAGTTTTGAGTTTTCTACCAAATTTATTGACTAGTAGTTAGAAAATACCCTATTTCAAAAAACAAATAATATAAGACTCAACAAGAAGTGAACTGATGCTTAGGACCTTCGTTTTATCTTGGAAGACTATTTATATTCATCACTTCTTGTCTATTACACAATGATTTTCTCAATGTATTCAAGTACATTTAACTCTCTTCTAGGGCTACCATGGTCTTGAAGGAAAGGTGCGGCAGTACGCAGAGGTGAGATGTAATTTAATTATCACAATTAAAAATTAAAAAAAACTCATAATAACAGAACCACAATCCTCTCAAAATATTTTTTGGTATGCCCCAAGAAAAATAAACGAACAATTACGTTGAATGAAGCCTAATGTTTTTTTTTTATAAATTTATAAATTTACATATTTCATGTCAAGACTCTAGTCTATCGGCTTTATAAATGATCATGTATTTTTGACCAACTTACCAAGAGGAAAATGTTCAAGTTTGACAGTATGATTGCTATTTTATATTTATTAGCGGATCTCTTATCGCTTATTGATTTTGTTGATTTTTTGACCGTATTTGCGGAGAACGCGCGTTTCACATAGTAAACGTGCTCCGATTTTGATGATTCTTTTTTATTGGAAAAAGGAGCTATGAAAAATAATCCCAGTAATAGAATTAAATTCAACTAGTTTTTCATCCCAGAAATCCGTTCCAAACAGCAAATCAAAAATCGAAAACTTGAGAAGATAAAATTAAAGAAGAGACTTTTTCCAGTAAGGTTTAAATAGAACCTTTTTCAAATACGGTTTCACAGTTACAAGATGGGAAGTTCTCGAAAAAATGATAAAACATTGTACATATTCCCAGAAAGACTCATATTTAATTTAGTTTCTGTTCTAACTCAAAAATGTGAAATAAATTATATTGTACAAATATTACGAACGAATTTATTAGTAGGCGCACTGAAAATGCGAAATAATATTAGTTGTATATTGGTGCTGGTACTTTGGGAAATTATGCCAAAAGTCTTCTGTATGCCTATAAATGTACCACAAAATTACCAGCACATTTTGGAGTGTACCAACTAATAAATTATGTCCTAGCTTTTGTAAAACGTTATTTATTTTCCTTAAAAAGAAAAAAGAAATTGATTCATATAACAATTTTCTAAACCAAAATATATCCTAACTAGTGAATTGAATATTTTTTAACTCTAGGTTTTCCAAATTAGAGCACTAGATAAGTGTAACCATCTTGCAAAAAGTCGTCTATCTTAAAATTTTACTAAAACTAGTAAGTAAATAATGTGCTAGTAATCCACTAGAAGGAGAAAACAATATCTTGTGGGTATATTTTTGTCATATGGCACCGTGGCGTTCTTTAAAGCTCGAAACTACTTCATGTGTTGTTATTTCACAATTTTATCTAATAAATCGGACATATTTTTCAAGTTATTTTTATTTCTTTTAATCGGTTCCAAGTTCATTGGATTTGTTTTCTAAGAATATTAATTATTTCTTACTACTACTGCCCTCTGTTAATGAAAAGAAGAAATACACAGAGAAAGTATCACTTACAGAGTTAAGGCTACAGATTTCTGCAATGTAGAATTATATACTATGATAGTACGAATTACTAGTACCAGATGTCACAAGAACAGATAAATTATTTATTGAAAGGGAATAGATGTTCCATAATGATGTATTGCTTTATTTTGTATTTTAGGACATGTGCTCTGTAAGGATTGGTTGCGACAGAGTAAAAAGATTACCAGCAGATTTTGCATTGGAAGGAAATAATTATATGGGCTGATGATTGATCTAACCAATATTGATCAACTATATGTCATGTGATAAATAAATAATATGTACTGAGAATGTATTTTTTTTCTTGGAACCTAATAGAAATATAATCCAGTTTTCCAAATCTAGCTATGAAATATTTAACAGTTAACCGTTTATAATGTTATACATATTACATAACTTTAATGTATTCAGAATTTTTGACTACAGTTTTTGTATTACTTCCATGCCTATAAATTATTGTAAATGTAAAAACTTCTGATTCAGACAACGCTAATATGGATAGTAGATAGTAGAAGAGTAATACAATTAGGTAAAATTATCTGATTACTCGCATGAAATTTTATCTAGATTTTCTTTTCTGTTTTAGAACAGTTTTTCAAACTATGAAACATTAAATCTGGTTGTTAGGTCATCTCTATATTAATACTTGAACAAAATCCTTTGGACTTCATTTTAAGTATAATGCGGTCATAGAGGAATATAAGATTTGGCAAACTTCAAGCTTATGTGACGAAGGATGCCTCAAGATAAAATTAATCATTAATATATGCCTGACCAACCATTTACATTTATTGATATATAGTCTCATGAAAATAAATGCTCTTGTGGTGTAATGGTGACGTACTTGCATTTCGTTCAGCTGACCCAGGTTTGGTTTTTGGCCAGCGCATTCTTTATATTTTTTAGAAACAAAATTCAAAAAAATATATCAAATAATTATAGAGGAATACAGAAGAATGAGGAGTCTCGATACTGTTCAAACTTAAATCTAATGAATAACAAGCATCTTGTTGCCTGTTAAGCTTAATAGTGATCCAGAAGCAAGTGTGATCCAATAAAGATTAATTATATTTTATACTAGCTGTTTTACCCGACACTTCCCGGGCAAACACTCTGGTACGTTGTGGTACAAAAACATAAAGTCATGAAAAGTCTTAAGTATGGAACCCTTCAACCTCAGAATCCTACTTGCACGTAGAACCAGTCCCAACCCAGATCCATCTAAAGACATGCAGACATGTCTTAGGGATTTTCTAGCATGGGAAGCTCCACCTTTAAGTCCCAGTGGCACTGACAGACTCTCACAAAACAGTCCAGTGATATACTATTCTATACACAAATATAGCGAAAAATACGCGAAAATTGAGCCATATAGCTCAAAGATACTTGTTTGGATATTACAGGTATGGAACCCTCCACCTAGGAGGCCCATTCATATTTACAGCCAATAGCAAATCATTTTATAACATTCTACATATACATATATATAGTAAAATGACCACCAAAATCCAACCATAGAGTTCAGAAATATACAAGAGACTTTCAGCTACGGAACCCACCACATAGAGTCCCAGAAGCACTGAGAGTATGACAGTCTTTCACTTAAGGTATTATAAACACAAGTGCAAAATTTGGTTGGGATATCTAGAATAGTGTAAGAGCCAATAAGGTACATTCACATGTGTGTATGTACACACATCCACAAATCCCGGAGGTGGCGGCTAGGGGAAAGCTCGGCTGATATGTCGGGTACCGGGGAAATTAAATACCTGGAGTGGACTATCATGAAAGTGACAAAAGTAGCTCCTTGAAGACAATAAACAAACAGGCAGTTCTAGGCTTGGACACTAGGAACTGGCCGAAGCCTAAAGAAGCCTGTGGCTACTATATACAAACAAACATTGAATATGTCCTCGAAGAAGAAATTAGTCTCAGGATCACGCTAATGGCTACAGGGATTGAGGAAATAACGGAAATGACGCCGAGCCTACTAAAGAGATATAGGTCAAATAAAAAAGATATATCAGGAACATTACCTCAGAACGAGAAGGAGCAGAAAAGAAAGAAGGTGATGGAAAGAGTAACTCAAGAATCACCTCCACGGAGAAAACCTACAAGAAAGTCGATTGATCAAGAACAGGGCTGGCAGGTGTTAGAGAGAAAAGGACTGAAGGGTAGGAAAAAACATCTAAGACGGTCGCGTCCTGATGCAATTCTCGTGAAGAAGTTGAATGAAGAAAGCATATGCTAAAATGCTACCTAAAATTAAAACTGTCCCGAAACAGCCAAACTTGGGGCAAGCATATCAAAGATAAAAAAACTGTGAAGGAACAACTACTCATCGTACTGGATAAGAGTTGAGAAGGGAAACTACCCATTCTCAGATCTGCAGTGAGTGAAGTCCTCGGAGAAGCAGTTAAAACAGAATCCCTTACTCATGAGATCCGAATCGAAGTAAAGGATCTAGACGAAATCACTACAACAGAGGAAATTGACTGCCATAAAGGAGAAACTGGGAGATCAGGAACTAACAGTAGGTTCAGTAAGGTCTATCAGATAAGACTATTGCGGTACACATACAGCTGTCCTAAGCCTTCTGTTAGCAGGCTATGAAGGTATTAGAGAATAAGAATATGAAGATCTGACTTCGAAAGAAGATCTACCTCTTACGATGTTTCAAATTCCTTGGTTTCGCCCACCTAGCAACAACTGTGAATAGGCGGCAGACCACAAAGATGCTTGCTTCAGATGCGGTAAGACGGGTCACACGGTTAAGATTTGCAAGAGCAAACACTGCTGCCTAATTTGTAAAAAGTAACCTACACTGAGCAAACAACTGGGGAAAATAGATGTCCAACATACAAAGAGGCCCTCCAGAAAGTACTACATAAGCAATGAGAATAATACAACTTAACCTCAATCATTGTGGGGCTGCCCAGGATATCTTGTAGCAGACAGTAAGAGAACTCAATACGGACATTGCAGTCTTGAGTGAACCCTACAGATGTAAGACAGCACATTTGTGTAGGACAGCACGGGAGCCTCTTCAATATGGGCTTGTGGGAGGTGGCCCATATCTGCCCACAATTCAGCTTAAGAGGCCGCTTTTGCGTATGCAAATGTTTACGGTATTAAAATATATAGTGGCTATGCCCCACCGAGGTAGAATAGAAATGAACTTGAGGTATTCCTGACTAATCACGTATAAGAATGCTAGAATCAAGAATCAGCTAATAATAGGGAGTGACTTTATTGCCTGGGTGGTTGAATGAGATTCCACCAAAACAAACAGACGTGGACAGCTACTGCTCGAGATGCTCGTGGAAGTAGACCTCGGCGTTGCTAATGTAGAAAACATACACACGCTCCGGAGAAATGGTTTTGGGTCTTTTATAGATGTGACTTTATTCGACAAACTAATCGCATGGGCGGTCAGTGAACACTACACAGTCAGTGACAACCAAGAAATTCCTTATGAACTAAGAGGATCAGGGAGCTAGGTCTTGTAAAAGCTAAACCTTTGACAGAATGGAAGGCATCTTCTTTTGAGGCGAGCATGTCCCGAGAGTTTCTCCAGGACGTACTCCTAGGTTATGCATAAAGATCAAGAGTAAGGCCAGCTTTTGCAAAACTACAAGAGGTATATAACAATAAGAACTTACATCGGCTATCAAGGCGAGCAACAAACGTTGTATCGAAGAACTCTGCCAGGAGGTGGATAGCGATCTATGGGACAGTTCGTAGAAAACTGTTAGCTGATGGTTTCTAAAACACATGACAACTTGAGCCTTCTGAAGAAGATGGGGTTGTCCCAGAAGTTACTGTAGGAGAGTTCTTGTGAGCCTGTAAAAGGAATGGAAATAATAAACGATTACCTGAATGACAGAATACTGAAATACTGAACTGTGAACGGAGAGAACGTATACCGCATAACTGGTGGAGTCCCTCAAGACTGAATGCACGGCCCAATTCTGTGGATACTAATGTATGCTGAGCTGCTGAGACTTACAATCCCTGTGGAAGCACTAACGGTGTGTTTTGCTGATGACACAGCAGTAGTTGTAGTGGCGAAACACTTGGAGGAAGTCGAACAACTGTGCAACGAGACGATTGCCATAATTACCAGGTGGTTAACATCGATTATTCTGGAACTGGCGACTGAAAAAGAGACGTTATTGATCACCAGTGGGAAGCAGGACGATACTATTCTCATCAAATTAGGGGAACATGAGATCGTTTCAAAGCCATCACTGAAGTACCTGAGTATAACGATAGATGAGAAATTGACGTTTAAGACGCATCTTGCATCTACAAGCAAAAAGACAGAAAATGTAGTTGCAGGCTTATGTCAAATGGTAGAGGACCACGTCAGAGTAAATGGCGACCATATCGTCATCGGTCATGTTCTATGGGCAACGGCCATACAAGTGGAAGCCTACCGAAGGTGCATGAGCTTAGTATACTGGTTGAGTGCACTAAGGGTAGTAAGCGCATTCCGGACGATATCATGAGATGTGGTATGCGTGGTCGCGGGAATGCCTCCAAAACGTTTATTTGCCCCTGAGCGGCAACTGAAACACACGAGGACTGAAGTGACAGGGGAGGAAGAATTGTTGTCCTGTTGGCTACGACGGTGGAACCGATCGGAATGGATATCTAGGAAACATAGAGAAGTAGATTTTCACGTGACCCAGATGGTAACTGATTATGGATGTTATAGGGTGCGCCTTTTTAAATATAAATATAAAGACGACCCTCATTGACCGCGATGTCAGGATTGCTTGGAAGATGCAAATCATATTTTATTTCAGACTTCGCTTCGACAGGGAACGAGATTAGTTGCGATTTGTGATTGGCGCTTTAACGCCAGAGACAATCGTAGACCACATGCTGCAGTTACATGAAAACTAGAGAGCCACGCAAACTAGAAATATGAGAAGGTCGTAATCATCAATAGAAGCATAAAATAAGAAGTAGTAGCATATGCTTACGGTCTTCTCCAACGATGAAATGCTTAACAGCGGATCCACGAGAGGGCTCCAGACCACAAGCAGAAAGATGAAATAGAGTTAATTTTGCTTAGAGCTAGAATCGAGTCAGACGCTCAAGGTGTCCGTAATAAGGATTTTCCAAACCTCTACATAAAAAAATCAAAAAATTTCGCGATTTATCGCTACTAACGGCAACACTGGGCCAAATGCCGGCCGGCCACTTCACAATATACTCGACGGATTATATATTACATATTATATATAATAAACTGGACCCATCGTTGCTTCCCTATGTGTTCTCTGGCTTGACCTTGGGCGCAAATGGCTACAGCCAGAATTCTAAATAATAATTTACTTTTATCAGCGATTTTTTGCATGAAATCAATTATGTATTATCCAGATTCAAACCAAAAATACTTCTGAGGAATTTCCTCAGCTTGTGAAAAGATATGACCTGTATCTTAATAAAAGCGAACCATAACTGTTTCATTTAAGAACATCGATAAGAATAAAAATTATTTTCATATTATATAAAATGCTATCAGTATATATTTAACACTTGAATATATTTCATAGATAACTCGAGTTGTTTTCTTAATGCAAAAACATATTATGTAATAAGAAAGTATACCATGTTGAGCTATATGTAAATTTGTGTTGCTACCAAGCTTGAAAATAAGAACATGAAAATAAAGATAAAAATATTATATTGAAAATATTCCGAGAGCGGATAATTCAGTATCGCTTTGACCGTACGTGTTGATAAGTGAGGTGATAGAGTGATAGGATGTCCAACAAGAAAGTTGCTATCATTGGAAGGTATTTGTTAACTTTTTTGTATAGTGTACATGCAACAGTTGTGATTATGATATTTAAATAATAATATATTTTCGAAACAAGATGATTTCTTGCATCACTTGGAAGCATTATGATTTAAGTAACGAATAAAAATAAATTTAATTATTGAACAGAAAGTAAGTTAAATCATTTCTTAAGAATAAATTCTACACAGTGTCCGAAATTGGTAATGGATAGAAAACATTTATATGGTAACTACTTGGGATTATTGAATATTCATTATTCAAAAAATACTAGAATCATGGATTTTGCGAAAGTTTTATAACTTCTTATTTATGAAAACAAAAACGAATCTGTCAACTCAAAATTAGAGCATCTTTTCTCGACGTTTGTGTACATAACCTTTAATTTCAATATTTCAGTTTTTGGGAACCATTATCAAATTTTGGATTAAAACGGAAATAAAAAAAAATCAGTAGCTTTTCTATGTATTTCGGTAGAAAAATAGCTAGGGATGGTAAAGAATAGAAAATACGATTTTGTTATTAATTAACATGGATTTGTAAAAAATATAACGCCATGAGTTTATGTTTCATCATGCATTCAAAACAAAAATATGAATCAGTCAATTTCACCTCATGATAATTCTTTGGTACCTACGAAGATATTAAACCGATCAAAATGTTATCGATCGTGAATGTGGAAACTTATTTATTCTATTCCTTTTTTCGTTTATATTAGTGGTACAATGGAGTAAAGTTTTTTAAAAGAAAAAAGTAAGTATAGGGTCGTCATCTAATATTTAAAAATTTTCCGGATATTACGGCGGGAACCTGATACAAGTAATATATACCTATTATACCTAGTTTTCTTTAAATAATGATTTTTTCCAAACGCTTTACGTAGGATGAACGTTGTTAATACCATTTTAATGAGAATTCTACATCATTCACAAGATATTCTGCTATCAAATGCCATCCTAAAGCATAATGCAATAGTATCATTTGCGTTATAATGTTTTACGAACACACGTTGCCAAATTTTTAACAAAGCCATATTTTCTTGAGTTTTTTCACCCACAACAATTTTTTTAACCGATTGTTGTTCATCATTGACAAGTTATTAAAAACTTTTTTATTTCCGTCCAAATCCAATATGTCGTTCATATGAAAAACCATATTTGATGAGGAATCCAGGCAAAATATGCATAAAAAGTTGTAACAATGTATTGACCGATTCGATTTTGTTTTCAGGAATAAGAGAATTATAAGAGCGTTTAAAAAATGCATGATTTTTTTGTAATATTTAATAAACCCAAGTAGTTAGAAGTAGTATATAAAAAACAGAGAAGGAAGAATCGCTGAGTGTTGTATGTTTTATAAATATACAAACACAGATTATAGTATGATGACCAATGATTTTTTCCATAATATCCCATCCAAAATCATTCCATATAATCTTTATAGCTTTTGGGTCACATAATCTTAATGAGGTAGTCAATTGGAATATGGATTTTGAAAAATCGATAGGCAGACAGATACATTTTTTTTCATCGGATGTACCTACGTACTTCAAGAATGAACAACATCACAACATTAATTTTATCTATTCAATTTTTTCTCCCCTACTTAAATTCTTTCAAGCATAATATATTAATCTAAGACTTATACTGCACCTATATAGCTCTATATTCAAAGAAACATTATAAAACCTATGTAGAATTATATGAGGTCACAGGGATTCAAAACTGAAGTTCCCTAAAAAAAAAATGCGCGCAGCGAGACATAAGTACCTATGGTACCTATGTAATGTGGCACATTCTTATGTTGACCTTTCTTAAATCAACTAACCCATTGGGATTTTTAGACCTAATTATGATGTTTAAATTTTTCTGAAAGGTTTATTAGCTTATTATTTTTTCATCATGAAGGTCTACTGGATAAAGTTTCAAATTCACCCTGTACTGTATATAAGCTGAGGTTAAGAAACATTAATGTGGGAACGATAGCAAATGGGTTGGTACATTTCTATCAGAAATTTTCCTGATTGTACTACTAAAGATATGAAGACAGTAGGCAAAGATTAACAAATGTTTGCTCAGGGTGCAGAATGATCGGACTATAATAATATCAATTATTGTCATTGTAATTTGTCCTTGACAAAATCGAAGCGGTGTTCCATCTATCTTACAAATCCGCTATGCTCGCTCTCTCTCGCACTCTAGCATTACATTAAATAATAGCTATTTTCTCAGTTTATGTTGCTTTGGCTTATATGAAACGAATTAAATTGCTAATAAAATATAACTTATCCTCATGTCTAACAGAAAAGTTTGTATTGTGGGAAGGTGAGTACAATTTTTTTCTACTAATCGAAATTACTATACCTAACTACTCAGACTGTTTTTCGCATATGATAGATACTAGTATACTAGATACCTATACCTAGGTATGTATCTGTATCTATGTCAAAGATTAGAAATTGCCTATGTTGTGTAGAGTCGGACCACATACGGCTCTGTAGAATAGCCGAGTTTTGTTTATAATAAATACGGTGTCGTTAGTTTGTGATATGGGATATAGTAAGAGCTTCTAAAAGCCAATTTTACCACTTTTTTATTGTCTCAATTTTTTGTCTCTCTGCTTGTTTGCCTATTTAGTACAAATTTTGCAATATATTCCTTACTGACAAATTCCCTCTACTTCACACGCGGAAGTTCTCTACAAATTCCCAGAAACCTGAATAACGACATAATAATATATTTCTACCCCATTAAGATTACTCTTATGTCCTTCCTTAAAGTCGCGACAACGTGTAGGTATGCAAAATTTCCTGATGATCGATTGAATGGTTTAGGCATGAAAGCGTAACAAAGAAGCTCACATTCGTATTTATACCTACTATTAGCGAAATAAATGCCACCCTAGCAATCAACCTCTGAAGAACCTCAATTATTTGTGTATATTATTTGCTCATCTCTTACACAACCACTTCTGGTTTATTTTAAATGTGCTCCTTATCAAGATCATCTATGGTTACGTTCGTATTGGCTACTGGACCGGCAATAGGGAGATTTTAAGCCACCTATTTGAACAGCAATATACTTTATCCGTTATAAATCGCATGCGCAATATTGCTGAAATAAGGGAAAACGTTATTGACCGATATGCTTAAAGTAGAAATAACGTTCCCTTAATAAAGAAAATTGATTTTGCCATGATGCCACCTGTAGAAAATTTATATTTAAGTTTTATCGTAAACTCCAAAGTCTATGGTAAATACATGTAAAATTAAGAAGATTTGAGTAAATCTGTATTTTTCACCATTTCTACCACTGTTTTTTTGAATATGAAATGAAAACATTTAACAATTAAATGCTATGGCAACATCAGATATGGGATATGGCTTCCGTCACTTTTCAGTCTTGTACCTAACCTATCTTTTGTAGTAGATGTTTTCTGTTGTCTGTATGTTTGTCTCTGGTATAATGTATATTTTTTTACTTTATGGTACCTGTTTGTTTATTCCTGCTTTTTGGTTGTGCGCACGTTTTTCGTTTGTTAAATGGCAAATTGGTTTTGTGTGTAATAGTCACTTATCACGTAAATAGTGGCAGAATGGGATGGCTTAAAGACTCATTTTTAAACTACGTTATAAGACTACTGTATTTACTTTAATAGCGGATAAAGGGATTTAACGTATGATGCTCAAGTTGTGGCTTAAAATCTCTCTAATATCTTCAAAGTCGTAACGATTATCTTTATTCAGTGCAGTGAATGTGAAGAAAGGAAATCGTTTATATCAATTGATATATCGCCAGGATTGCCCATTGAAGATTCGTTTTCGATTGCATGAATTTCTATTCTTCAGAAGGCGTCGGCGTTGGTGTTTTGGATTCCTTTTTTACATAAGATTTGATAATCGTATTTCTGCCAAATAAGTAAGGACGAAAATTCTGAGTGACCCATATTATCGCGAGAAGCTCTTTTTCAATGGTGCTGTAATTAATCTCAGCTGAGTTCAGGGTACGAGAGGCAAACGCGATTGGCAAATCTTGACCTACCTTACCTTGACTCAAAAACTTACCGATTGCATAGTTTGTAGCATCTGTTGTAAGGTTGAATGGACGGTTGAAGTCTGGGTATTGCAGTATAGGATCGTTGCACAAAATATTTTTACATAAATCAAATGTTCTTAGAAATTCGGGAGTATGCTCGATTTTTTCTCCTTTCTTTAGGCAATGCGTAAAGTATTTGGTTAATTTTGTAACATTTCATATGAATTTTCTATAATAGCCTAATAAAACAAAAAATGACTTTATTTCCTTTCCGATGTGACCACATGTCCCAAAAATTCTACTTCTTTACGTAGAAACTCTGACGACTTGTCGAGTTGTATTTTCAGTTTACAATCTCGTAACCTTTTAAAAATAAGCCTTACATTTTTATGTGTTCTTCGAGATTTCACGAGAAAATTATAATATCATCCATGTATACCAGAGAAATTTTTCCTTGAAGGCCTTGAAGAATTTGGTCCATAACCCGCTGGAATGTAGCTGGGGCATTCCAAATTGAATTCGAACGTATTCAAGATGTCCATTTTCGACATTGAATTGAATTGAAGGAATTAATTTGGAATCCATTGTTATTTGGTGGAAACCAGAGGCCAAATCTAGTGTTGAGAAATACTGACATCTTCCTAACGTGTCAAGGGTGTCGTTGATGTTGGGAATTGGATATCGATCATCGATTGTTTTCTCATTGACCTTCTTGTAATCGACGACTAATCTCCATTTTTATTTACCAGTGCTATCCATTTTCGTTGGAACAATCCAAATAGGGCTGCTCCAAGGACTTTGACTAGGTCTTATAATACCATCTTCAAGCATTTTATTAATTTGTCGTTGAACTTCTTCCTTATGGATGAATGGATATCGATACGATTTATTATGTATCGGCATCTCTCGTTTTAATTGCATGTTTGACGTGGTTTGTGAATGATAATTTGTCATTATTATTATGGAAAATGTTGGAAAATTCACTGCATAGCTCTACAAGTAATTTTCTCTCTTCGCAATTCAAATGAGCGGGTCTAATTAAATTTTTCATGAAGGCAAATACGAAAGAACTACTGCTACCTCATTATTGTTGCCATTTAGTTGGAGTATACGTTTGACAATTATTATTAATGCGTTAAAAATGTACGACTTTCCAATAAAAGCGAAATTGTTTGCATGTTTCTTGAATAATAATTTTACAATCATGATCATTATTACATTGTTGGTTTCACTTAGATATTTATCCGACATTTATATAACTTAGGTATTTATAAACAGGTAAAATTTTAGCACTGGCAACATCGTAGTCTTGAAAAAAATTAATTGTGAAATCCGTCTATTTCGTTTTACATATATTGTAGAAATGTATTATACACATAATCTCGTTACAGTCAATGTCAAGATTGGCAATTGTGAATTTGTATTTTCTTATTTCTTCATAAAAGAAAGAAATTAAAGAACTACAATCGCATTCATACAGGCCAGAAGTGTATGCTGTATCCGTTTCGAGTGTTCTCCGTATGTGTTCAACTAATCAGCTGTTATGCAAGAATATGTGTACAGAAGTCATTTAAATAATTTGGATCTATTCAAACCAATTGAAAGGTGAATACATATTTACTTCCTCTTAGATCCTATACGTGACCTAAGTAATTGGAATCATTTATAATTATTTCTTGTTGGGCCCCTCTGAAAAGGGAGCCTACAGAAAAACATGTTAAGCAGAAATGATGACCCTCCTTCAATGGTATCTCAATCCAGCTATGCCAAGACAGCCTCCACCACTCCAATGTTTACCAAAGAACAAGCAATTTTTATAGGTATTTTAGTCGATGCTTCTCATGAGGAATACCTTCTAACTGAAGCTTCAAGAATTCGCTACTGCTCCCGCATAGCCCACAACCGCATATGTGTACATTTAGATTCCAAGAAAACAGTTGACGAACTTGTCGACAACAAGAAAACGATTACCATAGCCAACCAACGAATTCCCCTTAGACCATATATCACAAGAAATAAGAGGATAATTGTCTCCAACATTCAGTCTTTTATTAACAATGCGATGATAGAGCAAGAGTTAAGGAAACTGAGTATAAAAATCATGACTTCATTTGTTGACCTTCGTAGTGGATTCACAAACAAGATGCTAGCCCATATTTTAAGTTTTCGCAAACAAGTATACATTGCTCCTGAAGACATGTCCAAACTACCGACACGAATAGAACTCGTCATTGACGACAAACCTCACTGGATATACATCACAACAGACTCACTAACTTGCTTCCATTGCAAGTAGATGGTCACATAGCAAAAAATCGTCCTGGGAACATTGCACAACCATCCTCCCAGGAACCAATCATTGATAACCTCACCGATAGACGTACCCCCAATGAAGGATCAAGCATGTACCATTTCCAAGCCTTCCCAAAAATCTAAGAGGCATAAACACTTTTTCAACCACCTTCTTACCCCCAAATAGCTCATATCCCACCACCAAGAGAGTCTCTTCTTCGCCCGACTCATCATCTCAACCCACCCGATCGATTACAGACATCATTATAAGAGACCAATTACCTGAAAGCGGGTCTGAGTGTGAATCAACATACAGCGACTCGTCGGCAGGGACTATTAACCCAGACCACAACATATCCCACAGAAACAAAATTCAAACGAGCCACCAAAGCCAAGAATATTCCATCAGAAGACTGAGATGAGTTAAGAGCTATCCTACAAGATCAAACCAAATCCTACCCTCTCAATTTGATACAACTCCAAAGTTTACTGGGCACTGCAAAGGGCGTTGAAAACCTTTCTAGAATACACGCAAGATCTGCAGGGAGTAATATCATTACTGACGATCATTCACCGCGTACTCCCATCTAAAAGTCTAAAATACCGATGTACCAGGATAATAAAAAAAATTGGAATAGCCCTCTCAGAGCCCGTTCAAGCCAACACTTCTTAAATATATAACAAACCTATCAAGCTCTATCACAATAAAAATTTTGCAATGGAATGTAAATGGTTTCTCTAGACGTAAAAGAATATTGAAAGTCCTCACAACTAACATCAGTCCCACTTGTATATGCCTCCAAGAAACCAACTTTGATGGCAATTTCTGTTAAAAAATCAAGAGATATAAAGAAATCTTTAAAAACAGAGTCGGTAGTCACCACGCCAGTGGAGGAGTTGCATCCTTTATTCAATCAGACCACTTCATCAGAGACATCCCACTCTCCACACACCACTTGAAGCAGTTGCAGCCGTAATGAAATTTCCTCACGATATCACTATCTGTAATATATATCTTCCAAACAGTCGGCCATTAAACACAGATGACCTGGACTTACTAATACCCAACCATACCCAAACCGTTTATCGTTCTTGGTGATTTCAATAGTCAAAGCCCTCTGTGGGGATCCTATAAGCTTGACAGTAGGGGAAAAAATCGAGAAGTGGCTTATGAACAACGAACAAGTTATACTAAATAATGGTTCTCCAACACGGTTCAACATAGCGTCTGAAGTTGACAGTGCAATAGATCTGAGCTTCGCTTCTCCAAGTGTTGCTCCAGTACTAGACTGGACAGCCATGGATAACCTTCATGACAGTGACCATTATCCAATTAAGATTCAAATCACAAATAACAATACTGTGAATCCCATAGCAATCCACCGCAAATGGAAACTTAAAGAAGCAAATTGGAACAAATATATATCTCTCATCTCTTTGGGCCTCCCAAACTTAACCAAGCCTGACGAGTCTTCTTCAGTTGACCTTATCCTAGAGAAATTAAATAGCTTCATTTTATCGGCAGCGGATAAGGCATTTCCAAAATCCTCAGGTCTTCTCCATAAAAAAAGAGTCCCTTGGTGGAATCAAGATTGTGAAAAGGCCATCAAAGCATTTAAAAAATCTTTCAGAGACCTGAAAAAAGCACATTCAGAGGAAAACAAGATCAAATTCAAAAAAATGCGAGCTATAGCCCGCCGAACAACATGTGAAGCTCAAAAAGACTCCTGGAACTTATTCACATCATCATCAAATGACTACAAAGATATGGCTGACCTCTTGGTGGACACCTTTGCAGCAAATTCAAGTGATGAAAACTTCAGTCCTGAATTTGTGCTTAAATTACCTCACATCAATCAATGACCAGTATAGTCTGGATCCAATCTTATAAATAAAGAGGAAGTCATCCACATCCTTCAACACCTGTGTGACACTAGCCCCGGCCATGATGATATGCTCAATGCGCTAATCAAAAATTTACCACCAGAAGCGATAGAGTACATAACAAAGTTTTTCAACTTCATCTGGAGCAACCATGTTTTCCCTGATAAATGGCTTGAGGCTATTGTGTATTTCATTCCCAAACCGAATAAAGATAAATTTAAACCATCAAATTACAGGCCCATTGCTTTAACATGCACCCTATGCAAAATAGTAGAAAAAATCATCAGCAAACGTCTCAGATGGTTATTACCTATTGTCGCCAATGCAGAATGGATTCCGACAGGGCCGCTCCACCATAAATCATCTTGCCAACCTCGAAGCTGAAGCCTGCGATGCCCTTGCACAAAATTGTCACCTCGTAATACTAACATTGGACATTGAAAAGGCATATGAAATGTTGTGGAAAGATCGTGTGATCGCTAAACTCAAGGCAATGAACTTATCGGGAAATATCTTAGCGTTCGTTTCTAACTTTCTACACAATAGAAGATTTAAAGTCAGACTTCATGATGTCGAATCAAGAACAACTCATTTAGTTAATGGCCTCCCACAAGGATCAGTCCTCAGCGTGTTACTCTTTTTAATCGCCATCAATGACATTGTGAACACTTTAGATTATCCGATCAAAGCCCACCTATTTGCTGACGATTTGACTATCACCTGTAAGGGTATAAGCCTTGATGTAATCAAAATTATTATGCAAGATGCTGTGAACAAAATATCCAAGTGGTCCCACGAAACTGGGTTCAAACTATCAGAAATAAAAACAGAGCTCATAATAATTTCAAAAAAAGTAAGGAAATTTGAATGGAAAACACATAAAAAATGTGCTGAACATCAAAATACTAGGCCTTCTCTTTGACCCAAAACTCTCCTGGACAACTCACATCAAATCATTAAAGAACGAATGTTTATCCAGGCTAAACATCCCCAAAGTTCTAGGCTCCACAAAATGGGGAGCCAAGAGCGAACAACTTCTCCAGATCTATAGAGTAACAATAAGATCAAAAATTGAATATGGTTGCGCTATATATGAGTCAGTTAGACAATCTTTAATCCACTGCATCGAGTCAATCCGAAACACAGCCATAAGACTAAGCCTAGGGGCTTTCAGATCTAGCCCTATATCTAGCCTACTCGCGGAATCAAGCGATTTACCACTGGAGCTAAGAAGAAAGTTACTTTGCATAACACAGTCATGTAACATTGTCGCAACCATAGAAAACACAGCCACCAATCCTTTCATAGGTGATACACTTGAAAACATCTACAACAAACATCCTTACCTACCTAAACCACTAAGAAATAGAACCAGAAACTATATACCCAACACACAAAAAAACAATATCCATCCAATACCACTATGTGATTCCTTGACTACAAATATCAACCTTTCCTTAACAGAATACAACAAAGAAACCACCTTCTCTGAAACCTACCGTAATCTATTTTTGGAATTAAGAGACGGCTACCAAAATTACACAGCACTCTACACAGACGGATCAATTAAAGATGACCAAACAAGCTATGCTATTACCACAGAGGATATTATGTGTAAGTCCAGTAGACTCCCCCGAACAATACAATATATTGTTGTGAAACGTTCGCCAATTCGAAGGCTCTCAAATTAGTCAAGGATCGTTTCAGAAACAATAACAAATTTGTGATATCCTCAGACTCCAAATCCTGTTTAATGGCTATATCGAACCGATTCAACTCCAACCCTTTGATCAATTCAGTCTAAAACAACTTGTCGACCTCAAGAGAGAGAATATACAGTAGAACTATGCTGGATCCCATCATACCAAGGAATCAAGGGCAATGAAAAAGCAGATGCCGCTGCCAAAAACAGCCTAAGCGCTGTGCTGCATGAAAATATCCCAACCCTATCAATAACATAAAAAAATGGTTATTGAATAAAATAAGGATGAAATTGAACGAACAATGGGCAAATCAAGATACAAAGCTCCACAAAATACGTGTAACTACTCTAGCCAATCCTCCTAAAGACATGCTGAATAGAAGAGAAGAATCCTGCCTAAGCAGAATACGAATTGGTCACATGAATTTTACCCATATCTACTACATCACCAAGAACCCTCCAAACGTGTGTCCTGGCTGCAATAACCACAACAGCATTTTCCCCATTCTCACAGAATGCCAACCTCTCCAAATCCACAGAGAGAACAACAAACTATCACTAAATATTAAAGATAGTTTCACTTCCAATACCGGCCAAAAAGCTATTCTCCAATTTTTCAAGGACATCGGAATATATAAAAAACTTTAAAGTGTGCAATTTGTGTTGATTCTAATATCATATTGTCAATGTAATAAGTGTGGTCGCTTATAACCTTGTTGTTCAACAACGACCTTAAATAAATAAATTAAAAAAATATTTTCAAATAAATCGGGAAAAACCATAACGTGACCTTAAAAATCTGTAATCTGTAAATAATGCTTATGTAGGCATAAGTGCGCTCTCACCTCTGCAAACTAGAGTTTGCATTGATTTCGTAAATAGTAAACAAATGGCCTGTCCACGTTGCGGTGTCGGGTGTCGTTCAAAGGAAAATAATATGTTAATCCAAATAAACCAATGATAACTTAATCTTTAGAATAAATCAACACTGATTAATTAGATGCATCTTATAGCAACGTTAGCATTTTATTGAAAAGAAGTTGCGATAAGAAATACGTACGTATAGCTAGTCATTGCTTAACAAAGAGGAGAAGATCAAGACGCAAGCAGGAATCCCGTCTTCTGGTATGAAAGTAGATAGTAAATCATGTTTGGGCGTGCTGATAGGAATTTCATAAAGCATTATTATAAACATAAATTATTTTTAATAATAGTCGCACACTTATGAATCGTCGATTTCCTTTCTCCTCAGACCCGCAAAGGTCTATGTTGAAAATATGAGTCACTATCTCAATAGTGGTACTGTGCTATAGCGGCCGGCCAATTATTGCCTCGCACGAAAGCGCCTTTTTTAAAGTTGCACCATAATAGTGCACCGAAGCAGATCCAGGTAATTTTCTGAAGGTAGTAGAAATGGTAGCAAAATTTGATGCCGTAATGTCCGAATACCTGGGAAGAGTAAAAAACCAGCATTTGAAACGTACACCCCATTATATTAGTAACATTTTTGAGAAATATCACCAAAAAGTACGAATTTTAAATATTTGAAAAGATCTAAATATTTTTCTATAATATTCAACAGTAGATAGCTACTCCTGAAAGTAGCTAAAAGGAAAAAATACTTACTATTCTTGAACAATTTTGAAAAGACTTACTTTAGAGGAAAATATATTTTTTAATTGTTGATCTTTCTGAATTTTTTTTTTTAATATTATTACCACGGAATTACCAATATTGGACTTAAATTTAAGTGACTTACCTTGTTAGAGTGATCAAAAACTCAGCAACATAGAGTTTTTGAGTCAAGTTCCCTTTTATCTTTATATTTGATATTTCCTTTAATTTATGATCCCAATACTTATTTATACCTTAGTATCTATGATTCGTAAGTGATGAGTAAGTAATGAGATTTAATAATAAATTTCAAATTTAAAAAAATAAAAACATATGAAATGGGAAGTCAAAATTAACTTACATGAAGGCGCTTGCACCCTTAGAAAATTCTCTGGTCCTCCTATAGATGAAAATAGGGCTATTCGCAACGGCTTCACATCCGAATTACTCCATAGAATGATAAATACAAGGCCCCGAAAATTTCGTAGGAACAGTATTTCTATTCCTGAAATAGTAAGAGATAGAAAAAATCCCGATGGCATGTAGCCAGCGGAAAGGTAAATTTCTCATAATTCATTTTCAAACTACAGCAATGAAATTGTGTATCATTTAATTATCTATGAATCTGGAGTAAACTATCGCTTTCTTTAACAAATAGATTTTTAACACCACGTATGTTCAATTTACATTGAAGATCTGCGATAGATGATGAGTATATAGTTGTCAGGATGGCTCATGGGCTTGGGTACCAGGGTGTTATGCGTGAGAGCCAGGTTCGAATCTGCGTGGCTAAACTTTTTTTACTTTTCATGTCTATTGCTTATAAATATCCTTTTTTTAATAAAACTTTCAAAACCAATACCTAATTTAAAAACCCTAGGCAATATACAATTATTACTAATTTCATATTGAGCTTCCATGTTGTTAACAATATTAAAAATAATTTTTGATTATTAATTTTAATTTTTTTAACTATCAATTTTAGGAGAAAATTATTCAAATAAAAGTTGTAGGTACAGGTTATATCTATATTTTAAAATAATGTTCGAATACATTTAGTCAATGATTACTTTTTGCTATTTTTTATAAGTTTGATGGGTCGAGATTTTGAAACTATTTGTTCAATCATAGCCATCAAGGAACTCGACCGAGATAATATTTAATATTTAACAATATTTAAAAAAAAAATCGGTTGTTTTGTTTTTATTTAATCATTTGATACTCAAATACGAGAGTCGAAATTTTACTTATGGAAATTAATCAATCTTCGTCTTCCTTGATTATGGAATTCTTAGAATCATTTTATCTTTTCCATGTTCAAAAATATGGTATACAACTTTTGTTTTACGTATATGTGGGTGCTTTATTTGTTTTCCATACAATTTAATGAAGCCAAATAATCTCCAACTATGGAAGACAAGGAAACACGACAAAAGTAGTTTCGAATGTGGTAGGCCTAGATGACATCAGTAAATAATAATATCATTATGAAGTTGAATTTTCAAAGATTGTTATAAATTGAAATCATCAGAAAAAATTGTGTTTGAGAAATCTCGAATGACTGCAGAATATTATTTGTGAGCTACAAAAACCATTCACATTCAATATTCAATATAAGGTGGCAAGTGGCAATTCTTCTATAATTTCTGCTAACAATTTGACAAAGGCTACTCTATTCCTATTTCTTTCGATAAGTTTGAGTACAATAATTTGGTTAACAATAATTTGACATCATTCATTGATACTTGAAGTCTAGTTGGATAAATGGGTATTATCTGTTACAGTTTTCTGAAGATATTTTAGGGACAGTGTAAATTACGCATCTTTTTTTAATTTAATCATATTTCTGTTTAAGCAATAGCCAGACTGACCTTATGAAATCGTCAGGGACCTGTAATATTTTATTTATACTTAGACGCTTCTCTGATATGGGAAATGATTGCTTCAGATAAATATCAGAAATAATAATATTTTGGCCAGTTAATTATCGAATTGCTTAATGATTTTTATTGGTTCTGGCATGTTGCGGAAGATAGCTCCAAAATTAATAAAATCATTAGAAAAAATCACTAGAATCAGGTCTAAGCAAGGTATTGAAATAAACTATTTATAATTTTTATAAACGATGTTCCTGAAATCTGTTGTAGTGTTTCGCTGACATGACAGCAATTGTTGCTGCCGATGACGCTGCGGCTTTGAGTGCTTGTTCAAGTAAGTGTTTAAGCGATATTGAGGATTATAGTGCCAACTGCCTCTTAATACCTCCAAAACCGAATTATTGTCTTTCTCAATCAGACCGACAGACCACAGCATTTATGTAAAATCTAACAATAAATGTATTGCACAAACTGATATTACTAAATATTTGGGGGTTTCCATTGACTCACAATTAACATGGGATGCTCATATTGAGATGATCCTAAATAAGCTTGCTCTCAGTCGATATGTCACACGGCAGCTGAGAAATAAAGTCAACAGAAGCGTCTTGATTTCATATTACCACGCGTATGTAGGATCAGCGCTGTCTTATGGTGTTCTTGGTTGAAGTAATGCTGTGCGAATAAGCGAGGTGCTGATATGCCAAAAAAAATTGTTCGTACAATGTTATTTTAAAATTTTCGAGATCCCTGCCGTGAGCTATTTAAAGAATTGGGAATACTTACTGCTATAGCTATCTATATTTTGCAATGTGCTGTATATGTCAGAAGAAACATTGCTAGTCATGTAACTTCAAGGGAAGTTGCCTTAGACTATTCTTTAAGGAACGGTGACCACCTGAGATTGCCTTTACATAGACTATCTTCAACTGCTAAAAGCCAGTCAAAATTTATAATCACCTGTCTGCAACTCTTAAAGCAGACGCTAGCCTGTTCATGTTTAAGTCCAAGCTAAAAGCGTTGCTATTATAGCAAACGTTTTACTCCCTTGGGGAGTTTTTCGATTTCAAATTCTGACGGGATGGGTTCAGCTTTGGGGATATTAAACAATGCGTGATCAAGTGAATGAAGGGCGAGTGTATGAGTACAGATCATCAGTTATCGGCTTTTATTTCTTTTACTTTTAATAAATTTAAGTCCACTGTAAGTTTTTTTTTCTTTCTCTCTTAAGATACCAGTTTATATTATGATGACGAAACAAATGTCAATTTTTATGTTGATCCTTATTGTGAATAAAAAATTATTATTATTATTATTATGAGATTTTCTTTCTAGTGGACTGATTGGGCGATCGTGGTCCATGATCTATGTAGCAGCTGGTTACCATGTAGCGTTGTATGACATTGAAGAGAAACAAATTTCCGGGGCACTCGTCGACATCAAGAAACAACTGGATATACTGGAAAAGGAAGGTCTTCTTAGAGGCTCCCTAAGTGCTGAAGAACAGTTGGCACTTATTTCAGGTGAGCAGTTACGATAGAACCTGAAGATTCGTTAGATTAAATTAACGATAATGCCAATTTAATATGATGCTACCAATAGATCGAATGTAATTTATATTGAGCAGATAAGAAAGTGACATAATCTTTATTTAAGGACATACCAACCTCAGTGAAGCCGTCAAAGATGCCATCTTGGTACAAGAATGTGTGCCCGAAAACTTGGAACTAAAACGGAAAGTATGGAAGACTGTGGACAATGTCGTCTCACCCACTACCATTCTATCAAGCTCAACCTCAACTTTTTTGCCATCCACTTTCAGTGATCATCTCAAAAACAAGTAAGCTGCTATTAAAGTTTAAGATATAGATTGCTCTACTACAAACAAAAACATTAGATAATAGTAAGTTTCGCTAACATATGTGGGTACGCTTTTCTTTTTATTCTCAGGAAAAATATTATTGTCGCTCACCCAGTCAATCCTCCCTACTATGTACCACTTATCGAAGTAGTTCCAGCCCCATGGACTGATCAAGCTGTCGCAAAGAAAACAAGAGATATTATGGAGCAAATTGGACAAACCCCAGTACTACTTACTAAGGAAGTTCCTGGATTTATTGTCAATAGATTACAGTGAGTAACGCTTGTTGACGGAAAGATTCAACTACAAGAGCACGCTTATGTAAAAATTAGCAACCAGTTGCTACTGCGTTGTTCTAACTAGTGTTGTCGCAGTGCTACATTTGTACCATTTTTGATACGCAAGCAGAACGCTTAAATTTTCAGTTCTTTAAAAATAAATTGATAAATAAATGAAAATAATAATAATGAATAATGGCATTTATTGTTTATAAATGCAGGCAATCAACTTCGCTGATACCTACTTTTTATTCGAAAATGGTCCGATTTCCAGATCACCAGTTTAAAATTGATTGACTCTTCGGCAACACTGTTACCAAATCGTCGTTTCGACAATAAAGATTGTTGAATAGTCGTAGTCGCGTTGCCGTTATTAGTTACATGTTAAGCAGGTCGGTCTATAAATAATTCGTGATTGTTTTAATATTGTCTTCTGATCACTCACAGATGCACCTATTGAGTAGAGCACAATTTTGAATTGTTTGAATTTAAAATTGTAAATTACACAGTCGATTGGTGGGATGCCTAGGTTTCTTCTAAGTGGGGCAATTATGAAGATTCTTTTGACGAAAAATACTTGCACTTCTTAAGTTTACAAAGTTGCACTTGAGTGACACACATCAATGGCGATAGCGCTTAAATAAGTTTATGCAATCCTTTTATCACAGCGTCATCTTTATTTTATATCCCCTGTCTTTCAGTTCTGCTAAGTTGGAAGATATGCTTGTAAGAATTTTATTTGATATATAAATAATGTTTGTTTTCCTTTTCACCCAAAAACATAGTATTTACCTAAGACTGAAGAATGCTATGAAACGTAAGGACAGGCAGAACTGCTGATCTCAATCAATCACTGAAGCACTGATTCTTCAAATAATATTGAGAATAAAAATTGTACACACTATTTATTTACGTACATAAATAACACATTATAAAGCAAATTCAGTGTGTATTAAGCAGAGATCAAATAACAGATAAGAATTACAATGATAAAATTAAACCAAATATTTTCATTATCAAAGGAATGCGATTATTGATATCCTTATCATTTCTTATTTTTCATATAATTTCTGTCCATACTAATAATCTATCTAAATATAAATCATTGATGAATCAGAGATGGATGCGAAAATGACTGAGATTATCTCTAAACGCATTACGCTATAAATCAATATAAGAGACTTCTGATATGGCCAGAAACATTCAAACTTAAATTATTTTTTTATCAAAATGTAGAAAAAGGCGACTTTTAGAAATATTCTTACTTTCTCCCGTTTATAAGTTGGAGCCATTTTAGTAGATTTGGTCTTCTTATTGTCTCCTTCGCTCAAAATTTTCTTGTACAGAATCTCACGAACACCAATGCACAATCGCATTTGTGTTCGTAAGATTCTGAACTGACCAATTTTCATAGTTTGGTGTCTTTCTAGAAGAAGATTCCCTCTGAGTTCATGTTTCTCTATCAGTTACGCTCCAGTTAAGGTGCTTTCGATACTCCCTGGAGTTCGATTAAATGCTCACCTTTTCGAATAGTGTGGACTTTTTTATGTTTCAACAAATAGTTATTTTCTGTTAATTTATTTTTTCCCGATATTTGAATCTACATGCCTAATTTATGTTTAGGACACAGGCTAATTGATTAGTCTTCTCAACTTTTGCATCGAAATGACTGCCAGAAAATTGAAGAGTGCAAACTAAAGTATCTGATTAGCCCAATTAAATTTCGCATCATTCTGAATCATTCACTTTCATTGGTCACAAGATGCGACTACGATAACATAAGTATTCCGGCCAATTTATAAGACTGTACGACGAATAGGAAATCATGGAAAAAATCTCAAAATTTTCTTCGCCATTCGTTATGCGTAGTAGGTTATTAAACAATGTGGTACCATTTAAACATTGTCAAGAAAATATTGGATAAAACTCGTTTCATTCCACAGATATGCCCTTCTTAACGAATCCTGGAACCTTGTCACCGAAGGCGTATTGGACGTAAAAGACTTGGACAAAGTAATGTCCGAAGGTCTTGGAATGAGATATGCCTTCTTGGGTACACTGGAAACTACCCATTTGAATGCCGAAGGTTTTGTCAATTATTGTGAACGATATGCTGAAACTATTAACGCAGTCAGTAAGGATTTCAAGCCAATACCAAAAATGGAAGGCCCTCATGTACACAAAATTGCTAAGCAGTTGGAGGCTGATGTACCACTGAATAAGCTGCAGGTAAGGTTGCTGTTGTATTAATTTTAAATAAGAAAATGTTGGAAATTATGAGATAATTTATTGATTAACAAAATTTATATTTTTACAGGAAAGAAGAAATTGGAGAGATCTATGCCTTACAAAATTGAGTCAGCTGAAGAAGGAGATGAATAAACTGAAAAAGTAAAAATGTGTTTACATGTTCTATATTTCCATATTTTGGAAATATATCAACAAATAAAATGTTATTAAGCAATAAACAACTACATATTACTTCAAACAAGTTTATTTTTTATCAGATTCTGACAGCTATATTAAATGCATTTCAGTTCAAGTAGATAATGAGTCTATTCTGCGTGTAGATAGTTTTAAATATCTAGGTGTATGATTTGATAGCTATTTTGAATGGAATTTCCATATTCAGGAACTAATCAAGCGACTTAGATCTTATTGTTTTATTTACTTTAAGTGAAACATCTAGCAACTATGCGTTTGCATATAGCATCAGTACTACTTATGGTTTAATCTCTTGGCGAGGGGCTTATGATATAAAAACTAGGCCGTTAAGTAAATCTTTGGAAAAATTACATGAAAGACTGAAAGGGGCAATCTTCACAGAACCAGGTATAAACATAACCGAAATTTCTGTTTTCAATTCTGTTACAAGTATATAGCAAATTGAGAGACTTATTTATTAATAATCAAATAAACAATAGACAAATATTCCTGACTATCCCGAAGGTAAATAAAACCATCTTCAAAAGAAGTTGTAAATACATTCAACGCCGCTTCTAGCGGGTGGCCATTTTCGTCGGCCGCACGAAGGCGCCATACGGCGCCAAAGAGCGAATTTTAAAATAACTCCTTTTGTTAATTTGAAGGTTATGATACTTTATACTTATACTTATTGTAAGTATTACCAGGATTTATTTTTCTGTGGATAGATTTTTAGTACCTACTCTGAACCTAGCAAAACACCCTCTATGAACTGCTAGCTCAATCAAAAATCGTTATGGGATCCTTCTTCTAGGCACCATGCTAATGCCTTATTATCAAAAATAAAAACTTTTGAATTTATATTGTTAACGGCAGTATGGTACGATGTAATTTCTAAGGTCAATGTAGTTAGTAAATTGTTGCAAACTAAAGATTTTGATCCGAAGGCAGGAGAGGAAACGTTAAATAATTTATTGTCCTATGTCCTATATAAAAAATGTATAATGTTTGCATTTTATAAAACGGCGTCAGTCATACCAGAACAATTAAGTATTGAGATAAAATTCGCATCTGTGCGACGTCAGCAAGTTAAACGTAAATTTTCAAATGGAACTGCTGCAGACGAATCAACAAACGTCCAAGACTAAAATTTAAAATAAATTTCTTTTTTGTTATTTTTAGATGTCAGAACATCATCAATAGAAGGAAGGATTACATTATTGAATGAGCAATATAATAACTATAGCTTTCTGTATAAAATTGAATCTCTCGATAATCATGATAATCCAATAGAAAAATTGGTTAATAATTTGTATGCTAAATTCAAAAATGACAAGGACTGTCATTTTGATCCAGTTGATTTGAAGAATGACAGGTCTCCCCTTGATATTTGCGGTATATTTGTCATAACAAATTGATTACCATATTTCCAAATGATTCAATTGTGATTAGACTATTTTTAACGTTACCCGTGACAATGGCTCCTGGAGAACGAAATTTTTCAAAGCTTAGGATTATAAAAAACTATTGACGGTCAAATATAAAGCACGACAATTATCTGGTGGTTTGTAATTATAATGATATTATTTCCGAATTTTCATGGAGAAAAGTTCGTAAAGTGCAACTTTAGAATTATGATGCTAAGAGAGTTGTTTTTTTTCAGTCTTGTTTATATAATTTTTATAAATGTCTGTTTTATATGTATAGAAAAGTGGAAATGTTGCTTTTTTATAATATTAGTTCAGTTACGAATCTGATCTTTTAATAGTATGTTTTCTAGGTATATTTTTGACAATTATACAGGGTGTTTCATAATATATGCACAGGACTTGTGGATGTGATAGCTCGTCCAAAAATATGAAAAAAGTTTATATTAATTTACCCTCTAAAATGCACCATTTTCGAGATACAGGGTGTTGAAATTAAGAAAAAATCGTTTTTTGTGAATATCTTCGAACCGTTTATCGTACAGAAAACGGCTTTTGTAATCATTTTCCCTCATAATAAAAAAATGTTTTGTTAAGTCATAATTGTTGAAGATTTTGAAGGAGTAGTGGATGTTTTTCACCCCAATTTTTACGCCAATGGAAAAATTACGATTTTGGGAGGCCCATTTGAACCGCCAATGTTTTCTAGGTATCTACTGTTAGTCGTGAGCTCTAAAGTTGACCGTTTCCGAGAAAAATCAACCTTTATATTATGAAAACACGGAAAATTTCTTGAAATACAATGTTTACTTTACTTTTACTATAGCAGCTGTATAAGGAAAGTATTGTAATCGTGTGAAATTTTCGATATCGAGATTCTTACAAATTTTTACGATTCAGAGTTTTCTAAGTCTAATAAACATATTTTCAGCCATTGGTCTGTCTGTCCGTCTGTCTGTCTGTGACAGCATTATCTCGGGAACGGATCAGTGGATTTTGTTGCTTTCTTTTTTATTTTGTTTGGTACCAATATCACTCGCCGGTGGCACTGAACAAGAATCCTGTATACACTGGGTGTTGAGATATAGCCACAAAACGTGATTTACTCAAGACTGCAGCACGAAAACAGCTCTAAGGATTTTGATAAAACTTGTCTAAAGTATTCCTCTGAGAGCCCTTAACCACCCACACACAGCGCCATCTCTGAGAAAAAGCACAAAAAAGTTATGATTGAATAAAATTCCATATTTTCCACATGTTTCTTCAAATTCTGTCTAAATGTTTCATCTTGCGAAAAAATGTTACAGGACCATTGTTGTTTGTCTTGACATGCTGAAAAAAATGACTGGTAGCACGATTTGACCAGAAGATTTTTACTTTACTGCCGCTATTATCGTCGCTATGTAAGGAAAGTATTGTAATAGTGAAACATTTTCATTCATTCAATTTGCCTGCGAGCTGTAGGAAAGTCTTGTGAGTGGACACACCAGATTTTTATTGTAGAAATTATGAGATGACGAGAAGTCGCAAGTGCCTAGAACTGTTGTAGGGCGCTCTTTAAACATTACAAAATTTTAAACCTAATCTGTGTAGACTTGTATGAATTATCCCATGTTCTTAAAAATAGAAATAAGTTCATTCTAAATAAAGATGTTCATGCCTTTAACACACGGCAAACAAATTCATTCAGGATCCATTTCAGTCAATTAAACTAAAGCATCGCCTAATTTCTTGGATCCAGCAGTATTCAACAAAATTCCACTTAATCTAAAAAATATCGATAATTTAATAGTGTTAAAAAAATATTAAAGCAATATCTAATATCAATGGCGTCTTACACCCGTGATGAATATTTTGAGTACTCTTGCTAGGTGCACCTACTTTACTTATATGTTTATATATAAACAAGTATTTATACATTTATATAACCAATACCTTTTGACCTTTTAAATTTTTTTTCTTCTGTAATGCAACTCTTTGCTGTAATGTCAACGGAAATATAGATATTTTTGTTGTTATTTTTTAACCGACGAACCTCGAACGGAGGAGATATACAATTCGAATGTCTGCTTTTTTTTGGTTTATTCGCGCGTTGTATATAGTAAACTTACTCCGATGATGATTGGATGATTTCTGATTCATTTGAAAGAGTAGACTTGAGAAATGGTCCCATAGTCGTAAAAACTCAAACCGAAATCTCCTTCCCTCCATAAACTGCCACCGAATGAGGTGGAGGGGGCAAATTTTCTCGAAAATAAAGATAAGACGGTATCCGGAAACGTTTAAATTGAAATTTTTTTAAAAAGACTTAAGGTTTTCGAGTTACATTCATGTTAAAATCTCACATTTATGTATTTAGGCTATGTGGAAGGGGTGATTTCTTTCGAAAACTGAAAATCTCTGGGTACCACATGAAAGACAATAATATTTGTAGCAACATTTATACTGAACTTGTTTATTAACGGAGTGATACCTTATCTTATGAGTGCATCGAATTTTTATAAATTGTAGTGGAAATATCGTTCGAGAAATTGTAAGATTTTACATACCTTTCCTGCATCTAACAGTTAACTTGTATGGTTAACATCATTTGAATAATCAAGATCTGATGACAATCAAGGTAAATATAAATATAAACAATAACATCAAACGTGAATTCGTGCGAAACACTGTGTCCGCTTGATAAAATGGACAGGGACGGAGCGAGAGATTTTAATACTGCTACACAAATAAACTCAACTACTCTCGAGACTGCTGACTACAGCAGTTCTCAAAATAACAACTTGAGAAACCAATGTTACCCAAGAGCTACTCCTCAGTTGCCGCTAAGCAAAACTTCCCAACAAAAGAACAAGCAATAATTTTCAATGCAATAGAAAATACCCGTCTCCAAGATTATCTCATACCACTAGGAACTATTATACAACCCAAAAATATAATATTCATTTCAAGACTATCCAACCAAAGAATTTGTATGTACTTGGCAAGCAAAGAAATTGTTGATGAATTCATTAAGAAAAATGGAACTATTGAAGTCAACGGACAACTACTCAAAGGTAGACGTCTTATCGCACCAACCGAACGAGTTGTTTTGTCAAATGTATGTCCAACAATTCCTCATGATATCTTGATAACAGAGCTTGAAATACTCGGTCTTAAGCTTGTATCTCCAATAACTTTCCTGAAGATAAATGCTACAGCTCCAGAATATAGCCATATTCTCAGTTTCAGAAGACAGGTATACATCAGCTCACTAAACAGCATTACTCTTCCTGAATCTATCGTGATTGAATTCGAGGATACGTCCTACAGAATCTTTATTTCACAAGATAATCTATCATGTTATAAATGTGTGTACGGAAGGTTTCTGAAATAATTGTAATTCACTGATTTTTGCAATCTGACCATTTATTATAATATTCTATGTATACTGTAATGTATATAATAATAAATAAATTTTAACAAATGATATCTTGCAAGTGTTTTCTGTTAGTTATTTCTATGAAAATATGTTACAAAATGGCTGAAAAATCCGTAACTGATATTCTGGAGAATTTATGTATAGGCTTGCATATTAAAACGATTAAAGTTGAAAGTAATGAACATTTTACAGTCGATTTGCAATGTAGACTAGTGAACGGAGAACATTCTGAGGAACAGTCTAACTCCTGGGTGTCAAAATTTTCTGATCTGACTTATACCAACTGGCTATGTAAGAGACGCTTTGCAAATCCTTCACCTTACATATTTCGGAAAATATTATGTCAGCATGCAGATATTAACAAGGTAGTTAAGCGACGAAGGGAAGATAACAGAAACAAGAAATGTGGCGCGACCATTGATTTTAAATTGAAAAAAATCTATCGTGACACAATCAGAAACGATTGCTTGTTAGAGGAGGGAAGAAATGCAGTCATACTTACTTATCAATAATTTTTGCCATTCTCATAAAGTCCACGTTGCTTATGCGTATAGCTATTTACGAATGAACAATAACACCATAGAGACGTTTAATTAATATTTTAAATTAGGAATGACTCCTTCAGCATCTAAAGCATATGATGAGATAAAAATACTTGAAAGCGAGGAATACAATATTCTATCTCTGCTAGCCAATGCGCAAATCAATCCGACGCAAAGTAAAATATATCTACGACAAATGGCGGAAATTAGAATATGAAGATCCCGAAGAAACTAGTATTCTACAAATATTGAGTTCAAAAACGGGAGAGTTCGAGAAAGCTGGCGTTGAAGTAGTTTTACGAGAAAATCCTCTTTTAATAGTTATTGTTACCCCAATTATGCAACGAACAATAGATGAAGAATTTTCTAACGAAATTGTATGTATTGTATGCTAATACACCGGAAGAAGCTGACGAAAATTTCTATCTTTTGATGGCAAGTGAGGAAATAGTTAAAAATAATTTGGAAAAAGAACATTATTATTACCTACCTATAGAAGCAATTTACCTACAAGAGGGTATAATACGAACAATTTTACTGAAGCATCTATTCGTATCTTCAAAGATGTTATTTTACAACGCTGCAAGGCTTTTAATAATTGTGCACTAGTTGATTTCATTGTAACTACATTTGAACACTACTATAATAGGAGATTACCAGAATGTGCAAACTCACGACGAACTAAACATCAAATAGATTACAAAATTTTATTTTTTTGTAGGAGAGCAAAATACGTCGACAAATTGTTAAAAATAGGCGATCATATATATCATGTAGTATCGGCAACAGAAATGTCTTTTCTTTATACTGTTAATATAAATATCGCATTTTATGGTTACCCTCAAGGTAAAATTGGAGCATTTTGTAAGCACCTATGCGCTTTAGAGCAGCTCCTTTTTAAAAATTCTCCATCTTTATTTTATAAAGACAATGTGAAATTAGCTAAAATAACAATGGGGGCAGATGCTCCAATATAATTTTTCAAAAACATAGAAAGTGATGGACCCTCGGAGAAAATATTGAAAGACTTAGAGGAAGCCCCTGAAGAAACTGCCACATACCATAAGAAAGATGAGATTCCTGTTCAAAATTTGGTAGATGATAATCATGCTAACCACAAAAAAGTTTCGTGATCAACTCAACAGGCTTAATAATATTTTGGACGAAAATAGTTCACAGAGGCCGTTACTATTTTAATCAAATTAAATTAATTGTTAAAATATGTTTACACTTCAACTCAGGCGCTGAATTTTGCAGCAAATGCATTTTTTCGAGTTCTACTAACATCCATAGCTAGACGAAAGGATAATATTCAAGCAGGTTGACCAACGAACAGAACAGAAATCTATGCACGTGCGACCAACAAAGAGAATGCATAATTTATTCATGAATATTTTGGAAAATAAACGAAATGTAAAGAATCATTAGAAAGTAAGCAGTTTAAATATACAGTAGGTACATCCGAAAATTCGGGAATAATGCATTCTCTGTTGAAAAATAGGTTATTGCCACGACTACTCCAAAACGTCCGTTATGTTTTTTTATTGCGCCTCCTTTGGAAAATATTTTTTTTAGTGCCACTTATTAAAAACTTTTCAGATATATAAGAGAATGATAGTTCGAGCAATCAAAAAACAAAATCAACGTGTACGGTCATTTTTTGCAAAAATTGATTCCATTAAAACAAGTGAAATTAAAAAAAAAATAAAAATAGTTTTTATTAGGCATTTAAAATTTAAACCGTACCGATGAGTACCTACTATTGCTATCCTTTTCTCGATTTTAACTATACTTATGTATATGTGTTTGCCAGCAACAGCAATTCCATAACAAATTACTGTTTGTCTACTACAACATAAAATTAAACTTTAAATTAACAACAACGTCTGACGTCTGACAATTGCGACATAACCATAGACCATCTTCCAGAGAGTACCTATATACCAGAGAACGAGACGTATATATATACGCTCCATGCTCGTGCGTAATTCCAGTGACGGATCCCTTTGTCCGACATTGTCGTTCCATCTCGAAAAAAATAATGATCTTGGTTGAATGAGATAATTATAATTACCAATATTGGATCACACTTGGAGCTTAACAGACGGCGAGATGTCTGCGATCTAAGTACGAATTCGAAATTTCAAGTCAAGACCGAATGGGGCCTGAGAAATCGCTGCGGAGTCCATTGATACAAGAACCGAAAGTAATAAAAACTATTTAATAAAAAAATCACCTTCAATAATATTGCAACGGAATAAAATGTCTCTTTTTATGTACATTATTTTCAAAAACAGTTTTTTAATTAAAAACCTACTTTAGAATTGTATATTTTAATTTGTATTATTAAATTTGCATTTATTACATTTCCTTTTATTTCACTATCTAATACGTTAACTTCATAAATAGTGTAAAAGAAAAATTCTTATTAGGGGTTCAATGCAAACTAGCGTGTTGAAATGCACTGGGATATGTCTTAAATAATGCGAGGGTTTTGTTAGCCAATGTCGATACTGGTACAACCGCGCCATAACGCAGATATGGTTGTACTGTGCAGGCATATGGATTTACGCGACCCGGGTGGTGTGTTGCATATCGCTATTGGTATTGGTCGGCCATGCATGCCTGGGTCAAGAGATATTCCCGAAGCTACTAGTTACTTCGCGCAAGTTCGGGAGAGCTCGCTTGGCATCGGAAGATGGGTGTAGAAAATACGAGAGCCATTCTGCTTGCCTATATATTGGAGAGAGCTGCGGATGCGGAGTCAGTTAGTCAGTCAGGGGCAATTGCCCGGTGCAGACGAGTAAGTCTGGAGCAGTGAATATAAATTGTAAATAGTTGAATATAAATTTTACATAGTTGTAAATAGTGCAGTGTAAATATAAATAGTATTAAGTTAGTTAAGTAGTCAATATAAATTGTATATAGTTATGGATATTTAGTCTGTGATATAAATACTTAGTGTAGAAATAAATAAACTGTTGTAAATAAATATATCCCAGTCATTTTTATATGCCCGCTACATTGGTGTCAGGTGTGGGGTAGTATGGTGTAACAAAATGGATATAAAGGTGATAATGACTGGGAGGTGGGGGGGTGACTGCAGATTTCACGAGGAAGTTTGTCGCGCTACACGGTTTTTCCGTCGTGACTTTTGAGAATAGAATAGAGGAAAGCAAGGTACGGTACTAAAAATGCTCCTCGTAGTTGGTTGAACAGAAATTTGATGACAGTATCCAGCTTCCGAATACCATGTGGTGTAGGTACCATTGAACTAAAGGGTCCTAAACGGTTTGGCTATCTTCTGAACAGTCAAGAGCTGCTAGGATCTGGTGGGTTGACTGATAGAAGTCTACGATGGCATCATAAAGAAGGTCCTCGACGATGAGCATGTAACCATGGTAAGGATCTGGTGGTTTTGATGCAATTCCGCAAGTGGTGCTGCATTGCCGGGTGTCAATGGCAACTTGTTGGGTATTGGTGACCAGTTTCCTGTGGGTGTCACCGAAAATTGCCTGTGGAATAGCGGAGGACGTGGAGATGCTGTGAGTGTAAGGCCAATGGAGTAGACTAGTGCGTCCTGGAATGGATCTAATGGTACAGATGTACTTAAGTTTGAAAGCTGTAATTCATGGCCGGATGGCATGGTAGCTTGCTAGACTTGGTGAGAAGATTCCTGAGGGTGTAACCGAGAAATCGCTCTGAGATGGGTACGAAGTGAAGATGCTGATGGTGTAGATGGGCTTTAGGTACTAAGCCGAAGATACAGACAGTATAGAAGGGGGTGTGGTCATCGAACTGAGCTTAGGTATGGACCGTGGTAGCTGTGGGCATCCACTTCCAGTATATGGCAACGTGAACATTCCATGGTAAAAATCAGCCATCTCTGTCATTGAGATCCAAGGTGGTGTATTCGAGAATACAATGTGGCAATACGTGTTTCAACGAAAAGAACATGCTGCATGAAGAGATTGGCTTCGATGTGAAATCGCTGGGGGGTTATGGTGGCTTGGCGATGAAAATTCCAGTGCTTTGAGTTTGCAGTGGCTCAATCTAGGATAAGAGAGCATGTTGGACTGTGAATGAATCCTGGTGGTGAAGTTCAACAGGAAGGTGCGGTTGAACTCGGTGTAAACCAGCGAGTGTCCGTCAATGTCAAGGCGATGCTGTTGGGCCAACTGTTGGTGACGATATGCAGCTCTTGCTATCTCTGTCACTGAGAGATGCATGAAGAGATCGGCTTCGATCTGAACTCGCTGGGGGTTATGGCGGCTTGGCCATGGAAATTCCAGTGCTTGGAGTTTGCAGTGGCTCAATCTGGGATGAGAGAGCATGTTGAACTTGGTTTAAGCCAGTAAGTGTCCGTTAGTGTCACGGCGGAGCTGTTGGGGCCAGTGGTTGGCAACGATAATGCAGCTGTTGTTATTGGCACCAGGTAGGTGTCAATTGTAGACAAGAAGTCGTGCTGTCTGCTTGGACAAGATAGCTGAGCCTTGAGGATGTTACTGATCGGGACGATCAGATTTAAGGAGGGGGCAATATAACGAGCTTGGATTCGGTGATCGGTGCCATAATGGTGGGCGTGTGCGATTCTTTGGAAGGCGAAGCACCTTAGCGAGTGCGGACGTTGGCGGGACCTGGGTGGTGTGTTGCATACCGCAATTGGTATTGGTCAGCCATGCATGCCTGGGTCAAGGCATATTCCCGAATCTTCTATTTACTTCGCGCAAGTTCGGGAGAGTTCGCTTGGCATCGGAAGATGGGTGTAGAAAATACGAGAGCCATTCTGCTTACCTATATATTGGAGAGTGCTGCGAAGTCAGTTAGTCAGTCAGGGGTAATTGCCCGGTGCAGACTAGTAAGTCTGGAGCAGTGAATATAAATTGTAAATAGTTGAATATAAATTGTATATAGTTGTAAATAGTGCAGTGTAAATATAAATAGTGTTAAGTTAGATAAATAGTGAATATAAATTGTATATAGTTATGGATATTTAGTCTGTGATATAAATACTTATTGTAGAAATAAATAAACTGTTGTAAATAAATAAATCCCAGTCATTTTTATATGCCCGTTACAGTATTTTACTATTACAGTAAGAGTGCACATCATCTAAAAATAACCCTATCATTCTATATGTAGATAGTTGGGGTCAGAAAAATTACTTAATTTATTAAATTCATAGCCGTAAGTATACTAGTGTAGTTATTAATTTGTCAATCATACCCTAAACTGCTATTCTGTTTACGCGGCGAAATTCATTAGAAAATATTGTCTACAGAATTCCTTCACAGTTTACCTCTACCTATAATAGCAACGAAGATATAAGAAATAAATGGCAACAAAATCGGTGTCATCATTTTAATAAAAAATATGGATCAGCGAGTGATTAAATATGACATTACAAACTATTTCTCATTTAATAGTATGATTTCTTCAGCCACATATATTTATATTACAAGTCAGAATAAGAGAAATACGTTCTGGCCAAGAGCATCAGTCTATGGATCATTATAACATATTCTTGACATAAAATGTTACTTTCAGTCTATAGTATAGAAATATCTGCACAACCTCTGAAATGCTCTTGAGGGCCACAACCCACTCTTTGTTGATTGTCATCACAAATACCCCAATTGTTACCTGAAATAAAAATAAATAAAATTAAAAACGACCAACAAACAAAGGAGAACGTTGCCTTAATGCTTTAATATTGACCCAAAGTAATCATATGCAATCTAAAATTATAACAGAATAGGCTTACAAACGATAAATTTACTTCAAATTTTAAATTTCACTTTAGTTTGTAATTATAAAATCGTTCCAATCTTTTTCATTTGCCGTTTCCATAAGCAGGGAAAAGTCGGCATGAACAGGAGGTTTGACAGTTGACAGTTTGATAGTGGGAAGGGGTATTATGAAGATGATTTCCGCTCGAAATGCTTATTGAGTTGAACTTCTCATGGTTATGATTTTTTTCTTGTATCAGAAGACCTGGAGCAGTTTCCTTGAATTCAAAATAGTATCACGTGACCGAATTTGTCGCTGAAAACGAGCGATGAGCGGCTTCATGAAGTCGTAACTTTCAGGAACGCATCAGTGCAAGCGCGTTGTTATGCCGGGTTGGAACAATTATCAGTTCCAGTTTCAGGCAAATTTCGCCGCTTGGGTTTAAATTTTATATCAACATTTTTTGTTCAATATTCAGTAATTCAAAGTTACAAAAAAAAATATTGCAGGTAAAGATAAACTTCGACAACACAGTGTGTCATCTTCCAATTTAAAATATATTGCCTCTACTGCATTCTCAGTGCCTTATTAAAATTTGATTATAAGGTGAGCTGAGCATTATGGGGCCCATACATACACCAACATAGCCGTCAACTTGACACACAAATTTACCCGCCCTGGTGCATTCGGGTAGTTTCGAGAGAACAAAACAGTGTACAGCAACCAAATTTTCCATTTAAATCAACTCATCTCAGTTGAGGAACCTCGTATATGAACATGTTGAACTATCTATGGGGCCCATAATAATAGATTATCCTAGAACTTACCAATCGATTTAAATAGATAAATACTATGAAATACCTGATACTACTACTACTACTACTGGGAATAAAAAACAACACAATCAGTATTCGGTGGTATTTATCTGTCTTCTTTGGATCAATAGGAACCCGGTATAATGTTACTTTACATGACAAATGAGTTATTGCGAAACCTCATCTAACATTTACAGAAATCTAACTTCAAATCAATTGACAATTGCTATTATTTTTCGAAGAATTCCTACCTCCTCTATACGTCCAACGAAGCACGCATCGATCACAAGTCGTGTTGGGAAGTTGTACTAAATCAACAAAATACCATTCATCGGCATGAACATCAACTTTCCAATCATCATTTACCAAGAAGAGAGGCTCAAAACAATCCTCACCTGGTTCTGGTTGCTCAGGATCTTCCAGTTTGCATAAGCTGTGAATAATAAGTTAATGTGTCAAATTAATTTATTATATATATTTCGTATGGCAAAAGATACAGCAAAGATATAATAAATATAGAAAAAGGAAAGAGAATAGATTAGTCTATTCATAAAACCCATTTACAATAAAGTACAAACAAATCTTGTATATCAGTCAAATGGTTGCATTGCACTGTAATTGGATGTCGAGATTTGAAAGCCGTGGGTCTGAGTTTTGATCGGCCTCGTGCAAGTCGCTCATAGTGCCTTCGAATTTTCTCAGTGGGCTGTCGGAAATGAAATGTTTGATTGTCTGGACTGAGTGACCCCAATCACTACCTTGTCTTATGTAGCAAATTCCTTATTTGTGTTTCTTATCATGTCCTCTGCGATTATTTATTCGGCCTCGGTTAAGTGAGGATAATCTTTTCGGTAGGTTGAAAAGTGCTAGTTGGGTTGTTGGGTCTGCTATTGGGTCTCGAGAATCAGGATTTGATTCTGTCCACTCATCTTTCCATGCTGCTTCTAGCTATAAGTCTATCTTGTACGATTGTTTCTCCTAGCTTCCATGCAGGTTTCCGGGATCTCAGCCACTGTTTAGGGTGGTGGAAGTAGTCTTCATTTGCTGGCAGTCCCGTGGATTGTTTCCATTTCTGCCATTCTATCTTTGGCAGCAGCCATCCATCGCAATGTAAAAGTGGAATATTTGATAGAACTGGCAGCCATTGGAGAGTGTTGAGTGTTGTTAAATGATAGGAGAAACTTTTCTATTTTTCTAACAAACTTTACGTCAAACTTTACTACCATAGATTTTTCATATTTTTCAGTATCAAGTACAGAACTCTAAAAACTCAACCCACTGCCAATTTGAATCAGAGCCGAATTTATGCAATCTGAGGAGTGTTTAGAGCAGTAGTTTGGAACATTTTCGAATGGTTTCCAACTATGTTCTGCTGTTGTGAAGTATACGCATTTCAATTTCGGACTTCTTTATATTAAAAGACGCATGTTTCTGGTGGTTTGAGCTTGGTTTGAATTGCTTCCAGAACACCCTTCTACTCTACCCTCACATATTTTTCACTTTTAATATTGCAGTCTTCTGAATAAAAGAAAGGATATCGAATGAACGCACACTAATGCGTTACAATAAGAGGAGAAACAGACGAGAATGATTCTTTGTTGTTGAAAATGAAAGTTTAAATTTTACGTTATGTTATTATGTGCTACAGAATAGTAGCAAGTATATTTGTTTATATTTAAAACTGATTGTTTTTGAGATTAAAACCGTTGCCGCTGGTTGCAGAATAAACTATTGAGTTTATTCTATTTTTGCTATAAGGGTTCTTTTCTATCTTCTACTGTACGAAGAACTTAAGTCCAAGAATGTGGACCTTTGTTAAGTTATTTATAGATTTTGTTTGTATGACCGGACTATTCGATTACTACCACATATTATATTGATTGCTTCATTGCTATGACAGTAGGATATATATTTTTATTAAACTTATACAATATCTGATAGTAATTTTTGCTACAGGTGTGTAAAGGGGAAAATATTGTGATTGTACATGAGACAAGGTATACCTGTCAAACTTCCTAAATGACTATTGTGTTCGTGTTCATGTAGAGATCTAAGATAAGCATTTATGTATAAGAAAATTAAGCTAACAATTATATGATGTTTGGGAGAAAAATAGCATAAAAATCACGTGCGTTAGGGTTTAGTGGTTTCAGACAATATTGAAGACAGCGCATCGAAAAATTGTCGGCAATTTTTCTAACCATCGTTACCTATCTTGATACTTAATATACATACTTATAAGTCATATTTTAAGTTAAAATTATATTTTTTTAACTTACTCAAAAGTAAAATATCCCAAATGGTTTGCAGTGATACGAACTTCAGTTTCTATAATACTTCCGGGTTTATAAGCAGCTACAACTACACCATTACCATATTTCCCAGAATTTTCGTTATCTTGTGGATGTGGATTATCATATCTGTCCCCACAAACACCACATTTACCACCATTCAAGGCGTATTGAGTCTAAAAAGAAATGATAATATTAAGTGCCGCTGTCCAGAAAAATTTATAATTCAAGTTCTAAGGAAATGACGAATCTGTTTCTAAAAAAATCTGAGGGATTGAAACCAACGTGAAGATAATATATTGTAAGATTATAACCTTTTTAGGGTTCCACACAGCCGATGAAAATACGGAACAATCTAGTGTCTGTCTGTCTGTCCACTTGTCACAGCTAATTTTCTCCGAATTTACAAAACGGGAAAAGTTGAAATTTTGGTTTGTGATACAGGCTTGGGCGCTTGGGTCACTACAACACGGACATATAGTTTAAGTTTAAATAAACGAATTCTGATACTGGTTGGGCGATGGAGCTAATTGATAAATGAAGTATATCATGTAACATACTAAATGGGCTCGTAATAAGTCCTAATTTGAATATACTTATTTCATTATCCTAAAATAAACGACTTGAAAAATATTGAGGAAAATATACAAAACTTAACAATTCCCCGTAGTGGACTATAAATATATGGAATAGACACTGAAGAATGAGAAGTAAGCTGTGAAAGATTAAGATCTATCTTAATCATAAATAACCATTAAAATGTATCAGCGCACGTGATTTTCTGTAGCAGAACGGGAGAACTACTAAACTACAGAGCGAAGAATTTGGAAAATATACTGAACCCTATCCACGCGAGCCTGACTCACATTTGAACCTTTTTGAATCATAAATTCCGAATATTTTGTCAATTGAAAATCTGAATTAAATTCATTCTAAGCATTGATTGCTCGATTGATTATTGATGTTTATTATGTTTTTGCTATAAGGGTTCTTTTCTATCTTCATTTTATTTTTGTGCCTGATGCACAGAAAGAAAACAGTTTGTTATTGTTGAACAATGTTAATTTTAAATTTAGTTGATAGTAATTTATCTTAAATATTTTATCAGATCTACTGAAAAATTCAATCGATAAATTTTTATTTACAAATGGTTTAATTTTTCTAAATCAATGGAGCTTAGAATAAAAGTTAGGTACTGAAAATTATAGAGACAAAATACAGAATAATATCAATGTATTGCAACAAGTAATTTTAAAGTTATGGTTTTGATGGACAGACTTTTGGCATTAACTTCAAAAGTATTATTACATACCAATAGAATTAATATTATTTTGTATTTTTTTATTTAGTCTTCTAATTAAGATGGTCCTAATTTTTGTAAAAAATTTATATTCATTTTCGATGAACCTTTATCCATCTGGCACTTCTAGTTTTTTAACCCTAGATATTTTTGAAAGAAATTCCGATTGTTATATATTTTACTATCGTCGACCAAAGTATTAATAATAACTCACATGGAAACCACCGCAGTTGTTCCCGTTGTCATCGTAGTTTATGGGAGCACTAGAATCAAAACGCCACCTGGAACTCCTATTTGGTGGCTGTAACATCATCCCATGGCCAGCGATTTCGCCAATGATTGTTAAGAATATTACTAACGAAAACAATAACAAGTTCATGATTGATCTCAGTTAACTATAAAGTACTACAAGTTTATTGTCAATATCCACAATAGAATGCTTTTATAATAAAAATAATTCCGTAATGATAAGATTAAAGAGCCTACAGATTCGCATAAATATATATTTTTTTGTTTATTCTTTGTGATAAAACATGGTCTTTCCAAAAGATGACTAATTACCTTAAAAACAGAATTACTTTTTATCTTTAAAAAGGAAGATATCGAAAAAGTCAATGCGTAGATTGCGAGAGAATATTAGATACAACTATAACTTCAATCTAGAGATATCAAAATCAGATAATTATGACAATTATTGGTGTCCTTATATTTAATATAGATAATTATCAATACAACGTTGTTTTTGTCAGCTGATAATTCAGATCGAAGAACCAACATTGTGTGACAAAAGTGAGAACAAACTACAAATAGGATGACGTCAGTGTCATCTAAAATCAAAAATTATGTTTCTTCGATACATTCCATAATTTCAGAAAAAGCGTGGCATCTATGTCGTCAGCTAGAGACTTTTGATTGATTTTTTTTACCAACATACTAAGAACATTGAGTTTGAATTGGTATATATGTATAAGCTATATAATTATTTATTATTATATATAACGTCAAGATCACAAGATCCTTCTGTAGATAATTTATCTAGCAATATAAAAATAGGTCAGTTAACCCATTAAACTACGCTTGGAAACAGTTGAACAACCAACAGGGTTTCTAAAATTCATTTGCTTCAGTCGAAACTCTAGCCTTGTTCTTGAATTTATCATTTCGCAAATATTCACCATTTTCTTGTAGCAACCGAATGATAAATTTTATTAATCTTCATAATTACTTAAGCTACAAAAAACAAAAAGGAAACCTAGATATTTATCTAAATTAATGTTTGCTCATTGGTCGAAATTTCACCATAATCATTTGAAGTTGATGAAAATTTATCTGAATGGGTCGGCTTGGATCCATCAGTGTACCAGATCTCACCCTGAAAGATTGTGCTGAGCTCATTATCAGACCATTCAGTTCTGCTTGGTATATTTATCCTGAATGTATTTTCAAAGAATTGTCGACGATACTCATGTGTCCTGTTCCAATGTTGACATTAACCAGTGTGTCACTTATTCTGAAAGCACCTAGTCTTGTCTCACCCTGCATTACTAGATGCAATGGAGGCAGTCCCAGAAGCGCTTCTATTGCCACGGTGGGTGTTGATTTCATAGCTCCGTGATGCCTAGACAAGCAAGTCTTTGCACCTTGCTTAGCTTTACTGTGTTACACCAAAGAAGCATATGTTTTGGTTGGGCTTAAGTCACAGAAATATAATAAAGACTAGGCACTAATCAATTGTAAATAACCTGGTACCCCATAGGACAAGCTGACCTACTTTTGCCTTTGCCCAATAAATAGTATATTGAGCGGGATATTCAACCATATCGTCAGGGCAGGACTTAGGATTTTTTAGTTCCTGTGCGTGAATATGATATGAATAAGCTTTCGATAACAAATGAGGAGTTATTTTGTAAGAGCTAGAGCACTTTTAGTGTAGAACCATCATATAAACAACCCTCATTTAAAAACATCAATGTTATTTGTGAATTTAAACTTTTTATGAGCTCAACATTTCGATTTTTGAAGGGTTTTTGTTTATATTTCAATAAAATAAATTTCTGTTATTGCAAATTTTTAATTAACATTTACATTGCCAATAACGCTGATTTTTTTTATTTCACTTTTCTGTGATATTTTGTCAGTAGTAGGAAGTATCGGATGGAGTAAAAAAGCACTACAATACTACAATAGTTACATTTTATTTTGTGATATTTGTTAAATATACAGAGCTATTGTGCTTGATGGAGATCTGAAATAAAGACAAAATTATTTAAGGCAGGATATTTCAGGGTCTAGGAGAATTGAAGTGAAAAATTTACAAGGCTTATGATGCCAAATTGAAAGTTTTGAATCCAATGGTATAATAAATATTACTTTTTTAATACATTTTTTCACAGTGTTTTTATTCATTTCATTTTAGTCATTTATAAAATCCGTCATTTTATGCACTTTGGTAAAGAAAACTGGTAATCTCCTTGCCCAAAGACATACCATTTTTAATGAAATCGGACCAAAATCATAAATTTTTGACTGATAACAACCTGCTAATTCCACAAAGAAAGTTAACAACAAAGAAAGTTAAATGAAAGCGTGCTAAAATGGGAATGTACCATAGAGCATCCTTTTATTATGCTGTGATGAATGAATATAAAGTATTTCTTATAGAAAAGAGCACTGACTAGAAGAAAAATATAATTTATCATATAGATTACCTTTCGAGGGAAGAAGTAGTCTCAATAGTAGTGATATTTTTTTTTATGAGACTACAGGAACGAGTGGAATTGCATCAAGTCAATATTAGTTTTTTCCTGACTGTTCTCGGATCTCGGAACTCCTATAATTGAAGGGTTATTTTCAAATATGACACAAATACCTGGTTATGCAAAAGTGAAAGTCAGTGGCTCAAATACGGAAGCCCGACGACGACATTCCTATTTCAATGTTCACAGTTCTGACTTCTTACGTCATATTCTCTGTTGTATTGTGACGTTACTTTTGTAGGTTAGGTAGAACAGCAACAATTTCCCGCCCGGCCCCGACAAAAAAATATAGATCCCTTCGATTATTACTGGCAGATATGTAATATTAGCTGTGGAAGCAAATGCTTTATAGATAATAATTATATTCAGGGCCTCGTCTCGTAAATAAACTATGTAGTACCTTCGTTCCTGGTGCTACGATCACACATTTTAAAGTAAGAAGTAACAAACTCCCCCTTCTACCCTCCTCCGGGACACTCACGTCCCTCGCTTCAGTCTTCAGTCTTCATTTCTGTGTGCTGAGATCACGTTGCGTTGCTTAATTGATTTTAAGTTAGCATTCATCAAGATTCCTTTTGGAAAGACAATATGGATGCCGCAGAACCAAGAATAGATCTTCGGACATACCTTCGAATGAAGGTAATCGATATTATAATAATTATTTTTAAATATGCTCAGGGTATTGCGGTGTAACAGATTTTGCGATCGGTATTTGCTTTTGATAGCAAAATATGTATGTTATACTTGTTTTGATAGAACGTACATCTACTAACTGCATGTTTCTTATGACATGCATTGAATATACCTGGGTTTTATATCGCACCATATTATTGACCATTTCATCTGTTTTTGATAACAGAATCTAACATGCCAATTATTTACATTAGTTTCTTCATGGTTATTATAGAGATTATGTTCGTTCTTTCAATACAACGTACTCATCTATATTAGGTATGCATGCTTAGTTATTCTTAAATGTGCCTAGTGTTTGGCTGTATGGCCGAATATGACATCGGTCTCAGCTTTTGATGGCAGACTAGATTCGTTCTTCTGATAGAACGTACACATCTATATTATGCATGTTTAGTTATTCTTAAATGTGCCTACTGTTTGGCTGTGTGGCCTATTATGACATCGGTTTCTGCTTTTGATGGCAGACTAGATTCGTTCTTTTGCTAGAACGTACACATCTATATTATGCATGTTTAGTTATTCTTAAATGTGCCTACTGTTCGGCTGTGTAGCTGATTATATCATCGGTATCTGCTTTTGATGGCAGACTTTTGATAGAACGTACACATCTGTATAGTGCATGCTTTGATGTCATGCTTCGAATATGTCATTTCTATTCGCCAACATTTTTGCCTATTTTTGAATTATAATTTTGGCATTTCTATTGGCTTACATTATTTTTTGATAAATAATTTGTCTTGCAAAACGGCCAAGTCTACCGAAAGTTCCTCTTTCCAAAGGGAGATGTATCAACTGACACTACCCCCGGTAAAAAAAAAATTACCGATATGCACCCACAATCCACATTTTTCAGCGGTACTAAGAATGAGGCCTGCATCGCTAAAGTTTATGGGGCTTCAATTCACCAAGAGATTGCGGATAGATGGCTCCAGATCTTTCAATCGGGGTTGGAAAACGAAAAGAAGGAGTTATTATTAAAATATCCCGCTCCCGATAATATCCGTTATTTTGAAGCTCTAAAATTGAACCCTATGGTTCTCAAGCCATTAATGAGTTAATGAGTCGGTATTGAAAAGAGACGAGCGTATGGGTAACAAACAAGCCCAAATCGGCGCAAGTCTTGCTGCAATAGGGTCGGTTATTTCCAAGTCATTGGAAAAACAGGAGGGGCAAGACAACAAGGCCATTATAGAAAGCCTTAGTGATGCCGGTCGACTTGTATCTGACCTTCATCACTCAGAAAGTATCACTAGTAGGGATTTGGTATCCCTAAATCTGAATATATGGAATGGAAAGACACGTTGTCACAGTCAATCATTGATGAATGGCTTTTTGGAGGAGATTTGGAGAAAAGACTCAAAAATGACAAAAATATTCAGCAGTCTTCGAACCAACTCAAAGTTAGAAAAATTTCGTCCAGGAAGTCCTTTTAACGCAGGGAGTTCGAGTACTTTAAACTTGAAAAGTCTACTTAAGAAATTTCTAGGAACAATGCAGAGTGTACGTTATCAACAATAAGTTCCCACCAAGTACCCCCAGCAGTTTTGTCTACGTTGTTAAGACAAGTACACCGCTGAGAGCAGGTATCAGCGGAAGTAGAGGTAGGAAGAATAGCAGGAATACTAAAATATTTTCATAGTTGCTGAAAAAAAAACTTACTAATAACAAACATATCTTATGTTGGTTAAAGAGGGTTAAATTGCCTTTTATTAAGAAAAAAAATTTAGTTTCTAATTCCATCGAAAAGATGTTAACATCTGGGGCGCTTTTTAAGTTTCAAGCTTGCAAAGGCCAATTTTTATAAAAATATTTTTTTATTCCCAATTTAATTCGCTTTATATTAAATGTTAGAAAATTAAATCAATATAATTTAAAAACCAGCCACTTTAAACTAGAGTACCACTGGGTGGTTGCCTCTTTAATGGACCGTAATACCTTATGGAGAAGATTGATTTACGGGAAGCCTATTTTGTGGTTACAATGTATGAAAGTCATAGAAAGTATTTAAGATTTTCATTCAAGGGAATTTTTATGAGTATAATTCTCTTTGCTTGGCTATAAATTGAGCTCCCATGATTTTTACGAAATTTTAAATCCTGTGATTTATTACCTTAGAAAGATAGGTTTCCTTTCAGTGATATATTTGGATGATTTTTTATTGCTGGATGATAGCTATACAAAGCGTGTAATAAATGTGTCAGATATATCTCTCTTAGAGCATCTGGGTTTTATAATTAATTATGATAAAAGTTTACTTATCCCAAATAACACATGCGTTTACTTAGGGTTTAAGTGAAACTCAATAGACCTTACTATCTCGACAACTGATGATAAACGCAATGAATTAATACAAATGTTGCATGATTTCCAAAAATCAAAATATTAAAGTTTTTTCCAAAATAATAGGGTAAATTGGTATCTATTTGCCCAGCGTATCAAATATGGCTATCTTTATTCTAAATTGTTCGAGCGGGAAAAATATTTAGCTCTTAAGATATCGCGAGGAAATAATAATGCTAGTATGCAGATTCCAGATTGCTTGAAAGATGACTTAAATTGGTTAGAGATTTTTTTTTCGGACGCGTCTAATACGGGATGGGGCAACCCTTATAGTTCCCATGGTTTTTGGTCGGAGAAGGAAAAAACTCAGCATATAAATTAGCTGAATGTTACGCCAAAGATTGGTAAAATTGTTTCATACTATGTAGAGTCGCTAATAATACCATTATAGCTTACATTAACCGAATGGGAAATTTTTGATTTCCTATGCTAAATACTCCTGCTCGAACAATTTCGCAAGGGTGCTAAAGTAAAAATACCTACATTTCTGCATCTTACATTAGATCACAGGATAATGCTGTAGCGGATAGGGCTTCTCGCAACGTATACATAAATACAAAATGCAACGTTTTATGTATCATTGCTTAATGATCCAGATGATAGTGCCATAGATGCCTTTACATTAAATTGGTCTCATTTTTTCTTTTATGTTTTTCTTCCTTTTTCAATCATTCTACGTACTTTAGAACAGACTATCGCTGACAAAGTAGAGGGTATTCTAATGATTCCCATGTGGCCTAGTCAATCAGGGTATCCAATTTTTATATCTCTTTTAGTTAAAGAACTGTTGACATTTAAACCTAAGCCCAATTTTGTCCTTTTTGGTATATTGCATCAGACGCTGTGGGCACACCTTTCTTTGATGAGAGGTATAGACCTATAATAGTATCAGGAAAGCATTGCAACTAGGACCTGTTGACGACGAGGCCTTCATATAATCAAGATCGAACATCACAGGTAAGTTCGTTTGATCTTATGATTATATTCATGAGTCAAACACTGTTGAGTATGTATCAATTCCCTCGCGCTTTAATGTTGGCGATATACTACCTCATACCATTTTGCATGATACAGCTGATATGGTAGGTGTCAGGTGTACCTATACGAAGGAATCTTTGAAATTTATGTCATACCATCTTGTACTCTTGAATGTGACCAGATATTTGAATAGTACTGTAATGGGAGGATTTACAAAGAAGAGCGAATTATCTATTTTATTCATGTATCATGCAATGGAAATTAAACATGTGAGATTATATGCAAGAAAAATAAAACTAGTTTCACAGCAGTTTGTATTGAAATATTTAATGAAACTGTGATGCAGGATGATTTCTATCAACCACTCAGATTCTGCAATTGATTTACCGCAACCATCGTCTGGATCCCTGCAAATTGAACATGAAAACAGTGAGAATTCATAAATATGACGTAAAAAACTGAAATCAGAACTCTGAACTGTGAAATAGGAATGTCCTCGCCGGGCTTTCGTACTCAGTGGCAGAAACAATGTAGTAGTAAATTATGGACAAAAATAAATTTCTTTCATGACGCCCAGTGAGTTAGTCAGACTGCTATTGTTCATCTACATTCTACATAATAAACTAACCTGTAACTTTAAACTGTTTGGATTTTCGGAACAAGTTGTGTTTTCTCAAATTCAGACATGGATGCAGCGGATCTCAACCTGAGTTTACCTTTAACTACAAATTTATCTTCTTTCCTGAAATGCAATTCACATACACAATCTTTATCACTTAAATGCTCTTTGTTGGGATCTCTTCCAAGAGCTCTCATCCAGCATTCAAAGTGGTGTCTTCTTGAAGTGAGCCTTTAAAAGCAATAATTTTGAATGATTACCATGTGTAATTGTATTTAATAATCTGTAGTGTTTTATACTATATATACTTACATAAAATGGCTCACTCCAGGAGTTTCTCCTTCATTTTCACAAAAAAGAACCATGCACTTAATTTTATCTACAATTTGAATACTATAATTAACTAAAGCAAAACATAAGTATGAAACTAAACTACCTAGCGAGTGATTTTCTAACGAATAATTTTTTTTTTATCATCTATGTGGGTTCATTAAACTGTATCTCGAACGTACTGTATTGGCGTTCTAGTCTTTATTATATTTCTATGACTTAAGTCCACATTTATTTCCAAACTAGCGTCTGGAGACCATTAATGAAGACTCCTCCTTTTCAATGGTTCTCTCTAGATGTTGGTTCCTAGTCAGTTTCCAGTCTAATATCACCCCGAGATACTTAACTCCTCCTTAAATCTGTATTATTTCTTCTCGAAGTTTTAGGGGACTGAGTCCCTATTTTTATTGCCTTCGAGTGAATTTTACTATGGCGGATTTGTGGGTACTGAGATTGAGTACTTCCTTGTCCGTCCATCTTGTTACCAAGTTAAGAGCTTCTTGCATGTGATCTCCGACAATGGTGTTATACTTCCCTTGTGTTAAGATGACCAAGTGTCAGCATATCCAAGGGCTCTGTGGCCTTTATTGTTCAGATCCATGAGGAGCTGGTCCAATACCAGGTTCCACAGGAAAAGAGATAATACTCCACCCTGTGGGCATCCTCTAGTTGCCGGAGTCTCTACTGTATCGGTCAATAAAGTCGAGAAACCATCCATCATATTTTTCAACATGGAGTCTATTCAGGCGACACAAGTTTCCTCGACCACTCTATGTTGGAGTGATGAAACAATTCAGTTTATTAATCTGTTGTCTACAGCTCCTTCTATATCTAGAAAGGCCGCTAATAGTACCTCTTTGTTTAAAGTCCTGTTTCTATAGAACAGCAGGTCTTGTATGCATATTGATCTTGGTGTAATAGTCTTTCTTCCATCACACCATATCTTATATGTCTATCTACCAGCTTTTCTAGAGTTATAAGCATAAATGACATAAGACTTTTTGGTCTTAGGGATTTTGCCGTTTCCTCTCCAGTTTGTCCGGGTTTTGATAGAAATGACCCTAACCTTTGTCCATTGTTTAGGTATGTATCCGAGTGCCAAGCTACCTCTGAGTACATTGCAAATTATTCTGTACAGTGGTTCTGTTCCCTGCTGCAGCAGTGCTGGATATATCCCATCTGTAGGGTTCAAATGAGTTAAATGCCCATTTTGTTTTTTCGTAGGTCACCACCTTTTTTGCCACATGCAAACCTTCTCTGGCTTTTCTGATAAAGTTACCATTTTTTGGTTGTTCTCTGAGGCAGGTGTCTTTACTATTTGAGCTCCAGGGAAATGGACTCTGAACAGTTCTTTCACTGTCTCTTCTCCCGTGGATACTCCTAGTTTATTTTTTAGTGACTGAATAACGTTCAATTTTTCTTTAGAGAGTATCTTTTGAAGCCTAGTAGTGTTTCCTCCATGAGTCTCTCCTTCCTTTTTTCAAAGCCTTTTTGTAGCGGTTCAAGGTGTCCTTGCTTATTATTAAGATTAATTTAAGGAATTCGGCAAAAGTTTTTCCGCCTTCCCGTGTGCTTGGTTCTATTGAGTTATTTTCTTGTTTGCCCCCTAATGTCCACAAGTACTGTATTCCACCACGGTACATTCCTTTTGAAGCACCTTGTGGTAAGCGGACAATTATTATTAAAAGCAGAGATGACGATGTCACTTAATTGTTCCACATCCACCTCCAGCTCAATGTTTGAACTTATCCTTGATGAAAATCCCATCAGTTTACGGCCTAGGTCCGTTCTGTATCCTTCACAGTTCGTTTTTTCTGGGATTCTGATAAGTTGTTGGTTCAGCTTTGTTGTTTATCTTAAATCTTATATATATATATATATATGTAGTCTGCGAAACTCTCCTCATCAGATACATGCTAGTTTGCAACAAAATTGCTGACCAATGCTGTAGCCAATGTCACATCAAATAACTCCTTCCGTGTTCTTGTTATAAATGGTTTATTCCCTACGGTTGAGTATGTCAAGATCGTTCGCTTTAATAAACTTTAGTAAGTGGTCACCTTTGTTGTTGGTGTTGGTGTTACCCCAGCTGGTGTGATGCGCATTCGCATCACAGCCCATGATCAGCTACAGTCATTTATTCCTACAGTCTATGACTAGTTCCTCCACAGCTTTGGTAGATGGCGGTTCAGGATCGTCTAAGGGGAAGTAGGCTGATCCGAATTCTAGTTCCTTTCCCCCACCTCCCACATTTATCTTGATTTTCACTACCGTTAAATCTTAAATTTGGTATTCGTGTCCTAGGGTTCTGTACAAATCTGCTATATATCAGCTCTCTGCAGAGTGCCCCCAGTCGTCTTATTGTTCCATGTCTCACCCACGGTTCCTGTATTAGGGCCACATCGATACCCCCCATAGCAGCTGCAAGTCCTGCCGAGGTTTGGTTTTATAGTCGTCCATGTGCCGGCAATAACTTTCCTCTCTTTTGCCAGCTTCCTCTTTTGGGCTCCAGAAACTTTTTTCGGGCTTGGATATTCATTCCCGTCAGATCTTCAGCGCATTGGTTAACTGCCAATTCCTCGACAGACCTTGGCGCTGACTTCGAAGAGTTACCATCCGCTGTGGACTCCGATGTTTTGGTTAATGGTGTCCAAATCTTCTTTTTCTTGATATTGATGGGTTCTGAGTCGGATGGGACCGGCTCTCCCCCTTTGGTAAATTTTCTGGATTAATAATATAGCATTCTAATAATAACTTTTAGAAATATTTCCATCAATGTTATTATTAAATTACCTACCTCAGGTGATAAACATTTCGTAAACCCAATAAACCGCCCTAAAAAAGTGAAAACAACCTCAGAATAGAATTTACATATAACTGAATAGCTAACAAAATGCTCAACTATCTTCTTTGAAGAATTTCGAATTACTGTTGCATAACACGAGACGAACTCATAGATTTCTTTGAAAATGCCTATGGCTCACCAGATCCCCTTAGCGTAGCCAAAATCTATACAGACAAAATCGAAACATTACTCAACACATCAAAAAAAATATACTCCTATATGAACCCACGTCACTTGAAAACACGATGCACGAAACTCAGTAACAAAATAACAAAACAGCTCAATGACGATCATCGAAAAGAACCGGAAAGTGATTCATCCGTTAAACCACCCTTCTTTTCAACTCTATAAATCAGTGGAATCTAAACAGGTTTTACACCCGTCTGGACGAACTAAGACTTATTATCGACAAACATAACCCCAGTATAATAGTATTGAAAGAAACACACTTCAAAATAAATCACATACCCTGAAAAACTACAGATCCTTCTAAAACAGGAATCATAGGGACCATGCAAGTGGTGGACTAGCCATATATGTACACGAATCATATGAAAATAGGAAAGTTTCCCTCAGAACCGAGCTAGAAATAATAACGAATAATGTAAATGAACCAACAAAAGTTAATATTTGTAATATTTACATCCCTCCTGGAATTGAACCAAGTGCTCAGGAAATCACTAATGTACTTGATCAAATCCCAAACCCTCGTATCATCCTCGGAGATTTAAATGCCCATAACTAAAGATATCAACCTTAGGATGCACATTAGAATGCATTATATCTGACACCAACCTTCTATTCTGAACGATGGTCGAGAAACTAGATTTAATACCTCCACAGGTGGAGTCTCAGCTATCGACTTAATAATGTCAATATAAACCATATATTACATGGTTCTGTTCAGCTGATCACAGAAGCTGCACATGAATCCATAGACAAAACAAGACTCCCAAAAAATAGAATTCCTGTCCCATGGTGAAACTCAGAATGCAAGAACGCAATCAAACGATCAAATGAAGCATTTAACAAATTCAAGATAAACAAAACAATCGAAAATCAGCTAGAATTCAAAAAACTAAGACCCTACACCAGATACATCTTAAAAAGGAGTAAAAGGGCGTCATGGGAAAAAATTTTAACAACTCTAAATAGTTCGACTCCAACACCCAATATATGGAAAATGATAAGTAAAATAACCGGAAAAAACAATGATCAGACTATAAAGTACCTTGAACAAAATCATACAAATCATACCTCTTATAGCACACCAGAATTATAGAAGGTAAAGAATATCTCCTGAGTACGTATAACATTATCTGCACAAAACAGCTATTTCCACTAGACTGGTATGACTCAATCATCGTACATATATTGAAAAAAGGCAAAAGTAAATCGAATCCTGAATATTACAGGCCAATTTCTTTGACCTGCGTAATATGCAAACTATTAGAGAAAATTGTTAGCAATAGACTAATTTGGTTCCCTGAGAAGAACAATCTGATTACACCAATACAAAGTGGATTCATAAAAGATCGCTCTACAACGAACAACATAGTGGACATAGAACCCGAGATACATGAAGCATTCGCCTGCGATCACTTGTGCTTTTCTGTATTTCTCGATATAACCAGGAACTACATACAATACGACGCTTGGGTATCATACGTTCTCTGAATAAATGGAAAATCCATGGTCATATGTATCAATTCATAGTGTATTTTCTAAAAAAAGAAACTTCAGAGTACGTGTAGGAAACACATTATCTGATTCGAAAATCCAGATAAATGGAATACCACAAGGATCCACAATAAGCGTGATTCTATTCCTGATAGCCATCAACTCTATATTTGAATCTCATCAAAACCTAGTTAAAGGTAGAGTATTTGCAGACGACCTAGTTATTCTTACCAGAGGAAAAAACAAATCTGCCATGCATAAACATATTCAAGATGTTATCCAAGGCTTAGAGAGAAGGTCAAGTTCATCCAGCCTAAGGTTTTCTACATCTGAAACCAAAGCTATCCTTTTTTCTAATAATCCTAACAGGAATGAATTAGTTGCCAACTACACTCCACCTTCATAACACTCCAATCGACTATGTCGAGAGAATATAGTTTTTGGGCATGACCTTTGTTCAAGGATTAACATGGAAGGACTTTATTCAATATCTTCTTTAACCTCCCAAAATGGACTCAATCTAATGAAAACGGTCTCATTGTAAAATTGATGAACTACCTACACAAAAAAAGCCTCATAAGACAAATATAGCATATTGCAAATAGTGTATCTGTCCAATGCTAATAACACTGCGTGGCTCAAGCATGACGATAACAAAAACAAAAGCTAATAAAGGCTACTGTTCCATCTCTAAAAGCACCTAGGTCCGACCATCTTTTTCTAGGTCCGTCTATATATCTCTACCTTTATCAGTTTATAGTTAGTTGTTTAAGAATTATTTCCGATTAATCTTGACAATATTTTTTTTATTTACTTCATTTCTCACGGCCTCTTTCATTACTTGATCCCGTTATATAGATATCTTTTGACTTTTCTTAGGAACTTCATTTCTGCCGCTTGTATCATTTTTTGCGTATTTATCTAATTTGCACATACATTAGAATGGACGTTAAGGTGTTCATAAAATATTTTTTCGTCTTTTCTAGAGATACTTGTTCAACGAGCTTATCGTCAATTCTTATCATTGATCTGACTGGCTATTTGTCTTTGGAAAATAACTTTAGCAATACTAGTAAAACCAAATAAGCCAACACATATTTTGTGATTTTCAGAAAATCAGCCCCATAGGGAGTGAAATGGAGTCAATAAATCTAAAAATCGATATGGCTGTCCTTATTCACGTTTTTGTATTGTTGATTGCGAAAATGTTATTTATTTTAAACTCCAAGACGTTGCACATGACAAACAACCCTATACTAGGTAAACGGGGCTTCAGCCACTGTATTGGGAAACAGAATATACAGAATATACAGATTCTTCAATTCGAATCTTCGTAGGTATTTTCTAAATCCAAAAATCGCAGGCATTTGCTAGTTTGATATTAACAATACATGGATAATGTAAATACCTATATCAAGTTTGTTTTGAAATTTATCTGTTTAAATAAGTAAATATACTTAGTTCTTAGTTCACAAATCGGTTCAGTATTTAATATTTCTAGCCGTATTTAATTTTATAATACCTACTTGTTAGTACCAAATAAATCGCGATATAAGTTTGCAATATTAGTTTTATTAAGTCAAATATTTTGATGGATGATTGAGACAGAAGATCAATCAAGATCAATGAACTTACATAACTACATACACTGTGTGTAGAAGCACATTATCAAAAAAATTCCTATATAAAAGTTGAAAGGTTTTGGAAAATCTACAAAAAAAGATACCGGTAATTATACAAGGTGGCTCAAAAAGTCCTTACCAATCAAATTTTTTTTTGTTTGTAAATGGAATGAATATAACATGTTATATTGCTAAGCCCGTTAGCTTATGAAATACAAGCTGGAGCCAGATTTTTTGTGTCACCTTATAAACGGAAGAAAGAAAATTAAAGTGTACTAAATCTGCATAATATGCAAGATTGTACAATAATTTAATAATAATAATAACAATTAAAAAATACAGGTAACAAATTAACTGCCAACTTTACAAGAAGAAAAATAAATTTAAATCGTTATTAAATTAAATGCTCAAGATATCCCCCTCCAACTGCTTGACAATGAGTTGTAGAAAAATTTGTCAATGACGGTTTGCAACATTTCATGACTAATTAATTCCTCTCCTCTTCTCAATTCGTTGAGATTGGCAGGTTTTGTAACATACACTCTATTTCTATCTCTATCCCCATAGAAAATTACATCTGTAGATTTTGATATGGCCTGTTGTCGGTCTGGAAAGGTTGTGTTGAAAACTTCCTTTGTTTCATTAAACGATCTTTGCCGGTCTCCAAAACCTCTGATCATTAGTAAATTAGTCATGTTATGCGTTTCCTTTGGCATAGAAAAAATTTCAAAATTTTTTGACATTGACTCAAAAATACTTTTATAAGGTGACACACAAAATTTTGCCACCAGTTTGTAATAACATAAAATGAATGTAATATCCTAAATCGCATGTATGTCCTTTAATTCGATTTATTTCATAAATTAACCGGCTCAGCCAAATGACGTGTTACATAATAATTGTTCAGAATGTTTATTCGAATCAGAAAATACGATTAGAAAATATTCATTCCATTTCAAAAACAATATTTTAGTTGGCCAGGACTTTTTGAGCTACCTCGTATAATTCCAAATATCCTTGTTATGTAGATTTTTCAAAACCTTAAAACTTTTATAAAGGATTTTTTTTTGATAATGTGCGCTTTTTTCAAAATAATTTGCTGGTCCGGGACTTTTTACACACAATAGGCACGGAACTCGAAAGAGAATGAAGTACTTGTGGAGAATACAGAAAATAACTTGAATTTGGCCGTCATCTTAGACTAAGTGGGCGTCATCTGAATGGCTTGATTACCTGCATGACAATGACAGACCGCGACAAATCGTTATCTCTCTCGGTTCGTGTTTCATCGCTGAGTACCTTTTCCATATACTTACTTATGTTGCGGTGATTCCAATCCAATCCAAATTTGGAAATTTCTGGCTTATCAGTCCACTTGTGACCTAATACATATGGTTACTTAACTGGACTATGGATAAGTATTCCGGTCTAATTTTCTATTTTTAGGCTTCCATACATCCGATAACAAAACCCTTATAAGATCACTCGGTCTCTGTCTGTCTGTCACAGCTCATTTTCTGAAATCTGATTGAGGGGGTTAACTTTGTGTGGTAAAAGAAGGAATTTGAAGAAAAGTGTTCTTCAATAGCATCATGTTACATATCAAATGAAATGGCTCTTTATAAGTAGCCAATAATTTTTGTGGCTGCAACTAGACTATTTTCAATTCTATACACCTTATTTAGTACCTACTTTATGGAATCGAATAGTAGTTACTTTTAATTTATCCATACTTGAAGAAAAAATTATAATAAACTTAATCATTTGTTGTTAATCCGTTCAAATTGTTTTTCAGTTCAGCACTAAACTAAGTATTAATTGTAAACAACATTGTTTTTACTTTGTCCATGTCAAAAGTTTTTAAAAGGTCAATAAAAGATAACTAGTTGATATATCACTAGAATCTTTTATAAATAACAATACTTCAAATAATTTCAAGTAGTTGGTTTAGTTCCGTAAATAACTCACAACAAAAATTGGTTCACATTTTTTAAGCAATCGCTGTCCATGTTAAACAGAAAAATATTCCAAGAGCTCGAAACTTAAAGAAAGATATATCACATTCGTTTTTGACATCAAATCATTTCATTTTTCAAGAGTACAAAGAGCGTTTCTTCTATGGCTTTGTTCCAAGTCCCATCAGAAACCGTTTCATACAGTCAGGATTCTGCGCAGAGGCCTAAGCGCGTTCCAACTCAGATTTCTGACTGCAAACAAACTATCAGATCGGTTTTCTTCTAAATATTCATTAGGCTCATACGTAGCATAGTCAGAGGGAACCTCTTTTTCATCGATGTCATTTTGTAGACAAATAAGGAATTTATATGAATCTAACCCTACAAGTAGTTAAATATTTGTCTGTTTAGATATTTGAGAAGTATATTAAAACTATTCCATTCAAAATAAAGGCTTGAAATATTGTAGCTTCTCATACCTTTACAATTGTATATTGACAAACAGAGCCTTTCCTTAACAAGTATTTATATATTAAATTCAATTCAACTGCTGTTAATATGGACAATTACCTGGCAGATGGCGATTTGCAAACTGTTGGAAATCGGTTCCGGACTTTTGCTGTTGCAACAAAGCCAATGTGATTGGCAATGAAAAGCGCTTTTTAAGACAGAGTGCGCTTTGTTCATACAAAAAAAAAATGAACGCCCTTTTATAGTGATGGAAATGCTGTCTTCAAAGAAGTAGTTTTTTGTAAGCTTTTCAGCGAATTTCAGAACAAAATGTAAGACGCACTGTATATCTATAGATACATATCGAGCCGAGTATCGAGCTGTATGATAAAAATTATATTTATCATTAATGAAATCAATCAATCTGTAAGAGTACTTCATAACATATAACTTGAAAAAATATAGATTTTCCATTCTTATCTGGATTATTGGATTAAGTTTCAAGATATCCGATAAAATACAAGGTTACAACAAAATCAAATTATCCTCAGATTGATTGATTAGGTTTTTTGGAACAAGATAATGTAAAATATTCTTGCTATAACGAAACATTTGGTCATAATTATTTTAGTCCAAGGAGCAGTTTCAGAAAATTATATTTTCAAACTTCTTTGTTGCTTTTTTTTATTTCTTAGGATATTGATAGATAGATAGATAGATATACTTTATTTGCTTAATTACATTACAGAAAGTAATAAAAATGTTTAACATCGTCAATGTCATTACAAATATATTTAAAATTTAAAGTTATAATTAATTAGTCAAAACATGCAAAATTAAATGCATTTATTCCATATCATAGCAGAAATAAAAATATATATATCCAAAAAAATAATGACATAAAAATCAAAACGTTTCGACCAAAACCCTGGTCTTTTTCAATTGACGGTAAACAAAGAAACCATTTTTTAAATTAGTAAATTAACATTTTTTTAATGACAGTTTGGAATGTATGAAACTTACCTAAGACATTTGATTTAAAAATAAAAAGGTATTTCTTAATCGGACTATTTACATTGTTATGATGATGCTCTACATCCCTTTTTTCGTTTCTTGGAAGAGGCCGGAAATTGATAATTTAAGGTTAAATTTTTGGGAATTTTTCAAAATTGACTTTATGGAGTGGGAGGTTTTATTTTACTTGGATAGTTTATAAAATATTATAGTATATTGTGCTTAGGTTCTTAATTTCAGTATTCGAATTAATAGCATTTTTAATGCAATGACAAGTAAATTAATTCAGTTTAAATCCTTTCTTGTCAGTATGTGAGAGTCATTGCGATGTAGCGCATTGTTCGGATTAAGGTATATGAATGAGCGGCAAGTGGGTTCATCAAGAACAATAAATCAGAAACTCCAGATAATTGTATATCAGGAGTTCATGAACTTATTTGCGGTGTCTGCTTGAAAGTTGACGTAGGTCAAACTGGCAGAGATTTTTCAAACCGGTATCAATGAGCACAAGGCTCATTCATTTACCATACAATTAATTCAAACCATGCGCTACTTCTCAATGATAATAAACACACAATTAATGATCAAAATCTTATAAATCAAAAAGGAAGGATTAAAAATTCCATTTATTTGAGTAATTAGAAATTAGCAAACGTAAATATTCGGTTAATGACCAGATCAATGGCATATCCAGACCCTTACTTATTATTCAAGTCAACATATTAGTGAAAATGTATTACAATGTTATGAATTTAATTTACTATGAATTTCCCTCAAGTCCATCCTGACGGGAGTTCCCCGAGCTCACAACTTTTTTTGCAACTCTTAACAAACATGGAAGTGGCAGTTTTGTGAATAGACACGCTGATACATTTAATTAATAATTTATAAATGCGCAAATATCAGTCAAAGTGATAAAATCAATAAGACTACCACTTGTTCTATATTCTATGTATGTACCTACATAATCTTCAATTTCCAAGTAAAATAATAGATAAGATTTAAATTTTAAGCTTAAATATAAGCCTTTCTCATTTTTCAATTAGAGTACAGATTCATTGGAATGCAAAGAAAAAGCAGGATTCAGACAAAAAAAAACATGAATAATTTTATTTACACGAATACAATAACTAAGAAACTTAAAAATAATCTTCCCTATTTCATACAATCGAGATATCGGCACAACTTCTGAAATGCTCTTGTGGGCCGCATCCTATTGCTTGATGGCCATCTTCACAAATTCCCCAATCATTACCTAAAATCAAGATTATAATCATAACATTTAATAAATATTTTTCATTTTAATTATCAACAGAATGCACCATATGACTTATAGACAAATCTCAATTTGTAGCTTGAATTCAAGCCATGTCACATTTTATTATACCTAGGGAAATTTACAGATATATTCAAAATCAAAAGTCCCTAAAACATTTGTTTGAAACAATTTCCCAAAACGATTATAGAAATATTATTAAAAACTGTGTTTTTTTAAATATCGTAGCCAGCAACGAGATTTTCTTAAATATATTTATTATTCTATTATAATTCTATGTAATCTTAGGTTTACAATTTTTAAAACTAAACTACTTTGATTATGTAGATCTTTCGTGGCAAAGGTTGGAGAGCTCCTGAAATTATGACAAAATGACTTATTATTACTTATTACTTACTAATTATGACCTTTTTGCCTTCAGTGGTCTGAAACACTAATTTTGATGAAGCTATTATTCCTATGATGATTATTATTGGTGATTCGATCAATAAGTAAATGTAGAAAGAGTTCATTCAATGGAATATTGGTTTGTGTTAAAGAGAAAATAAATGTGGTTTGTTTCTTCACTAATTTGGCCGTCACATATTTTCAATTTTTGAAAAAAATTACCCTTCCACATAGCAGAAATGCACATATTTCAGTCTTTACCATTGATGAGAGTGGTTCCGTGTCAAACAAAAGCATAACATAATTTGTTTAGCAAATATGGAAGGACAGGGTTTGCAAGTGAGCTAAGTAGATCAGAAAGACCAAGGATTAGTGATGACGCTGTAGCAGAAATTATTCAGAAAAATTAAAACTTAGTAATATGCATTCGATACCAAAACATTTGTAAATACCCATGCACCATGGTTTGAAAGATTTTACGAAAAATCCTTAAAATGCATTTATCTCCTTAAACTGAAACTGTTGTTTGAATTAAAATATGAATATTAGTTCAGATGGAAATTGCACCTTGATGGTTATCCCGTATTTTATGAACAGATGGTGCCCATTTCTCTCTAAACAATAATTTCAGTATTCTAGACTGTGGTACAGATACTGTCATAATAAAATCATCCGAGAATCTTCATGTTTCAGCTAACATTATCAAGGGATCATAACCATTTTGAGGAGATACAGAATAGAGTGCTCGTATCAACAACTATTTTAAGTATACGATAGCTGTGTTTGTAACGAAATTATATGATTCAACAAATACAAAACGAGCGCGAAGGTATGGAAAACCTAATGGCAGAATAGAGTAACCGTGCATATTTAAAGACCATTAGTATTTGTTCTTATCAGCTTAAAAGAACTGCTGTTTTTCAATTAGACTTTTTGTAAATTCATGGCTTTTAAGATCCCCAGATCTTAACTCAGGGAATAACTAGCAGTGGGAATATTTGTTTTTTACAACAAAAATAATAATGCTGAAATAATTGAAAGACACTTTTGAGAAACAAATTGCTGCGAAACTACCAGATATGCCGAATAATGGCAACAGTAGTTGCCATTTTTTTTATATATTTAAAAACTACATTGCAAATTTGGATTGATTGATCCGTTTTTGATTGCATATTTACGCATCGAAAATAACTAGTAATAAATCTATATCATTAACAAGTATCGAGATATTCAAGACTAAAACACATATACATAAAGGTATATTCAGTAAAAATTTGAGCATTGCCGATAAATTCTTACCTCCCTTATATGTCCATCTCAAGACACATCTATCACAAGTCATGTTTGGTAGTCTCACTTCATTAAGAAAATAATGTTCTTCAGCAATTACATCGACCTTCAAGTCACCATTAGCAAGTTCCAAGGGTTTGAAACACTCCTCACCGGACTCTGGTTTTGTGGGATCCTCCAATACACATATGCTGAATGAAAAAGAAAAAGTATTTAAAACACATCATAAGGCGAATTTCAAAACTTACTCGAAATGGAAATAACCTAGATGGTTAGATGTTATATTTACTTCTGTTTGAATGACACTTCCTGACTCATATGTTGCTACAACGACACCATTGCCATAGAAACCGGTGTTTTCATTATCTTGTGGATGGGGTGCTACATAGTTGTCCCCACAGACACCGCATTTACCATCATTCTCACCATATTGAGTCTGAAATTGATTTCGTCAAGTGAGACACTTTATTTTAACTGAAGTTCTGTCCTTCGTGTTTATAATAATTGTACCTACTCAATATTTTAAACTATTTGAAAGTGCTAAAAACAAAAAATTATGGAAATACGATGCCCATACTCAGTTCAATATGTTTTTGAACCAGATTTTTCAACCTATTTAATGAACACTGTAATACGCTTGATCAATGCCATTTAATTCAAAGGAACGTACACGAAATTATTCAGGTAGGTTCGGGACTAAAGGAACATATTGAATTGTGAATGGGAATTGGGAACACCCATGTGATTTTCATTTTAATGAATTCATTAGGATTAATATTGAAAAGGAACGTTTTACTTCTATACATTCAATATCCCTTCTAGATAAAAATAAAATTTCATGCAATAAAGAAATAATTACAAGAAAAGTATTGAAACAGTATCTATACACATATATATACTTGAAATGTATGCCTGTGTTTCTCTGTCTGGACTGATGTCTGAGAAGAATAAACTGATTTGAAGATTATTTTATTATTATTTAGCTGTCAGTAAATAAGGCAGTGCGTCCACAGAAAGCCCGGCTCTCGAGCCAGCCGTAGACAAAATTGTGACAGCAAATTTATTCCAATAAGCCGTCCTTTTGGATAGAAACACCTGACTGTAACTAAAGATTCATAAAAGAGTACCGTTTATAAAAGCGTTTTCTGACTTTTTCCAATCTGATGTAAGTACTTATAATAATACTAATTATTGTAGTTAGAATATTTATGAAGATTAGATTAGATGCTTCTTAGTTTTAGATTGATAATCTTGTGTGAACACAGGTACCTGCTACTTATCCACTGGATGATTACCTAATCTATCTATTTTAAAATTTGTTGAAAGTTAGTAACTATGCAATGAAAGCTCCATCGTCTGCCTTCAAAAAAAGTATATTTTTGACATAGAAACTTCCTATTTTTTTCTCGATAATGTAAATATAAATAACTAACTTTCGCAACACGTGCCGTTTTTGTTTATTAACCTAACCTCTAATATTTTACAACCATTCATCAAAATGTGGGCTTTATTAGGCAACAGTAACTTGTAGTAACCTAGGCTTATATCTATCATTGAATAGAGTTTTCTACTTGTACAATATAAAAAAAACAATCTGAAAATAGCCCTACGCAAAATTCAGGTCAAACACTAACACCAAAACTTTACAATTCAACACGTGCTTTGCCAGCCAATTTGAACTCGTCACTTATTAACACTTGCCTTGACAAAAACTAAAATTACTAAAATAATTAAATTATACATTATTTATCGGTATGGTTTTAGGACAAAAATCGTGTTTTCTTTTCATTAAAAGTGTTTTTTTATAGATTTTAGACCAAAAATAATCTGAATTATTTATTTTGCACAATATATATATATATATATATATATATATATATATATATATATATATAAATATATAAAAGAATTTCCAAAAACTTTTTTATCTGTGTGATTAAAAATATTCAGCTTTCTTTGATGATGTAACGCTAGCTTCTTGAAAAAAATATGTAATCATCTTACCCAAAATCCTCCACAATTATTAGCATTATCATCAGTATTTGGTGGAGCAGTTTTATCGTAACGCCATCTTGAACTTCTGTTTGGTGGTTGAAGCAACATACCATGACCACTGATTTCTTGGTATGCTAAACAAACTAAAAAGAAAGTTACTTGAAACTTCATGTTGGTTGATTGGCTCTAGAATTCACTATTTCCACAAAATAATGGTACCCGAAATACTTGACTGCCATTATTTATACACAGCTATGTTGTCCAGATAAGATTATAGCTAATTGCATCTTGATGAGTGATGGTTTTTGATTCGTCATAGTAGTAGTAGTAGTAGATATATTTTCTATCAATTACATAAATTATTACAATAAATGTTAAGAATAGAAATGTCACAATAATAAACATTATTATTATAAACATAAGACTAATCACTGTTTTCCAAATATTCACTTAATGTGTAGGGGTCCATTTTTATCAGTAACTCATATAAATATATTATTTTTGAAGCTCTTGTAAGTATTTATTCTTTTTGTTTCTGATGGCAGTTCATTAAAAACTGTTATGCAAGTATAGAAGCATTCTTTTTCATATAAAGTTAGGCGATGGGTCGGATGTACGTAATTTTCATTTCTTAAATTTTTTGTCTTAAACTCTTCATATAAATTATTGTATTTGAACATGAAAATAAATAGTTCATATATATATAAAGCCCACAGAGTGTCAATATATTGTTGCCTCTGAAATGTCCTCCACAGCTGCATATTCGGCTCAATCCTAGCATAGTTCGAAGAACTCCTTTCTGTATTTTGAATACTCTGCTAACAGTTGTGTTTTATCCCCAAAAGATGATACCATATCGAAGAACTGATTGAAAACTAGAGTAATATACAGTCTTCATAGTTCTGATGTCAACATATCGTTTTATTATTCTCATTGAATACCATGTACTGTTGAGTTTTCTAGTGATCATATCTACGTGTAAGTCCCAGTTAAGATGTTCATCCAGCATAAGTCCAAGGAATTTTACTTGGTTGGTTGTTTCAATTTCCGTGTTATCAATTATTAGTGACTTTGGTATTTGTAGTTTTGACCTTGGTTTCTTAAAGCACACTATATTGGTTTTGTTCTTGTTCAGTATAAGCCCATTTCTAGTTATCCATTTTTTTATGTTTTGCAGGCATTTTGTCAGTAGGTCCATTAGCATGTTCATTTCCATTGACTTAAGCAGGATATTGGTGTCATCTGCGAAATTTACCATTTCACACTGAAACTCCGCTAAACATTCAGGCATATCGTTGGTGAAGACCAGAAAGAGTAGGGGTCCTAAGGTACTACCTTGTACAACTCCTGTGCCTTCCATGTGCATGAAGTCAGAATAGCAATTTTTGCCTTCTTTTATAATTTCAACTTTTTGTGTTCTTCCAGTTAAGTACGATTTTATCCATTCAAGTACATTGCCTCTTATTCCATATCTTTCCAGTTTCTCAAATAATAATTCATGTTTCACGCTGTCATATGCTTTAGTAAGATCTAGGAATACACCCATCACTAAATCCTTGTTTTCAAATCCTTCAAGTATCAAGTTAGTGAACTTATGTACTGCTGTAACTACTGACCGGCTTTTTCTGTATGCATGTTGACTGTCTCTAAAATATTTGTTAACTTCAAAGAATTCCATAACTCTTTTCAATATGACTTTTTCAAAGATTTTTGAGAAAGATGAAAGTGAGCTAATTGGTCTGTAGTTTTCTACGCATTCATTATTACCTTTACAGTGGTTTGAGTAGTGCTACCTTCAAAGTTTTTGGGAAGATACCGTAAGTGAAAGAGTTGTTAATTATGTATGTTAAGTGTTTACTGATCTGTCTTGCACATATTTTCAATACTGTATAGTATTCACATAAATAAACAGAATATTTGATCAGAGTATCAAAATTTGTGAACTTTTAATTTATTGGAAAATATATGTGATTGTTTTTAGAGCCATTATTTCATAAAACAAGAGGCAGTCCGCAGAAGCTGCTGATGTCTTGTAAGAAAACAAGCAAGAGGTAACTTTAAACTACTTGCCAAACCTCTAACCATGACAGTCAAAGCACTGCCTACTATAAGTTTTAAAGTTTGATTGAAACCTTCAAAACCAACAATTTTATCTTTTGAAATATCACAATACAGACTTCAAACATATTTCATCTAAACACAATATACAGTCTCATTTGTTTCAATTTATTTTCGATTATTTATTTACACTAATAATTACACAGCTATATACACATTTGAGAGATCAATAATAAATCGTGTTGTGTTGTGCTCACCCAAACAAATATAGTGTTTTAAGTAATAGAGTGATAATCAGATCTAGACTTTGGAGAGGAATTGATTAGATCAATACTACCACAGCTGTAAGTGTTAAGCATACCCTTGAAACAGAACTAGGAAACATTCCTGGTATATTTTTTATTCGCAATTGGACTTTGGCTTTGGACCCACTATCGAAGAAGAAATCCTCTTGAAGAATCAAGCAACGCTGCCACGTTGCCTCTAATTTCTTATACCCAAAGCAAGTAAATCAACTACAGAGATAGCATCGAAAACGGTAACTCTCTTGTGTTGCAAAACAATGTCATGTCTTCTCTATATTTGTACTAACTGCTATGGCATATACTACAGAAGCTGTTTGTTTACTGAGTACAAAAGTAAGATGATTTTTTTACATGACAACTTAATAAACTGTTGCGGATACGAAAGCATTCATTCAGACTCCATACATGATGAACTGAGTATACTTGACGAAACTATTAACGATCTCTCAACTGACGGGAACTTGAAGGATAAATACATAGAAAGACTGAAAAAGGAGAAGGAAAATATAATGGAGGAAGCTATAAGGTCAGAATCGGAGATGAACGAGATATTGAACAGACAAAACAATGCCATTAAGGATATGGAAACAGAAATAGAGATTCTCAAAATCAAAATAACGGAATCGAAAAAAACTATCCACTTTATAGGAACGCAAACAGAATACACTATGGAAGAAAAAGTCCAGTCAACCTATAATGATTTTATACTATTGAATGAACTAGTCCAGGTAGAAAAACAATTGATTACAAATGAGATTCAGTCAGATGAATTCTATGATTATCTCGGTCCAGCAGAAGACCAATAAAGTATTTTGAAAGTCGAAAACGATGGAAGTTTCATCAATCAAAATCATCTACCAGATAAAGAAAAGCGAGATAAAGAAGAGAATTACAGCGAACAAAGTCCTTCTACCCCTATCAGAAAAATCTATATTTGTGGGGACCAGTATGCAACAGGGTTTCCCAAAGCTCTCACAAGAATGGTGGACTATCCAAGTATAAAATAAATTCAAGAATAGAAAATAACATTGAAATTTGTAAGTAATCTGAAAATTTATTTTGTGAGACACTCAATTATGGTCAGGCAGACACAATCATAGTTATGTTCAATACTAAAAACATAAGTAACAGTAAAACTTTGCACCCTTTTCTGAAGAATATTTTAAGTCTTGGGAGGTCTACAAATCTTATTATTATCTCAGAATGCAACAGTTATTATGACAAAACTGAAACTGCTGTATACGTTTTTATGCCGACAAAAACAAAGAGGCGGCAAATTCGAAATTTTGGAAAAACTGAAGAAATCTATTGAACTCAAATCGGATTATCGACAAAATATTGTCCTAAGAACTGTTGAAATTACTGATTTAACAATCATAGAAACAATATCTACTTCTGTTGCAGCAGGAAATTCTTCTTTTCTAGACGAATTACCGGTCATCAGAATACAGGCATAAATATTCATGATATATCTCATGTAATTAATACAAAAATCAATGAAACTACCCATAAAATCGATATTATGAAATTGTACTTATAGATAATATATTGAAAAAGGAAAATACATCTGATTGCCTCCTCCTCACGGAACATTGGCTAAACGCGGAACAGTTGGAAATTTCCAAACTGAAAAACATTGATCTTTGCGCCTCCTACTCTAGGACCACTAAGATTCATAGTGGGGTATCTATCTATAAAAATGACAATTTTGTTGAAAATATTTGTGAGTTAAACCTGAGCAACTTTTGAAAAGAGGGTATTTTAGAAGTTTGTGGTATAAATTTGATCACTCGGCACATAATTTGTATTGTGATATATACACCACCTGATGATGATTTTACTGAATTATTTCTGCTTCTATTTAGCGGCATTCTATCTTACATTGATAATGAAACGACAACGCTTATCATTGGCGTAGATTTCAATATCAATTTATTGGTTCATAGCACCAATTTAAACATTATTGGAAGACTTGCTATCTTTTTATGCAAGTGGAATTAGTTTAAGGGCGCCAACAAGGGCAAAGGCAAATTCTATGACATGTATCGACAATTTTTTAATAAAGTCAAATTGCGTCTACGGTGTGACAATAGTTGACCTAAATTTATCTGATCATTACTCACAGTTCTTAAAAATTACTTCTAACTCACATAATGAAGCCAGCAAAGGAAAAAACAAACAATTTTACTATCGTCGGGATTTTTGTGATGAGAATATAACGAGATTCCGCAACTACCTACCGCAAGAAGAGTGGGTAGAGGTATTTGCACATGATTGTCCCAACTTGGCATATGAGCTTTTTACTCGGCTTCTTACATATTACTTCGACATGCCCTTCCCATCAAGAATGGTTGTCTGCAGGGCCACTGAGAAAGGAATCCAAGCCAAAAATAGCGATGTCTCCCGAGCTAGAGTACATAAAAAATAGAGTGTCACTTTTCAATAAGCTGGCTAAAAATGATAGCAACTATACTGAAATATGTAGGAAAGTCAACAGAGAATATATGGAACAGTTAAAATCTATGAACAGGAAATATTATGATGAACTGATCAATCATTCTAACAAGTCTAAAACAGCCTGGAAAATTATTAATGACCAACAAAAAAACATTACAATAAACATGAAATGATTTTAGTTCAAAACAATATTCAATAAAAGGGTGAAACTCTGGCTGAAAAATTCAATATCCATTTCACAAAAACTTTATGTGAAAATTTCTCAATTGATACTAGTTTTCTCGAAAGTAATATTTCAGTCAATACCTCAACATTTTTTTATGTCTCCCATCACTGAGAGAGAATTATTACAATTAAATGATAAACTCAAAAACTCAAACTTGTGCGGGACTGATCAAATATCAAACATGTTGATCAAATGTTGCTCATGTGAATTGTGTTCTATCCTTACTTTTAATTCAATTTGTCAACAGAAATGAAAAATAATCTGAAACTTGCGAGTGTAGCACCTATATATAAAAAAGGCGATATTAATGATCTAAATAGTTACAGCGCAATTATAGTATTATTTCCAGCATCTCGAAACTATACGAATTAAATTTAAAGGAACAACTGAATACTTACTTTATCACGATGAAATTATTATCACCATCTCAACATGATTTCACGATTGATAAAAGCACGGATTCAGCTCTATGTGACATTCAAAATCAAATAACAAATGCCGTGGACAAAAAAGTGATTATTCATTGATTTTTCACGTGCGTCTGTTTGCGTGAATCACAGCCTTTTACTGGAAAAATGGAGATATGGAGTTAGAGGATTGCCACTAAATCTACTAACATCTTACTTGGAAATAAATATTTTTTACAAAAAATTGGCCCGACTTTATCAGTTGTTGCGCTGAAAAATACAAAATAATATTAATTCTATTGGTGCTGGTAATTTTGAAGTTGTGCCGTTGTAGTTTGTTGTTGTAGGCACAAGAAATACAAAATAATATTAATTCTATTGGTGCTGGTTCTTTTGGAGTTGATGCTTACAACAACAAACTACAACGGCACAACTTCAAAATTACCAGCACCAATAGAATTAATATTATTTTGTATTTTTCAGCGCAACAACTGATAAAGTCGGTCCAATTTTTTGTAAAAAATATTTATTTACAAGTAGTTAAAATTGGGAAGCATATAAGCTCTGACAAACATATAACTGATGGTGTACTACAGGTATCAATTCAGGGACCTTTTTTATATTTATATATTGTTTTTGCTAATGATTTACTAGTTTATCTAAATAGGAATTCTGCCATTCATTGCATATGTTATGCGGATGACACTAATATATTAGTTATTCAAGACGACTTGACCACATTGAGAAATACAGCTGACAGCAAATTCAAAAAGTCATCATTTGGTCAGTGAAAAATAATTTGCAATTGAATAAAACAAAAACCAGTATGATACAGTTCGTGATAAAAAGACAACAAAATGAGATGAATCTGTTTGAGAATACTGATTGAGAAATGAATTCAATAACGTCTACAAAAATGTTGTCTTGGATAACAAGCTGGAGTGGATGCCACAAGTCGACAATTTATGTAAAAAACTAAGGAAAGTCTGCTATTCTCTCAGGTATCTCTCAAATTATTGTAGCAAAAAAATCCTTATAACCCTATATTATACAAATTTCAATTCACATCTTAGATACGGTATTTTGAATTGGGGTACAAGCTCCTCTGTAGGCCGATTGTTCATCATACAGAACTACGCTATAAGGATCATTGCAAAGATGGGATGTAGGGATTCTTGCAGGGAAGCATTTCAGAATATGAAAATATTAACAGTTGCAGGAATATACATCCTTGAGGCTTGCACATATTTATACCGTAATAAAAACAAACTGACTGTCAATAGATCAGCACATAACTACTGTACACGCAATGCCCACTTAATCATCCCACCGTACTCTATCAAACGAGTTTTGAATATCAGGGACGCAAACTCTACAACAAACTTCCCGATGACATTGAAGTATTAAGAAATGTATACATTTTCAAGAAAAAAGTTAAGGAACTACTATTGTCAAAAAATTGTTACACTGTAGAGAAGTTCCCGTCGTAATTTGCCATTTGTTTTTAACGTGTTTAATTCTTTTTATATACTTTTATTTTTTTATTTATACATATTGGTGATTTTTTTATCTGTGAGGTATATGTGATGTTTCAATATTTATATCCAGAGTTTTATTTATTCATGTTTGTCATTCTATCTCTATATTTCTTATGTTGTTTCATATCTACTACTTATCTGACGCATAACTCTTTTTTATTTGCATTATCATGCTGTTGGTGTACAAACTAAATTGAGGAACTAAAGAATATTATGTTGAAAAAGAGGAAACTCCAAGTCATCTCCACATTTTATTGTATTTTAAATTGTGAGACATATTTCGGTGTTGTAGAACACCATTATCAATTACATAAAAAACAATTCAATGTAAATTGTAATTTAGCTTAAAAATTTTATTAAATCATAAAATATCAGAATATTGTCAAAAGATTGTGAAAATAATGTAAGAAACTATCAAAAACAAAATAAAATAAAACAAAAATTGTTTTTTCAGATAATTATTCACATGAAATTATATTTTTTATTATAATTTTAATCTATATACCAGAAATTCCTTATTAATAAAGTGAAAAAATTTAAATTGACGTTTGTCCATAATACCCCAAAAATACCCAAATTAAGTAATTAAATAATTGAAGATAAAATAATTCTAAAAACTAAAAATAAAAAATTAAAATGTGTTAATCGTCACACTACAATCTTGAAAATTTCTAAAATGTTCAACAGGCGACCTTTTGATGCGTGATGTAATATTCTTGCATCAGAGTTGATATCAAAGGTATGTTTATAGTTGATTATATGATTAGCGAACGAGCTGTTCGAGTTAATTTCATGGAATGGTGTGGTAAGAAACAAAGACTTGGAGTTTTCTCTTTTTCAACTTATATTCTACTCCACTTTGAGATGATGGACTTTTACTTACAAAATAAAGAATATTATTATTATTATTATTATATTCACAGCATTACTTAGCGTTTAGCGCTGTATTCATATTCACTGTTCTATGCACACGCTCAGCTGACTAACTCTTCTGTGATTCACGCGGTTATTTATACTATCTAACCTCCAATCTCGATGCTTCGAGTTGTTATCCGTCTCCTATATTATTATTTCGGGAATAATCCAGGTCCTCTGGATTTCGTGGCTGTGTCTGTGGGTGTATTTTATTATTCGAGTGAGTTTTCACGTTACACTGCCCCCTCCTTAGCATCTGATATTCCTGATCAGAATCATCCTTGGTAGTACCTTGCTGCATTTCTGTCCCATGGCGAAATCTGCACTTGGTTCTTGCCAGGCAAACGCCCTTGTTGAAGAAGTAAGAGTCTATCCCGAGTATACTCCTTTTGGAATGAAACAACACACGGTAATTTGCACTACAGCGTCCTAGAAGATGTATTCGAACATGCTCCTTACGATCTTCCAATCCAGCCCATCCAACCCGCAGCCTATTTTCGGAAGACCCAACTTCTTGATGTCATAATTCTTGACTTCATTCCTTAGGCTCTTCAATGAATGCCAGATGGCCTTGTAAGTGGGTTTTCCTCTAGACATCTTCTTCGTAACCAAATAGAAGTGGTTACGATTACTATCTACTAGTCGCAGTACTTTTCCCTCTCCTGTTCGTTGGGCTGACAATTCATCCAATCTTTCAAACTTCCTTTTAAACACCAGAGCAATTCCTCGGTCCATACGTAGATCCTCCGCTAAACAGTGGACAATTCAAAGGTCGGCTGGCAGTTTGAAAAGATTGTTGAACCTCAACTGTCACACAGTTTGCTCTTCAACGTTCTTTTCTTGAAGGGCCACTCGTGCTTCCTCCTGGTTGTTTGATACAGCGTATGGTGCGTGTCGGTTTATGTGCACCACACTAGGTTTTCCCCTTGGTAATTTTCTGATACGATAGGTGACGTCATTTATCCTCTTCATGATTTCATATGGACCTTCCCATTGCCTCTGGAGTTTGGGACAAAGGCCTCTACATCGTTGGGGATTAAAGAGCCAAACCAGGTCACCCACGTTGAAGATTCCATCAGCTGATCGAGTATGGTAGAGGTGTTTCATTCGATCACTGGCAAGCTCGATGTTTTGTCTGGCTAAGTCGTGGACTTTATCCATTCTGGCTCCCAATTGCTCGACGTATCCTTCACCTGCGACACTGTCCTCTGTAGTTCTGCAGTCGAATTCCAGGTCGCAGGGTAGGAGTAACTCGCGCCCCAGAATTAAACAAGCAGGAGTCTGACCAGTTGTTTCATTGACTGGCATCTGTGTCCAACACGAATTTTCCGTCATGCCTAGGATAGCCCAAGATTGGTGCGCTGATAAGAGCTTCTTGCAGTTGTACGAAAGCTCTCTGACACTCGTCATTCCAGGAATATTCTTTGCCTTCTTCTGTTAGTTTAGTTAAATGCTTAGCGATGTTGGCAAAACCTTTCACGAACCGTTGGTAGTAGGTACACAAGCCCAGAAAACTTCTAATCTCATGCTTGTTCTTGGGAATAGGCCATTCCTTAATAGCTGTTATCTTTTCTGGATCTGCTGTGACGCCGTCCCCAGATACGATGTGACCCAAATATCTTACTTCACGTCAGAACATTTGACATTTCTTAGGACTCAGCTTCAGGTTGACTTCACGTAATCGTTGGAAAACTTCTCTTAAATTCTTCGAGTGTTCTTCAAATGATTTTCCTACTACGATCACGTCATCGAAATACACTAGACAGGTTTGCTATGCTAGTCCTCTCAAAACTAGTTCCATGAGCCTCTCAAATGTAGCGGTAGCGTCACAGTGAATTGCCAGAGCCCTGATCCTACCGACGAAGCAGTCTTTTCTCGATCTGCGGTACCCATTCCAACTTGCCAGACTCCAATTTTTAGATCTAGTGTAGAAAACCATCGTGACCCAGAGAGAGTATCTAGGGTGTCATCTATTCTGGGTAACCGATAACTATCCTTCTTAGTGACTGCATTCAGAAGCAGGTAATCTACACAGAATCTTGTAGAACCATCCTTTTTCTTCACGAGCACTACTGGCATGGTCCATGTACTATTTCGTGACTCAATGATTCCTTGATTGCTCACTTCTTGAATCATTTTCTCGGCTTCGCCTCTTTAGTCCATTGGAAGTCTTCTTGGCTGAGCATTCCCGGTGTTTATCTTGTGAGTCACTATACTTGTTTTACCTTTGTATTCATCTTCCATCGCAAAGGCGTCCTAGAATTCCACAAGCATATCTTTCACTTTTCGTAATTGTTTCTCGTCTAAGTCCTGGACAGTTTTGATGATCACATCAACCAGCTCTTTCGAGTATCTGATCCTGGATGGCTTACTAGTCATCCTTACACAGCATATCGCTGATACAGGAACATATTTCCAGCCATACTTACCTTGCTCAACTTGATGGGGCTCTGCTTTAGATTCATTACTCTGACAGGAACGACGTCTCTACTCGAACAAGAGCTTGAGCTGTCAGAAATTCCTTGTTATTCGTTATCCTCGTGAAAGGGCAATTCTTCATTGCCGACCTTCAAGACACAATTTTTGACATCCAACACAGCCCCAAGCTTCTGCAAAAGGCCCATTCCCAGAATAAACTGATCAGATATGTCAGCGATTAAAACTCTGTGCTTGATGGTGATCTTGCCAGTGCTGATGGTCATGCTCGCTTCACCATGTGTTCTTATTGTCTCCCCAGTCGCTGTACTGAGTTGGACCTTTGTTGGTAATATCCGGGAATGATCTTTGATGAGCCCCGCTATTGTTCTTGTTACACCGGTGTCTATTAGGAGTGTTCTGTCTTCTCCATTGATTCGACCATCGATGTATAAACTTAAGGATCCGCCAGAAGATGACATGTTGACCGCAATTACTGGGGCACTGTTTCTGCAGGTCGACGATTGCCTCCTCATCTTGACCCATTCTAGTTTTCCGACTGTGCCACCTTCTTCTCACAACTGCGGCGTACGTGTCCTAGCTCACCACAGTTCCAACACTCTGGCTCTCTCTTCGTTGTGCTCCCATAACTAGCTTCCTTATCATGTCTAACAGAGACTCTCTATTGGATTGCTTTTCTTCGATTGCTCTTACATGGTGCCCTCGGGAAGATTGGTTAGCGGCTTCATGCTCCAAAGCAATAGCTAGTGCTTCTTCTAACAATTTTAGTCTGGCCAGCTTCAACGCCTTCTGCAGCTCACTCTCCTCAATCCATTTACAAATGCGTCCACCGCAATTTCATCAAGGAAGCTATCGGCAGCTGTAGGATATGCTAATCACACAATACGTGCTACCTCTCCCTCAAACTCTTGCCGACTCTCATTTGCACGTTGCACCCAAGTTTGCAATTGTACTTTGTATAATTGCTGAAGATGACAGTCTCCATACCGATTCTCTAATTTAGAAAGCATGCTGCATCACCTCGTAAAGCGGTAGTTAAGGAAACAGCTTTCTGTTCTTCGGTCCACTTATTAGCCATTGCCACTGCTTCAAATTGCTTTCGACAGGTTGACCAGGAGCACTTTCCATCAAAATTTGGCAGCTTAACTCTCATACTACCTGTGGCTAAGTCCCCTATATCTTCACCTTTGAGTGTCTGGTTCGCATATTCGTCTTTTTGTACTCTGCAGTTACCATTCTTAACCGCCGTTTCTAATGTCTTAATTTTTTGTTGCAGTAGCTCCATGTTCTTCTCTGTTGCGACAAATTTTTCGTCAACTGTTCTTGAAATTACTTGAATTTCTCATTATTATTTCTTGACATTTCTTCAAACTTTTTCATCGAATTTCACCCCAAATGTGTCCTGATTACTTCCTCGAATTTTTCATTATTATTTCTAGAAATTTCTTCCTTCACCTCTTTCAGTAACAGTTCTTCCGGAGAGTGGAACTCGAACATATCAAGATCTTCTCCATTTTCAATCAAAGTGTGCCTTAACCGTTTCTGGAGGGTCGCTTTATTCGGAATCATCACAGTCCCGCTCCACCAACTGTTTGAGTTGTTTCACGGTTAACTGCACTAATTTCATTTTTAATTGTCTTTATTAACAAAATCAATTAATCAGTTTTTAAAGTCTTCAACACGAAAACGAACAAAATTCTTCACACTTACACGAGAACGAGCAAAAGTCTTCAGATTCACACAAAAACGAACAAAAAGTCTTCATACGAAAACGAACTAAAGAGTCTTCACACTAACACAAAAACGAACAAAAAGTCTTTACACCAATACGAAAACGAACAAAAGAGTCTTAAACTTAAAGTTAGATCTAACAAAAAGTCTCGAAAACGCTCAAATCTGCACGAAACCGCAATCTCTTAAAGTCTGTCCAATTTTACAGTCTCTCACTGATTCCACACTGACAGCAATGTAACGGGAATTCTAATTAAACTGGGTTCGATTTATTTTCGATTATATATTTACACAAATATATACATATTTATATTCACAGCATAACTTAGCGCTTAGTGCTCTATTGATAATCACTGTTCTATGCACACGATCATCTGACTAACTTCCTGTGATTGACGCGGTTATTTATACTAACTAACCTCCAATCTTGATGCTTCGAGTTATTATCCGTCTCCTACTGCTGTATGTTATTCTCTCGGGAATAATCCAGGTCCGAATATTCTCGATGTTCTGGATGATCCTTTCGGTATTCTGGAATTCGTGTGTGTGTGTGTGGCTGTATATTATTAAACGGGTGAGTTTTCATATTACAATATATTGATAATATAAATATTAGAGCCTTTTACGAATCGAAAACATTTACAAATGATTAATTATCATTGTAAAAATGTATTATACATTATACATAACATATTTTAAAATTAATCGGGAGAAACCATTACGTGACCTTGAAAATCCAACTTTTTTCTGTAAATAATGATTGCTGCAGGGCCGGTGATAATCGTTGCTACAATTAAATTGTCCTTCAATTCCTTTATAGGTAACCTAACCATTGTACATTCTGGGTGTTCCGGTTTTTAAAATCAATTCATGGCCTCGAAGTTTTAGGTGAATTAAAAATTTGGGTAATGGACTCCACATTCCATATTAGTTACGGTCTCATTAGACTTATATATTTTGCCCTGACCAAAGACTTTCTGTAAGTCAACGTTGTAATAGTATTCTGGAAAATTGCTATGTGTGTTCCCCTGAAGATGAGTCGTCATATTGGTCCGTAAGTTTAATTTTCGAATCGATGTCAAAGAGAAGACGATATCAAGTATGCTTTTATAATATCTGCATGGGTTTGTCTATTAATAACGGGAAGTGTTTGTGGGAAATCTCCAGCAAATACAATGGTAATCCCACCCATGTTGGCAGGAGAGTTTCTGATATCTTTTGAAGTTCTGTCAATAGCCTCTACAAGTGCTCTATGGCTTATGGTGCATTCGTCTCATATAATTAATGTAGGGTCTTGGAGTAATTTACCAACAGGCCTATTTTTGCGCATAGAACATGTGGATTGTTGCACCATAGATACGGAGAGCGGAAGCTTAAAATTAGAATAGGCAGTTTTTCCACCACTTAAGAGAGTTGCAACAATTCCTGATGAAGCAACTGGTATTGCTATTTTTCCCGATTGTCTGATCTTAGCAAGTATTAAATTTGCGGGGAACTTTTCTCCGTACCTCCTGGTGAGTCCAAAATGCCGTGCTCGTGTACTTAATATAAACCATTGCCGGTGTGTCACCTTGTTGCTATGCGAACTGACACATACTGGAGTGTGCTAAGACCTAGTAGAATTACTAGTCAATATAATAATAAGCGTTCTATTTATGTATGTTCTATACTTTATATTATCCTGTTTTGTTCGTACTGATGACACAAGCATCGTTTCTATTGACATATGTACAATAAGGAGTTGTCTGATCATTGATTCGTTTCAAATGCATTTATTAGAGATTATTTTTCTCTTTCCAGCAAACTAGACATCAGGTACGGAACCCTAAGAAATGGTTGTGGCAGTTTCAGAACTGGAAGACAGAAGTAAAAATCAATGAGCAGTAAATATATAGGTTATTAACTTTTAAATCTAAATAGCGAGGAATAATACATTCCATGGAATATTAAAAAGGTTTTGGAAACGTCACTACACTTATTATTCTTATTAATAAAGCTTGACAAAAAAGTCTCAGATCTTTCGCATACGCTCAGTAAGCGCTGAACCACACCGATATAATTTTGGATATCTTGTTTTGTATAAGAATTTTGCTTTAATGGTTCATTTTCATCAAGTGATTCTATTGCTTTTCACCGCACCCAAAATACCTTCCATGAAATTACAACTTGAAGTATTATATTGATAACCCACATTAACAGTAAATCTGTATTTGAGTATTTCCAGTCACTCACCTGCTCGCTTTTAATGATAAAATTGTTTGCATACCTACATGATAGAAATGAATGTACTATGTTCAGTCTTAGAATAGAAGATGAAATGTAACAGAATTAACATAGTATTTGGACATTTATTCGTTTTGTGAACTGTATTTGTATTTAACTATATTGTCATGTTCTAAAGTTTCTAATGGGAGAAAAAATAAACTTTGTTAGTAATAATGGTTTTCGGTTAACGAAAATAGTTTTTAAAAAGTTTTGTTACAAGCGAGAAAGCAAAGAACAGAATGAATCTTAGATCTAATTTACATATATTTATAATAGGATAAAATGACGTATTATGGGTAAACGGATGTGAAAAGGTTCTTCAGACGGTCTCACGGAGTCAGCACTTCTAGTGTGAGAACGGACGATGATTTTCATACCGTCAGCGTTGTGGCTCCCATAACTCCTCCCATCTGAAGAGGAAACGAAAACGGTGAGCTTTGGTTTCCCGGTTCGTTGGTTGTTGCTGCTGGTTTTCTGTACCATTCTCTTAGGAAAAATGCTACCAATCCGGCCATTGCAAGTAACGTAGGAGTTGTTGCTAAACTCCAGGTAGCTGGATGAAAGGTCTCTTGTGGGAAATTCATTGGTGTCTGAATTTCTTGTTTGAGATTTTGAATTTTATTTAGATCTAGTGTCTGTAGTGTTATTGGTTGGTCAACACTAGACACAGACAAGTTCCCAATGTCAATCTTTGGTAATCGTAGTGGTTTCATTTTGGATAATTCTTAAACTTAAACTCCAAGTTATTGATTTTAATGCCGCAATTAAAAGGGATTTGGATTAAGCTTGGTTTGTCTATGAGGTTGAATTCCTTGAAATGACACTCGTTCTGGAGTTTCAGAGGACTGCTTGCTGGAATGGCTATTAAATACTCGTCAGTTATTGATTCCAGAATGGGTTCTTGTACATGGGCAGTAACAGTTTGGCAGTTTCGAGCTTCTGCTTCTTTGATCAGGTTGGCTATGCAGCTTTCTACATCGTAGGACAGGATTCCTCTGAGTATTGTTCTTCAGTTTTACCAAGTATAAGGTAGGGTAGTTTAGGTATGATTATTGACTGTTTTATCGGGATTGGAAAAAGATGGAAGCTTTCAAAGTTTTCTGGTGAGAAAATTGGTAAATATATAGCGAAAATTATTTTACTTCCAGAGAACGAAATTTGAAGGCTAGCTAGGGAGTAATAATCCATAGTATTCTTAAAAATAAGGAATCTGGATTGTCCATATATTTTTACTAAATGATCTATTACGTTATTTAATTCTTGTGCTGAAATTACGGAGCTATGAAGTGTGTTGATTTTGGCAAATAATATTGCGTATTCTAAGTTATCGAGAAAATTTATGAGACTTTGGCAATTAAGAATAATCTGGCCTAAAATGTTTTGAGTTTTTAAATAAATTACAATATCGTCAATAGTTTTATCGACATAGCCTTGGAGATATTCTAAGCGCATCTTGATCAGTTTTTGGTTTTCCCTCAAAATAGTTATTGTTGAATTATAATTATCAATAAGTTTTCTTGAGAGAGATATTTGTAACGAGAGTTCTTTCGCCATTGTGTTTTCATTTTTTTGGAGATCTACAATTGCTTTGTCATATTTTAATCCATCGTCTGAGTCGAGAGTGCCGAATAGCCATTTGGAGGTTTTTCCAACTAGATCGACTAGACCTCGTTTAGATCTCATATGCGGTGTTAAATTATTCAATTTGGTATTTGCTTCAGTTATTAGATATTTTGCATGGTTTAATATACTAATATAAAACCCTAAGAATAAACCAGGGTGATTGTGCGTAAGGTTTAGGGATTTTTCTATATTGGAGAAGAAATTGTCTAAGTTTATCAATTGATCTTGTAAAGGTTTAAGTTCGAAGTAGTGAATAAAAGTATGTTTCGAGCTTATCAAATCGAGTTTTTCCAATGTGGAAGGAAAGTAATGGACTATCTATGGGATTTATTTTGACGTCAGGGATGGCTGCTTGTACTCGATGTATAGCTATGAGAAGGAGTATCATTGTCCACTTCATTGCCCTGCGAATAAGAATGAAAAGCTTTAGGCTTTTGAATATGTGATTTGTGTATGAATTTGTCTTTATTGGTTTGGATTTTATTGCCAATATCTCTAACGACAGTTGTAATAATATGACGGGGTTTGGTCTTGCTTCTAAGGGCACTCTTGTTTTTAATAAATACCTTATTATTGGGTAGAAATTCCGGGGGGTCTTCTCTTTTGATATTTTGTTTTTCAATTAGTTTAGATTTGGTTTGTAATGATGTGTTGTATATTTTTTCGTAAAAAGATTTTAGTCGTTGTCGCCGGTCGGCCATAAATTGGTTTAAAATGATCTCATTAGTCATATCAAATGGATCGAGTGAATTAATTCTGCCGTTTATTACGTCAAAGAGTTTTTGTTTCGTTACGCTATGAACAGATGAATTATGACCCATTTACAGCGAAATGCATCAGTTGTTTTATAGATGCGTTTGGATCATTCAATTTGAGAACTCTGAAGAGTTCGATGAAGGTTGAGTGTGCTCTCTCAATAGGTCTATTTCTGTTGGAATTTCCTGGAGTAGTAAAATGTAACTGTATATGATGTAATTTACAGAAATCTAGTAGAATTGGTGTTTTGAATTCTGTTCCGTTGTCACAGGTTATGAGTTTTGGAATACCGAAATGTGATACAAAGTTTAATAAATTTTCAAAGACTACGAGGGCATTGCAGGTAGGCTCTAGGATATAAGCTTGAGCATATCTAGAAAATACATCGATTATGGTTAAAAATTTCGTGTTAGCGATTTGGAAAGGGTCCATATGGATCGAATCGAGTGGTTGAGTTGGAGTTGCAGTGAGTTTGAACTTGATTTTCGGGGGATGTCTATCGTACTTGACTTGTTGACAAATATCGCACTTATTAATAAATTCGGTTATGTTCTTTTTTTGATTTGGCCAATAATAAATTTTCTTCAGAGCTGAGGCGGATTCGTTTATTCCTCTATGGTATGTTGTTTCATGGTGGTGTGAAATAATTTCCCTTTGTTTATTTTTTTCAGTAATATCCTTGAGAAATTGGTTGGATATTACCAAGTTATAGGCATGGTTTTGGAAGGTTTTTTGCAAAGTTATGGTTAATGCTGGAATGAAATCGATTTCTGATTTGCAAACATAAATACAGTACAACTTCTTTGGGTCAACATTTTCCTTGAAGAATTTGAAAATCTCATAATCATAATTTTCTGAGAGGTGAACTGTCTGCCTGGTTTTGGTCTCAAAAAGTTTGCTTCTGATGATATGGTATGATGTATTAGCACTCTGATTAAAAATAATTTGGTTAGAGTAGTGGTTCACACAATTTTCGGTGAAAGGTATTTCTAATATGGGGTCTTCGACAGCTGAATGTGTCGTTTCGCTATTGGAGTCTGGAGGGCGCACTTGTATATTTGAGTGTATAATTATCTTCGGTTCTAGTGGTGGCGGGTGAGCATTTTGAATGAAGATATTATCAATTTTTTCGAGATCGTCTATGGTCACATTAGCATTTATTGGAACGGGAATATCCTCGAAATCGTTAAGATTATCGTTATTATCTATTGATATATCGCCAGGATTACCTATGGGAGATTCGTTTTCAATGGCATGAATTTGTATCCTTGAATGCGCGTCTGCGTTCTGCGTGTTCTGGATTCCTTTTTTATATAGTATTTGATAGTCATATTCCTCCATCCTAAGGCGCCATCTTACTAGTCGAGAATTTGGCTCTTTTAAACTGAATAGCCACTGAAGAGGTTTATGATCCGTAACTATTATGAACTTTCTACCGAATAAATATGGGCGAAAATGCTGAGTGGCCCATACAATCGCAAGGAGCTCTTTCTCGATCGTGCTGTAATTAATCTCAGCTGGGTTCAAGGTACGTGAAGCATATGCAATAGGCAAATCTTGACCTACCTTACCTTGACTCAAGACTGCACCGATTGCAAAATTCGAGGCGTCTGTTGTAAGGTTGAATGGACGGCTGAAATCTGGGTATTGCAGGATCGGATCAATACATAAAATATTCTTGCATAATTCAAATGTTTGTATAAACTCGGGAGTATGTTCAATTCTCTCCCCCTTCTTTAAACAGTGGGTAATCTTATATTTTTCTGTTTCAGGGTTCCTAAAAATAATTGGGATGTTTGTTTTATTATTGGAAAGCTGTTTATTTACAAAGTCAATCGAAAATTTAAGGTTTTGAAGCTCTTTTAATCCAATAATACCATCGAAGAAATTATGAAAATCGAAGAGAATAAAAGTTATTTGTTTATCGCTTTTCAATTCGGGCATTGCTGGAATATCAGCTCTAAAACGGACTTCTTTTTCTCCTACGCCTGTCCTTATTTGTGTTAGACAATGATAGATACAATCTCTAAAAAATGTTTGTGCAATAGAAGGTTTTATGATAGAATTATAACAACCGGTGTCTATCAATAATTTCGTTGGAGGGTTTTGAATTTTTATGTAAGGTAAGCTGTTATTAATTTCAGTGTACATTTCGGATGTTATTGTTAATGGGGAGGTGTTTCCTGGGCATCTATTAGAAAATTTTCAGAGTGTTCGACATAATTTGGGTTCTGATATTCTGTAACGGGATTATCGTACCCTTCGAGATAGTCTCCTAAAATCTCTGGTTGATCGTATGTTATTTCAGGATTCTCGACAGTTTCCCCGTCAATTTGATAAAGCTCTTCTGAAATAAAATTACGTGGACCAGAGGATTTGAAATAATTTCTAGAATTTGTATGTTTCTTCATACTAGGAAGTGTATAGCTGGTTCTGGTAGACATTGGTTCTGGTTTATTGGTTGGATTTTTTCCGGTTGGTTTGAATACGTCTTTAGGAGGTCCGAAAACTACTCTATTAGTGAAAAATTTTTGTTGAATTGGTTGGGATTGAAAATGTGGTTCAGGAAATTGAGATGGTCCTGGACTTTGTAAATTTTGGGTTTGAATGAAATTTTGTGGTGGGTGGAAGCGATGTTGGGGTGAATAGCTTGATTGAATTCTTTGCATAGGGGATTGATAATATTGTGGTGGTTGAGGAGCGGTAAGTTTATGATTATTCATAGGCATTCTAAATAGATTCTGGGTATATTGAAAATTTTGTTCTTCGATAATAATTGTAATGGCCTCTTCTAGAGATTTAAGATCTTTCATTCTAACAAACAATTGCAAATGAGCAGGCAAACCACGAATGTAAGTTCTAAGGGATAATTGGTCGTATTGTCTCAGATGTATCTATTTAGTAGCAGCATTCATGGATTGATTAGCAATTTTCTGTGCAAGGTTGCTTCTTAAAACTTGCAAGCGTTTGCCGAAGTCAAGAGAACTCTCGTTTTTATTAGGCCTAGCCATGAACAGATCTTGCTCTAAACATTCTAAATTTATATTGTCACCAAAACAATGCTCAAGAGCCGCTTTTATCACCGTCCAAATAGTTAGTTCTGGGCGTGATCCAACTAGAATTTCTGCCCGACCTACTAGTTTAGTTTGAATAACTCTAATTAAATAATTTTTTACCCTTATATCTGTTGTATTTCCAAAATTATCAAAAAGGAAGTTACAAGCATGTACAAAATTATTAAGTAAATTAATATCGCCATCGTAATTAGGTATAGTATCAACAAACATTTTAAGCATATTTAAGCCGCTAATGATTTGTTCGTTATTACTATCTGGCATTTTGTTACTAACTTTAAGTGTTGTTGAGAAATTATCTATTAAATCGTCAATATTACTCAAAAATTATTACTCTTTTAAGGTTCGTTATGTATATTATTCTAATATATCTAGTAGTATCAAATTTTCTTATACGGAGAAAATAAGGAAATAACAGGAACTTGGACTTACTTTGTCGTTGTTTCTCTGTTGAGCGATTCTGCTTTGGGTCCTTGCGTTGTCCTCAGGTGAACCAAATACTTGTAGAACTGGGGAGGTTCTGTAGTGCCAAGGGATGAAGATCCGCGTTAGTGTCCAAAAATACGTATTCTACCGTAGTTTAGCCAAAAACTACACAAAAACGACTGACTGCGCCAATAATGGTTTTCGGTTAACGAAAATAGTTTTTAAAAAGTTTTATTACAAGCAAGAAAGCAAAGAACAGAATGAATCTTAGATCTAATTTATATATATTTATAATAGGATAAAATGACGTATTATGGGTAAACGCATGTGAAAAGGTTCTTCGGACGGTCTCACGGAGTCAGCACTTCTAGTGTGAAAACGGACGATGATTTTCATACCGTCAGCGTTGTGGCTCCCATAACTTAGTGATCAAAAATATTTTTGCACACCCCAAACATACAAAAGTACGATGCGATCTTTTTTTCAATATATACTTAGATAAACCTAATAAAAAAATCCCGATGGCCTGTAGTCAGCGGAAAGGTAAATTTTTCAAAATTCATTGAATTGAAATTTTAACAACCTTTTCTTTGGTATAGGTACATGTTATTAAATAGAATTGTCATAGCCTTGCGGTTAGAGGTTTTTGTTTTGGCTGTTGAATATAAAGCAGACAGGGTTCGAGTCCACTTCAAGGCAGATTTTTTTTCGTCTATTTCTTTTCATTAAATATACTATATTTTTTTTTAATCAGGGTCTATATGAAGATCTCCAGAAAATGTACAATTACATCATATTTATATTGAGTGTTCATGTTTTATCAATATTTGTTATTTTTCATTAATAATTTTTATTTTTTTACCTGTGTATTTTATGAAAAATTGCTTTGAACAAAAGTTGTAGGTACTGATTATATCTATAACCTTAAATTATTTTTAATAATATTTACACTACTGCTCTTTTTTGATAATTTTTTTAAATGTTTGAATGGTCGCCATTTTGAAACTACTTACCCGATATTGCCCAATAACGAACTCGACCGAGATATTTGAGAGATTGATTTTTGTAGCAAATTTGAACTTGATACCTTCAAAACTGCGACCTCTATCGTGTTAACAAATTTCGTAATATCCCATATATATATATATATATATATATATATATATATATATATATATATATATATATATATATATATAAACTTTTGAACCAAATGTTTTTTTGGACTAACTTATAGACATATAACAACATGCCGTTGAAATTTTTTCGAAATTCAAAAGTGTGAACGATCGCAATAGGTATATTTCTATAAGAAATTTACCTAATAATTGCTAACACCGTATTGAGGAGAATTAGAAAGGAATGGATTATCTATAAAACTTATTATGAGTTGAAACAAAAATTAAACAACATGTGTCAACGTCATACAAACAATTCTTTTTATGTTTTTATTCGTACTATTGACCAGGCGCAAGAGGAGGGAAGGGGTGGTACTTTTGATCTGGTGAAAAGTTTTACTAATGACGATGAAGATCAAACTGCGTTAATATTGCGAATCATAAATGCAAGCTGGAGAGTTACTGGAAATGCTCGAGTCCAGATTTACTGTAAATGTGGGTTATGCATATAATACAAGTTGTAATTTCATGGAAGGAATTTTGCAGGGGGTGAGAAGCGACAGAATCACTTGATGAAAATGTACCATTAAAGCAAAATTTCTTATACAAAACAACTTACTAAAAATTGTGTTGATGCGAAAGATTTGAGATTTTTTCCTGAAGTTTTGCAAAATATAACTTTCACCTTGGGAATGTTTTAAGCGGATATGGATTTTTTGGAAATCGGTTAACTGTCACGGACTAACTTAAATTTTCTATATTCATGTTATTTTTAAGATTAAGTTTTACCTATGAATTATTTTTTGGTAATTGGTAAATTAATGTCATCTGTCATGCACTAACTTTTTATCATTATGTTACATTAGGTATTATGTTTTTGGCCTTAATTTTAAATGAATTGTTGAAATTGTAAAAAGTCATATCATGTTATATCAAAATAGTTATTGATTTCTCACAAATATATTATGGAAATTAAAGTAATTAATAATGTCAATTACTGTCTATTTGAAAATAACATTTACACTCCTTTAACTTTATAAGGCCATGATTTCTTCTCAACTTCATCATTATCCACTTTCAGCCAACCTTCAGATTGCCTTAAAAAGCAAATATAATGACTGTGATTTATTTCATTGGTTATTTATCCAAATACTAATACTAATGAAATTGAGATAGTATACCTAATCTCATATATACTTATTTTATGTTATAGATATCCCCAAAAAACATTCCCAATGTAAAACTTTTGGAGGTGAGAGCTATATTCAGCAAAATTCAACAAAAAACCTCAAATCTTTCGCATATGCTCAGTTAGAGCTGAACCACACCGATACAATTTTTGGTATGTTGTTTTGTATAAGAATTTTGTTTGAATGGTACATTTTCATCAAGTGATTCTATCGCTTCTCACCGCCCCCAAAATTCCTTCCATGAAATTACAACCTGACGTATTATATTCATAACCCACATTTACAGTAAATCTGGACTCGAGCATTTCCATTTCCTCACCAGCCTGCATGTATGATTCGCAATATTCTCGCATTTTGATCGTCATCGTCAATTGTAAATCTTTTCAACTTCCTTCTCTTGCCCCTGGTCAACAGTAACAAGTGAAATTTTTGAAAAATATTAATTATGAATATAATACGTCAAGTTGTAATTTCATGGAAGGAATTTTGGGGGCGGTGAGAAGCGATAGAATCACTTGATGAAAATGTACCATTCAAACAAAATTCTTATACAAAACAACATACCAAAAATTTTATTGGTGTGGTTCAGCTCTAACTGAGCATATGCGAAAGATTTGAGGTTTTTTTGTTGAATTTTGCTGAATATAAGTAGTATAGCTAGGAGAGAGCGAGCCCAAAATCAGTCAATTTTACATGTAATTTCTCATAAGGAATTCTAAGGTTCATTTTGCAATATTTGGTCAATTTTAGAAATTTTTCTAAGTCCCGTTCAAGGTTAGCGATAATTGTCATGAGCGCTATCTAGCGGAGAGGGGATAAGTAACTGCATTTAGATTCTTACTTTTCATAAGCGCCATCTAGCGGAGAGGGGATAAGTAACTGCATTTAGATTCCTACTTTTCATAAGCGCCATCTAGCGGAGAGGGGATAAGTAACTGCGTTATTTAATTTAATTATTTTAAGCTGAGGAAAAAAGTTCGCGATCGCGCGGGATCGAACCCACAACCACACCCTCCAAGACGCCAACAAGCTAGACGTTTTCCAAGCCTGCAATCTCGGTAACTGTATGCATGTGAGAAAGCAATGTATATATGGAAGATAATGACGGCGCGTGCACACTTACATCAGATAAGCCGCGAGCTCATAAATTGAAATGTTGTCGATGTGTTAACATCGATGTCGGCACCGCTTCGACGTAAGCAAGAGCGATAAGCCGTTTGGGTCTGCGCGCTCGGACAGTCCTTATCGTTTCAAGAAAACGACTACCAAAATCGTCTTCTGCCGAAAATTTGATGATGATTCAGTTTTTGATTTGTTTAAATCGGCCAAGATTTGATTTTCGTATAGAATATCGAGTTGAATTGCAAATTATGCTTATTCGACACAACAGCATCATTAAAAGTGCTTAAACAAGAAATCAGGAGGAAAAGAAAATGTGTTATGTTTAATATTGTATCAAAAAGATTTTCTGAATAAAACATTTTATTTAAAATTTGCTTTTTACCCATGTGAATGAGAGAAATCAAAGAATGTATGTTGGATGACGGCGCGTGCGCACTTACATCAGATAAGCCGCCAGCTCATAAATTGAAATGTTGTCGATGTGTTAACATCGATGTCGGCACCGCTTCGACGTAAGCAAGGGCGATAAGCCGTTTGGGTGTGTGCGCTCGGACAACCCTCATCGTTTCAAGCAAACGACTCCCAAAATCGTCTTTTGCCGAAAATTTGATGGCGATTCAGTTTTTGATTCGTTTAAATCGGCCAAGATTTGATTTTCGTAAAGAATATACGAGTTGAATTGCAAATTATGCTTATTCGACACAACAGCATCATTAAACGTGCTTAAACAAGAAATCAGGAGTGAAAGAAAATGTGTTATTGTATTTATCAAAAATGATTTTCTGAATAAAACAACATTATACTTAAAATTTGCTTTATTTAATAAATGATTTTATCAAACAAAATTTTTAAATAGAGTACGGAGTGATTCTTCTTGATGGCATCTCATTGCGTTGACGAAAACGTGTAGGATTTTTGAAAACCTTCTCATTCCAATCTTTTTCACTGAATTGGGTGGTAGGATTGATAGTCATATCATTGAACAATGTAAACACCTTTTGTTTTTCCTCAAAAAAGTTTAGAATATTTTTTAATTCTTCCAAACGTCGAATGTGTTGCTCCAACCTTTCTTTCAACATCATCGTAACTCTATGACTCTCAGACTGAAACTGCTGTCAGACAAAAAAACTTGTTTCTTGTCTCCCTCCCTTCTCCCCCAATAAAAAACATTTTTTTTAAATCTCTCTATTGCTCATAAAGGTAAAGTATTACAAAACCATTTATACAATTCATCAACATTTCAAAGACTACAATAAAAGAATTGACTGTTGCTATATGTGTGGTGCATACATGATGTAAATTCGCTGTTGTTGAACGCTGGAACAGTGTGCCATGAGTCATCAAATTCCTCCAAATTCACGACTCTACTAGCTTGCTCGCCGTAGAAAGATTGAAGTTTATCATCCAAAAATTGCTTCTTCTGATGTCCTCGCACATAGATGATATCAATTTCGTTGAGATTTTCCTTTAGAATATCATCTAGCGCTTCGTATGGTATAAAGCCGGAAGAATATTTGAGGTTATGTACATTCTTCTCCAAATAACAAACGCCACATCGATCTGCTTTGCTTAGCGATGAGAACGGTATTGGTGGTAATAGCAAATAATTACTACATCGACGTCCAATCCTTAAGGCAATTTCTTTGGGGTGGAATTGGCACTCCACATTGAAGCCTTGAATGTCTACGAAAGCTATTCTCATCTCTCCTCGACGATGGTTGAACTTAAACTGAGGACAGAGGTCTTGTCATCCTAGTTCCACCTTTTTATAATTTCACTGAGAGGATGTTGTTCAATTATGTTATCGTGAATGATGATGCAATAGACACAAGTATTTGCTGGAAAACCTTTAGACGCTTCTATTTCAAGCTTAACATCAACACTTGAACTTTTCACGCTTTCATCTCGGTGAGAACAATCGATGACAAATAGAGGTTTATCTGCAAATTCAGAGTAATTTAGGAGCGGCGTATGTAGATAAGAGTGTTTGTAGCTTTTTCCAAATTGAGTGTAGTTGAAGTAAGCTTCGGTAAAATCCCCCTTTTCAAAGTCCAAATGCATCTTCTCCTTTGGATAGCTGTCTCCGTTCAGCGTGAAGGTGATATTCATGATGTTTGCATAATTAAATTTCGTAGGATCGTTATTCACTTGGTTCTTTTTGTGGTTGCTCTGGAAACAAACGATGACATAGCGAGGACTTTCTAAAAACGATGAAGTTTTCACCGACCAAATTTCGTTGGTGGCTCCTGTAGTGAGAGCAGGCAACATGTGAATTTTCCATTTTCTAAACGGTATCAAGATGGGAGTGTCAGCTTTGATTGCTTTTAAAAGTTGCAATTTAATTTGATCGTTTGGATGCAATCTTTGCACTTTGAGCTCGATATTTTCAATTTCCAATTGTACTTCAGTTGTTGTAGGATTGGCGATGGTAAAGCATTGATTGTCATTTTGAGCACGCACTAATCGAATGGTATGTTTTCCATATACGACATATTCGTAGTCATTGAAAATATTCAACAGATGTTTCAACGGAATGAGCATACTAAATGACAAAGTATCCGCATCTGCCTTGATGATACCAACATCTTTATCTGGACTCCAAGTCGCTATACTCAAGGGTTTAGACTCTTCTTCACTATAGCATAAAAACCCCCGAACGGTACTCACAATTCCAACGTCACGCACTGATTCCAACTCTTTACCATTTTGTTCGTAGCTAATGGATTGGAACATGAAAGCGCCAGCATTATTGACAAAAGATACTTCTCCAGTACCCTTGGTGCGCTTAATTTTTCCACTGATATGTAACAGACTTGCGTAAAGAGCATCGAAAGCATCCGATTGATTAATGCTAATTTCTATGACATCATTGTTGCGGAAAGATTTAACGTATGGATAGTAGGTACGCCATTCATCTTTTTGAATTGATGTGTCCATTTGAGGTTTTTGGAAAATGTTGAACACTTGCGGAGATAACATTGTAGCCTAATGATTTGAGAAATCGGATATTTTTCACACTGAGTTCACGGTGGTGTTGGATGTTCTTTGTCTCGAAGAAGACTGATGGTCTATTCGTAGGTAGATGTATTTTATAAATACCTAGTATCATAATTCTTTGAGATGTAATCGAATTATGATTTCTTCACCTTGGAAATTCACCAGCTGAAAGTTTTGGTCCAAAATTTTAAGTGTTATATTATGAATCTCGTCTGTAGTGATGGGTAGATAAATGAGAGGATTTGGACTTTCGTCGATAGCGTAACCAGGATCTTCTCTGATAGCAAATTCGTAGATTGTGTGCGAAGGTCTATCGTTGTAGAAGGCTCCCGAAGTAATGTTGGAATCGATGTGTATGGTTCGTACTTTTATAATGTTGACAGGCTGATCGGACATGTGAGTAACATTTTTTGGCAGAATCTTAGGAGAGTATCCCAATATGTGTGTCAAACTATCGTTCGGAGTGAAATCAATATCAAAATCTTTACAAAAAATTTCACATTTCAATGTATTATTATTCGGTTTGAGGTAGAAGTAATCTTCAGGCTTTACCTTCGTCGTCTTTGGTACGATTGCTTTCTGAATAAACTTTTCAATATCCTCAATTTCGTATGTTGGAATGTTGGAATGTCGATGCTTTTCTTACCCTTTCCATCTACATAGTGGAACTTTGTACCTTCATCGATGTTGGGTATACTGTTGTACGAATGAAAACTAAGAAGAGCCAAACCATATTCACTGTCACGCTGCAAGTGAAGCGGCGGTGATAGATCAATTGAGAGAATCGAAGAATGACTCTTCAAAGTCAGTATTGTATCACTTCGTTTCATCGACATGACTGATACACAAGTAGTTGTGACAGTATCTTTTATTGACATAGAAATGCTAAACACAAGTGTCCACAATTGTTTTGATCATATGTTTGATATACATCGTGATTATAAAATATCTTGACACGCTGCTGCTTTCCAAAATAATCGGCCAATTCCTTTGGTGGCTTCAAATTTCCAAAACTATCGAAATATTGTACAGTGTTATCATCCTCTTTGTAAGCTACCCAATGTGTACCTGGATTGATGGAGGAATCTAAATTCACTACGGCACATTCGCGACGTCTAGTATGGTTAGGAAGAGTGTCGCGCATAAAAACACCACGAAAATGTGGAATTTTCATCTTTTTCGCACATTTCATAATCTCCCCATCGTACAGAGCTCTGTTGGGTAGCTGAGCTAGTAGTTTTTTTGTTTCTTCAAGTACAATCCTTCTCCTCCTTTATGCTGTTTCTTCAAGAACAGACCGAATCCGTTACGCGTTTTTCGTAGATACAAGCCGGATCCCAAGTGTTCCATAGCTTTATTATGTCGTGCATCTTCTTCCATCTTTTTCTTTGCATTTTTCGTGTCGATGATGGTCTTTGCGATGGCGCTCGCTCCTCCAGCCAGCGACCCTAGAGCCGAGAGACCGGAAAACAATGGAATTAGCGGTAGAAATCCGCCACTTTTTGGCAATGGTATAATTCTAGGTACTCGAATACGTTTTCGACCTCCACATTTTTTGACGGCTAATCGAGCTGCTTTCAAAGCAGCAGCAGATGACTTTTTCAAACTGCCACCTTCGTGAGGAGACTTTTCCATTGCTTGATGAATCTTCTTTGCAATTTGGGAGAATCGTTTATCCATACCCATGCCGAGTTTGCGTTTTGCCTTCATAGCGTTGGTGACGAACCAAGCAGCAGATTTTTCACCAAATTTTGCGTCTTTCGATTTGACTCGTTCCCAAGCTCTATGTTCCAACACTTGATCAGCTTTATGACGTTCTTCCAATGATTTGTTTTGAGAGTATGCAATGTCGTGTTCCCTGCAAGCTTCGTCCAACGGATTTATACCTCTATCTCCACGTTCTAAGCGTTCTTTCAATTTAGTTCCCGGTCCACAATATGAATAGCCTGGCAGATGTAGTTCGAATGGTAGTTTATTGATGAGCGTATTAACCACACCCTTACCGTGATGAATCAACATTGAAAATGATGTCAATATTGAAAGACATGAACATTTATACAAAATCCTAAACATTTCATGGTATCGTGCACATGAGGGTCGTTCAACAGAAACATACCTTACCGATCGAAAATTTAGATTACTTAAATGAAAGTCAGTCTACCAGCAGTAAGCATGGTACATTGCTACCACATTCATTTCGTGTAATCATATGTGGACCGAGTGGATGTGGGAAAACAAATGCAGCACTTTCACTACTCTTCCACCCAAATGGTGCTAAATTTGAAAACGTTTACGTGTATTCAAAGTCATTGTATCAACCCAAGTATCAGTTACTCGAAGAGGTGTTGGAAAAAGTCAAAGGAATCGAATATTTTCAATTCAAAGAGAACGAGGAAATTATAAGTCCCAACGAGGCTAAACCAAATTCCATATTCATGTTATGTACATTGGGCAAACGTATAGTAAGGCTCCAAAGCAAATGTTGCGAGATAATTGCAATCTAATTGTGTTGTTCAAGCAAGATGAAAAAAATTTAAAGCATGTGTATGATGAACACGTTTCACCTGATGTCTCATTCAACGATTTCAAGCGAATGTGTGCTGATTGTTGGAATGAAAAATTCGGTGCAATGGTGATCGTAAAGGAGTGCGATCTGAATGCAGGTCGCTATCGATATGGCTTCGATAAGTTTATAAAACCATGAACTTATCACGATAAAGTATATTCGTCAACATGAAACCACCCAGCAAAGAGGCTGACATAGTTCGCAAAACGAAAATCAATGAAATCGCTAGGATCATAAAAAAGAAATACTTATCATTGAAATTGGGTAAATCAGAAGAGGATGAGGCATTACAAAAATTTTTCAAACCCATATCGGCTCCACTGAAAAAGCAGCTGGCAGTAACCAAAAAATCACTCAGGAATGAACATACCACCACTGTACCAAAAAAAGAAGTGAAGGCGGAGGATGCATCGGTCGGCAATGCTGAAATTCTACCACCATTCCAGAAACTTGAACCTATTGCCAGTACTGATGGAGATGATGATGATGAAGAAGTGTTCGATTATGATGAAGAAGAAGGAACATTTGACGAAGGTACAATTGCTCCTCAAGTCATTCAAGCATATATCGATCAGTATCCACCAATGAGTCATAAATTCTTAACACAATATTGGAGCAATGATGAGAAGATAGACAAAGTATACGGACCCATATATGATTTTACAACTTCAAAATGGCGGCTTGGTTCAAAAGAAATCGATTTTGATAAGCAGCACATCAAAGTTGCTGGACAACAAGTGATAGGAACACCTGGGCTATATGAACTGATATTCTACGATGATCCAGAAAATTTCAACAAGGACGATCTCGTTACGTACAAACACATTTTAGAACTGTCGAATGTACATAAAAAAGCAAATAATGCATTGAAAGGAACTAATAGACGCAAATATATGGAAATCATCAAACCAATGTTTATTCGAAAGTCGTCGCGAATGGCGTAGGGACGGGGCTTAATGTCTTACAATTCTAAACCTATGGAATACATTTATTGGGGTGATCCGAACGAATTGTGTGAGCGTTTACGATTGTTGTTAGCGTCCAAAAAATGCTGGAAACACTTCATTTGACAATGAAATTATATCCATAATCGAAGAATTGAAAGAGGCCAACATCATTCAATAGACAACATTTCCAAGATGACCATCGATAAGTTCGGACGTAGTTCTTCAAGAAAACGATTGCGGCGACCGATGATTGAATTTGGTGATGGTTTAGCACATACTCCTGACGGTAATATTGATTTAAAAAAATTGAAGCTGTGTAACGTAAAAATGCCAACTAATCCTATGGATGCTACCAACAAGCAGTACGTAGACAATCAGATGAAACATTGGGCTGACGTGTTTACGAAAACTGTTGAGGATCGCACAAAGGTTGTGAAACAATTCATTCATGGCAACGAAAAAAAATTTGAAATTGTTACCGAAACATTCGCTGACTTTCGCAACCGATTTAGCGAGCTATCTGCAAAAGACGCGGAGACTTTCGACACTCTAACCAAAGATCTTAACCAGTTGCAAGAAGATGTTAAAGCACAAATCTTTAAAGTGAACTTGCTCATATCAGATGTGGAGCGTGCTTACACAAACAATTTGAAACAACTCACTCATGCCATCAACAAAAAATTTGAAAATGTGACTGAAGCACACACCTTAACCAAAAATGTGGAAAGATAGTTGAATCAGTTTCGAACGAATGTCGTTTACCAAATATCTGAATTAGGACTGGATATTACAAATTTAAATATAAGCATAAAAAAAATCCAAGCATCCATAACAAATTTAGAGCAACTCATCAAAAGAAAAATTAAGATAACACAATGATAGCACGTGGTATTGCCAATCGAGAGAAAAATATAAGATGATGCGATGTCTAATGGCTTTGATTTGATGTCCACGTAATAGAGAAGAAACACGTAGAAGATGGTTAAATTGAAGGCATCGTTTATACTTTTATACAATATAATTGGAAACATGTTGTACGTAGATATACCACCAAATGTAATCGAAGCAGGCATTTGTTTCAACGATCAACAATGTATAGCAATGAGAAAAATAACCGTGAACGATGGACAGATGCATGTATTCTCTACCGAAATTCCAGAGCGAGAAAACAAGTTTAAAATTCGACTCGTGTTCTACCCAAATAGAACATGGAGAGATACTGGAATATTTCATCTACCATCAGAAGAAACTACCGAACGAAATATATCCTATGACGATGGTGACGAAGAGGAATCCTCAACTTCGTTTGAGAGCAGCAGCAGGAGCGAAGAGAATTACAAAATTAAATCAACACCAAAATTAGATACTACCAATTCATCTATATCATATATAAATTTGTCCATATATTTAATGATGCTTATTATGTATATATTTTAAATCGAAAATAAAAATGAATGTAATTGATATGGATTTGTTGCAAGCACACACCTTAACCAAAAATGTGGAAAGAGAGTTGTTTCAAATTGTTTCTGTAAGCACGCTCCACATCTGATATGAGCAAGTCAGGCGCAAAATCGATCAATTTTACATGTAATTTCCCATAAGGAATTCTAAGGTCAAAAATAGCGAAATTGGCTCAATCTGACATGCGCAGTAACACCCGCGCTCTCGGGTCTGCTCCTTCAGCGGGAAATTTAAATTTGACAGCTGCGCTACCTGTGACTTCTGGATGACTATGTTCCTTGGATGCCCCGCTTCCCAGATTGCGCAGCTGTCAAATTTAAATTTCCCGCTGAGGGAGCAGACCCGAGAGCGCGGGTGTTACTGCGCATGTCAGATTGAGCCAATTTCGCTATTTTTGACCTTAGAATTCCTTATGGGAAATTACATGTAAAATTGATCGATTTTGCGCCTGACTTGCTCATATCAGATGTGGAGCGTGCTTAAAGAAACAATTTGAAACAACTCTCTTTCCACATTTTTGGTTAAGGTGTGTGCTTGCAACAAATCCATATCAATTACATTCATTTTTATTTTCGATTTAAAATATATACATAATAAGCATCATTAAATATATGGAAAAATTTATATATGATATCATAGATGAATTGGTAGTATCTAATTTTGGTGTTGATTTAATTTTGGAATTCTCTTCGCTCCTGCTGCTGCTCTCAAACGAAGTTGAGGATTCCTCTTCGTCACCATCGTCATAGGATATATTTCGTTCGGTAGTTTCTTCTGATGGTAGATGAAATATTCCAGTATCTCTCCATGTTCTATTTGGGTAGAACACGAGTCGAATTTTAAACTTGTTTTCTCGCTCTGGAATTTCGGTAGAGAATACATGCATCTGTCCATCGTTCACGGTTATTTTTCTCATTGCTATACATTGTTGATCGTTGAAACAAATGCCTGCTTCGATTACATTTGGTGGTATATCTACGTACAACATGTTTCCAATTATATTGTATAAAAGTATAAACGATGCCTTCAATTTAACCATCTTCTACGTGTTTCTTCTCTATTACGTGGACATCAAATCAAAGCCATTAGACATCGCATCATCTTATATTTTTCTCTCGATTGGCAATACCACGTGCTATCATTGTGTTATCTTAATTTTTCTTTTGATGAGTTGCTCTAAATTTGTTATGGATGCTTGGATTTTTTTTATGCTTATATTTAAATTTGTAATATCCAGTCCTAATTCAGATATTTGGTAAACGACATTCGTTCGAAACTGATTCAACTATCTTTCCACATTTTTGGTTAAGGTGTGTGCTTCAGTCACATTTTCAAATTTTTTGTTGATGGCATGAGTGAGTTGTTTCAAATTGTTTGTGTAAGCACGCTCCACATCTGATATGAGCAAGTTCACTTTAAAGATTTGTGCTTTAACATCTTCTTGCAACTGGTTAAGATCTTTGGTTAGAGTGTCGAAAGTCTCCGCGTCTTTTGCAGATAGCTCGCTAAATCGGTTGCGAAAGTCAGCGAATGTTTCGGTAACAATTTCAAATTTTTTTTCGTTGCCATGAATGAATTGTTTCACAACCTTTGTGCGATCCTCAACAGTTTTCGTAAACACGTCAGCCCAATGTTTCATCTGATTGTCTACGTACTGCTTGTTGGTAGCATCCATAGGATTAGTTGGCATTTTTACGTTACACAGCTTCAATTTTTTTAAATCAATATTACCGTCAGGAGTATGTGCTAAACCATCACCAAATTCAATCATCGGTCGCCGCAATCGTTTTCTTGAAGAACTACGTCCGAACTTATCGATGGTCATCTTGGAAATGTTGTCTATTGAATGATGTTGGCCTCTTTCAATTCTTCGATTATGGATATAATTTCATTGTCAAATGAAGTGTTTCCAGCATTTTTTGGACGCTAACAACAATCGTAAACGCTCACACAATTCGTTCGGATCACCCCAATAAATGTATTCCATAGGTTTAGAATTGTAAGACATTAAGCCCCGTCCCTACGCCATTCGCGACGACTTTCGAATAAACATTGGTTTGATGATTTCCATATATTTGCGTCTATTAGTTCCTTTCAATGCATTATTTGCTTTTTTATGTACATTCGACAGTTCTAAAATGTGTTTGTACGTAACGAGATCGTCCTTGTTGAAATTTTCTGGATCATCGTAGAATATCAGTTCATATAGCCCAGGTGTTCCTATCACTTGTTGTCCAGCAACTTTGATGTGCTGCTTATCAAAATCGATTTCTTTTGAACCAAGCCGCCATTTTGAAGTTGTAAAATCATATATGGGTCCGTATACTTTGTCTATCTTCTCATCATTGCTCCAATATTGTGTTAAGAATTTATGACTCATTGGTGGATACTGATCGATATATGCTTGAATGACTTGAGGAGCAATTGTACCTTCGTCAAATGTTCCTTCTTCTTCATCATAATCGAACACTTCTTCATCATCATCATCTCCATCAGTACTGGCAATAGGTTCAAGTTTCTGGAATGGTGGTAGAATTTCAGCATTGCCGACCGATGCATCCTCCGCCTTCACTTCTTTTTTTGGTACAGTGGTGGTATGTTCATTCCTGAGTGATTTTTTGGTTACTGCCAGCTGCTTTTTCAGTGGAGCCGATATGGGTTTGAAAAATTTTTGTAATGCCTCATCCTCTTCTGATTTACCCAATTTCAATGATAAGTATTTCTTTTTTATGATCCTAGCGATTTCATTGATTTTCGTTTTGCGAACTATGTCAGCCTCTTTGCTGGGTGGTTTCATGTTGACGAATATACTTTATCGTGATAAGTTCATGGTTTTATAAACTTATCGAAGCCATATCGATAGCGACCTGCATTCAGATCGCACTCCTTTACGATCACCATTGCACCGAATTTTTCATTCCAACAATCAGCACACATTCGCTTGAAATCGTTGAATGAGACATCAGGTGAAACGTGTTCATCATACACATGCTTTAAATTTTTTTCATCTTGCTTGAACAACACAATTAGATTGCAATTGTCTCGCAACATTTGCTTTGGAGCCTTACTATACGTTTGCCCAATGTACATAACATGAATATGGAATTTGGTTTAGCCTCGTTGGGACTTATAATTTCCTCGTTCTCTTTGAATTGAAAATATTCGATTCCTTTGACTTTTTCCAACACCTCTTCGAGTAACTGATACTTGGGTTGATACAATGACTTTGAATACACGTAAACGTTTTCAAATTTAGCACCATTTGGGTGGAAGAGTAGTGAAAGTGCTGCATTTGTTTTCCCACATCCACTCGGTCCACATATGATTACACGAAATGAATGTGGTAGCAATGTACCATGCTTACTGCTGGTAGACTGACTTTCATTTAAGTAATCTAAATTTTCGATCGGTAAGGTATGTTTCTGTTGAACGACCCTCATGTGCACGATACCATGAAATGTTTAGGATTTTGTATAAATGTTCATGTCTTTCAATATTGACATCATTTTCAATGTTGATTCATCACGGTAAGGGTGTGGTTAATACGCTCATCAATAAACTACCATTCGAACTACATCTGCCAGGCTATTCATATTGTGGACCGGGAACTAAATTGAAAGAACGCTTAGAACGTGGAGATAGAGGTATAAATCCGTTGGACGAAGCTTGCAGGGAACACGACATTGCATACTCTCAAAACAAATCATTGGAAGAACGTCATAAAGCTGATCAAGTGTTGGAACATAGAGCTTGGGAACGAGTCAAATCGAAAGACGCAAAATTTGGTGAAAAATCTGCTGCTTGGTTCGTCACCAACGCTATGAAGGCAAAACGCAAACTCGGCATGGGTATGGATAAACGATTCTCCCAAATTGCAAAGAAGATTCATCAAGCAATGGAAAAGTCTCCTCACGAAGGTGGCAGTTTGAAAAAGTCATCTGCTGCTGCTTTGAAAGCAGCTCGATTAGCCGTCAAAAAATGTGGAGGTCGAAAACGTATTCGAGTACCTAGAATTATACCATTGCCAAAAAGTGGCGGATTTCTACCGCTAATTCCATTGTTTTCCGGTCTCTCGGCTCTAGGGTCGCTGGCTGGAGGAGCGAGCGCCATCGCAAAGACCATCATCGACACGAAAAATGCAAAGAAAAAGATGGAAGAAGATGCACGACATAATAAAGCTATGGAACACTTGGGATCCGGCTTGTATCTACGAAAAACGCGTAACGGATTCGGTCTGTTCTTGAAGAAACAGCATAAAGGAGGAGAAGGATTGTACTTGAAGAAACAAAAAAACTACTAGCTCAGCTACCCAACAGAGCTCTGTACGATGGGGAGATTATGAAATGTGCGAAAAAGATGAAAATTCCACATTTTCGTGGTGTTTTTATGCGCGACACTCTTCCTAACCATACTAGACGTCGCGAATGTGCCGTAGTGAATTTAGATTCCTCCATCAATCCAGGTACACATTGGGTAGCTTACAAAAAGGATGATAACACTGTACAATATTTCGATAGTTTTGGAAATTTGAAGCCACCAAAGGAATTGGCCGATTATTTTGGAAAGCAGCAGCGTGTCAAGATATTTTATAATCACGATGTATATCAAACATATGATCAAAACAATTGTGGACACTTGTGTTTAGCATTTCTATGTCAATAAAAGATACTGTCACAACTACTTGTGTATCAGTCATGTCGATGAAACGAAGTGATACAATACTGACTTTGAAGAGTCATTCTTCGATTCTCTCAATTGATCTATCACCGCCGCTTCACTTGCAGCGTGACAGTGAATATGGTTTGGCTCTTCTTAGTTTTCATTCGTACAACAGTATACCCAACATCGATGAAGGTACAAAGTTCCACTATGTAGATGGAAAGGGTAAGAAAAGCATCGACATTCCAACATTCCAACATACGAAATTGAGGATATTGAAAAGTTTATTCAGAAAGCAATCGTACCAAAGACGACGAAGGTAAAGCCTGAAGATTACTTCTACCTCAAACCGAATAATAATACATTGAAATGTGAAATTTTTTGTAAAGATTTTGATATTGATTTCACTCCGAACGATAGTTTGACACACATATTGGGATACTCTCCTAAGATTCTGCCAAAAAATGTTACTCACATGTCCGATCAGCCTGTCAACATTATAAAAGTACGAACCATACACATCGATTCCAACATTACTTCGGGAGCCTTCTACAACGATAGACCTTCGCACACAATCTACGAATTTGCTATCAGAGAAGATCCTGGTTACGCTATCGACGAAAGTCCAAATCCTCTCATTTATCTACCCATCACTACAGACGAGATTCATAATATAACACTTAAAATTTTGGACCAAAACTTTCAGCTGGTGAATTTCCAAGGTGAAGAAATCATAATTCGATTACATCTCAAAGAATTATGATACTAGGTATTTATAAAATACATCTACCTACGAATAGACCATCAGTCTTCTTCGAGACAAAGAACATCCAACACCACCGTGAACTCAGTGTGAAAAATATCCGATTTCTCAAATCATTAGGCTACAATGTTATCTCCGCAAGTGTTCAACATTTTCCAAAAACCTCAAATGGACACATCAATTCAAAAAGATGAATGGCGTACCTACTATCCATACGTTAAATCTTTCCGCAACAATGATGTCATAGAAATTAGCATTAATCAATCGGATGCTTTCGATGCTCTTTACGCAAGTCTGTTACATATCAGTGGAAAAATTAAGCGCACCAAGGGTACTGGAGAAGTATCTTTTGTCAATAATGCTGGCGCTTTCATGTTCCAATCCATTAGCTACGAACAAAATGGTAAAGAGTTGGAATCAGTGCGTGACGTTGGAATTGTGAGTACCGTTCGGGGGTTTTTATGCTATAGTGAAGAAGAGTCTAAACCCTTGAGTATAGCGACTTGGAGTCCAGATAAAGATGTTGGTATCATCAAGGCAGATGCGGATACTTTGTCATTTAGTATGCTCATTCCGTTGAAACATCTGTTGAATATTTTCAATGACTACGAATATGTCGTATATGGAAAACATACCATTCGATTAGTGCGTGCTCAAAATGACAATCAATGCTTTACCATCGCCAATCCTACAACAACTGAAGTACAATTGGAAATTGAAAATATCGAGCTCAAAGTGCAAAGATTGCATCCAAACGATCAAATTAAATTGCAACTTTTAAAAGCAATCAAAGCTGACACTCCCATCTTGATACCGTTTAGAAAATGGAAAATTCACATGTTGCCTGCTCTCACTACAGGAGCCACCAACGAAATTTGGTCGGTGAAAACTTCATCGTTTTTAGAAAGTCCTCGCTATGTCATCGTTTGTTTCCAGAGCAACCACAAAAAGAACCAAGTGAATAACGATCCTACGAAATTTAATTATGCAAACATCATGAATATCACCTTCACGCTGAACGGAGACAGCTATCCAAAGGAGAAGATGCATTTGGACTTTGAAAAGGGGGATTTTACCGAAGCTTACTTCAACTACACTCAATTTGGAAAAAGCTACAAACACTCTTATCTACATACGCCGCTCCTAAATTACTCTGAATTTGCAGATAAACCTCTATTTGTCATCGATTGTTCTCACCGAGATGAAAGCGTGAAAAGTTCAAGTGTTGATGTTAAGCTTGAAATAGAAGCGTCTAAAGGTTTTCCAGCAAATACTTGTGTCTATTGCATCATCATTCACGATAACATAATTGAACAACATCCTCTCAGTGAAATTATAAAAAGGTGGAACTAGGATGACAAGACCTCTGTCCTCAGTTTAAGTTCAACCATCGTCGAGGAGAGATGAGAATAGCTTTCGTAGACATTCAAGGCTTCAATGTGGAGTGCCAATTCCACCCCAAAGAAATTGCCTTAAGGATTGGACGTCGATGTAGTAATTATTTGCTATTACCACCAATACCGTTCTCATCGCTAAGCAAAGCAGATCGATGTGGCGTTTGTTATTTGGAGAAGAATGTACATAACCTCAAATATTCTTCCGGCTTTATACCATACGAAGCGCTAGATGATATTCTAAAGGAAAATCTCAACGAAATTGATATCATCTATGTGCGAGGACATCAGAAGAAGCAATTTTTGGATGATAAACTTCAATCTTTCTACGGCGAGCAAGCTAGTAGAGTCGTGAATTTGGAGGAATTTGATGACTCATGGCACACTGTTCCAGCGTTCAACAACAGCGAATTTACATCATGTATGCACCACACATATAGCAACAGTCAATTCTTTTATTGTAGTCTTTGAAATGTTGATGAATTGTATAAATGGTTTTGTAATACTTTACCTTTATGAGCAATAGAGAGATTTAAAAAAATGTTTTTTATTGGGGGAGAAGGGAGGGAGACAAGAAACAAGTTTTTTTGTCTGACAGCAGTTTCAGTCTGAGAGTCATAGAGTTACGATGATGTTGAAAGAAAGGTTGGAGCAACACATTCGACGTTTGGAAGAATTAAAAAATATTCTAAACTTTTTTGAGGAAAAACAAAAGGTGTTTACATTGTTCAATGATATGACTATCAATCCTACCACCCAATTCAGTGAAAAAGATTGGAATGAGAAGGTTTTCAAAAATCCTACACGTTTTCGTCAACGCAATGAGATGCCATCAAGAAGAATCACTCCGTACTCTATTTAAAAATTTTGTTTGATAAAATCATTTATTAAATAAAGCAAATTTTAAGTATAATTTTGTTTTATTCAGAAAATCATTTTTGATAAATAAAATAACACATTTTCTTTCACTCCTGATTTCTTGTTTAAGCACGTTTAATGATGCTGTTGTGTCGAATAAGCATAATTTGCAATTCAACTCGTATATTCTTTACGAAAATCAAATCTTGGCCGATTTAAACGAATCAAAAACTGAATCGCCATCAAATTTTCGGCAAAAGACGATTTTGGGAGTCGTTTGCTTGAAACGATGAGGGTTGTCCGAGCGCACACACCCAAACGGCTTATCGCCCTTGCTTACGTCGAAGCGGTGCCGACATCGATGTTAACACATCGACAACATTTCAATTTATGAGCTGGCGGCTTATCTGATGTAAGTGCGCACGCGCCGTCATCCAACATACATTCTTTGATTTCTCTCATTCACATGGGTAAAAAGCAAATTTTAAATAAAATGTTTTATTCAGAAAATCTTTTTGATACAATATTAAACATAACACATTTTCTTTTCCTCCTGATTTCTTGTTTAAGCACTTTTAATGATGCTGTTGTGTCGAATAAGCATAATTTGCAATTCAACTCGATATTCTATACGAAAATCAAATCTTGGCCGATTTAAACAAATCAAAAACTGAATCATCGTCAAATTTTCGGCAGAAGACGATTTTGGTAGTCGTTTTCTTGAAACGATAAGGACTGTCCGAGCGCGCAGACCCAAACGGCTTATCGCTCTTGCTTACGTCGAAACGGTGCCGACATCGATGTTAACACATCGACAACATTTCAATTTATGAGCTCGCGGCTTATCTGATGTAAGTGTGCACGCGCCGTCATTATCTTCCATATATACATTGCTTTCTCACATGCATACAGTTACCGAGATGGCAGGCTTGGAAAACGTCTAGCTTGTTGGCGTCTTGGAGGGTGTGGTTGTGGGTTCGATCCCGCGCGATCGTGAACTTTTTTCCTCAGCTTAAAATAATTAAATTAAATAACGCAGTTACTTATCCCCTCTCCGCTAGATGGCGCTTATGAAAAGTAGGAATTTAAATGCAGTTACTTATCCCCTCTCCGCTAGATGGCGCTCATGACAATTATCGCTAACCTTGAACGGGACTTAGAAAAATTTCTAAAATTGACCAAATATTGCAATATGAACCTTAGAATTCCTTATGGGAAATTAAATGTAAAATTGACTGATTTTGGGCTCGCTCTCTCCTAGCTATACTACTAATATAGCTCTCACCTCCAAAAGTTTTACATTGGGAATGTTTTTTGGGGACATGGATTTATTTTGGAAATCGGACTTTAATTTTCAATAAAAATGTTATTTTTAAATACGTGTAGCGTGTAGGTATACAAATATCTTAATACTAAAAAAAAACAAACACAACCGAATTGTATACCTCCTCCGTCTGGCGAAATCGGTCAAAGATATCGAAAACTCTCTTGAGCAAAACAGCTGTTATCAGAATTTTAGTTTTGAGTAACGTGTGGCTTGAATAATAATACTAAATTGATGTTATAATTATCAACAAAGAAATTTATAAATAGTTCACAATATAAATTTGAAACGCTCGTACTTTAGTATGATATTTTTTAATATTAAGGTGATGTTATAACCACTAGCAAAGAGAAAATGGTATATTTATCAATAGTTAAAATTACAATAGTGAAATACAATATTAAATAAGACTATAAATACCTATAGTATGAAGAGAAGATATTAATGTTAATGTTACATTATTCACTCAAAATTTCCTTCAATGTTTCTGGTATATGTCGATTTTATTCTTGCTTGCCTTTGAACTGAACAATAACGGAGAAGAATTTCTATTTTCAATTATTCAAGGAATTATACTTTTAGGCATTTGTTGTATAATATTAAGGTGATGTAACTACCAGCAAATAAAAATGTTGAATTTATTTATATGCATATTAATATTTTAATATCTAATGTTTCGTTCTTATAATATGTATATTGTATTGAAATACTCGTAGTTTATTATGCTAAGTTTTCTATCATGAATGGTATTTTACACTTCAGGAAATTAATGAATGATTTCAGTATGATAGGTCTACAAGATTCAAAATTAGTTTTTTCAATTATTCAATATGCGCAAGCTCTTATCTATGATATAATATTTACTCAAATAAACGGTCTCCATCCTGGTCATTCTGTGGTAAACTTATATTGATGCCAACCCAACCTGGAGGTACATCCAAACATAACTGCATAGGGCGATTCACCGATTCCTATTATTTTTCTCATAAATATTTCTAAGACCCACTTAGTTTTACTCAGCACTACATATAGAAAGCTAGGATCTCCTGGAAATTGATATATTTAATATCGTTGCACAATCTAAAGTCTTGTTTTTCGGCCAGCTAAGCGGTAAGAATTATGTGGTTCGGCTATTAATAAACTCCCCTTCTTTTCCAGATAAAGTTTTACCTACTTGAACTTCAAATGTTCTGCAAATCTGCATGTGCCTTAACTTGAAAACATCCCGACACGAAAGCTTATATACGATCATTTGGCTTACATTAGTCAATGGCGATCTTGCAATTTAGTCCATCTAAATATTATCCATGCTATAAATTGACACTTCTACGAAAATAAAAGTTGATACCTATCTGACGGTACGGGAAAGGTTTCTGTTTCTCTTTAAAAGTTAATGGTTCATGCTATATTTTGGTCCATTTGGACCAATTCTCTTAATCGAATTATTAAAATCACTGAATTAGAATGAATATTGATTAAATAACATAATTATCGATTGGTATCAAAAGTTTTTCAATATACGAGAGTTCATCATCTGGCGCAGTGCTGGTGTGTAAGGAGAGTGTGCGTTTGCAAGCCACAATCATAGAGGCCGCAATGACAGGAATACTGTATATCTGACATAGACTTCATACTGACACTGACATAAAAAACCGATAATCTTTTATGATCCGGACAGTTTTCTAAAGCGGAGAGGGATAAGGTTCTACTTTGGGATAAGTTAAATAAATAATTTAACTGAAATATTTTCACTCGATGAGGAAACTCAGGTGCAATTAAGATGCAGTGGGCATCAAATTCTTCTGCAAGAGTATACTCTTATACCAGTATGTCTACGTTTGATAACAAGATGCTCACCAATATTGAGGGTTGCACAAACGTGCAGAAAAGTATAAGCATAAACCAGATATTCAGGCAGAGATCTTTGCGCAATATTGAAATTAGTCATGGTATGGCAAAGAGATATGCTAGTCAGTACTTAAGTTACTACTTAAGTAGTTTCAATATGTACATGTTCCAGCTTTAGTGAGAATACGAATAAAATATAGGAACCATCTTCGCTAATATGTCCCAAATTTATGGCATGTATTGACGCTGGTTCATTTCCAGCATTTTCAATTAGTAATGTTTCTCAGACGAGTCTTTCTATAGACAAAAAATAACTCAATTTTCTTATCTCAATTTGTGCCTTAGATTTAGATTTAAGATTTAAGAGGGGGTTACATTGCACTGCGACCATAAGGTCTATTGTGCCCCCCACCTGAGTTGCACTCGCCTATACGCGGTCTACAACTCGCCTTCCAGTTCCAGAGTTCTAATGAACTCCAGCATCTGAGTTGGCTTCAAGGAGGATACTTCCTCACTACTGCAGGTTGCTAGTCCAAGGCACTGTTTGCGTTAGCTAGCAATGGCAAGGCATTTCGTCACCAGGTGATCCGGAGTTTCCTTCTGTTCCCCGCAGAATCTGCACTCGTCATCCTCTGCTAGACCTAATCTCATTAGATGCTTCTTGAGGCGACAGTGTCCTGTAAGAAATCCAGTGAGTAGGTGTAGCTTGTTCTTGCTGAGATCCAAATACCTTTTGGATCTTGCAGTATCAAAGTTTTTTAGAAACTTTTTGGAATGATCCAATCCAGGGGTATCCCGCAAGAGTGTTTCTCTTACGGTTTTTTCCTTCTCCAGAAACTTCTTCTTGTAGGTGCTTTTATCTGTGCCACAGAAGGGTTCTGGGCCAGTAAATGGAGTTTGTGATCCTTTCCTGGCAAGTGTGTTGGCCTCCTCGTTGCCTTTGATTCCCGAGTGGCCGGTAACCCAGACCCTGTTGTTCTAGCCTAGCTCATTGAGCTTCCTTCGGCACTCCCATACCATTTTAGAGTCAATGGTATGAGAGTTCAGTGCTTTAATTGCAGTTTGACTATCAGAATGTATTGCAATGTCACATTTCTGATAGTTTCTTTCAAGGTTCACCTCCACGCATCTCTCAATTGCAAGCAATTCTGCTTGAAAGACGCTTGGGCAGCGGCCTAGCGCAAGTGAGCATTTGGTGCGATTCCCAAACACTCCAGCGCCTGTCCCCGTCGTGGTCTTAGAACCATCAGTGTACCATTTAATGGTATTCTTTTTGAGAGCTTGGGTTGTGAGCCCCCTGTCCCAATCTTCTCTGCTACTTAGCACCGTGGTGAAAGTTCTCTCGATGCTAATTTTCTTTGTCATTACATCACTGGGAAGGTTTGCTGATGGGATGTGTTTGGACAGAGAAGGACCAAGCTCTCTGATTCCGAATTCCCACAATGTCTGAACCTTCCCTAGATAGTCTTAGAATAGCCTCCTGGGCCAATCTATCTATCACTAGATGGAGAGGTATGAGATCTGTGATGATCTCTAGTGCCCTGGTCGGGCAAGTTCTCATGGCTCCAGTGATACAGACACAGGCTAGTCTTTGTATTCTATAGAGGGTTTTCCTCGTATTGCTCTGACTTGCGTTGCCATGCCAGGCTATTGATCCATATGATATTATCGGTCTTACAATCATGACGTACATCCATCGCAGTATTTTTGGGTTACATCCCCAAGTCTTACCAGTCAGATTTCTGCACGCCATTAAGGCCTTTATTGCTTTGCTAGCAGTAGCCTCAATATGCTTGTTCCACAGAAGCTTGTTATCTAGTGTTAATCCCAGATATTTGACTTCAGCCTTCCAGCTTATTATGTCTCCACTTAAAGTGAGAGGATTCATAGCTGGAAGTTTCCTTTTCCTAGTAAATGGAATAATTGAGGTCTTGGATGGGTTTATACTAAGCCCCACTGACAAGCACCATTGCTCAATAGTTCTGAGGCCCTCCTGCAATAATTCGCATAGGGTGTTCGCGAATTTTCCTCGGACTATTAGGACTATGTCGTCGGCATAGCCTATACATGTGAAGCCAAGCTCCGTGAGTTTGTGGAGTAACTCGTCTACTACTAAGCTCCATAGGAGGCGAGATATTACTCCTCCTTGAGGTGTTCCACGAGTTGCTTTAACAGAGGTGGTATGATCACCTACTTGGGCCTCAGCTATTCTCGTCTTCAACATCTCATACATCCATTTGATAACGGTCTTGTTCACTCCTCGCCGTGTGAGTGCCTCCCTGATTGACACATGTGTGGTGTTGTCAAAAGCCCCAGATATGTCCAGGAAGGCACACATTGCGATTTCTTTATTGTTCAGAGAACTCTGAATGACCTCAGTTGGCTGATACAGCGCGGTTTCTGTTGAACGCCCCGCCCTGTATGCATGCTGACATTTATGAAGTGGTTTGTCCTTCAGAATCTCTGTTCTTATGTAGTTATCCACTACTTTCTCCATCGTTTTCAGTAAAAACGATGTTAAACAGATAGGTCGGAAAGATCGGGGATCAGTCCCATTTTTCTACCCTATTTTCGGTATGAAGATTACTTTGGCTCTTTGCCATATGCTAGGTATAAAGCCCCGTGCTAGGCAGCTTCTTGGATTCTTCAGAAGATGGGGAAGGAACTCCTCCATTCCTTTCTGTAGGAGTATTGGATATGCCATCTACTCCCGGCGATTTATAAGGTTGAAAGTTGTTGACTGCCCATTCCAACCTTTGTCTTGTGAATATCTTCTTAGCAATACTTCAATCTTCCTTGCGAGGATTCTTGGTTTGGATTGCTACGTCAATACTACTGAGGGGTTCACTTCCTGGGAAGTGTGTTTTGAGAAGTAGAGCAGATCGCTCCTCTTCTCCCTCAGTGTATGACCCGTCTGGCTTCTTGAGCGACATTAAGGGGCTGATTGCCCCTTTTGCCATGACTTTTTGCAATCTGGCTGCAGTAGGAGTCGAAGTAATCTTTTCACAAAAAGCTTGAAAGTGAAGCCTCTTGGCCTTCCTGATCTCCTTATTGTATTGTGTGAGCTTCTCGGTGTAACCCTGCCAATTATCGTCTCTTTTGGCCCTGTTGAAGAGCCGACGGACCTCTAATCTGAGGTTTGACAGGTTTTTGTTCCACCAAGGTGCTTCCTTGCTTGGTCGAGCTTTTGAGAGTGGGCAACTTGATTGGAATGCCTCCGTTATCGCCACACTGACCAGTTCGACCTCTTGATCCAGATCGCATTGTGGGTGTTTGACCCCATTACTTTCGATCTGTTCCAAGTTTTGCTTCAGAAGGGTCTTATATTTAGACCAGTCTGTATTTCTAGGGTTACGAGTTGGAGACAGTGAGGTTACTTCCCCCGCAATCCTAAACTCTATAATCCTATGATCGGAGAGAGAAGGTTCCTCCATCACTCTCCAATCAAATACGTTATTCCTGGCAGTAAGGCTGGCAATTGTTACGTCCAGGACCTCTTCTCTTGCTCTCATGACAAAAGTGGGGGTTGTTCCCACATTAAGGGTTTCTAGATTATTAGCTAAGAGATATTCAAGTAAGCACTCACCTCTAGGGTTGTTGTTCGTGCTTCCCCAAATAACATTGTGCGCATTGGCATCACAGCCTATGATGACTGGCAGTTGTCTGCTATTGCAGTATTGCACTAGCTCTTGAGCTTCGACTGGAGGTATTGCAGGATTGTCTCCAGCGAAATAAGCAGATGCAATAACTATTTCTCGGTTGATGCCCCCAGTGTACTAGAATTGGAACTAGGTTCCGAGTCATGAATTCTGAAACACATGTGTAATTAATGTTGTTTCTTATGATCACACAGGCACGAGGGGACTCCTGCCTCTGGTCATAGATCAATTTTGAGTCTTTGGATGCCAAACCTTTAATTTGGCCTGCTTTGCCTGTCCAGGGTTCCTGAATCAGTACAAAATCCAGTTGGGATTTCGCAAATAGCCTTGCAATCACTGCTGAAGCTCCCTTCGCGTGATGCAAGTTCACTTGCGCCACCTTGGCCTCTAATTCCCCCCCTCCTCTCTTTCCTCCTGTCCCTCATAAAGATCCATCGGGAGGGTAGTCTCCTTGGAGCTCGAGCGGGTATCTGGGTCTCGGGTTAAGGCCTCGACGCCCGCATGGGTTCGCCCTTCCCCCAGGACTGCAGAGAATTTCTCTGCCGCCCCGGCTTCTTTGGCAGAGCCAGCAGAGGCCTCGACCAGACCTGAGCTAGCAGTTTTATCCTGCACACCGGAGTCCGTAGATGTGGAGGGTATCTCCGCATCTTTTAGACCTCCCGCAGGATTATTTTTCTGTCCTAGCCCAGAGACAGACACACGTCCAAACCTAAAGTTTAAGACGCATCTTTCTGCCTTCAGGGCCTCTCCTGATTGGTGATCGATCCCAATCGTGAAGACAGTACCGGTTCCCTCCTTTTTGGAGTTGAGAACTTTCCAGGCTCCGGTACTGAGCCAGGTGTTCTGTACTTCGACGAGTCGAAGGATCTTCTCCGTCTCCATTTCGAAGCTTCTTGGGAAGTACACCGTTACAGTGACGGGTTTGGGGATGTTTTTCTCCTCCACCGCCACTAACTCGGGTCCTTCCCAAGACCTCAAGGCCGGCACTACTCCAATGAGCCAGTCCGCCGAATCCTGAGAACTGTAGTCCACCAGCATCATTCCACAGCGGAAATGTATACCGGTGAAGTGCATTCCCTTCCCCTCTCCACTGCACATCTCTTCCACTAGAATATCCTCCAGTGTTGAGAGCCGCTGTGGTTCAAGGATTACTCTAGGGTAATCCTTGGGTATGATACCCACACGAATAGCCTTTACGGCCTTGGCAGCTGCAGCGTATCCAGTGGCGTGCCCGGTTTTTGCTGCAGCTGTTTTCGGCTTTTTAGGCTGAGGCCGTTCCGGAGGAGTGATATGCTCCGCGCCTCTCTTTCCCATCCCTTTTCCCGTCGGTGTTACCTTTGGGGTCGGGACAGTAGGTGGTGTGGAGTGTTGAAGAGCCTGTTTTCTGGCCTCCTCAGGTGCAAGTCCCTGATGGAGGAGTCGCAGGTACTTCCGCACTCCTGCTCCACTGAGACCCTTTCTCAGTGGATCGCCTCTGCCGCCCGGCTGTCCGAGTTTTGGCAGGTCGAACAGCAGACGATTTCTTTGCCGTTTGGCATTTCCCTTTTTTACAGGGAGTCCGGATGAGGAGGTGGAGGCTTTCTCCATCTCTCCTCCGGTGAGTTAGGGTTGATGGGTCTTTTCCATATAGTTCCCACGAGTAGCTGGGGACAAATCGGTCCATTCCTGCAGAGCCCCGCATGCAGGAGTAAGGGGTTAATAAAATGGAGTTCCCCCTTGTGCTCCAAGGTCGAAACCAGTAGAGACCAGTCCTCTATCTGGCCATGCATCCATCGGCCTGGTTTCCCGCCTTGGATTTAGAATTTTTGATGAAGTTATTTCCTGTTGGTCCGGGCGGTTATGCCAAGACCCCCCCGCATCACTGGCCCGCGAGACATGACCACAGACGACCAGGATGCGTTGGTTTGACAGGGTGGTTTCGAGGTTAGCTCGAACGCACACCTGGCATCGTTGTACCTGAGTGCAATTCCCTTAGCCACGACACTACAGCTGGGACAGGTGAAGTTGGTCCGCGGCAGGGTATTCGTGGCTGCCAATTGAGTTTTTAGTCTCAATGAGCCTTATTTCCCCGCAGGCCCCTTTCTCATATAAAAGTCATCGTCAGAGGCTTCCTATCCGCCACCTGGAGACGCGCCGGGTTGGCACTTCACTCCTCCCAGATGCTGATTGACAACATCCGGACCGGAATTTGTGCCTTAACTCCTTAACCTTATTGTGACAGCAAATGACAGAATGTGAACGCAATTCTATTCTATCATAGAGATAACATATAACATACACCAGGCAAGTCGATCAAATTTGCGTACCCTCAATAGAAAGAAACAGAAAATAAGTCAAGATTATCTATTTCTTTTATTTTGAACACTCGTGATTGGTGGATTACTGTACCTATCTGTCATCCGTCATCCGCATCCGACTCAGCCGTCATCCAAACTCAAATAGAAATCCGAAGCAGTTACGTTTTTATAATTTGTAAATAGGGAAATAGTTGATAATTAAACGGTAAACAATATACTAATAATGAAAAAAAGAAAATTTGTCTCTTAGCGCAAGTTTTAAGTTCAAGTACTTCAGCTGCAGTAAACTAACTTAAATTCGAAATAAAGGATAGTGAATGAAAATCTGTTTTGTAAAACAGTTGGAAAGATGATTTAATGTTAAGATTAGTAAATTTAAACAATCCAATGTGAAGCATTTAAATCAACCCCAGTTTTATAAAACTATTCGCAGGTCTGTTCTTAAATCAACATCGGTTCGAACTGGCTTTTTAGTTTTCATTATTTGTTTAATAAATTTATATACCTACTTCATGTGAAAAACTTCTCACACAAAAAATATTAAAATATTCTTTATCATATAAATTATCTCAAAACCATGTTGAAATGTTTTTTGCGCTTATTAGGAGAATACATTGATTTAATAATAATCCTACCACGATTCAGTTTCAATCAGCCTTTAAAATGTTACTTCTTAATTATGTGAATGTATTTAGTTCCTGTTTCTGCCAATAGACCTTTTTACGATCACAGACAGCAGCTTATATACCTTATACCTAGTACAAAACTGCATAGATATTCGCCTATAGGCCTAAAACATGAAAGTGAAAAATTAAACGACCTAAAATTTAGAATTAGAATGTACTATAATAAATTACCTATTTTTAGAAGACAATAAGAATTGAATTATGCGCAAATATAAACTCTTCCCTCTGTATGCGTCATGAAACAAAGACAGAAACGGGCACGATATTCTCTATCTCTTTTTATCTATGGACCACATCCACTAGGAATGCTGCATAGGACTTGCCTACTCTATGTTAAATATTATATCTCTATGGTTTGCATTGTTATTGTGACTGACATTTGTTAGTTGGGAGAGAAATACTGCTACCGTGTTGCCGTTTAGTTAGGGATACGTTAGTTATACGTTTGACGAATATTATTAATGCGTTAACAATGTACCATTTTGGAATAAAAGCGATGATTTTAAAGTAAAAAATGATTTTACTATCACGTTCTTTATTACATTATTTTTTTCACTTAAGTATTTATCCGACATTTATATATGACTTAGGTCTTTATAAACAGGTAAAATTTTAGCGCCGGCAACACTGTAGAGTCTTGAAAATAATAAATTGTGAAATCCGTCTACTTGGTTTTACATATATTGATAATATAAATATTACAGCCTTTTACGAGTTGAAAACGTTCTCAAATGATTACTTATCATTGTTAGATTGTATTATAGCAATATCTCATTAATTCAAAGCCATATTTTTAAATTAATCGGGAAAAACCATTACGTGACCTTGAAAATCCAACATTTTTCTGTAAATAATGCTACTGTAGACAGAAGTGAGAGATACCGCTCTCACCTCTGCAAACTACAGTTTGCATTGATACCTATTAACAGCAATATGAATTGATGCTAAGGATGACAAACAAGCTTTCGTGTCGGAATGTTTTGAAGTTGCAAGGCACATGCTTGAGATTTACACAACATTTGAGGCTGAAGTAAAACTTCATTTGGACAATAAGGGAAGTTTATCAATAACCGAATTACATAACGGCAAGCAGACATAGATGAAATTATTGGCGCTTGTAAGGCCGAAAATAAAACTTTATTGTGCAGAGATCTTAAATATATCAATTTCCAGAAGAACCTAGCTTTTTCATAGTGGTAAGTATAACTATGTGGGTCTTAAAAATATTTATGAGAAAATAAAATAGGGATTGATGGATTCACTCAGAAAGTTATGTTTGAATGTGCCGCCAGAGTTGGGTTGCCATGTAATTTTACCACAGAATGACTAGGATGCAGACCGATTATTTGAGTAAACATATTATAGATAAGAGCTTGCGCATATTGAATATTTGAGAAAAAACTTTAATTTTAATTCTTATTTAATTAAGACTTATGATACTGAATACCTTTCAATTTCCTGAAGTTATTAAAATACCATTCAAGATAGAAACTTTACCCTAATAAACTACGAGTATTTCAATATAAACAATATATTGTAAGAACGAAACATAGGATATAAAAATATTAGTAGTATGTATATAAATAAATTCAACATTCTTTATTTTCTGGTAATTACAACACCTCAATATTACACAACAAATGTCTAAGATAAAAGTACAATTCTTGAAATAATTAAAAGTAAAACACAATCTCCGTGATTGTCCTGTTCACCACCAAGCAAGAATAAACCACCATATACTTGAAACACTGAAGAAAATTTTAAGTATTTGAAGTCGTATTTAATATTGCAAGATTTTATAATTGTAATTGGTATCATGGATATAAATAAAATTAAGATTTTCTCTTTGCTAGTAGTCATAACATCAACTTAATATTAAAAGAATGGCATAGTGAAGTACGAGCGTTTCAAATTTATATTGTGAAGTATTTCCAAATTATATTTATTCTATTTTCATAAACAATAAATATAAATAGAATATTCTTTTTTTCTTTTTTGATAGGTAATTACAACATCACCTTAATATTATTATTCAAGCAATACGTTTTTCAAAAGTGCAATTCTGATAACAGCTGTTTTACTGAAGAATGTTTTTGAAGTCTCTGACCGACATCGCTAGACGTACGTGAGGTACAAAAATCGGTTGTGTGGGCTTTTTTAGTGCTGTTATTTGTATATACGTTTATAGTGCCGTATACCTGACGTTAAATTTGCTAATACAAAAACTTTAGTGATACTCAAGTTATACAAACTTTACAATCGTGATTATTCTGTGCTAAATTTATATTAATGACAACCTAACTCTGGCGGTACATCCAAATATAACTTCATAGGGCGAATATATATATATATATATATATATATATATATATATATATATATATATATATATATATATATATATATATACTTCGATTAGAAAAGGTATAAAACGGCTTCTGCAGTCTTGTATGTGAAACTCTTTTTTCTAGTCTAGCTTTCGAATCTTTATTGATTCTTCATCAGGATTACTTAAATTATACAAATTATGAAATTACAATGTAAACATGAAAAATATATGGTACTTACGAATTTGAGATTTAATTAAACATTAAATATTTTGGAATAGAAGTTATCATCAGTAACAATAATCGTACGTATCACTATAACAATGTTTAAAATAAAAAATGTAAATAAATTTAGACTAGAAAACCTTTGAAAATTTAAATTGTAATACTGAAATTTTGACATAATATTAAGTTGACAAATTTATTTTATTGAAATCTAAATAGTCATGAAACAGATTCATACAAGGTATTAATAATAATTTATATATTATTTTGATGAAATTGCAGTAAATAGGTACTTATACATTATACTCAAGCCATCAATGTCTTTTTTTGAATTTAATGTATTAGGTTCTTTTGCTATATGATACATTTCAAGAAATAATCTTTTCATAAGATTATCTAAGATTCGTCAAAATTAATTTCGTGTTTGGATTCTACTGCATGTTTTGCTAAAGTACAAGTGGATTTTTTTAGCCTTATATCACTTTTGTGTGATGTAATACGGTCTTTCAAGCATCTACTTGTTTCTCCTAAGTATATATTTTTTATTACAACTGCTACAAGGTATACTATAAATTACATTAGATTTATTTAATATGTGATCTTTATCTTTCAATTTTGAAAACAATGATTTGATTGTTATGTTTCTAAAAGCTAGTTTAATATCAGTATACTTAGAAAGTGTATTTTTTATTTTATGACTGCTTATATGTATAAAAGGCACAGAAAAATATTTGATGAATTGATTATCAGTATTATTATTATGTTCTATAGATGTTCTATTAAGGAGTAAAGACTTGAGTAAATTTCGTGGATATCCGCAAATTATGAATTTATCATATAGAATTTGTAAATTTTGTTCTTTATTACAAGAATGAGACGTTCTTATTACTCTGTTTTTCATTCCTAGTATCAAGTTGGTTTTTTGTTTTGCCGGATGATAAGATTGATAATGAAGAAATCTACCCGAAGAACCAGATTTAAATTGCCAGGAAGTAATTATAGAATTGTCATTTCTTCGTATAACTCGAGTATCTAGGAAAGGAACACTTCGGTCGTCGTCTTCTTCTTCTATTGTGAATTTTAGAAGGTAATCATAACTATTGAATACATTTAACAATTGTTCTTTACTATTTTCAGGAATACTGAGAATCAAATCATCAACATATTTAAAAAAAAAATGGTGTATGGAAATCTAATTTAGCAATACAGTCTATAATAAGATCATCCATGACATATTGTGATATAATAGGAGAAACAGGACTACCCATTGGCATACCACGTATCTGTTTATATATCACATTAGAGTATGAAAATAATGTTAAATCAAAAAGAAAGTTTATCAATTCTAGGAATCTTGTTTGTGACATTTTGCAATGTAGTTTTATGTGATACCTATGTTTTTTTATACTTTCAGATACAAGTTTTCGTGATATGTTATTAAACAGTGCTTCAACATCAAGACTAACCAATACATAACCCAATGGTAGTTTCATTTGATTATTGTTTTCACAAAAATGAAAAGAATCTTTGATGAAAAAGTCATTATCCGGATTATATGCATTGGTTAGAATATTCGTAATTAGTTGAGCTATACCCCTGTTAGAACTGTAAACACCTGAAATAATAGGTCGTAATTGTAGAATCGAATAGAAAGACCATAGAATTTATTGACAGTACAATTGTAATAAATAATAAATAAAATAAATAAATAAATTCTATGATCTTCATAAACCGATTCTACAATTACGACCTATTATTTCAGGTGTTTGCAGTCCTAACAGGGGTATAGCTCAACTAATTACTAATATTCTAACCAATGCATATAATCCGGATAATGACTTTTTCATCAAAGATTCTTTTCATTTTTGTGAAAACATTCATGAAATGAGACTACTGTTTAATAACATATCACGAAAACTTGTATCTGAAAGTATAAAAAACATTGGTATCACATAAAACTACATTGCAAAATGTCACAAACAAGATTTCTAAAATTGATAAACTTTCTTTTTGATTCAACAGTATTTTCATACTCTAATGTGATATATAAACAGACGTGGTATGCCAATGGGTAGTCCTGTTTCTCCTATTATATCACAATATGTCATGGATGATCTTATTATAGACTGTATTGCTAAATAAGATTTCCATACACCATTTTTTTTTAAATATGTTGATGATTTGATTCTCAGTATTCCTGAAAATAGTAAAGAACAATTGTTAAATGTATTCAATAGTTAAAATTCTAAAATTCACAATAGAAGAAGAAGACGACGACCGAAGTGTTCCTTTCTTAGATACTCGAGTTATACGAAGAAATGACAATTCTATAATTACTTCCTGGCAATTTAAATCTGGTTCTTCGGGTAGATTTCTTCATTATCAATCTTATCATCCGGCAAAACAAAAAACCAACTTGATACTAGGAATGAAAAACAGAGTAATAAGAACGTCTCATTCTTGTAATAAAGAACAAAATTTAAAAATTCTATATGATAAATTCATAATTTACGGATATCCACGAAATTTACTCAAGTCTTTACTCCTTAATAGAACATCTATAGAACATAATAATAATACTGATAATCAATTCATCAAATATTTTTCTGTGCCTTTTATACATATAAGCAGTCATAAAATAAAAAATACTCTTTCTAAGTATACTGATATTAAACTAGCTTTTAGAAACATATTAACAAAAAAATCATTGTTTTCAAAATTGAAAGATAAAGATCACATATTAAATAACTCTAATATAATTTATAGTATACCTTGTAGCAGTTGTAATAAAAAATATATAGGAGAAACAAGTAGATGCTTGAAAGACCGTATTACATCACACAAAAGTGATATAAGGCTAAAAAAATCCACTTGTACTTTAGCAAAACATGCAGTAGAGTCCAAACACGAAATTAATTTTGACGAATCTTAGATAAGGAAATAAATCTTATGAAAAGATTATTTCTTGAAATACCTTGTTTGAATCTGTTTCATGACTATTTAGATTTCAATCAAAAAAATTTGTCAACTCAATATTATGTCAAAATTTCAGTATTTACAATTTAAATTTTCAAAGGTTTTCTAGTCTCTAAATTTATTTACATTTTTTATTTTAAACATTGTTATAGTGATACGTACGATTATTGTTACTGATGATAACTTCTATTCCAAAATATTTAATGTTTAATTAAATCTCAAATTCGTAAGTACCATATATTTTTCATGTTTATATTGTAATTTCATAATTTGTATAATTTAAGTAATCCTGATGAAGAATCAATAAAGATTCGAAAGCTAGACTAGAAAAAAGAGTTACTCTTATTTCCACATACAAGACTGCAGAAGCCGTTTTATACCTTTTCTAATCGAAGTATATGCTAGGCAGTCGTTAATAAATTTAAAAAAAACAATTCTCACAGTTCTTTTTAATAGTGCAACCGGTTTCAATGCATCAATGCATCATCATCAGGCAGCAAGGCTACGATTTTTATTTAATTTAAATGTAATATCTTATTTGGAATTTGAGGCCTGCAGGGAAATAAGGGGGCTCGTTGTGCCTAAAAACTCAACTGGCAGCCTCAATACAATACCCTGCCGCGGACCAACTTCACCTGTCCCAGCTGTAGTGTCGTGGCTAAGGGATTGCACACAGGTAGTACGATGCCAGGTGAGTTCTTGAGACCACCTGTTAAACCAACGCCTGGCTGTCTGTGGTCATGTCTCGCGGGCCAGTGCGGGGGGGGTCTTGGCTTGACCGCCTGGACCAAGAGGAAATAACCTCGTCAAAAATTCTAAATCCAAAGTGGGAAACCAGGCTAAGGATGCATGGCTAGTTAGAGGACTAGTCCCTACAGGCTTCAACCTTGGAGTACCGGGGGGAACTCCATTGTAACAAACCCCTTACTTCTGCATGCGGGGCTCTGCAGAAGCGGACCGACGTGACCCTTGCTACTCGTGGGACCAGTTATGGACAAAGAAGCGAAAAGAAAACCCACCGGAGGAGAGGAGGAGAAAGCCTCCACCTCTTCATCCGGGCCCCTTGAAAAAGGGAAAAACAAAAATCGCCTGCCATTCGAGCTGCCCAAATTAGGACAGCCCGGCGGTAGAGACGATCCACTGAGAAAGGGCCTCAGTGGAGCAGGAGTGCGGAAGTACCTGCGACTCCTCCATCAGGGCCTTGCACCTGAGGAGGCCAGAAAACAGGCTCTTCAGCACCCCATCAAACCAATCCACCCAACCCCGGGAGTAACTCCGACGGGTAAGGGGAAAGGCAAGAGAGGTCCGGAGCACATCACACCTCCGGAACGGCCTCACTCAAAGAAGCCGAAGACAGCTGCGGCAAAAACCGGGCAAGCCACTGGATTTGCAGCAGCAGTCAAGGCAGAGAAGGCGACCAGGGTAGGAATATTACCCAAGGAATACCCGAAGGTTATCCTGGGAGCCGAGCGGCTCTCCTCACTAGAGGATATGCTAGTGGAAGAGATGTGCCGCAGCGAGGAGAGGGGGATCCACTTCACCGGCATTCATTTCCGCTGTGGAATGATGCTGGTAGACTGTGGATCCCAGAAATCGGCGGACTGGCTCATGAAGTCAGTGCCGACACTAAGTTTTTGGGAAGGACCCGAGTTGGTGGCGTTGGGAGAAAATGACATCCCTAAACCCGTCACCATAACCGTGTTCTTCCCACGAAGCCTCGACATGGAGACGGAGAAAATCCTCCGACTCGTCGAGGTTCAGAACTCTAACCTCAGCACTGGAGCTTGGAAAGTTCTAAGCTCCAAGAAAGAGGGAAGTGGCAAGGTTCTCACGATTGGGATTGACCACCAATCGGGAGAAGCCCTGAAAGCAGGGGGGTGCTTAATGAACTTTTGGTTCGGGCACATTCCTGTCTCAGGGCTAGGCAAGAAACCAAACCCAGTGGTGGTTTCCAGAGATGCGGAGATACCCTCCACATCCCGGAAATCTGGGGAGCAGGGAGCTCCAGTTGACTCGGGTCGAACTGGGGCTCCGACCGACTCCAAGGAGACAACCGGGGGGACGGAGAATACCTCTGCACCCCTGGAGGTTGAGGGCCAAACCCAAGAAACTTCCTCGAATTCCGGAAAGGACACCTCCCGTATGGAATTCGAGGAAGGACAGGAAGAGAGAAGGCAGGGGGATTTATAGAGGCTGGACTACCCAGCCCATCCACCCCACACAAATAACCCTTCATCTTCACGAAGGCAGCGCAGGTGAACCTGCATCACGCGAAGGGAGCTTCAGCAGTGATTGCAAGGTTATTCGCAAAGCTAAAACTGGATATTGTACTGATCCAGGAACCCTGGATCGACAAAGTAGGCCAAATCAGAGGTTTGGCCTGTAAAGACTCAATATTGATTTATGACCAGAGGCAAGTATCCTCACGTGCCTGTGTGCTCATAAGAAACAATATTAAATATATTTGTGTTTCAGAATACATGACTCGGGATCTAACTCCAATAATGGTACACCTCAATATTGGGGGCATCGACCGAGACATTGTCATAGCATCCGCTTACTTCGCTGGAGATGGGCCAACAATACCGCCAGCAGAAGTGCAGGAGCTGGTACAATACTGTAACAGCAGACAACTGCCAGTCATAATAGGCTGTGACGCCAATGCGCATAACGTTATTTGGGGAAGCACGAACAACAATTCCAGTGGGGAGTGCTTACTTGAATATCTCTTAGCTAATAACCTCGAGACCCTCAATGTGGGGACAACTCCCACTTTTGTCACGAGAGCAAGAGAAGAAGTCCTGGATGTAACAATTGCTAATGTTGCTGCGAGGAAAAATGTTATAGGTTGGAAAGTGATGAACGAACCATCACTTTCAGACCATAGGATTATCGAATTCAGGATAACGGGGGAGGTTACCTCGTCGACCTCAAGCAGAAATCCTAGAAATACGGATTGGTCTATCTATAAGATCCATCTGAAGCAAAACTTGGAACAGATCGACAAGAATGGGGCAAAACACCCGCACTACGATCTGGAACAAAAAGTCGAACAGGTTAGTGCGGCAATAACTGAGGCTTTTCTCTTAAGTTGTCCACTCTCGAAAGTTCGAACAAGTAAGGAAGCACCTTGGTGGAACAAGAACCTGTCAAACCTCAGGCTAGAGGTCTGTCGGCTCTTTAATAGGGCCAAAAGAGATGGTAATTGGCAGGGGTACACTGAGAAGCTTACTCAGTACAATAAGGAGATCAGGAAGGCCAAAAGGCTTAATTTTCAAGCCTTTTGTGAAAAGATCACTTCCACTCCTACAGCAGCCAGACTTCAAAAAGTCATGGCAAAGGGGGGAATAATTCCCACAATGTTGCTTAAAAAGCCAGACGGGTCATACACTGAGGGAGAAGAGGAACGATCCACTCTCCTCCTCAAAACACACTTCCCAGGTAGTGAAGCCTCAATCAGTATGGACATAGCAACTCAAATCAAGAATCCTCGCAGGGAAGATTGGGATATTGCTAAGAAAATATTTACAAAGCAACGGTTGGAATGGGCAATAAACACCTTTCAACCGTATAAATCACCAGGAGTAGATGGAATTTCCCCAGTACTCCTGCAGAAAGGAATGGAGGAGATTCTTCCCCATCTTCTGAGGATATCAAGAAGCTGTTTAGCACTGGGTCATATACCTAAAATTTGGAGAAGGGCAAAGGTAACCTTCATACCAAAAATAGGTAAAAAAGATGCGACAGATCCTCGATCTTTCAGACCCATCTGCTTAACATCGTTTCTATTGAAAATAATGGAGAAAGTAGTGGATAACCACATAAGAACGGAGTATCTGGAGAATAAACCACTTCACAAATGTCAGCATACTTACAGGGCGGGCAGATCAACAGAGACGGCCCTGTATCAGCTGACCGAAGTCATCCAGAGCACTCTGAATAACAAAGAAATCGCCATGTGTGCCTTCCTAGACATATCTGGGGCCTTTGACAACACAACTCACGTGTCGGTCGAAGAGGCACTCAAAAGGCGAGGGGTGAACAAAACCATTATTAAATGGATGTATGAGATGTTAAAGACGAGAATAGCTGAGACGCAGGTGGGCAATCAAACCACCTCCGTTAAGGCCACTCGCGGAACACCTCAAGGAGGAGTAATATCTCCCCTTTTATGGAGTCTAGTAGTGGATGAACTACTCCACAGGCTTACGGAGCTTGGCTTCGAATGTATAGGCTATGCAGATGACATAGTCCTAATAGTTAGAGGTAAATTCTGGAATACCTTATGCGACTTGATGCAAGAGGGCCTCAAAACTATTGAACAGTGGTGCTTGTCAGTAGGACTAAATATCAACCCAACCAAGACCACAGTAATTCCATTTACCAGGAAAAGGAAACTTCCAACTACGAAATATCTCTCTTTACAGGGAGACATCATAGGATGGAAGTCTGAAGTTAAATATCTGGGAGTAACCCTAGATAGCAAACTTCTGTGGAACAAACACTTCGAGATTACTGCCAATAAAGCAACAAAGGCCTTGATGGCGTGCAGAAGACTCGCTGGTAGGACTTGGGGTTGTAACCCAAAAATACTGCGATGGATGTACGTCATGATTGTGAGGCCTATAATAACTTATGGAGCAATAGTTTGGCATGTCAAGGCAAGGCAAACCTATACGAGGAATGCCCTCGATGGATTACAAAGGCTTGCCTGTGTCTGTATCACTGGAGCTATGAGAACGTGCCCAACTAGAGCACTGGAGATCATTACAGATCTCACACCTCTACATCTGGTGATAGATAGAGTAGCCCATGAGGCCATTCTAAGACTATCCAGGGAAGGTACTGGCCATGAGGGAATCAGGAATCAGAGAGCCTGGTCCTCTCTGACGAAATATATCCTGTCAGCGAACCTTCCCAGTGACGAGATGATAAAGAAAACTAGCATCGAGAAAACGTTCACCACGATGCTAAGTAGAAAAGAAGATTGGGAAAGGGAGTCTACATCCCAAGCCCTTAAGAAAAATACCATCAAATGGTACACAGATGGTTCTAAAACCACGACGGGGACTGGCGCTGGAGTATTCGGGCCTGGCACCAAATGCTCACTACCGTTAGGCCGCTGTCCAAGCATCTTTCAGGCAGAAATACTTGCAATCGAAAGATGTGTGGAAATGAACCTAGAAAGAAACTATCAGAAATGTGATATAGCCATACACTCTGATAGTCAGGCTGCGATTAAAGCACTGAGCTCCCATATCATCGATTCTAAGATAGTATGGGAGTGCCGAAGAAAACTCAACAAAATCGGCAAGAATAACAAGGTCTATCTAATCTGGGTTCCCGGCCACTCCGGAATCAAAGGAAATGAAGAGGCCAACACACTTGCCAAAAAAGGAGCACAAGCTCCTTTTATTGGCCCAGAACCTTTCTGTGGCACAGGTAAATGTACCTACAAGAAAGAGTTCCAAGAGAAGGAAGAAACCGAAAGAGAAAACCTCTGGCGGAATCTCCCTGGGCTGGATCATTCCGAAAAGTTTCTTGGAAACTTTGACACTGCGAGATCTAAGAAACATCTGGATCTTAGCAAGAATATGCTACACCTGCTCACTAGATTCCTTACAGGACATTGCCGCCTCAGGAAGCACCTGTCGAGATTGGGTCTAGCAGAAAATGACGAGTGCAGATTCTGCGGGGAAGAGGAGGAAACTCCGGATCACCTGGTGACGGAATGCCTCGCAATAGCCAGCAAACGCATAAAATGCTTTGGACAAGAAACTGTCAGTAGTGAGGAAGTAATCCGCTTGAAGCCATCCCAGATACTGGAGTTCATTAGAACTCTGGAACTGGAGGGCGAGCTGTAGACATCGAAATAGCGAGAACAGCTCTGACGGGGGGCACAATAGACCTAAAGGTCGCAGTGCATTGAAACCCCCTTTCAATCTACAATCTACAATCTATTTGGAATTTAAAAATGTATGTGAGTGGATTACATAAAAAATAAGAATAAAAAATTAAACAAACAATACTTACAATAATCAACACGTAGTTGAGTACACAAAAACCAAACAACAATACGACAAATTCACTGTTAAAAACATTAAATATAGATAAAATAATAAGTTAAAGGATAAAATAGCATAAATAAATCTTAAAGACTACTCTATCAGTAGTCTTTAAGATTTACATATATATATATATATATATATATATATATATATATATATATATATATAATTAAAGAGATCTATTAGTTCATTATTGAATGAGATATATATAATATAAAAATAAAATGAAGCTCTACACCTTTATGCCTTTGTTTAATCGGACACAACCACCCACTAGAAGCGGATCACGTGATTTCAAGCTTGTTAGCTTTCATCAGCGCCACATAAGTGGAAGCTGTATCCAACTAAACAAAAGCAACTGGAAGTAGTCAAAAACTTTGAGACATTATCTACCAGTGGGACACAATTTGCGCCACCTAGGTATTGACAGCAAAATTACGTTTAACGTAAGTATGTATAATAATTAAAGAGATCTATTAGTTCATTAATGAATGAGATATATATAATATAAAAATAAAATGAAGCTCTACACCTTTATGCCTTTGTTTAATCGAACACATCCACCCACTAGAAGCGGATCACGTGATTTCAAGCTTGTTAGCTTTCATCAGCGCCACATAAGTGGAAGCTGTATCCAACTAAACAAAAGCAACTGGAAGTAGTCAAAAACTTTGAGACATTATCTACCAGTGGGACACAATTCGCGCCACCTAGGTATTGAGAGCAAAATTACGTTTAACGTAAGTATGTATAATAATTAAAGAGATCTATTAGTTCATTAATGAATGAGATATATATAATATAAAAATAAAATGAAGCTCTACACCTTTATGCCTTTGTTTAATCGGACACAACCACCCACTAGAAGCGGATCACGTGATTTCAAGCCTGTTAGCTTTTATCAGCGCCACATAAATGGAAGCTGTATCCAACTAAACAGACGTTTCGCTTTGGGCTCCAAGCTTCATCAGTTAAAAAACATATTACTTAAACACATATATGAACTAGTTTATGTTAACCATAATTGAGATTTTTTATTCTCTGCGGAAATCAATCATTTTACTTTTTTTATCAGGTTTTGAAAAATAAAACCTGATAAAAAAAGAAAAATGATTGATTTCCGCTTCTAGTGGGTGGTTGTATCTGACTAAATAAAAGCATAAAGGTGTAGAGCATCTCCATAATTTTATATTATATACTCTTTCATTTATGAAATAATAGATACCTTCAAATTATAAAGATCTAAAGTCTAGTTTTTTGGCTTTCCAATTGGCAATAATGTATTTATTCTATAGATATAAATACAATAAAATATTCTTACTTTGCACATTCGGCTATTTTAGCAACTTAACCATATATCTAGTTGTTTCAGTCTTCTCTCTATCTCTCTTTAAGGTTACTGGTTCTTGCTAAATTTTGGACCAATTGTCTAAATCGAATTAAAATAACTGGATTAGAATGAATATTAATTACCCATAACATAAGCATATCCCAAAAATAATTATGACTTACGACATTTGTCAGTTATATTATGACTTATGGCATTTATCACTTCTAGTTGGGAGAAAGATGTATTTAATTTTTCTTTGTTTAATTTAGAGTATACATTTGACGAATATTATTAATGTGTTGAGAATGTACCAATTTCGAATAAAAGCGAAGTTGTTTGCATGTTTTTTGACCGACTTCAAAAAAAGGAGAAGGCATACAATTCGATTGTATGTTTGCTTTTTTTATGGCTGTTCGCGCCTTTTGCATAATAAACGTACTCCGATTTTTGTTTCATTTGAAAGAGGAGAGTTAAGAAATGGTCGCATATTAAGAAAAATCAAATCTAAAATCTCCTACCTCCAAAAACCGCCCCAAAGGGGATGGAGGGTGCAATTTTTAACGGAAATTGAAAATCCGAGACGGCAGAATTAATGAAAATTCCATATCCGGAAATGTTTAAATTGGACATTTTTCAAAATAATCATAGGTTTCTGCGCTACAGTATGTGTTTCAGCTATGTGGAAGGGGCAAATTATTCTAAAAATCAATTCGGGATTTGAAAATTAGAAAACGGAACAAAATCCGGAAAAGTTTAAATGGATTTTTTTTTCAAAAAAATTACGGTTTCCGAGTTTCGTAATGGTAAAGTCTGAAATATGTGCCGTTGTAGTTTGTTGTTGTAGGCACCAACTCCAAAAGAACCAGCACCAATAGAATTAATATTATTTTGTATTTTTCATTGCAACAATTAATAAAGTCGGTCCAATTTTTTGTAAAAAATATTTATTTAAATAACAAATTTTATAAACATGTTCATTACAGGTTATCTCTGTTCATTATTACATTGTTGCTTTCACTTAGGCATTTACCCGACATTTATAAATAGTTAAAATTTCTGCACCGGCAACACTGTAGAGTCTGGAAAAAATAAATCTTTAAGTACGTGTATTTGGTTTTACATATAGGTATTGATAATGTAAATGTTACAGCCTTTTGCGAGTTGAAAACATTTTCAAATGATTACTTATCATTGTAGAATTGTATTATATACACTATCTCGCCTTGTTTTTGAATAAGTAAGGAAAAACCATTACGTGACCTTGAAAATCGGATTTTTTTCTATCAATAGTAATTCTTCTGTAGGCAAAAGTGCGAGGTTTCGCAAGATACCACTCTTACCTCTTCAAACTACAGTTCGCATTGATTTAATCTCTGTTTTAATTAAAACAGGATGCTGTTTGCGGCTTTAAGTTTTTAATTACCAATTATGTTGTATTATGTTTAGCATATCATCTAATAAAGTCGATGCAACTTTATTAAGAAAATATTTATAAAAAAATAATAATAATAAATATATAAACATAACATTCATTTACCTGAGGTATAAAGTATTATTTTTTAAATGATTCAAAGATATATTTTTCTCATTCTTATCTGCCTTTTCTATTTAATAATAAACCGCATCAACTATTTGCTTATTAGCGGTGGCTATAGTTTTTTATCATCTGTGGAAAAAACATCAGGTTATGGGCTCAGGGCTCCTTGAAAGGCGAACAATTCATTTTTTGCTGAGGTTCAGTAACCACGCCTGAAAATGGGGACTCGAGCAATGGATCGACAGGATCCCAAGTTTTGGTGCAACCGAGTGGTTTGGGTATATTACCGACCATTCAAAAGTTGGTTGGCAGAAGTATAATAACTACGGTACCTGGAAACTTGGTATGGAAATGTTCCTAGTAGCTGAAGAATTATGGACTGTAGTTCAAGGAGATAAAACAGATCCTAGGGAATATTCGAAAGCAAAATCGAAAATATGTCTGATGATAGACGAATCGCTTTATCCAATAGTCCAGAGTTGCAAATCATCGAAAGAAGTATGGGAAAAATTAAAAAATAATTATGAAGATAAAGGTATGTTCAGAAGATTGAGTTTGAAAGGCGAATATTTCGAATTAAAAAAGATGGATATTCATCAGTGGAAGAATATTTGAATGAAATATTGTCAATCACAAAAAGTTAGATGCCAAAGGTGCTGGTATAGAAGATGAATTCATTGGTATTATCATGTTGAATAGCTTAGGAGAAGAATAAGATCCAATAATTATGGCCATGGAAAGTTCTAGTGCCAAAATCACCAGTGATAATGTTCGAACGATCTTGATTCAACAAGAATCTAGATAGAGCTATCAATCTGTAGAAAATGTCATGCTTTCAAAGAAAAGAAAAGTACGAATGCTATTTGTTTCCGTTGTAACAAGGTGGGACACAAGTCTTTTCAGTGCTATAAAAATAAGCAGATGAAAGAAAAAAGCGAAAAAGTAGAAAAGAGCCAGAACAAACAACAGAAGAAATTTCCAATATTATATGCGATTTTAGCAACTACCTACTGTCACAGACACAGAATGGATTAATTCTGGAGCGTTTTCACACATGACGATGAGAAGAGATTGGTTGGAGAACTGGAGGAGTCAAACGCAAGAAATAACTGAAGGTAGTGCAGATGTCACGATAAAAATTGATTCCCAGAAAGTAGCCATTGGAAATGTCATGTACGATCCTGGACTCTCTGCAAATCCGCTTTCAGAGAGTAAATTGATAGAAAAGGGACTTGTCGTAGTAGGAAGTCTGCAGAATTTTATAAAAAAATTATTGTGCGATAAAGGGTGGTGTACTAATATTGGTTCTGTGCAATTTGGAATATTCAAATTGAATCAGTCAACCTCATTGCATAGAAGCACACAAAAAGTCAATATGGCAACTTCGTCAAAAACATATCATAGATTATGGCATCGAAGACTTGGACATCTGCGTAGAAAATCAATGAAATTATTTCAGAAGGTATAATAGCAACTGGTATCGAATTCAGTGATACGGAAGATGATATACAGTGTATTTCCTGTGTCAAAGGCAAGAAACCTAGATATGTTTTCGCGTCATCAGGAAAAAGGTCAGCGGAGAAACTTGAACATTTGCATTCAGATGTCTCCGGACCAATGAGTGAGAAAAGATATGTCTTAACTTTTACTGATGATTTAACGATAAAAACGTTCGTTTACCTACTTTGTACAAAGATGAAGTTAAACAAATTTAAAGAATTCAATAATTTGGCAAACAGGGCAGAAAATCAAGGTGCTTCGAACAGACAATGGCTGAGACTTTATGAATAAAAACATGAAAAAGTATCTTTCTGATTATGACATTATTCACCAAACAACAGTGCCCACTCCTCATCAGAACGGTGTAGCGGAAAGAATTAATAGGACTCTTGTAGAAAAAGCAAGAAATATGCTGCATGATGCTGGCCTGTCAAAAAGATATTGGGGAGAAGCGATAAATACAGCAATTTATTTAAAAAATCTTTCACCTACAAAAGCAGTTGCAGACATTACTCCGGAAGAGGCCTGAACCGGAAGAAAAAGTTGATTTTTCAAATTTGAGAGTTTTTGGATATCAAGCTCTAGCTCGAGTAGCAGATGAGAAACGTAAGAAGTGGAATACAAAAGCTGAAGACTATTTTTTTTATAGGATGTTGTGAAAATACCAAGGGTTTTAGACTCATCAATAAGAAATATCCGACAAACATCATAATTTCCAGAGATGTTGTGTTCATAAAAGAAGGAAATGAAGAACAGATTGAGTAAATATACACTATTTTGAAGAAACTGGAGATTCTCATATTTGAAGGTCGAAAAGAACTCAACAACCAAGAAAATGGTCTATAGATGTGTATTTATACTATAGGCAATGTACTAATATGGACGAACCGATAACAATCAACGACACTCTCTCAGGTCTTTCAAGAAATGAATGGTACGAAGCAATGCAAAAAGAATATGAATCTTTGATTCATATCAAGACATGGATATTGGTAGATAGACCAGAAAGCAAGAAAATAATAAAAAATAAATGGGTCTTCAAAATGGAACGAGGAATAGAAGGAGAAGTCACTTACAAGGCAAGACTAGTAGCGAAGGGATAAACACAAGAATATGGTGTGGACTACAAGGAGACTTTCTCTTCAGACATTCGTCTATAAGAATTCTATTTGCAATTGCTGCTGAGAACGATTTAGATAATAATAATAATAATACATTCATTTGCCTGTTTACTGAATTCAATCAGTATAGAAGTCGTCACAAAATTACAACACAACAACTATCATAAATTAATCATAAATTTATCTAAACTATATAAACATTCATTTGCTAATAAGTCTTATAATTTTCTACCAAAAATTATAAACGTTTCTTCTTCTCTTATAACATAAGGTAACTTAATAAATAGTCTTAATCCTAAACAATTCAGCGTATCACATGACACTTTAACCCTAGAAAACGGTCCATAATATTTATTTTTTTGTCTAGTATTTACGTTGTGATATTCCGTAATACGTATAAAACTATTTTTGTTTTTAAAAATATAAATGCACATATCAACTACAAATAATGACACAACAGTTCATTTTTTTAAATATTCTCGACAAGATGTTTTTTTCGAGATTCCAAATATAGAACGGATTATTCTCTTTTGTGCCAACAGTACATCAGTGACCAGGGAGGAATTCCCCCATAAACAAACACCATAACTCAGTCTGGAATCGATCTGGGCATAATATATACTTAAAAGCTGATTTTGATTCAAAATTGATCTCAGATTAATAAACAAATAAGTTAAAATGCTAAGCCTCGACACTAGTGAACGACAGTAAACCTTCCAGTTCAAATGACAATCAACGTAAACTCCCAAAAACTTCATATGCTCCGTATCATCAATTGGGGAACCATCCACACAAACATTAATTGGCTTACACTCCTTCTGCCTGTTATGAAAACGAATCATTTTTGTTTTTGAGGAGTTAAGGTAAAGTTGGTTGGAATTTTGTAGGTGTTACCACGACCGCTGCAGTTTTTGAGTTAATTCTTGAGGCATCTGTATAAATTTTATTGTATGTTTTATATTGATTCAATTCCTGGTGGTATATTTGTCTGAGTAGTTGCTTGGGCGTATCATGTTTGTTGCTTTTTGTTATTTCTGTATTTACTATAGGAGAGTGCATAATCCAGAGGAGAGTAATTGAGGTGTTGTCCATATATGTTCGAGGTATGGTGGACACGTTGATGTTTCGCATATGCTGTCGATATCTATAATTAAATAGTACTGACTACGGCTTGCTTCTTGGCGTTTCTGTGTATAACGAGGGATTGGTGTCCCGGTATAATGGGATTGGAGTTGATTCTGCATATTGAAGGCTCAATGTTTGTCTGCGTAAGCTCAAAGGAACTTCTCCTGCTTCGCAATAAAGACTGTTTACAGCGGTCGTTCTAAAGACACCTAGTATTAATCCTAGCGCTGAATTTTCGATAATATCGAATGATTTGGGAGTGGAAGTTTTTGTGGAATCATAAGCAATGCATCCATAGTCAATTTAACCTTCGGCACCACAGCGTTTATGAGATAAGTATTTAAGTAGTCTCAGACTTTTATGGCAAGATTGTGTCAAGTGCTGAATATGAGTTTTTCACGTTAACTTTTGGTCAAATTTGATTGGGCTTTGAAAAGACAGGTAGGTACAAATTTGTTGTGAAAAATAAATTTTGACTACTAAAAATTTAAAATCTTATATGTACCAACAATTGAAGTAATTGTTCGAAGAATCGATTGTGTTTAAATTCCATTTTGTTTTGAGTAAAGCCACGAGCAGAGCAGAAGCATTCCCGAATATAAAAAGTAATCATTATAAATAGGTTAACTTGTTAGTTTGTATGGAGGGGATAATCTCTGAAATTAATGACCCGATTCTGAGAATTAGTTCATAGATAGATATGCTAAATTATATTATATATGAATATTCTTTTTTATCAGAGCTTTTGCGGTTTTGTCCAGCAAGTCAAAAAAAATCGTGCTTATATAGTTTGATCAGTCACTTGCTCAGAAAATTAAATTAGAAAGAATGCTATTACCTATTCTAAGTCAATTATTTGACATTTATTAATGAATGAACCAGCAGTTTTATTTTCAAATGATTGACGTTGCCATTGCCATAGTCTCAGTTTACAGTCGCATATACTTTTCCTTCTCTTCCTTATCATTGACTTATTATCGATGTAAAAAGAAAGAAAAAGTTGGGAAGAAAAGAAAATACAACATATACAATACAATAGTATAAATGCATTTTTTATATGGAGCCAAAACCTAGCTTATGATGAAATATAGTAAAAGAATAATCAACGCAGTAGAGATGGACGTATTAGAAGATCTCAGAAAATATCTCGAGCTGAAGGAAAAACTAATGAAGAAGTTAAGCAGCGCATGGGAATAGAAGGGACTTTAACAACGGAAATTGAAAATAAACAACTGACTTGGTATGGCCAGGTTAACCGAATTACCGATACAAATAGGTAACGAAATTACTACCTCCATTTCAAGAAAAGAGAGAAAGACCAATGACTTCGAGCGCAGGTATCACAAAAGCGATGAGAAGCACATATCCATGAGAACGAAACTGGGAGGATTCAAGGGAATGGAAACGAAACAAGACATCGGACAACGTCACAAGACGTTTGAGAACTGACTGTTGCACAAAATGGATGTTTTCCTACACTTCCTGAACAAAATTCACATGAAAATTTTCTAGGAAATTATAAAAACGATTGGAGTAAAAATAAAGGTAGAATCCTGGAGCTACATAACCTGAAGCTACTGGAACCAAAAATTGCTCTAGTGTCATAATGATTTGATAACGTAATTTACCACACAAACTTGCTTAATGGAAAGTAACTACCACGATACTAGGAAAAACAAGATATGCTTGGCTGGTGGACGCGTTTTAGACCACTGTGCGCATGTCGTCTGACTGTGACAAAACGGGACAATCGAACATAAATATCGACATCATTCTCTCATGATGTATGACATTATATTGCAAAAGCCACAAATATCATAGACTTATTATGTATTAGGTACAGGTCTAGTAATACCATAAGTACCTACTAACTTGAAAACTGTTTGATATACTTATATTTTTCACCCAACCTCAATGAAACAGGCAGACTGGCAAAATAAACATTATCTGCCGGTTAGTTTCTCTCGTGATAAACCAATGAAGACAATAAAGAACGGATTGTATATAAATATTGTATTGCCTTGTACAAATTCTCAGTAAGAAGTAATCTTTCTACTCAAATAAAAATGACAGTAATGCATGGAAACATTTTTTCTGCTTATGAATTTCATTATCTCCATCAAATTGAAAGCTCTTATCTGAACAAGTCTGTGAGCTCTTATCAGCCATATGCAGGGAAAATACCAGTGGTGAAGCATTATTTGTAGCCTGATTATTACGAGGATTAACTATGGGTTCAAAAAATTTAAACACTTTCGGACTGTCCAGTAAACTTTCAATTCCTCTACTTCTCAAATAGTGACCAAAAATGATTTGTTCATAGTCTTCAGTTGTATGAGTAACGCATTTTTCTGCAGAGACTGCCACCCTGTACAAGTCGTAAACATTTGATAAAAATTTAGGAGATAGATCTTGATCTGTAGTAGATTTTGGATTGCCACATGTCTTGAAATTGATTCTACCAATCACATCGTAGCTGCCTACTCGATCATCGGCAGGATTTCTTCCTGGATTTCGGCTCTTTTGATGTCTATGAATAATATTATATATGATTTAAAAAATTAGAATAAGATGATTAAGCTGAAAAGATGTGATAATTCTAATAAAACTTGTAGTCTATATCTAAAGAGTCTATACTCCAGCTCGGAAATTGTAGGCACTAAATTCCAGGAAAGTTGAACGCATGAAAGGGACGACGATAATGTCAGATATTTATTTATTTGCTACTTTAATAGTTAATATGCAGCCATGCAATAAGGGCAACATGCCAAATAGTCAGATGACACACCAGAACAATTCTGAAACGTCACAATCATTTCTGAGAATTTAGTGCCTACATTTCCCAAACTTAACTATAGCAGGAGCTACAAGCTACGTAAGGTAGGTAAATTCGGAGTCTAGAGTGCTCATTATATTTTTAATCGAAAGCTCTTAGAAAAATATTATATTTTCCCAATATTGGACTCGAAAATGACCGTTAAAGGCGCCACTGTCGCAGCATCAGCTGTTCACGAAAGTCATACTGTCAGTCGTATGTTTATTGTTTATACATTGTTTCGTATTGTTACGTTCATATTTAAACAGTCCGTGTTGAATACTAGTTCATTTATTTGATAAAAGCAATGACGGAAAATTACTTAGAACTACGGAATTTATTTGAATATTTTAAAGCAACTCCAAGTAGCAGTTGTTTTTTAGAAGGAGAGCAAGTGCTGAATGCTACGCCCCTCATTTAGTGTGAAAAAACAGAGCAAATAAAAGCAAATGAAATTGGAATTGTTAGTTTATGCATACAAATATCTGCTCTTCACACTAAACCGCATGAAATCAAAGGCACCTTTATTATAATAAAAATTAATGTGATAGAAAATGATTCAAATAAGTATTTCTTGAAAATGTTACATTTTATTTATAGAGACATATGAATATATTACAAGTTACAGGTTTGTATACAAAATAGATGAGGCATTTTTATTAAAAATGAATATGAAGTCTAAATCAAAACAATGTAGTTATTCAACTAAAAATTTGTCGTCAGACATAATTGGGCTCTGTAAATTTGCCATACAACTCAGTCTGCGGTGGAAACTGGGTGGATTGAGTAGCTTAGTAAACACCGCTGCCATCCAAGCCCGGATAAAGGAGGGTTGAGCATAGGGCCAACAACCCTGCCCTGTAAAAAAAATATTGTTACGAAGCAAAACGCCGAGCCTCGGAACAGGACGACTAAATAGACGACAAAAGCAACGAAACAGTCATACGAATCTTGGAACATGGAACGTACTGAGTTGGTTTAGAGTAGGTGCAGCCAAAAAAGAGCTATACAACAAATGGAGACCTATCAGATGGATGTGGTCACCCTCCAGGAAATAAGGTGGCCGGATGAAGGCACTCAAACCATTGGAAAGTACATCATATTCAATGGCGAAACAAGAGATGTGAAACACGAATTTGGAACGGGCTTTGCAGTAAGTGAAAAGATGCTGGGACTGGTGAAAAAACTTCCATACCGTAAATAACAGGATAACTACCTTTTCAGTATAACATTATCACAGGAACTCAATATATACAAAAGAACGTTTATTTCTCCAGAACAAATAATATAAATTAAATTACATTCATGTGAACTGTGAATTCAAAGATGAGAACGTGCTGGGCGTTCCCCCTGGATAACCTGCAGTCGTCATGACATATGTCAATATCACAGAACCCAACCCAGGACGTTCCAAACTCTGTTCAAGGATTATAACACTACCCTTAGAATCAGGGATAGATGGCACAACTATACACTTATCTCGACGCATGCACCAACCGAAGATAAAGAAGAAGAAGTTAAAGACGAATAATATGAACTACTGGAACAAAACATTAGTTCGGTACCTAAACAGGAAATGTTAATCATTCTGGAGGACCTTAACGCTAAGGTTGGAAGAGAAGAAGCGTTTAAACCACATATTGGAAGACATAGCCTACATGAGCTATCAAACGACAACGGCCAACGATTGGTCAACTTAGCAGCGGCCTATACCTGACAATGTTTCCGCACAAAAACATCGACAAAGAGACATGGATACCCAATGATGGGATAACACGAAACCAAATAGATCATGTAATAGAAAACACGAGAACCATTAGAAACATCATAGATGTAAAGAGCCAGAGACAGACGGATGCAGAAACAGATCACTTCCTGGTGCGAGTAAAGGTACGATCAAGGATTAGAAGAACCACAACAAGATAAGAAATATCAACACCAAAAAAGTGGAACACAGATAAACTAAACCAGGATGAAACATGCAGACTCGAATACCAAAAAGAGCTAGAAATACAACTAGAGAAGAATGTCACACAAGAGGCGTCGAAGATAGAAGAGCACTGGAAACAGATCAGCACATCAGTAATCAACGCTGTAGAAAGAGTCCTAGCCGAAAACACAAGTAACAGAAGAAGAAATTACTGGTACGACGAAGAATGCCAGAGGGCCCTAGACACGAAAAACAAGGCCAGAATGCAAATGCTACAGTGCCCAAGTGATACAAACATCCAAAGATTCAACGACCTCAGAACGGAGACAAGAATGATGATAATAAGGAAAAAAGAGAAGTCTATAATAAAACCATAGAAAATGTAGAAAGGGAGGCAGGAGCAACAAACAGCCGAAACTTTTTCAAACAAGTAAAAAATATAAAGAAAGGTTACAACATCTTAAGAAATGAAAACAACGAGCTCATAACTCACATAAGAGAAGTAATGCAAGCATGGAAACAATTCTTCAGAAACCTGCTATACATAGATGCAGTTACTAGGAATACGAAGACAGAGCAGAGTAGTACGATCCAGAACCCACGCTAGAGGAGATTAACAGGGCAATAAACCAATTAAAGAACAACAAGGCTCCGGGTGAGGACTCCATAACGGCGGACTGCATAAAATATGGAGGAGAGCATCTATATACTGCCATACTAGAGCTACTGAAAAACATATGGAAACCCTACCAAAAGAGTGGAATGTGGGTATTATCAGTCCCATTCATAAAAAGGAGACCGACTGACATGTGAAAACTATAGGGAAATAACCCTGCTAAATAAAACATACAAGATGTCATCAAATGTACTAAGAAGACGCATATCCCCATATGCAGAAGACAACTTAAGGGACAGCTCCTAGAGAAAAGCTGGGAGTTCAACAGAGAGGTCCACCAACTGTTTGTAGATTTCCGCCAGGCATACGGCAGCATCGCCAGGGAAGGTATCTGGCAAGCGTTGGGAGGCATAGGGGTGCAAGCAAAGATCATAAAGTTAACCAAGATATGCGTAGAAAAATCTAAAGCCAAAGATAGGATAGGAAAGAACAACACTGAAACATTTTTCATCAATAATCAATAATGGCCTAAAACAGGGCGATGGCCTGGAAATATTTACAAATAAGGGCCCTGAAATGATTTTGGCATATGCCAACGACATTTACACAGTAGGAGGTAGGCCTCAGGATCAACAAGGACAAGAACAAATATATGCATGTCAGTCGGAGAGCCGGAAGGGACAGAGTAGGACAAAACTCAACCGCGGACACCTACAATTTCGAGTGTGTAAACGAATTTCAGTACCTAGGAGCAGTCATAACCTCAGATAACGATATCAGTAACGAAATAATATCGAGAATACAAAGGGCAATAAATGTTTTTTCGCCTCACAGGACCTGTGTAGGTCCCGATCGATATCTAGGAAGTCTAAATACGAATATATTTCGCAATAATTATGTACGGTTCGGAAACATGTACAATGACGAAACAGAATGAACTAGTGCTAAGATGTTTTGAACGAAAGATGTCTTTGGAGTTGTGCCGTTGTAGTTTGTTGTTGTTGCACCAATAGAATTAATATTATTTTGTCTTTTTCAGTGCAACTAATAAAGTCCGTCCAATTTTTTGTAAAAAAAAAATATTTTCTCTCAGCATTTGTCTCCTTTCATATCTCTCACGCCTGTGCCTTGGTCCACGCTAACCTCCTGTCCATTGCTTCAAGCACACCAAAACTTTTTTCACCACACCAGAGTTTTTTCAGGGAAGTGATGGAATCGCAACGCTGGAGTTACACTGCCGTTCTATGTACAACTAAACATGCAGCAGTTTGTGTTGTCGGTTTTCCCCATAATTTATTATTTGTATCCCGTCGCCGATTAACCGTCAGGACAATTAGCCGGCAGTCGATTCGTTGGCTGCTGATTTGCCGCAAATGCCAGTGAGAAATAAAACAACAATAAAAACAAAATATTTCTGTATTGAGTTTTCAGGACATTAACCATTAAGTAACATTAATGATATTATAATATATTTACCAACTTTAAATACCATTGTATATTCCTGTAGTTTGTCAAATACCTTATGTTATTTGATTTATGAAGTTAAAATTTAACAGTATGGAAGCGACTATTTTTCTCCGAAAGAGGAAAAGAAAGGTTTGCGGAATGTGGTTATTTGTGTTCGATGGAATCAGCAAAAGGGACGATGGAATCAAGTTTTGGAGGTGCGAGCGGAGAGGCTTATGCAAACCAAGAATTCAAACCAGAAATGGTGAAGTCATCAATAGAGTGAATGCGCATACTCTCGATTCCTCCGCTGCCTCTGTGGAGGTTTCCAAAGCTGTTACCAATATCAGAAACCATGCTGCAGAAACGATGGAGCAAACTGTGCAGGTAAACTGCATACTACAATGTCTTCAAATTTTGCTCGCAATTATTATCATTTAATTTATTAACGAAAGTCTGTCTGGTTTGAGTCAAGCTGTGAAGGCTAAATTACCCAGAAACAGCGCTTTGAGCAAGATAGTACGGCGTAAACGCAATGAAATGAACGTGGCACTTACAAATCCTGCCAGTGTAGAGAAACTTGTTGTTCCGGAATCCTATAGGATTTATCGGGCTGAACCTGGTATCGAAGAAATGTTTTTATTGGCTGACAATGAAAAGAGTGCAAAGTTGTATGCAGCTTCTCGAAACACCATTGTTTGCACAAGTCTACACGGTCATGGCCTTAAAGAATAATGGTGTACATCCCATTTTCCACGCTCTTCTTCCAAACAAACAAAGACCTACTTACAACGAGATGTTCAAAATGCTCCAAGGACTAATTCCCAATGCGGTGCCAGCGCAAATCCATTGCAATTTTGAACAAGCGGTCATACTGATAATAAGGATTGTTTTCCTAACTCTAGAATTATTGGCTGCTTCTCCCACCTGGCGCAAAACATGAGGAAGAATTTGCGCACAATGGATCTACAACGCGACTACAACAATAACCCTCAATTTGCACTACATGCCAGAATGGTGACCTCACTGGCATTTGCGCCTACTCAATATCTGGACGAGACAATTGACGAACTTGTTGAGAGCTTACCTGTGGAGCTTCGACCGCTTCTCAACTGGTTTGGAGACGATAACGTTGGCCATCTTAACACGTAAACTGATATTTTTTGACATACGAGATTTTTATACATTTTTATTGACAGGATAGCCACCACCACACAACGCTGTTGGTTGACTTCAACAATGTAAGTTAGCGGACTACGAACATCCAAAATGGTTCCTAATGACCAAGGCAGCTTCATTTTTGGAGAAAGTACGGATCCATACTGGGTGTGCGACAGAAAAAATTCTGGTAACTGACTTCTTGTTGTCTCGTTCCACTTGTTTCTTCTGAGACTGACGGATGGTACGATCTGTGTTTGGCTTCATTAGGTCCAACAAAGTACGAGGTTTTTCTTTTGGACATGACTTCGGATGGTGCTACGCCTGTAGTAGCATGAGGGGTTATACGATAAGTCAACAGGAAGTCACACAAGGACAGATTCAAATTACTTCAGCTTCCCCATTTGAGGGTGATATGCGCTGCTTGTTGTATGACGAATACCATTATTTATACAAAATGACTCGAACTCGGTAGATACGAACTGGGGTCCATTATCAGTAACGATGGTGTCAGGGATACCAACTCTAGAGATGGTTTCACGAACACAACTGATAATTTTCTTTAATGTAGTATCCTTCCCCAATTGAACAACTTCTGGCCATTTGGAATGTGCGTCAACTAGCACTAACCACATGCTTCCATGGAATGGTCCGGCTAAATCAAGGTGCAATCTTTGCCAAGGTTTTTCAGGAAATGACCTGGGATGGAGAGGTGCGGCTGCTGGGTTATCACGATGAACTGCACAAACATAACATGATTTGACTACAGCTTCAATTTCTTTATCGATTCCAGGCCACCAAATAAACTGACGATAAGCTCTTCATCCTTACAATTCCAGGGTGAGTATCATGGAGTTGATCCAAAACAGACTTCTGTAGAGAAGTTGGTACGACAACTCGGTATCCCCACATTACTATACCTTGTTCCACTGTTAACTCATGACGATGAGTTTAATACGAACGAATGTTTTCTGGAACACGACTGAAGCTTTCTGGGCATCCTGATTGGATAAACTCCACTACTTTTGACATAGTTTTATTTCGTGACGTTAACTGACGAATTTTCTTTGATGTAATGAGATTTCCTTCTTGAATCCTCTTAACAAATAACTGCGAATTTTCATCAACTTCTTCATGTTTGAGCAATGGCAAACGCGACAATGCATTGGCATGAGTATTACGATATTCAATGTCGTATTGAAATCCACTCAAGAACAATGACTAGCGGTGAAGACGGCTAGCTACGAAGGAAGGGACATCTTTCTTAGCTCTGAAAATTCCCAACAATGGATTATGATCCGTTACGAGGATGAATTTTCTTCCAAATAGATACTTCATGAAGTGCTTGATTCCGAAAACGGTCGAAAATCCTTCCTTCTCGATTTGAGAATAGTTTTTCTCTGAACTGGTTAACGTTTTTGAAGCATACGCAACTGGCTTCTCACTTCTGTAACGGTGGAATAACACACTTCCTAATCCTACTGAAGATGCGTCACAACTAATTCCAATCGGAATATTTTGACTGTAGTGAGCTAGCATGGAACTATCAGATACAACTTGTTTAACTTTGTTAAACGCGATTCGACATTGCTTGCTCCACTTCCATCCAATTTATTTTCTTGTTAACGCATATAGCGGTTCTCATACTGTAGACATGTTCGTAATAAACTTTCCATAAAAATTGACCAAGCCTAAAAATGTTTTGATCTCTGATACATTCTGTGGTTCTCCAATTGACATGATGGCTTCCACTTTTTCCGGATCTGTGCGTAATACTTCACTGCACACTACTGAGCCTAAGAATTTGATCGACTTTTGCAAAAACTGACACTTGGTTCTGGAGAAACGATAGTTTGCAATTCGCATACGACTGAAAATTTCACTTAAATTATTCAAATGTTTTTGCTCATCCTTTCTGATGATAATTAGATCATCCACAAACGATCCAGTCTTGGCTATTCCGTGTAACATCTTATCCATCGTTTCTTGGAATATTGCTGGTGACGATGCAATTCCTTGAGGCAAAAGATTACACTCGTACGATCCGCGATGGGTATTAATCACTAAGAACATTTTACATGATTCTTAAACTTGAACTTGATGAAAATCGTCGTATCCATCCAATTTGGAAAACATAGATCCACCTGATATAATTTCTAGCAAATCATCAGCACGAGTAAGAGGGTATTGATTCACACACAGTTGAGAATTTATTGTTCTTTTAAAGTCACCAGTAATGCAAACTTTTCCATCAAACTTCGGTACCACAACAATTGGCGAAGTCCAATCTGAATGTTGTACTCGAGAGATGACTCCAGCCTCCTCCATTTTCTTCATCGCAGCATCTACTTTCTCACGTAATGTTTATGGAACTGGTCTGACTTTGAAGAATTTAGGGGTTGCGTCATCCTCTAGGACAAACTTGGCTTACTGTACCGACTGGTGAATCAAATACATCATTGTATTCTTCTAATGACGATTCCAACGTAAGCTTTTTATCAACATTATTTACTTGTGATCACTGAAGCCTAATCGTTGGCCAATTCATTTGCCTTATCACTTGATATTTGATTATTGTACTTTATTTTACAATGAAACTTTCCTTCAGCTTGGAACTCTTCTTGTGTGTAAATGTTGAAAGTGATTGAGGATTCCTCCAACTTGGGTGCTCCTATTCGTTTCCATACTGCATTATAAATGAAACTCCTTCCTGATCCTGTATCCAATTCCATTTCAGTACTATGTCCATTGATTTTCAATTGAATAAAGATAGGAGAGTCACGAGGACTAGCTTGAATCATTTTGACACTTCTGCTACTCTTGCTGGTAATCGGGTTGTTTCCGATGCTACGACAGTATTTAGCGAAATGTCCTTTACTGTGACACTTGTGGCCCTCCACATTATTATGTGGGCAATTCTTTTGATTGTGCTTATTCCTACATCTAGAACATTGTACGTCGTTATCCTTATGGGTTGAACGTTTTCCACTGGACTTGGAGTTTTTAAACTTATTCTTCTTGGTATCAACCTTATTAGTCTGTTCCGAGTAATTCTGCTGACTGAAATTGACTCCACGAATTAATTTGGCACTGGCTTCGGCTGATTCCAATAGTTACAGCTGCATCCAACTTTATATTATCATCTTCCAGAAAACTTGCATGTGACTGCGCTAACTTTCTTAAATCGGAAAGAAATACAGTAACTGACTCTCCCTGCTGCTGTTTACGGTTATAAAACTTGAATCGTTCAGATATAGCTTTTGGTGCAGGTTTATAATGACCGGTAAGTACTTTGACAAGGTCATCAAATGTCATGGCTTCCGGAAATTTTGGTGAAACCGAATCTTTGATAAGGGTGTAGGTTGAAACTCCTACAGATGACAACGAAATTGCTAATGTCATTTCCTTCTCCTTAGGTTTATCCACTCCTGTTGTGACTAGAAAATTCTGAAGTACAGATGTCATGACATCATCACTGGTAGGATTAAAGGAATGAAGACGTGATACGGCCATTTTGTCAAAGTTGTCTGAATATATACTGTAACGTTTAACCCTGTGCTAAACGTTGTGGGGTGAGTTCACTTGCGTAAGACTCAAAGTTCGCAGATTGCTTCCAATGATTTATTTTCAAACACACTGTACACGGCTTTCTGTTGTAGTACAACTGTCACTACTTGTCACTTTCACTATAGCGTTCCAACTACTTTCGAGTTATGTCTCCAATTGACTGATACAATAAACTGACTGTGTCCCGTGATCGTCACGGCTTTATATATCTAATCATGATATGACATTCATCGAGAATGTTCTATGATTATCTAGACGAACATAATTAATGTTCTAGATCCTTGTCAAACTGACAATAGTATGACAAATTGTACCTCACATATAGTTTCTGGAAGGATCGAGAATAAATCTACTATAGTTCTAGAACTACATAATGAATTACACAAGCAACACTATTGAAAATAAGGTAGCAGAATGAATACAAACTAAAAGAAATAATAACAGTAAGTACATGATAAACTACCCACAATACAATTGAATTCGACACGAATTTCAATTTAAACTAGGCAAGTTCGTTTTGAATACTCGTCGCCAATTTATGTAATGTATTTAACATATAATAAAGTAATTACAAAATAGCTTCTCGTGCAGCACCACACATGACATGACAATGACATTGACAACCGAATAACAGAAATAGATTGAGAGAGTACCGAAAAGTCTGCCATGTTTGACTCACGGAAGCACGGGAAATTTGAAACCTTGTTGCAAATGGGAGTATGAATAAAAGGCAACACTGAATGAGAAACTTCTTTATTTTACATAGCATTTTGAATGTGAACCCGCATAGCGACACTCCTACTACCTTTTGATTGTGCAAGGTCGGCTTTTTTAATGTTCCTATTTACCTCGTTCAGACCAAAATAAAAACGTGTGCGTATAAACAGTGTAACAATGTTATAAATTATATTATGTTATAAATTTAGTTCAAATCTGTTGTAATTCAAAAAAGAATTAGCCAAATTATTAAAATGAATGGTATTATTCAATAACAGTTGTTTATGAATGATGAAAAAACTTTCTGCTTTTTGAATATAATTGAAAAGTACTGGACTGACATAAATGAGAACGTTTTGTTTAAATTCTTTTATTGTGGTTAACAAGAAAATTTGGTCTATATTGTTACTTTAATCAGGTGTATATATTAAACCTTAGATGTCAAAATGTCAAGCCTCAAACCAACGTTATTTCTTAACTGTCACTGTCAATCGGCCATGTTTGACCCAAATAGTGCGGCTATCAAATGCGGTACTCTCTCAATCTAGGAACCCTAACTGAAATCGGGTAGTATTTTTTTACAAAAAATTAGTTACATATTCTAATTCATTACACTGCAAAAATGTACCATAGTGGTATAGAATTTGCAAGTTGCATATTATTAGAAAATTTAACCTATTTCGGTCAGTTATTATCAACGCTCGTCGTGATCGCGGAATTTGTTATTCTGTCGCGACTGTAGCTCGAAGAAAAGATGATAGACTTAAAGGTAATAATCGCATACAAACTGGAAGACCATCCAAACTCGAAGAAAAGACGAAAAAAACCTCACAACATCAGCCTTAGTGTAGAAAGAAATGAATCCAATGCAATAAAACATTAACTTAATAATGTTTAACAATATTAAAAAAGGATACATTTTTTGTTATACTTACTTGGTTTTCATAACAAAATAATATGTGTATATTATTTTTTTAACAAACTTTTACCAAAATGGAAGTGAAGTTTATGAGATATTAATAAATCTATGTAAATAAAAGGTTAGTTTTTCTTTCCCAGGCAGCATAATTACTAGAGATAAAATAAAGGGGCTAGTCCGTATCGTCGGAGACACATCTCTTACAAGGTATCAATTTCCCTTGCCCTAAAATATAAACATAATAAAATAAATAAGTAATTTTTACATTGCTGAATATTTTAGGGCAAGGGAAATCTCCATCTTAAATGTGACATACTTAAATGACTGAAACAATGTAGGCATTTACTCACTATTGAACCTTAAATTTGTCTTACAAATTCTACACTAATATGGTGCATTTTTTGCACTCTGATAGAATAGGTTATGTAACTAAAATTCTACAAACAAATACTACTCGATCTCATCACCGTCGTGACTGAATTGGTAGAGGAAATGTAAATTCTTATACCGATCATATTCTCTATGCATATTCTATTGACCGTTTATTCCATAGAATATATACCATCTTTAGCCAACGAAAACTTTACATACCGATTTAACGAATGTAAATCAGAAGATGTGAAAATGCTCGGTCCCGTTAATTTTTAATTCGAGGGGGAACAACTTTGGTACTTTTTTCAGTCCCGTAACTCCTACCCCCTACCGGGGGGTAAGCACTACCCCCTGATTTTAAATAGGGATGAGAGGTATTGCTAGACCTTATTTCAAAGATCTTATCGAGTAATTTTCAATCCTGAAGTTTGGCTTGGAAATTTTCATCGATAACAAAATGACAGCTGAAATAGAGAAAGAGACAATGAGAACACAAAGTATACTTAAAAACCAAGAAAAACTTAATGTCCTATTAGTTAAATGTAAATGACCATCATTCACTTCTATACAGTAAAATAAGTTCTATTCAAAAGTTCCCGTACATTATGCAACATGTCGGGTGTAATTTGACGGCATTCATTTATTATCTGATTTTACAAATCTTCCAGTGGATCGTTCAGTTTAGCATAAATCCTAGATTTCAGATGACCCCAAAGAAAAGTCCAGATCAGGTGACCTGGGTGGCTACTCAATATGTCCCCTTCTTCCAATGCAATTTTGAGGAAAAAAATCATCCAAAAATTAATATACAGGTTGTACAAAATGAGGTGGTGCGCCATTTTGCTGAAAATGATCATATGATGGTCTTCTTCGTTCTCCAATACCTGCACAAGAGCTGGATAAATAGTGTTTTCTAATAAATCCTGATAAATTTCGCCATTGAGGTTACCTGATATAAAAAAGGGGTCGATTATGTTATTTGCATAAATACCCGCCCAAACTTTTTGTCTATGTTGAATATGCACTTCATGAAATAGTCTAGGATTTTCGTCTGACCAATACCGACAATTATGCCTATTCATACTTCCGTGAAGGTAAAATGAACACTCATCCGAAAAACAGATATCGAACCAATCGTATCTTGAAAGAATGAAATTTATGTTGTTTAAGAATTCTCCTTATTGGTGTACGTGATACACCAGATGCGTCAGAAAATTTCCTAGTAGTAGTAGTAGGGTCGGATTCATTGCTACATGACCTAAAACAGCCACTTTTTACAACTGTCCCTTAAACAGAAATGAATCTGAAGCCCTTATCCAGAAACTCATAAATGAAAATATTACCCCTCCTTTAAATATTGCTTTCCTACCATCACTAAACCGAAAAAGTATTTTTGAACTCATATTTAGACACACACACAATGAAAATAAATTTATCGATATAGTACTCAAATAAAAAAAAGAATTTAAAAAAATTAAAAAAGGAAAAAAGTCTGTTGCAAATGGAATATATTCCTGCCAATCCCCTCTCACATACGAGACGATACCATCATCAGTTTATATCCTCACTAACGTAAGTTCAACAATATTATGTAACATCAGTAGGTAAAAATACAGGGTGGATCTCCGGGAAAGACATCGATCGATTGTGGCAAACTATAACTACAAACAATACGAAAATATGGTGATATACTAATGTCACTGGGGGACGTTTAAAATATTTTCATGTTTGTCGCATTTCCGGTTACACCGGAAGAAGATGCCAATTTTGTTATTTTAGATAGAATACCCTGTATATTACCGCATCTTTAGATTTATTTAATAATTTTTAAAATATTTTATATATTATGTCCTATACCAAAGTCTAACCGTTTTTGACATATTTCAAATTTTATGTCAAAAATTTAGTTTTCTGTCCAGAACATAATTATCAATTTTTCCTATAAGGAAGCTTTCAATATTTAATTTTGGTTGATTTTCTTAGCCTGATAATTACTAAAAATTTGCAAATGAATAGTATTATATTGACTTTTTTACGGATGTTTGACTTTTATTGACATTTCTTATTATTTTAATCATGGACAACTTCTAACACAACTTTAAAGATATGTAGCATATTTACATAGAAAAATGGAAAATTGACAATTATTTTAAAAACTACTAATTTTAAAAAAATAAAGCTTTCCATTTGAAAAAAAAAAATACTTTTGACGTATCTTTGGATCTAGTTTTCAAGAATCTTTTTTTATCACTCTGTACAAATTTTTATCAAAATATCATAGATATACTGATAAAGTAGATCTTCTTCTATAAGAAATTTGACCCAAATTAAATATTAGAGGCTTTTCATAAGAACGATTGATAATTATGTTTTGAACTGCCAACTTAATTTTTAACATATAATTTGAAATATGTCAAAAACAGTAAGACTTGAGTATAGAACATTATACTTAAAATGTTTTCAAAATTGTCCAAGAAATCTAAAAATGTGGTAATATACAGGGTATTCTATTAAAAACAAGAAAGTTGGCATCTACTTCCGGTATAAACGGAAGTGCGACTAACATGAAAATATTTAACACGTATGTCCCAATGACTTTAGTAATTCACCAAATTTTCAGACTTTTTGTACTTATCATTTGCCCACAATCGATCGATGTCTTTCCCGGAGAACCTCCCTGTAGATGAAAAAAAAGAATGTTAATGTTTATTTTAGTTTCCCTGAAGATGGAATTGATAAATTCCGAAAGCTTGAATTAAGTTAACCCTTTCGTGACGACCTTATTTTGAAATTTTTGTCAATGAAAATACTAAGGGGTCTTATATGTCCCATCAACTTGTAAAAAATATTAATGGGCCAACGTAGCATTCATTCTTAATATAGATCTTTCCCATAAGTCATGAGAAGAACCTAGACTCTAGTTCGCACCAATTTCTGTCAAAAATGTTTGAGGTTATCATAGAAAGCTTTTGTTTTGAAGAGAACTGCAGATCAGTTGATCGTATTCCCGAATAAAATTAAGTTTCTCGCTGATCAAAATATCTGATTAGTTCTAAAAAATGTCCAGGTAAGTTATTTTCAGTTATTGTGCGGTTTTTTGATAAAATAAAGATTTTTTCATTATAAAATTCTCCATGAGGTTACCTGGGACACATGTATCCCTGCAGTCTCGTAAAATGGGTAACATATGTCCCAGTAGTGTATTTTGAATATTATATTTATATTTCAGAAAACGCTTGAATGAAAAGGAAACTCATGCTGAAAAACTGTCTGAAATCGAGTCTTTATCTGGAGATGAGCCTTATGCAGATAGTGGATCTGAATCTGAAGCGGAGTCTGATATTACCAGTGGATCAGATAGTGATAATGAACCGCTAAGCAAACGCAAGCAAAAAAAATGTTACTCTCTGAAATCCAGAGTTGAAACAGACGTAGACTCAGATAACGTTTTAAGCATCACTTTCCCGGAGTAAAAAGTTATTGAAGATGAGGATGAACTATTAGCCTCTCGAGCCCTCTGCTGTGTCTCCATTGTGGTGTGAATTGGATGATAACTTTATTCCCTGTATGGTATTGCCATATGATAAAAAACTGTTATTCTTTGTGACATTAATAGAGGATCCTCTGCAATAGATATATTTCTCAAATTGTTTCGCAAAAGTTTGTTGCAGTACATCGCACAATGTACTAATGAACGTTTAGATATTCTCTATGAAGAAACGAGACGAAAACAAACCCATACAGATTCTCGTGATATTAGGATTATAATAGGTGCCCAATTTATAATGGCATATAATAATTTGCTGGCATTTATTCATTGTTGGTAGAATAATAAATTTATGGGCAATGAAGAAATTAAACTTGCTATTGCAAGAGATAGGTTCAAATTGCTTATGAGTAAAATTTATTTCAATCCACCAAAAAAGCCAAACAATACAACAAAAACCTATTATATTGATAGTTTAGTGCCTGCAAAAGACATTTCAAACAGCCAGATCTGATAGTAGCCATCAATCAATTGACGAGAGTTATGGCAAAATTCAAGGGTAGATCTAGTCTAAAGCAGTATCTTCTTTTGAAACCCATAAAAAGAGGGATCAAAATTTGAGAGCGCTGTGATTCTAAAACCGGCTATGTATATGATTTCGAAATTTATTCTGGAAAGGAAAATGGTGCAACAGAAAGAACGCTGGAAGAAAGAGTAGTGATTAGTAGATTAACGATTACTATCCGTGAAAAAAATGTGGCAGTATTTTTTGATAGGTTTTTTACATCTGTGCACTTCTTGAAATTATTGCCCTTTGCAGCAGTAGGAACTTGCATTTCATGTAGAAAGAAAATATTTTCGTATATACAGGGTCTGTCCAAATAGTCGCAATCCAGTACAACTTTGTTTTTTCTTATGGAACATGTACAATTTTTATTTTTTATCAGATTCTACATAGAAAATAATATTATGTTCATTATGTGAGTTTAAGCCTATTTCCAACAGTTGTCGAGTTATGAATTTTTTTCAAAAACTTTTGACAGATAACTACCATAATTTGAAGATTTATATATTTTGACCATGAAAAGATAAAGTAATAATATTCAGAAGAAATCAAGTCATAATATTGAAGATTATATTGCACTTGCGAAATTTCATTTAAATTATACGGGGCCTTTTCAAAAAATAGATATGTAATAGTTTCATATAAACATCAATAAGTCAATTTTTTCAAATGGGATTGTATGTTTTTTCTACGCCAATGGAAGGACCGTTAAAATTTACATGGGAATGACCACCAAACAAAATAATATCGTAACAACAAAATTAATAGACATTAAAGATTTCTTTAATTTCAATCTAAAAGTCATGAATCGCGTTTGCCGAAGAATATCAGTTTAAGTAAAATTTTTGTCTGTCGAATTATTAGGTGTCTTATCATCATATTCAAATGTAAGTGCTGGTAAAACATTAAGTTGTCAAAACTCTTCTCTGATTAAAAATAATTTCAGTGCTGAAGGAGTCAGAGATATGACTTTCGTTCTAGGTGAAAATTATCAAAATGTTTTACTGCCATCTCGAGCATACGCGACACGCTTTTCGCCGATTAATAAATAGATTTAGTGATTCAGATTCAGTATCTTACAGTAAGATAAATCAGCAAAATTCTCAAATAACTGAAGAGAAGCAGGTAGATACTCTTTTAACCATCCAGGAGCACCGTCATGAGGGTCTGCGATGGTATGGAAGAAAGTACGATATAATCTACTCGTGTGCAACAGGAGTGCTCAAAAAGAACAAGGATTATTTCAATTTTTGAATTGAATAAACAGTTAATATTCAATCGCCTTTTTGCAGATATCATAACTATCATTTAAGAAACAGCAGCAGTTCAGAGAGGTTGCTTTGGAAAGACGGATAGTATTTTGTAACTGGGCTAGGGCTGGACTAATTATTAATTTTGTAAAATTTGCCATATTACTTAATATTTTTCCATTGTTTCAATGATGATAATAGTTCAATGTATAACATGTAATAGCATGTCAAGGCTAACCCGATCATGACTTTTAGATGAAAATTAAAGAAATCTTTAATATCTATTAATATTATTGTAACGCTGTATTTTTTTCGTCATTCATATGTAAATTTTAACGGTCTTTCCAGTGGCGTAGTAAAAAATATACAATCCCATTTGAAAAAATTGACTTATTGATGTTATTATGTAGCTAATACATAATTATTTTTTGAAAAGGCCCCGTATAACCTAAATGAAATTTTGCAAGTGCAAAACAATTTTCAATATTATGACTTAATTTCGTCTGAATATTATTACTATATCTTTTCAAGGTCAAAAGATATAAATCATCAAATTAGGGTAGTTATCTGTCAAAAGTTTTCGAACAAAATTAATAACTCGACATCTGATCGAAATAGGCTTAAATTCACATAATATTATTTTTTTATTCCACTATCTTTTTAAACAGAACACATTATCAGAACATGATAATGTACTAATGCTCGAAAACCGAACTGTTCTTCCTCTTTGCTGCTACTGTACTCCTTTCACTACCAGGGCTTCTAGATATAACCTACTAAGAGTGCTGGTTAATGTTTTGTCTCCTTAGTTGGAACATAGTTGTCGGTTGCCTATTTGTACATCGAGTAGCTGTTTTACCCGGCACCTCCCGGGCAAACAATTTCGTAGATTGTGGTACGAAAACATAAAGTTATCAAAAATCTTGAGTATGGAACCCTTCTATGAGACCTACTCGCACGTAGAACCAGTCTGAACACCAAAACAGATCCATCTACAGACATGTACCAAGACCCAGAGATAACAGCATGATAATTTCCCTACATTTGTCATTGGGATTTTCCGGTATGGAACCTTTAAATTCCAGTCGCACTGACAGACTCTCACAAAACAGTCCAGTGACATACTACATACAAATATAAACCGAAAAATCCACGAAAATTCAGCCATAGAGCTCAGATATACTTCTTTGGGAATTACAGATATGGAACCCTCAACCTAGGAGGCCCAGGCACATTTATAGCCACTACCAGATCATTCTAATAATATTCTACATACATACATGGTAAAAACACCATCAAAATCCAGCCATAGAGTTCCAAAATATACAATACACTTTCAGATACGGAACCCACCACATAGAGTTCCTCGCGCACTGATAGTTTAACAGTAGTTTTACTAAGGTACAGAATATCAATCCAAAATATTGGAAATTCAACTTTTTGTATATAGTGTACAACAATGTATTAACCATGGAATTTTTTTACATCATGGTATTAACCCAATACTATGAGGCTTGCCCTTACCAACCCGCGTTGAGGCAGCGTGGTAAGGTACGCCTCAAAAACCCTCTGATCTGAAAGAATGGCATGTCTATTAGAGACATATCGGTAGTTCGGAGTCCACCTTACACTGTAGGTCCCCTTATCAGTTGCAATACTGATAAGGCAGTGAAGAGGAGGCCTGTTCAGGAGTGGACGCAAAAAGGGCTGACGACGATGAGGCTTGCTGCAACAGTCGGTATAGTAAGTCTCGTACATATCACATTATAAAAAAACATTCAACAAAAAAAACATTTTAGAGCAAAAATTATGTTTCAAGTAGTTAATTTTTGATTTCAACTTCAGTGCATTAAAATAAACAAAGTAAGATATAAAGAAAGAAAAAATAACAAACAGTCATTATTTGCTATAACAATCACGATTTTTATCAGCTGTAGATAGACGCTGTGGCTAGACAATGGCTAGGCAATACCTACGCCGCTGAGAAGTAGTTCCAATTTTTATTTATTTATTTATTTTAGAAAAGCTATAAGAACATAAAATATAGCCTGTCACCCGCGCAGATATACAAAATTCAATTTTTTTTTTATTGAAATCGGATAAGTAATTTTAGAGATGTTCGTGGTCATACGAAAAGTCATTACTCGTATATATAATATTAGTATAGATATAGAAAAGCTATAAGAACATAAAATATAGCCTATGTCACCCGCGCAGATACAGAAAATTCAATAAAAGATTCTTTATTAAAATCGAATAAGTAGTTTTCGAGATTTTCGTGGACATTCGAAAAGTCATTACTCGTATATATATACGCATTTATTGAATAAAACTGATATCATAGATATGAGCTTATCTAAGCCACACTCTATGCATGCAACAGGTATATAACCTAGACCAGGAGACTTATTCTATAGACTATATTCTTGTGCTCTTTTACTTATTTCTTTACTGCTGTCTTCTCTATGATTATATTTTCATCCTCTACAAATGTAGTGACAGAATAGTATTGCGGTCTATCCTCTGTTGATAATTCCTAATAGTGATTCAAGCAGTCATGTGAGTTATATACTGACTATAGTACGTTTCAAATTGAGAATACAGTGTGGCGTTTTATAGAGCCCAAATGTTGCCAGCGCATTGTCATGTCGGTATCGCCCACTATCAAGACCTGTCTCAGGCAAATTTCACCACATGGGTATAAATTTTATTCCAACAATTTTATGTTTAATAATTTATAATAATAAATAAAGATTTTCAAAAAACTGAAAAAATCTCACACGCGTGACCCCTCGTGAACGAGCATCAATTTCCATACCCCTCACGTGACTGTGCGTGAGCGTGAGTATCGTTCCGTATTTTCATTTTCGTTCAACTCACCGTCACCACTCCCTATTTCCAACCCACATATTGGCGCATTTCCTCGTTTCATATTTTCTTTTTATTTTTTTGTTTTTCGATACCAGAATTCTGCACTACTTATCACGTTTCATTAAGTGATTCGTATGCGAATCTAATGATTTGTGCGTGAATCCCGTAATCAACCGTGAATCACGTGAATCATGTTAGATATTTACGTGAGTAGCTTGCGTGATCCAGGCCGCATTGATCGTGAGCGGGCGTGAACGGACATGCAAATTCACTCACGTGCCCATCTCTACTTTGAAGTTCCAATAGGCATATTTAGATCATAGGAATATGTGGTAGCCTTTTGTAAAGAGCTTTTTATGTTTTTGAACATAAGCAATCGAATCAGAAAACAAAGGAAACAGGACTACTTGGGACTCAACATAAATCTGAAAGTTAAACATGTGCAGAAAAGCTTTTCTATCATCTGACTCCGCTAACTCATAACTGCTAAAATGTCTTTAAACGGCATTTCCTAAAATAGATTTGAACAAACTTTGTTGTGTAAAATATTACAAAAAATACATTGGTCATATAAGGTCTAACATAAACTAATAAACGTTTTCTTAAATGAATTGTTACATCAAGTTAGCTTTAATTTACGTCACAAATGAAACAAAACTATCACGAAACTGTCCCCAGCCCTCCCTTAATAAATTAGCTCTTCAAGGCAGAATTTTCAGCCATCCAATTATTGCTATATTGAAGAAAATGACACAAAACCGGGCTTAAACTTCAGTCGAAACATAATTTAGATAAGTGCAAGTGGGGGGCTGTCGTAACTCCAGCACCACCAATTTGTTTCTACGATAGCGCCTTAGGGTTTAAAGTACAAAACTTTGACTTTACGGCACAAATGAACACCACTATAAAAATTTGTCTCACCTGCTCATAATATTTTCATATCAGGAGAATTGCATTGAATGAAGGATCTAGAATCAACCCATGGGGCACCCCCGTTTGAACTATTTTGCATTCAGAACTAACATCTGATATATTATTACGTGTAATTTTTGTATATCTAATATATTGTTACGGGCATATAAAAATAAATGGGACTAATTTGTTTCCAAAGTTTATTTATTTCTACACTACTCAACATGCTCTCTAATCCCAGATTGAGCAACTCTAAATTCAAAGCACTGAAATTTTCATGGCCATGCCGCCATAACTACCAGCAAGTTCAGATCGAAGCGGATCTCTTCATGCAGCCTGTTCACTTCGTTGAAGCACGTATTGTCACACCACGTTCTCGAATGTTCAACTGCAACACTTTGGATATCACCGACAGAGATAGTTCATTTTTACCATGGAATTTTCTTTATGTTGCCGTATTCTGGGAGTTGATACCCACAGCTACCACGGTCTCGTTCTCCATCTATATGTTCTGCTCGATGACCACACCAGCTTTTATTCTATCTGTACCTTCGAACCAGCACCCAATGCCATCCATACCCTCGGCATCTTCACGTCGTGCACATCTCAGAGCGATTTCTCGGTTCCACCCACAGGAATCTTCTCGCCAAGTCTAGTGAGCTACCATGCCATCCGGCCATGTAACACAGCTTCAAGGCTTAGGTACTTCTGTACCAATAGATCCAGGACGCACTAGTCTACATCCTAGGCCTTGTACCCACAGCATCTCCATATCCTCCGCTATCCCACAGGCAATTTTCGGTGACACCCACAGAAAACTGGTCAGCAATAACCAGCAAGTTGCCCCGCCACCCGGCTATGCAGCACCACTTGCGGTATTGCATCAGCACCACCAGATCCTTACCATCTTTCCATGCCCAGCGTCGAGGACTTTCTTTATGATGGTCTACACCACAGGCCTTCCACTTGCAGCGTCTCCACGTCCTACACTATCCCACAGGCCATTCTCGGTGACACCCACAGGAAACTGGTCAGCAATAACCAGCAAGTTGCCCCGCCACCCGGCTATGCAGCACCACTTGCGGTATTGCATCAGCACCACCAGATCCTTACCATCGTTCCATGCCCAGCGTCGAGGACTTTCTTTATGATGGTCTACACCACAGGCCTTCCACTTGCAGCGTCTCCACGTCCTACACTATCCCACAGGCCATTCTCGGTGACACCCACAGGAAACTGGTCAGCAATACCCAGCAAGTTGCCATGCCACCGGGCAATGCAGCACCACTTGCGTGATTGCATCAGCACCACCAGATCCTTACCATCGTTCTATGCCCAGCGTCAAGGACCTTCTCCATGATGCTGTCGTAGACTTTTAACGCGCCAGCAACCAGATCCCAGTAGCTCTCGAGTGTTTAGAAGATGACGGTAGCCACACCGTTTAGGCTCCTTAGGTTCAATGGTACATGTGCCACATGGTCTTCTAAAGGTGATAACTGTCATCAAATTTCTGCAAATCAATCAATCAATATCAATCAATATCGCGACACACACTGTTCAGTCCGATAGTCATTCTTCCTAGTAACTATCACCTTTATAACCCGTTTAATTTAATTTATTTTTAAAGTTTATTTATTTCTACACTATTTATATCACACACTTAATATCGACAACTATATACAATTTATATTCACTATTTATATAGCTTACTCGAATTATATTTTCACTACACTATTGTCTACTGCATATGTACAATTTATATTTATCTACTATTTACTCTATGCAGCAAATCCACTTCAATTATAGACAGGCCCCTCCTTCTCGAATCTTCGACAACCATCTTCCAACGCCACGCGAACTCACTAGATGCTTCGGAAATATCTCTTGACCCAGGCATGCATCGCTGACAAATAATAGCCATGTCCCACACTCACACCATCGGGACACCACCAACCTCCGCTCGCGCCAAAGCGCTCCGCCCTCCGACGAATCGCACACGACTCGACAATAGCGCTGAAGCTACATCCCACGTTCGTTACAATATTAATAGAGCAATTCTTGTATATTTGTATATAAATATATATATATATATAAAAAGAATAAAGAGAATGTTTATTCTCGGCTTCAATCAAAGAAATTTATTGAATATATGACTGCATCCCCAAGAACATCTCTTTATTTATTATAAAACCAGTCAAGAATACAAGATCTATATATATATATATATATATATATATATATATATATATATATATATATATCCCATGAAAAACATAAAATGTAAGTCTCGCAACGCAGTCCTTCCAACACAAAAAGTTATGAGATCAAATGTAAAACCAAGTCAGTTAGCTTAGCTCCTATCTATGTGGAAGTACATTTTCATAAATTTGATCTAATTATTTAACCACCATCATTTATAGTCACCGAATAATTATTAGACATCTTTATTTCTATAATACATGTATAATGACTTGGCAATCTCACTGACAGAAAAAATCAAATATCAATGAAATATAAAGCACTAGTTATAAACTTAGGTTTTAAAACAGTATACATGTAGGTAGGTATATTACAATATCACGGCAACATGATCACATAAAAATAAACTAGGTATAACTATGAACAAAAGTATACAAATACCAAGAATTTACAAAACAATAAATAAGAAAAATAATAATGCTATAAAACTCTATAACAGCCTGCCTAACAACTTGAAAATATTAACAATTAATAGATATAATTCTCACAAATTAAAAAAATGGATAAATGGGAACATAAATTAAATAGACTAAGTTAGACCTTACACTTGCAATTGTAAATATTGTTATGGCCACATAAGTATTGGATTCTTCTGTATAAAAATGTTATTTATCACTATATTAGTTTGTAGTTATTAGTAAGTAAGTTAGTTGTAAATAATTTGTTTTGTAGAATATTTTAGTATATTAATACTTATTTTCCGGACCACGTACAGGAGTCTACAAAAAAAGAAGTACTCCTCTGGGGAGGATTCTACCCTATGTGTACATACATATTCTGGAAATAAATAAATAAATTTGATGGCAACATAATCTGTATATTTACTGTTTTACTGGTAGAGCCCTAAAGTACTAACAAATGCCAGTAATAACTCGCAAACTGGCAACCCTGCACTTTGGCAATGCACGCATAATGATATAAGGATTAATATTAGTACGTTCTGTGTTCTGTGGTCAGTACTCCAATGCCAACTTGAGGGACTGCACCTATAAGGGCTGCACGAACTATGAGCGATATTTGATCGTAATCATAATCATTTTTATCATTATGAAAACGAAACTGAAATTTAGGAATTTTTCAGTTTTTCATTTCATTATACGTAAAAAAAATAACAAATTTGAAGTTTCTTAGTCTCCTAGAAGTACCTTAGAATTTTGATGATCGGTGAGTGTGTCAGTGACAAAATTACAGAAATTCGACTGGCGATAATTCGTAAACTAAAATTATAGCTAAATATATTATGTCCTCTAAGTCTCTGTAAATTCGGACTTAACTCTCTTAAAAAGAAAGAAAAAGATAGTAAGGCTGTGCTCGACTTGGCGGGGGCACTACCTTGCCCTCAGATAAATTTTATCTCGGAAACAGCTCTAATGATTTTTATCAAATTTCGTATATATATTTATATATATATATATATATATATATATATATATATAAACTTTTTCTTGAATGGTTCAGCAGATTTGGATGAAAATTTGTAGAAAGGGATTTTAAAAGCCGAGAAAAAAAAAACCCACTCTAACAGCTGTGCAAAGCTTGGTCGCTCAGATATTGTTGATTTAAATATAGATGGAAAGGATAAAAATGGAGTACCTACAGTTCCTGTCGTGTTTCTCCAAAATATCTACTTCCATAACACAACCTGGACCGTGATATCTTGCAGGCAGAAGGGGCAACTGAGCCATCTGATAATTCTTGTTTTTATCTTTTTCGTCTTCCTCTTCAGTTTGTTTTTCAGCTATACCATCATTATTCTTACTCTTCCGACCAGATCCACCTAGCTCATTTGGTTCAGGTGGTTTCTTTACCTTACCTTCAGATTCAGTGCCGTCATTTTCGTGGGGTTTCTTATATTGAGATAAGCCTTTGTTTACTTCATTCTTACTATCAGCATAAGTATCATTCACAGTTGCATTAATATCTTCATTTTCCTTTCCTCTTTTCTTTTTCTTAGTATTTACTTTCTTTCCACCGTATTCATTATTATTCAATTTAACATTTTCTCCTAAAGTATTCTTACGTTGATTAGAATCCCCTTTATTATTCTCATTTACTTCACTTTTAGTTTCTTCCAAATCCTCATCAAAATTGCCTCCTTCACATCTTTGTGCGTTTGAAATAATTTCCTTTATCTGTTGAGGCGACAAATTACCTAAAATGAAGACGTCACCAATGTCATCATCTTCATCACAAACACACTGAAGAACATATGCAGCATCTTCGCTATCAATATTTTCTTCTGTATTCAATTCTTTATGATGTTTAGTTGTAATATTGCTAGTATTTTGTTCATTTATGTCTTCATTGTGAGCAGTTTTGTACAATTCTGATGTGTTTAAGAAGCTTGAGCTATTCCCATCGGTAGTTTCAGCCCAAGTAACATTTTTTGAATCATTTATTGATTGAATATTCTTAGAAGGATCTTAAAATTAGAAAAATTGAGATTGAGATTTAACTCAAGAAGACAAATACCTGATGGAAGATGGTAGTCTTCTTTTTTCATAGATACATTTTTATTATTATCAGTAGATAGCATTTCATTACCATCTGGTACTAGATTATCTTCCTCACAATAACAATGTAGAATAAGCTCGGAACCTGATGCCCTACTCACATCATTTATCAAAACGTTATTAGATATGGGACGTGTAGAGTTGTCTCTATTATTAGCTTTCATGTCATCAGTTATCACAGTTGTATGACTCTCATTGGAGATAATGTTTGAACTTGTACGCTGGGGTTCAAAAGTCATCGAATTTTTGTTTTGCTTCAGGTGTGAACTATCTCTTCCATCATTGCTTAATTTTAAATATATTATTAATGGTTTATTAGTGATTGGACTTTTACCACGATAATATTTTGATGACATAACTAGGTCATTTTGACAGAAAATAGTTCAGTCAAGTCTGACACATAAAATATATAAAAATGGAAATGAAAAATATATTAAATTTTCGATGACAAAATCTACCAGACGGCTGGTTACGAAATATAAATTTGGGCACGTTTCCGATAAATGTGGCGCCACCATTTGACAGTGTTTTCTGATAAAATACCCAAAATAAGACCAAAATCAAGAATATCAACTTTCGAGTTTTCGTCTCCTTTCGGAGATATAGGCCCTTTTTGGTCCCAACAAGCTAGCGTGATATTTGAGCAAAAGGTATGTTTAGATGGGGAGACACGCGTTTAGAAGTGAATAAATATTTGTACTTACCAGTAAAATCACTGTTGATATCATCTCAATATCATAAATTGCCATTTTCAACGAATAAACTACAAACACATTTCACTTTTACTACTAGGTTAGCCGCCGAGAATTTTAATGCTTTCAAACTTCCAAATGTACAGAGCTCGTTTCGATAATTATTTGACAATGAAAGGCATATTTCAAGACAAAACGTTATATGTCGAAATGTTGCTATACTCAACTGGTACCAGTAGTTATCAGTTAATTGTATCCTTGGTTGCACCCCAACACCCTATTGAAAAATCGTACGCAGATCTTATTTAAGTGCTCGAAACCCATGTGTGTCCTAAACGAAACATTTTGGTTGCTCTACACCGTTTTCTGTCATTGTATCAACAAGATGGTCAGTCCATTGCCGACTATATTGCAGTTTTCCGTCGCGATATTTCCGGTTGTGCATTTGTATGCCACGCAGAAAAGTGTCAAGCTAGCATTGCAGAAAAATTTTTGCGTGCTCAATTTATTCGAGGCATACAGGATAACGTAATCCGAGAAGAATTTTGCAATTGGATGATGAAAAATCAAATTTGGACGACATCGTGAAGAAAGCACTGGCACTTGAGGCGTCTAAGATTGACAGCCGCGAAATTTCTAACCTTCAACCAACTTCATCAGTAGCTCTTGGGGGAACAACGTCAACAAAATTGGCCAATATAAGTCGCGCGTGCAAAATCGACCGACAAGTCATAACAATCGAAACAGTTATTATTCAAAAAATTCTTCACAACATGCGCAAACTTCGTCTAGCAATTCACGTTTAAAATCAAGATCTCGACTCAATTAACAGCATCTTGTATTCGACAGTCACTGTCCCCGGTATTCTCTTAAGCACCCTACCAAAGATTACCGTTCCGATCGATCAAAACTTCAGTGCGATGCTTGTAAACGTACGTGCCATGTTTCAGCCGTTTGTATTTTAACACTCATGCAACAGAAAAATAAAACAAAATTTGAAACTCATACCACAAATTTTGTCGACATAAACTCTTTTGGTGAGTGCCTGCCATCAATCAAATTATAGACATTTTCCAAAAATCCAAATAAATATTTCGTTGAAGTTTTCATCGAAGGTAAGCCTCAAACCTTCGAAGTGGATTCGGGTGCTGGTCTGACGTTAATTCCGGAAATACATTTTCGAGAACTGAATTTCAATAAAGCGGGCTCAAGCCGACCCATGTTAAATTTCGTTCTTATACCTCAGAGATGTTCAAAGCTCTTAGTGTGGCTGAAGTTACAGTCCAATACCGTGATCAAAAATCGACTGAGCTGTTGTTTATAGTACCAGCTCCAATCCTGGGTAGAACGTGGATTCGACATCTTAATATTAGCCTTGAAGATATTGACGAACAAAATCCTGCATTATCAAATGTTAATTCACTTGACGTTGTTACAGAGATAATGCGAGGTTTCGCTGATATATTTGATTCCAGAGTTGGATGTTTACCAGGTTTGACTTACTCTCTTGAGTTGCGTCCTAATTCAAGACCAGTATTCATCAAAGAACGCCCTTCTGAACAACCTCGAAAAATCAGGTATTATTTCAAAAATCGAAACCAGTACTGGGGTTCTTCTTTAGTAATTATTCCAAAGGCTGAAAACTCGCTTCGTCTTTGTGTTAACTACCAGATTGTTGTAAATAAACAACTCTAATCGGTTCATAACCCTATAACGAAGATTGATGACATTCTCAATAATCTCCGGAATTCCGAATTTTTCTGTCACCTGGATCTCTTCAAAGCATATTTACATATTCCGGTGTGCGAAAAAAAGCTAAGCCATACAGAATATCTCAACACATCGAGGTAAATCGAGGTAAATCGAGGTACTTACCTCATGAATCGTCTGTTGTTTGGTATCAAAACCGCGCCAAGCGAATTCAGTAGAATCCTCGATCGGATTTAGACCAACCTTGATGGGGTTATGTCATATTTTGTCGACATAATTGTCCACGGTTCTACATTCGAAGAGTGCAAGCAGAGGCTGATATCTTGTCTTGAAAAGTTAAAAAAGAACGACTTGCATTTGAACAAATCTAAATGTTCATTTCTCAAAACTCAAGTTTGGTTAGGGTATTGTGTCAGATATAACGAAATCGTGAAGTGCCCTAAGAAAGTTGAAGCTAGTGCCAGCATGGAGGAACCTAACAATCCTGAAGAGTTACACCGTTTTTTAGGAATGGTTACCTACCTAACCTACCTAACCTATCCTCTGCGGAATTTGCTTCATAAAGGAATCCAATGAAGCAATTGGCAAGACGAAACTTTTTCTGAAAAAATATGGACAAAGATATAGAAAAAATGGTCAAGAACTGCCATGAATGTGCACTATCCTAGAAAAGTCCGGCTAAAGTTCCTCTACATCAATGGGACGATCCACAACAAATTTTGGCAGATTAAATGCTTCTTCTGGAGTGTCTGTGCAGTGTTAATTCCTCGAATACACAACAGTGATTTAGTATATTATTATGTAAGTTCAAAAGAAGTATTCAAAAAATTAAAAATTCGTGCTGTCATTTCATATTTAATTTGAGAAAGAAAAATTCTGTTTTAACAAGAATTAAAGAACTAGTCTGGCAGGATGGCTCAAAATCCAATCATTTATTGAATACATTTCTGTTTTGTTTAGGATTTGAGTTTGAGTGAACAAAAATTAATTTAGTGTTAGTGTTTTAGTTATTATACGTTGGTGACTTTGAGATTTAGCAGAATGACAAGATCTACTTCCAATTATTAAAAATACAGAGATACACAGTTGAAAGTAGTGTTCTCTGATACACAGACCAGCTTTTAGCACAGATGTAAGCTGTGCTTTTAGTTTGAGCAGCGAAACTTTTATTTATCAGTCACCCGAAAAAAAAAATCCGAACAGCTTATGAACTCAGGGAGCCCCTGAACGGCATGGAAAAAAGGAAAGTAACAATTTTGCACAGGATTGCGAAAATATCAACGGATAACTCTGTCACAATTGTTCACTGTTCTAGAAGATGGCTTCGAAACTCAGGAAATTTGCATTTTCCGGCAATATCAAAGCTTATTGGTAGAAGAACTATAGCTCATTTAAGTTTGAAATGCAGGCATACCTAGAACTTAATGATATATAGAGGTGCATCTTAGGAAATGCCAATACATAAAAGTAACGAAAGCTAGAGCTAAATTGATTTTCTTCATAGTTCTAGTAAATTGCGCCCACGTACAAGATAAGACTACTGCTAATGGCGCCTGGGAGAAATTACAGTCGGCCTTCGAGTATTCTGGACTAACTAGGAAAGTCGGATTGCTGCGATAATTGGTGACAACTCAGATAAGTTGCTTTAGTTCTCTGGATGAATATGTCAACAACCTCTCATAATTTATAAAGTGAACACAAGTTCAAGATCAAAATCGTTTATTTTCGTATTTGTACATTGCTAATTCTTATAAATATATACAGAAAAGAAGCCTGGTTCAGGGGGATGGCCCCTCAGAAGGCAGGAATGATTATAAAGTACAATGGTGGAAGATAGAGCTGCGGGTATCTACCTGAAGCGAGGTACATTTTATGGTACAGGGGCGAGAAAAAACCGCAAAAAACCGGCCCCGATGCAAGTGGTGAATGTTGGTTCTTTGATTCTATATAATATAAATTGGGAATAAGTGATTCTATATAATGTAATATGATTAGGTTGATTGAGAGTGATTCTATATAATGATAGTGAGAATAAGTGATTCTATATAATGCAAGTTGATTGAGAAGTGATTATATATAATGAAAAATGAGAATAAGTGATTCTATGTAATGCAAGTTGATTAGGTTGATTGAGAGGAGTGATTCTATATAATGCAAAGTTGGCTGAGTTGGTTGAGAAGAGTTATATAATGTAAGTGATTTGATAGAATTGATGCAGTGGTGTGATGATCAGTGAGAGGTGATTTATGAGATATACAGGTGATTGATAAGTGTGTAGGGGAATAGTAAAGTAAAGTTCATTTGCATTTTTGCTTAGCGTAGAGAGGGTGAGTTGGGCGTCTTCTTCTTGTGGTCCTGATCCTGGAGATGGCTGTAGGGGTTGTACTGCCCGGGGCCCCCTAGCGGATGGCCAGAGAGGTGTTGTCGAGGGTGGATTCCTCGACCGAGGAAGCCTCTGCCTGGTGGAAAGGATGCGGGCTGATGTATGTGGCACCTTGTGGCGGGCATGTCTGGTTAAGGCTCCTCGTGGGGCCAATAGGGTATTGAGTAACTCCCTCTGTTGGGTTCTGGCCGGCTCCTCCAAAGTCCTCGTGCAATACCTCCTCTGCAGTTCCTGTAGTCGATCTGAAATTGGGGAAATATTATTAATTCGGTTATATATGTCATGGAAGGGTTTAGGAAGTTGAGCCTCAGGCATTTCCTCAGTACACTTCTCTCGAAGGACTGAAGTCAGGCCATGAGGTGGTCGGGAAGGCAGAAGTAGAGGATACATCTATATTCTGGGATTGAACGGATGAAAGTTTTATAGGTGTGGAATAGAGTTTTTGGATGGCATCCTCCAAAGGCACCCCACATCGCTGATAGTAGCGCGAACCGGCGGTTGGCAGCATCTAGTGCGTTTTGGAGGTCTGAAAATTGAACACATACATAACACACACATATAAGGAAAACTACAATGTATAAACTTGAAGGAGAGAAGGAGACGCCCGCACGTGAAGAAGCCTTTACGACCGCAAAGAATGCTATAGCAAGCCACAATGTTCTACAACAGTAAATGAGCTAGGAGAGTTCTGGCGCAAAATCGATCAATTTTACATGTAATTTCCCATAAGGAATTCTAAGGTCAAAAATAGCGAAAATTGGCGCTTTTTCCCTAGATTCTAGGGAAAAATGCTTCGGCCCCATGTGTTTGGGATAGGAATGTAGCAGATCTAGGGATGCTACACATGGAGTCCATTTGTAGGTATTTGTATGATCAAGTTACTATTTCACTAGATTTTCAAACCTAAAATCCCTAGATGAAGAAAATTCCCTAGATTTTGAAACGTAAAATCCCTAGATGAAAATTTCCTAACGAAAATCCCTAGATGAAGAAGATATAAGTTCTTCCTAAAATTTCTGCTATTTTCTCAAGTTTTTCTCTGATTTTTTTTGCAGTTGTTTTTCGCTCAATTCCTGCAATGTTCAACCATTTTCATGCATATTTTGACATTTTTCTAACTCTCTTCCTTAGTTTTTCTAGGCTTTTCGCTACCTTTCATATCACTTTTTCAGCGCTTTATAGCCCTTTTTAGCCATTTTTTCAAAATTTCCGGCATTTTCTGAACTTTTTATAGCTTTTCATCACCTTTCCTTGAAATGTACATGCTTTCACCCATTTTCCGGCACTTCCTAGCAATTTTTCATCATTTTCCGTTGGTTTCTCGGACTTTTCAGCTGTTTTTCAACACTTTTATTCGGTTTCTACAATCTTTTGTTACTTTTCCTACTATCTTTATCATTTTCTTTAACATTTTTTGAAGTCTTTTATAATTTTCCAAAAATATTTAACGATTTTTCATAATTCACACCCGTTTAGCTACTTTCTCTTCAACAAACAAATCATCGTTTTGCATAGCATTTTAACATTGTCAGAATGAATTCAACTAATTAATGCTAGTAAAGCGCAGGTGATTAAGTAGATTAGTGTAGTAGTGTAGCGTCCATATTTCATCACACTGCGCATGCGTCTCCAATGCTATATAAAGGAGGATCCCAACAAATATCATCATTCAATCATCGACAACTGTACGAGCAAGATGTCTCTCTTCACTGATTTAGTAGAATGTATCGCTGGCATATTGCAGCTCTTGTCATCTCATTATGATGATAAAGTGGCTCGTAAAGAGCTAAGTGATTGTGCAAAGACGTTGAAACGAATTAAAGATTCTATGAGATATGCCAAGACCATATGTGAGAAATAGCATTTAGAAGCATGTTTAAGAAACGTCAAAACCTTGAGGAAGCAGATTAAAGATGAACGGAAGAAAGGAGCAGGGTCATTTTCCAGACCAGAAACCGCAAGGGACCGTGTTTGCTGGAGCGATAGCGAGTCTGCATTCCAAAACCGCATACGCACTGGAATTATCTCGAACCTCAAACATAAAGATCCCATCACATTTTTCCAGGACTGTTTTAAGCTATTCAGGCCACGCATCATCAACGCTTTAAAGAATGATATAGCCATTAAGGTTAACACTGTATTCGGAGGCGAGTTTGAAATAGTGAAAGGTGATCGAGTGTTAACAGAATATAAATATTTCACTACCTCCAATTCACCCATCTATCGTGAGACAGATATCGAGGAGTGGTTCATCTCAAAGGTCATCACCCCCCTCCTCAAAGACTTGGAGGAATTTAAAGAACGTGACTCTGGATGGGCACTGAAGCGAGTAATGAATTTAGGAGTGAACATTAACAAATTTACACCCCAGCTGGGCTCATCATATATTGAGCTACCTGAGCAGATTAAGAAGAAGAAATCCTGCATTAACGTTAAGAACGTTGATGATGCATGTTTCGCCTGGGCTATTACATCGGCCTTATATCCTGCATATAAAGATCCACAGAGAATAGAAAAGTACCCCCACTACTCATCTGTACTAAAATTGAAAGGAATACAGTTTCCGATGACCATCAAACAGATTCCATTATTTGAGTAGCAGAACAACATTTCCATCAACGTATACATTCTCCAAGAAGAGAAAAAGACATTCACCACATTACCAACATACTTGACCAAGAAAAAGCGTGAGAAACATGTGAATCTACTACTTATTCAGGACAGATATGATGATACTGAGGGCCCTGTCAAATACCATTATGTATGGATCAAAAATCTCTCCAGGCTTCTATCCAACCAACTATCTAAACGTAATGGTCAAAAGTTCTTCTGCGAACGCTGTCTCCATTATTGTAGATCCCCAGAAAAATTAGGAAAGCATCTGGAGGACTGTCAAAATATTAATGAAACAGCCATCAAAATGCCAGAGCCAGGAAGGAACATCCTTAAATTCAAACATTTTAAAAATAAGGAAAAAGCTCCTTTTGTTGTATATGCTGATTTGGAGAGTGTCTTGGAAAAAACTGATGACCCAAAGAAACCACAACGTCACGTTCCAGCTGCGATTGGCTATTATGTTAAGTGTTCCTACGACCACTCCCTTAGTTTTTTCCGATCTTACCGCGGACAGGACTGTATGCAGTGGTTTGCTAATGAGATGGGCAGTTTAGCGGAAGATATGGCTGCAGTCTTCTGGTGCTCATATAACATCCATATGACATATGAACAGGAAATAGAGTATCAAAAAGCTACTCACTGTCACATCTGCGTGAAATCATTTAGCCCTGAAGATAAGAAAGTGCGAGATCACAACCACTTGTTACCTGAAAACAATTATAGAGGAGCAGCGCACGAGGGATGCAACATCAATTACAAGGACAGCCATATGGTTCCAGTTGTCTTCCACAATCTATCAGGCTATGATGCTCATTTCATAGTTACAGACATTGCTACGAAGATTGGGGGAAAAGTTGACCTACTTCCCATTACAAAGGAGAAATATATCTCATTTACAAAACATATAGATGATTACCCTATTCAGTTCCGTTTCATAGACAGTTTCCGATTTATGGCATCCTCCTTGGACAAGTTGGCATCATATTTACCGGAATTTCCAAATCTGAAGACACAGTTTCCTGAAGTAGATGAAATGCACTTTTCACTTTTAACGCAGAAAGGAGTAATGCCATATGATTACATCGACTCCTTCGACCGTTTTTCTGAAACGAATCTACCATCCATAGATGATTTTTACAATAAGCTGAATAAGAAACCATGTCCTCGCCGACTCTACCGACGAGCCCAAGATGTTTGGAGCAGCTTCTCATGTGAAAATTTGGGAGAATACGTTGATTTATATATGAAGACTGATATTCTACTCTTGGCGGATGTATTTGAGATGTTCCGCACAAGCTGTCTGAACACGTATAATTTAGATCCAGCTCACTATTTTACATTACCAGGCTTCACTTGGGATGCCATGCTGAAGCATACAGGAATCGAGCTGGAGCTGTTAACCGATGCTGATATGTTTCTGTTTATTGAACGAGGCATTCGAGGAGGTTTGAGCCAAGTATGTAGTAAGAGACAGGCTAAAGCTAACAACATGTATATCAATAGCTACGATCCCAACAAACCAAAAACATTTTTGATGTATTATGATGTAAACAACCAATATGGATGGGCAATGTCACAATATCTACCGTATGGAGGTTTTGAATGGGCTGATACTAACATTGATGTCGCATCAATACCTGATGATGCAGATGAAGGATATTTTTTGGAAGTAGACCTAGACTATCCTAAACATCTTCATGATAAACATAAAGACATACCCTTCTGCCCACAACATATTAATCCTAGGACGCTGAAGCCTTCTAGGAATGTTAACGAGCCAACAAAATTAATGGCTACATTGTATGATAAACATAAGTATGTTATACATTATGTAGCACTCAAGCAGGCATTGGAACACGGGCTTGTGCTTAAAAAGATTCATCGAGCATTAAAATTCAAGCAGAGTCCTTGGCTTAAAAGTTACATTGATCTCAACACCGAACTTAGGAAGAAGGCTAAAAATGAGTTTGAAAAAAATCTGTTTAAATTGATGAACAATGCTGTTTTTGGGAAGACGATGGAGAACGTTAGGAAGCGTGTGAACATCAAGCTTCTTACTGAGTGGACTGGAAGATATGGTGCTGAGTCATACATCTCTAAACCTGAGTTCAAAACTGCTACAGTTTTTAATGAGAACCTAGTTGCAGTGGAATTAAAGAAACTGCAGGTATGGTTAAATAAACCAATTTATGTTGGACAATCCATCCTTGATCTAGCTAAAACTACCATCTACGATTTTCATTATGGTTACATGCGACAACGTTATGGTGATGAATGCTCTGTACTCTACACAGACACTGATTCCCTGATATATGAACTCCATCAGGATCCATATATATTAATGAGGGAAGATTGTCATAGATATTTTGATACTAGCGAATATCCTCAAGATAATCACTATGGAATACCTTTAGTAAATAAGAAGGTACTTGGAATGATGACAGATGAGAATAATGGCGTTCCAATGATAGCTTATGTAGGGCTCAGATCCAAATTATATACTACAAAAGTGCATACGACCGATAATGATTTAGAAAAGATGATAAAACATCTGATGGAAGATGAGTATGAAGAGGATGAAATTGCTGAGAATATAAGAAATTTTGGAGTGACCAAGAAGGCCAAAGAGGTAAAATCTTCAATCGTCAAGACCGAGATAACTTTCGAAGACTATATTGAATGCTTAGAAGGGTTTCAAAAGAAGACGGTTAGTCAAAACCTTATTAGATCTGACAAGCACGAGGTCCATTCAATAACACAAGAAAAAATAGCTCTCAGTCCTGATGATGATAAGCGTTTTCTTGTTTATGGAACATATGACACACTTCCATGGGGACATTATCAAATATGTGAAGTTATGGATATAAACTAATTATGTTTTTTATTTCTTTTATATTTTTGGCAATAAAAATAAAATAAAAATCTCGTTTCTTATTTCTTTAACTCTACGCTTCAAAATTCTCTATATAAATCCTAAAAACGACAAATTCTCTTCATTCATAATCGAGACGTCTAACCTAAAATCCTAAACGGCAGTATGCTGGAATGATGAAATATCTCCATCTGCCATCATTTTGGTGAATTATCTATAAAATAGAAAAATCATGAAAATATATGAAAACTGAAAATGTATGACATAATCCTAATAACACATGCATAGACTGACCAAAGGGTGATAATAAAATATTATTTTTATAAAGTTTAGAATAATGATTATCGAAATTACTTAGAGATGATATATAATTATAGGAATTCCTTCAGTCTCCAACAATAATCTACATTATTACTGCTACTAACCGCAAAAGAGCGGTCGATTAAAAACTTGAAAATTGCAAAAATCGGAACAAAAAATTGAAATATACATGAGGCTAACAAAGCCATGAGCCTACTATGAATCACGAAATAAAAAGTGGGTTGATAATATCTGTTCAACTAGATAGATGAATAAGAGGTGAAATAAGGATCGATGAAAGCTACGTAGTATTTCCAGCAAGTACTCAACATATCATTTATTTTGAAACCTTTCCTGAGGCCCTATCTCTTATATCAAGGAAACTAGCTTCCTATGCTATTCTAACAATTAAAAATGCTTAAATGTTGTTGTTGACGTCGATACGAATCTATTGATACCCGATTCATCAAAATCGGACGACCGGAAGTGGCCGACCGGAAGTAGCCATTTTAATGCAGATTTGGAATCTACGAATCTCATTCAACCAATATATGACATTTTTATTGTATTTCATAAAGTTTTAAAAACCGGAAGTCCATAATTTTGAATGAAACGTAAACATTTGAGGTAAGGATTTTCGACTATTTTTATCTCAAATTCATATTCTAGTATATTCTCAGGCAATATTTATTATTAAATTTATCACTATAACCGACATCACCCTTTTAGTTGGAGCTACTAAACATGATTTCTTATTAAAAATATCGCTTACACTACTTCTGTAATATGACAGTTTTGAACCCTTTAAGATCGAACCAGTAACAGCGAACCAGTAATAGCAAAGATATTCTTTAGTGCCCTTATGGCTTGAACTACTATTTTTAATTATAATCATCGTCTACGCCAATTCTGAAATATGATAGTTTTTATCCCGTCTCGATCGAGCCAGTAATAGCGAAGATAGCCTTTAGAGCCCTTTTGGCCTAATCTACTATGCATAATTGTTCATTGAATATAACGTACACTGCTATATGTCACTTTTTATTCCGTGTTGATCGAACCACTAATAGCAAAGATAGTCCTTAATGTCCTTATGGCTTGAACTACTATTTTTACTTATAATCATCGTCTACGTCAAATCTGAAATATGATAGTTTTTATTCCGTCTCGATCGAACCAATAATAGCGAAGATAGCTTTTAGTGCCTTTTTGGCCAGATCGACTATCCATGATTTTTCATTAAATATAACGTACACTGCTATATGTCACTTTTTATTCCGTATCGATCGAACCAGTAATAGCAAAGATAGTCGTTAATGCCTTATGGCTTGAACTATTTTTTTAATTATAATTATCATCTACGCAACATGATAGTTTTTATTCCGTCTCGATCGAACCAATAATAACGAAGATAGCCTTTAGTGCCCTTTGGCCATATCTACTATCCATGATTTTTCATTTAATATAACGTCTACGGCAGTTTTGCTATGTCAGTTTTGATTACGTCTCCATCGAATCATTAATAGCGGATATATTCTTAGTGCCCATATGACCTGATCTACTATTCATAATTTTCATTCAATATAACGTACACTGCTATAAATCCGTTTATTATGTCTCGATCGAATCAGTAAGATACTCTTTAGTGCCCATACGGCTTAAAATAGTTTTCAATATCATCAATAAACCCATGTGATAATTTCCAAAATAGAAAAAATAATTTTGATATTTACTTAAAGAAGAATAATTTTACAATTTACAAATAACGAATATAAAAATCTCACCTGTTATATAAAACTAACATCACAATCACCGTTCACATAACAACTCCCCACATATTACTGATAAATGATCTATTCTGCAAGCTATTTATATTCGTACAGATTATATGACGAAAGCATAAATGAAAGATTTGTTAAAAAAGGCCTCCTAACACAACTAATTTGTGCGTATTTTCCATAAGAAACAATGCAATTTTATCACATTCAGCTAAAATGATCCATTTTCCCATTTAAATACATGTATTATCGAAAACACTTGTAGGTATTGTTGAAATAGACGAGAAATAGAGCTTATCACACATCCTAGGCTTTGTTAGCCTCATGTATATTTCAATTTTTTGTTCCGATTTTTGCAATTTTCAAGTTTTTAATCGACCGCTCTTTTGCGGTTAGTAGCAGTAATAATGTAGATTATTGTTGGAGACTGAAGGAATTCCTATAATTATATATCATCTCTAAGTAATTTCGATAATCATTATTCTAAACTTTATAAAAATAATATTTTATTATCACCCTTTGGTCAGTCTATGCATGTGTTATTAGGATTATGTCATACATTTTCAGTTTTCATATATTTTCATGATTTTTATATTTTATAGATAATTCACCAAAATGATGGCAGATGGAGATATTTCATCATTCCAGCATACTGCCGTTTAGGATTTTAGAGGTGAGTTTTTATATACTTATTTATTTATGTACTTAATTTAAAATTGATTAATTAAATTCCTAATCTATATGATATGAAGCCGTTGAGGCTCCTTCGGGTATCAAGGGGCGATCGACTTTTTCCTACACAAAGGCACGCCAGGTACCACACTGTGGGAGAAGTACTTGCTTAGGGTGTCTGTTAGACCCGCTTACAAACCGGGCTATCACCTATTAAGCAGAGTGCGTATAGTGTCTTTGATTTGAGGAAATTGTCGTCTGATGGCTATCAAAGAATCACCTATCGGCCTCCGGCTATATCAATATCTCAGTTAATCTCAAATATTACCTAAATTACCGAGGTTGTCGACTTTTTCCTGCACAAAGGCACGCCAGGTACCACACTGTGGGAGAAGTATTCAATGCTTAGGGTGTCTGTTAGACCCGCTTACAAACCGGGCTGTCACCCTTGGAGTACGTATAGTGCCTTTGATTTGAGGAAATTGTTGCCTTATGGCTATCAAAGAACTAACAAAACACCTCTGGTTAAACTTAAATTATCTACAAAAAGCTAATTTCAATAAAACAATTGTTGAATAAATATATTTTTTTATTTGAAGTATTTAAACATTACATTCTACATATAATGATGATAGAATAGCATTTTTATACCGCTGCAACTCATCAATACATCTCATGAGTATAATGGACTCAAACCAATCTATAAGGTCTACATCTCTGCTTAATATTTCAGGTGTTAGACTGGTCGCATACCTAATATTATTACTGTATAGCGTCATTCGCAATGTTACAACCAAATCGTTGGTAGTAATCTGTCGAAAATCCTCGATAGTTGGAAGTTGCAGTATAAAATGCTTCATTAATATAGCCGATAATGTGTCGGTTTCATCAATTTCTGGTAATCCTAACACCTGGTTTTGCATATGCCTAAATCTTGCTGCTTCCTGTATACCGGAATGCAATTCATAGCAATCGTGGCAGTAGGATGTGAAGCTATAGTAGCCTATACCGTGTCTATCGCGTTTGTATTTAGATACTACTGTAAATGCAGCTTTCTCACATATTTCACATTTATCTTTGAGATCAGGTGTGTAATCTGAACTGCAGTCTCTTCTGCAATCCCACTTTATAGGCATGTTTACTGTTAGACGTCTCGATTATGAATGAAGAGAATTTGTCGTTTTTAGGATTTATATAGAGAATTTTGAAGCGTAGAGTTAAAGAAATAAGAAACGAGATTTTTATTTTATTTTTATTGCCAAAAATATAAAAGAAATAAAAAACATAATTAGTTTATATCCATAACTTCACATATTTGATAATGTCCCCATGGAAGTGTGTCATATGTTCCATAAACAAGAAACCGCTTATCATCATCAGGACTGAGAGCTATTTTTTCTTGTGTTATTGAATGGACCTCGTGCTTGTCAGATCTAATAAGGTTTTGACTAACCGTCTTCTTTTGAAACCCTTCTAAGCATTCAATATAGTCTTCGAAAGTTATCTCGGTCTTGACGATTGAAGATTTTACCTCTTTGGCCTTCTTGGTCACTCCAAAATTTCTTATATTCTCAGCAATTTCATCCTCTTCATACTCATCTTCCATCAGATGTTTTATCATCTTTTCTAAATCATTATCGGTCGTATGCACTTTTGTAGTATATAATTTGGATCTGAGCCCTACATAAGCTATCATTGGAACGCCATTATTCTCATCTTTCATCATTCCAAGTACCTTCTTATTTACTAAAGGTATTCCATAGTGATTATCTTGAGGATATTCGCTAGTATCAAAATATCTATGACAATCTTCCCTCATTAATATATATGGATCCTGATGGAGTTCATATATCAGGGAATCAGTGTCTGTGTAGAGTACAGAGCATTCATCACCATAACGTTGTCGCATGTAACCATAATGAAAATCGTAGATGGTAGTTTTAGCTAGATCAAGGATGGATTGTCCAACATAAATTGGTTTATTTAACCATACCTGCAGTTTCTTTAATTCCACTGCAACTAGGTTCTCATTAAAAACTGTAGCAGTTTTGAACTCAGGTTTAGAGATGTATGACTCAGCACCATATCTTCCAGTCCACTCAGTAAGAAGCTTGATGTTCACACGCTTCCTAACGTTCTCCATCGTCTTCCCAAAAACAGCATTGTTCATCAATTTAAACAGATTTTTTTCAAACTCATTTTTAGCCTTCTTCCTAAGTTCGGTGTTGAGATCAATGTAACTTTTAAGCCAAGGACTCTGCTTGAATTTTAATGCTCGATGAATCTTTTTAAGCACAAGCCCGTGTTCCAATGCCTGCTTGAGTGCTACATAATGTATAACATACTTATGTTTATCATACAATGTAGCCATTAATTTTGTTGGCTCGTTAACATTCCTAGAAGGCTTCAGCGTCCTAGGATTAATATGTTGTGGGCAGAAGGGTATGTCTTTATGTTTATCATGAAGATGTTTAGGATAGTCTAGGTCTACTTCCAAAAAATATCCTTCATCTGCATCATCAGGTATTGATGCGACATCAATGTTAGTATCAGCCCATTCAAAACCTCCATACGGTAGATATTGTGACATTGCCCATCCATATTGGTTGTTTACATCATAATACATCAAAAATGTTTTTGGTTTGTTGGGATCGTAGCTATTGATATACATGTTGTTAGCTTTAGCCTGTCTTTTACTACATACTTGGCTCAAACCTCCTCGAATGCCTCGTTCAATAAACAGAAACATATCAGCATCGGTTAACAGCTCCAGCTCGATTCCTGTATGCTTCAGCATGGCATCCCAAGTGAAGCCTGGTAATGTAAAATAGTGAGCTGGATCTAAATTATACGTGTTCAGACAGCTTGTGCGGAACATCTCAAATACATCCGCCAAGAGTAGAATATCAGTCTTCATATATAAATCAACGTATTCTCCCAAATTTTCACATGAGAAGCTGCTCCAAACATCTTGGGCTCGTCGGTAGAGTCGGCGAGGACATGGTTTCTTATTCAGTTTATTGTAAAAATCATCTATGGATGGTAGATTCGTTTCAGAAAAACGGTCGAAGGAGTCGATGTAATCATATGGCATTACTCCTTTCTTCGTTAAAAGTGAAAAGTGCATTTCATCTACTTCAGGAAACTGTGTCTTCAGATTTGGAAATTCCGGTAAATATGATGCCAACTTGTCCAAGGAGGATGCCATAAATCGGAAACTGTCTATGAAACGGAACTGAATAGGGTAATCATCTAAATTTTTTGTAAATGAGATATATTTCTCCTTTGTAATGGGAAGTAGGTCAACTTTTCCCCCAATCTTCGTAGCAATGTCTGTAACTATGAAATGAGCATCATAGCCTGATAGATTGTGGAAGACAACTGGAACCATATGGCTGTCCTTGTAATTGATGTTGCATCCCTCGTGCGCTGCTCCTCTATAATTGTTTTCAGGTAACAAGTGGTTGTGATCTCGCACTTTCTTATCTTCAGGGCTAAATGATTTCACGCAGATGTGACAGTGAGTAGCTTTTTGATACTCTATTTCCTGTTCATATGTCATATGGATGTTATATGAGCACCAGAAGACTGCAGCCATATCTTCCGCTAAACTGCCCATCTCATTAGCAAACCACTGCATACAGTCCTGTCCGCGGTAAGATCGGAAAAAACTAAGGGAGTGGTCGTAGGAACACTTAACATAATAGCCAATCGCAGCTGGAACGTGACGTTGTGGTTTCTTTGGGTCATCAGTTTTTTCCAAGACACTCTCCAAATCAGCATATACAACAAAAGGAGCTTTTTCCTTATTTTTAAAATGTTTGAATTTAAGGATGTTCCTTCCTGGCTCTGGCATTTTGATGGCTGTTTCATTAATATTTTGACAGTCCTCCAGATGCTTTCCTAATTTTTCTGGGGATCTACAATAATGGAGACAGCGTTCGCAGAAGAACTTTTGACCATTACGTTTAGATAGTTGGTTGGATAGAAGCCTGGAGAGATTTTTGATCCATACATAATGGTATTTGACAGGGCCCTCAGTATCATCATATCTGTCCTGAATAAGTAGTAGATTCACATGTTTCTCACGCTTTTTCTTGGTCAAGTATGTTGGTAATGTGGTGAATGTCTTTTTCTCTTCTTGGAGAATGTATACGTTGATGGAAATGTTGTTCTGCTACTCAAATAATGGAATCTGTTTGATGGTCATCGGAAACTGTATTCCTTTCAATTTTAGTACAGATGAGTAGTGGGGGTACTTTTCTATTCTCTGTGGATCTTTATATGCAGGATATAAGGCCGATGTAATAGCCCAGGCGAAACATGCATCATCAACGTTCTTAACGTTAATGCAGGATTTCTTCTTCTTAATCTGCTCAGGTAGCTCAATATATGATGAGCCCAGCTGGGGTGTAAATTTGTTAATGTTCACTCCTAAATTCATTACTCGCTTCAGTGCCCATCCAGAGTCACGTTCTTTAAATTCCTCCAAGTCTTTGAGGAGGGGGGTGATGACCTTTGAGATGAACCACTCCTCGATATCTGTCTCACGATAGATGGGTGAATTGGAGGTAGTGAAATATTTATATTCTGTTAACACTCGATCACCTTTCACTATTTCAAACTCGCCTCCGAATACAGTGTTAACCTTAATGGCTATATCATTCTTTAAAGCGTTGATGATGCGTGGCCTGAATAGCTTAAAACAGTCCTGGAAAATGTGATGGGATCTTTATGTTTGAGGTTCGAGATAATTCCAGTGCGTATGCGGTTTTGGAATGCAGACTCGCTATCGCTCCAGCAAACACGGTCCCTTGCGGTTTCTGGTCTGGAAAATGACCCTGCTCCTTTCTTCCGTTCAGCTTTAATCTGCTTCCTCAAGGTTTTGACGTTTCTTAAACATGCTTCTAAATGCTATTTCTCACCTATGGTCTTGGCATATCTCATAGAATCTTTAATTCGTTTCAACGTCTTTGCACAATCACTTAGCTCTTTACGAGCCACTTTATCATCATAATGAGATGACAAGAGCTGCAATATGCCAGCGATACATTCTACTAAATCAGTGAAGAGAGACATCTTGCTCGTACAGTTGTCGATGATTGAATGATGATATTTGTTGGGATCCTCCTTTATATGGCATTGGAGACGCATGCGCAGTGTGATGAAATATGGACGCTACACTACTACACTAATCTACTTAATCAACTGCGCTTTACTAGCATTAATTAGTTGAATTCATTCTGACAATGTTAAAATGCTATGCAAAACGATGATTTGTTTGTTGAAGAGAAAGTAGCTAAACGGGTGTGAATTATGAAAAATCGTTAAATATTTTTGGAAAATTATAAAAGACTTCAAAAAATGTTAAAGAAAATGATAAAGATAGTAGGAAAAGTAACAAAAGATTGTAGAAACCGAATAAAAGTGTTGAAAAACAGCTGAAAATTCCGAGAAACCAACGGAAAATGATGAAAAATTGCTAGGAAGTGCCGGAAAATGGGTGAAAGCATGTACATTTCAAGGAAAGGTGATGAAAAGCTATAAAAAGTTCAGAAAATGCCGGAAATTTTGAAAAAATGGCTAAAAAGGGCTATAAAGCGCTGAAAAAGTGAGATGGAAGGTAGCGAAAAGCCTAGAAAAACTAAGGAAGAGAGTTAGAAAAATGTCAAAATATGCATGAAAATGGTTGAACATTGCAGGAATTGAGCGAAAAACAACTGCAAAAAGCTGAATAATGGCAGGAATTGCATGAAAAGCGACTAAATGTCAATAAAAACAACGGAAAACGGCTAGAATTACTGGAAAGGCCACGAAAACTAGCTAGAAAATATAAAAAATCAGAGAAAAACTTGAGAAAATAGCAGAAATTTTAGGAAGAACTTATATCTTCTTCATCTAGGGATTTTCGTTAGGAAATTTTCATCTAGGGATTTTACGTTTCAAAATCTAGGGAATTTTCTTCATCTAGGGATTTTAGGTTTGAAAATCTAGTGAAATAGTAACTTGATCATACAAATACCTACAAATGGACTCCATGTGTAGCATCCCTAGATCTGCTACATTCCTATCCCAAACACATGGGGCCGAAGCATTTTTCCCTAGAATCTAGGGAAAAAGCGCCAATTTTCGCTATTTTTGACCTTAGAATTCCTTATGGGAAATTACATGTAAAATTGATCGATTTTGCGCCAGAACTCTCCTAGCTCATTTACTGTTGTAGAACATTGTGGCTTGCTATAGCATTCTTTGCGGTCGTAAAGGCTTCTTCACGTGCGGGCGTCTCCTTCTCTCCTTCAAGTTTATACATTGTAGTTTTCCTTATATGTGTGTGTTATGTATGTGTTCAATTTTCAGACCTCCAAAACGCACTAGATGCTGCCAACCGCCGGTTCGCGCTACTATCAGCGATGTGGGGTGCCTTTGGAGGATGCCATCCAAAAACTCTATTCCACACCTATAAAACTTTCATCCGTTCAATCCCAGAATATAGATGTATCCTCTACTTCTGCCTTCCCGACCACCTCATGGCCTGACTTCAGTCCTTCGAGAGAAGTGTACTGAGGAAATGCCTGAGGCTCAACTTCCTAAACCCTTCCATGACATATATAACCGAATTAATAATATTTCCCCAATTTCAGATCGACTACAGGAACTGCAGAGGAGGTATTGCACGAGGACTTTGGAGGAGCCGGCCAGAACCCAACAGAGGGAGTTACTCAATACCCTATTGGCCCCACGAGGAGCCTTAACCAGACATGCCCGCCACAAGGTGCCACATACATCAGCCCGCATCCTTTCCACCAGGCAGAGGCTTCCTCGGTCGAGGAATCCACCCTCGACAACACCTCTCTGGCCATCCGCTAGGGGGCCCCGGGCAGTACAACCCCTACAGCCATCTCCAGGATCAGGACCACAAGAAGAAGACGCCCAACTCACCCTCTCTACGCTAAGCAAAAATGCAAATGAACTTTACTTTACTATTCCCCTACACACTTATCAATCACCTGTATATCTCATAAATCACCTCTCACTGATCATCACACCACTGCATCAATTCTATCAAATCACTTACATTATATAACTCTTCTCAACCAACTCAGCCAACTTTGCATTATATAGAATCACTCCTCTCAATCAACCTAATCAACTTGCATTACATAGAATCACTTATTCTCATTTTTCATTATATATAATCACTTCTCAATCAACTTGCATTATATAGAATCACTTATTCTCACTATCATTATATAGAATCACTCTCAATCAACCTAATCATATTACATTATATAGAATCACTTATTCCCAATTTATATTATATAGAATCAAAGAACCAACATTCACCACTTGCATCGGGGCCGGTTTTTTGCGGTTTTTTCTCGCCCCTCTACCATAAAATGTACCTCGCTTCAGGTAGATACCCGCAGCTCTATCTTCCACCATTGTACTTTATAATCATTCCTGCCTTCTGAGGGGCCATCCCCCTGAACCAGGCTTCTTTTCTGTATATATTTATAAGAATTAGCAATGTACAAATACGAAAATAAACGATTTTGATCTTGAACTTGTGTTCACTTTATAAATTATGAGAGGTTGTTGACATATGCATCCAGAGAACTAAAGCAACTTATCTGAGTTGTCACCAATTATCGCAGCAATCCGACTTTCCTAGAAAATCAATTTAGCTCTAGCTTTCGTTACTTTTATGTATTGGCATTTCCTAAGATGCACCTCTATATATCATTAAGTTCTAGGTATGCCTGCATTTCAAACTTAAATGAGCTATAGTTCTTCTACCAATAAGCTTTGATATTGCCGGAAAATGCAAATTTCCTGAGTTTCGAAGCCATCTTCTAGAACAGTGAACAATTGTGACAGAGTTATCCGTTGATATTTTCGCAATCCTGTGCAAAATTGTTACTTTCCTTTTTTCCATGCCGTTCAGGGGCTCCCTGAGTTCATAAGCTGTTCGGATTTTTTTTTCGGGTGACTGATAAATAAAAGTTTCGCTGCTCAAACTAAAAGCACAGCTTACATCTGTGCTAAAAGCTGGTCTGTGTATCAGAGAACACTACTTTCAACTGTGTATCTCTGTATTTTTAATAATTGGAAGTAGATCTTGTCATTCTGCTAAATCTCAAAGTCACCAACGTATAATAACTAAAACACTAACACTAAATTAATGTTTGTTCACTCAAACTCAAATCCTAAACAAAACAGAAATGTATTCAATAAATGATTGGATTTTGAGCCATCCTGCCAGACTAGTTCTTTAATTCTTGTTAAAACAGAATTTTTCTTTCTCAAATTAAATATGAAATGACAGCACGAATTTTTAATTTTTTGAATACTTCTTTTGAACTTACATAATAATATACTAAATCACTGTTGTGTATTCGAGGAATTAACACTGCACAGACACTCCAGAAGAAGCATTTAATCTGCCAAAATTTGTTGTGGATCGTCCCATTGATGTAGAGGAACTTTAGCCGGACTTTTCTAGGATAGTGCACATTCATGGCAGTTCTTGACCATTTTTTCTATATCTTTGTCCATATTTTTTCAGAAAAAGTTTCGTCTTGCCAATTGCTTCATTGGATTCCTTTATGAAGCAATTTCCGCAGAGGATAGGTTAGGTAGGTTAGGTAGGTAACCATTCCTAAAAAACGGTGTAACTCTCAGGATTGTTAGGTTCCTCCATGCTGGCACTAGCTTCAACTTTCTTAGGGCACTTCACGATTTCGTTATATCTGACACAATACCCTAACCAAACTTGAGTTTTGAGAAATGAACATTTAGATTTGTTCAAATGCAAGTCGTTCTTTTTTAACTTTTCAAGACAAGATATCAGCCTCTGCTTGCACTCTTCGAATGTAGAACCGTGGACAATTATGTCGACAAAATATGACATAACCCCATCAAGGTTGGTCTAAATCCGATCGAGGATTCTACTGAATTCGCTTGGCGCGGTTTTGATACCAAACAACAGACGATTCATGAGGTAAGTACCTCGATTTACCTCGATTTACCTCGATGTGTTGAGATATTCTGTATGGCTTAGCTTTTTTTCGCACACCGGAATATGTAAATATGCTTTGAAGAGATCCAGGTGACAGAAAAATTCGGAATTCCGGAGATTATTGAGAATGTCATCAATCTTCGTTATAGGGTTATGAACCGATTAGAGTTGTTTATTTACAACAATCTGGTAGTTAACACAAAGACGAAGCGAGTTTTCAGCCTTTGGAATAATTACTAAAGAAGAACCCCAGTACTGGTTTCGATTTTTGAAATAATACCTGATTTTTCGAGGTTGTTCAGAAGGGCGTAAGGGATAGGGCGTTCTTTGATGAATTCTGGTCTTGAATTAGGACGCAACTCAAGAGAGTCAGTCAAACCTGGTAAACATCCAACTCTGGAATCAAATATATCAGCGAAACCTCGCATTATCTCTGTAACAACGTCAAGTGAATTAACATTTGATAATGCAGGATTTTGTTCGTCAATATCTTCAAGGCTAATATTAAGATGTCGAATCCACGTTCTACCCAGGATTGGAGCTGGTACTATAAACAACAGCTCAGTCGATTTTTGATCACGGTATTGGACTGTAACTTCAGCCACACTAAGAGCTTTGAACATCTCTGAGGTATAAGAACGAAATTTAACATGGGTCGGCTTGAGCCCGCTTTATTGAAATTCAGTTCTCGAAAATGTATTTCCGGAATTAACGTCAGACCAGCACCCGAATCCACTTCGAAGGTTTGAGGCTTACCTTCGATGAAAACTTCAACGAAATATTTATTTGGATTTTTGGAAAATGTCTATAATTTGATTGATGGCAGGCACTCACCAAAAGAGTTTATGTCGACAAAATTTGTGGTATGAGTTTCAAATTTTGTTTTATTTTTCTGTTGCATGAGTGTTAAAATACAAACGGCTGAAACATGGCACGTACGTTTACAAGCATCGCACTGAAGTTTTGATCGATCGGAACGGTAATCTTTGGTAGGGTAGAGAATACCGGGGACAGTGACTGTCGAATACAAGATGCTGTTAATTGAGTCGAGATCTTGATTTTAAACGTGAATTGCTAGACGAAGTTTGCGCATGTTGTGAAGAATTTTTTGAATAATAACTGTTTCGATTGTTATGACTTGTCGATCGATTTTGCACGCGCGACTTATATTGGCCAATTTTGTTGACGTTGTTCCCCCAAGAGCTACTGATGAAGTTGGTTGAAGGTTAGAAATTTCGCGGCTGTCAATCTTAGACGCCTCAAGTGCCAGTGCTTTCTTCACGATGTCGTCCAAATTTGATTTTTCATCATCCAATTGCAAAATTCTTCTCGGATTACGTTATCCTGTATGCCTCGAATAAATTGAGCACGCAAAAATTTTTCTGCAATACTAGCTTGACACTTTTCTGCGTGGCATACAAATGCACAACCGGAAATATCGCGACGGAAAACTGCAATATAGTCGGCAATGGACTGACCATCTTGTTGATACAATGACAGAAAACGGTGTAGAGCAACCAAAATGTTTCGTTTAGGACACACATGGGTTTCGAGCACTTAAATAAGATCTGCGTACGATTTTTCAATAGGGTGTTGGGGTGCAACCAAGGATACAATTAACTGATAACTACTGGTACCAGTTGAGTATAGCAACATTTCGACATATAACGTTTTGTCTTGAAATATGCCTTTCATTGTCAAATAATTATCGAAACGAGCTCTGTACATTTGGAAGTTTGAAAGCATTAAAATTCTCGGCGGCTAACCTAGTAGTAAAAGTGAAATGTGTTTGTAGTTTATTCGTTGAAAATGGCAATTTATGATATTGAGATGATATCAACAGTGATTTTACTGGTAAGTACAAATATTTATTCACTTCTAAACGCGTGTCTCCCCATCTAAACATACCTTTTGCTCAAATATCACGCTAGCTTGTTGGGACCAAAAAGGGCCTATATCTCCGAAAGGAGACGAAAACTCGAAAGTTGATATTCTTGATTTTGGTCTTATTTTGGGTATTTTATCAGAAAACACTGTCAAATGGTGGCGCCACATTTATCGGAAACGTGCCCAAATTTATATTTCGTAACCAGCCGTCTGGTAGATTTTGTCATCGAAAATTTAATATATTTTTCATTTCCATTTTTATATATTTTATGTGTCAGACTTGACTGAACTATTTTCTGTCAAAATGACCTAGTTATGTCATCAAAATATTATCGTGGTAAAAGTCCAATCACTAATAAACCATTAATAATATCTTTAAAATTAAGCAATGATGGAAGAGATAGTTCACACCTGAAGCAAAACAAAAATTCGATGACTTTTGAACCCCAGCGTACAAGTTCAAACATTATCTCCAATGAGAGTCATACAACTGTGATAACTGATGACATGAAAGCTAATAATAGAGACAACTCTACACGTCCCATATCTAATAACGTTTTGATAAATGATGTGAGTAGGGCATCAGGTTCCGAGCTTATTCTACATTGTTATTGTGAGGAAGATAATCTAGTACCAGATGGTAATGAAATGCTATCTACTGATAATAATAAAAATGTATCTATGAAAAAAGAAGACTACCATCTTCCATCAGGTATTTGTCTTCTTGAGTTAAATCTCAATCTCAATTTTTCTAATTTTAAGATCCTTCTAAGAATATTCAATCAATAAATGATTCAAAAAATGTTACTTGGGCTGAAACTACCGATGGGAATAGCTCAAGCTTCTTAAACACATCAGAATTGTACAAAACTGCTCACAATGAAGACATAAATGAACAAAATACTAGCAATATTACAACTAAACATCATAAAGAATTGAATACAGAAGAAAATATTGATAGCGAAGATGCTGCATATGTTCTTCAGTGTGTTTGTGATGAAGATGATGACATTGGTGACGTCTTCATTTTAGGTAATTTGTCGCCTCAACAGATAAAGGAAATTATTTCAAACGCACAAAGATGTGAAGGAGGCAATTTTGATGAGGATTTGGAAGAAACTAAAAGTGAAGTAAATGAGAATAATAAAGGGGATTCTAATCAACGTAAGAATACTTTAGGAGAAAATGTTAAATTGAATAATAATGAATACGGTGGAAAGAAAGTAAATACTAAGAAAAAGAAAAGAGGAAAGGAAAATGAAGATATTAATGCAACTGTGAATGATACTTATGCTGATAGTAAGAATGAAGTAAACAAAGGCTTATCTCAATATAAGAAACCCCACGAAAATGACGGCACTGAATCTGAAGGTAAGGTAAAGAAACCACCTGAACCAAATGAGCTAGGTGGATCTGGTCGGAAGAGTAAGAATAATGATGGTATAGCTGAAAAACAAACTGAAGAGGAAGACGAAAAAGATAAAAACAAGAATTATCAGATGGCTCAGTTGCCCCTTCTGCCTGCAAGATATCACGGTCCAGGTTGTGTTATGGAAGTAGATATTTTGGAGAAACACGACAGGAACTGTAGGTACTCCATTTTTATCCTTTCCATCTATATTTAAATCAACAATATCTGAGCGACCAAGCTTTGCACAGCTGTTAGAGTGGGTTTTTTTTTCTCGGCTTTTAAAATCCCTTTCTACAAATTTTCATCCAAATCTGCTGAACCATTCAAGAAAAAGTTTATGGGCCTCGAAGGTGACACCCTCGTGTTTTGTCAGGAAAGCCACTTATATAGATAATATTGAAAATTAAAACCTTATATATATATATATATATATATATATATATATATATACGAAATTTCATAAAAATCATTAGAGCTGTTTCCGAGATAAAATTTATCTGAGGGCAAGGTAGTGCCCCCGCCAAGTCGAGCACAGCCTTACTATCTTTTTCTTTCTTTTTAAGAGAGTTAAGTCCGAATTTACAGAGACTTAGAGGACATAATATATTTAGCTATAATTTTAGTTTACGAATTATCGCCAGTCGAATTTCTGTAATTTTGTCACTGACACACTCACCGATCATCAAAATTCTAAGGTACTTCTAGGAGACTAAGAAACTTCAAATTTGTTATTTTTTTTACGTATAATGAAATGAAAAACTGAAAAATTCCTAAATTTCAGTTTCGTTTTCATAATGATAAAAATGATTATGATTACGATCAAATATCGCTCATAGTTCGTGCAGCCCTTATAGGTGCAGTCCCTCAAGTTGGCATTGGAGTACTGACCACAGAACACAGAACGTACTAATATTAATCCTTATATCATTATGCGTGCATTGCCAAAGTGCAGGGTTGCCAGTTTGCGAGTTATTACTGGCATTTGTTAGTACTTTAGGGCTCTACCAGTAAAACAGTAAATATACAGATTATGTTGCCATCAAATTTATTTATTTATTTCCAGAATATGTATGTACACATAGGGTAGAATCCTCCCCAGAGGAGTACTTCTTTTTTTGTAGACTCCTGTACGTGGTCCGGAAAATAAGTATTAATATACTAAAATATTCTACAAAACAAATTATTTACAACTAACTTACTTACTAATAACTACAAACTAATATAGTGATAAATAACATTTTTATACAGAAGAATCCAATACTTATGTGGCCATAACAATATTTACAATTGCAAGTGTAAGGTCTAACTTAGTCTATTTAATTTATGTTCCCATTTATCCATTTTTTTAATTTGTGAGAATTATATCTATTAATTGTTAATATTTTCAAGTTGTTAGGCAGGCTGTTATAGAGTTTTATAGCATTATTATTTTTCTTATTTATTGTTTTGTAAATTCTTGGTATTTGTATACTTTTGTTCATAGTTATACCTAGTTTATTTTTATGTGATCATGTTGCCGTGATATTGTAATATACCTACCTACATGTATACTGTTTTAAAACCTAAGTTTATAACTAGTGCTTTATATTTCATTGATATTTGATTTTTTCTGTCAGTGAGATTGCCAAGTCATTATACATGTATTATAGAAATAAAGATGTCTAATAATTATTCGGTGACTATAAATGATGGTGGTTAAATAATTAGATCAAATTTATGAAAATGTACTTCCACATAGATAGGAGCTAAGCTAACTGACTTGGTTTTACATTTGATCTCATAACTTTTTGTGTTGGAAGGACTGCGTTGCGAGACTTACATTTTATGTTTTTCATGGGATATATATATATATATATATATATATATATATATATATATATATATATATATAGATCTTGTATTCTTGACTGGTTTTATAATAAATAAAGAGATGTTCTTGGGGATGCAGTCATATATTCAATAAATTTCTTTGATTGAAGCCGAGAATAAACATTCTCTTTATTCTTTTTATATATATATATATATTTATATACAAATATACAAGAATTGCTCTATTAATATTGTAACGAACGTGGGATGTAGCTTCAGCGCTATTGTCGAGTCGTGTGCGATTCGTCGGAGGGCGGAGCGCTTTGGCGCGAGCGGAGGTTGGTGGTGTCCCGATGGTGTGAGTGTGGGACATGGCTATTATTTGTCAGCGATGCATGCCTGGGTCAAGAGATATTTCCGAAGCATCTAGTGAGTTCGCGTGGCGTTGGAAGATGGTTGTCGAAGATTCGAGAAGGAGGGGCCTGTCTATAATTGAAGTGGATTTGCTGCATAGAGTAAATAGTAGATAAATATAAATTGTACATATGCAGTAGACAATAGTGTAGTGAAAATATAATTCGAGTAAGCTATATAAATAGTGAATATAAATTGTATATAGTTGTCGATATTAAGTGTGTGATATAAATAGTGTAGAAATAAATAAACTTTAAAAATAAATTAAATTAAACGGGTTATAAAGGTGATAGTTACTAGGAAGAATGACTATCGGACTGAACAGTGTGTGTCGCGATATTGATTGATATTGATTGATTGATTTGCAGAAATTTGATGACAGTTATCACCTTTAGAAGACCATGTGGCACATGTACCATTGAACCTAAGGAGCCTAAACGGTGTGGCTACCGTCATCTTCTAAACACTCGAGAGCTACTGGGATCTGGTTGCTGGCGCGTTAAAAGTCTACGACAGCATCATGGAGAAGGTCCTTGACGCTGGGCATAGAACGATGGTAAGGATCTGGTGGTGCTGATGCAATCACGCAAGTGGTGCTGCATTGCCCGGTGGCATGGCAACTTGCTGGGTATTGCTGACCAGTTTCCTGTGGGTGTCACCGAGAATGGCCTGTGGGATAGTGTAGGACGTGGAGACGCTGCAAGTGGAAGGCCTGTGGTGTAGACCATCATAAAGAAAGTCCTCGACGCTGGGCATGGAACGATGGTAAGGATCTGGTGGTGCTGATGCAATACCGCAAGTGGTGCTGCATAGCCGGGTGGCGGGGCAACTTGCTGGTTATTGCTGACCAGTTTCCTGTGGGTGTCACCGAGAATGGCCTGTGGGATAGTGTAGGACGTGGAGACGCTGCAAGTGGAAGGCCTGTGGTGTAGACCATCATAAAGAAAGTCCTCGACGCTGGGCATGGAAAGATGGTAAGGATCTGGTGGTGCTGATGCAATACCGCAAGTGGTGCTGCATAGCCGGGTGGCGGGGCAACTTGCTGGTTATTGCTGACCAGTTTTCTGTGGGTGTCACCGAAAATTGCCTGTGGGATAGCGGAGGATATGGAGATGCTGTGGGTACAAGGCCTAGGATGTAGACTAGTGCGTCCTGGATCTATTGGTACAGAAGTACCTAAGCCTTGAAGCTGTGTTACATGGCCGGATGGCATGGTAGCTCACTAGACTTGGCGAGAAGATTCCTGTGGGTGGAACCGAGAAATCGCTCTGAGATGTGCACGACGTGAAGATGCCGACGGTATGGATGGCATTGGGTGCTGGTTCGAAGGTACAGATAGAATAAAAGCTGGTGTGGTCATCGAGCAGAACATATAGATGGAGAACGAGACCGTGGTAGCTGTGGGTATCAACTCCCAGAATACGGCAACATAAAGAAAATTCCATGGTAAAAATGAACTATCTCTGTCGGTGATATCCAAAGTGTTGCAGTTGAACATTCGAGAACGTGGTGTGACAATACGTGCTTCAACGAAGTGAACAGGCTGCATGAAGAGATCCGCTTCGATCTGAACTTGCTGGTAGTTATGGCGGCATGGCCATGAAAATTTCAGTGCTTTGAATTTAGAGTTGCTCAATCTGGGATTAGAGAGCATGTTGAGTAGTGTAGAAATAAATAAACTTTGGAAACAAATTAGTCCCATTTATTTTTATATGCCCGTAACAATATATTAGATATACAAAAATTACACGTAATAATATATCAGATGTTAGTTCTGAATGCAAAATAGTTCAAACGGGGGTGCCCCATGGGTTGATTCTAGATCCTTCATTCAATGCAATTCTCCTGATATGAAAATATTATAAGCAGGTGAGACAAATTTTTATAGTGGTGTTCATTTGTGCCGTAAAGTCAAAGTTTTGTACTTTAAACCCTAAGGAGCTATCGTAGAAACAAATTGGTGGTGCTGGAGTTACGACAGCCCCCCACTTGCACTTATCTAAATTATGTTTCGACTGAAGTTTAAGCCCGGTTTTGTGTCATTTTCTTCAATATAGCAATAATTGGATGGCTGAAAATTCTGCCTTGAAGAGCTAATTTATTAAGGGAGGGCTGGGGACAGTTTCGTGATAGTTTTGTTTCATTTGTGACGTAAATTAAAGCTAACTTGATGTAACAATTCATTTAAGAAAACGTTTATTAGTTTATGTTAGACCTTATATGACCAATGTATTTTTTGTAATATTTTACACAACAAAGTTTGTTCAAATCTATTTTAGGAAATGCCGTTTAAAGACATTTTAGCAGTTATGAGTTAGCGGAGTCAGATGATAGAAAAGCTTTTCTGCACATGTTTAACTTTCAGATTTATGTTGAGTCCCAAGTAGTCCTGTTTCCTTTGTTTTCTGATTCGATTGCTTATGTTCAAAAACATAAAAAGCTCTTTACAAAAGGCTACCACATATTCCTATGATCTAAATATGCCTATTGGAACTTCAAAGTAGAGATGGGCACGTGAGTGAATTTGCATGTCCGTTCACGCCCGCTCACGATCAATGCGGCCTGGATCACGCAAGCTACTCACGTAAATATCTAACATGATTCACGTGATTCACGGTTGATTACGGGATTCACGCACAAATCATTAGATTCGCATACGAATCACTTAATGAAACGTGATAAGTAGTGCAGAATTCTGGTATCGAAAAACAAAAAAATAAAAAGAAAATATGAAACGAGGAAATGCGCCAATATGTGGGTTGGAAATAGGGAGTGGTGACGGTGAGTTGAACGAAAATGAAAATACGGAACGATACTCACGCTCACGCACAGTCACGTGAGGGGTATGGAAATTGATGCTCGTTCACGAGGGGTCACGCGTGTGAGATTTTTTCAGTTTTTTGAAAATCTTTATTTATTATTATAAATTATTAAACATAAAATTGTTGGAATAAAATTTATACCCATGTGGTGAAATTTGCCTGAGACAGGTCTTGATAGTGGGCGATACCGACATGACAATGCGCTGGCAACATTTGGGCTCTATAAAACGCCACACTGTATTCTCAATTTGAAACGTACTATAGTCAGTATATAACTCACATGACTGCTTGAATCACTATTAGGAATTATCAACAGAGGATAGACCGCAATACTATTCTGTCACTACATTTGTAGAGGATGAAAATATAATCATAGAGAAGACAGCAGTAAAGAAATAAGTAAAAGAGCACAAGAATATAGTCTATAGAATAAGTCTCCTGGTCTAGGTTATATACCTGTTGCATGCATAGAGTGTGGCTTAGATAAGCTCATATCTATGATATCAGTTTTATTCAATAAATGCGTATATATATATATACGAGTAATGACTTTTCGAATGTCCACGAAAATCTCGAAAACTACTTATTCGATTTTAATAAAGAATCTTTTATTGAATTTTCTGTATCTGCGCGGGTGACATAGGCTATATTTTATGTTCTTATAGCTTTTCTATATCTATACTAATATTATATATACGAGTAATGACTTTTCGTATGACCACGAACATCTCTAAAATTACTTATCCGATTTCAATAAAAAAAAAATTGAATTTTGTATATCTGCGCGGGTGACAGGCTATATTTTATGTTCTTATAGCTTTTCTAAAATAAATAAATAAATAAAAATTGGAACTACTTCTCAGCGGCGTAGGTATTGCCTAGCCATTGTCTAGCCACAGCGTCTATCTACAGCTGACAAAAATCGTGATTGTTATAGCAAATAATGACTGTTTGTTATTTTTTCTTTCTTTATATCTTACTTTGTTTATTTTAATGCACTGAAGTTGAAATCAAAAATTAACTACTTGAAACACAATTTTTGCTCTAAAATGTTTTTTTTGTTGAATGTTTTTTTATAATGTGATATGTACGAGACTTACTATACCGACTGTTGCAGCAAGCCTCATCGTCGTCAGCCCTTTTTGCGTCCACTCCTGAACAGGCCTCCTCTTCACTGCCTTATCAGTATTGCAACTGATAAGGGGACCTACAGTGTAAGGTGGACTCCGAACTACCGATATGTCTCTAATAGACATGCCATTCTTTCAGATCAGAGGGTTTTTGAGGCGTACCTTACCACGCTGCCTCAACGCGGGTTGGTAAGGGCAAGCCTCATAGTATTGGGTTAATACCATGATGTAAAAAAATTCCATGGTTAATACATTGTTGTACACTATATACAAAAAGTTGAATTTCCAATATTTTGGATTGATATTCTGTACCTTAGTAAAACTACTGTTAAACTATCAGTGCGCGAGGAACTCTATGTGGTGGGTTCCGTATCTGAAAGTGTATTGTATATTTTGGAACTCTATGGCTGGATTTTGATGGTGTTTTTACCATGTATGTATGTAGAATATTATTAGAATGATCTGGTAGTGGCTATAAATGTGCCTGGGCCTCCTAGGTTGAGGGTTCCATATCTGTAATTCCCAAAGAAGTATATCTGAGCTCTATGGCTGAATTTTCGTGGATTTTTCGGTTTATATTTGTATGTAGTATGTCACTGGACTGTTTTGTGAGAGTCTGTCAGTGCGACTGGAATTTAAAGGTTCCATACCGGAAAATCCCAATGACAAATGTAGGGAAATTATCATGCTGTTATCTCTGGGTCTTGGTACATGTCTGTAGATGGATCTGTTTTGGTGTTCAGACTGGTTCTACGTGCGAGTAGGTCTCATAGAAGGGTTCCATACTCAAGATTTTTGATAACTTTATGTTTTCGTACCACAATCTACGAAATTGTTTGCCCGGGAGGTGCCGGGTAAAACAGCTACTCGATGTACAAATAGGCAACCGACAACTATGTTCCAACTAAGGAGACAAAACATTAACCAGCACTCTTAGTAGGTTATATCTAGAAGCCCTGGTAGTGAAAGGAGTACAGTAGCAGCAAAGAGGAAGAACAGTTCGGTTTTCGAGCATTAGTACATTATCATGTTCTGATAATGTGTTCTGTTTAAAAAGATAGTGGAATAAAAAAATAATATTATGTGAATTTAAGCCTATTTCGATCAGATGTCGAGTTATTAATTTTGTTCGAAAACTTTTGACAGATAACTACCCTAATTTGATGATTTATATCTTTTGACCTTGAAAAGATATAGTAATAATATTCAGACGAAATTAAGTCATAATATTGAAAATTGTTTTGCACTTGCAAAATTTCATTTAGGTTATACGGGGCCTTTTCAAAAAATAATTATGTATTAGCTACATAATAACATCAATAAGTCAATTTTTTCAAATGGGATTGTATATTTTTTACTACGCCACTGGAAAGACCGTTAAAATTTACATATGAATGACGAAAAAAATACAGCGTTACAATAATATTAATAGATATTAAAGATTTCTTTAATTTTCATCTAAAAGTCATGATCGGGTTAGCCTTGACATGCTATTACATGTTATACATTGAACTATTATCATCATTGAAACAATGGAAAAATATTAAGTAATATGGCAAATTTTACAAAATTAATAATTAGTCCAGCCCTAGCCCAGTTACAAAATACTATCCGTCTTTCCAAAGCAACCTCTCTGAACTGCTGCTGTTTCTTAAATGATAGTTATGATATCTGCTAAAAGGCGATTGAATATTAACTGTTTATTCAATTCAAAAATTGAAATAATCCTTGTTCTTTTTGAGCACTCCTGTTGCACACGAGTAGATTATATCGTACTTTCTTCCATACCATCGCAGACCCTCATGACGGTGCTCCTGGATGGTTAAAAGAGTATCTACCTGCTTCTCTTCAGTTATTTGAGAATTTTGCTGATTTATCTTACTGTAAGATACTGAATCTGAATCACTAAATCTATTTATTAATCGGCGAAAAGCGTGTCGCGTATGCTCGAGATGGCAGTAAAACATTTTGATAATTTTCACCTAGAACGAAAGTCATATCTCTGACTCCTTCAGCACTGAAATTATTTTTAATCAGAGAAGAGTTTTGACAACTTAATGTTTTACCAGCACTTACATTTGAATATGATGATAAGACACCTAATAATTCGACAGACAAAAATTTTACTTAAACTGATATTCTTCGGCAAACGCGATTCATGACTTTTAGATTGAAATTAAAGAAATCTTTAATGTCTATTAATTTTGTTGTTACGATATTATTTTGTTTGGTGGTCATTCCCATGTAAATTTTAACGGTCCTTCCATTGGCGTAGAAAAAACATACAATCCCATTTGAAAAAATTGACTTATTGATGTTTATATGAAACTATTACATATCTATTTTTTGAAAAGGCCCCGTATAATTTAAATGAAATTTCGCAAGTGCAATATAATCTTCAATATTATGACTTGATTTCTTCTGAATATTATTACTTTATCTTTTCATGGTCAAAATATATAAATCTTCAAATTATGGTAGTTATCTGTCAAAAGTTTTTGAAAAAAATTCATAACTCGACAACTGTTGGAAATAGGCTTAAACTCACATAATGAACATAATATTATTTTCTATGTAGAATCTGATAAAAAATAAAAATTGTACATGTTCCATAAGAAAAAACAAAGTTGTACTGGATTGCGACTATTTGGACAGACCCTGTATATACGAAAATATTTTCTTTCTACATGAAATGCAAGTTCCTACTGCTGCAAAGGGCAATAATTTCAAGAAGTGCACAGATGTAAAAAACCTATCAAAAAATACTGCCACATTTTTTTCACGGATAGTAATCGTTAATCTACTAATCACTACTCTTTCTTCCAGCGTTCTTTCTGTTGCACCATTTTCCTTTCCAGAATAAATTTCGAAATCATATACATAGCCGGTTTTAGAATCACAGCGCTCTCAAATTTTGATCCCTCTTTTTATGGGTTTCAAAAGAAGATACTGCTTTAGACTAGATCTACCCTTGAATTTTGCCATAACTCTCGTCAATTGATTGATGGCTACTATCAGATCTGGCTGTTTGAAATGTCTTTTGCAGGCACTAAACTATCAATATAATAGGTTTTTGTTGTATTGTTTGGCTTTTTTGGTGGATTGAAATAAATTTTACTCATAAGCAATTTGAACCTATCTCTTGCAATAGCAAGTTTAATTTCTTCATTGCCCATAAATTTATTATTCTACCAACAATGAATAAATGCCAGCAAATTATTATATGCCATTATAAATTGGGCACCTATTATAATCCTAATATCACGAGAATCTGTATGGGTTTGTTTTCGTCTCGTTTCTTCATAGAGAATATCTAAACGTTCATTAGTACATTGTGCGATGTACTGCAACAAACTTTTGCGAAACAATTTGAGAAATATATCTATTGCAGAGGATCCTCTATTAATGTCACAAAGAATAACAGTTTTTTATCATATGGCAATACCATACAGGGAATAAAGTTATCATCCAATTCACACCACAATGGAGACACAGCAGAGGGCTCGAGAGGCTAATAGTTCATCCTCATCTTCAATAACTTTTTACTCCGGGAAAGTGATGCTTAAAACGTTATCTGAGTCTACGTCTGTTTCAACTCTGGATTTCAGAGAGTAACATTTTTTTTGCTTGCGTTTGCTTAGCGGTTCATTATCACTATCTGATCCACTGGTAATATCAGACTCCGCTTCAGATTCAGATCCACTATCTGCATAAGGCTCATCTCCAGATAAAGACTCGATTTCAGACAGTTTTTCAGCATGAGTTTCCTTTTCATTCAAGCGTTTTCTGAAATATAAATATAATATTCAAAATACACTACTGGGACATATGTTACCCATTTTACGAGACCGCAGGGATACATGTGTCCCAGGTAACCTCATGGAGAATTTTATAATGAAAAAATCTTTATTTTATCAAAAAACCGCACAATAACTGAAAATAACTTACCTGGACATTTTTTAGAACTAATCAGATATTTTGATCAGCGAGAAACTTAATTTTATTCGGGAATACGATCAACTGATCTGCAGTTCTCTTCAAAACAAAAGCTTTCTATGATAACCTCAAACATTTTTGACAGAAATTGGTGCGAACTAGAGTCTAGGTTCTTCTCATGACTTATGGGAAAGATCTATATTAAGAATGAATGCTACGTTGGCCCATTAATATTTTTTACAAGTTGATGGGACATATAAGACCCCTTAGTATTTTCATTGACAAAAATTTCAAAATAAGGTCGTCACGAAAGGGTTAACTTAATTCAAGCTTTCGGAATTTATCAATTCCATCTTCAGGGAAACTAAAATAAACATTAACATTCTTTTTTTTCATCTACAGGGAGGTTCTCCGGGAAAGACATCGATCGATTGTGGGCAAATGATAAGTACAAAAAGTCTGAAAATTTGGTGAATTACTAAAGTCATTGGGACATACGTGTTAAATATTTTCATGTTAGTCGCACTTCCGTTTATACCGGAAGTAGATGCCAACTTTCTTGTTTTTAATAGAATACCCTGTATATTACCACATTTTTAGATTTCTTGGACAATTTTGAAAACATTTTAAGTATAATGTTCTATACTCAAGTCTTACTGTTTTTGACATATTTCAAATTATATGTTAAAAATTAAGTTGGCAGTTCAAAACATAATTATCAATCGTTCTTATGAAAAGCCTCTAATATTTAATTTGGGTCAAATTTCTTATAGAAGAAGATCTACTTTATCAGTATATCTATGATATTTTGATAAAAATTTGTACAGAGTGATAAAAAAAGATTCTTGAAAACTAGATCCAAAGATACGTCAAAAGTATTTTTTTTTTTCAAATGGAAAGCTTTATTTTTTAAAAATTAGTAGTTTTTAAAATAATTGTCAATTTTCCATTTTTCTATGTAAATATGCTACATATCTTTAAAGTTGTGTTAGAAGTTGTCCATGATTAAAATAATAAGAAATGTCAATAAAAGTCAAACATCCGTAAAAAAGTCAATATAATACTATTCATTTGCAAATTTTTAGTAATTATCAGGCTGAGAAAATCAACCAAAATTAAATATTGAAAGCTTCCTTATAGGAAAAATTGATAATTATGTTCTGGACAGAAAACTAAATTTTTGACATAAAATTTGAAATATGTCAAAAACGGTTAGACTTTGGTATAGGACATAATATATAAAATATTTTAAAAATTATTAAATAAATCTAAAGATGCGGTAATATACAGGGTATTCTATCTAAAATAACAAAATTGGCATCTTCTTCCGGTGTAACCGGAAATGCGACAAACATGAAAATATTTTAAACGTCCCCCAGTGACATTAGTATATCACCATATTTTCGTATTGTTTGTAGTTATAGTTTGCCACAATCGATCGATGTCTTTCCCGGAGATCCACCCTGTATTTTTACCTACTGATGTTACATAATATTGTTGAACTTACGTTAGTGAGGATATAAACTGATGATGGTATCGTCTCGTATGTGAGAGGGGATTGGCAGGAATATATTCCATTTGCAACAGACTTTTTTCCTTTTTTAATTTTTTTAAATTCTTTTTTTTATTTGAGTACTATATCGATAAATTTATTTTCATTGTGTGTGTGTCTAAATATGAGTTCAAAAATACTTTTTCGGTTTAGTGATGGTAGGAAAGCAATATTTAAAGGAGGGGTAATATTTTCATTTATGAGTTTCTGGATAAGGGCTTCAGATTCATTTCTGTTTAAGGGACAGTTGTAAAAAGTGGCTGTTTTAGGTCATGTAGCAATGAATCCGACCCTACTACTACTACTAGGAAATTTTCTGACGCATCTAGTGTATCACGTACACCAATAAGGAGAATTCTTAAACAACATAAATTTCATCCTTTCAAGATACGATTGGTTCGATATCTGTTTTTCGGATGAGTGTTCATTTTACCTTCACGGAAGTATGAATAGGCATAATTGTCGGTATTGGTCAGACGAAAATCCTAGACTATTTCATGAAGTGCATATTCAACATGGACAAAAAGTTTGGGCGGGTATTTATGCAAATAACATAATCGACCCCTTTTTTATATCAGGTAACCTCAATGGCGAAATTTATCAGGATTTATTAGAAAACACTATTTATCCAGCTCTTGTGCAGGTATTGGAGAACGAAGAAGACCATCATATGATCATTTTCAGCAAAATGGCGCACCACCTCATTTTGTACAACCTGTATATTAATTTTTGGATGATTTTTTTCCTCAAAATTGCATTGGAAGAAGGGGACATATTGAGTAGCCACCCAGGTCACCTGATCTGGACTTTTCTTTGGGGTCATCTGAAATCTAGGATTTATGCTAAACTGAACGATCCACTGGAAGATTTGTAAAATCAGATAATAAATGAATGCCGTCAAATTACACCCGACATGTTGCATAATGTACGGGAACTTTTGAATAGAACTTATTTTACTGTATAGAAGTGAATGATGGTCATTTACATTTAACTAATAGGACATTAAGTTTTTCTTGGTTTTTAAGTATACTTTGTGTTCTCATTGTCTCTTTCTCTATTTCAGCTGTCATTTTGTTATCGATGAAAATTTCCAAGCCAAACTTCAGGATTGAAAATTACTCGATAAGATCTTTGAAATAAGGTCTAGCAATACCTCTCATCCCTATTTAAAATCAGGGGGTAGTGCTTACCCCCCGGTAGGGGGTAGGAGTTACGGGACTGAAAAAAGTACCAAAGTTGTTCCCCCTCGAATTAAAAATTAACGGGACCGAGCATTTTCACATCTTCTGATTTACATTCGTTAAATCGGTATGTAAAGTTTTCGTTGGCTAAAGATGGTATATATTCTATGGAATAAACGGTCAATAGAATATGCATAGAGAATATGATCGGTATAAGAATTTACATTTCCTCTACCAATTCAGTCACGACGGTGATGAGATCGAGTAGTATTTGTTTGTAGAATTTTAGTTACATAACCTATTCTATCAGAGTGCAAAAAATGCACCATATTAGTGTAGAATTTGTAAGACAAATTTAAGGTTCAATAGTGAGTAAATGCCTACATTGTTTCAGTCATTTAAGTATGTCACATTTAAGATGGAGATTTCCCTTGCCCTAAAATATTCAGCAATGTAAAAATTACTTATTTATTTTATTATGTTTATATTTTAGGGCAAGGGAAATTGATACCTTGTAAGAGATGTGTCTCCGACGATACGGACTAGCCCCTTTATTTTATCTCTAGTAATTATGCTGCCTGGGAAAGAAAAACTAACCTTTTATTTACATAGATTTATTAATATCTCATAAACTTCACTTCCATTTTGGTAAAAGTTTGTTAAAAAAATAATATACACATATTATTTTGTTATGAAAACCAAGTAAGTATAACAAAAAATGTATCCTTTTTTAATATTGTTAAACATTATTAAGTTAATGTTTTATTGCATTGGATTCATTTCTTTCTACACTAAGGCTGATGTTGTGAGGTTTTTTTCGTCTTTTCTTCGAGTTTGGATGGTCTTCCAGTTTGTATGCGATTATTACCTTTAAGTCTATCATCTTTTCTTCGAGCTACAGTCGCGACAGAATAACAAATTCCGCGATCACGACGAGCGTTGATAATAACTGACCGAAATAGGTTAAATTTTCTAATAATATGCAACTTGCAAATTCTATACCACTATGGTACATTTTTGCAGTGTAATGAATTAGAATATGTAACTAATTTTTTGTAAAAAAATACTACCCGATTTCAGTTAGGGTTCCTAGATTGAGAGAGTACCGCATTTGATAGCCGCACTATTTGGGTCAAACATGGCCGATTGACAGTGACAGTTAAGAAATAACGTTGGTTTGAGGCTTGACATTTTGACATCTAAGGTTTAATATATACACCTGGAGGTCTATTCTGTACACTAATCGTTAATCGACATAATCTAACGATAACAATTGAAGATCGAAATGTCATTCACATAAATGTTAACTTTATTTATTCATATACTGGGTGATATTATATTATTACAGATAGTAGAGGCAACATTATTTGGTTACGTTACAATAGTGAAAAAAATCAAATGTAGGTTATGTTGGATAAAAGAAGAAGGTATGGAAAATAGGCCGACATTTGGAAAGAAGCTTTTTTAATTTCAATCAATCGAATTACTGTATAATGATAGCATTCACATTATTGCTTCAAGAATGAGAGTTGCCAATAATTAAGTTTGGCAATACCTCAGTTTAGGTATCTACACAAACACAAGTGTATTGTTTGAGCGAACAATCATATTGCAAATAGCTCTAACAGTGTTTGATTTTACTCTGTAATCTATATCATACCACAAACTCGAAATCTATCTATTATACCTATCATAGAATTAACTTTACGTTTTACACAAACTAATGATTCAACATCAGAGAGGAAACAGATGAATATTATATAATGATTATGAATAACATCGAAGGCAAATCCAAAATATGTAGGTACTTACGGTAGGTAATCTCAATATAAACAACAGAGGTTCATAAAGAATTTCACCATCTCATCTACTTTCTTCATTCCTTGCATGTTTATTCGATGATCGATTAATTTAACGATGAAATGGTTGTTTACAATCAATTCATTTTTATCAGAAAAACATTTTTAATGTGATGTAATCCAGCCCCAAGTACCTACCTACCTTAATAGGTTTTCTAGATTTATGAATAACTCGGAAACGAAACCAAGATATTTTACATCGCAGAGTCTGTTAGTAAATTCTGAATATGCATATCTAAAAACAGGTGGAGATATTCAGTTCAAAATATATTTCTTCTATTTTTTAAACTTGCATTGATAGGGTGGGAAGTCTCGAAATATTCCTTATTATTGATTGCTTTGGATTTGTTCATATATTTATGAACTGACTGTACCCAACGGCCGTTATAGACCGATGGAAGTCATATAGCGCGAGAAACAATTATTAGTCATCCATTCTTTTGTCTCAATAATATCTCGAGATATACGGTTAAGATATGAACTAATACATATTCGCGCGACTAATTTGTGTAAGAAAGATCATTGCGAATTATAAACTTGGAGGGTTGATTTCAGTACGTAAGTTTTGTGATAGTTTTCTGGTGATTTAAATTTCAATGATGGATACTGTTGCCGAAATGTAAGTATTTTTAATGTTCTCATAAAATATATATTGTATTTTTGTGTGTATAAAAGTTACAACAATAATAATATTATGTTATTCGTAAATTATGATCCGCATTTATTATTTTCTTAGGAGACAAAAAAGATGCAACCGAGATAATAAAGAACAACTTACTTCTTTGGTAGCATTTATGTGTAGCCACCCGAAACTCGCTTCTGGGGCGCAACTTGGCAAGAGCTGACCAATACTCTAAATCAGTTGGGACACCCCAAAATTGCAGAGAGGTGGAAAACTGTGAGTATCAAATAGACTCATATGAACTATTCGAAATAAGTTGTGAATAGTGACAAAAGTTCTTATCAGAAAAAAATATCCTAATATCTTTATACATATACAGGGATGGAAAATGTCCAACTTTTAGTTTTTTAAAAGTTATCAATAAATTCTCATTAAAACAAAATGAGCACAACATTGAGGAAAATGAAAAAATATATAAAATTATATTAACTGTTGAAAATCAAAATAAACGCTATTTTTGTAAGAGAGGTTTTTAATATAACGTAAAACGATAAAGATGTTTCCACAAATTTGTTCAACTCTGTACAAAGCCATTTTATATAATAATTTTATATAATAACATTCTTCTAATTTACAGACTTATATTCTTAATAATTCCAATCTTTATCCAATACATACTAGAAATTTTGAATACATATTTTGCTAACCAAGCTTATCTTCCTAGTCATGAGTAGGTACTAAATGTCTAAAAGACATCAAAAATAAATCTATTAAATTCATTGTAAAGGAAATATTTTAAGAGCTAATACAATAGAAATATCCTAATCTCATCATAATTTCCCAGTTATTATTGGAGCTGAATTTCTTGTAGACATGGAGAGACATGAACTCCAAAGTTCTTGGTAAGGCTGCTAAGATCCGTAGTGCAAGAGGTAGGATGGGAGGCCTTCCGAATAATAAGCCTGCAGTTAACGAGCAGGATAAACAAATTTGTAGCCTTTTTGGGTCAAATTATTGGGAGGGTTCCTCATGTGCTGACCTTTATCCTGAAGAAAAAGTGAGTTATTTCAGAGATATATACATTTAAATCGCTTGACCTCTGTGACATTGCATTTCTCCGTACAAATTAAATTTCATTTCTTTTCTCTTTTCTACATAAATAATAACAGTTTAAACTCTCATTATAATTTATAATTCTAGACATTTTCTCACTTTTCTGGTTCAATAATTATATTTTTTTCATCTTTTCTGGTTCACTAGTTGATATTTACCTTATTTCGTAGGAACTCATAGAAAGGCTGGAACAGGGGGATGAGGGAGTCTTTAGAGAAAAGCCAGTCTGTACTCGGGTGGCTAAAGCTCTGAATATTCCCAAAGTTCCATGAATTGGTCTTCATGCATCTCAAAAGGATCATGACTCGCTCTCCACGCACTCCGTTCCGTTCTTCTCTCCAAACGCCGTGCACGATGTTTCAAATTCATCACATCCAGTGCCAAGTAGCCCAAACCAGCATTGAAAATTATGAATTGATCCTAAAGTAATAGACAATTTATTAAAAACAAGTACGATGTGTGCTGAACTTATGTTAAGCTCTTATAACAATTAAAATATAATAGAATTAAAAATCTCACCAACCTTGCTTTCTTTAGCAAAGTATTTAGAAAATTTATATTATTATGAGACACAAAATACTATACCAATTTCAACAATGAATAAAACTGAACTTACTTGAAGGCTAAATCTAACAAAAAAGTAATCAACAAACTGAACTGAAATCTACTTACTTATTCGAAAAACAGTAGGGACCCACTTATAGTAAGTATATCGTATATCTAGTTATAAACCTAGAATAAAATATAATCAATGTTTTACAAGTAAATATTTATATATTGTATGTAAATATATAAAAAATACTTACTCAGTGGTAGAAACAAATTGTTGTAGATACTTGAATTCACTCCTCACTTACTTATGTTTTAAAAACCTAGAACATAATAATTTCCAAAACTGTAAGACGTACACACCAAAATGAAAATAACTTGCAGTTTGCAGTACTTACGGACCTATACTACAATAATTAATAATCATTACACTAATGGTTTCTTCTACACCATTTCCACTTTTATTTGAGAGAGAATACTGTTTATTTAAAAAAATATCAACTGTATTTGAGAGAAGTCAAATTTATTTAAGAGAGCACCAATTAGTTGAAAAAAGTCTGTTTTATTTGAGTAGTCAAAATATTAATTTAAGAGTTCAATTGTATTCAAGAAATGGTAAAATGTAATTTAGAAGATATAACAAGATAATGAGAAACACAAAAGTACATGCATAACACAATCTTAACATTAGAAATGATGATTCCACTGAACCTTCCTACCTTTTTACCAACTTGCTAATTCAATTTGGATACTTCTCTCAAATGCAATTAGAAACTTCTTAAATTCAAATCATACATTCTGAAATAGAATTACATACATATTAATATGATAAAATAATTTATTAAATACAACTATTCTCCACTACGTTTGTTGTATTCTCAAATGCAATTAAAACCTTATTGAATTAAAGTGGAAATGGTGTAGATTATGAAATTATTATTCTGTAACTTATCTATAGGATAGTATCCGTTATGTTACTTTCTGAGAACTTGCAGAAAGATTAATATAAAAGTATATAATATATAATTGATGAAAGTAACACAAGGATCTGATCCGATAACTACTTACCCATGACAAAATAATCGGAATTCAGATTCCAATTTAACTAATTCCATATGCGAAAGCTATTACTGCCTAGATTATTTGGTATAGTATCAATTCTCAAATAGGTGAGACATAAATCCGAGTACCAATATATTTTTACTTACTTTTGCTGATTGAAGTAACCTAAAAATAGAATAATTTCTCTTAAAACTTAACATTCAAAAAAGGATATGATACTTACCTATAAAATTCTCACTTGAGAAAACTCACAACCATAGAGTCTTTATTATATTTCTGTGTTGACAACTCACAACAATTTATAACAAAGCACAAGTTATAGGTTATAGTTGAACATAAACAAACACATACATACACAACACACGTCGTACGGCGAGACGGCAAGACCACGTGATATCATCGACTGTCAAATGTTATCGTTCACAAGGATCTTCACTTATCGCACTCAAGAGACCGCCCGATAACTTTTTGAACAGAACACCAAAAGGTGACGACATAGAACAATCATTTCTGGTTGCGGACTGGCATCAAATGACATATCGCCATATATAAGTATATCTATATATATAATAACGATTATCGATTAACGATTAGTGTACAGAATAGACCTCCTGATTAAAGTAACAATATAGACCAAATTTTCTTGTTAACCACAATAAAAGAATTTAAACAAAACGTTCTCATTTATGTCAGTCCAGTACTTTTCAATTATATTCAAAAAGCAGAAAGTTTTTTCATCATTCATAAACAACTGTTATTGAATAATACCATTCATTTTAATAATTTGGCTAATTCTTTTTTGAATTACAACAGATTTGAACTAAATTTATAACATAATATAATTTATAACATTGTTACACTGTTTATACGCACACGTTTTTATTTTGGTCTGAACGAGGTAAATAGGAACATTAAAAAAGCCGACCTTGCACAATCAAAAGGTAGTAGGAGTGTCGCTATGCGGGTTCACATTCAAAATGCTATGTAAAATAAAGAAGTTTCTCATTCAGTGTTGCCTTTTATTCATACTCCCATTTGCAACAAGGTTTCAAATTTCCCGTGCTTCCGTGAGTCAAACATGGCAGACTTTTCGGTACTCTCTCAATCTATTTCTGTTATTCGGTTGTCAATGTCATTGTCATGTCATGTGTGGTGCTGCACGAGAAGCTATTTTGTAATTACTTTATTATATGTTAAATACATTACATAAATTGGCGACGAGTATTCAAAACGAACTTGCCTAGTTTAAATTGAAATTCGTGTCGAATTCAATTGTATTGTGGGTAGTTTATCATGTACTTACTGTTATTATTTCTTTTAGTTTGTATTCATTCTGCTACCTTATTTTCAATAGTGTTGCTTGTGTAATTCATTATGTAGTTCTAGAACTATAGTAGATTTATTCTCGATCCTTCCAGAAACTATATGTGAGGTACAATTTGTCATACTATTGTCAGTTTGACAAGGATCTAGAACATTAATTATGTTCGTCTAGATAATCATAGAACATTCTCGATGAATGTCATATCATGATTAGATATATAAAGCCGTGACGATCACGGGACACAGTCAGTTTATTGTATCAGTCAATTGGAGACATAACTCGAAAGTAGTTGGAACGCTATAGTGAAAGTGACAAGTAGTGACAGTTGTACTACAACAGAAAGCCGTGTACAGTGTGTTTGAAAATAAATCATTGGAAGCAATCTGCGAACTTTGAGTATTACGCAAGTGAACTCACCCCACAACGTTTAGCACAGGGTTAAACGTTACAATTGGTGTCAGAAAAAGGGATCTTCGCATTTTTCTGAGAATATATGGTGAATACCAGATGCAAAGATTACGACGAAATGGCAAATTTTGTAGAAATAATGGAGTTCCTGAAAAAGAATAAAGAAGAACAAGAAAGAATGAGACAGGAAGATCAAACAAAAATGAATCAATTCCTAGAAAATCAAGAAAAGAGTAGACAAGGACAAGAAACCAAAATAAGTCAAATTCTAGAAAATCAAGAAAGAAGTAGACAACAAGATAAAGAAGAACAAGAAAGAATTAGAAAGGAAGACCAAACAAAAATAAGTCAAATCCTAGAAAATCAAGAAAGAAGTAGACAAGAACAAGAAAGAATTAGACAGGAAGACCAAACAAAAATGAATCAATTCATAGAAAATCAAGAAAAGAGTAGACAAGAACAAGAAAGAATTAAGCAGGAAGATCAAGCAAAAATAAGACAAATTTTAGAAGAAGAACAAAAAAAAATAAGACAAATCTTAGAAGAACAAGAAAGAGTGCAACAAGAAGATAAACAGGAAGTTGACCAGAGATTAGAGAAAGTTGACCAAAAATTAGAGAAAGTTCAAGAAGAAGTTGAACAGAAATTAGAGAAAGTTCAAGAAAGTTTTGATCAAAAATTTCAATTAATAGAAGAAAAGATGTTGCAAACGAAAGCTGAAGTGCCTCTGAGAAGATCGTCCAATGAAATTCAAAATGGTGTAGTTAAACCAGTAAAAATTGAAGCCCCAAAATTCGATGGTAAACAATCTTGGTCTACATATAAAAAGCAATTTGATGCTGCTGCTTTGGCTAGTGGTTGGTCAGATGAAGAGAAGGCCACTGCATTGATCTTGGCTCTACGTGGTGATGCATTGGAAATCTTAAATACCCTAACTGGCGGCTAACATTCGTATGAGATTTTAGTGGATCAACTTGAAATGCGTTACGGTGACCAACACCTACAACAAGTTTACCAAGCACAGTTAAAGAATAAGCAGCAAAGTTCTGGAGAAACACTACAACAATATGAAATTGATGTTGCACGGCTCGTTGGACTGGCATATCCTACAGCACCAAAAGACTTTCTTGATAGGTTAACGGTACAAACATTCATTGATGGTATAAGAGACATTGAAATGCAACAAGCCCTTCGGTTAAGTAGTCCTACAAGAATTGAAGATGCCCTTGCACGTGCACTTGAATACGAAGCTGCTAAACAGGCGTCCAGAAGTCATCTCAGACTGCGACAGACACGATGGGTCAATGCAACCCAAGAGAAGTTGTATGGCAATGGTAACTCCATCAAGCACATTATTAAAATATTACAAAAATTGGATGGGCAAACAAATGAACAAAGAACTAAGACTTTGTGTTGGAATTGTGCACAAGAAGGACATATAAAGAAGAATTGTCCACAGCCTCAAAATAGCAATGTGCAGGAAAACTCCAGTTAGCCAGTTTTGCGGGCGAAGACTGGCTTACTCCAACCAAGCCCCAACATCATTAAAAATCAAAATTTCCCGACTGAGTCATGAAGGATCCAGCTTGGATGTGAAAGGTAGAATATTCGGTCGGGATTTTAATATTGTTATTGATACTGGTTCATGTTCTACCATTGTGCGAGCTGATGATATTCCTTGAAACTGCAAATGGAGTGACAATACCCGTCATTGGTACTCACGAGGCAGATATTCAGCTGGGAAAATCAAAATTCAGGCATAAAGTATTTGTTGCCGAGATTTTGGACGAAGTTTTATTTGGTCTAGACATCATGAATACATTTGGCTTCAATCTGAACCTCCAAGACCGAATACTGAAAGTTAATGAAGAAGAGCTGTTTGTCAACATCTGAATCTAGAATAAGAAAAATTAAGGTAAACAGGACCATTACGATACCTGGATGGTCTGACAATCTCATCCATGTTAAAATAGAAGGTTCTCAGTGCAAGGAGGCACTGGTACTGGAAAGTAATCCAGAATGTCTGCCAAAGGAAATGATTATAGAAAACGCATTAATAAATCCATCAAGTGAGCATCGAATCAAGGTGAGAGTTTTAAATCTGTCCGAAGAACCTAGAGTTTTAATGAAAAATGAATTAATTGCCTGTGCGGAACCAATAGTATCTGTCAAAATCTCAAGCAGTCAAGGGAAAACCATGTGCAGGAAAGGAAGAGAGCTGAAAGAGAGAATCATTTCTCAACTTCCTAACCAACAGAAGGCGAAATTTGGTGATTTATGGGAGAAATACAAACAACTATTTTCTTTTTCGGAAGCAGATCTAGGACGAACCAATATGGTACAACATCTCATTGACACAGGCAACCAACAACCAATAAAACAAATTCCTAGAAGGGTACCATTAGCAAAACAAAATGAAATGGCAATACTTATAGATAACATGAGGAAACAAAAGGTAATTGAACCTTCGAACAGTCCTTGGTTGTCACCGGTTGTCTTAGTCACAAAGAAAGATGGCTCGACTAGGTTTTGTGTTGATTATAGAAAATTAAATGAAATCACAAAAAAAGACAGTTATCCTCTTCCTAGAATAGACGATACACTGGATTGGTTGTCAGGAGCGAAATGGTTTTCTACATTGGACTTGCATATGACATATGAACAGGAAATAGAGTATCAAAAAGCTACTCACTGTCACATCTGCGTGAAATCATTTAGCCCTGAAGATAAGAAAGTGCGAGATCACAACCACTTGTTACCTGAAAACAATTATAGAGGAGCAGCGCACGAGGGATGCAACATCAATTACAAGGACAGCCATATGGTTCCAGTTGTCTTCCACAATCTATCAGGCTATGATGCTCATTTCATAGTTACAGACATTGCTACGAAGATTGGGGGAAAAGTTGACCTACTTCCCATTACAAAGGAGAAATATATCTCATTTACAAAAAATTTAGATGATTACCCTATTCAGTTCCGTTTCATAGACAGTTTCCGATTTATGGCATCCTCCTTGGACAAGTTGGCATCATATTTACCGGAATTTCCAAATCTGAAGACACAGTTTCCTGAAGTAGATGAAATGCACTTTTCACTTTTAACGAAGAAAGGAGTAATGCCATATGATTACATCGACTCCTTCGACCGTTTTTCTGAAACGAATCTACCATCCATAGATGATTTTTACAATAAACTGAATAAGAAACCATGTCCTCGCCGACTCTACCGACGAGCCCAAGATGTTTGGAGCAGCTTCTCATGTGAAAATTTGGGAGAATACGTTGATTTATATATGAAGACTGATATTCTACTCTTGGCGGATGTATTTGAGATGTTCCGCACAAGCTGTCTGAACACGTATAATTTAGATCCAGCTCACTATTTTACATTACCAGGCTTCACTTGGGATGCCATGCTGAAGCATACAGGAATCGAGCTGGAGCTGTTAACCGATGCTGATATGTTTCTGTTTATTGAACGAGGCATTCGAGGAGGTTTGAGCCAAGTATGTAGTAAAAGACAGGCTAAAGCTAACAACATGTATATCAATAGCTACGATCCCAACAAACCAAAAACATTTTTGATGTATTATGATGTAAACAACCAATATGGATGGGCAATGTCACAATATCTACCGTATGGAGGTTTTGAATGGGCTGATACTAACATTGATGTCGCATCAATACCTGATGATGCAGATGAAGGATATTTTTTGGAAGTAGACCTAGACTATCCTAAACATCTTCATGATAAACATAAAGACATACCCTTCTGCCCACAACATATTAATCCTAGGACGCTGAAGCCTTCTAGGAATGTTAACGAGCCAACAAAATTAATGACTACATTGTATGATAAACATAAGTATGTTATACATTATGTAGCACTCAAGCAGGCATTGGAACACGGGCTTGTGCTTAAAAAGATTCATCGAGCATTAAAATTCAAGCAGAGTCCTTGGCTTAAAAGTTACATTGATCTCAACACCGAACTTAGGAAGAAGGCTAAAAATGAGTTTGAAAAAAATCTGTTTAAATTGATGAACAATGCTGTTTTTGGGAAGACGATGGAGAACGTTAGGAAGCGTGTGAACATCAAGCTTCTTACTGAGTGGACTGGAAGATATGGTGCTGAGTCATACATCTCTAAACCTGAGTTCAAAACTGCTACAGTTTTTAATGAGAACCTAGTTGCAGTGGAATTAAAGAAACTGCAGGTATGGTTAAATAAACCAATTTATGTTGGACAATCCATCCTTGATCTAGCTAAAACTACCATCTACGATTTTCATTATGGTTACATGCGACAACGTTATGGTGATGAATGCTCTGTACTCTACACAGACACTGATTCCCTGATATATGAACTCCATCAGGATCCATATATATTAATGAGGGAAGATTGTCATAGATATTTTGATACTAGCGAATATCCTCAAGATAATCACTATGGAATACCTTTAGTAAATAAGAAGGTACTTGGAATGATGAAAGATGAGAATAATGGCGTTCCAATGATAGCTTATGTAGGGCTCAGATCCAAATTATATACTACAAAAGTGCATACGACCGATAATGATTTAGAAAAGATGATAAAACATCTGATGGAAGATGAGTATGAAGAGGATGAAATTGCTGAGAATATAAGAAATTTTGGAGTGACCAAGAAGGCCAAAGAGGTAAAATCTTCAATCGTCAAGACCGAGATAACTTTCGAAGACTATATTGAATGCTTAGAAGGGTTTCAAAAGAAGACGGTTAGTCAAAACCTTATTAGATCTGACAAGCACGAGGTCCATTCAATAACACAAGAAAAAATAGCTCTCAGTCCTGATGATGATAAGCGTTTTCTTGTTTATGGAACATATGACACACTTCCATGGGGACATTATCAAATATGTGAAGTTATGGATATAAACTAATTATGTTTTTTATTTCTTTTATATTTTTGGCAATAAAAATAAAATAAAAATCTCGTTTCTTATTTCTTTAACTCTACGCTTCAAAATTCTCTATATAAATCCTAAAAACGACAAATTCTCTTCATTCATAATCGAGACGTCTAACAGTAAACATACCTATAAAGTGGGATTGCAGAAGAGACTGCAGTTCAGATTACACACCTGATCTCAAAGATAAATGTGAAATATGTGAGAAAGCTGCATTTACAGTAGTATCTAAATACAAACGCGATAGACACGGTATAGGCTACTATAGCTTCACATCCTACTGCCACGATTGCTATGAATTGCATTCCGGTATACAGGAAGCAGCAAGATTTAGGCATATGCAAAACCAGGTGTTAGGATTACCAGAAATTGATGAAACCGACACATTATCGGCTATATTAATGAAGCATTTTATACTGCAACTTCCAACTATCGAGGATTTTCGACAGATTACTACCAACGATTTGGTTGTAACATTGCGAATGACGCTATACAGTAATAATATTAGGTATGCGACCAGTCTAACACCTGAAATATTAAGCAGAGATGTAGACCTTATAGATTGGTTTGAGTCCATTATACTCATGAGATGTATTGATGAGTTGCAGCGGTATAAAAATGCTATTCTATCATCATTATATGTAGAATGTAATGTTTAAATACTTCAAATAAAAAAAATATATTTATTCAACAATTGTTTTATTGAAATTAGCTTTTTGTAGATAATTTAAGTTTAACCAGAGGTGTTTTGTTAGTTCTTTGATAGCCATAAGGCAACAATTTCCTCAAATCAAAGGCACTATACGTACTCCAAGGGTGACAGCCCGGTTTGTAAGCGGGTCTAACAGACACCCTAAGCATTGAATACTTCTCCCACAGTGTGGTACCTGGCGTGCCTTTGTGCAGGAAAAAGTCGACAACCTCGGTAATTTAGGTAATATTTGAGATTAACTGAGATATTGATATAGCCGGAGGCCGATAGGTGATTCTTTGATAGCCATCAGGCGACAATTTCCTCAAATCAAAGACACTATACGCACTCTGCTTAATAGGTGATAGCCCGGTTTGTAAGCGGGTCTAACAGACACCCTAAGCAAGTACTTCTCCCACAGTGTGGTACCTGGCGTGCCTTTGTGTAGGAAAAAGTCGATCGCCCCTTGATACCCGAAGGAGCCTCAACGGCTTCATATCATATAGATTAGGAATTTAATTAATCAATTTTAAATTAAGTACATAAATAAATAAGTATATAAAAACTCACCTCTAAAATCCTAAACGGCAGTATGCTGGAATGATGAAATATCTCCATCTGCCATCATTTTGGTGAATTATCTATAAAATAGAAAAATCATGAAAATATATGAAAACTGAAAATGTATGACATAATCCTAATAACACATGCATAGACTGACCAAAGGGTGATAATAAAATATTATTTTTATAAAGTTTAGAATAATGATTATCGAAATTACTTAGAGATGATATATAATTATAGGAATTCCTTCAGTCTCCAACAATAATCTACATTATTACTGCTACTAACCGCAAAAGAGCGGTCGATTAAAAACTTGAAAATTGCAAAAATCGGAACAAAAAATTGAAATATACATGAGGCTAACAAAGCCTAGGATGTGTGATAAGCTCTATTTCTCGTCTATTTCAACAATACCTACAAGTGTTTTCGATAATACATGTATTTAAATGGGAAAATGGATCATTTTAGCTGAATGTGATAAAATTGCATTGTTTCTTATGGAAAATACGCACAAATTAGTTGTGTTAGGAGGCCTTTTTTAACAAATCTTTCATTTATGCTTTCGTCATATAATCTGTACGAATATAAATAGCTTGCAGAATAGATCATTTATCAGTAATATGTGGGGAGTTGTTATGTGAACGGTGATTGTGATGTTAGTTTTATATAACAGGTGAGATTTTTATATTCGTTATTTGTAAATTGTAAAATTATTCTTCTTTAAGTAAATATCAAAATTATTTTTTCTATTTTGGAAATTATCACATGGGTTTATTGATGATATTGAAAACTATTTTAAGCCGTATGGGCACTAAAGAGTATCTTACTGATTCGATCGAGACATAATAAACGGATTTATAGCAGTGTACGTTATATTGAATGAAAATTATGAATAGTAGATCAGGTCATATGGGCACTAAGAATATATCCGCTATTAATGATTCGATGGAGACGTAATCAAAACTGACATAGCAAAACTGCCGTAGACGTTATATTAAATGAAAAATCATGGATAGTAGATATGGCCAAAGGGCACTAAAGGCTATCTTCGTTATTATTGGTTCGATCGAGACGGAATAAAAACTATCATGTTGCGTAGATGATAATTATAATTAAAAAAATAGTTCAAGCCATAAGGCATTAACGACTATCTTTGCTATTACTGGTTCGATCGATACGGAATAAAAAGTGACATATAGCAGTGTACGTTATATTTAATGAAAAATCATGGATAGTCGATCTGGCCAAAAAGGCACTAAAAGCTATCTTCGCTATTATTGGTTCGATCGAGACGGAATAAAAACTATCATATTTCAGATTTGACGTAGACGATGATTATAAGTAAAAATAGTAGTTCAAGCCATAAGGACATTAAGGACTATCTTTGCTATTAGTGGTTCGATCAACACGGAATAAAAAGTGACATATAGCAGTGTACGTTATATTCAATGAACAATTATGCATAGTAGATTAGGCCAAAAGGGCTCTAAAGGCTATCTTCGCTATTACTGGCTCGATCGAGACGGGATAAAAACTATCATATTTCAGAATTGGCGTAGACGATGATTATAATTAAAAATAGTAGTTCAAGCCATAAGGGCACTAAAGAATATCTTTGCTATTACTGGTTCGCTGTTACTGGTTCGATCTTAAAGGGTTCAAAACTGTCATATTACAGAAGTAGTGTAAGCGATATTTTTAATAAGAAATCATGTTTAGTAGCTCCAACTAAAAGGGTGATGTCGGTTATAGTGATAAATTTAATAATAAATATTGCCTGAGAATATACTAGAATATGAATTTGAGATAAAAATAGTCGAAAATCCTTACCTCAAATGTTTACGTTTCATTCAAAATTATGGACTTCCGGTTTTTAAAACTTTATGAAATACAATAAAAATGTCATATATTGGTTGAATGAGATTCGTAGATTCCAAATCTGCATTAAAATGGCTACTTCCGGTCGGCCACTTCCGGTCGTCCGATTTTGATGAATCGGGTATCAATAGATTCGTATCGACGTCAACAACAACATTTAAGCATTTTTAATTGTTAGAATAGCATAGGAAGCTAGTTTCCTTGATATAAGAGATAGGGCCTCAGGAAAGGTTTCAAAATAAATGATATGTTGAGTACTTGCTGGAAATACTACGTAGCTTTCATCGATCCTTATTTCACCTCTTATTCATCTATCTAGTTGAACAGATATTATCAACCCACTTTTTATTTCGTGATTCATAGTAGGCTCATGGCTTTGTTAGCCTCATGTATATTTCAATTTTTTGTTCCGATTTTTGCAATTTTCAAGTTTTTAATCGACCGCTCTTTTGCGGTTAGTAGCAGTAATAATGTAGATTATTGTTGGAGACTGAAGGAATTCCTATAATTATATATCATCTCTAAGTAATTTCGATAATCATTATTCTAAACTTTATAAAAATAATATTTTATTATCACCCTTTGGTCAGTCTATGCATGTATTATTAGGATTATGTCATACATTTTCAGTTTTCATATATTTTCATGATTTTTCTATTTTATAGATAATTCACCAAAATGATGGCAGATGGAGATATTTCATCATTCCAGCATACTGCCGTTTAGGATTTTAGAGGTGAGTTTTTATATACTTATTTATTTATGTACTTAATTTAAAATTGATTAATTAAATTCCTAATCTATATGATATGAAGCCGTTGAGGCTCCTTCGGGTATCAAGGGGCGATCGACTTTTTCCTACACAAAGGCACGCCAGGTACCACACTGTGGGAGAAGTACTTGCTTAGGGTGTCTGTTAGACCCGCTTACAAACCGGGCTATCACCTATTAAGCAGAGTGCGTATAGTGTCTTTGATTTGAGGAAATTGTCGCCTGATGGCTATCAAAGAATCACCTATCGGCCTCCGGCTATATCAATATCTCAGTTAATCTCAAATATTACCTAAATTACCGAGGTTGTCGACTTTTTCCTGCACAAAGGCACGCCAGGTACCACACTGTGGGAGAAGTATTCAATGCTTAGGGTGTCTGTTAGACCCGCTTACAAACCGGGCTGTCACCCTTGGAGTACGTATAGTGCCTTTGATTTGAGGAAATTGTTGCCTTATGGCTATCAAAGAACTAACAAAACACCTCTGGTTAAACTTAAATTATCTACAAAAAGCTAATTTCAATAAAACAATTGTTGAATAAATATATTTTTTTATTTGAAGTATTTAAACATTACATTCTACATATAATGATGATAGAATAGCATTTTTATACCGCTGCAACTCATCAATACATCTCATGAGTATAATGGACTCAAACCAATCTATAAGGTCTACATCTCTGCTTAATATTTCAGGTGTTAGACTGGTCGCATACCTAATATTATTACTGTATAGCGTCATTCGCAATGTTACAACCAAATCGTTGGTAGTAATCTGTCGAAAATCCTCGATAGTTGGAAGTTGCAGTATAAAATGCTTCATTAATATAGCCGATAATGTGTCGGTTTCATCAATTTCTGGTAATCCTAACACCTGGTTTTGCATATGCCTAAATCTTGCTGCTTCCTGTATACCGGAATGCAATTCATAGCAATCGTGGCAGTAGGATGTGAAGCTATAGTAGCCTATACCGTGTCTATCGCGTTTGTATTTAGATACTACTGTAAATGCAACTTTCTCACATATTTCACATTTATCTTTGAGATCAGGTGTGTAATCTGAACTGCAGTCTCTTCTGCAATCCCACTTTATAGGCATGTTTACTGTTAGACGTCTCGATTATGAATGAAGAGAATTTGTCGTTTTTAGGATTTATATAGAGAATTTTGAAGCGTAGAGTTAAAGAAATAAGAAACGAGATTTTTATTTTATTTTTATTGCCAAAAATATAAAAGAAATAAAAAACATAATTAGTTTATATCCATAACTTCACATATTTGATAATGTCCCCATGGAAGTGTGTCATATGTTCCATAAACAAGAAAACGCTTATCATCATCAGGACTGAGAGCTATTTTTTCTTGTGTTATTGAATGGACCTCGTGCTTGTCAGATCTAATAAGGTTTTGACTAACCGTCTTCTTTTGAAACCCTTCTAAGCATTCAATATAGTCTTCGAAAGTTATCTCGGTCTTGACGATTGAAGATTTTACCTCTTTGGCCTTCTTGGTCACTCCAAAATTTCTTATATTCTCAGCAATTTCATCCTCTTCATACTCATCTTCCATCAGATGTTTTATCATCTTTTCTAAATCATTATCGGTCGTATGCACTTTTGTAGTATATAATTTGGATCTGAGCCCTACATAAGCTATCATTGGAACGCCATTATTCTCATCTGTCATCATTCCAAGTACCTTCTTATTTACTAAAGGTATTCCATAGTGATTATCTTGAGGATATTCGCTAGTATCAAAATATCTATGACAATCTTCCCTCATTAATATATATGGATCCTGATGGAGTTCATATATCAGGGAATCAGTGTCTGTGTAGAGTACAGAGCATTCATCACCATAACGTTGTCGCATGTAACCATAATGAAAATCGTAGATGGTAGTTTTAGCTAGATCAAGGATGGATTGTCCAACATAAATTGGTTTATTTAACCATACCTGCAGTTTCTTTAATTCCACTGCAACTAGGTTCTCATTAAAAACTGTAGCAGTTTTGAACTCAGGTTTAGAGATGTATGACTCAGCACCATATCTTCCAGTCCACTCAGTAAGAAGCTTGATGTTCACACGCTTCCTAACGTTCTCCATCGTCTTCCCAAAAACAGCATTGTTCATCAATTTAAACAGATTTTTTTCAAACTCATTTTTAGCCTTCTTCCTAAGTTCGGTGTTGAGATCAATGTAACTTTTAAGCCAAGGACTCTGCTTGAATTTTAATGCTCGATGAATCTTTTTAAGCACAAGCCCGTGTTCCAATGCCTGCTTGAGTGCTACATAATGTATAACATACTTATGTTTATCATACAATGTAGCCATTAATTTTGTTGGCTCGTTAACATTCCTAGAAGGCTTCAGCGTCCTAGGATTAATATGTTGTGGGCAGAAGGGTATGTCTTTATGTTTATCATGAAGATGTTTAGGATAGTCTAGGTCTACTTCCAAAAAATATCCTTCATCTGCATCATCAGGTATTGATGCGACATCAATGTTAGTATCAGCCCATTCAAAACCTCCATACGGTAGATATTGTGACATTGCCCATCCATATTGGTTGTTTACATCATAATACATCAAAAATGTTTTTGGTTTGTTGGGATCGTAGCTATTGATATACATGTTGTTAGCTTTAGCCTGTCTCTTACTGCATACTTGGCTCAAACCTCCTCGAATGCCTCGTTCAATAAACAGAAACATATCAGCATCGGTTAACAGCTCCAGCTCGATTCCTGTATGCTTCAGCATGGCATCCCAAGTGAAGCCTGGTAATGTAAAATAGTGAGCTGGATCTAAATTATACGTGTTCAGACAGCTTGTGCGGAACATCTCAAATACATCCGCCAAGAGTAGAATATCAGTCTTCATATATAAATCAACGTATTCTCCCAAATTGTCACATGAGAAGCTGCTCCAAACATCTTGGGCTCGTCGGTAGAGTCGGCGAGGACATGGTTTCTTATTCAGCTTATTGTAAAAATCATCTATGGATGGTAGATTCGTTTCAGAAAAACGGTCGAAGGAGTCGATGTAATCATATGGCATTACTCCTTTCTTCGTTAAAAGTGAAAAGTGCATTTCATCTACTTCAGGAAACTGTGTCTTCAGATTTGGAAATTCCGGTAAATATGATGCCAACTTGTCCAAGGAGGATGCCATAAATCGGAAACTGTCTATGAAACGGAACTGAATAGGGTAATCATCTATATGTTTTGTAAATGAGATATATTTCTCCTTTGTAATGGGAAGTAGGTCAACTTTTCCCCCAATCTTCGTAGCAATGTCTGTAACTATGAAATGAGCATCATAGCCTGATAGATTGTGGAAGACAACTGGAACCATATGGCTGTCCTTGTAATTGATGTTGCATCCCTCGTGCGCTGCTCCTCTATAATTGTTTTCAGGTAACAAGTGGTTGTGATCTCGCACTTTCTTATCTTCAGGGCTAAATGATTTCACACAGATGTGACAGTGAGTAGCTTTTTGATACTCTATTTCCTGTTCATATGTCATATGGATGTTATATGAGCACCAGAAGACTGCAGCCATATCTTCCGCTAAACTGCCCATCTCATTAGCAAACCACTGCATACAGTCCTGTCCGCGGTAAGATCGGAAAAAACTAAGGGAGTGGTCGTAGGAACACTTAACATAATAGCCAATCGCAGCTGGAACGTGACGTTGTGGTTTCTTTGGGTCATCAGTTTTTTCCAAGACACTCTCCAAATCAGCATATACAACAAAAGGAGCTTTTTCCTTATTTTTAAAATGTTTGAATTTAAGGATGTTCCTTCCTGGCTCTGGCATTTTGATGGCTGTTTCATTAATATTTTGACAGTCCTCCAGATGCTTTCCTAATTTTTCTGGGGATCTACAATAATGGAGACAGCGTTCGCAGAAGAACTTTTGACCATTACGTTTAGATAGTTGGTTGGATAGAAGCCTGGAGAGATTTTTGATCCATACATAATGGTATTTGACAGGGCCCTCAGTATCATCATATCTGTCCTGAATAAGTAGTAGATTCACATGTTTCTCACGCTTTTTCTTGGTCAAGTATGTTGGTAATGTGGTGAATGTCTTTTTCTCTTCTTGGAGAATGTATACGTTGATGGAAATGTTGTTCTGCTACTCAAATAATGGAATCTGTTTGATGGTCATCGGAAACTGTATTCCTTTCAATTTTAGTACAGATGAGTAGTGGGGGTACTTTTCTATTCTCTGTGGATCTTTATATGCAGGATATAAGGCCGATGTAATAGCCCAGGCGAAACATGCATCATCAACGTTCTTAACGTTAATGCAGGATTTCTTCTTCTTAATCTGCTCAGGTAGCTCAATATATGATGAGCCCAGCTGGGGTGTAAATTTGTTAATGTTCACTCCTAAATTCATTACTCGCTTCAGTGCCCATCCAGAGTCACGTTCTTTAAATTCCTCCAAGTCTTTGAGGAGGGGGGTGATGACCTTTGAGATGAACCACTCCTCGATATCTGTCTCACGATAGATGGGTGAATTGGAGGTAGTGAAATATTTATATTCTGTTAACACTCGATCACCTTTCACTATTTCAAACTCGCCTCCGAATACAGTGTTAACCTTAATGGCTATATCATTCTTTAAAGCGTTGATGATGAGTGGCCTGAATAGCTTAAAACAGTCCTGGAAAAATGTGATGGGATCTTTATGTTTGAGGTTCGAGATAATTCCAGTGCGTATGCGGTTTTGGAATGCAGACTCGCTATCGCTCCAGCAAACACGGTCCCTTGCGGTTTCTGGTCTGGAAAATGACCCTGCTCCTTTCTTCCGTTCAGCTTTAATCTGCTTCCTCAAGGTTTTGACGTTTCTTAAACATGCTTCTAAATGCTATTTCTCACCTATGGTCTTGGCATATCTCATAGAATCTTTAATTCGTTTCAACGTCTTTGCACAATCACTTAGCTCTTTACGAGCCACTTTATCATCATAATGAGATGACAAGAGCTGCAATATGCCAGCGATACATTCTACTAAATCAGTGAAGAGAGACATCTTGCTCGTACAGTTGTCGATGATTGAATGATGATATTTGTTGGGATCCTCCTTTATATAGCATTGGAGACGCATGCGCAGTGTGATGAAATATGGACGCTACACTACTACACTAATCTACTTAATCACCTGCGCTTTACTAGCATTAATTAGTTGAATTCATTCTGACAATGTTAAAATGCTATGCAAAACGATGATTTGTTTGTTGAAGAGAAAGTAGCTAAACGGGTGTGAATTATGAAAAATCGTTAAATATTTTTGGAAAATTATAAAAGACTTCAAAAAATGTTAAAGAAAATGATAAAGATAGTAGGAAAAGTAACAAAAGATTGTAGAAACCGAATAAAAGTGTTGAAAAACAGCTGAAAAGTCCGAGAAACCAACGGAAAATGATGAAAAATTGCTAGGAAGTGCCGGAAAATGGGTGAAAGCATGTACATTTCAAGGAAAGGTGATGAAAAGCTATAAAAAGTTCAGAAAATGCCGGAAATTTTGAAAAAAATGCTAAAAAGGGCTATAAAGCGCTGAAAAAGTGATATGAAAGGTAGCGAAAAGCCTAGAAAAACTAAGGAAGAGAGTTAGAAAAATGTCAAAATATGCATGAAAATGGTTGAACATTGCAGGAATTGAGCGAAAAACAACTGTAAAAAGCTGAATAATGGCAGGAATTGCATGAAAAGCGACTAAATGTCAATAAAAACAACGGAAAACGGCTAGAATTACTGGAAAGGCCACGAAAACTAGCTAGAAAATATAAAAAATCAGAGAAAAACTTGAGAAAATAGCAGAAATTTTAGGAAGAACTTATATCTTCTTCATCTAGGGATTTTCGTTGGGAAATCTTCATCTAGGGATTTTACGTTTCAAAATCTAGGGAATTTTCTTCATCTAGGGATTTAAGGTTTGAAAATCTAGTGAAATAGTAACTTGATCATACAAATACCTACAAATGGACCCCATGTGTAGCATCCCTAGATCTGCTACATTCCTATCCCAAACACATGGGGCCGAAGCATTTTTCCCTAGAATCTAGGGAAAAAGCGCCAATTTTCGCTATTTTTGACCTTAGAATTCCTTATGGGAAATTACATGTAAAATTGATCGATTTTGCGCCAGAACTCTCCTAGCTCATTTACTTACAACCATACGACCCAACAAAACAGATTTATTTAGCTACAGACGCTAGTCCAGTTGGACTAGGGGCAGTTTTATCTCACAAATTAGACAACGGCGACGAACGACCAATTACTTTTGCTTCACGAACACTAACCAATGCAGAAAAACACTACAGCCAATTGGATAAAGAAGCAACTGCTGTATACTGGGCTTGTAAGAAATTCTTTGATTATATTTATGGAAGAAAGTTCACGCTTGTTGTAGATAACAAACCGATGATGCAAATTCTGCAACCAAACAAGAAGTTGCCGATTTTAACAGCAACACGATTATTGAGATACGCACAATTCTTATCAGGATTCGACAACAACATCATTCACAAGAAATCTGAAGATCAGATTAACGCTGATTATTTGTCGAGACAACCAATAAATGACGAAAGAAATATTAATATAATAGATACTGATTATTCTTACAATGAATATATAATAAACAATTTAACAACAGAAACGATCACGGATGAAATCATACGAAAGGAAACCGATCAAGATTACAATTTATCTAGATTGAAAGAAGCGATTTTTAATGGAAAAACTTACGATCCACAAATATCATTACATTCAGGAATCATTTTTCGTGGATCACGTGTGTACATCCCAGGAAAGTTGCGACCACAAATTTTGAAAGAGCTACATTCCACACATGTCGGAATGGAAAAGATTAAACTCCTGGCCAGAAGACATTGTTTTTGGAATGGAATCGACAAAGATATTGAAACAACTGTAAAAAGATGTAAAGAATGCTGTCAGATCAAAAATAATCAAATAAAAGCACCTGTTCATAACTGGGACATACCAACAGAGAACTGGCAACGAGTTCACATGGACTATGCAGGTCCATTCCTTCAGCATTACTTTTTCATTGTGGTGGACTCTAAATCGAAATGGCCTGAAGTACTAATTCAGAGAACCGCACCAACTACTGAATCAACCATAGAACACCTCAGAAGTATCTTCAGCAACTAAAAGAACACTATCAGAAACATTAGATGAAATACTTTTCCGCTATAGGGCAACACCATTGGCTTCAGGGAAAACACCAGCAGAAAACTTATTTGGGAAGAATTTGAGAACCAAATTGGATTTAATCAGACCACGCAATGAGACGATAAGTAAAGCTTCCCAACCAAATTTTTCCAAATTTTATAAATTAGGAGAGGGAGTTCAGTCCAGAAATTATTCAAGTTCGATCCGATGGAAATTCGGTACAGTTGTGGAACGTTTAGGCAGAGTTCAGTACTTGATTCTCCCGGTCAAAGAAGAAGAGATGTCACTCATGAAGCTTTACCAGTCATTCAGCCCGAAATAAATCCAAGAGGAAGTTTACAGGGTGAAGACCTAACACCACACGAACCATTGACAAACCACCAACAGGAAAGACAATCTACTTCAGAAGGAACACCGCATCAGACCCCTCAAAAAGACGCAAGATCTCAACAAACAGGACGAGACGTGCAAGAGCAACCCGTACGACGATCAGAACGAACACGGCGACCTGTCGACAGACTAAATTTATAATATGTAAATCTAATTACCAGGGGAAGACTGTAGTAGGTAAACCAGGCTCTACATAAACGTACCTTAACAGGTTGTCAATTGTCAATAGACACTCGTCAATGAATGTTATGTCAGAGATAGAAACGTATGAATAAAGATACGACGCATCAAGTAAGATTTTATTTAAACAAACTAACGAATAATTACAACAAAAGTATAGAAAACACAACAAATAATGAATAGGACAGACTGGCCGACCACCCAGTCTACTTCGATATAAACATGACACACCTATCTCTTGTATGTACCTTTACCCAGTTAATCACAATAAATTAATAGGAATAATTAACACCTTAAAAAATTGATCTTCGCCAGGTATAGATGGAATAACTGCAAATTTAATTAACATTGTACATTGTGTCATATTATCAATTTAATTTTCAAAACCAGCGTAGTAAACTCAATTTAAAGCATTAGTGGTGACTCCAATTCACAAGGCTGGGAATAGGAACCAGGTTAATAATTATCGACCTATAAGCGTCATTAATAATTTTGGTAAATTATTTGAGAAATGTTTGAAGGTTAAATTGAGTAAGTTTCTTAATGAGAATAGATTGTTGCCTGACAGCCAGTATGGTTTTGTTGGTGGAGTCAGCACTTGCGATACCATATACAAACTTCAAAGTGAGGTGACGGCTAGCCTTGACAATGGAAAAAGGAGCATTGTTGTATGTTTACCCGTAGTTCTTCGATCGAAACTGACCGATCATTTTGCCACTATAGCATTTATAAACTATACACATGAAAAAAAATGTAATAACGCAACGAAAAAGAAAATAACTTTGAAACAGGTAAATCTCAAAAAGCTTAAAAAATACATTGAAGAAACAAACTGGGAAAACTTCTATAGAACAAATAATGTGAACCATTGCTGCAATATAATTATCGAAAATTACCAAACGGCAATAGAAAGATCAACAGCACAAATACCAATAAATAGAAAAAGAAAAGAATGGATCTCCAACGGTTTGATTAAGTCCATTGATACCAGGGATAAAATGTTTCAAAATACGTTAAAATTCGCAGAAAATATAGAACTTAGAAAAGAATATAAAACGTACAGAAACAGAGTCAACTCTTTAATGAGAAAACAAAAGCAAAACATTTACAAACAAAAAATCGAACAGGCTGGAAACTATAACAAAAGGGAAATAACTAAAGCATTAAGTAATGAACTATAAACAAAACAAAAAGCAGACATTTGAAATAAAGCGAAACGACGGCACTTCAACAAAAAATAAATCACAAATAACTTTAACAAATATTACTCCGAGCTAGGAAGAAATATGGCGAAAAAAATTACTGTTCCTCTCAAAATATTTGATATCGAAAAATCAGTTCACTCGTAATCCTACGGACGAAAAAGAATTGAAGGATATATCTCAGGTTTAAAAAACAACAAAGCTCCTGGATTAGATGGCATAACTTCGGAAATGCTAAAAGCAACAACGAATACCGTAGCCCCCTTACTAATGACAATATTTTTCAAGGTGGTATATGCCCAGAAAGCTTCAAAATATCTTTAATAAAACCTCTCTTCAAAAAAGAGGACAAAAGACGTATTGAAAATTACAGACCAGTTTCCCTAGTCTCTGACTTATCAAACATTTTTGAAAAAGCGCTCGACAATATTAGTGAAATTTCTCGAAAAATATAAACTACTATCCAATAAACAGTTCGGTTTTAGAGAGGAAATGTCAACAAATAACGCAATAGCCCTTCTTAGAGAACAAATATATCAGGAGTTAGATACAAGCAAACCATCAATATGTGTTCTTATAGACCTCGCAAAGGCCTTTGACACGATTTGTCATGAAAAAATTTTAGCGAAACTGGAAAACTACGGTATCAGAGGCGTCTGTCACACTTTTCTTAAAGACTACCTACGTGGGTGAAAGCAAAATTTAAAAATTGATAATGAAAAAAGCGAACAAAGAGAAATTAAATATGGGCTACCACAAGGCACAGTATTAGCCCCGCTATTATTTATCATATTTGTAAATGATATGTTGAATTTAAACATGACCGGAAACATAATTTCATTTGCAGACGATACAGAGGTTTTCTGTTCGGGAAATTCTTGAGAAGAAATGAAAAATCTCAAAGACTGGTTTGATTCAAATTATTTGACAATGAATATTGAGAAAACCACATTTGTACCCTTTGGCTCTTACATAAACTCCTTGCCTCAGTTTTCTGAAATAAAAATTTCAGGCACAAACCTTAATATTCAAGTAAGCTGCAAAAAAAATTACTTAGGCATAACAATGGATTCGCATATGATGTGGAACAACCATATAAGAAACACCGTAAAAAAAACTAAGATCGCTACTATATTGCTTTAAACATAACTGCCACAATCTCAAAAATGAAAAAATCTCAAAAACAGTGTACATCGGGATTATAGAATCATTTATAAAATATGGAATATTAGGATGGGGAGCAGCAAATAAGATCCATATGAAACCTCTCATCCAAATTCAAAAGAGGTTTTTGAAAATACTATACAATAAACCTCAACGATATAGCACAAAACATCTCTACCAAATTTCCGAAGTCCTACATATACGTACAATTTACAGTGAAGCTATTTATTCTAAATCATCATTTCAAATACAAAGGTAGAAATACTAAAATAACACAACAATATTCCACTAGGGCAAAAATACACGTAAACGATCAAGTAACAAGAGCCCAAAAAACAATTGGTATGAAAACAATTTCATACTTAGCTCCACGATTATATAATACATTACCTGATAGTATTAAAGAATTAACACATGGTATAAAATACAAAAAAGAAATTTATAAATGGTTATCGAAGCAAAGTTATAGAAACCTTCATCGAATCTGGTCAAATAAATAAAAATGAATTATTCAACTGAAAAGCAGAGAGATTCATTAACAATCATTCATAGTATAGATAAATATGTAGGTGTGTATGGGTTCGTATACAAATGTATATGTAAGTCTGTTTAAAAAAAATGGAGAGCATTGGGTAAATTGGGCACCAGACGCACAAGCTAAAGCTTAAGTCATTGGTGTTTAAAAACCTTGAGCTACCTCAGGCGCTACAAAATGTTGCACATTATCAAAATTATTATCCTCTTTAGCTAAACGTAAATACACCCACATGTATAAAAATATGATTTTGGATTATGCTCAAACATTTATGTATGTATCTCACCGTAAAAATAAATATTTTATGACAAATTAATGTTATTAGTTTTAGACCTGTTATTCTCTATGAGCGAGTTAAAGTTTGATCTCAGAAATTTTTGTTTTAAAAAAATCTTTAATCAGTTCAACAAATTTATTTTTGGAAATTACTTTTACAGATGAAGTGTATTACAATAATATCTTCTACCAACTGAAAAATACAATGGTTACCTTAGATATATTTATAATTATAAAATAGCTGCATCAGCTACAAAGCTACTCGTGTTAGAACAAATGTTACGACATGTAATACCGCATCAACTAATGAAGCTGAGTATGCTAAACAGGTATCTTTTGTTAGACATGTAACTCCTCCCATCGAAGAACGAAACTCCGGAGAAGTTTAAATGACGATATTTTGGGGTTGTTCACCTTTCTTTTTAAAATATCTTTGAAAGAGTACTTTTAGTGTTAAATATAAAATTGAACAAATGGCTATCAAGTAAAGAACATCAGTCCATACACTAACACTATTGAAATCCACTGGTTCACTATCAATGTTTGTGAATCCTTGGTTTTGAAGTTCTAGAGCTTTTCGAATATCCTTTATGGCATCTAGATTCAGGTGTTCAATTTTGAGAGGTTTAATGTTTTCATTATTATTTCTTTGTTCATCTTTAATGGGAGTAATTTTTGGAAGTAGAATTTTCCTAAATCGTAGTCTTGTTGGTTTTCTGTTTTTTATTAGAACTTGGTTCAATTGGAGTTGGCATGGTGGATCGGTTTCTAATAAGTAGGTGCCATGGAGTGGGATTTTTTCGTGTGATTTTTCGCATTGTTGGTTGGCTATAGTTCTTTCAGGAACGATAAGGATCCATTTTTCTTCTTCAATTTTCTTGGTTTCAATTGATGTTGTTTCTACTGAGATTTCGGTGCAGTTTGGATTTCACAAGGTACATCATTGGTTATATATATGGGGTTGACGTTATGGCACACACGTTGGTCGGGTGATATTTCTTGGCATCTTCTTTCCAGGAATATGTATCTTTGCTCATTCAGGAGGAGGAAATTTGTTCTCGGGATAATAATTTTAAAATGGTTTTTGTGTGGAACAGGTAAAGGATAAAAGTGATAGTAGCTATAATGTTCGAGTTCCACTAATGGGATTTCTATTATAAATATAATTTGATTATCTTTACTGTAACTCTTGATATTTAGTACTTTTTCATAATTCAGTATATTTTCAATATTTGATTCGAATGGTAATTTAACGTTAGTTAAATGTTTTGATATGAATTTAATCTCCTCTAGTAATTCTTCTGGGTTAATGATGGAAATGTGAAAAGTGTTTGATTTTGCAAATGATATAGATATCTCTATTTTTTCTAATACTTTGTAATGACATCTTATTTTTTGTTATGTTATTTGCCATTTCCTCAAAACTTTTGATTGTTTGGTTAACAATAGTATCCTGAACCAACGTTTTAATTTTCCCTTGATTTTTGAATAAGGTATTTATTGCTTTATCATATCTAAAAGCATCATCCTGATCCAAATTACCAGTGAAAACTTTTATCATTGATCCTAGACCGTTTATTAGGTAAATTTCTTATAGAAATGTACCTATTGCGATCGTTCACACTTTTGAATTTCGAAAAAATTTCAACGGCATCTTGTTATATGGCTATAAGTTAGTCCAAAAAAACATTTGGTTCAAAAGTTTATATATATATATATATATATATATATATATATATATATATATATATATATATATATATATATATATATATATATATATATATATATATATATATATATATATATATATATATATATATACCAAACCACATCCTTAACAACACCAGCAATTTGCATAGAGTTCTAGATGTAACCAATGGTCGCACTTTTGGTCAAATTACACAATTCACTAAAAGGTTGGAACGGAGAACTCTCTCGTTTGAAATTGAAATAACTTTTATCAATCTCAAGAAGTTTAACAATGAGCTAGACAAGACAATTGACATGATCTCAGGTCGTATACCCATTTATATTATTAATGATTTTAAGAGACGCCAAACTATTAGTTATAACAAGATTTATCATAGCTATTACAATAAAACGAAAGTCAAATTAAATCAATTAATCAATTCACAAGTTAACTTAAACATTAAGACCAAACATAATTGGATAAGAAATTTAACGGACGTTGCAGTCCCGGAGAAGATAGTCAATTTACTCGCCTTGGGGCCCAAATTCAGCCTTCCACCCAGAATTGATAATAGGTTGGTCCAGAGTGTACTTGCAGATCTTGAAATGGTGCTTATTAACGTAGAAGACATAAATATAAGAAATATCACCACCGCAAGAGTCACCAACCTAATTTTTGCGGTAGCCCAAATACCCGTATCAATCATTATGAAAAGTTAGTCTCGGAAACTAGAAGATTTCTGAATAACCATAGAGATTTGTTGGTTTTAAAGGCTGACAAAGGTAATGTTACGGTTATCATGTACCAACAAGAGTATACTAATCTTTGTAAAAGGCTATTAGATGACGTCAAATACTATAAGAGAGTACCGAGAGATCCATCACTTACATTACAGGGCAAAGCAAATAAAATCCTAGCTGAGATGTTCAGACACAATTATATTGATAAGGTGACCAAGGCAAAATACACTGTGTATGACTCACTCCCTGCCAGATTCTATGCTTTACCGAAAATTCATAAAGAACCTTTAATGCTTAGACCTATTATTTCTTCTATTGGCACCTCCAACTCGGGCTTATGTAAATTTATTACTGAAATTCTAACGAACGCTTACAACAAGAGTAATGACTATTTTGTCCGGGATTCATTCCATTTTGCAGAATGTATGAATGATTATCAACTACCACCAGAGTATGTATTGATCAGCCTTGACGTTTCATCTTTGTTTACTAACATCCCCTATGAGCTTGCTGAGTCCAGCATTAGAAAACATTGGGATGTAATACAATCCTGTTGTAGTCTTAATTTTGAGTTCTTTCTTTCGGCACTGAAGTTCATTTTCGACAGCACTGTCTTCACGTTTCAAGGAGAGGTATACCGGCAAGTTTTTGGTACACCAATGGGCTCCACTATCTCACCAATTATTTCAGCTTTTGTCATGGACGACTTGCTGGATATTTGTTTGCCAAAACTACCTTTCAAAATTCCATTCTTGAAAAAGTATGTTGATGATATAATTTGCTCAATTCCTGTGGAATCGGAAAATATTCTCCTACAAATTTTCAACGGTTATAATGCCAATCTAAATTTTACCATAGAGAAGGAACATAATAACTCTCTGCCCTTCCTTGACACCAGATGTATCCGCACTGAAAATCAAACAGTAATATTAGATTGGTATCAGAAACCAACGAGCAGTGGCAGGTACATCAATTATTATTCATATCACGATGAAAGAGTCAAAATAAATTTGGTTTTGGGGTTAAAAAATAGGATTAAAAACATATGTCACCCTACCTTAATAAACAAAAACATTGACAAACTATATCAAATATTACTTGATAATTCATATCCCACCAAACTTCTCCGCAAACTTTTGTACAGCAGTCCATCTTCTGACCAAAGCCAAATTTCAATCCAAAGAGAGCCATCCCAACAGGTCGGTCCATCGCGATATTTCTCAATCCCTTGGATAAGAGAGCTCACGCCCAAGGTGATCGGAATTATAAGGGATGTCCCTGCTAACAGTAAAGTTGCTAAGAGGAATGTAAACTTATTAGGCCGTCAGTTCTCTAATATTAAAGACAAAATACCTACCGGGAAAACCTGTAATGTGGTCTACAAAATTCCTTGTAACAACTGTGACCTAGTTTATGTCGGTGAAACAAAGAGGCAACTCAATAACAGAATTATCTCACACAGGAGCGATTGCAAGCTAAGTAAACTTAACTGTGCTTTGGCCCAACACACACATGATACAAATCACAACCCTAATTTCCAGGAAGCTTCTATTTTAGTGAATGAATCGAATCATACCAAAAGATTGATTCATGAGATGATCGAAATCAGTAAGGAACCCAAAGCCATGAATAAATGTTCCAATGTTCGTGGCTTGAGCTCTATTTATTCATATTTGATATCAAAATATTGCAGCAATCATTAGCAACAAACAATCATTCATAGAGTATTGTAAGATGCCTATGTTCGGTGTTTATTCTAGTTATTTTTGGTCTTACTTTCTTTAAGTGTTGTGACAGAACAATCACCTGTCTTATTGTCTTGCATTTAGCCGGGATAAATTCGAAAAGTTCATTTATTATTCCCCCACTTTCAAATGAGAGAGAAAGATGAATTGTTCATGATGTTTTTAGAACAAACATTTCAGGAATTGTGTAAATAGAACTAGAAAATAGAGGAGGATGATTGAATTTTAAGAGATTTTAATTTTGTAAAATGTCTTAAGTGTTAATTGTTTTCTGTCCATATGGGCGAAGGAAATCCTAACTTTGTTTTTGCTCGTTTTATTTTGTAACCTCGTTTGCAAAAGTAAGTTTTTAATATTTTTTTAATATTTTGTATTTGAATGTGTTTCTTTTTCTTTATGATAATCAAACTCCACCCTTAATGTACATTTTTTTAGCCCTGAAGATGAAAATATATTTTTCGAAAGCTTGGTTAGCAAGAAGAGTATTCTTTTTTTAAGCCCCATAAAAATTCTTCGGCAGATTACCCAATCATAGAGTTTAGTGTGTATATATATATATATATATATATATATATATATATATATATCAGATAAGAAGTAACCTACGTGATTAACAGTTTAGTAGATATAACGGGAAAAACAGTTATATCTACTAAACTATATATATATATATATATATATATATATATATATATATATATATATATATATATATTCAGGTAGAAAATCTTAGGCTTCTGGTTCGTGGATAACAAAAGTTCTCTATGGTATGTTTATTGAAATGCAAGACGTTTCGTTTGGGGCTCCAAACTTCTTCAGTTGTAATTAATGAGATACTAAAATAAATTCCGATTATGGAGTATGAATACAAATAATAATTTCATAAGACTTACCATGTGACACATGTTTAAGCGGTGTATATCATCTATCAAATAACTGAATTTTTTTTTTTTTGTATTTTATTATGGCCAAGAAAACTATGTTGTTAGATTTTCATCTTAGTTGTTGGCAACATTTTTTTAAAGGTTTTATAAGAGAAATTCCACGAATTTGTAAGGATGGAAACAAAGGAACCAAAAACGGAAAATAGTATTTGTCACGTTGTTCACAATCAATATGTTGCGATGGTATTTTGTGCCAATCGACAGGGGATATGAGATTGACTTTTGACAAATTACAAATTTGAGGACAGACAATTCATTAATTTTGCAGAGTATTTGTATTCTTTTGTTTCATGGTTGGTGTTTGTAACAATGGAACGAAAATAAGGAGGTAGGCTGGTGTTTTATGTCAGTTTTGCCACAATTTAAAAACAGGAAATAGCAATTGAGAATGGTAGTTCTATTGTAGATGATTTATCGTTGACATTGTCTGTCTGATTTATTTGAATTTTGTTGCTTATTTTTTTAAATTATTAAATTATATTATGATATGTTTTGCTAAGGTTTTTTATGTCCGTTTTATCATTTCAAAAGTCAATCTCATATCCCCTGTCGATTGGCACAAAATACCATCGCAACATATTGATTGTGAACAACGTGACAAATACTATTTTCCGTTTTTGGTTCCTTTGTTTCCATCCTTACAAATTCGTGGAATTTCTCTTATAAAACCTTTAAAAAAATGTTGCCAACAACTAAGATGAAAATCTAACAACATAGTTTTCTTGGCCATAATAAAATACAAAAAAAAAATGCAGTTATTTGATAGATGATATACACCGCTTAAACATGTGTCACATGGTAAGTCTTATGAAATTATTATTTGTATTCATACTCCATAATCGGAATTTATTTTAGTATCTCATTAATTACAACTGAAGAAGTTTGGAGCCCCAAACGAAACGTCTTGCATTTCAATAAACATACCATAGAGAACTTTTGTTATCCACGAACCAGAAGCCCAAGATTTTCTACCTGAATATTAATAAATGGTTCAAGAATTTCTATATCTATATATATATATATATATATATATATATATATATATTAACACGATAGAGGTCGCAGTTTTGAAGGTATCAAGTTCAAATTTGCTACAAAAATCACAATCTCTCAAATATCTCGGTCGAGTTCGTTATTGGGCAATATCGGGTAAGTAGTTTCAAAATGGCGACCGTTCAAACATTTAAAAAAATGATCAAAAAAGAGCCGTAGTGTAAATATCATCAAAAATAATTTTAGGTTATAGATATAATCAGTACCTACAACTTTTGTTCAAAGCAATTTTTCATAAAATACACAGTTTACCTGTGTAAATAAAAATTAATAAAGAAGAATAACAAATATTGATAAATCATGAACACTCAATATAAATTTGATGTAATTTTACATTTTCTGGAGATCTTAATATAGAACCTGATTAAAAAAATATATAGTATATTTATTGAAAAGAAATAAGCGAAAAAAAAAATTCTGCCTTGAATGGGGAGTAGAACCCTGTCTGCTTAATATTCACCAGCCAAAACAAAAACCTCTAACCGCAAGGCTATGACACATACGACAATTTTATGTAATAACATGTATGTATACAAATGAAAAGGTTTTTCAAATTTCACTTCAATGAATTTTGAAAAATTTACCTTTCCGCTGACTACAGGCCATCGGGATTTTTAAACCTCTTTTTTTTTCTAATACTCAATAGTGGATTTCATTGCACTATTTGATTATGGACTTTATCTTTGTAATGATATGACTAAATTGTTATAATTTTGGTACTCAACTGACTTATTTGTGGAGTTTTCTGTTCCTAGTTTAATATCTTCAAAGTGTTTACTTAAATATGAGAATTTTTTTATAATAGTTGATCTTCAAAGTGTTTACTTAAATATGAGAATTTTTTTATAATAGTTGATATGTCAAAAATTTGAATAAAAGACCAATAGTCTATGGCATTTTGGGCATTACTAATTTTGAATGGGAGAAGACCTGGATTGTTCTTTAAGTCATGGAATTCCGGATATCGAAATTGTTTCTCTAATCCTCGGCAGTAGACGAAGATCCTGAAAGGGTATTAGGTGGTTTTAGTTCTTTCATATGTATTACCTGAATTTTATTATTCTTTTTATTTTTAACCTTTATTTTATTGTGCTCCAATATTTCCAAAATCTCATAAGTTCCAATGAATTTAATTTCTCTTTTATTTCTTTTTTTATTCGATCTGTATATGGTTTGTCCTACTTTGAATTCTATTTGTTCTGGAACTTTTTAGTTTCGTTTTTCTATAACTTTTTCTTTTTTCTGTTCTATTTTTTGGGAAATATTCTGATATAAATGTTTTATTTTTTCATTATGAGTTGTTACATAGTCAGTATAGAAGGATGTCTGAATTAGATTTGATGGGTCTCGTGAATTTGTATGACCGAAAGTGAATTCGTATGGAGCATAATTTGTAGTTGAATGAAAAATGCTGTTGTAAGCAATTATTGCGTAATTCATTAAGTCTGTGACAAATTCTTTCCGATATTTTTGATGCTCAATAATACTTGAATGGAATCTCTCTATAGGGGCATTGGATTCGTGATGTAAAGGGGTAGTGAAGTGAATATTAATTTTGTGGGCTTTTAAACTAATTCGTTTTTGAACTCGGTTCCATTGTCGAATGTTATCTGTTCTGGTAATCCGTAATATGAAAAGTACTGTAAAAGGCCATTGCATATTTCTATCGATGTTTTTCCTTTTATTGGGATAGTTTGACCTCATTTTGAAAAAGCGTCTTTAATGGTTAGAAAATTTTGTTCATCGAATCTCAATATATCTGCGTGTAATAATTGGAAAGGTTTTCCTACGGACTGAGTGACGTTAAGAGGTGTATAAGCAGTTTTTCTTGAATATTTTGCGGTTTGGCATGTTTCACAGTCGTTAATATATCTAGTTATATCTTGTTTCATAGATGGCCAGTAATATTTTTTTATATTTTCTCTAGTGTTTCATTTATCCCTCTGTGGTTACATTTACCTTCGTGTTGGTGTTTCATCACCATTATTTTTTTCTTGGTCCTTTATATTGTTTACTAATTTAGTACATTTGATCAATTTCAGAAGGTTTCCGTTAAATGTTTCTATGAATATTTTATTGAATTCTTTATAAAGTACTTCATCGTTGAAATACATGTATAAGGTTCTATCAGCTGTCGTGTAGTTTTTTAGGAAGTTTATTATAGAAGTCTTGTTATTTGGTATTTTTATATGTAAAATTTTATGATTTCCGAAACGTTCTTCTTTAACTTAACTAGTATAATCTGGAGATTCTTAATATTGATTATTGCGTCAAGAGTTGGAATTCCTGCATTTATATTATCATCTGCATTGATGGAGTGTGCTGTCTCTGTACTTTCATCTGTTGGTGCTGTCTCTGTGCTTTCATCTGTTGGTGCTGTCTCTGTATCGCTAGAAGTTCTTCGTTGAGTTGGCGGTTTTATTTGAATGTTTTGTAGAATTCTTATTTTATTTCCATTATCTATAGTGCTTGATAAACTTGATTTGTTTTTGAGATAATGATCTAATATGTCTTGCTTAATTTCTTCCAATTCTTGTTTGTTTTGGATTTAGGAATTCTGATATTTCTTGATCGATTTCGTCTGGGTTGTTAAAAATGCTTTGGTTTTCGATTGCGTTGATTTGGATACTAGAAAGGGCGTCGGCATTGGTGTTTTGGGTTCCCTTTTTGTATATTATATCATAGTCAAATTCTTCCAATTTTAAGCGCCATCTGACTAGTTTGCTGTTCGGTTCTTTTAAATTGAAAAGCCAAACTAGTGGTCTATTATCTGTATAAATTTTGAACTTTCTGCCATATAGATACGGTCTAAACTGCTTACAGACCCAAACTACTGCAAGTAACTCTTTTTCGATGGTTGAGTATTCTGTATCGTTTAATGTTCTGCTAGCAAAAGCGATTGGCCTATCGTTGAGTACATTTCCTTGACTCAGGACGCTGCCTAGTGCCATCTGTACTTAATATAAATTCTTTTTCAAAATCTGGATATATAAAAATTGGGGTATTGGTCAAAAGTTTTTTACAATGTTCGAAGGATTCTTTAAATTTTGGTGTGTGTTCTAATTTTTCATCCTTTTTTTGTCATTGGTTTAGTAATTTTTGCGAAATCTTTAATAAAACGTCGGTAATAGCCAATAAGCCCTAGAAATAACTTGATTTCTTTTCTACTTCTCGGAATAGGGAAGTTTTTTACAGCTGCAATTTGTCCTGGGTTTGGTTTGACCCCTTCTAGTGTAATAATATGGCCTAAGAATTGAACTTCTTTTCTTATAAATTCTGATTTGTCAACTGGATTTTTAAATTTGATCCGCTTAGTCTCTTGAAGACTTGTTTTAATCTAGTGAGATGTTCTTGTAAAGAACTGCTGTAAATTACGATGTCATCTAAGTAGACAAGACAAATTTCGTTCTGAAGGCCTCTTAAAATGTTGTCCATTACGCGTTGGAAGTTCAAAACAGAACTTTTTAATAGCTTCCTCCTCTTCTTTATTACAATGCTCTAGTCTTAGATTTTTCAAATTTTCCTTAAGAATTTCATCGAGATCAAGATAGATTTTGGCGACTTTCTGCATCCTTGGTTCAAAATGTATTTCACAGGGTTTATTTGATTTTATAACCTGAAGTTTTGGATCGTTGTCTCCATATATAATTGGAATTTTGGCATGTGGTGTAATAATGCATTTGTTCTTTAAATCGATATTTGCTTGAAGTTTGCTCAATATATCTGCACCTATCAAACCATTATATCTATTGGAGAATTTAAACAAGTAAAATTTGTGAAAATCGTATGTAATATATTGTGAATAAAAATAATTTTCCAAGTCTGGATTTATTACACTTTTTGAACTATCTGTATCTAAAAGAAAATGTGCATTCATTTGTGGTATAAATCTGAGATAAGATATAATAATAATATAATATACATAATATAATAATAATTATTATTATTATTATTATTTTTGTAGGAAGGAGGAAAATGCATTAACGCACACTGTACGGTTAGGAACATCGTACAGTAGTGTAGGACTCCCATCAGTTCGAGAATTCGAGGTCTGACAGACTACCTGCTAAAAACCCCCTCATCTCCGAGGCACTAACCTGAAACCGTTTAGCACATTATCAAGGTTAGGCCGGTAATCGTTAGCCATTTAGCTCGACGTCTTGGGGTTTCTGGGAGTTAAGGCCGGTCAAGGTCAGCCCTTTTGTCCTTCAGCATTACTTCGGTGAAACGGGCTACCCTGTTCCAGGTATCTCCATCACGAAGCATGATGTCCATGAGAGTGTCCGGATTAAAAGTTCAAATCACAGACACCAGAGCAGTTCGGCGGTCATGCCATTTAACGCAGTCAAAAAAGGTGTGCTCTGCGGTATCGGCAATACCCTGGCAATAAAGGCAATCTGGACTTTCAGTTTTTCCCATCTTGTGGAGGTACTGGCGAAAATACCCATGACCCGAGAGTAGTTGGGTCAGGAAATATCCTACCTCGCCGTGATTTCTCTCTCCCTCCATCTCCATCTCCCTCTTGTCTCTTCCTCCCAGTTGGCCTGCCAGTCGTTGAAAGTGCGGTCTCGCTCTTCTTTGGTAGAAGTCTCTCTGTCAACTTCTCGGTTTCTTCGGTAGATCGCCTGCCGTTCACGTGCTAATAGATGAATGGGAACTATTCCAGCTATTACAAGTATAGCTGGTTCGGAAACCGTGCGGTACGCAGAGGCGACTCTTAGAGCACCCAAGCACTGCACTCGTATGAGTTGGTTCCGATAGCATTCTTTGTTCAGGACGTGCGCCCAAACTTCCAATCCGTAAAGGAGAACAAAGTTTACAGAAGACATAAGAAGCCTTCTCTTACACGAGCGTGGGCCACCAACGTTCGCCATGAGACCACTAAGCGAAATGACTCCCCTGGAAGCTTTTTCTGCGGTGCGTCGGATCTGCTCCTTGAAACTCATCTCACTATCGATCATCACCCCGAGGTATTTTGTCGAGTGTTTGGTCTCGATGTGGAGCTCCCCTAGAGACATTGGGAAGATCGTCTCTATGTGTTTTTTGTTAGGACCACGACTTCGGTTTTGCTAAGTGCCAACGACAAGCCGTGATCTAGCATCCACTTTTTGATTCGTCTCATGACTTGGTTCAGTTTAAACTGAGCGACATCGTCAGCGTAACCAACAAGGCTGGTTCCACAGGGAGAAAAAGACGCCGTCGACTAGGCATCTGTTGTACATGTCCAAGAGGAGTGTTGGATTCACTTCTACGATGAGCTTTAGCACCTCAGTAGGAATGCCGTCAGGTCCCGGGGCTTTCTTATTGCGCAATGACTCGACAGCGCTAATCAGTTCTTCCTGTTGAAGAGGTTGATAATACCCAAGTCACCAAATTCTTTAGCAGGACGCAGTGGGTGTGTCGGGAACAATTCATTAACGACCTTAGCCATGACGTTTGGCTCCATGAGTGCAGGCGAAGTGCGTGCGCCTAGCTTTTGGGTTACTATCTTGTAACCCATTCTCCATGGGTCGTTATCGACGACTTTGCAAAATTCCCTCCAACATCGCACTTTGCTACAATTTATAATTCGGCGAAGCTCCCGCTTTGCGGATTTGTGCTCGGTGGATTTTGCATTCGCATCTGGGTGGCTTCGGCCACGTTGTGCTGCCCGTCGGAGACTGAGACATTTTTTCCGAAGGGACGCGATCTCAGACGTCAACCAGTAGGCTGCCTTTTTATTGGGGCAAGCTTTTACTTTTGGCATAGATATGTCGCATGCAGCCGATACTTGCCTGATGGTTTCAAAGCAGGCCTCTTCAGCAGTGTTCTGACGTCTGACCACTTTACCTGTGAGAAAGTCAGAGAATACCCCACGGTTGATACGTTTAATTTTCCATCTTCGCGAAGAAACAAGGGAACGAGGAGACACTACGGCAGCTCTTCCTGTAGGATTGACTCGAAAGCTAATAGCCATGTGGTCGCTCGCTGTATAGTGCTCGAGGACGCGCCAGTCGGATATTCGTCTGAGAATATTCTCAGTCCCAAGGGACACGTCCGGGATTGACTCTCCAAATGCGGGGCGCCGGAAATGGACACGTTACCCACGTTCAGGATTTGAAGGCCGATTCTGGCTGCCATTTCGAGGAGATACTGGCCTCTTGAATTTTTGCGAGGCATTCCCCAATCAACCGCTCTGGCATTGAAATCACCAGCAATAATAGCAACGCCAGTAGTATTTCTTATCTCATCCTCTAGAGAATCAATCATTTGTCGGTATTCCGCTATGGGTTGGTTTGGGGTCAGGTAGCAAGAGAAAAAGAAAATATCTCTACTTCTTATCCAAACGAAACCATTGCCTGTCCCATTGGCTGAGATAGGGACATTTCTGTGGTTAAAAATCCAGATTGAAGCAGTGCCAGTTTCATCCGAGAACCAGAACGGTGACGTCTTGTTCGCTTAATAGCATAATGTCAGCTCTACGCTCAGTGGCAAATTGTGGCAGTAGGTGATCAGCTGTTCTGCTTCGCTGCATTTTTAATTGAATAACATTAGTCATTTGGATCTAGATTTAAGCTTCTTCAATGCCTCTCTATAGACCTGGCAGCGGCTAGACCCAGAAATGTGCTTTGAATCCTCAGGAGAGGAACTGACAACAGAGCAGAGAATACATGACGGACCGTCTTGGCAGGTACTTGCCTTGTGTTGGACGCTGCCATACTTGTAACAGGAATTGCTTCGCTCTGGCCCTTTGCAAGTCGAATACGGCAACTCACCCATCCAATCTTTATGTGACCTTTTTGCAGCAATATCTCTGCATCTGTTGCAGGGAGTGTGAGAATTGCTAGCTTCTGTCCACGAGTATTTGGTTTCGAGACGTGAACCTTTGTTTCAACTAACTTGATATAAAGTTAGCAAAGTACGCCTCGAAAAATGACTTTACATCGTTCGTAGAATAATGGGAATAGAATAAGAATTTGCTGCTAATTAGTCGCTAATTGCTTGTGAAGAAATTAATTTTCAAAATTATTATTTTTTTTTATTCGTGCCAAATGACAAGTTTTTTAAGCGGAACCGATTATTCACAACGAAGGAATATAGGGACCTTGGTTTCACTTTAATGCGGAGCTCTCCAGAAATTGTGCTCCACACGGGATCAGATTCTAAGGCAATATCATTATGTTTATCATCACAAATGATATCGATTTTGTGATTCAATATATCCTGAATTACAGTACTATTTTCGACAGACGGTGATCGCCCTCTAGGCATGATTATTCTTTTAGAGTAGTATCCAAAATATTGCAACCTAAAAAAATTAAGGCAAACTTTGTCAGCAAAAAATTGAAGTAAATCTTGCAACCAAAAAGTTGAATCTTGAATAAATATTGAAGAAATTATCCTTTATAGTAACCTCATATAGCTCTGACATTATATCAAATTGAAATAAGAATTGTGATAGGAAGTGATTATTATAATAACCCCAGTTCAACAAATTCAGGAAGAAATTCCACCAAGAACCTAATTCCTTGATGTGTTTTTCTCGATTTTAGTACTTGTTTTAGGATTTTTTTTAAGGAAATTCGTTAAGATTGGTTGAAAAATTCAGAAACTGATATACTGAGAGAAATATATATTTAATGCTGAGACGATTTCTCTTTTACCAAAAACCGTTTTATTACCAAACAAAATCATTTAAAGGTAATGATAATTCAGATATTTATAGTAGCTTATAAAATAAACATAGCACTTAATGTATTCATAGAATACAAAGCAAAAGTATTTTTTAAAGCGTACAAAATTCTCAGATTCTACGAATTGGCATTTCTAATTCACTTTGCAGGACATTTTGAAATCACGGAAAGAAATAAAATTTCGATCTCTGTTAGAATAAATGAAGAAGTTTAAACACGTTTTCCTTGTTGATACTGCTATGCTTCTTTCACACAGAAAAACTCGCAAGCGCAATAACGAGCATTGATGCTACTCGCTGATTGGTATGCGCGCGAAACTTTGAAGTTTCTCTGTTCTATTTCTTTGCGGAAAGAAATTCCTTCACAACTAATTAGCGACTAACTAGAGGGAAATTCTTATTATATTCCCATTCTTCTATGAACGCTCTAAAGTCATTTTTTTGAGGAGTGCTTTGCTAACTTTATATCAAGTTAGCAAAGCACCCATAAAATAAACCAAAAAATTAATTTGGAAAATTAATTTCTTCACAACTAATTAGCGACTAATTAGTGGCAAAAACTTATCCCATTCCCATTCTTCTACGAACTCTTTAAAGTCATTTTGTGAAGGCGTGCTTTGCTAACTTTATATCAACTTAGCAAAGCACCCAAAAAAAACAAAAAAACAAAAAACGACAAAATCGGTGTTTTCACAACTAATTCACGACTAATTAACGGCAAATTATCCACCTACTCTCAAGTCGATTCTTGACAGGTGCTTAGCTAACTTGATGCTAATGGCAAAAAAACTATACATAGTACTCAGGGGGTGTGTTGGAACTGCGGACAAGGAGGACACATGAAGAAGAATTGTTCACACTTTCAAACTAGCAATGTGCCAGAAAATTTCAGTACTCCGATTGTGTGTTAGAACTGTGGACGAGGAGGACACATGAAGAAGAATTGGTCACATCTTCAAACTAGCAATGTGCCAGAAAATTTTGTTACTCCGAGGGTATATTGGATTTCTGGACAAGAAGGACACATGAAGAAGAACTGTCGACAATTTCAAACTGGCCAGGTACAGGAAAACGAAATCCGGAAGAAAGAAAATTGCGCTCAACTCAAATATCATTATTGCTCTAACAAAGACAGCTTAGAGAAGCCTGGAGAGAAGTTGGCATACTTATTTCGAAGGAGCGCAGTATCTCTAGAGAGAGATCAAACAGTAGAAGGAAAAGTCCTCTTAGAAGGCGTAGTATATCCAGATGTCGAAGAAGTACCAGTCAATGTGCAGGCAAAATTATTTTTTCATGTTATTACTGACTATTCCAATACAAATCAATTGTCTAAAAGGAAAATAAAGTATATTATTATTATTATTTTTCAGGTATTTTACCGTATATTGATCATAGAAGTCGGTTTCGAAAAACAAGACTACTATGATTTCACTCTTCTAGAAATGACCTCACAATGTTCGCTGCGTCGAGCATGACCAACTTTTGCATTGTTCGGTAAGTATTCCATGGAATTCCAATTTCATTCATACTCTCTTTAAGTTTTTTCGTACTAGGCCCATTGCTGAGAGGATCACGGGGATAATTTTGACTTCTTCTAATTGCCAAATTTCTCGGATCTCTCTTTTAAGTTGTGTATATTTTTCAATTTTTTCCTTGTGCTTTGTTTCGATATTGGTGTTGTTTGGGATGGATATATCGATAAGCATAACTCTTTTTTTAGCTCCTTCTATAAGCGTTATATCTGGCTTGTTATGCGGTGTTGTTTTGTCAGTGATAATTGCCTTGTCCCAACATATTTCAATTAGTTTTTTTTTGAATTACAGGAGGTGGTTGTAACTCATAGTAGAGTGATGTATTTTCGAGATTTATATCGTATAATTTGAGAAGTTCTAGGTAGACAATTGCTGCGATTTTGTTATGTCTTACTAGGTACTTTGTTTCCGCTAATTTTTGAAAACCAGAAAGGATATGCTCTATCGTTTCCTGGTTTTTGTTGAATTTACGGCATCATTCGCGACGTCTTCTCTCAATATGTACTTTTGGTAGTTTCGCGTCTTAATCACCTGGTCTTGGATTGCAAAAATAAATCCATCGGTCTCTGGAAATATGTTGCCTAGTTTGATCCATTCCACCGAGGCATTTGTGTCAACGTTCTCCTTTTTCAGTTCGTTCTTGTATCTTCCAAGTAATTCTTTTGATTTCCATTTTTGCAGCTTATCCTCATTTGTTGGTCTAGGAATGGTGTGAAGTTTTGGGAGCTAAGATTGAGTGGTGTGTAACCTGCATCTGCTCTGGTGTAGTGCATTTTGTTTTGTATGAAAAAATGTCCTCAGCCCTTTAATTTGTTGGATACATTCCGTTATATCCTCTGCCAACTTTTTCCCTTGGTAAGGTGATACGTTCGATAGCTGTTTTGGGGTGGTGCATTCTGTATTTTGTTAGGCTTGTCGTACCCTTCGATTGACAGATTCAAGGTCAGTGTGTGTCGATTTGACAATACCGAATGAATATTGGAGTACAGGAAGGGTATAACTGTTTATTGCTACAGTAATATTTCTGGAATTGAGCTTCGTCTTTAGGATGTTGTTAAGCCTGCGCTGAAACTCGGTAGTGAGTATCTTTTTGATTTCATTATGCTCCACCTTATTTGATTGGAGTATACCCAGGTATTTGTAGGGTTTATTCGACATTGATTGTATAACTGTGTTTCTGTCTAGTTGTAGGGGTGGTGTTTCAACCAATCTTCCTTTCAAGACTGTCACTGTCTCGCACTTCCTTTCTCCCAATGTAATTCGGATGTCGTTACTCCATTGTTGTGTTAGTTTCAGTACCGTTTCTAGTTGTTTTTTGTTGTTGTGTAGATTTTTAGGTCGTCCATAAAAAAGAGTTACTTATTCTTTCCATCGCATTACCAGTTTTAATGGTAACACCATATTCAGTTCTTCTGAGTGGCTTGGAGATGGAGTTAAGCGCGAGGCAAAACCATAAAGCCGATAGGAAATCTCCTTGAAATATACCTCGCTTTATTTTAATAGATTCGGTTTCCATTCTATAATGTCCTGGTTTTTGAGAGATCTGTAAAACCGGCGCTGATCATTTTCAAATAAGTTATTGTGGCACCTCCGTTGGTAGCTTTCTTGATATCTTTGGGCTCTTCTTGTGTAGGCGGCCAATTTCTGTTTTAGAGTATCTAGGTGGTCTATTATAATATTCTTACTCTCTTCGTGTATTTTTCCCTCCAGTTTATCTTTAAGGTTTTTGGAATATTTTTCAGTATTCGTCTTGATTTCAGCCCTCTCGCGAGTTGTTCTGTACGCCCTATTTCTTTTTGAATTGAATTGAATTGAAATGATTCTATTTTTCGCGTTAAACGTTGCTTCCATTTTGGTTCTTATTTTTCCTGTTACGTCTTTTATGTTGCACCTGTCGTTCTCTGGTTATTTGCAAGTATCGTGGTCCTTGCCATGCAATACATGTTAAGGTGTATTTCCTCCAAGTCCATCTCTGGTTTTATGGTATTTTGAATATATCGATTGGCTACATTTAGTAGGTTCGATGTTCCAGGTCTGTGTTGGTAGGGAAGGTCTTAGACATGGATCTGATCCTCTATAGAGCATAAAGGCTTCCTGCATTTTGTGGTTGAAATAAGTGTCATCCTGTGTCGGGGTCACACTTAATCTTACATTAGGTCTTAGTAGAGTTAATCGTTGCGGTGGAGTTTCTGTGTTGGATTCTCATCTTTGTTTGCTCAGTTCTTGTCTTACTTCCTCTTTGATTTGTTCAACTAGGGGAGGGAGAAGTAAGTTATTTCTGAGGATCAGTCGTTTCTGATCCGCTACTCGCTGCACATTGATATGTCTTAGGTGACTTTGAAGTACGATGTTATGATTGGTTTATTGGTTTTGTTGTCCCATTTCATACGTCGTTTTCTCTCGTATCCCAGGATTTGGTCGGTGGATACAACAGCTGGTTGCACAGCACGTTCCTCTGGTGCCGGGTCTGGCGGTCTTTGGAGTCCATTTCGACGGGTGGCAGCTCCATTTCCATTCCCGTCTACACGCTGAGCTTCCTGACGGTTCCGATTGGAAGGATCAGCGTCTAATCCTCCCACGCCCGAGTATCTATTTCGCCTCGTATTCACAGCGACTCATATGGTCATGTCATTGGGAGTTGCTAGCACCCAAGACAGTGCTAGTTTTGGTCCACCCCAGATATTTTGTTCCCCTGGTGCCCTCCAGTTTTTAGGCTGGCGAGCATACCCCATCGCCAGGGGCGGCGCCCGATAGCTGACCAGCAACAGCCACAGGTTATTATTATTATTATTATTAATAGTGTTCGTGGGAAAAGCAATTCACATTGCAGTAGTCCACAAAGAGGCGCAGGAGGTAGAAGGTGCTTCTGCCGCAATACAAGAAACCCCCTGAGGCGACGCAGTGACCGAGGCAGCAGGCGCAATCGCATGTCAAGACAAACAACAAAGGTCATGTAACAATTTTTCGCAAGACGAAACGTGTAGCCAGAATCTGAAGAAACATGAGGAAAATACGGAATTTTATTCAAGCATAACTTTTTTTGTGCTTTTTCTCAGAGATGGCGCTATATGTGGATGGTAAAGGGCTCTCAGAAAAATACTCTAGGCAAGTTTATTCAAAATCCTTAGAGCCATTTTCGCGCTACAGTCTCGAGCAAATTACGTTTTTTGGCTATAGCTCAGCACCCAGTGTATACAGGATTCTCATTCAGTGCCACCGGCGAGTGGTATTGGTACCAAACAAAGTAAAAAAGAAAGCAACAAAATACACCGATCCGTTCCAGAGATAATGCTGTCACAGACAGACAGACGGACAGACAAACCATTGGCTGAAGACATGTTTATTAGAAAACTCAAAAACGTCAACATTTGTAAAAATCTCGATACCGAAGATTTCACACGATTGCAATACTTTCCTTATACAGCTACTATAGTAGCGTAGAAAAGTAAAAAGTAAAAAGTAAAAAGTTTAGAAGAGTCCTTAACTAGGTTAGATTGGCACTATTATTTACAGAGTGTTCAAAATTTATGGACAAAATTTACAAACTTGAAAGTACTTTTTTTCTTATTTCAAATTGGACCCCTGTATATTTTCGTGTCATTCAATACGAAATTAAGTTACAAATTTTTTCCTGCCTACAACCCTATCAAAATTCCGACTATCTCCAAAATTATAAACAAAAACATGTTTTAGCAATAATCTGAATCGCTATTTTGAAAAATACAAGCTAGGATGCTTTCGTATTTAATGACTTTTGTGTTTATTCAGCTGTCATGATTCTATTTGCACATCAGTAAAATAAAAGATGGGTACGAAAATTGTTAGTTTCTTATTATTAAATAATTAAAATGTTTATGTCAGAATATTTTGTTGCCAAAGATTAACTACAGGACGAGCTTTATTCAGCAATAGACATTATAAATAATTAATAGTAATAAGCTAACAATATTCACGAATTTTACTTTACTGTGGTGAAAATCGAATCTTGACACTTTATTAACACGTTAACCGTTAACTGTCACAATGTAAACTCAAAAAGGTAAATCCTAGGGCCAAGTTGTAAAATATAATTAACACTTGGTTTCTCATTTTGAACGATTTTTCTGGATATTTGATATTCATCTTTATGTACTGATTTTTTTATTTTTATTCTAAATTGAGAAGCAATTGGATGGACATTGTTGTTTAGGTGGCCACTGTGATGCGTGCGTGCTTCTCAAGGAAAACATGAAAACTCCTGTCGTAATATGTATATTTTGCACGTTGTAAATCAAATGCAAGCCGGTACGAATCATTTTATCGTCAGATATTGGAAAGTAAAGTAGTAAGTGTGTGTTTTGTTGCTTTCTGATGTCATATGAGAAGGGCCAGGAGATTTTGCAGAGACTATTTGGGACGAATTTTTGTCAGATTAAAATAGTGATGACAGTGTACCGAATAAATTGAATAATTTGAAAAATATTACGTTTAGTGTTCCAGACTCAGGTATAAAAGCTGAGTTTTTTTAAATGTATTGCAAGAGACCTCTTGATTTCTTTCAACTATTTGTGAACGACGATATTGTTGAGTTGATTTCAGTAGAGACCAATCGATATGCGCTTCCGAAGTTGAATGCAGGTGATATCCGTCCAAAAGCAAGAATCTCTAAGTGGGTAGATACTAATGAACAAGAAATAAAGATTTACTATTTTCACGCATATTTTTGCTTATTTTAAAAAAATTTAGTGTTCAATAGAATACAAGGATGGTTATATACTATTTGGGAATGAAAAGAAATTTCCAAATCAACAATTTCTGTTAAAAGTCGTAAGTACCAAAAACACCATTTTTTGCTTTTTTTAGTAACAAATCATTAAAAATAGCGTCTTCCGCCTCAATTTTATTAAAAGTTATGTTACCATATATCTATTTTTACTAACATTTGATTTTTTAGGGCTTTTATAGCAAAAGCCGCTAAACTAGACTATTACCCTGATTTTTATTTCAAACTTATTTTTAAGTTCTTTTAAAACAGTCTCAATTGCATTTATGTTTTCTGAAATAACCAGTCCATCATCTACGTAGATTACAAGAATCAATAGGTAGCCTAGAACTTCACCTTTGTATACACATTTGTCTGCTTCGGTTTCTTTCATCCCAAAGTCTTTCAAAACTTGTGTAAATGTCTTATTCCAATTTCTTGGTGATTGCTTTAACCCATACAATGATTTTTTCTAGTTTGCACACTATTTTCTAAACCTTCTGGAATCTTTAAATAAACTTCGTCCTCCAGGGCTCCATATAAAAATGCTGTCTTTATATCAAATTGTTTAATCCTGTATCCATTTTTGGCACAAGTAGCCAAAATAACTGTGATAGAATCAAACCTACATGTTGGAGAAAATAGAGAGAGAGATTTTGTAGACAAAGCAAAATAAAAATATCAAAATCAAACAATACACAAACAAAACAAAGTCAAAACTAAAAACTAAATTGAAAATAAATAAATTTATATAATATAAAACAAAAATATAAAAATATAAAGATGTAAAAATATATGATATTAAGTATAAGAATGTAACCAACAGCTGTATATTCGGTTAGAAAGTAAGTTAATATACAGCTGTAAATTCATTCAGAAGGTAAACACTTACTAAATCACAAAAAAACAAAAACGAATTGTGTACAAACAATAAACCAGTGCTTGAGCTGAGCAGAAACGTGCCTTAGTGAAAAAGTCATGTCAATGCATAAAAGGCATTATCTAGGTAGTAGGTAATTTAAATGAAAGTTTGGCAAAATCTGGGAAAAGCCGTTATAGATTTAATTTCGTGTGACAGATGATTTTACATTACAAAAGACCCTTAGGATATCAAACATAAAATAATATTCACTAAACCAGTGTGTGTAAGAAGCTTAATATTAAGTATTAACAATTTTTAACAAAAATGTCGCTTACTGCATACAAGGCTCTCTCCAGTAAGTATGATTTCAAAACCTTTCGAAATTCAGGAAAAGATCTTATGGACTTGATTTTAAATGGTAGATGATTGTGCATTTTTTTGCATTGTACAGTATAGAGCTTTTAACCAACTCTGAGCGAGGGGTTGGCAGATACTTCTAAGCGGATAGTTGTGAGATGGCCTCTCTGGAATAGAAGATACGTGCTTGCGGATTAAGCATACAGATTCAAATATGAATAGGGACGGAAGAGTAAATATTTTAAATTTTTTAAAGTTATCCTGGCAGTGAGTCCTACTGCTAAGTCTCAGTGAATACCGAACAGCTCTCTCCTGCAGTTTAAAAATACGTTCAAATTGAGTCGCACAACACGTACCCCAGAATGGAACGTATCGGGGGTGCGATTCAAAAATGGCATAATAGACTGTTCTAGAAGTAGACAAGTTGAGCTCCTTGGAAACTGATCTCAGCGCAAAGCAGGCAGAACTTAACGTTTTTGATAAAGCATCGATGTGCGATTCCCATTTTAAACGGTTGTCTACAATAAGCCCCAAGAATTTCACAGACTCAACGGCCTCAATAGTGGTGTTATTAAGCACAAAAGATTGCAATGTACTTTTATATGACAAAACTTTTGTTTTAGAAACGCTGAGGCATAGGAGATTTGAATCGCACTAAGATTTAATCGTGACTAAGTCTCTAGATACAGTCCTATGAAGTGTCGTAATTTCCGGGTTGCTCCACGTGAAACTAGTATCATCCGCAAAGAGGCAGATTTCACCGCTAATGTCCAGACTAGCAATGTCTTTGATAAAAATCAAAAAAAAAATAGGACCCAGTACTGAACCTTGAGGCACTCCATATTCAATTTGCTTGCAAGAAGACATCGACGTATCAACCCTCACGATCTGACTCCTGCTGTTGAGATACGATTTAAACCATTCAAGAGACACTCCTCTGAAACCGTAGTACTGCAATTTATTAGTTAATATATTATGATCTACGCAATCAAAAGCCTTAGAGAAATCACAGAAAATTGTTGCTATAGACAAGGTTTGAATATACATTATTAAAGAGGGAAAACATGGCATCATTTGTGCATCTGTTACTTAAAAATCCAAATTGATGGGTAGAGAGTATATTATATTTAAAGAGAAAAGATAGAAGCCCTTTTTAACAAATCTTTCAATGATCTTTGATAATGTGGGAAGGAGTGCAATTGGGCGATAGTTCGAAGCTTGATCTTTATCTCCTCCTTTATGCAAAGGAACAATTATTGCCGTCTTAAGACAGTTTGGAAAAACTCCATTTTTGAATGATTTGTTAATTAAAGTAATACAATGGTTCAATGTGCATTCCGGCAGGCTCGAGACCATTTTCAGAGTAAGCCCATCAGCCCCAGATGAGGATTTGTTTTTAATATCATTAATTGTACTGTTAAGCTCTGCTAATACTACGGGCGTAAAGAAGAAGCTATGTAAATTCATATTAGCCTTAGGGAGAAATGATCATCGGAAGGAGTTATGGTGTTCTTTAAATTTTTTGCTACATCTAAAAAGTAATTATTTAGGTTCTCGGGTGAAATAGAGATTGTGTTAGATGTAGAGGTCTTATTTCTTAAGTCATTCACAATAGAACACGTTTCTTTAGCAACATTACCGGAATTGGCCAGCCTCCTATTATAATAAATGTCCTTGGCAGCTTTTATAGTCTTATGATAGATTTTTCTGTAACGTTTTACGTAATCATGGTAGAAGACGCTGCCCGATGATTTTTTTAGGTAAGATAATGAGCGCATGTTCTTTGCAGATGTACGTAAGCCTGAATATTTCATTATATTCTTCTTCTTTTTGTGAATATTCTTTTGCACAAAGTCTAGCTTTATATTCCGTAATAACACCTTCTGAAGAGCGTTTTACTCTAAATACCCACTTTGTATCCAAAGGTTCTTTTCCACTAGGTAATTCAACTGTTTTCCAAGTATTGTTTTTGTTCAAGGCATCAAACTCTTGATCGCTTGTTTCCAATTACTGGCTTCTTTACACGTAGTTGCTTCTTCATATGTTCTTGGTACATTGAATTCAACAAAATTTATTTCATAATCATCATATCTCCTCGGAAATCTTGTTTCTCTTTGAGGCCTGCCCAAATTTGGCACTTCGTCGATTTGAAATTTGAACGTCAACATCAACTGTTTCCTGAACTGTTCTGACATCGTCGTCTTCTTCTTCTGAATAGGTGCGTTCAACATCAATATTTATCACTTTTTCACTTTCGCGATTTGATCAGTTTATATTTTCATTAAATATCACATTTCTCGATATGGTTATTTTCTTTGTTTCTGGATCATATAACCTATAATTCTCCGAATTCTTTTCATATCCAACTAGAATTTTCTTTTGACTTTTTGCCTCTAATTTTGTTCTTCTTTGATCAGGTATAAAAACGTACGCTTCACAGCCGAAAGTCATAGGGTGTCGAACTAGGAGCTTGCTTTATTGGAGTTCTGTTTAATATGTAAACTGCTGTGTTTACAGCCTCTGCCCACAGTATTTTCGAAACTCCAGCACCATAAATCATTGACCTAGCACTCTCAATTATTGTGCCATTGTCACGTTCGACTCTTGAATTCTGTTTCAGTGTATGATAGGCAGTTGTCTCCATTTCTGTGCCTTGACTCTCTAAATACTTTTTGAATTCTACGTTGCAATATTCTTTTCCATTATCCACATGGAGAACCCTTATTGGCCTGTCAAACTTATTCTTTATTATCTGGCTAAACAATTTATAACAGTCTAGAACGTCCGATTTGTTCTTTATAAAGTAAGCCACACGATAACCTGAATAATCATCCTTGAATAAAAGTAAATATCTTGAACCCTGTACGGACGACACGGACATCGGGCCAAATAAGTCACTAAAAATGCGTTCATCAAGTCCCATTTTGACATGTACAGTCTTTTTGAATGGCAACTTATGTTGTTTTCCGTAGGTACAGGCTGCACAGCAAAAGTTTTCCATCTCACTGCAATCTACTCCTGTGACTAAACCGTTAGACACCATTTCACGGATGTATTTTCTATACGTCAAGTGGGACGATGCGCCGCTGTCCATTATCCAGAAGTCATCATAGTTTACCACCTGGTGCTCTTCTTCAACGTTAGAGACCATCGCTGTGACCTGGTGCTGTTCCTCAACATTGAAGGCTTCAGCATTCCTTTTGTCACTATCTTACTTGTTACTTCCAGGACCTGGTGCACTTCCAGTCCATTATGTTTCCTTGCAGAACCTGGCATAATGGGCCTTTTTTCTACATTGAAAACAAGACACTTGACATATCTTTACTCTTCTCCGTCTTTTTACTATGACTTCTTGTCTCTTATTCTCCCTCCTTATAGACATTGCTGACAGCTTCTTCATAGGATGTTAAGGCCGCTTCTTCGTCGTCTAGAAGTCTCGCCGTCAAATTAGCTATAGTTTGCCTTGCCACATCTACAGAAAGCCACGCTTGCCTCACATTTCTAAACTTTTGAGGAAGAGACCCCAAAATTTTTGTCATTTTCGAAATATGTTGAGCAATGCTGTCGTTCAAACACATTTTGTAACTGTGAAATCTTTCATGCACCAACATTTTGTTCAGCTCGGATTTCTGTTGATAAATTGTGTCCATTTTATCCATTATTTCTTTGGGTGTTGTGCAATTTTCAATCAAACAAATTTGATTAAAATCCATCGAGGAGGTCAGGACAAACATTGCTAGAGCGTCCTTTCTTCGACATGTTGCTTGTTCCTCTCGAAGTGTATCTTGGGTCAACGGAACCGATCCATCTGCATGTCCAACGACACCTTTTGCACCTAGGGCACATTTTACTTGAAATCGCCATTGTTTATAATTCGAACCATTTCCTAGTTCCATTACTTCCTTGTGCGCCATTTTGTAGACATACTACAACTGATGCTTCACAATTTTTCGCTCAAATTTACTTTTTACAGTCTAATTAGAACGTTACTGGGCCCATAACCTATTGAGGTGGTTCGTTTCTTGTAATAAAACACACAAAAGTAAATTGACTCCATTAAACATTTAATGTTGACAAAGAATAAAGTAGATTGTCTTAAACAACGTGCAACTCAAACGACGCTTCATCAGTAATATCAACCGCAAAAGTATGCCGTTTTTCTATATATCGTTCGGTAAAGCAGTTTTTAATGTTATTGACATATTCAAAAATTCCCGCCCTAATAGTTATGAATGTCATGAAGATCAAACTAGGGTAAATAAATTATCACCCCTTTTGCAGAAACTGATACCATATTTTCAAAGTGATAGTACCAGAGAAAGAAATCTGTATAGACGAAACTTTAATACCGTTTAGGGGACGATTGTCGTTCAGACAATATATAAAAAATAAGAGACATAAATTCGGGGTAAAATTATATAAACTTTACTTGAATGGCGGTTATACTTATGATCTACAAATTTATTGCGGAAATGATAACGTTGAAAATAAATCGGTTCCAGATTCGGTTGTGTTCCATTTATCGGAGAAATTATTAGGTGTGGGACACACTATATGCACAGATAACTTTTATACCAGTGTGACTTTAGCGCATAGTTTATTAAACAGAAATACAAATTTAGTTGGAATATTGAGGCAAAACAGAAAATTGAATCCGAAAGAGGTGACAGGTGCAAAACTAAAAAAGAGGAAATTATTGGAAGGGAGAGCAATACAGGAGTAGTAGTGACAAAGTGGAAGGACAAGCTTGACGTGCTCATGTTGAGTACAAAACATACAGCTGAAATGGTGGACGTGAATCAGAGAGGAGGAGTAGTTCAAAAACCATCTTCAATTGTCGAGTACAATAAGTCTAAAGGATTTATAGATATGCTGACCAAATAAATGCATATTCGACACCATTACGCAAATCAGTGATTTGGCATAGAAAAATAGCGATTGAGCTTCTTTTAAGATCAGCGATTGTAAACGCTTATATATTTCACCAGAAAATCACTAATAATAAAATGTCCATCACCTTCTTCAATGAAGAATTGTTTTGTCAACTAATCGATCTTTCCAAAATCCCTACACACGATCGGCCATCAGATCGACGGGAGCTGCTAGGCGCGAGTCAGCATTTGCAAGAAGTGCAAAGCTCGGCCAGTTTCTACGCCACAAATTCTGAAGAACACAACAGAAAGTTTGCACAAAATTCACGTTACAAATATAGTATTCAGTATAAATTCTACTGTATAACATGTTTTTGTAATGTTCATGTGTGTAAAATATAGTTGTTATTTTCGCACATTGTTCTACACTAGGTTTGTCCGTTAAGTTTTGGTTGCAATAGCTCTGTAGTATATATAGTTAATTTTCAAAGGATTGTTTTTTGTTTTAGAAACATCCTGTAAACAATTATTTGCGATGTATTTAATAAAATAACAAAAAACTTATAGTTTTGTTTAAAGTAATATTTTTCTGAACCCATAATTTGAATTACTTGGGCTAAACGTACGAACGGGTTTACCAGGCCACTACGAAAGTCAATCACATATAAAAGCACGGCCTATGAGAAGAGCCGTTGAACCACGTAGCCTCAAAGCACAGCTTATGGTGAGCTCTGCTCAAAGTATAGCAATGAGTGAGATGCAAGTGTGCATCTCGAGGCGTCAAAAACATACCTACTTGCGATGCACACTTGCTTCTCACGGCATTTAACGTGTTAAAGTTAAAGTTTAAGACTCTTAATTCGTTTTCGTGTGAATGTGAAGACTTTTTCTCGTGTTTGTGTGAAGAATTGTGTTCGTTTTCGTGTCGAAGACTTTAAAAACTCTATTGACTGTTATGTATTCAGACTTATGTCCTGAATAAAAGACTACTTTTATAAAAATGTTTTATTAAGTCTCACGTGGCGTTCACTCTCTGACGCCGTTATATTCTTATTATTGACATTTACCAAAAACTCAACGTCCTTATGTCATAACCATAGATCACGAAACAACACAAAAAATTGATCACAAGTAGAATATGTTACATTCACTCCTCCTGCTTAAAAAAATAACTTTCTACTCATACAAATCTAGTTTCTGTGGAGGTTTAACAATCCTACCTGAACGAGTATTTGTGGTGAACTTGGGAGCTCCAGGTTGAACTGTTTTTGGTGAATGACCGAGTGAATAACTTTTTTTTAATAGGCTCTGATAAATCTTTGCATGACTGTCCAACTTCTGGTACTTCCACGTTCATTTATACTTTTGACACAATTGGAGTTTTATTCTTAACAGGTGTACAATTTACAATAGGATCTGAAGTACTACTAACATTAACATTAGGCAAGGGTCATGAAGGATTAATATTGAGCGGTGCACTCTGTGACATATCTTTGGAGTCCCTCTTAGATAAAGTAGTTTGAACATCAGAATCACTAAGAATATTTTCTGGACATATTCGAATATCATTAGCATGAACATGTCTTATATTATTATTTACCTGAACAAGATAAGTTGAATGGCTTAATATTTTTACAATTTTACTTTTTTGCCAAATTTTTAATGGCTTATTTTTAATATAAACAGGTTGATTCATGGAATATAATTTAGTTTTTAGAAAACTGTCTGAGTTAGACTCAACATCAGAGCGTTTTTTTCTCAAACAAGGTTTTAGTAAATCAAATCGGGTCCTTGGTCTTAATTTCAAAATACTTTCAGCAGGTGAAGTGCCCGTAGCTGTAGAAAGTGTAATCCTATGTGTAAACAGAAAATTGTATAATCTAGTTTTTAAAGCGTACTGACTTACTTTCCCCTTTTTGTCAAAAAATTATGATTTTTCTAAGTTCTTCTTAACGGTTTGTACAGTTCTTTCAGCAAGACCATTACTTTGTGGGTGATAAGGTGGAGATTTTACTGGTTTTATTCCATTAGTCTGACAAAAAGCGATAAATTCTCGAGAATTGACAGACACTAATTCAACAGGTAACCCAAAAATAGCAAAAGATTCTTTTAATTTGAGTATAGTTTCTTTTGCATTAGTTCCTTTTTCCATTAGTTTCACATCTAACTATTTTGATTTATCATCAACCAAAATCAGAAACGTATGATCAAATACATGAAAAAAATCAACGTTGACTCGAAAAAAATTATTTAAAGGTGTTGGCCATGACAATAAGGTACTGCTGTTTGAAAATTTTTGAGTGGTTTGGCAAACTTCACATAAACTTATAAATTTTTCAATCGCATTGTTAACATTTGGCCACCAACAGTAAGCTGGAATCAGCATTTTAGTACGAACTATACCTAGGTGTTGTTCATGAAAAAGTTCCAAAACTTTATGTTGTAGTGATTCAGGAATGACAACCCTACTACCTAGCAGAAGACAATCATTTTCAACAGACAACTCGTTTCTTCTGTGGAAAAATGGTTTAAATTTTTCATTCTGAACTGTATTAGGCCATCAAGTTTTTGTATAATCAATGGCTTTTACTAATGTTAAATCCTTAAGAGTTGCTTTTGAAATATCATCAGAATGAAGTGGAATATTTTCAATCAAGATGAAGGAGTACAAAGAACTAGGGATTTCAGTTGCACTTTGCATTGGTAAACGTGACAAACCATCACCATAAGCTGCTAAAGAAATAGCCCAACGGGTTATTCTAGATGCGGCTGTGACTGGTATACCCTTATTTCTGCCAAATATATATTGTAAAGGCTGGTGATCAGAAAGTAAAGTGAATGTCCTGCCAAAAATATATTTGTGAAATTTTTTTAAAGCAAAAATTATGGCTAAGCTTTCCCTTTCCAAATTTGAGTAAAGCTTTTCTGTTGCAGAAAGTGTGCTTGATGCAAATAATACAGGTTTTTCTTCCCCACTAATACGGTGGCTTAAAACTGCCCCTACTCCATACCCACTTGCGTCGCATGAGACATAAATAGGTAAGGCTGGGTTAAAGTGTGTGAGAACATTCTCTGAAGTAATTAATTTTTTACTAATGTGAAATGTTTTCTCACATTCATCCGACCAATTAAAATCAACTCCCGATTTACATAAATCATAAAGTGGTTTAAGTTTACTTGACAGCATTGGTATAAATTTTCTATAGTAATTTAACAGACCTAAATATGATTTGAGCTGTGTTAAATTTTCTGGTCTAGGTGCTTTTTCAATACATTCAATTTTATGTTTTGTCGGATGGATACCTAGCTCATCAATTTTGCGACCTAAGAATTCTATTGAATTTTGATAGAAGACACATTTCTTTTCATTGATCTTTACATTATACTCTTTCAATCGTTGCATGACAGCTTTAAAATTCTTGTGACATTCGCTCAACGATGTACCGTGAAATAAAATATCACCTAAATAGCATTTAACATTTGACAAACCAGATAATATAGTTCCCATAACAGATTGGAAAATTCCAGGTGCGGAACTGATTCCATATGTTAATGTGTTGAAACGAAAAAGTCCTGAGTGAGTGTTTATTGTGAAAAGTTCCTTGGAAGATTAGCTAACTTCAAGTTGTTGAAAGGCTCCCTTAAGGTCTAAAACTGTAAAAAATCTACTACCTTCAGGTTTGCAAATATATCATCCGGTAATGGTAATACACAATGTTCGCTGTCAATTACTTTATTTACAGATTTTTTAAAATCTACGCAGATCCTAATGTCATTCGAGTTCTTTTTAGGAACTATAACAATAGGACTTGCCCAATGACTATGACTTACTTTACTTAAAATTCCGGATTTGACCATTTTTAATAACTCTTCTTCAACTTTCGGTTTTAGAGAATATGGCATCTCATAAGCACGATGGAAGATTGGTTTGACATCATCTTTTACTTTGACCTCTGCTTTGAAATTTTTGATATGATCATTGGAATTACTTTTAAAGTTACATGCAAATTGTTTTTTTATTTCTGAAATTAAATCCTGAGTTTTAGCAGACGTAGATGTACTAGCAACAACAGAAATTTCCTGATATGTTATAGACTTATCCGACTCGATTTGACTTTTGTTTGGATCACGATTATCACTGACTGATTTTGACTCTACTAAGACACCTTTCCATGTTGGATTTATTACATTCAGCCAATTTCTACCTAATAAAGGTGTAAACCTATTTATACTATCTAAAATAATCAGTGGTAATTCGTAATTCTGATTTTCATATTTGACATTAACATCTATTTGACCTACTATTGACACATTCTGACCTGTGACAACTTTTAACTTAAAATTGACAGGTATTAGCTCACTATTTGAGAATAACTCATAGTAATCATCTATATGTATCACTGACTTACATGCTCCGGAGTCAACTTCCATTGTTTTCCTTCGACTATCAATTTTACCTGTAGACTTTCATGTTCCTTCGATATAGAGTTTATACTCAACCAACCTAATTCTAGTGAATCATCTTCTTCTACATCTTCAGTTACATTATGGACTCTGTTTTTGCATAAAACCGATTTTGCTGTATGTCCTGTGAGATTGCATGAGAAGCACTTCCAATTAACAGCTGGACATTTATTATTATCAAAATGTTTTCTTAAACAACGCTTACACTGTCCTTTTCTGGATTCACGAGGTGCTTGACTACCTTGTCGACTAGTATTATGACTTGAAGACTGACTATTTTGTCCAAATTTAGGCTTAACACTTGACTTCTTTTTCTGATACTTCAACTTATTGACTGACCCTGTAGATTCACTTCCAAACAAATGTAATTGATTTTCAGTAAGTTCTATTGCAGCTTTAAGTGCATCATCAAATGATGGTAAAGGATCAATATTTAACAACTTTCTACGTATTGAGTTTGACTTGACTCCACAGACTAGTTTATCTCGAAGCGCATCTGATAAGAATGTCCCAAAATTGCAATGCTTGGCTAAATTTCTTAACCTAATAGAAAACTTCTTCAGATCTTCTGTGGTTACTTGCTCAGCTGACCAAAACTTGTATCGTTCTGCAATAACTAAACGCTTAGTCCCAAACTGGTTCTTTAAAGCACTTGTGAGTTCAGCATATGACTTACTAGCCAATGTATCAGGTGCTAACAAATCTTTCAAACAATTTTATGTTTCGCCCCCAATTAAGGTTAAAAAAGTGGTATTTTTTTTTCATCCGTGGTTATTGCATTCACTTTGAACAACTGTTCTAGCCTTTCAACATAGGCCTCTGCATCAGATTCCTGCGGATTGAATACTTCTATGTTTCCAATAAACGACGACATTTTGTTTTGTAGACTTGACCTGGACTTGCAAACTTTAGACTAGACGTGATAGACTTCTTTTTGTGACTTCGACTTTTCGGCACATGAGACGACCGTTTCTCGTCGCCAAATTTGTTATGTATTCAGACTTATGTCCTGAATAAAAGACTACTTTTATAAAAATGTTTTATTAAGTCTCACGTGGCGTTCACTCTCTGACGCCGTTACATTCTTATTATTGACATTTACCAAAAACTCAACGTCCTTATGTCATAACCATAGATCACCAAACAACACAAAACATTGATCACAAGTAGAATATGTTACATTGACTAATTGACTTCGTTAATAAAGACAATTCAAAATGAAATTGGCGCAGTTAACCGTAAAACAACTCAAAGAACAGTTGGTGGAGCGGGATTGAGATGATTCCTATAATAAAACGACCCTCCAGAAACGGTGGAAGGACAATTTGATTGAAAATGGAGAAGATCCTGATGTGTTCGATTTCCACTCTCCGGAAAAACTGTTATCGAAAAAGAAGTTTCTAGAACTCTTCAAGATGAAATTAAGGATGTTTCTAGAAATAATAATGAAAAGTTCTAAGAAATTTCTAGAAATAATGATGAAAGGTTCGAAGAAATTTCTAGAAAAAGTGACGAAAAATTCGAGGAAGTTACCAGGCCATTTGGGCTGAAATTCGATGAAGTATGAAGAAATTTCAAGAACAGTTGACGAAAAATTTGTCACTACAGAAAAGAACATGGAGTTACTGCAACAGAAAATCAAGACATTGGAAATGGCAGTTGAGAATGGTCACTGCAGTGTACAAAAAGATGTAAATGTGAGACAGACCTTCAAAGGCGAAGATATAGGGGACGTAGCCGTAGGTAGTATGAGAGTTAAGCTACCAAACTTTGATGGGACGTGCTCTTGGTCAACCTATCGTAGGCAATTTGAAGCAGTGGCAATGGCTAACCAGTGGACCGAAGAGCAGAAAGCTGTTTCGTTAACTGCTGCTTTACGAAGTGATGCAGCAGACATCCTAAGGTCTATTCCAGCTGGCCAAGCAAACTACTATGTCTTGATTTCTAAATTGGAGAATCGGTATGGAGACAGTCATCTTCAGCAAGTTTACAAAACACAATTGCGAACTCTGGTGCAACGTGCAAATGAGAGTCTGCAAGAATTTGAGGCAGAGGTAGCTCGTATTGTGCGACTAGCATATCCTACAGTTGCCGATAGCTTCCTAGATGAAATTGCGGTGGACACATTTGTACATGGATGGGAGAGCGAGCTGCAGAAGGCGTTGAAGCTGGCCAGGCCAAAATTGCTAGAAGTAGCACTAGCTATTGCTTTGGAGCATGAAACCGCTAGCCAAACTTCCCGAGGGCGCCGTGTAAACGCAATCGAAGAAGAAAACCAATCCGATAGAGAGTCCCTGTTAGACATGATAAGGAAGCTAGTGACGGGAGCGCAGTCAAAGAAGAGAGAGCCAAGGTGTTGGAACCGTGTCGAGCTAGGACACGTACGCCGCAGTTGTAAGAAGAAGACGGCACAGTCAGAAAAACTAGAACGTGTCGAGATGGAAGACAAGGTTTGTCCTATACGACTAACAACCGTAGAAAGTGAGGAATGGCAGCCCGGACAAATGAAAGTGGCCCAAGAGAATGACCCATGTTTGAGAGTGGTCTTGGAGTGGATGCGCCGCAAAGAGAGGCCGTCTTGGCAGGATATAAGCTTACGAAGCCCTGAAGTGGAAGCATATTGGAGCCAATGGGACTCTTTTGTGTTAAGAGATGATCTACTGTACAGAACCTTTGAGTCTGAAGATGGCACTGAATCCAGATTACAACTAGTTGTTCCAAGAAGCAAAGTGCCGGAAGTACTACGTCAGCTACATGATGGAGCCTCGGGTGGTCATTTTGGAATCACCAAGACTCTGCAGAAGGTTCGGGAGCGATTCTATTGGGTGAATTGCAAAGAAGATGTGAGACAGTGGTGCCGTAAGTGTGAAGTGTGTGCAGCCAGCAATGGACCACTTGGCAGAAAGCGGGCACCTATGTGGCAGTATAATGTTGGGAGTCCCATGGAGCGAGTTGCTGCGGATATTGCGGGGCCATTTCCTGAAACGGACAATGGGAATAAGTATATCCTAGTAGCCATGGATTACTTCACAAAGTGGACAGAGGCGTACGCAATTCCTAATCAAGAAGCATCGATCGTCGCCGAGGTGTTGGTGAAGGAATTCTTTTCACGTTTTGGCGTTCCCCTTGAAATCCATTCTGACCAAGGAAGAAAAAAAGAAAAAATCAGCGCTGTTCCAAGATGTGTGCAGACTAATAGGTGCGAACAAGACCAGAACGACCCCTTTGCATCCTCAATCGGACGGAATGGTAGAGAGGATGAACCGAACCATGGGCAAGCACCTCACTAAAGTTGTCTCAGAACATCAGCGACATTGGGACCAGTACATCCTTCCTGATGGACTATCGGGCGGCTATGAATGAAACAACTGGTCAGACTCCTGCTAGTTTAATGTTGGGGCGTGAGTTACGCCTACCCTGTGACCTGAAATTTGTCCGTAGACCTACCGTGAACAGTGTCGCAGGAGAAGGATATGTCGACCAGAATGGATAAAGTCCATGAGTTATCCAGACAAAACATCCAGCTTGCCAGTGATCGAATGAAGCACCACTACAATATTCGATCAGCTGATGGTGTCTTCAACGTGGGGAACCTTGTTTGGCTGTATAATCCCCGACGACGTCGAGGCCTTTGTCCCAAACTCCAAAGGCAATGGGAAGGGCCATATGAAATTATGAAGAGGATAAATGACGTCATCTATAGTATCCGAAAGTTACCAAGGGGAAAACCTAGAATGGTGCACATAAACCGACTCGCACCATACGCTGGATCGAACAACCAGGAGGAAGCACGAGTGGCTCTTCAAGAAAAGAACGTTGAAGAGCGAAATGTCAGTTTCAATGACTTCATGTCCAACTACGCGGATCGGAAGAAGGTCAGACTCGGTGTAACAGTTGAGGTTCAACAAGAGCTTTTCAAACTACCAGCCGACGTTTCTATTGCCCATTGTGTAGCGGAGGATCTACGTATAGGTAGGCCGAGGAATTGCTCTGGTGTTTAAAAGTTTGGAAGACTGGATGAATTGTTAGTGCAACGACCAAGAGTAGGAAAAGTTCTGCGACTAGCAGATAGTAATCGGAACCTCTTCTATTTGGTTACGAAGAAGATATCTAGAGGAAAACCCACTTACAAGGACATCTGGCATGCACTGAAGAGCCTAAGGAATGAAGTCAGGAATTATGACATCAAGAAGTTGTCTTCCGAAAATAGGCTGCGGGTTGGACGGGCTAGATTGGAAGATTGTAAGGAGCATGATCGAATACATCTTCCAGGACGCTGGTGTGCAAATTACCGTGTGTTGCTTCAATCCAAAAGGAGTGCACTCGGGACTAAGACTAAGACGATAGACTGTTACTTCTTCAACAAGGGCGTTTGCCTGGCAGGAACCAATTGCAGATTCCGCCATGGAACGGAAATCAAGCAACGTCCTACCAAGGATGATTCTGATGGGGACGATCAGATGCTAAGGAGGGGGCAGTGTAACGTGAAGACTTACCCGAATAATGAACTACACACACTCACAAATGTCACAAACATTCCAGAAAACACGGGTGACATCAGAGGCAACGATAATAATGTTAGAGAATGTAAATTAGTTTAATAGACATTGTAACATTGTAGATTAGGTTGAGTAGTCATTGTCTATTTCAGTCAATTAGTACTATGGTAATAAGAAAACGTTAAAATCAAGTAACAGAACGTTGTCAAGTAAACAAGATATATAAAAATATCGCAAGTAAAAACTGTTGTTCAGAGAACTGGTGATGTTACAAATATACGCTTCCGAAATAGAGAAATCTTTATTTTATTGCTCATAAAAGGTTATGGGCCCAATATCCAGTGTACAGCGACCAGTATTCAGTGTATCGTAAAAAAAGTTAAAACGAACAGATTAAAATGACGAATGTATATGCAAATGTGCCTATACTAACCGCCAGCAATTTTAACAACTGGAAGTTTAGAATAACTGCTATTTAGAAAAGAGAACAGTGTGCAGAAGTTATGGAAGCTGACGTGCCAACTAACAACGATGAAAGAAGTGCATTTTTAATGAAAGATGCTAAGGCTCAATCAATTATCATACAGGGGGTATCAGATAAGCATCTATACATAATTAAGGACTGTGAGATAGCTAAAAAACAATTAAAGGCTCTGAAAGGCGTTTTCGTGAGAGTAAGCTCTTTCGCTAAACTCACTTTGTGGAGAGAATTGTTTAGTTTAAAGACAAATGAAAATGAAAGTCTTGAAGATCATTTTCTAAAGTTTGACACTATAATAAGGCATCTACAAGACCTAGGATCTCAGATTGATGAAACGGATAGAGTATGTCACTTATTACTTTCTTTGCCGCCACAATATGATACATTAATAACAGCACTTGAAATGATGTCAAAATCGACTTTGTAAAGGCTAGGTTGCTTGATGAGGAACTAAAGCTTAAATCAAAAATTTTTGATGAGGAAAGAACAGGAAATAATTATAGTTTGAATACCTCTACAGGATGCTATATATGTGGAGATAAGAATCATTTTAAAGCACAGTGTCCAAGAAGAAATGTTCATGGAAGATTCCACAGGGGAAGAGGTCGCAGAGGTAGAGGATACAGAAGGGGTTCAAATAAAGGGACAGAACAAGCAAATTCAGCAGAGAACGATATTATGTTGGTGGCAATGAATGTGAATGGTAAAACTAAGGCGTTTAAAGATAAAGACTTTGTGTTGGATTCAGGTGCTAGTAACAATTTTGTTAAAGAAGAACTAAGCAATTTATGGAAAATATAACTGAACTTGAAGTGGAAATATCCGTTCACATAGCAAATGGACAAGTTTTAAAGGCAAAAAGAAAAGGAGAATTGAAAGTAAGATGTCAAAATAAAATAATGACCATAGAAGCACTATTGGTACCAGGTATTAAACATAATTCATTGTCAGCTGCTAAACTAACTTCCAGAGGACACAAGATAACAGTTAGTAAAAGTTTCACAAAAATAAGGGGCAAGAATTTTGAAATAATTTGTGAAATGATAAATGGTTCATATATTTTAAAAATTTATAGCTTTGTAAAGGAAGCATGCAATATAACTATAGAAAACAAGGATCTGTGGCACAGAAGACCATGCTAACAAGAATTCACTTAGACAGTTGGGGTTACCTGTTGCAGATAAAAGATGTAATATTTGTTCAGAATCAAAAGCTACTCGTCTACCATTTCATAAAAATGAAAAGAAATCAAAAGAAATAGGAGAACTGATACATAGCGATATATGTGGTCGACAATCGATAATAAAAGATATTTTCAGGTAATTATAGATGATTTCTCTCATTTTCTAGTGATAAAGCTATTAGAGAAGAAAAATGAAGCAGAAAGGAATTTAAAAGAATTTATTATAGAGCTAGAAAGACAGCAGGGAAAAAGAGTAAAAAGATTAAGGATAGATAATGGCGGAGAGTTCAGCTCAAACAGCTTTAAGAATTTTTGTACAGCATATGGTATAAAATTGGAGTATACAATGTCATACAGTCCACAGATGAACGGAAAATCTGAAAGAATGAACCGTATACTCTTAAATATGATCAGAGCCAAAATTGGAGAGTCTGGAATTCCAAAATCATTGTGGGGAGAAGCTTTAAAGGCAAGTGCGTATGAACTTAATAGAACACCCACATCTGCACTAAATACAGGTCAAACACCATCCATGATTTTTAACGGAAGAAACGATTTATCAAAACTAAAAGTTTTTGGTTGTCGTGCATGCGTAACTAATATTCCAAAAGAAAATAAGTTAAAACCAAGGGCCAGAAGTGCAGTGATGATTGGATATTGTGGAGGCGGTTACAGACTGTGTTTACCAGATAAAAGTATTATAATAAAATCAAGAGATGTTAAATTCGATGAAAATATAATGGCATATTTGGCAAATCATGAAGAAACAAAGGGAGAAGTTAAAGAAGTTTAATCAAACAAAATAATATTATCAAATAATGAAGAGAATGACCATGCAGACATGGAAAATAGAGAATTGATAGAAGATGAAAGAGAGGGTGAGGGTGGAATTGAAGAAGATGAGCAAAGAAACAATCAGCAAATATCACGATCAGGAAGAAAAACTAAAAAGCCTGCTAATTTAAATGACTATGAGCTGTATACAGCACACTGTTTACTAACAGAAACAGACGAACTAGGACGTTTAAAGAAGCGATAGAACATGAAGAATGGAAAGTAGCAATAGAGAATGAGTTAAGCTCACACGAAAAACTAAAAACATGGACAGAAACTAAATTACCAGAAGGAGAATCAGCTATAGAAACTAAATGGATACCTATTTAAAATAAAAGATGATGGTACAAAAAAGGCAAGGTTAGTTACAAGAGGGTTTCAAGAAAAGAAAGATGTAGAGTTCAGTTACTCACCGGTATGTAGAATTTCAACTATACTAATATTATTATCAATCTCAGTTCAAAATAATTGGAATATAAAACAAATTGATGTACCAACCGCATTTCTAAACAGTAAAATTGAAAAAGACATCTACATATTACCTCCAGATGGAAGCCCTATATGGATTAAGAAGTGCCCCAAAAGCTTAGAATAACAAATTCAATAATATAATGATCAATCTTGGATTCGAACGATCAAAACATGATTTCTGTATGTATCATAAGTCAAAAGTATTTCTTGTTTTATATGTAGATGATTCATTAATAACAGGACAAGAAAATGAAATGGAAATATTTTTAGAAGACTTAAACAAGAAATTAAATATTAAAATAATTAGTTTGTCATCATTTTTGGGAATGAATATACAAAAAACAACGAAAGGTATCAAGATTATTCAAACAAAACTCATAGATAAAATACTAGATGAGTTCAACATGAATGAATGTAAAAAGGTAAGCACTCCAATGGAAGTCGGTTGTGTAATAGAAGACACCAAGATCAAGGAAGATATACCTTATCGTCGTCTTATATGTAGCCTCATGTACTTAGCTGTATTCAGTAGACCAGATGTGTCGTTTGCAACATCTTATCTAAGCCGATTTTTGACCGACTTCCCAAAAGGAGGAGGTATACAATTCGATTGTGTGCATTTTTTTTTTTTTTGGTTTGTGCGCGCCTTTCATATAGTAAACGTACTCCGATTTTGATGATTTTTGATTCATTTGAAAGAGGAGGCTTGAGAAATGGTCCCATATTCATAAAAACGGGAATCCGACATCTCGTTCCCTCCGAAAACCGCCCCCGAAGGGGGTGGAGGGGGCAAATTTTGTCGAAAATTGAAAATCTGCGTTGATATAATTACAGATAGGACAATATCCGGAAACGTTTAAATGGAACATTTTTTCAAAGGAGTAACGGTTTTCGACATAGAGACATTTTAAACTCTCAAATATACCTATTTTCGCTGTGGAGAGGGCGATTTCTGTCGAAAATTGAAAATCTGTTTGCAGTACATGAAAGACATAATTATTTGTAGCAACATTTATACTGAACATTTTCCCCTTAGAGTTACGGTTTTCGAGTAAAATCGGTGTTAAAATGGTAACAACTAAAATATTCAAGCGTATTTCCGCAGCGATGTACTGAGATCTCAATAATAACAACTACAAGCAAGGAATATACGTGGGTAATAGAATCAGTACTATCTTCATTGGTATTAGTGAACGTTCAACGATTTTCGTGACTAATGTTACACTCAAAAGTGTGAAATAAATATTTTTTACAAAAAATTGGACCGACTTTATTAGTTGGTGCACTGAAAAGTATAAAATAATATTAATTCTATTGGGGCTGGTACTTGTGAAGTTGGTGCCAAAAGTTACCAATCTACCTGCAACTGCACAACTTCAAAAGTAACAGCACCAATAGAATTAATATTATTTTATACTTTTCAGTGCACCAACTAATAAAGTCGGTCCAATTTTTTGTAAAAAATATTTATGGACAAACCCACTCAACAATCTTGGAAGGCAGGAAAAAGAATACTGCGTTATCTGAGAGGGACTAAAATCTTAGGATTGGAATATTCAAAGGGTCAAATTGATTGGTTTTTGTGACGCAGACTGGGCTGGTGATAAACAATCTCGCAAAAGCGTTAGTGGATGTGTTTGTTTTTATGCTGGGAATCCAGTGTCGTGGCATTCCAAAAAACAAAACTGTGTCGCGTTATCATCAACAGAGGCTAAGTACATTGCAGCAAGGCAGCAGTTCAAGAAATCGTCAACATTAAGGGTATAATAATAATAATACATGTGGACAACATAAGTGCAATCTCCATGATAATGAAAATTCAAAACGAGGAAAACATATAGACATAAGATATCACTTTATTAAGAACTTTAGGACTTTAGAGCATCTTTATGTAATGAATATTTTTTTTAAAAAAAGGGCAATTTCATATTTTTATTTGTTGTATGTTCAGTGAAAAAATATTTATTGAGGGGGCGTGTTAGAGAATGTAAATTAGTTTAATAGACATTGTAACATTGTAGATTAGGTTGAGTAGTCATTGTCTATGTCAGTCAATTAGTACTATGATAATAAGAAAATGTTAGAATCAAGTAACAGAACCATGTCAAGTAAACAAGATATATAAAAATATCGCAAGTAAAAACTGTTGTTCAGAGAACTGGTGCTGTTACAAATATACGCTTCCGAAATAGAGAAATATTTATTTTATTGCTCATAAAAAATAAGTCCTGGTCTATTATCGAAGCCATATATTGAAAAATAACCTCCAGAAACAATGAAAACAGCACTGGAATCATCTAGAGCTTTTTAGGTTAGACATATAATGCTGATGGCGTGACAGTTACTTAGTGATAGATAGTCAGTCGGTCATAAAATCATAGAAAGTCGTAATAGTCCGAGATATAAGTGTGAATATAAATGTGTATATAGTCGTGTAGTTATTGGTATAAATAAGTGAAAATAAATCGAACCCAGTTTTAATATAAATTCCCGTTACAATATAGTTTGTCGTCAAAAGGGGGTATTACATTTTTTTCCAAAAGGGCAGCGCTTTATTGACTTTGGTCACCAAGGTTAAAAAGCACAGAGCTTGGCGCACGGGTGCGCTTACGAATCCCTGGTTGTTGCATTGTATTCTTCTCATGTCGCAAGGCAACACGAAACCAGCGAGAGTATACCTTCCTATAGTAACTTCTCTGGATGAGAGTTTCTTGAGAAATATCGATAGTTTGGAATCCACTTTAAACTGTGAACGAGTAGGTACCTACGGCACTTAAAGAAACTAAATTATTAGTTCTTTTAGCAAAATCAGTAGGTATGTTTCATTGCAGTGTTCCCTGAAAGGTAGGCAGTGTATCCGGGCCGAAAACTGTGTAATTTATTTCTAAGAGTTAGCTAAAATTATGATATATAATTCGGCAAAACCCACACGGCTTTGTCCGCTTTGTCTTCATTGTTTGAAACCAAAGGGCGTTAAAGAATAATCGATTTAGTAACCGTTTATTGCGAAATAAGAATTAGAAACAAATAGTCGATTATTTTCTCACATCCCAAGAAAAATGACATAATTTATAACACAGAACATTGACAGGTGTAAAAATCATTTATTTATTAGGTACATGTAAGAACAAATATAACAACATTTCTTAGTAGAAAATAAATAGAAATAAATAGAGAATTTCGATCATTTTTAGAATACAGACAATAGATAACTGCGACATTGATTTTTTTTTTCATAAGAGCATCGAAGCGGTTTAGGCCCACGAAAATTCATCTAAATTGCTCGTGCGTCGAAAACAAAAGTAAAATATCAAATAGAAAAAATTATGATTAGCTCATGCTCACAATAAAATGAGATCTTACTCAACAAATATGAGTAAAGAACAACAAGAACAACAATAATTGCGAAATATTGTCCCTCTCACTTTGAAAACACCTATCTATCAATAATCAAAATACAATTTTCTTGGTGTCATATACTGCTTTAATATGTCATCGGTGATTTGTGCCCTCCTCTGTTGATGCTCCACCATCATAGGCGTTATCAGATCAATCAATATCTTCTTTAGCTCACCAGTAAGTAATTTACCGCTAGTATAATCTTTTCTTATCTCTTCCAGTTTATCATCATCATCCAAAAAGAACCTCAAATACTGGAACGATATATCGATATCACAGTTTCCACCCATTTTTCGATGATCCTCTACAGTTGCCTGGCCGCCAGAGAAAGCGTGTTTGTTGATCTTGTTTTTCACTTGTTTTGGCGTGTCGCTACAGAAAATGGTGCTATTCGCATCCGAAGCAGACATCTTAGTTTGAGCACCTTGCAGTGCGGGGAAGAATTTAGCGTGAATCAGAGCGGGTTTCTTGAATCCGATACGTGGACAAACATCTCTTGTCATTCGGAAATACGGATCCTGATCAATGGCGCAAGGTATTAAGCATTGTAGCTTTTTCCCATTGAAAATATCAGGAAATGAGGTAGATAATGCTGGTGTGGCTTGTGCTGCTGGGAAAGCTATCTTACCAATTACTGTACTATCATCAAAACCAAAGATACCTTTGACTTGATTAAATGTTACACACTTTTGTATCCTTATCATGTTTCTATAAAATTCGGGGCATTGGCTGAAAACATAAGATATTTATTAATAAATATCATCTTTAAATCATGTTTTCTTACCCAATAAAATCTAGATTGGAGAAAATAAACGTCTTCTCTACATCAAAACCAATCGCAATTATATCTTTAGCATTTTCATACGCCATTCGATGGGCTTCTTCAATAGACAAATCTTTCCATAATACTTTCTCATCATCAGTTAATTGAATAACCAATGGTACATTGAAAACTTCTTGTAGCCATTTACAAAGTGTGAACGGTATAAGATGGCCTAAATGCATTGAATGTGAAGATGGACCTCTACCAGTGTACAAATAAAATGGTTTGCCATTTTCGTAGTCCGTCAGAATTGTGTGCATGTCACGATGAGAGAAGAAAACACCTCTCCTTAGCAAATGATGAACTTTTTTGCCCGTTACTTTTTCAAAACGGTCCAAAAGTTCTTGATCGATTTTTGAGCTTCCAAATTTTTCTGTAAGGAAGTATTTTGTAAATAAACAAGATTCAGGAATTATTTTTTGCTATTTGAATCACTCACTGATTAGTTTATCATAGTCAACTCCAGTTTCTGATTTACTGACCACATTCCAAGGATCCACCACATCATCTTCAGCAGCTGTGCCATTTATAGACACATTGTTCATCTCAGCAACTAATTCCCCAGACATTTCAGTAAATTTAATTAATGAAAGAAATAGATAAATTTGCAAGCCCAAAATCACAAAAAATATAATTTAAATGCGAGCACAAATTTCCAAATGTCACAATTACAGGTTAGGTAAAACAGCTGTTAGAAACTTGTCAGAAAAAATGATGACGTGAGGAAGGTGAACGGTCAAACACAGAACACAAATAACAGAAACACAAAAATAATATGTCTCTCGATAAATATGTAGTTATTCGTTTGGAGATAGTGTTCTCTGCTATTAGTTATCTCTCTAAGTTTTTTTCCTCTCGTTCTCCTACAGCAAATCACATAGGACGCCCTTAGAATCTCCCTTTTCCCCTTTTATTTGATGGTATTTGTGGCATAGATTGTATTATAGACATTATGGTTTGTGCCCTGTGGAATCTGTGCGCATGGCGCATATCCGGAAATCGTTAAATGTTATAATGTTATTAACATCTGTCAAAAAACGCACGTCGTCGCGAACGCGAAATGTCAGTGTAGATCAAAACAAAGAACCGTTTTTGAGGATAGTTATTTCAATGTGTTTTTCTTGGATTTGACGATGCCTTGGTACCATAATATTGTACCAGAAAGTATAAAAAAGAATGTGTGTGCGTATTTATTACAAAGATATTTTGGACAATTCTTTGAAGAGAAAATACGAAGGGATCAACTGAACGTGGATCTGTACAATGGCACAGGTAGTGTGGAAGATATCAGCCTTGATATACAGGTAAGAATTTTTATTAATTGTATATCCTTAGAATATGGATAACAACATTATGAATACTTCATACTACGTTCTCATTCAAACCTGAGTCACATAATTCATACGACTGTAGCATGTCAACTGCGTAATTATCTTCATTAAGTATTTGAAAATATAAACATAAACAAATTATACACTCAGCTAGATTATGCAAATTTTTCGCTGCAGCTATCAGCTTTTAACTATGTGATTATTAATTTGGGACATTTCTGCTGATTTGCATTTCCAAGTGGTGCAATGCAACTAATTTATTTATGGAAAAGTTTAATTAAAAACTTGGTTACTATCCTATTCTTGATATTAATTTTCGGAATTTAATTTCATCCTTTGAAGAATAATACCCGATCAAGGTTCATTTATAACAAAATTAATGCCGTCAACAATTGAATATACAATGTAAAAATATTCCACTTATTTCTTATTGAAGTAGAAACCATTTCATATTAAAAAACAGTGAATAAACCATTGATAGTCTAATGCTTTCGTAACTCATCAAAACTGTTATCCATGACATTTTATAAAATACTAAGCCATGCCTACGCTAATTATAGTTATATTATATTTAGAATTACATCGTACAGTATGAATTAAGAATATTCAAATAATCCTGCCTTTGGTTTTTGTGTTGGAAATTCTTCAAAAAAGCCTTGAAAGTAATGTGGACTGCTTCAATGAATTTTCATTAACAATATAAATTAACATTTTTGCAAGTGCGATGTTCTGATGAAGGCTTTAATTTCAACAAAACTTTGATCATGCATACCTTGAAATGAATCAATTTTACTAATATCAATTAGGTATGCTTAGAACATCTGATTCATAACATTTAATTAAAGATATTTACCTAATGCGATATCGTTGTTAATAGTTGTTGTTTATTGTCGAATATTTATTACGATGATTTTTGTAGGCACTCAATGAACTTAGTGAAAAACAAAATTGGCCTATGGAATTTGTTGATGGTTATTTAGAAAAATTAAATTTGCGTATTCCTTGGACATCAATATTAAAGGATCCTAGTTATGTGGAGGTGAAAGGATTGAAAATAACTCTACAGCCAAAACAAAGACATGAATCTGGTAAGATGTTAATTGATTTTCAATGTTCGATTACGCTGTTTGTTGTATCCAACATCGTCCCATTATGTAGTACTGAATACATACAAATGGTTCTAGTTTGGTCAATTTACTATAAATTTGCTGATAAGATGTAATTTTTTGTTTAAGCAACGTCAATGTTTGAGTCTATGTGGAACTCAATGACCAGTTCGATGCAATTAGCTGAAGAATGTGCTAAACAAGAAGCTTCAAATGCAGCTCATAATACACAACCCTTTGAGGGCATCGAATTGTTTGCACAAACTATCGACTCAAGTGAGCGTATTTGAATTTCAATTTGTTTAAATGTGTATTTTTGTTTTATTTTGTAGTTTTGAGCCGTGTCAGAGTGAAATTTATTGATACAGTAATTCAAATTGAACACGTTCCCAAGGAAAGTATCACAGGAGTTGGGATTACCATTAATATTGATTTGTAAGATTATATTTCAGTTATATTTTGAAACTTAACAATAATTGGGATATTTCATTTCAGAATTGAATACTCCGATGAAGCTGGAAATGATCCAACACCTGAAGAAGCCACAGATCTCACCAGCCAAGACAATAAAAAAGCTTATCTAGTTGAATCATTCACAACCAAGAAAATGCTTATACATGGCATAACTTTATCGACTGTTGAATTCGCAAGTAAAGCAAGAACTTTCTCACGTTCATTACTTCTATCACAATCACAGCAATTCGATGATGATAATGATGATTCTGTGGTGACTATTTTACAAAACTCAACAATAAATGATAATAATGGTGATGAAAAAGTAGATGAGATTCGTTCAACGACACCAATTATTGTATCACAGAACAAAACTCCGGTGGAGAACCAGGAGAACCTTAGTCAAAATGGCCATCGACATGTTATAGTGTTTGGAAAAATTTCAAGCGTGCAAGAGGTATAACGAGCAATTAAAAAAACACATCCTCAGCGGAGTGTAGAAGATGTTATTTCATTACTTTAGTCAAATAGCAATTAGTTGTCCGCTTCTGTCCTATTAGTTGCATCCATATGAAATGATATTTAATGAATTTAGTTATGTTTTTTTCAAAACTTTTACCTGTTTCCTGCTTAATTTTTTCGTACAGTTGGCTATTGCAGTGAGACTGTCAATTGTTTGAGTGTCTTAAGGCTCTCGATTTCCGATGTTTATTTTTTTAACTCATGCTTAAAACCTGGGCGTTTATCTACTCCCGTATTCTGAAGCCTCCCCGATCTCTTCTCAATTAATTTAAAGCATATCATTTTTTGCTTAGGAGCTTTTGAAATGATATAATAGAAATATTATCAGAAATGAAGATTACTGTCAAGAAATTAAAAACTCTTAGTTATTACAATTATTATTTTTAATCTTTATCTTGAATATTTTGAAATGCAAAATCTTTCAACCTTTATTGTGATCATTTTATTAGCTCAATAGTTCCTCAAAGTGATGTTTTATTTCAAGTTATTTCAGCGTATTAAACTAAAGACGTTACATTTCTTTCTTCAGTCCATTGAGGAAGATTTTGTTTGGACGATATAACAATATTTTGCTAAATTTTATCTATAAGAATAATATAAATTTTATCAATTGTCTGTAATATTTGCCAAGGAATTCGAATGGTTTTTCTTGTTTTGCAGATAAGAATAAAACTTAAACAGTCGGAAAATTTAATTGGTCCCAAAGTATCGTTAGACATTAATTTTGGATCTTTCACTTTCTTCTTGTCACCGCGTCAATTCCATGTGCTTGTAGAACTTGCAAATGGTCTAGCTAGTCCAGATATGGAAGATACAAGGTTTGTGGTTTTTAAGTATTTATAATATAATTTTTTTGAGTTTATCATTTATTTTTGTAGTAATATTGCACCGAGAACAAAGTGTACAGCAAAACCAATGTCAGGTCTGGATTATCAGCGAGTTGAACATGAATTGCAGCAGCAGTTACAGCCGCTGAACAGTTTTAAATCGACAGGGGTGGGACTGCAGTCGGGTCAGGGTTGGTCCACGGCTGCTTTTGGTAAGTATTCTTGTTTCCCTGCAGTGATTATAATATAAAACCAGTACAATGAGTGTGACCCTCGAGGTCCACACGACGAACTTCCCAGTAGATTTGAAAATATTCGGACGAACATAAAAGCAGTTGTTAGTTGTTATTATAGATCTTAATTTCCAAAATTTTATATAAAAATATTATACTGATTAGTAAAAAAACGTGCCTGCATGTGATCTCCTCTATGACGCTTGCCTATCACCACGATGCTCTACCCACTAGCCACTAGGCTATCTTCACTGGAATATTATTGACGGTGAGGTCGTTTATCTAGCTTTCCGCCAGCTACAGGCTGTTGAAATTTTCTCAGTTTTTTTATTGCTGCTTAAAATCAGCTAACGTGACTCGGCTGAAAACTTTTTCAGTTCTTAAATACTTAATTACGCGTCGAATGAGCCTACTCCCTATTAGTATTGTCATTGGTTCGCAAGATAATGGATCTTGATAAAAACGTAGAATTTGGATTGATTTTGAAATGTGGAGATATGCAAAATCTGGGGATTCTCAAAATCGGCTCCATTACATCAACTTCCTCTGGGAAGTTAATAAAAAGTTCTCACGATTCTAAATATACTAGTAGTTAAATAAATTACTAATTAAAACTGAAACTGATGGGGACCAAATACATTTGAATCGGTTAATGCGATTTTGCTGAAGTTTGGTTATATCTTCCTAGTTTGACGGGACAAACCAAAATAACTAAAATACCGATATAACTATCTAAAGGCGTAGAATATTTAATTTTGAATAATTGCATTCAAGGGGCTAGCTTGTTGCAATCCATTAATATTATGATCTTTTTTTAGATGAAAGTGATACGGAAGATAATTTCCTACCAATGAGAAATGCAATGAGTGGCATGTATGATAGTACTATGTCAGGTATAAGCAGCAGTATGGAATCCAGTTTTAATTCAACAGCTGCCAGTTCAGTCACCGAACACACTCAAAGGACCAAGAGACGATGTGAGTATATTTTTTTAAAATTATAATTGCAGCATTAACACACTACTTTGTACAGGGTGGGAAAATTTCGTTACTTTTATAGGGTAACTTGTTGACTATTAGAAATAGAAAAAAATCAATGGTGCAGATGAAAATAAAAATTTGTTATCGTTTTTTGTTTTCGAATTACAACCTAAAATTTTGGGTATATTTGATGCATATCAATATCTTATTGGTTTTTGAAGATATGGAAAATTTATTTTGACATTCTTCAGTTACTTTTTAGAATAGTATCCAGTGGCATAGCTGCATTATAAATTTCCTTCTTAAATTTCAAGTTATGTTAAGGTTACCCTATAAAAGCATCGATATTTATTGCCCACCCTGAATATAAAGAAGCGTCGGAAACTTAATACAAATTTTTATTTATGATAAAAACTGTACGATATTAAGAAGATATATATATTTCTATACACTGAGATCAGAATCTGGGCACATCGAAAGTTTAATTGAGTCATTGAATGAATCCAGCTTCCAGAAGTGTTTACATTCCTACAACAGACTTTTTTTCATGTGTTTCTGACGTTCAAACCATCTTCCCTTCTTCAAGCAATATCGATGATCCGTTGCTTGTTACCTATTATTGGTGTGGTAGTTCTGGTACTCATAAAGATATTTTTCGTGAGGTGACACCTGTCGATAAGCGGCCAATTTATTCTGAATAGATACAGAACTAGTTCATGCAAACTGTTTTCCCTACTTAGTACGATTTTAGAATCTGTAAAAATTATATATATTTACAAAAATATGATTCCAAGAAATAATTTATTCCATATTTTTTCTCACAGTTAACAACATTGATTCTGATCCAACTGCTGAAATTTCACACTTTCAAATACGTCTAGCCTCATTGGCATTAATTATACTGCATGAGGATTTGTTGGTGCAACCTGCCGAAAAGGATCACGTTCTAGCATTGTCGAGTGTTCAACAAATGCAGCGAACTGCTGGCGAATTCTTTGATAAGCTCGGCCATTTTGTTTTAACAGCCTATGCAGATCGAGATTTTGCCAATGCAAAGGACGTGTTCGATAAAGCCTGTTCGCACAATCATCTACGGTGAGTAAATTTTTAGATATAACAATAATTTAGGTTATACTACAATGAAATTCAGTCCTCTACTAAAACGTTATTTTTTAACTTTCCAGAGGAAGTTAATGTAATGAGGCCGATTTTGTGAATCCCCAGCTTTTGCATATATTCACGTTTCAAAGTCACCAGAATCCAAATTCAACGTTTTTATCGAGATGTCTGTGTTTGTGTATGTACGTTCGGAATTTTTCGTCTCCATTATCTCGCGAACCAATGACGATACTAATATGGGGGTGGGTTTATTCGACGCGTAATTAAGTATTCAAGAACTGAAAAAGTTTCCAGCCGAGTCACGTTAGCTGATTTAAAGCAGCAATTAAGAAACTAAGAAAATTTCAACAGCCTGTATCTGGCGGAAAGATAGATAAACAACGTAGTTGAAAGACGGGTACAAATCCCGCGCAGGCACTTTTTCTTATAAAATTTTGCAAATCAAGATCTATATTAACAACCAACAACTACTGAAAATTCGTATTGAGTTTTTATGTTCGTCCAAATTTTTTCAAATCTACTGGGAAGTTCTTCATGTGGACCTCGAGGGTCACACTCTTTCTACTGGTTGGAAATAATACCAGCATTATATAATGAAAAAATAATATTCAAATATATAAAGATATAATTTGAACTCAAAACATTCATGAAGGTGACAACATAGTTTTTTTATTACCTTACAAAAGATGTTTAATAATATTATATTAATCAAGAACGCTAAAGATATCAAATATATTGTCTGAAACCAGTAAACTCTTACCGTTCGTGATACTTTCACTATTTTTTGTATGACCAATATGTTTAAAAAATAATTCGTTTCAATTAATCTTATTAAATATTATATATCGGAACCATGACAGATTGAAAAAATATTCATAAGTCAAAATGTATACTCTGAATAAGTAATGCTTACCGCCGTGTAGCAACCGGTATACTTACTGTGGCAGAAACAATTATTGTGGTAAGCAATCGAAAATAGCCCAATCGTACAAAAAACAATTTTGCGTTGTCACTGATTTCATAGCCATAGACTGCGGATTATTCCAATATGTTTCGAACGATTGCCCAAAAATCGCTAATCGATTATAAAGGTATCCTTATCTGTAGTGAAAGATAAACATGTTATTACCATTCAAGAAAGTATTATTTTCGCACCACTTACCTTGAAAGTTCAATTTTCGAGTAATGACTGTCATGACAAAAGTGTTCAATATCCACAGCCTTGATAATAATTATTTATTTTTTCGAAATATGAGTCACTTTGCCGCGCCAGTGCAGAAAATAAGTGACTTTACGCACGCACTGACTCATGTGTGAGGCAGGCTTGAAAAAATGCAGATACTTTAGGTCAGTTCGTTTTCTCAAAATATGCTTTAAAACAAAAGTAAATAAAAACTATTCAAATGGAATTCAATATTTTTTGACTGGCGAACCCCGAACGGAGGAGGTATACAATTCGACTGTGTGCTTTTTTTGATTGGTACGCGCGTTGTTTATAGTAACGTACTCCGATTTTGATAATTTTTGATTCATTTGAAAGAGGACACTTGAGAAATGGTCCCTCCGAAAACCGCCTCCGGAGGGTGCGGAGTGGGCAAATTTCTCGAAAATCTGAGGTGGTATAATGATTAAAGATAGGACAATATCCGGAAACGCTTAAATTGAACATTTTTTCAAAAGAGTTAAAGTTTTCGAGATACAGAGGCATATTCTCAATTCTCAAATATGGATATCTGAGCTATGTGGAAAAGGCGATTTCTTTCAAAAATTGAAAACCGGTCGGTACTACATGAAATACCTAATTATTTGTAGCAACATTTATATGAATATTTTTTTCTTAGTTACGGTTTTCTAGTTACGCGGTGGTAAAATGGTAACATCTAAAATACTTATGCGTATTTCCGCAGCGATGTTTTAAGATCTTAATAATTACAACTACAAGCAAAGAATATACGTGGATAATAAGATCAGTACTATCTTCATTGGTATTAGTGAACGTTACACTGAAAAGTGTGAAATAAAAATTTTCTAAAAAAAATTGGACTGACGTTATTAGTTGGTGCACTGAAGAATACAAAATAATATTAATTCTATTGGTGCTGGTACTTGTGGTGCCAAATGTTATCAATCTGACTGCAACTGCACAACTTTAAAAGTAACAGCACCAATAGAATTAATATTATTTTGTATTTTTCAGTGCATCAACTAATAACGTCTGTCCAATTTTTGTAAGAAATATTTTGATTTACAACATTCACTACAATTATTGTTGTTATTAGATTTTATAACTATCACATTTCACATTCTTTGACTTTTAAGCGCAAATGTGACATATTATCCATGACGACTATGATAATGACATAAGGTATCTCAATCAAGGAAAAAAACAACTGCTGGATCATGGAACATTTTGGGAAAAAATCGTTATTATTATTACTTGGAATAGGTAATACAAACTATCTTTTTATCAAATTGAACTTTCAGAGCGGGTTTCGCAAAAAGTAATATATCCTCTGTGACAATCGCTTGTAGATCTCGTGTAGTTGCACTATTTGCCTTCACTGGTCGTGACATATACCACACTCGTCCTATGTGAATTTGTCATTTACCTAGGTTCATGTTGTATCACAATTGTCATATATCGCTCACTTTTTATCACAAATCACTATTTTTGATCTATTTCTTCATATTTTCTTCTTTTCACATTGGAAGTACGTCTTTCCAATAAAAATGTCTTTGAACATTATAAAATTAACACTGTTTAAAAAAATTGATTATTCTCTTCATGTGGTATTTGTGCACTCAGGATTTTTTTTAATTAGTTGTTATTCTTAAGGCTACTGGCGGCCCCTCTACAAATCGAAGCTGATGAAAAGACAACTATGTCTGCCTTTTCCATCACAGGACAATTGTCTATTGCAAAGATGCAAATTGCAGAATCTTCATACAGTAGTGAAGGTCAAATTGAATGGATACCCTTGCTGACATTTATAGATACAACACCTACATCACAGAAACCACCAACAACAATAAATATTGATGCTGTTAAACCGAGTCTTCGATTGACATTCAAACATGTTGAGCGAACATCGAAGAATTGTGGTGGATCTGGTAGAAGAAATAGTGGTCCCAGAACAGATATAAGGTATGTGTTATATTTGAAATAAGTTGTGCAAGAACTTTTATTCTCGCCAGGGGCGTACTTGTTTTTTCAAATGGATGACCAAATATGCTTTTGTATCTTTAGATATTAGATTCTTTCCCAAATTTAAAATAGTGGTTGGTGGTTTTTTTTACACTTTTATTCAATTTTGACGTAGGAAGAACCATTTAAACAATTAGAAAATGTTACAGTTCATTTGAGCATAACTTTTTTCCTGCTTTCTATCAGAGATGCGCCTTGAGATGGTGGTAAAGGGCTTTAAGAAGAATGTTTTAGACAAGTTTCATCAAAATAGTGAAACCTTTTTTGACCGACGAACCCCGAACGGAGGAGGTATACAATTCGACTGTCTTCTTTTTTTTTGTTTGACCGCGCGTTTTATATAGTAAACGAACTCCGATTTTGATGATTTTTGATTCATTTGAAAGAGGAGGATTGAGAAATGGTTCTTTATTCACAAAAACGCAGATCTGAAATCTTCTGCTCTTCGAAAACCGCCCCCGAATGGGGTGGAGGGGGCAAATTTATATAAAATAATATTAATTCTATTGGTGCTGGTACTTGTGAAGTTGGTGCCAAAAGTTATCAATATATCTGCAACTGCACAACTTCAAAAGTACCAGCACCAGTAGAATTAATATTTTATACTTTTCAGTGCACCAACTAATAACGTTGGTCCAATTTTTTGTAAAAAAGGGTGTATCATGAACCAGGTTTTTGATGAACGCTGTTTTGTTCTCCCAAACCTACCAGAGACTTAATTCGTGAGGCTCCATAATGGTATGCTGACAGTGTGCCTCCCATTTCCCCCGCACTCAATAAACCTGATTATTTCATGAGCTGATAACCAAGTGTTATTTGACCGATATAAAAGCATGATATTTTATAGCTATATAGCTTTCAGGGTATTTTTTTTCCTGATCCTACTCGATATTAATTTGAATATTTCTATTTTGAACTATTGAAAACTATTTTCTACTCACTGTTTTGTTTCAGCTTAACATTAAATAAATGCAATTTGGAAGTCGATATCACAATTATCGATAGAATAACAGCACTTCTAAATCCACCAACTATATGTGTAATAGAGAAGCAACGTTATAATCCATGGGGGAATTGTACAGTACCAGCACCTCTAGAACCAATCATAACTGTGGAATCTCGTATGGATCTTAAAGTTACATCGCCCAGTATCAATCTGAGGCTTAGGTAAGTGTTTCGTATAAAAGACATTATATTTATTTCATCATTTACTCATGGTAAGTAAATATGTCATAAAAAGAAAGAATTATTTTTTCATTTTCAATTTTTTCAAATACCCTTTAATTTTAAAGTAATTTTTGTTTTAATTTGACATTTTATGCTCCTATATCTTATGAAAACGAAAATATAATATTTTATGTTCATACTATGGCTTTTGGAAAAATATTTCAAAATTATTATTTATATTAAGGAATTTATTATTTTGATTACAGAATATCAATCTATTTTTTGTTGGCGTGTGACGCGTTGCTTTTTAAAGAGAGCATAATTTTTAAAATGATTATTTAATGGAGAACATTCAAACATCAAAATGTTCTTCAATTTGTGTCTCGAACCTACCTGAACTTAGGTATGTTCGAAAAAACAAAATAACATTAGCCAATCATATTTCACCATTTAATTAAATACAGTGATCATGGCTTAAAGTATAGTGGTTTATTAAAACATTGAGGCGTGGATGGGTCTCATAATAAAACATGGCATTTTTTTCACAGGCTACCCCAAATCGATTTTCGTTTTTACTCGCTGACTCCTACATATTTAAATTATAATTTTAATATTTATTTTCAATCTTAGATTTCCAGTACCAGATTTCCGTCCCGCCCACGACATGAACCGAATACCATGGTGGAAACGTAATGTTCGACCCGACTACCTTCTACTTGTTCTCTCAGATGCTCTATTTCAAGCTACCTTTCAAACAGGTCAAACATATCGTGAATATATCATTCAGAGTCGGGGATTGGATATTATCTACTATGAGACAGAAAATAGTGTTGCCCTACCAATAGCCAAGGCGGGTTTAGAGGAAAAATATGTCACATCTATGCAGGATGTCCTTTTACATACCAGGTACGTTAGAGAAGTTGTTTATTTTCCTTCATTTATATCACAGTAATATACTAAATAGAAACATTTTATTTAAAATTTACTGGAGTCCGTTTTATGGTTGCTCTTGTATTTTATTGATATTCTTCATCAGTTGTTGACTTCTCGATAGTCTGCGTACATACTTTCGTTTTTCTTTGCACATATAACTCCAGTGACCATATTTCAAGCATTTCTGACATCTTATAAGTAATAACTGATTATTTTTGTCTTTCCTTCTCTCAAGTTGAGGCGACATTTCTTAAATAATAATTCGTCCTAATTAACTGATTTGATGTCAAAATATTATGCATCTACTGAGTGTTTTGAGTCAGAAGAATTTCTCATGAGTACCTGATCCACTTAAGACGGAGCGTTTGAAAATTATATTTAAAATGAGCTTTCAATTTCGATCCCTTCGATGAAATCTTTAATTTTAGTACAGAAAAAGTAAGTAACAATTCTGTTCTTATGCTAATGACTTCTTCACAAGATGATTTATTATACTAATATATATATACATATATATTCTTCCTCGATTTTCTATTTTCCATATTTAAAATTTAATACATGAAACAATTTTCTTCGTTTCATAAATCTTGAGATTTGATTCGAGAGTAGCCTATCAAGAACATTTTTTTGAATAGAGAATCAATTCAATCACTAATAAGGGAGTATTGACTTATCAAAATAAATAACTTTATATGAAGATTTTGGCTTAGAATTTTTCCCTCATGGATTTTATTATTTTGAATGACATAATTTCCAACTTCAAGAAGGATTACATCAATCGGTCTCATACGAAATATTTCGAAGCTGAAACCATTATCGACTTGACTAAGATACATATTCTTGATAATATACATTTTCTGTAGAATTTTAGTTAATTCCTGATATGATTATAGATTATGTATCAAAATATTCCCAGTGAAATCATCCGATTTGGATGAAAGCACGGAAATAGAACAAGATCCAATGACAACTTCATGTTATGGTGCTTTTGAAAATCAAAATAATCAACAACCTGGTCCATTTGGCGCCAAAAAAGTAGTGCATCAAAGTGATACACCACATTCGAAACCACTCAAAGGTAAATGCATCGATCTATTTATTTTGTCTTTCAATGATCCACCGTAAACATCGAGCGATCCAAAAAAAACATTCTCAGTAGGCATTTGAAATGGGGAGTATGTCTACTAGATTCAAGTAATAAGTATTTGTCATTTCATTACCGAATAAGTATATCTACCCAACATTTGGTACGTCCGAACACTTCGAACGATGACAATGGTATACGGAAATAATAAATTAATAACTATATTTTTATGTTGATACTTTGTATAAAAAGAGAATTACACGTAAATAGTGCCGTTGATAGTATTTTTATACGTTTCGTTAGCTGTACTAGTTAGTTTCGCATCCTACTCTCTTATCCGTCTTGTCGTCATCTGCCAGTTGCCTGACAGCAGTGACAGCCTGGAATGAATAATGAAATGGCAAATACTAATAACTAGTAAAGACACGTTCCCCATTTCAAATGCCTACTGCAAAGGTTTTTTTTGTGGATCGCTGGATACAATATTATTAGTTAATCAAATAGACTGACCAATGATTTCGTAGATGACTCCGAAGAACTGATTATACCCGGTGATAAGGCAGAATTGGATGAATTCATCAAATCCACATCGAGTTGTGCAAAAATTGAAGTCGATCTATTCTTTCCCACTGTATCACTGCAATTGAAATCAAAACACATCTACGAATTAATTTACAATAGAATTAATAATGACTTATTGTTATGGACACCGAGTGCCCCGAAACCGAAGCAACCACTGCCCAGTGTGTATGAAAGTTTACATTTTTCTAATTATGGTGGGACTGGGGGTTTTGGTAAGAATGTCATTGTGGATGGACCGTTTTCGATGTGCAAAAGTGGTATTCAGTATGGTAAGTTGGTACATATGTAAGAATATCAATTTTACTAAAAACCCGGTCTATATGGGTCATATTCGCATGGAGAGAGTTCGGTATGTAGGATTTTCACTTATGTTGGGAACCGTTTGATATTTCAAGTTCCTAAAGAGAATCAGCCTTATTCATAAACAAAACTAGTTTGGCACTAGCTCAGTATGATACTAAAACTACACTATAGTATCGAACTTAGATTTGTTTATAAATATGACTGAATGTTTCTTCTAATCTTTTAATTTGTCTTATAAAATCTACCCTCAGAATTATTTTATTTATACTTTACGAATTTGATGTAACTAACCTAACTCTATAAGTAATAAGTTTGATTTATAACGGTTTCGTTATTTTCTTCAGTTGTACGGAACTCTAACAAAATAAAATCACTTGTCCAAATATTATCATCATTTTTTTCAGTGTGCCAAGACAAACAACAATGGTTATATTCAATTATATGATGTAGGGGGAAACGGTTTAGCTAGAATAAGATTAAACATTTAAAAAGTTACACAGTTCATTTTTTTATGAGCAATAAAATAAAGATTTCTCTATTTCGGAAGCGTATATTTGTAACAGCATCAGTTCTCTGAACAACAGTTTTGACTTGCGACTGACATAGACAATAACTACTCAACCTAATCTACAATGTTACAATGTCTATTAAACTAATTTACATTCTCTAACACATTTGAGCTTAACTTTGATTCCTGCTTTTTCTCAGAGCTATGCGTTATAACAGGTGGTAAAGGGCTTTAAGCAGCCTTGAGTGAAACACGTTCTGTGTCACCGGCGAGCCTCATCGATACCCTACAAAATAAAAAAAGAAAGAAAATATTTGGATTCAGGGACCCTAAGTAGCGTTAGGGAAGTAAGAATAGAAAATTGTTAGAGGTAATGGTGTGAACTGTTTTTTTTATTTATATCCAACTAAAACATAAGAAAACGAGACAAAAACAGTGAAAATATTCTTTGAAGAACTTTTTGAAAAGAATAAAAAATAAGAATTAAAATAATATTAAGAATTACTGATATAATAAAGGTTCAGTTGCTTGGACTAGCTTAGTTTTTGTTTACAAAAAACAATAAGCAATGAAGCAAAACAGGGAAATTTATATAAAGGTCTAGTCAGTTCAAATTTAGAACTCTTCAAAAAAGTAAAAGCTATCCACTTGTTTAAATGGTTTTTCTCGCGGACGTAATCGAGTGTGTCAGGTAGTTATACAATTCATCACGCACTTAATTACAATTAAGTAAAAAACATGAATCGTACGTGTTACGCTAAACGTGATAATGCACTTCAAAGATCTGCAGTATTAAGCTCGGTTAGTAGACGGTGTCCTCATTATTAAATCTGTTTTTCTTATATAGTCCGATATTAACGAGAACCTTGTTTTTATATGTGAATGAATATAAAAGTAATACTCATATTCCTAAATTTATTAATAACATTATTATTATTACGTTTTTCTAGAATCTGAAAGTGATACAGATGACTCTGATGATGGCACCTCCAACAATATCTTCTATTCCACTTACGATAATCGCATGAAATTTCCCTCAAAGTCTAATCAGTCACAAATTGGGGGTGGTGAGAAAACACATACATCACCAGGTGGAGGTCAAAGTAACTTTGTATTAAGCATACATATTGGACAAGGTGTTCTATGTATCAACCCACCGGTAAGAGAGGCGACCTCCAATAATGTGATACCTGGTCAGCAGGGTGAATTTATGATGAATTTAGAAGATGCCAATGTTTTTGTTGTGAGTGGTTATAAGGGTGATGCCAGTTTGGGTTTTGTTTGTGCACAGGTGCACAATGCGCAGCTTTATCATTGTGGTGAGAATTTTTTGGTATTAATCTTTTTTTACTATCTAATAAAGTCTGACAAAGTTGAAAACGTATTTTTTTACGGTTTCTCAAAACCTATAGTATTTTAGGACCAAAAAATGCGTCTAATTTATAATTGAATAGGTGACATTTTGAATGTTGTCAGAATAGTTCTAAAACTTTCATTATTAAATAGATGTGTGGGCTTATCCAGCTTTGAAACTAAATTTGTTTCCAAAGTTTCTATAAAAAAAGATACAAATGTTATAGTAAATTGATTTATTTTCTATACTGTACTGAATTGCAGAGTATCATTTTTAACCGGGCGTATGGGTGCGACCCTCATGGTTCCTACTCTATGATCTTCACAACACACATACGACTGTAACATATTGAAAAGTTAAAGTCATTTATCCTTAGTTTCTAATTTTCAGTTTTTGTCGATATTGTAAAAAAATGTGTTGACGAAAATATTTACATAAAAGGCAAATTCGGTCTCGAAGGAACATAGTATTAATTTTAAATATATAGTCGCCTTCCACTTAACAAGGCGGAATATGATTTTATCTACGACAAACTAATCTGTGCTATGTTACTCGGATCCTGGAAAAAATAACGTCATAAAGACAGCCATTTTTTAAAAACTGTAGGACATCCGTGTTTGATGAATAAGAGACAAACATTCCAGATGCTACAAAAATGTGTTGGTTGTCAAAAAAATTAGTTTTTTTAATATATCTCCGTCATATTGAAATAATTTCATACATATTTTGACAGATCTGTCAGTTAATGTTAAAAATATGGTTATTCGTTGCCAATCTATAAGTGCTTATCAGTTTGAAGTAGAATCTTTAACCTATCTTATTAAACCTTTAAGAAAATCAGATGTTTTGAATGCGCTATACTGGTTATTACATTACATAATTGTTTATTGGGTTGAACAATGAAAGAGTTACCTAATGAACTAATCAGTTAAATTAATTGTCTCTTGTTATCTTTTGTAAGTTATGATTGATTACGAAGTCACCTGTTGTTACAAAATCAATCACATTCAAGTTCGTAATATTGTATTGATTTATGTCAGATATTTTGAAGAATAAATCTGGCAGTAAATATTTAACCAACTATTACCGATGTCTATACATTAAAGATATTTAAGAAAAAATAATATAGGGAGTCTTTATTAGAGCAACAAAGCCAAAACAACATTTATTAATAATTTTATCTGTCTGTATGTTTGTACGCGCATCACGCAAAAACTACTGCATGGAATTGAATACAGTTTTCACAGATGTATTACTAGAGGTCTAACTTAAAATATAATCTACATTTTATCGCGTCTATCTGTCTTTCTGTATGTTCGTACACGTATCATGCAAAGACTACTATATAGGATTGAATGCTATGTTCATCGGTGTATCGCTAGAGGTCTAACTTAGAATATAGGTTTCATTTTACCACGTCTGTCTGCCTGTACGTTTGTATTCGCAAAAACTACCGCATGGAATTAAATTCAGATTTTCATGCGCTCGAATTAGCGGGCAAAAGCTAGTTTATGCATAAAAGGTTTTATAGCTGTTAGAGACCAAAAGGAAAATATTGTTTTTTTACAATTTATTTATAATGGTATCGGTTATACATACATCTGGTTTGTACAAAACGTAAATTTGTAAGTGAAATATAATGCCATAAAAGATTGAAATGTAATACAATTTAATAGATCAGTTCTTCCAAAACTATTGTCCAATAAATATTTTTTACAAAAAATGGGACCGACGTTATTAGTTGGTGCACTGAAAAGTATAAAATAATATTAATTCTATTGGTGCTGTTACTTTTGAAGTTGTGCAGTTGCAGGTAGATTGATAACTTTTGGCACCAACTTCACAAGTACCAGCCCCAATAGAATTAATATTATTTTATACTTTTCAGTGCACCAACTAATAACGTCGGTCCCATTTTTTGTAAAAAATATTTATTTCACACTTTTGAGTGTAACATTAGTCACGAAAATCGTTGAACGTTCACTAATACCAATCAAGATAGTACTTATCCTATTACCCACGTATATTCCTTGCTTGTAGTTTGTAGTTGTTATTATTGAGATCTCAGAACATCGCTGCGGAAATACGCTTGAATATTTTAGTTGTTACCATTTTAACACCGATTTTACTCGAAAACCGTAACTCTAAGGGAAAAATGTTTATTATAAATGTTGCTACAATTAATTATGTCTTTCATGTACTGCAAACAGATTTTCAATTTTCGACAGAAATCGCCCTCTCCACATAGCGAAAATAGGTAAATTTGACAATTTAAAATGTCTCTATATCGAAGACCGTTACTCTTTTGAAAAAATGTTCAATTTAAACGTTTCCGGATATTGTCCTATCTTTAATTATACCAACGCAGATTTTCAATTTTCGAGAAAATTGGCCCCCTCCACCCCCTTCGGGGGCGGTTTTCGGAGGGAACAAGATGTCGGATTCCTGTTTTTATGAACATGGGACCATTTCTCAAGCCTCCTCTTTCAAATGAATTAAAAATCATCAAAATTGGAGTACGATTACTATATGAAACGCGCGCACAAACTAAAAAAAAAAGCCCACAGTCGAATTGTATACCTCCTCCGTTTGGGGTTCGTCGGTCAAAAATACGAATATTTAGGTATTTATAATAAGTATTTTTTTTTGTTTTCGCTGCGAATTTTGATAACAACTTGTTCTCCAGATATGCATTCGATACCCAGTCAACCTCCTCCATTAAAAGAATTTGGTACATCTGCTGGTAAACATTTACATGCAACAATATACAAATCGGAGACGGCTATGTTGGCCGATTCCAAAAATCATGGTGGCAATAGGGAAATGTTTACTGTAGCTGTTAAAATTCAAGCTAGACACGAAACTCATCACGTAAAGGTTTGTATTATATAATTGCATTTTAATTTCAAGCGATATTTGCTCATTTCATTCATTTCATTTTCAGACTGTTCAAGTTGCCATGGGTTTGAATAAGTGCACATTGAGACATAGGATGTGTAATGAACCTAATACGTGGATTTCACATCTTTTAGATTTTTTCAATGTACATGATTATCCCATATCTAGTTATCATGCCAAAGATGTACTGACTGAATTACATGTCCATTTATGGGACTGTGCCATAGATTACAGGTGAGAAGGAAACTTTTTATATTCTTCGTTCATAGCAGTGAGCCTAGAATTTATTATTTATGTTTTTTATGGCTCTCATACAATAGTAAGAATATCTTTTAGAGAACCAAAAATTAGGAGCTATAAGAGTAATTTTTTTAAGTAAAAATAATTTCCTGTGACATTGATTTTTATTGGAGTTTCCTTTTATATAATAAAAAAGGTTTTTTTTTCACTAAAACTTGTTTTTTTTTAGTTTTCTATCCATTTGATTTTATGTCGAAATGAGATTGTAGACCTTAATCATATTTAAATCTTTTTTGTGAATTTATCACAATTTTTCGAATTTTATGTTTAAATAATAGTTTAATAGAAATTTTTTAAAATATTTTCCGAACTGTTTTGTTTTATCATAATTGTGCCAGTCTCATTAAAAAAACGCCAGGGATATAAATATTTTTTTGTGAATCTAAAAAGTACGACTAGGTACATGTTTCAAAATTGTATCCAAAAATATATTTTAATTTCACTATTATCAATTCTGTTTCAGACCTCTTTATTTGCCATTACGTTCTGCAATCACCATAGGAACCTTCAGTCTGTCTTCCCATTTATCATCTCAAGCCAATTCATCGACATTACGTTTTATTTTCGAAGAATGTGGATTATTTTTAAGTGAAAAAGCACCACCCAGAAACGGCATTGCCTCCATAGCACCAGTGGATTTGCGAAGAGACTATGTCAATGTAATCGAGTTAGGATTGTTTGAATTGAGCTTGAAAACCAACGATAAGGTAAGGTAGCAACTGAGAATAATCAAACTATCAAACATAGGAAAACCCGCTTCTGTCCTTGGTTAAGTGACTAAGACGGACGCCTTGTGTAACTTCACCGGACAGGAGTAGTTTTCTGGTTTATGCTAAAAGCTAGTCAACAGATTTTTTTTGTTATTAGACCAACCAATTGCGTGAAAGATTGAGTATATTTAATATATAAAAACTGGTTTGCTTACATTTGAAACGAAAAAATCTATTTTTGTTTCATTTTTACTTTTATTGAGGAATGTTTGTACAGATAGTAAAAAGGTCTTTTGTATTCATCCTAAAAAGATAGCTGCTGTACTCAACCTGTGTCGAAAGAAAACCATGGGTTCCAAATTTTAAATATCAACGCAGTTGGTTCGATAATTTTATTTATCATAGAAATTAAACGTTTTCCACTCCAAATTAATGTATTAAATGAAAATGTGCTAGAAAAACTTCCATCTACCACAAACTTTCTGTTAAATGTTGAATCACGTTGAAGCTCTACCACTACTTACTAGGAGGATAAAAACAGTGCGTCTGATATTAAAATAATTGATTATTGTCTCCCTGTCATTTACTAGCGAGATCAAAATAACTTTAAGCCTGGCCAGGCTAATGGTTTGTATTTAGGAACACGCTATAAATGCATAAATTAAGTTCTTAAGTACGGAATATTATTTTTTTTTCTCAATCGGATTGCAGAAAAGCAGCATCAATCCACACATTGACTTGCGCGCTTCCAACAATAGTCTCAACATTCACACATGTTCAGACAGTGGTAAGATGTTGCTGCAACTCATCTCGTACATAGCCGGTGATGGTGATCTCACCATGAATTTACCAACAGTGGCATCATCACCATCATCGGTAGCTACGGCGTCCAGTGCAGCCACCAGTCCATATAGCAGTCCTCTTCATCATCGACGACAATCTGAACATGAATTATTGATACCTGTTGAAACACTACCACAGGATATCAGTAATTTATCAGAAAGTCAACATGAACATGTGAATAATTTGTTAGGTGAGGCGATGAAGGAGAGTGAGATTTTCAAAGGTAAGATTTATTTTTTTCTACTAAAGTTATATTAATTATATCAATTATATTTTAATGTAGTGCCAGAAATAACTAAAGTTGAGCAAGGTTGTCTCTGCCAAAAGTTAAGCATAATATTAACTTTATTTCTAAATCATATAAATATTTATTAAAAATAGATCGAATTTATTAGTTGATGCACTGAAAAATACAATATAATAATAAAACAGTAGGTGCTATATGTACTGGTAATTTTGAAGTTGTGCAGTTTTAGTAAGATTTAAATTTTGTGATCATTTCGGAAACTTGGATGAATAAAATTATTATAATTTCAATAATTATAATTCAATATATATTTCAAGAAAGAAACGTGGAGGTGGTATAGGTATCTGTGGAGAAAAAAGAGAAAAAGAAATTACCAAAGTTCAACCTTTCTTTGGAGTGTATACCGAAAACACTTACACCTTTCTAAAGCAAATTGATAAGAAACTTCAAAATATAAATTAAACCAAATTAGACTGTTTCATATTTTTGATGATATGATGATAAATATTCTGAAGAAAAATGATAATTCTTATAGTGATATCTGCCGTTCAAATAATTTCATAATTTGCAATGATCAAATGGCTACCACATAGTTACTTACATTCTAAGTGCTAATTTTTATTTATAACCATCTGTGTAAAACTAACAAGATGCTCACCACAAATTGAGGGCTGCACAAAAGTGATGGTTAAAGCAGATATTCAGGCAGAAATATTTGCGTAAGTTTCAAAAGTCTTTTCTCAATCCATGGTATGGCAAATAGATATGCTAGACAATACTAAAGTTACCGCGGGAAAGTGGTTTCAATTTGTACTTATTCCAGCTTTGGCGAGAATGCGAATAAAATATAAGAGCCATCCTCGCTATAATGTACTCCAACCCGAATGTATCTATCCCATATATTGATGCCGGTTTTATTTCAGATTGAAAAGAATTTTCAATTAGTAATATTTCTTGGACGAGTCTCGTCATAGAAAAAAAAATAGTCAATTTTCTTAACTCATTAATAGTGTGCTTTAACCTCACTGTGACAGCACCACCGCGCTATTTGAGAATGACACAATTTGAACGCAAACGCAAAAAATAGCGTTCATGGAGCTTGCTATCACTAACACACAATTGGCTTCATGAACAGCATCGGTAGTGTTTGCATTGATAACGCGAATAGCGACTCCCTGAACACAGCCTACATTAGCTGATGACATTTCCCATTTAAATACACTATATTTCTTCGAAATTATCGAGATCAACTGAATAAAATATTTCATATTCTAACAGTATATGTTAAGTTTTGAATCTATAATTCCGTTAATTTTTTTCAAAATTTTAAACAGAAAATATACGTTTCTACTTGCAGCCATCCCGGAGGAACAAGAGATGATAATCTCAGCCCCGGCAGGTGCTAAAATCTTCTTTTTTCCCGATGAAGATCATTTTTCTGCCAAGGAGCCAGCTGGAAAACCGCCAGCACAGGTGTCACGGGAATTAGGAGATGTTCAAGTCTATCATCAGCAACATCGCCCATTATCATCTAACTATTGGAGCAGTGATACCGATGAGGAGTTTTGTATTATCGATTCTGAAGATGGTCTCGGCTTATATCCCAAAGACGGTATACCGGAAATTAAATGGCTGACAACGGAACCGATACGTTTGGTTGATAATCATTTCACGATACCAGTTGGTAAGTTTGAACGTTTTCAATCGATCAATTATATTTTTTTTTGTGTATTACTTTCTAAAGAAGCATTTTTTGGGGCTTTAATACAACTTTGCCTTTATCTTTCTTTCTCAAAATAGAATGGTAATTTGTTGAAAAATATCATCGTGTTCGTAGAAACCTAAAATTTTCATGATCAAGTTGAGCTATAACAAACATTGTATTGGACAAGCGCACGTTAAGACAAGCGATTTCAATTAATGTACGTTCAACCATTGTTATGACTAATAAGTTACTCAAAAATGTGAATTAAATGTCGGACATATTTTTTTGTAAAAAATATTTATTTTCCTACATTCGGCATAAAGTCGATGCCAAATCATTCATTTAATGTTTGCCTCAAACACTAGTAACTTTGAATATACCAATGTAGAACATCAACAAATATCAATATGTTCATAGTATCATAAAAATAAACCTTATTTAATCTCCTAGGACGTACAGACCTTCTGAAGCCACCCGATCACTTCCCCACTCCAATATATCGGTATACGTTACGTGACATGTCAATTACATGGCACATGTATGGTGGCAATGATTTCAAGCAATCTGATAGTGGTGATAATAAAAAGAAAAGTGTAAATTTTTCCGATTCCAAAGTGAATGATGTTAGTTTTTCAAATAGTCATAAAAGTGGAACTAGTTATGGCGGTGGTGTGATAATAAGATGTGAAAAGGACAAGAAAAAAGCTGCCCTACCATGGAATCTTCGAGGTGGTGTTAATAGGGATCACAGTGTGCATATGGAACTACAATTGAATAAGGTAAGGCAATGGCCAAATTTATAGAATAAGATATTTCGTGGCAGCTCTGAAAATCTGAACGGGTCTATACCTGTAAATAATCAGTTATGGAATATTGATTTTTTTTAAACGCATTTTTATAAAATATACCTAATACGATCCTTTAGTGTGATGTCAGACACTGTAGAATGGAGAAGGGATGAGCATGTGTAAGTTTGTTGCTTTAAAGTCTATATTTCATATGAATACCTACCTTAAATTGCTTAAAATCGCAAATTCTCAATAAAAAGAATAAAATTTCACCAGCACCTGTATACTAATGTGACAATTTCTCTATGTATTCTTAATTGAGAGATGGAAGAGAGTGGTAACCTTGTTTTGAAGAAGCGCTATAAGTCCAGTTCTGCGTAACTAAATTTCGTAAACCTGTCATCGTTGAGAAGGACTGATCTCCGACAATAAAATTGAGGTAACTCATAATCAATCAGCCAATAACATGATTACTAGACGGTGCTGATTTTTAGAAATCGTGTTTTCCCCAAAAATATCAAATAGAAGTTTATAAAAATAGTTTGAAAAAATATTTATTATAATAAATAAGTTTCAACTTTTTTTTATTACATTTCTGATTTCATTGTTTATTCTAATACTTTTTTTTATTATTATATATAATTTTTTTTTACTTTCCCTGTTATAAACATTTATGTTTCTTGGGAAATAAACCGTTATTATTATTATTATATAACTTGGACTACTATTTCATTGAAAAAGATACTAAATTGGAGACAAGCGCGTATCAATTTTATGTGAAATGGTAAGATTTCTTCCACAAACATCTATGAGTCTGGTCTGGTATTCAAATTATAAAAACCCTTAAAAAGAGTTTTAAATTGTTGCCACATTAGCCTTACTGTTACCGCTAGAGGTCGTTGTATGTAATGAATATAAAATGTAAGTACATTTGACGTTTTTTGAGCTTTTGTCGAAACCAAAGTTCGAAATTTCTAAATTCAGTAAGATTATACAATTTAGAATCATTTAAACTCATCATTATCATAGCTATCGTTAGACAGATGCTATAAAATTGCAACTTTCACTGATATATTTATAGATAGATCTTTATTGGTCATATACATTCAATTATGCTTTGACAAGTCGATAAACAATACCAAAAAAATACATATATATGAAAGGATGTAAAGATTTCACTACTGAAAGATATGTACTAAATGACTTCGGTATTTACAGTAGATAGATAGCTACAATCACATATAGTCATAAACTACCAACGATGAAAACAACTAGTCGGTGGACAAAAGCCCCATCCCGCATTGAGTTATATCATATTCATTATCCATAGATAATAAAACAAAAAGGTGTTAGAAGTTACCGCAATTGGTGTCGAGTGAGATCTCGATCCTTTGCACCTTCCAGCGATTATACAATTCAATGCGGGATGGGGCTTTTGTTTTCATCGTTGATAGTTTTATATATATATATATATATATATATATATATATATATATATATATATATACATACATAGAAATTCATTTAAAATATATACAATATTTGTCATAAATAAACAGGAGTCAGGCAAACTGAAAGATAAAAATAATATAGTAAACTGACGCTTACAGTGTTATATTTAACAAAACAACAAAAATAATTTATTATCTAAGTTAATGGGTCAACTGAGAAAAATCGGTTGATAAGAACTCATCAAAATTGTAGGACGCATTTTCCAACAGAAACCGCTTAATTACTGATTTAAAACGTACACACTCGAGGACTTGGACATAATAGTTTATACCGTTTCTTGTTTTCGAAAGTCTCAAATAATCTTGACGTATCATAACTTTATTACGCGTTGAGTAGGAGTGTAAACTTTCAGTTGTCCTGTAGTTTTTTTGGTTTATTTCTACATGCATAAGGCATTGCAAAATGTAAGCAGGGCAAGGTAAGGATCTTTAAATTTTTGAAAGCACTCCTCATACAGTCATCTCTATATTGTAATCCAGCAATGACCCTAACAGCCTTTCTTTGCATGGAAAAAACTGTTGATGTGTGTGTTTAGTGGCCCCACTTTAGAAATTCTATTCAGTATATTTTATCTTACAACAACAATTTAAATATCATTGTTGATAAGCCAACGAATTTCTTTTTTTTATTCAAATACCAGACTCTTAGATGTTTATGGTAAAAATCCTACCATTTACACGTTTATTAAGATATCTCGGGATGGAAAAGAGATTCCGGTTTTCACTAATTTATTGCCAATTAAGTCTTATTTTCAATAAGATAGTCCAAATAATTTGCGTCCAGTTGATATTTTTGGGGAGAACCACGATTTTAAAAATATATGAAACAGTGCCTAGTTATTTTCTAGATTGATTGTGAGTTACCATTATTTTACTGGCGGAGATCAGCCCTTCTAAACAATGATAAGTTTAGGAAATTCAGTTACACAGAGCTGGACAAAAGTCCCACTCTCTCATTTGAAATGAAAAAAAATGCATATACAAATTTCCAACATTCGATTACGCTCTCCATTAGTAGTCGAACTATAAGTTTAAATAATTTCCGCGCATTATTTGTCGTTGCTACTTTTCTCTCATAATTTTTCGTTCTAGAAGATGTGTCAGAATGGAAATTTTTTATTTCAATTAAGTAATTTATTTTAGAAATATATTTACTGAAATCGATTGCACATATGAAATGAGAATATTGTCCTTGATACTGAAACTCCGTGCATTATAAGGCTTTTCTCATCGGATGTAGGGAACCTTAAAAATATTTTTTTACATTTCAGGTACAGTTGTCTAATTTAAAATGCTGGAAAGGTATATGAAAAATAATGTATGAATTTTTTTGTTTCTCTTTCAATTTATATAAACTTTCAAGAAATATCATTGATTGACGATGAATTTATTATTATATAATTATTTTTTAATCAATACATTGAAAGAATTTGCTCTTTGTAATTTCACCTCGTTTCGCCAATTTTATCATGGAATACAAATAATACATAAACTATTTTCTAACAAATTAGGATACGTGTCAAGAATTCCATCGACGAGACTTACGTTGTTTCCGTTTTTTTTGTTCAGGATATCCGCAGTATCAAACAAATAGTTTCTATACATATGTGAACGCAATAGTTACTATATTGTCCAGTAGATGCTGGTGTTGCGTATGCGGGTACGCAGATAAGTGAGACTAATTTAGAGTTATTAAATTGACTTTATTTACACTCAAAATAATATAAATTACAACTTAACTTTACTATATTCTCTCTAACTTACTCGGACTATTCTATTTATTCACACTGCCTTTTTCATTCTGTCTTCTTGCCGAAAATTCTCCCATATATATACCCGATAAAGGATCCAGAGCATTCGGGCGACTTCTGGTCTTTGACACGAAAGCCGCCACTGTACGCTTCTCGAAATTCGTTTTGTCCGCATTTTAACAGAAGACGCCGACTGCTGCCGTCGCTCTCTTTGTTAACGCCGCTTTTGGTATTTCCAACCACAGCATATATCGCGCGCTTACTTCAAACGGATGCCGCTACTTTGTAGCCAATACCGGCGGCTGTTCCCCTTTGCACGTTACACTGGCAAAGCATAGAAGCTTTACTTAAAATAACTACACTCCCGTGTCAAAGTTAAAAAAATTGTTCGTAATTTTTTACTTCAGAAATATGCTTGAAAAATCATAAATTTTGAACAGAAAAAAAATGGATAACCCAACAAAGGGGAGTTTTTTGTCTTATATTAGGTTTTTAAAAAATAGTACTGTATATTCACACAACATAAAATGTGAAAAGCACGAATCTCATTTGTACTTATTATATATCGGGTAGGAGTTGCCTGCTTACCAGTCAGACACAGTTATCGTATGTGGGCCCATTGCACCTTTTTGGGTCCATGCTACTGCTCAGAGCAATTTCATACAAAAGTTATTCGAAAATTTCAATATTTGAGGAATCTCGAGCCTAGGCAGGGGACCTACATCCGAACCACCAAAATGAATATGTATTGAAATAAATCTTAGGATAATCCTTCCGGGAATCATTGCTACAATCAATTAATTTGGTTGTGCATTGAATACTTCTTTTAAGAAAAGTTTATTGAAACTTCCATTCCATAATTGAGGTAATGCTTATTTTCATTTAAAATATTTACTATGATATGATTTTCGCACGTTCGAGCGTTTCATCAGTTGTTTATACTGGCACAGCTCCATTGTTCTGCGATTTTTACATTACATATGTTGTCTGAAAATATAATGTTTAATGTAATAATGAGGATAATCATTGTGTAAATTTCCGTGAATCATCTTAATGTTACTTGTGTTTGATAGTTCTACATACATTGTTTTTCCTATATTGGTTGTGAGTTTCTTATTTCGCCCTTAATCGCTTAGGTTCGTTTTCAACATGAAGTTTATCCTGATTCGACAAAGCAAGCTTCCAGACAAGTTTTGATTATCTCAGATGTGGAGGTTACTGATCGATTGGAAACAAGTGAAATCAATAAGTTCCTTTATCAATATACTAGTCAGGCACGACCAAGACAATCACACGCTCATATGGTAAGAATTTCACTGTCTTTGATATTGTTTTATCTTGAAAATGAATTAAATATTTATTAAAACTGATTTGAAAAAGAGTTTAACTTATGTCCACTCAATCATATCCATTGTTTGAATCTAATTACTTTTTGGGCAAAATATATTTAATGTTCACACTGCGATTTCAAATTTTTGTGCCGTAGAAGGTCAGCTCCATGTGAGGCTACAAAAAAATCTATTAATACGTAATATATTTTCTCTTGACCTTTAAATATGTCATTTGTCAATGATGTATTAACGGCCGTGGTCATAGAAGAAAATGATTACTAATCGCTCATTAGTAATCAGTAATCATAATCTTGTGGACACTACTGATGCATCGTATTGAAATAATTTTAATTTGAAAATAACACATTAAACAAATTTAAAATGGAAGAAGAAACATTATTTTCTGTTCAGTATATGTATAGTGAAAAGATTATATAGTAATAAACGAAATGATAGATGTCCATAACAGGATTGGATAATAGCATAAACAAAAGATAGGTTATGTGACACTATTGTTTACTGATTACTAATCGATTGGTAATCAGTCAATGCTGTGGACAGGACCAATTAGGGTTGCCAGGCGTCCCGATTTAGGCGGGACATCCCGAATTCTCAAATAAAATCAAATAAGATTCCGCGTCACCCCAACAATCAAATGTCCCGCGCACGAAAATCTGAACATGAGCAGTGCGCTGTGACCGAGCCTAATTGAGACATTGGAAATGGAGGTAGCGTTCTCTGGTCTGGTTCTCATTCGTCCACTCCGAGCTATGGTTTTAGCAAGTAAAATTAGAAATAGATCCTGAACACTATTTTCAGCTTCATAAAGATGTCTTGAGATGTCTTAATTTTACATTTAAAGTACTTTGCCCTGAAAATTTGCGCTCGCGCTACCCGCTTGCTTGGAGTCTAGCACTAAGTTTACCATTAAAACGAACTGCCACTGGACCAACCACTGATTTCTGGTTGTGTCCCGCTTTATAGAAATGTCGATCTGGCAACCCTACAACCAATCAATGCTTAATTCACAATGCTGACTAAACTTATTTACAGGATTTCGATGACAGAAGACATAAAAATCATTGATTGATTAAAATCTGAAATATAATAAAAGTTTTATTGACAAAAGGTTAATTAAGAAACTTTTTAGGTTGTAATAAAAGCCATACATATTAGACCGGACCCAAAGTTAATAACCCAAGAATGCTGTTTGAAAATATCCTTATTACCTCTTAGACTGAATATTGACCAAGATGCTCTATTATTTTTAATGACATTTTTCACACAACTTGGAAGCTCTGGAAGTTTCGAAAAATCTGGTAAGAAATTAGAAAACTATAAGCTTATTTTGTTTATTAGATTTGTTTTTACCAAAATTTTTCCTTGTTATAGTTCAAATCAATTTCTGATAATAATATATCTAACTTACTTGAATATCTGTAAATATTTGTACATTAAACCACGTTACAGATTTACAAGTATCGTCAAAACAAAGCACACCAACACATCAACCGCCCGTAATGACTGTCAGTGAAAAGCATAAAGACGAAATAAGACAAGAGGCACATAAAGTGGTTAATGAAAATCTTATAATGCTCATTGAGGAGAACAAATACCAAAAGGAGAAAGATGCTCCTGTTAGTTCAACAACCAGTAGTATATCGGACGATTCGCCAATATATTTCAGGTAAATTTTAGCCTAATATACAATCGTAGAGTTTTTTTGCAGTCATTAAACTTAAAGGGCTTGGGAGTATCCAACAAAAGTAAAAAAGTTGAGTTTCTTGAAAGAACAGAGTGGTATTTGTTTACAATTTTTTTTACAATTCTTTAGCTCTGGGTTAAGAGTTCACTATGTTTCGGGCAGCAAGCGATCAACAAATCATTTAGGTGGTTACGTTGAGGCCGTTGGCATTTAATTCTTTTACCTATTGATCTCGTAAATTCAGAACCAGGCGACCTCATGATTATGTTTTCCTGCCAAATAATCCAAGACTAGAATTCATATCTACGTTTTCTGATGACTCACTATAAGTTTGAGTCATCCATTGGCCAGTTGATTATTTTCACATTATTTAATGCAGATTTAGACCATGGAAACCACCTTAGTGTCTTTATGTTAAAGAAACCATGGACGTAATTATATATTTTTTATAGAAACGTCATCTTTTCACCCGATGTCCTTATCAGGCTTGACTATACTGGTAAAAGAGTAGATATGACTCATGGGTCGATCCCAGGTCTACTCATGGGCTTGGGTCAGTTGAATTGTTCTGAACTGAGATTGAAACGTGTCAGTTATCGTCATGGTTTATTAGGTTTTGATAAGCTGGTGGCATATCTGCTGCAAGAGTGGTTGAATGATATCAAGAAAAACCAACTACCAAGTTTACTTGGCGGTGTGGGTCCAATGCATTCCTTTGTGAAATTATGTAAGTATAAATCTTTTGAAAATAAGTGATGAAAAGTTTCATTTAATTTTTTTTAGTCCAAGGTGTGAGAGACTTGTTTTGGATGCCATTTGAACAATACCAAAAAGATGGTAGAATCGTTCGTGGTCTTCAAAGAGGTGCAAATAGCTTTACAACATCAACAGCACTGGCTGCTTTAGAATTAACTTCCAGAATAATACACCTGATTCAGGTAGATTTTGAATTAAATATGGTTACGCTTTATTTAAAAACGAAACTTCAAATTATTATTTCAGATAACAGCTGAAACAGCTTATGATATGTTGTCTCCTGGTCCAAGTGTTAGAAGAGTAGCTAAATCAAAAGGAAAGCGAAAGAAATACAATAAACCTCAAGACATACGAGAAGGCATGACCAATGCTCTTATGCTGGTTAGAGAGGTAAAAATAAAAATGATTCCATAAAAATCAGATTTCGGGAATATTTTTCCTTCTTCCGGTGTAAAAATAGAAATTAGACAAAGTTGCGGGAATAAAATATTAGTTACTGTACTTTGTGGCGAAACTTACTGTATCCGGATAAAACCGTTGCCGAAACTATTTGCGACCTTTCTTTGTTACCAAAGGCGGCAGATGAGGTTGTTGGGTAAACATGCGGCGAAAACTCAAGGAAATATTCCTTGGCCTATTCTAAGAATATTTTATCCTATGATGATTTTTTTAAATCCCTTTGCTTCGAAGATATAGGGCGAATAAAATTTGTGACAATAGCAAAATTTTATGATCAAAAAGTACATCTAAAATTGCTCAATCTACAATAAATGTTCCAGCCCGGATACAAGCATTCAATCTTCTCGTTATTGACTGCCGAACTCTTTCAAACACACCAGGGCCGTTTCTAATTGAGTTATACCCAGCAATTATCCAATTTCGCTAGTCGTCCAAATTCTCCACTGAAGTAGCGTAAACTAATACGTAATAATCCAGGGAGTTTATGTCTGGGGATCGAGCAGTCTATGCGTGTGGCCCACGACCAATCCAGCGATCTCTGTAAGTTGCTGTTAAAAAATTTTGTCCTTCCTGTATCTTCAAAACAAAGGGGTTTTTGAAAAATTATCATAGGAGAAAATATTCTTGGATTAGGTCAAAGAGTAACCCTCTAAATGTTTGCCGCATGTTTACCTAACACCCATGTCGCGCGCCCCATCAATGCAAGAGAAGGACGCAAGAAGGTGTAACGAAATGAACTTCGTACCAAAATAAGTTTTCATAAACTTAGTTTGGTTTAAATTTTTGTCCTGAAGAAAAAAAATTTGTTCCCTAAATCTTGTCATCACTGACTAATAAGTACATACCTACAAATCAAATGGAACAAATCTCTCATTGGAAATATCTCATTGGGGATGTAGACATTTAATATATTTTGTATATAAATTAGGGCATTGGCGAGACAGCCGACAACATTGTGCAAGTGGCATCGCACGAGAAAGAACAAAAAGGCTACACTGGAGCTGTGGGTGGTGTTCTGCGCCAAATTCCACCGACCATCCTCAAGCCAATCATTATTGCCTCGGAAGCGACGAGCAATGTTTTAGGTGGTATGTGTAGTCAATTGGTGCCTGATGCCAGAATGGAGGCCAATCAGAAGTGGAGAAGCGATGATGGTTGAGAATTATTAAACTAATTTGTGATATTATATATATGGACAGACTGCAATTGGTTATCATAGAATAACATTTTTAAGGTTTATATATATAATTGTTAGGTCATAAAAACAATAAATGGACTTATTTCTTATAAATGATCATTATTTTTTACCGACATCTTAGAAGGAATAGGTGTACAAGGTGTATTTGATTCTACTTTCATTTAAAAGGAGAATGCTGAAAAATCCCATAATGAAATTTTTATCCCGTCGAATAGACAACTAGAACAAAGCTGTTGAAGAAAATCTTCATATACAGGCTGTCCAAAAAATACGTGGATAACAAACAGGTAATGACTCTGCTTAATTACTCAAGTGAAATGTTTTGCACTGTAGATTTTTTTTTCATAACTCGGTTAAACATACTTTATATTTTGATCTTATTAATTTCTAAAATAATATCACAAATCTTATAATCTACTACAGTGCCCCTACAGGCAAAATTTCTTCGTTTCTGCGAAACATCCAACTTTTTCCTCTGCGAAAATTTTTGAAAGTGATCTCTAATATTGGAATAAAATATTCTGAAAAGGAATAGATGAAAGAGAATTATACATCACCTGTCAAGTTAATCTTTTTAAAAAGAAAAATGTTTAAGAATTTATTAAAAAATATCTAGAAAACGACAAAATTTACGAGTAATTATATGAATCAATATAACAAATTTATATTCGCTATTTAAATAAAGAACATTTTCAAAAAACATGCGATCATGATTCCACTGCAGAAAACATTACCTCCAATTCCACTGGCAATTCTAAGCGCTCGTTCGGACAAATTATGCGTCTCCGACGGCATCAAATTTGAAACTAAAGTTTCCTTCCATTTTTTTGTGGAACACTATCTTAATTGGGCAGAGAATACACTCATATCATGATTCCTTTTTGTCCTACAGTTAGTAATCAGAAAAGTGTTACTGTAGAACAGATAATTAAATTCAAAGGACAGTATGGCTATTCAATTTTTCAAATATTTATCAGGCAATAGCGAAGAAAAAACCGTTGGTTAGTAATACATTAGACTAACCTCGATATTTGGACATATTGGGAGTTCAGTAAGACATCGATTTAGTACGAGAAACGGTATTAATTTTCATTATTCTATTATCTCGGTGCCAACAGCGAACTTTCGAAGATAGTAAACGGCTTCAGGCGTGAACTGTCCACCAACCATGCTATTCAGATAGCGTAAGAACTCGCCCATCTAGATTTGTATAGGAAAAAAGACCACAAAATTTTGTGTGACCGTGAGACTGAACATTTAAAAAGCTTTTGAATAGCGGAAGATAGTCAATGATAAGAGATACATTATCAGAGAGGAAAAAGACCCGTCGATACATCCTTATAATTGAAACATCATGTACGACGATCTCCTGGATCTAAAGTTATCAACTGCTGCCCACATTGTAGGATTTGCTGACGATATTTTTTATGGACCAGAGGTCACGCCACACCAAAGGCCTAGGAGATAACAAACTTGGCCTTGTCTATGTATGTATATGTGAATAGATAAGTACACCGAAGCAGCACTCGATAATTTTATTGATAATAGCATGTGTATAAAACACATTTTTACAGGTCAATTCTATATATGTACATACATATAAACATATATATATATATAAAATGAATTGTAAATTCTTGACTGTCTAATTAATGATGATTTTTTAATGATTGGGGTTGCAGTCAAAATACCAATAAAATTAAAACTCTTTAATCAATGTCGAGATTTCGGTAACGCTTGTTACCTTCATCGGGACAAAAATCGTGAGATTAATGAAATTTACTAGCTAAAGTTAAATGCATAATAACAAATGTTTGTAGCTGGTAAATTTCATTAATCTCACGATTTTTGTCCCGATGAAGGTAACAAGCGTTACCGAAAGCTCGACATTGATTAAGAAGGGTGTCACTGATGATCAGGTCCTTGCCTCGGTCGATAAGATACGCAGGACAATCACCGGAGACCTATTGATTATCTTCGCCAGGGAAAACACAGATAGGGGCTATGGTCTTCAAAGTGCCATAGCTGTCTCTTCAAAGATGACGCAGAGGTCATTAGTAAAGGATCGCAAGAGAATCTTGAAATTCGAGATTGAGATGAGATGACGACAAAGGAGGAAATCCTGGAAGCCCTGCATAAAAAGGCTGGAGATGTGTGTGGAATCACCTTGGACGCGGTCAAGTCACTGCGTAAAGCCTATGGGGGTACACAGACTACCTCAGTAGTACTAGCAGCATCGATGGTGGAAAAGGTACTCGGTAACACTGCAAAATAAGGATTGGCTGGGCCAACTGCCGGATAAGAACAGTGGAGAGACCAACCAAGTGTTTCAAGTGCTGGCACTATGGACATCTCGCCACCAAGAGCAAAAGCGAAGTGGACCGGTCCAATCTCTGTACCAAGTGCTGATAAAGTGGCCACAAAGCCGCCACCTGTATAAAGAACCCTCAATGTGCCCGGTGCGCCGTGAAAAACAAGACAAACTCACATTGCTGGTAGCAGCAGATGCAGATTACTTTCAAGAGGCAGTCCAGAGGGTGAGAAAGAAACGAGTATGAAGATACTTCAGATCAACCTCAATCACTGTGAAGCTGCGCGGAGCCTGACGACTCAACCCTGGAAAACGGATAGCACTTCTAAAGCGGTTATTTGGTCCTGTGGCAAGTACCCGTACCAGAGTATTGTTAAGGGAAAAGAGGCCGGTTTTGTAGCTGCGAAGCTGGATGGCATACATTTTTACAGCTGCTATGCTCCACCCAGCCTCTCTTTTGATGAATTCACAGACTTCTTGGATCAACTTACTGAGCACACAGCACTCTCTGGTGGCAATCGCCGGAGATTTCAATGCCTGGGCATTCGACTGGGGTAGTAAGCAGATTAAAGAAAGAGGGAAAGCCTTACTGGAGACAATCCAACGTTTATTAGAGAAGAGGCAACTTAGTGGATCTCACCTGGGTGAGTAACAGCCCCGTGCAAAGAGGATCTTCCGGGGAGGAATTGGACATCTATACTGCCAGTGACCACTGTGCGATAATATGGGAGGTATCCTCGGGTCAAAATACAAGAGGAGCATGCAGGTAAACCAATGTAATTGGTTGAAAAACGTGCACTTTTGATCCTGACGATCGCCCAACTAGCGGTCGAAATGCTGAGAAGAAGGCTGAAGAGATCATAAAGAGTGTCAAGGACGCATGCGTTGCTAGTATGCCCTGGAAACGTAGTAATAACCAGCTCCCATCGGTTCACTAGTGGCATGAAAACATCGCTGCTCTCTGTAAGGATTTCCTCAGTAAGAGAACAGCATCACAGCGGGGCCGAAAAAAGGCCAGCTACGCAGAGCTGGTGGCAAGTACAAAGTATGTCGGAAACTGAACAGTCATAAAGGATAGCAAGATACAATTCTGGAAAGAGATGCTCGACGAGGTCGAGCACGACTTCAAGGGCCGGCCATATAAGGTGGTTTTGGCTCGCCTAAAAAGCCACCCGATGCTATCGCCAACATGCCCTATACTTCTGGAGAAGATTGTGACTGTTCTGTTTCACCAGTAAATGGAACGCCACCACCCGACAGGGCATTACAAGATAGAGCAAATCCCGCCAAGCACGGAAATCGAGCTGATGGAAGCTTGCAATAGAGTGAGGAATTTGAAAGCTCCTGGTTTGGATGGAATCCCAAACATCGCATTGAAGTTAGCCATTAAGACAGTGCCAGCACTATTTTTGGAAACCTACAACACGTGCCTTGAAGAGGATGTTTTCCCTCTGAAGTGGAAGCGGCAGAGACTGGTTCTCCTACCGAAAGGGAAGACGAACCATCGTCCTACCCTCCATTCTGTATGTTGTAAAATCCTCGAACGTATCGTTCACCAGAGGATCGAAGCAGCAGTAGAACCGCTGCTTGCTGACAACCAATATGGTCTCCGTTAAGGACGCTCCACCCTGGATGCTGTTGAACTAGTTGTCAATACCGCCAAGGAGGCGATTGCAGGGTCCAGATGGAAGGGCGGATCGAAGAAGTACTGTGTAGTGGCAACATTGGACATCAAAAATGCCTTCAACTCTGCCAGGTGGAATTGTATTATGGAAGCTCTTTTTGAGATGAACGTAGCAAGCTACTTCTCTGATAGGATCCTGAGATACGATACAGAGATCGGGAAGGGGAGTACCAGAGGGTTCAGTTCTGGGTCCTCTCTTGTGGAACGTCATGTACGATGGGCTGCTGAAACTGGTATTGCCACGGGGAGTAAAACTCGTGGTATATGATTATGACGTGGCTGTGGTGATCGTCGCAAAGCATCTCGAAGAGATAAATTTTGCTTTCAACACTACCTTTGAAAAGATCAGCCAATGGAAGGACACAGTTGGTCTGAATCTGGCGGAACACATGACTGAGACAGTGCTCATTACCAGAAGGAAGCAAGTGGAGACCGTCACACTGCAAGTTGGAGCCCATGAAATCACATCTCAACCGTTTCTTCGGTATCTGGGAGTGATGCTCGATGCCCGACTCAACTGAAGCAGCAGGCAGACCACGTGGGGGCAAAAGCGTCTATAGTCAGAGCGACTTTATCACGGCTGATGCCCAATATAGTAGGCCCGAAGCATAGGAAGAGAGTATTACTGTCATCAGTAGTCACGTCAGTACTCACGTATGGAATTCCCATCTGGGCCGCACTCAGAACACAGGAAACACGAAGGAAGGTTGCTCGAGTATACAGACTGAGTGCTCTGAGAGTCGCCAGCGCATATCGCACAATCTGCTGTATGCGTCATCGCTGGGATGTTGCCCATCGAAGTACTTGCCGAAGAACGAAGAATCCTTTACCGGATCATTAATATTGAACCCTGTAGAACCCAGAACGGAGGAGCGGAGAAACAGTATACGCCGATGGCAGTTACTGTGAGATTCCGCTACGAAAGGCCGATGGACACATAGTGGATGTTTGGCTGAACCGCGAACATGGGGAGGTCAATTACTACGTGATACAGATGATCTCAGGACATGGGTGTTTCCGAGAATATCTTCATCAGTTTAACCATGAAGATTCTCAAGAGTGCTCGTCCTGCCCCGGAGTTACAGAAGATGCCGAGCACGTTTTTTGTGTGCCCTCGTTTAAAACAGGTTACTCAGTATCTGGAAGACCGTTCTTGAACGAAACATACAGCCAGAGTCATTAATAAGAGCCATGCTGTCATCAAGGCCAGCCTGGGGAGCAACGAGCTCATTTGCCACAGAAGTCCTTCAGGAACTCCGTCGCATAGAAAGAGAGCGGGCAAAGAAAAATGAAACCTAGGGAAAGGAAAGAAGCCATGGCTTCGCCTATCTGAAGGAAGAGCTATAGCTAGATTCTCTCCCTTGTGAAGTAATGCCTGAGGGCGGTCCCGCGAGTTATGTAGTGCAAGCCGAAATTACTTTTTTTAAAAAGGTTTATTCAACTATTTTACAACAGACTATAAAATTGAAGCTCGTCGACAATTACGGTACACAGTACCTTGCGATTCCCATACAAAATTACAAGTGGGGCATAGCCCAAGGGAATATGTCTTATATACTAAAATACTGTTTGGTCAGCGTCTTGACACGTGCAACAATTGAAGTCTAGACGCTTACCATGAAATTCTTCAAGAATTTAGGCATGTAACTCCTCCGCCCTTAAGAGGAAACTTTGGGCTCGAACAAAGTTAACTTAAAATATTAAAAATATGTAATAAAATTTCATTTTATTTAGACGGATCGGGAAATGCCTTAATTCTGTCTGGATTATGATTCTTAAATCTAGCATACAATTTGACTCTAAAATGGTATATAATAAAAATTAGAAACATAATTATTATTAATATATAAATAAACAAATTGGAATGGGTCCACATAAGGTTATTGTCAATTAGAGAAATGGGTTCAACACTCAGTTTATCTAATGTAAGTTTGGATAATTGTTCCAAACTGAAAGATTTCAAATTTAACTGTATAGGCTTAACACTTGACACTACACTTGGCACATGTGGTAAGTAGACAGGTTCTTCATGAATAGCTCCTTCTAAGTTGGCAAACTCGAATTGTTTGGTAGTGAATTTACAGGAATAAGGGACTGATATTAGAAAAGTACCCTTAAGCTTAGGAATTTCTTCGTTTCCACATTTTTCATGCACCAATGTATCGATGGGTGCAATCAAAAGGTATTTTTCGTCGCTGATGATCTCCACAAGGGTTTCGGTGATTTGAACTGGAACGTGTAAGCAACGTGGGTCTTCCTTTACTTGTAGAAGATTTCTAATGCACGTCTCTTGCTGGTAATTTCTCTCGATGTGGGAGATTTTGCAGAAATATTGTTGTTGAACGTATTGTCATTTTGATTTAAGGCCACATATGAGGTAGGGGAGATAATAGTTGTGGATTCATGAGTAGGAATGGAAAATAGATGGTAGAGTTTGTATACTTTAGGGTCTAGGAGAGGAATATGTAACAAAAACACTACATGCTCTTCATTTATATAATATTCTACCTGAATGGTTCGTAAAAAGAGGATATTATCTGTAGAATAGTAGAGATCAGAGCTATGATATCCAGATAACTCTTTTTTCATCGTTCTTATTGATTCTTCACTTATTATAGATATATGTAAATCTTTTAAAGTGGCAAAATTTATAGCTATACGATTTGAAATAGGTCTAATATGCTAATTTTTAATATTGTTAAAGTATTCCTCACGTTTTGGTCTTCTCCTCGGACCATTCTTAGAACTTCTTCAATTCTTTTGAAATTACTTGATGTATTCCTAATAGATTCTTCGTAGGTTTTTATTAGTTTTTGATTTAATGAAAATTATTTGTTATAGTGTATAACAATATTTTCTTGATTAATTTTAATATTATCTAGGGCTTTGTCGTATCTTTCGCCATCGGAAGCATCGAGTGAACCGGAAATAAATTTGAAAACAGATCCTAATGCATTAATCATTCCTCGTTTTGTTCTATGTTTATCATTAAGAATATCGGGGTGAATCATTAACAGTTGTTCTTTTAACCTTTTTACCTTATTCTTTACGTACTCTAATTCTATCAGATCTCTCATGAATAGTTTATTATGTGTTTTTATTTGAAAATCGGATATGAAATGGTCAAGTTCTGCAATTTTAGTGCCAAGGGTTTTAATAGGGTAATTATGCATGAAGGTGTGGTGGGAGTAATGTAGTCTAGTTGTTCCTAATTTGAATGGTAGGATACCAGGGTTGTTTTCGAGGGATTTAATTTCGATTTTAGGTACTACTGCCAGGTTGTGTTGTATCAGTATTATTAATGTCAGTGTTGTCGCAAAAACGTCCATCTGAAACACATGGAACAAGAGATTTTTGAAATTTTCTTGTTTGATTCGTTTCTTCCTTGTGATAAGTATGATCTTTGGTGGTTTTGATCTTAATTCCTAAGTCTTTCTTAAAGTGTACTGGTCTATAGAGAGGTGCTATGTTATTTCTGGGTCGTGTTGAAATATAAGCATCTAAAGTATTTATTTTTGGAGGGTCGATTCGATGTAAATTTTGCTTTTCTATATATTTGTCTTTAGCATCTTTAGTTCTTTGATAGACGTTATCATACATGGTTTTAATTTTGACTCTCATGTTGTCTATGTATTCGTTATATTGCCTTTTTGAATCTATTTCCAAAATGTTTCTATTATCAAGTTGCCGAAATAAGAGTTCTGTGGGTCGAAAGTGCTTTGTAGTATGTATTGTCCGATTGTAAATAATAACAGCATTTTTAAAGACATTATGAGAAAGTGCTTTTTGGCTTTGAAGTGTTAAAGTTCTCATGATTTCAATGAGAGTATCGTGTACTCGTTCTATGGGGCTGTTAGAATTAGGATGTAATGGGGTAGTTACGTGGTGATTAATATTATAGGAATCTAGAAGTTTTTTGAATAGATTCGAATTGAATTGTCCGTCTGTTACTAGGTTCTTTGGCAATTTATATCTTGAAAATATCTTAATGAATTTTTGGACAATTTCTACCATATTTGTTGAGAGTAGTTCTTCGTACATGAAGTACTTAGAAAAATTATCTATACAGGTAAGGTACTTGCTTTTGTTACATGAGAATATATCCAAATAAATGATTTCGAAAGGGACCTTTGGTGTCACGGTGGTTTCTAACTTATGTTTTTCAGGGTTTCTTTCGTATTTGGTTTGCTGGCAAATTGGGCAATTATTAACATGAAATTGACAATCTTGGGTTATGTTAGGCCAGTAATAAATTCTCTCAATCTCTCTTTGTAGCTCCTGTACCTGTATGCCTCGGTGTGTAACATTATGTAGTTTGTTCAGTATTTCTATTTGTTATTTTCTGTCAGTCACGTCTCTTAGAAATAGTCTGGTGAATACGAACTTTACATTGTTGTCGAAGTAATTATTTATAATGGTAGCTATCTCTTCGTACATACCATCATCTGGAGAGTAAATAGCATTTACGATGTTTGGGTTCATATAATCTCTTAAAATATTTTGGATTTTATTTTGGTAGTTATTTCTTGAAATTTTTACTTCTATTCTTTCTTTGTTGAATACGTTAATAGTTTTTATTTTTGGATCGATTCCAATTTTGAAGATAATTTGACGCTTAAACTGATTTAGGGATTTGTCCGTAATGGTTAACTCTGTCGACACATCATTTTCCTGAGTATGTATGGTGTTATTATCGGAAATTGTTCTTTGTCTTATGTTTTCTGTTGGGTTATTCTGTTCAAGAAAAGCATTATTATTATCGGGGGGTTTGATCTGAATATCGGAGATTATTTTTATCTTCTCACGATTTTGCTTTCCGTTGTCAGTATGTAATATTTCTTCCAAGTCCCGTAATTCTGTTAAAGGTCGTTCGTCGATATCTCCGGGGTTTGCAAATAGGGATAAAATGTCGTCTGTAGATTCGTTCAAATGTAAAGGGTGTGCTTCTAACCGTGATAAAAAAATCGGCGTTTGTATTTAATTTACCTTTTTTGTAAATTATGTCGTAGTCGTACTCCATTAGTTTAAGTCTCCATCTTACTAATTTCGAATTTGGCTTTGATATTAAATAGCCATTGCAGGGGTCTGTGGTCGGAGACAATGGAAAATTGGTTTCCATAGAGATAAGGTCGAAATTGTTTAACAGACCACACGATTGACAGACATTCCTTTTCGATTGTGCTATAGTTTATCTCGTGATCATTCAATGTTCTGGAAATGTACGCTATAGGTTTATACGATCCTATTGGTCCCTGAGAAAGAATTGCTCCTAGACCAACATTACTAGCATCTGTTGTTAAGATAAATTTCTTTTTAAAATCTGGGTACAATAAAATAGGTTCATTACAAAGTATTTCCTTGATGGTTTCGAAGGCTTCAATAAACTTAGGTGTATGTTCAACCTTCACGTTTTTCTCTAAGCAAGATGTCAGTGGTTTAGCTACAGTAGCGTAATTTCTTACGAATTTCCTATAGTAACCAGATAATCCTAAAAAACTTTTAATTTGCTTGGGAGTTGATGGTATTCTTAAATTCTTAATTTTCTCGATCAGTTTTGGATTGGGTTTAATACCGTGAACCGTAATAACGTGACCTAGATATTCAATCTCCTGTAAGAAAAACTCAGATTTGTCTAATTGTATTTTAAATGTATATTGCCTAAGTCGTAGTACAGTTTGTAAGTTCTGTAAATGGTCGTCTATTGATTTGCCAAGTATTATTATATCGTCTAGATACACTAAACAAATATTATTTAATAAACCTTTCAGTACTTCGTTCATTACACGTGCGAAAGCTGCTGGAGCGTTGCATAGTCCAAATGGCATACGTAAGAACTCGTAATGAAATGACCGTTTTCTGTCGAGAAAGCTGTTTTATGTCGATCTTTTATGTCTATCTCAATTTGATGATACCCTGACTTGAGATCGATTTTGAATCTCCTAGAATATCAAGGATATTATTGATATTGGGTAAAGGGTACTTATCTTCGACAGTTTTTTCGTTCAATTTCCGAAAATCTACAACCATTCGCCATTGCTTTTTCCCATCCTTTCCTTCCTTTTTGGGAACCAAAAAGACAGGGGCTGAATAGGGTGGAGTACTTTCCGTTATTATGTTATGTTCGAGTAATTCAGTAATTTGACTATCTAATTCTATTTTCTGGGAATGTGGAAAACGGTAGGGTTTTGTAAAAATGGGATTGTCGGTATTCAGTGGGATAGTATGTTTTATAATTGAGGAAAATGTCAATTTATCGCCCTTTCTGTAAAACGTGTCGCGATATTCGTTGAGTCCATTGAAAATTAATGTTCGTTGTTGTTCGTCTGTAATATGACCTAATTTTCCGTTCGGGTTCTTGCACTTCTTTGTCACGTACAGTGACAGACATCGAATTCTTTTAAGTTTATATGGTTTGCGAGAATGGGTTTATCTAAATACAAGGTGTGTGCTGTCTTCGAACTTGATTCGTGTATAGGTAAATTGACTTTGAAATTATCTACCGTGTTTATATTATCGGGAATAATGTAATGTCTGGAAATAATTGATAGCTTGCGGTTCGTATCTCAATAGATCGTATTCAATGTTATTTAGGAGAATTTTACCATTATTATAATTGAGAATCATGTCTAATTGTTCTAACGATTCACTTCCTAGTAATACGTCGAAATATTGATGGAAATTGATGATGTAAAATTTCAAAAACTGTTCAGGGTGTAATAAATCAGTAAATAGAACTTGGTTATGTTTTGACTGATTCATAATCGTTTTAATTGTAAATTGCTCATTTCTAATTCTATCAGAAAAGTATTTCTGGGCTATCTGGGGATTAATTAATGAATTTGTTGCGCCTGAATCTATTAAAATCTTTAGTCCATTAATATATAAATAAGGAAGACTAGATCTTATTATATTGTGATTTGTCTCTAAAAATTTGGTTCCGAGGCCGGTAATCGAAAATTTTCGGCTTCTTCTTGATACGGATCGTTTTCATAATCATATTCTGGATGAGTTTCTTCAGTTTCTTGCGAATAATTATCGTTCTGTTCGTACTTGTTAATGTCATCAGTATTATAGGTAGGTACTTCATTCATGTGTACCTGTGGATTTCTCCATTGTTGAAATTGCGGTTGAGTGAATTTATTTAATCCTTTATTTAAGGGGTTCTGATTGAATAAAGGTGGAACTTTATTATTTCTATTTATCGCACTGAAGCTATTTGGCTGAGTTCGCGTCTGGCTAGCTTGTGCGTTATTTGAGTAGGGTCTATAAGGTGATGATTGTTGGTTGTGTGGGTTGTTGCGATATTCATTATAACGTGTGTTAAAATTATGCTGATAATTTTTTCCAATTGTCGGTAATAGTGGTACAGAATTATTTCTTTGGGTCGGGTTTGGCCTATGATTTTGAAACGAGGAATTAAAATTGCGAATAGGTGTTTGCTGACTTTTACCTAATGTATCATTATGAGTATGTTTAGATACATGCTTTAATACCGTAGGTATTGCTTCCTCTAAAGTTTTATACTGTCTTACTTCTAAAATGGTTTGCAACATTTGGGGTGCATTATTAAAAAATACTTCTAACGCCGTTTGATCATTAATTTCGAAATGTATTTGCTTCTGACCTTCAGTTAAATTACAATCAGCGTTAATTTTTAAATTTAATTTAGTTTTCAAATCTTTAATTCTTTCGATAAAATCGTTTTCTCTGTGGGATATCTTTAAAAATCTAAATTTATGTGCTATTGTTTGACGATCTGTGTGATCGCCGAATTTCGTTCTTAGAGATATTTTTAAATCGTCCCAAGGAGAAATATCTGGCCTAGTACTAATAAATTTTTCTGCCGAATCTTTAAGTTTGCTTAAGATTAGGCAGAACGTATACTCGTTCAGTGTTTCGTCCGTCGTAGAACCATATTTTGCGTGGAATTTATCTACGCGACATATGAACACTTCGAGAGAATCTGGATTCCCGTCGAATCTAGGAATTACATCACCGTAGTTCTTGGCGGCTGAAATTAATGATTCTGTCGGTGGGTGATGAATTAGCAGTTAAATCTATTTTGTTATCGTATTCGTTAAGACTCTGTTCCGAATGGATATCACTCAAGTTAAGTGAACGCAATGAAAATGAGTGTGTGGATTCGTAATCTGAACACTCTATAGTACAAATGTTATCCGTCATCAATAGTAAAAATGCAATTATATTTTCCTGATCCTATCGGTATTATGTATGTTTTCGCATGTAATATTTTTGTTCAATTCACAAGGTAAAGCACATGAAAGGATAAATGGAATTTGGCACTTACTACTTGTTGCTTTTGGTTTCTGCCTAGAAGATTTCTGCTGGTTGCTGGTCACTTGAAGGGTTGCTGGACACTGTAGGTATCTTTTGGAACTTTCACCTTTCAGAAAAAACTGAATTCAATTTTTTGTTTTCTTGAAAAAAAGATCCGGATGACTGCGCCAGTTATGTTGTGCAAGCCGAAATTACTTTTTTAAAAAAGGTTTATTCAACTATTTTACAACAGACTTTATAAAATTGAAGCTCGTCGACAATTACGGTACACAGTACCTTGCGATTGCCGTACATAATTACAAGTGGGGCATAGCCCAAGGGAATATGTCTTATATACTAAAATACTGTTTGGTCAGCGTCTTGACATGTGCAACAATTGAAGTCTAGACGCTTACCATGCAATTCTTCAAGAATTTAGGCATATAACTAGGGAGCAGAAGCAAGGAGGTTAGGGTTTTAGTCGGTGCGAGTCCGACACACGGATACTTGTATCTATGGTACATAAGGCATTTCCCCCTTCTTTACAAAAAAAAAAACATGTATACAGGGTGATTCATTGGGAAATGGGCATATGCTAATGGTAAATAGGGATGACGTAGCTGGTTCTAAAAAACCTATATTTAATGGGTCTCTGATTCTTTATAATCAAGATACAGGGTGATTTATCCATTATGTCCGTTTTTTCATTTAGTCATAACTTCCGAACCCCACTGTATATTTTTTTCATATTCGCAATAAATACTCTTCATCCTGTATGGTACCGAATACCAGACAAATAAAAATTAAAATCCAGGTACGGACTTGGAAAAAATTAAAAAAATTGAATCATTTTCAAACAACACCCTGTATATCAAAATTTTGAAAATTTGTAATCAGATTTGGAAAGAGCAGAGAAAATTATGTCGGACCAAATATGTTTGGTACTTCCGCATACAATTCTAGTACTTGTTAATTTGAGTCAAAATTAATATTTTCGATGAATGTGTGGTACAAAATTGAAAAAAAAATCATTTTCTGCTATAAAATCTAATCTTTCAAATCTAATCGATAAAATCATCAAGCATTTCATAATCTCCTAATGTTTGGATCCCAACATATTTGTAACATGAGTCGACAGGTCCGTATTTAGGACAAAATGCTAATTGCAAGGATTAAGTAAAAACACCCTGTATGTTTAATACAAATATGATAATTGTATTTTTTCATTATGCTATACTTCAAACAAACAATAAAATGATAAAAAGACTCTATCCTGAAAAAAGTATACGTACCTTTATGGAAAGAAATAGATACTAACTCGTTGAAATTGTATTATGTGAAAAAATAACTAAGAATCAAAAAATTAGAAGCGGTTATTATTTATCCCATTATACATAATTAGCCTTTCAGTTACAGCTTGTTGGTCATTTCTTAAGGACGGTATTAATAATTTACGAAATTCACATGTTTGGGCACAACAAAATTCGTTCGCTATCAAACAGACACACTCACAAATAAGATTCTCCTTCAGTGTATGGTGTGGTGTTATTAACAACCGTTTAATTGATCCGCATTTTTTCCACATTTACTAACTGGTGAAGTTTATTTGGAATTTCTGCAAAATATTTTACCGATATTGCTACACGATGCAGATGTTAACGTTGGAGGCATGTACTTCTAACATGATGGTGCTTCACCTTATTTCAGGGCAATAGTCAGAGACTTTTTAAATACATTTTTTCCAAATAGATGGATAGGCAGAGGTGGACCTCATAACTGGCCTACAAGGGGACCTCATTTTAACCCAGTCGACTATAGCGTTTTGGGTTATTTAAAATCGAAAGTTTATGCAATTGAAGTAAATTCAAGAGAAGGCCTTTTGCAGAGAATCGAACAGGCGTGCAACGAATTGAAAAATAATCCGGGTATGATTAGTTGATCAATTAGAAGTCTAACAAAAAGGGCACATAAATGTAGTGAGCAAAATGGTGGCCACTTTGAGCATCTGTTGTAGTTTAGTTTTCTTGGAATATTTTATTTTAAAGTTTTCAATCCTATTTTTATTTCTTTTCTTTTCACTTAATAACATATTAATGAGTTAGTGTTTCTTAAAATAAAGTTATACTTTTTTGGAATACAGTCTTTTTATTATTTTATTGTCTGTTTGAAGTTTAGCATAATGGAAAAATACAATTATCACATTTGTATTACACATACAGGGTGTTTGTTACTAAATCCTTGCAATTAGTATTTTGTCCTAAATACGGACCTGTCGAAACATGTTAAAAAAATGTTGGGATCCAAACATTAGAATATTATGAAATGCTTGATGATTTTATCGATTAGATTTGAAATATCATATTTTATAGCAGAAAATGTTTTTTTTTTCAATTTTGTACCACATTCATCGAAAATATTAATTTTGGCTCAAATTAACAAGTACTAGAATTGTATGCGGAAGTACCAAACACATTTGGTCCGACATAATTTTCTCTGCTCTTTCCAAATCTGCTAACAAATTTTCAAAATTTTGGTATAAAGGGTGTTGTTTGGAAGTGATTCATTTTTTTAATTTTTTCCAAGTCCGTACCTGGATTTTCATTTTTATTTATCTGGTATTCGGTACCAAACAGGATGAAGAGTATTTGTTGCGAATATGAAAAAAATATACAGTGGGGTTCCGAAGTTATGACTAAATGAAAAAACGGACATAATGGATAAAACACCCTGTATCTTGGTTATAAAGAATCAGAGACCCATTAAATATAGGTTTTTTAGAACCAGCTACGTCACCCCTATCTACCATTAGCGTATGCCCATTTCCCAATGAATCACCCTGTATAAGTAGTCCGAAATAGATACGATATTAAGATAATAAGAAAACATATACACTAGACAATTTACAAAGTTTTCATATTCAAATTTGATGCTAAGTACTCCTCGTATGTGTAGAAAGCCCTTTTCATAGGAAGGTTCTAATACTTATCCTGAATTGAGTGAAGCTGAGATTTTTAATATTTGACGGTAAAATTGAAAAATTTTATTGCATGATACTTAGTGTCACTTCTGTTTCTCTCAAGACGACTAAAATATAGAACCAGATCTCCATTATTTCTGGTTGGATAACTATGAAGGTCCAAATGGGTTTTGTAAAGGTGAATACTTTGTTTGATGTATAACAGACAGTTCATTACATATAGACATGGTAAAGTGAGAATATTTAGAGATATAAAGTACTGACGACAATCATCTGTGTAGCCCAATCCACATATAATACGGATACATTCACGTTTCATATGACAGGAGTGCCCCCATGACAAGATGGCATATGACAGACGAATGGAAATATCTATGATACGCCATCAGAAAATTTTTTTTCGAAGTGATTTTTGCATGATTTCGGAACAGGAAGAGATATTGAGATAACTTCTTAGATAGATGTTTCTCCCAGGTAAGGCCCGAGATAAACCCCAAGAACCTAACCTTTGTACCACAGTTTGCTAGAAGCGGGTGCTCAATTGGTGTGTTTCGCAATGTAAAGTTCATAATCCGTGATTTAGAGTTATTAAAAGATAGTTTGTTGGATAAGAAACATTCAGATATTTTGCCCATAGTATCTTCGAGAACCAAACCATGTATTTCAGATCGATGACAGTTTTGGTAATATGTGGTATCGTCAGAGAATAAGAGTTTGTTAGCTTTATCCTGGGTAAAAACCAGGTCATTAATGTATGCAAGGAATAGTATGGGTCCCAGTACTGAGCCCTGTGGTACTCCATGCTTCGTGGAACGACGAACGATCCTAGTTAATAGAGACATACTGCAATCTATTAGAAAGATATGACTCGATCAATAATACTGCATTGCTGTGGAAATTATACAAACCTAATTTTATGTATTACGCAATCAAAAGCCTTAATAAGATCCAAAAAGGAAGCATAAGTATCAAGAGAATTTTCAAAACCTTCCAGAACATTGTTTGTCAGATGGTTAATTGCAGAGCAGGTTGTTTTATCTTTTCGAAAACCAAATTGGCTGATAGTGAAAAGATTATTAGATTCAAAATGCGTAATCATTTGATTTTTTATAATTCGCTCAAATACTTGATAGAATCGGTAAAAGTGATATTGGGTATATGAAGTCGCATTTGAGAATGGGAAAAAAAATCATAAAGCTTAACGTGCACTGAAAAATACAAAATAATATTGGTGCTGGAACTTTTGAAGTTGTGCAGTTGCAGTTAGGTTAAAAACATTTGGCACCAACTTCACAAGTACCAGCACCAATAGAATTAATATTGTATTTCTCAGTGCACCAACTAATAACGTCGGTCAAATTTTGAGTAAAAAATGGAAAATATGCGTATTTTACACTATACCACCGCTTTAACTCGAAAACCGTAGCTCTATGGAAAAATGTACTGTGGTGTCTTATGGAGCCCATCATTGCCGGTTTCAACCAACAATCAGTTTCTCTGGCAAATTTTGCCGTTTGGGTTGAAATTTCATTTCAACATTTTTTTATTCAATAATCAAGTATATATAATCGGGCTTCACACTTGTAATATAATATTCCATACAAGTACTACACCATTCAATATATATTAGAAGTTCTAGATAAAATAAAATAAGTAGACAAAAAATTGGTTATGGAAAATTTAAAGAACCTACCGTAGTTAGGCCGCATCATGTCATCTCATTTCATAGAATATATTTTCAATGACTTTTTTATGATGGAACAATTTTTGGATACATTTTACGTATTTTAGTTCTCAATGGCTGCTTTTATTAAACTACTTTGCAGTCTTTTCGATTACATTCTTCATCCTAAGAAACCCATCCTGAAAACCAATATATCCAACTTTAGGGACCTTAAAATCTGATTCGTCAACACATACTTACGTATAAAATACCTAATGCTTTATCTAAAAAACAATACAAATGTGGCTATAACATACATGTAGGAAATGTTAAGTCTAAGCATAATTTATTAAATAATAATCAAATTGGGAACAACATTCAAATACCTAGGTCAGGAACGAACTTTCTGACGATTTTTCTCCAATTCTAAACTTTCATTTGATATAGAGATCTAGTCATGAATCAGATGTTACTTGATGGAAATCCATAGTAAATTAAAATTAAAATACTATAATAAACGCAACGATAGTTGGTACAATCATCAACTGAGCCTTTTCCTTTATAAAGGGGAACAACTTTTGCTATTTTAAAGAGGTTGGGAACACTTGACGGGATAAAGCCTCGTTTATCAGTTTTGTTAGTGGTACAACAATCAGATTCTTTATGGTCTTTATATTATTATTTTGGTATTAAAATTGTAGCAATCCTTGCTATTCTTTAGAGATGAAATGACATCCCTGACCTCATTGTAGCTAGCCCACCGCTTTAAAATTGAACTGTGGGATATTGATAAGTGATACTTCATTTAAGTGTTCATTAAAAGTAGAGAGTGGATTTTCAAGATTATTTATTACATTCCGGCTACTGAAAAGAAAAAATATTACATGTATTTGCATCAAGTTGGGTAGTTGCTACAGCTTGATTTTTGCGTTTGTTTTGAATCAAGTCCCACATTGCCGGTTGTGGATTTTTTAGAGTTGCCTATAAAACTATCATTCGTGTTTATTTTGGGTGCCTTTATTATAATCTTTACTATACTCGGATAATTTTTTTCTTGTCATTAATTTTGGATCAGTTTTACTCAAGGACACAAAGAAGTTGAACCTTTCACGCTTTTCTTTTAAATTTTTATCGAACCAGTGTTTTTGTGTTTTTTACTGATGTGTACTGATGAGCTTAGATTTTTGTTGAAACGAGATTATGATAGCATCTGAAATTATATCATTAAGGATATTGAATTTTTCTTCGATATCAAGGTACAGTACAGATGAAGTAAGTACCTCGGAGTAGAAGAGGCGTGAAAAATTTAAATTACATTTCTTCTATTTGCAGTAGAATTACAAATTTCGGTTGAAAGAGATACCTAGCAACTACAGAGAAGGAAAATGTGAATAATGGGATAAACTTATTATTTTATCAATCCAGTAATTAGTCTTTTTGATTTATATTCATTAATTTCAAAATAAAGTAGTAATAATTTTGACCTGCCCTAGTACTAAAGCTTCAGAAACTCTTGATCCTTTTAAATTGACTTTTGAGCATTAATAGAAAATTTCCTTCCCCTTCGTCATATTACAAAAGAATAGATTATTTACACATGCATCTGCTCTACGACTCATTTAAATAAACCAATTTATTGGCAATATAATAAAACATACTTAAACCAGTATTTTCTCTGAAACTTTGGTATTATCTCAGGTAAGCTGTGGCGAAAGGTTCTGTATTGAGGGTATTAAACCCTGAACTTAAGAGAGTACGGGGGAGAAATAAAAATCAAACAATTTGTTGTAAAATTCTTTTTTTGTGTTAATAACATACAAAATTCTTATACCTTAATCATTTCATTCAAGTGCTTTGTTCCTGGAATGTACACACATGCATCCAACGATTGAGAGCTAATTTATTAACAGTCTCCACCTTCTTACATTGTAAACATTTCATTTTGCATGTACCACCATGAATTAATTTCAAATGTGACTTAACTAGGTCTATTGTGGCCATCGACTCATTGCAGTATTCACATCTGTGGACGAGAAAAAGCAACATTAGGCAAATAAAAATTCTGCTTCATTTTTTTTTTCCTATTGCTAGTGAAAAGGCAGAACCGGAAAATATAAATTTCAGAAAACCTCTACTGAACAACGAACAATCGAGTAAGTGAATGTAACTTGGAAATAGTCCTCAGATCCTAAGGCGAATGTTTAGAACACTCCAGATATTTTTAGCATTTAGCAAACTAATTTTCCGAGTTTGTGGGACGTGAGGAGAGTGATCAGGGGTTGCAGGGAGGGCTAAAGCTGAGGAGCACATGTATTAGGGCAAGGGAAAGCATGAAATGGAAATGAAGCAATAACATAAAGGTTTTCCTTGCCCCAATACATGTTTTCGATACTGATCAGAACCCCTCGTGTTAACCGCCTCCTCTGTATTTCTCAGCCAGTAGCCTTGGTCTCTTCACTCCCCGCAGATTTGCAAAATTAGCGAAACATTTTTACTTTGTCAAAACTGATTATTTTCTGTTTATTCTAGATATTCAGCTATCCTACCCCCATATAAATTTTTATTTTAGAGATGCTCGTGACTTCATCCCCCCATAGTGTTTATAGCGCTTGTATGTGAATTTATTAATAATGCAATCTGCGCCTTATTGTTTTGTGACTTGTGAATTAACCATTCAACAACAGAAGTCGCAACTGGTACTATTCTATCAATTGGGACAGTTGAGTCCTACTGTAGAAACGATGCTTTTCTCCAGAATAAAACTTATCTTAACCTGTAACTTAGGATAGAAGCTTTGACTAGTTTCAGCAAAATATGAGATATTTTTAACGTAGAAGCTGAATTTCGAAAAAAAAACAACAGGTTTATTTAACGTAAGATATTCAAAATACTCGACATTTAAACTAGCTTAACTCATGAAAGCTACACCTTGTAGTGTAATATCATAATTTTAGTGATGCTACCCCTTAATTCTATCCATATTTACCCAGATCCAATCTAATAAGACTTCGGATGAAAACAAAATATTCAGCATTTCAGATATTGACGAAACTTATCAATAAGATATATTATCTCAATGGCATCAAAATTAATAGAATATTTTTAGGTGACCTTGCATTATTTTAAAATCTACATTTACGAATATTATATACTTCGATAAAACCAACTTCCGATTCATAGATAAACGCTTTCTGTAATTAGTCACCCTGCGAATCTGTCGTAAAATAATTTCAAGACAAATGTTCCTCTCAGAACCACTTTACCTATCTGTTCATTGGCGCGCAAGTATCTATCAGCATAAATATTTACCTGTATAATAGTAGAGGTATATCAAAAGATCTAACCCGGATATCATATAAGGTAGTTTCCATTCTTGGTACATAGAATTCATAGAGCTTGATATCATTATCATTTCCACTGCTATTTGCTCTGTAGGAAGCCAACATTATTATATTGTAGATCTATTATAAATAAATCAAACTTACGTATCATTGGAAAGTTTCATGTACGATTGTCTTCCTATATTAAATACTACTGAGGTATTTGTCGCCATAGTTTGATCTAAACCAATGTCTTTAATATCAGCAATTAAAGCATCAAATAGTATTTGAACGATATCAAGTATTTCTTGAGAAATGCAGTCCTTTAAAAGAACAAAAAATATATAGAAAGGCAAAGAGACATACTTACCCAGCCTAAGGTCATATCTACACATTTCAAAAACTACAGCTTAAAGAACTAGACATAGCACTATAATACATACTTTCAAACGTTTCATACTAATCATGTAGTAATTCATGTAATCCGTAAGTTCCGTCATCGTACAGCATTTCCTATATTTATTTGATTTGTCAACGTAGTCTACATTTTCGAGAAAATCTTGTTTTGGAAATGGAATATCACTGGAACGACTCAGATAACGATAGAATGCACCACAATTATTTCTTTTAAAGTGGAAATCCGTTGTTTTAAATTCTATGCTAATAAATGGCCAATTGACAAGTTCTTCAGTTGTTACGTCACACAAAACTAATACACTGCTCTTCTTAAAGATCAGATCACCTACAATAGGAAATGTAGATAATTGTTAAAGTTGTTTAAAGGTTTTTATAAATCTTGTACTATTCACCTTCAGATTGTTCGATGGACATATTCCACATAAAGCTTGGTTGACAATTTATCTTCAAAGATAATGTACTCAATTCAATTTGCGTACTTTTTTCTACACCTATATTCTTCACTAAATTATGTGATTTTTCTTTTTCATTAACCCAGCTTTGCACGACCTCATCGTAAACAGTTTTATTAAGTCTCTTCATATGTAGAATAATGAATCGTTTAAATTTTTTGAACCAGTTGCCAAAACTTATTCTTCCACTGTAATATTCATCACTTCTCAGCCAACCAGGCCATTTCTTTACATAAAATATAAACATATACGGCAGAATTGCTGATAAGGCCTCATTTTCCGCTTGTATGTTCAATTCACTTTTCAAAATAACTTCTATCACATCTTTTTCCAAATTGACTTGTTTCCGATCAACAATCGCGCTAAAACATTTTCTCAATGCGGTATAGGATTCCTTTTTCTTTTCTCTAGAGGTATCCAAATCCATTGAACTTTTATCTCTGTTCACGCAATACCCAATTTCCTAAATAAATATGAATTAGAATGTACAAAACCTCATTAGTGTTAAAATTAAGAACGCCCAGCAAATTGCTCGTGTTCATATATATATGGAGTTGGAGGTATGTTTTCTCTGATATGGAGGTAGTGTTTTCTAATATATATATAATAATTTTAAAGTTTATCTCTACCTGTCATCTGTATTTTATTAAAATTGAGATGTTGACGTTGACGTTTGTCTGTCTCTGCTTACAAGCCTCAACCATAGAGATAACACAATAGAGTAATAATCAGTGAACCGTATAGGCTCCCACGGTCCGTAGAGAGACATCGGACTGTGATAGGCTCCGACCTTCGTGGTAAGGTCAGAGACAACCATGGTTGTCTCTGGTAAGGTGCCAGAACTTTAATCGTGGGTTCAACTTAAAATGATAAATCCTGGTAGCAGAAAGTATTATATCCATATTCTCTGTGTAATAGCCAATAAGACTGGGTAATAGCTATTAGATGATCGAGGGGGAGTTCTTTCTTTACTCAATAACGACAACTGAATTTTTTAATGATTAAACCCTATTTAGTACTCCTATTGTTATTATATCTCTATGGCCTCAACAACCCCTCAGCGAAATCCATGGAGCATAGAAAATGTTATCTGTCAACATCAGAGACCAAAATTACATTTCATATTGACGTTTGACTGGTTGACGCTAAAGCTCAGCGTCAAATTTTTGTCACGTGGTACCTTTCCAACCAATCACAATGCTCGTATCGGACGAAGCGTACAATTTGCCTTCTTCCATAATTCCATATTCCACACTATTACTATTCATTACACTCTTCACCGATTATGGGACTACTGACTGATCAGATCAGAGACAACAACAACAATATACGAGATAACGATTTTTGTTTTTCTGTTAGTAAGATGGATTTTTCAGAGGTAAATATCGATTCAAGTATTTACAAAATATATACATAATATTCGTAATTGTTTAGTAGGTAGTATCATAGAAAATCTATGAATGCCTTACAAAACGTGAGCTATTTTTTATAGCCTGAAAATGTGTTCTAAACATACTCTATAATGAAAACGAAACTTTCCCAGTATACACTTATATGATTCAACTATTTTATCTTTCAAATCACTGCGCAGAAAATATTCATTTTATTTTTTTTAATCAAAAAGTGCCCTCATCATGTTTTGTTACTATTTAAAAAGTTTGGTAACTTTTTGAACCAAAAACTACCTATATTGGATTTCAGGGAATTTTAACTTTGTAAAAGGTATAAAATTCGGCATGCCTACTTTCGTAAGTAGATATTTTCGCGCGTTTTCGATTTTGATGAATCTTTTCTCATTTGAAAAAGGACAGCTGAAAAATGGTCCTATAGAATATATATTTTATCACAAAATGCCCTCATGAGGAGGTGAATAGATATTTTTTTCTTAAATATATATATACTGGCTATGACAAAATTAAAGAAGAAATGTCTAGTCATCTTGGAATTGAACATTTCCGAAACTTTAATGATTTCTGAGTTTGACCCTCAGAAAAGAAATGGGGATTTTTCTTGAAACTTGTAAATCTAAAATTTTTATGTGGTTCAGTTGCCTTGAATAAGATTTCAATCACCATCACTCAAAAATAATATACCTAGAATACTTAATTGGTTTTCAAATTACTAATACAGAAATAATGGGCGAATGAAAGAAAATTTCAAAATTATGTTCAAATCATAAAGAATTCGAAGTTATGGTGCCAAGAGTCTTCTATCTACCTATTATAACTGATCTTTGTCTTTTGCACAAATCCAAAATCTTTATATAATTGATGTTCTATTTAATGCATCTAACGATGTCGACCCTCTTATTAAAAATAAACTTATTAATTAGATTATCTTTCATTTAGGAAAACAGGGTAGTATACACCTGTGGAGTGTGTGAAACAACCTGTGACCAATATCTTGGACATCCCTGCCTAATGAATTTCAAGGAAGTTTATGTAGATAATAATAGTTATTTCTATCCGATGATGAGTAAGTTACCTTTCTTATTAATCCACTAATATAAGGTAAAATTCATACTGATATGTATTTTTAAATGTTTTAGATGATAGAAAGTCTTATCTTCGTTATGGTATTTTAGAAGATGGAACCGAAGGCATTATCGTTGAACATAGGGAGGTTCCTGACGATAATGACAATTACTCAAGTAAGTAGTTCTCTTTGTCATATGTGTATTGATTGTTTTGAAAAAAATAACCCCCGCCTACTTAAGCTAGTGCAAATATAAATGTTATTTGTAGCTGAAGCTTTTAATGCTGCTGGAAAAATGGGAAATGCTGCTGGAAAAATGCGAAATGCTGCAGGAAAAATACGAAATGTTGCAGGAAAAACGCCCAGTATTGATGTTCCTTCACTTTATAATCAGAAGAAATTGAACGACATGGAGATTGAAACATTACTGATGGAAGTACAACGAAGAACTCCTCTATGGAATTATAAAGTTCCATTAGAGAAGAGAAAACGGCATATAATCGAATCCTTGTGGGATGAAGTTTCAGCTACACTAAATAGTAATAGAGCGATATGGATTTCAATTTTTTGCAACTTATAAAACTCATCATTTCATTTTTGTAGGAAAATTAGATGCTGATGAGTGCAAAACTAGATTTAAAGGCTTACGAGATACGCACCGTAAGATAATAAAAGCCGAGCTGAATGGCTCCGGGAAAGAATCTTCTGAGCCGCAGTGGAAATTCTATCGTTCTTGTGAATTTCTACGCGATTTTTATTTAATAACTTCGTAAGTTATAATGTTCATTGCACCGTAAAACCATTATATTTTTTTGCTACTTTCACTTTATTTTTATATTACAGAGCGGGCAGTAATGTAGCTCAAAGTAGAGATAATTCACAATTAGTAGATGATGACCTCATTGTGGACGATCATGACTATCTAGCAGAAATCAGGTCCCAACCTGGCATCATAAATAGATTTTGCTGGAAAATTATCTAGAATTCATAAAATGCATAAACATCTAGATATCTATGATAAAATACTACCATTGGTACGCGACGTAAAAAAATACTACTTGTAACAACTACAACAATACAAACTTTCCGATAGGAAGAGATGGGAATATGGAAATGGTTTATTATCTAACTATAGGGTGTTTTCTTCTTTCTACCACATACTCCGGAAATCAAATTAAGTTTATTTAAACCAAATTGGGTATTTTGAGGGTAACACGCGGTCCTGAGTTATGATTTTAAAATCCATGTTTGTTTTAAATTCTTATTGCAAACAAACTCTTGTCAAAATTATAAAAAGTATCTGCCATAGGCGCAAAAAGAAATATTTCATATTTCCCATTTCTACGACAATGGATAGAAAATAATTATTAAGTATTAAGATTTTGATGAGTAATTTATGTGAAAAGTACTCTCGATAAGACTGAATTTTTCAACTCGACCTAAAACTTATTATTAAAATTATAATTAAAAAAAAATTTTTTTTAAAATGTAACCGTAGATTTCTTTTATCATAGACGTAGAAGTCTTTGACCCTTTTTATGGCATATTTTATTTTTTCTCAGCTGTTTTTCATTTTAATTATAGCAATTTAATAGAATCTTAATTTTATAAAATCATAAGAGCTAATGAATATTACCAGAATAGTATTATACTTCATACTTCGTTTTTATCAGATTAGATAAGTACATATTTCTCCTAATTTCGATATGGATTTATTTGTCCTATTTATTAATTCAGTACCAAAATCCCATGAGCCCTACAAGTTTGTTATAAAAACACGATTTTAAAAGTATAACCTCCGGACCGTATAACGCACAAATGAACTAACATTGTACTCAGATAAGGTTTTTCAATCAACTAATTTTGATTTCTGGTATATGTAAAGATCGTTTAGATACACCCTGTATATAAAAGATCTCCGTGAGAACTTCATTGAAGAATTCCTCATAATAAAATTACAAGTGCAGATCTTGTAATACATGGTATAGGTGCTACAAAATCTCTCCAACAGATGAGAGATTACTCTTCCAATAAATAAAGATGAGTCGGCATATTGGACTGCTAATTTTGAGAAAACTGTTCTACCAACTGAAGATAAAAATATTTTCCTTGATCAAAGCGCCCTACAGATTGTCAATATATCGAACAATAATATTGCCACTTGCCTCACAAACAGTGTAATATTATTGTTCAATATATATCACAAATGGTTAATATATACATGTTGTACAATGTTGAATATTGTACAATAATATTGATTGTCTGTAGGCCTCTTATAGGCTAAGCTGCTTCTAATGGGACTCATACACAGTTCAATGTGTTTATCAATCAGCTGATGAACACACTTATGTTTGATGAACGCTGGTCCGTTCTCTCGAACCTAACCCATCTTCAGAGACATGTTCAACTATGTATAAGCCCCAATATGCAACGACTTTTGAAAATAATTGTTATTGTTAATTTTCCTCTACTGAAAAAGTTCAATTATTTATATGTGAGGCAGACTGATTAATTTAAATAAATGTTATGGTTTTTACTAAATTCGTTTTTCTTATCCGAATTATTTTGATTATTGTTACTGCAAATTTATATAATTTACAACTATATTTCTAAAATGGCTTTAATTCTTAAGGATTTTAATGAAACATGGTTCAAGTATTCTGTTGAAGCTCTTGACCAAAGAAGAATTAATTATTTTTACAAAAAAAATGGTCAATTGAAGTCAGATATAAGACTTTTGGCACCAACTTCAAAAGTACCAACACCAATAGAATTTATATTATTTTGTATTTTTCAGTCCATCAACTAAATCGGTCCAGTTTTTGGTGAAAAATATTTATTTCACACTTTTGAGTGTAACGTTAGTCATGAAAATCGTTGAGCGTTCACTAATGAAAAAGAAATACTTATCCTATTAACCATGTATTTTCTTTGCTTGTACTTAATATTCAGACATCTCAATCAATCGAGGCGGAAATAGACATATTAGTTTTTTTGAAAAAATGTCCAATTTAAATGTTGCTACATGCCTCCACATAGCGGAAATACATATATTTCAGTCTTTTAGAGGGATGGAGATTTCGGATGTGAGTTTTTCTAAATATTGGAAAAATTTTCAACTCTCTCTTTTTTTGGAAGTCGATAAAAAAGGATTCAATTTGGTATGGACAATAACACTAGAAATTTTGCCACTATTTGAAAAATAATTATTGTACCATTACACAAAATCTCCATTTTTACAAGTATGTTTTTCTCGGCTAATTTTATATATGATTTGTTTTAGAATTTTTTGAAATCCTCTCGTTACATTATCTCAACCCTGTATCTACAAAATTGTCCTTTTGTTCGTATAATTCATACATAACTCCATTGATATACTTATGATAGAGCTGTAGACCATTTTTGAATTGAGAAATGGATTTACACATTTTTTTAATGATGGATTATATAAATTAAAAAAAACAATCATATTTTTACAACAAAAACATTTTTTATTTAAGTACATCGTGTGCATAATAGTTTAACATTTTATATTCAGTATACATAGTAGATAGAATGCTGTGTATTTGGCTGCATATAGAAGGTCAAAAACCATTCAGATTTATTTGTAACAGTTGTGAGAACTTTTTGAAAGAAGAAGTCTGCAATAAGCTTGATTACAGATGAATCGGTTGTGCATTATTATTTACATTGTGTTTATAAATTATGTTTCAATTGATAGATGTCAAAATCTATGAAACTGAAATTATTGCTAATAACATTCTCGAATTTAGAGTCGTATAGACAGTCGGTCAATAGTCACAGTTCCTAATAAAGTGAATTAATAAAGTTGAAATAGAATTTTATCGAAATCCTAAATAACTGATACATTTGAAAGAGCGTCATACTAAGCACATTTGCTGATATTGGATAATTATCTGATGTTAATTTCTATGAGACAAATGCTTTTTTAAAGCATTAAGTCTTTTCAACGTAACAATATATAGGTGTTATGTGTTCAATTGACAAAATACTTAAGTGTACAAAAATTGGTAGGTATCATGATAATATAATGATTGGCAATTTTATGAATGCATTAGATAATAACAAAATATCTTTGAGATAGAAATAAATAAAATAACATGTAGGTACACCGTCATTTTAACAAATATTTTACATAAGTCACGACATATATCATTATAAAATCTTATTACAATCTCTACATATTTACAAAAAAAAGAGAAAACATTGGAAGAGACATAATTAATTTCTGCTTTGGGTTTATTCTAACTTATACTGTTATATCATCACGTTAGATTGCCCCAAGACACAAACCAAAATGATACAATATTCACATAAAAGGTTTCGTTTGTTTTTTGAGCCAAGACTGAGCGGAAACTTCAAAAATTGAAGGAACTTATTAGTGAGTTTAATATGTTTTGTAGAGTTTTATCTAACATCACATTTTGAGAAAGAATGTATTTCTACTTGAGTATGTGATTTTTGATTTGCCCTGAAACATCGCTTAAGTAAAGAACAAGGTCCAAATCCACAATCATATTTATTCACTCCAGTGTAGGAGGATATGCTGCACGAAAAAAAACCCTACGAAGTTATTGAAATTGCTAGGTATTTTGTTAAAAACTATGAATTTGGACTGAACTACAAAGTAGGTATATTTTCATGACTGATTCTGATTTTTTGCCAAATAAAAATCATTTTCTTCTTGATAAACACGTCCGCGAGAGTCAATTACATTTACCAGAATTTAATTCTGTCATATATCTTTGGACATTTTGTAACTAATTCGTCTATCCCAAATTCTTCTTTCTATATAACATATCTACATATTGCCATTGGCAGTGTGTTCTGGTGGCACTGTCAACCACTGTCACAATGTCTGATACTCGTGCAGTATCTCTGGTGGTGTTTGATACATAGATTGACATGCATAGGCTGCAGGTGCTCCCATCGTTTGATAAGGATTAATTTGAGTTTGCATCACTCCACTTGGTGTGTATGGGCCGATCTTGTGACCCTCTGAATCACTTTCCGAACCACTGGAATCCATGTGCGGTTTCTCGGAGCTGGTCTGACTGCTGAAATAAAAAAAATGTTTAGATACTTCTGTGGAGAGTAAAGGTATATAATTTGGTTACTACATTGTAAGCAGCATGTAATTTGTAAAGGGTGACCAAATATGTTTGCAAAGTACTTATAAGTACTGTATCTCGTAAACTACCTACTCATTGTAGAACTTGCGGTAATAGTAGTTTATGTGCGTAAAGGAGCGAATATCTGACAATCATAATTTTGCAACATGAGCCTATGTACCTTTGTGTCGTATTCGCTAAAGGACGAGTGTGGTATACACAACCACACGAGTCCGAGAAAGTTGCTTCACGATTGTCAGTTTTGTCCCTTTGCTCAAGTGTAGGATACATCATTTTTTGCAACACATATCTTGGAAGTTAAATTTAATATATACGGCTCACTTACAAAAATGCATTACTTTCCGCACTAGTGTGTAAAGTAATTCATGAAGCTGGCTGAAGAAAATACTTCACGACTTCACGCACAAGTGTCATAAAATTGCGTGTTATTGACAAGGGTGCGGATATCGAGTACTTTCCCCACGATAATCAGTTCTCGAAAGTTCAACTTTCCTGGGGGGTGTTGCAGGCGAAAAAAAAACTTAATGATCAAAATTGCCAAGACGAAATGTTGGATACTATATTCTGGTTTCCAAGATGGCCGCTAGGGGGACTCATCACTATATTAAATTAGAAACAGTTGTTTTTCTCGAAATTAAAAAACAAGTAGCTATGTTTCTTAAAGCTGAGATAAATTCGAGTCTTTCTTGTGAATCACTAGAAATAAAGAGGTGAGGGAAGTTCAAATATTTTTGTAAATAAACATCTGTAACTTCAAGCGATGACAAACGACTGGACGGATTTTTAGTAAACTAAGTGTCATTGAAAGAGAGCTTTTTTAGGCGAAGAAATCTACCGTACGTACCCTTTTTGATAAAGATGCTATATTTTCTATCTATTACATATATTCAAAAAATACATTGATATATTAGATAAGTGTAATAAGTGATTCGACTTTTAAATATGAAAACTGAAATGGTTGTTCTTTGTGTTACTCAATATTTTAAAATTAGGAACCATAAACTTAAAATATAACCAACTTGAATCGTCACCAAAGTTAGTTCCAAACTTTTAAAATAGCTCTTATCAACGACAGCTATTGATGCTTATTTACAAAAACATTTGAACTCCTCCATCACTTTATATTCGAGTAATAAGTTTTTCAGAAATTCAGGATAGCGATTACACCCTCTAGCGGCCATGTCGGAATCCTGAAAATAAATTCTATCGTTTTTGTACCTACTCAAATGTTTCACTGCAAGTCTCTACAATGAGTAGTTTTCGAGATTCGGTACCTTGAATGCTTATTTCCCCACCATTTACAAAAGAATGCTTAGAACCCCTTCCTAAATGCACAATATGCATCTCAAATCATGAAAATTAAACTTCACACAGTAGCGATTACTACCTACAAAGCCAACACCAATTTGAAAAATATGCATACTTTGGTAGTTTTGAATATCTGTTTATACGAATAGTTTCTGCCGCGTTTCTTTTTGTTTTCTCTTTCGTTGCCTTTCTCCATTTCCCGAGGAAAATCAAAATTGATTTGAAAATTTGTAAAGTTAGACAACTATTTTCACTCCGTTGAAATGATCCTAACAAAACTGAATTTATTATTTAACATAATTTGAATTTGTTACTGCAACTTACTTAAAATAATCTTGTGTGAACTCAAACACAGGTATAATAATTATTGTGTAGACTCACTAAATGGATACAAATTATTTTTATTTTCACAAAAAATTAAGAGACAAAGCGGTTTTATTAAGTATTATAATTGAGTTTCACAAGATCAGATCTATTGGGTAATAAACTAGGATAGTCTATGAAGTAGAATATGTAGGTTATGTAGGGGTCATGAAGGAAAAACGTAGGGCTGTAGGAGCGACTACCAAATAGCAAAAAGGAATTTTAAAAAAATATATTTTTCTTTGTGTGTCAATAGTTAATGAGTAATTAGATTGTTAATTATTTGATACCAGATAGCCAACACGTTTTAAAAAAAGATCGTAACAAATATATTATACACTCAAACGATCATATATCGTTTGTCTCTCAAATATAATAATGAAATCGTTTGTGAAAATGAAGAAGTGAAGGAATTAACACTTTAACAGTAAAGTTAGTTGTCTAAATCTACAAATTTCGAAATCGATTTTGATTTTTTGGAAAAAACAGAATTTCACAAACGATTTCATTATTATATTTGAGACTTACAAACAAAAACAAAAGTGTTACAAATACTTATAAACGACTTACAATCGATTGCTATCAATAGAAATTAAATAATATATTTTTTTAAAATTCTATCTGGTAGTCGCTGGGTGTAGGTAGGTACCAGAACTAGAAAAAAGAAGAAACAGGCTTTCTAGTTATGTCGCCATCTATCGTTTCAAAGCATTAATAGACCAAACTGAAGTCAGAATTCTATTGAAGCGGCGAAATTCTTATTGTTATTATAGGCCTTGTTAGATGGTGTACTGAAAATAACAAAATAAATAAATATAATTGTATTGGTTTTTAAACAAATTTTGCCTTTTGGCACTTATTCAAAAGTACCAGCACCAACACAATTAATATTATTCAGTGTACCTACTATCTAATGAATTCGGGCCTGTTTTTGGTAAAACAATATTCTTTACATATTTTTGTGTACCTGTGTATTTGAACATTCACTCATAGGTATTCAGTGATTTGTGATTTCAAAATATATCTCCAAAAATACCCTTGAAAATTTTCAGTTTTTGAGAGAATTTCCCTTTCCACTCCTTTTGAGGTTTTGAGGTAGGTATTAGATGGATAGTTGTTGAGGGACATAATGGCTTTTCAAAATATCGGTATGAACACTCCTCTTTCATTTGAAAAAGGAATAATCATAATCGGTACATGTTTACTATACAAAACGCACAAATTAAATTGTAAAGAAATAGATCTTCTTTTGGAAAGTCGGTCAAAAATAACTTAACCTAAATATAGTACCTAAATACCTACTCTATGGTCAAAAGAGGAAACATCTAAAAAACGTATAAGTCATTATATGAAAATTGGTGTTTTTCTTAGTTACCTACATTTATTTCAGAAAATCGATGAGACAATATGAATTCATTTACTTACAAAGTAAATAACTTTCCAGTTAATGGTAGATACCTAGGTACTTCATGCCTAAACGAATCTCAGACAGCTTTACTTTATCCAAATAGCTGACGGTCGTCTGCGGGCTCGAGTTTCGGTTGTTTATTTGAAAAGTAGGTTAAATTTGAGAAAACAGAGCTGCAACGCATGGAAAAACATCCAGCTATTCGGTTTCAGAGCGGAGGCGCTAAAATTAGCTAATGAGTCACCTAAATAGATATTCGACACCTTCTGATGTGTTTGTTCATTGGCGTAGATTTTTTTCTACTGTCCTAACAATATTTGATATACCTAAGTACCTGCCCAATAAAACAAAATTGATACAAAGTAGTTAAATGAGTAATAACAATGGATGGATTGAACGAGAATGTTTCTTTTTCTGTGGGTCAATAAATATTGACCCAGTATTCCAACTATTTTGCACGCTCCTGGTACAATTGAAAATATTTTTGGATCATGGAACTTAAAAAATCAGATATATAAAAATCAACCCTGTATACAACGCACGTACAAAAAAAAAGCAGACAGTCGAATTGTATATCTCCTCCGTTTGGGTTCGTCGGTCGGTCAAAAATTAGTGCAGTTGTCAGCTTCTCTTTATTATTAAGTTATTATATTTCATTGATAAAAAAGGAAGAAATATAGAATTAGAACTTACTATGCGATATAACAATATTATGTGATGTTTGGATTATTGAAATTCTATGATAGAATAATTAACCGAGATTTCATAATTTAAACAGGTTTTTTCGATTTCTCCCCTTCGGTTCATGCTGATGATTTCGAGTAACTGTACCACAATAATGAAGTGTCCTTACAATATGTTTATATCTTTATACGTTAGTGACCAAGTTCACAAACTAGTATTATGTAAGTTAGTAATTTAGTATACAATAACAGGTACGGAAGTAGTAGCCGAGAAGAAAGCCATCTCTTCTCTGATAGTAATATGTAGTATGTAGTGTAAATTAGTGTTATTAAATTATATTTGTGTACTTCAATGAGCTTATATATTCTCAAATAAATCGACAAACTACTTCAGTATTATGCAAGTTAGTAATGTAGTATGTTTGTCTGAATGTAGTGTAGTTTAGTTCTTGTGATATATATATATATATATATATATATATATATATATATATATATATATATATATATATATATATATATATATATATATATATATATATATATATATATATATATATATCTATAGAAATAGTTTTTAACTTTGTCAATAAGAACCTTTTTCTTTGAGAATAAAGTATATTTTCTCTCTCTCTTCCAAGCTCGAAGAATGGACGAACATTGGCGACACATTTTAGATATGGAACCCAAATAAAAGGGCCTAAATAAATTATAGAGTAATATTGACGCTTTTGGTAAGAAATAGAACTTCAAACAGGTGAATCACAAGAATTAGATAGAATGTATTTTTGTATAAATATCACTTTTAACCCCCGACGCAGTCAGAGAGATGTTACAAGTTTTAGGTGTTTATCTATGAAAATTTCTGATTTAGTTTTTAGTCTGTCTGCCTGAGGCATCGTTGCTCTCAAACGGATGAACCGATTTTGATTCCGTTTTTTTTGTTTGGACTTGATTCAGAGTTTTCTTAGCTAATTTTTTTTTCGGGGATTTTTTGGTCTAATATGTACCTCTACTCTTCAGTCCATTTTATATGTCAGCCTAGTTATTAAAAGTTACTAACTTATTGTTCCTATAGGATATATACAAAAGTATATACCTACTTAATTGTTATTTTGTAACGACATACTCGCTGCTTATTCAGTTTCTCCATTTATGGTTCAACCTAATATGATTTGTAAATTTCAGTTTACTATCAAGTAGTCAAGAGTTCATCACATGAACACGGTAAATAAAATAAAATGGAGGTAGACAAAAAATTGTACCAGCTCGTTCGTCTATATTAATTTCGGTATCTAAAACGATTCTCTGACTTGACTTAAAATAAGGTTATTCTAATAGAGCTTGTCCATTTGGAAATAGGGACGATTAATTAGATGGAAAAGGCACAGTTCGTTCAGTGGATCGAAAATGTTTTTGTTGGTCGGCGTTTTTTTTTGGATTTCCTGTTATATAGCCGAAAAGAGACCACCGGTCACAATGTACCATCGTTGGGGGTGAGACTCGGTGATTGTGGTGTCGAAGGCTCTGACATATCAAATTTCACCTGCGGGCACGTCCTTCTCCTCCTCTTGCTCCTCCAGTTTGTTGACAGGTAATTCGATATGTCACCCGAGAGAATCGAATAGACGGCTTGCCGCGATCCGTCTTTTTCTTTCACCGATGGAACTTCTTGTGTTCTTTGGCACATAATGAGGCAAACCTTGTACACAACTCGTATAGTCACAGTCGTTTTCTCTTTGTTTCTATCACATCGAGTTGGGCTACCGTTCGTTCGTATGCACGGCTTTGGAGAAATATGAATTATTAATGACATAATGAGAAACGACATGATAATCGCTCTTGGTCGGGCATAAGATGATTGAATTTTGGTTGGTTGATAATTACTATAATCAACTTGTTCAGATAATATGACAAAAACTGGTTCATATTTAGCTAGTAAGGCGGATGTGCAATAAGTATATAGGTATGAATATTGTTATTGTTATTTTAAAGTACTTTTGGGAGTCCCGCACAAACTTTTCCATAATATCTACCTATGTATAGATAGGCTTGTATTTTTTTCAATAAACTGTTAATTGAACTGACCCCGAACTTAAATTTAACTGTTCACTCAAAAACAGACGTAGATAATAAATGACCGACAAACCCCGAACGGTAGAGGTAGGTACACAATTCGACTGTCTGCTTTTTTTGGTTTGTTCGTGCGTTGTTTATAGTAAACGATTTTTGATTCATTTGAAAGAGGAGACTTGGGAAATGGTCCCACATTCGTAAAAATTCAAACCAAAATATCCTTCCCTCCGAAAACCGGGTGGGAGGGGCAATTTTTTTTTCGAAAATCGAAAATTCGAGTTGCCATAATTAAATATAGGACATATGTGTATTTAGGATATATGGAAGGGGCGATTTCTTTCGAAAACTGAAAATCTCTGGGTACCACATGAAAGACAATAATATTTGTAGCAACATTTATAATGAACATTTTTTCCTTATAGTTACGGTTTTCGAATTAAGTGGTGGTAAAATGGTCAAATCTAAAATATTTACGCGTATTTCCGCAGCAATGTTCTGAGATCTCTACATAATACAAGGACAAGCAAAGAATATACGTGAGTAATAGTATATTATTGGTATTAGTGAACGTTCAACGATTTTCGTGGACTAATATTACACTAAAATTGTGAAATAAATATTTTTTACAAAAAATTGGACCGAAGTTATTTGTTGTTGCACTGAAAAATACGAAGTAATATTAATTCTATTGGTGCTGGTACTTGTGAAGTTGGTGCCTAAAGTTATCAATCTAACTGTAACTGCACAACTTCAAAAGTATCAGCACCAATGGAATTAATATTATTTCGTATTTTTCAATGCAGCAACTAATAACGTCGGTCCAATTTTTTGTAGAAATGTTTATGTATCTCCTGTAGATACCCGACAAGGGAGTAGGTAATTTTATTTATTTTAGTCTAGATTGGTGATAATCTATAGCATCTAAGTACATGCCTATTAATTAAAATTAAAGTTATTCTAATACAATAAATATTATGCTTTCTATTTTCTTTGGTTTTTTTTTTAAACTAGTAACTAGTGGTTTTTGGTAGCCATACTTAATGAAGGTAGAGTGGTCTATGTTAATTTGGATAAATTTATATTTGTCAGTGCACTTCAGGAAGAAACAAATACCGAAATACTTTATAACGAGAAAGGGGACAGTACCATGAAATTTATATTATCGATAGATAAGATGGTAGACGGAAGGATAGTTTTCAAAAGTCATTGCCATGTGAGAAGGTGTTCATTTAACATAAAGAGGACCTATTATCACGTGATGAGTAGGTACTTAAGTCGTCACAAATAAGAACCGAGGTACCGAGAAAAACAAAATACACATAAAACAGTAGCATCCTGTATATGAAATGTGTCAGGGACCGGCACGAATAATGACCTAAAGCCGTCGAAAAGTCAATGTATTCTTGGCGGAATTCAGTAAACACATGTGCACCACTTGTCAGCTCTCCGGGGTAGCGGCAGGGCGACCTTAAAAAGAGGCAAGAAAAAGAAATGGACCCGTAGAGTAGAAGAAGAAGTGTTTATTTTACCATCGATTTGCCTAACTGCCTTTTTGGATGTCCTCTTCCCATGGGGGCTATATTTAGTTTGTGACTTAGATACATACGAGACTAGCAGAGAGGAGAGGCTTGGAGCAAATACAGCTTTGCGAGGGAAAAAGGTTCTGACACATACATTCGCATTGTTTCAAGATATAAGCAAATACACCTGAATTTTGAGTGCTTTTATCAATAAAAGTGAATTTTAGGCGCCAACTATGTTCATAATGAATTTTAATATTTATTAGAAATGCATAGATATTTACCTACAACTGGTTCTTTAATAATTAGGTACTCTATATCATATTACGTTTTTCAGCAAAGCTTTTTTGGTATTTCTTATCATTTCTCGTACTTGTTTCTACATAGTTATATATTAGTATTTATAGGTATTTATGTTAAATATGTAATAATGGTGTAAATGATTTAAATTTATTTATAGGTACGTACTTATATTCATTTTTACTACTAGATGAAATTTTCATATTTGAACAAAAATTCCCCCTTTCTCTTTATGGAAGAAGGAGATGTTGAATATTGAAATATTCAATATGGGATCATACCCTTCTTTCCAATTAGAATAGAAACATCAGAATTGGACATGTTTACTACTGCGATTATAGGTTGGTATACTTCCTCTTTTTGAGAAGTCTTGCAAAACCGAGAATTTAATGCTAAAACTTTTTACAACTATTGGAACACTTTTTCATTTCGATCTTTAAGTTTACTTCTTGTTAGACGGTGGACGGTTGCTATTAAGAGTTTTCTTTGTTTTTGTGAAGAAAAAATCACACCTGTTCATGCCTGGAAAAGAATTTGTTAAATTACAAAATACTGGCTATTTTTTTCAACACACCTTGTACATTATTTCACATAAAGCAATATTTGAATCTGAATCTATTGTAATTATAAATACTGAAATCCGGTCGAGTGCCGACGAATCTGACTGATTTACCTAAATATTTTTATGACTGTTATGTGAATTTGTAAAGGCTAAACGATATGAGTAAACGAAGTAAAAATGAGAACGTTTTTGTTGGATAAATAGCAAAACATCAAATAAGTCAAAGTAAATGTACCTATTTAATTCTAATTTAGTCTGGAATGCGTTTTTCTATTTTTTTCTTCATATGTTCCTGTTTTCTTTCAATTGAAAACATTCTGTGTTCAGTCATTTCCATCCCGGGTACAAAACAAAACAGAATCAACCCATGATACAATGAAAAGCGAATAGGTACCTACGTTTTCTTTTTATGATGGAATCAACGAAAATATGTTGATCTTATTTGCGTTACGATCGAGTATCGAGCGTGTAGGTTTACAAAAATTATGATTTTTCATGTCAGTATTTTCCCACTTTCCTTTCTAAATGTCCCGAATATTTCTCTCCTGAAAACTTTGAGGACCATAACAAACACACTAAAAAAGAATTACATTCAAATCAAATCATACCAAAATCCCATGTAAACTAAACTAGTAACAAAGGCAGTAAGCCTTCTTGAGCATATTCACACCAATTACCATACTCCTCTTTGTACAAACAATTTTCAATTTTATCTGACGAAAATGTTATATTTAGTCTTATTTTGATATATTTAGCTAAATTATACCATTTTGACTTTTTTTTATCCCAAAAAAGTGAAGAAATTTGAGATTTTCGACGATTTTCCTTAGAAAATGGTCTGAAAAACAGAGTTTTTCGGCCGTTATCTAGACTTCACCAAAAACAATAGGGCTCTTCCTTGGACCGATACCAACAGCAAAAAACCCTTGGCCGAAATTCGGTTTCGTTCTTGAGTTGTGCGGATTAACTTTCGTGCTTGCTTGCTTGCCTACAAACTCACGTTTTTTTGCGAATATCTCGAACGGGAATGACGTGATTTTTTTTGGGTTTTTTTGCAAATGATAGATAATTTCAGGCACAAAATTGAGTATATTCAACACTTTTTGTTTGGAGTGGTATTTGTGGGTCAACTTTCCAAAAAACTGATTTTTCAAAAAAACAAAATTAATATGTTCACATCGTGAAATGGTGTGAATATGAAAAGCAATCAATTTTTCCTGAATTTTTCAAGTTCCAGGCAACTATTCCTAATTTTCTTTACTCGAAAACTTTATTTGGACTATTACAAACATTTTCAGAATAAAACTTGGTGGTGGAATCTTTTTTTAGAAAACTGAAAATCTGCTAGGATTAAAGGAAAGATTTTTTCAAGCAATATTTAAATTGAAAATATTTGAAAGAATCTAGGCTTTTTGAGTTGCAGCGCTAGGAAAGTGCTAGATATTTACCGCTATATTTTCAAATCTCTGAATATAAGTAACGTTAAACAATTTTCATGATAAATGAAACGCTCAAACATATTTTTATAAAAAATACAACCGCGTTTATTAGGTGGGGCACTGTAACATATGAAATAATGTCAATTCTAGGTATATCTGCTATCTATCTGAAACTGCACCACAAAGCACATAAAATTAACAATATTTTGTATTTTTCGGTGCACCTTAGTAGGTGCATAGTATTAGTATAAGGAAGGATCTTTTTGAGAAAAGTATTTATTATTTAGGTACATATATATATATATATATAATCGTTATTGCTTTGTGTTTATGACCTTACGTTTTGGCTTGGAATGATGAATTCCGAATGTACTGTTACATATTATAATATGTCATCGTAACCATTATTCGAATATGACGAATATCGAGTCAACAGCATGGTGGTGGTCGGTATCCATGGCGTTTCTATTTCTAGTATCAAGTATCATATGACGGGCCACGGTCTTGGACCTGGAAACTGAGAATAGCACCGCACACCGGTCTCTATGCTATTTTAAAAGCAGCCTAACATACGATACCCGTGCCAACTCGATACCCACAACTTGAAAAATTACGAATTGGAACATTCATTATTTTTTTCTATTTATGAAAAAATCAAGCAACAACAACTACTTTACTTATTCGCGTCTCAAGAATAGAGTGTCGTTATGGTTGAAAGTTAAAATGATTACGTTAAACACGAATGAATGGTGGAGAATGTTGGATCATTTTCAATACCTACTCTAACGGCAATCTGTTTTTGAGAGTGAAATTCAAGGTATGATTCTTTTCATCATCATACGGATCGAATCACATTCAAATTATTCATAAGTTCGACAGGTCGATTAAACAATAGAAATCTAATATAGCAATGGGATAATATTTTCGAGAAGGCACTGTGATTTTTATGAAGCAGTAGTTAGTATTGTAGTATAAATTTGTGACCTAATTTACTACGCAATCGAGCACAAGACAGAGTTTTTCATCTCTCTGGCGATTGAAAAATGTTTAAGAAAGCTCGAATGAAATATACACGGAAATATCAAAGTTATCAATCTAACTGCAAAAGTACTATCACCAATAGAAGTAATATTATTTTATACTTTTCAGTGCATCAACTAATAACGTCGGTCCATTTTTTTGTAAAAAATATTTATACCTCTTTATAATATTGGTAGCTATAGATTTCCCTTATTTTATAAAATGATTTTGATGATAGTACCAAGAACTTGATTTAATGACGTGGTTCATTCTTTTACTGTACCATGTAAAGTGTAAGTTGTATTCGCATAGCTACCTATCCCATATTGCATTAAGCCAGTGAAAAACATAAAAGGTTGATCTTCATTTCATCAATTTCTATAAGCTATTCTTACGAAAATTCGCTATTCTTAGGCATAGGAAGTGAACGTGTCTCGTTAAAAAAAGTTCGACGTCAAAAACGACAAAACCTTGTTCTCGCCACGCGTTTAATTTGCACTTGACTGTTTTTATGGATTCGTACCTAACACCGATGAATGAATTGAACGCTGAACCTTTACAAGGGCATTTCTATGTCTATCTGTCTGTCGGCGACTCTTTATTTCTTATCTTAGAATTCACTGAACAAAAGCTGGTGAGCATTCTGATTCAGATGGTTGTTAATTTTGCGGTACAAATTCGATACTTGCAAAAAAACTTTTCTAGTTGCATAACATCACATGACAGAGCTCGTTATGATTAATGCAAAAGGAGAAGGTATACAATTCGGTTGTATGTTTGCCTTTTTTGCATCGTAAACTTAGAAACGTAGAAACGTAGGAACTCAAATCCGAAATCTCCTTCCCTAAAAAAAACCGCCCTCAAAGGGGGTGGAGGGGGCAATTTTTCTCGAAAATCGAAAATCTGAGAAGGCAGACTTTATGATGGGAACATATCCGGAAACGTTTAATTTTTTTTCAAAACAGTTACGGTTTCCGAGTTTCGCAATGGTACAGTCTGAATATGTGATATGTGTATGTATTTATGCTAGGTGGAAGAGCATTTTTTTCGAAAACTGAAAATATGAGACGGCCAAATTAAAGAAAAGATTATATGTAGCAACATTTAAGTTGAGTTACGGTTTTCGAGTTACAGCGGTGAAGTCTGAAATATGTACCTATATTTGCGCCGCGATGTTTTGAGTTTTCTGAATAATAAATTACAAGTACAAGCTATGCCTATATCTTTTTGGGTATTAGTGAACGTTTAACAATTTTTATGACTAATGTTACACTGAAAAATGTGAAATAAATATTTTATTCAAAAAATTGGCCCGACTTCAGTTATGCGAATATACGAAAATCAAGTTTCGCAATATCGCAATATAATAATAAAAATGTAAATCGTCATTATCGCCATAGAATTTGTAAATGTATTATCAAATAATATTACAATAAATAAAAAACATGATATTATATGGATCGTGTTAATGCAAGTAATAGTCTCTATATAATACATAACAAGTATGTAATTATAATTAGTTTGAGTCCTACATTGATTAATAGTCTCTCATGTCCAAAAGTTTTTCTCAACATACCATTGCAAAGTCATTTCTTACTAGTGATTGCATACAGGTCGAAATTCTTTAGTAATTCATTAAATTGAAGTTTTTACATTATTGAGGTTCTTCTATAGTTATCTACTGGATGCAGTTTTTGGAATTTTGTTTATCAATTTGAAATAAGGATTATGAAATAAAAAATGCGATCGCCAAGAATCGAACCCGGTTCTTAAGAAGAGCAGCTGTCCTAATCATTACACCACCAGACAGAGCATTTGATTTGACCACCACATAAATAGATAACATTAAACCGCAACTCGAATTAAATTTATTTTATTCAATTCAATTTGACACCTAAGTATATATCAATTTTAGCCTTTTGCACTCCTTCTTCATAAAAATGTAACTACGCCAAATCACATATTCATCCGTGAACGCAATATGATTAAAAAGTTGACCAAAGTATCTCTTCACGTCTTAATACAAAATTTTCGTTCATTTCATGATCTAGTGTGTATCAGAGTTATTTGATTCCCTTTCGAACTTCGTTCTGAACAGAAGAAACCTTATTCATCGACGACTGTCTTAAAAGGATAATACACTATAACGGAACCAAACTAATTTTCCCATCAACACGGAATTTACCCTCGAGGAATACAAAGAGTGCAGAGGATTCGGAAGCCCCGCATTGTTTTACCAACAGTTCGCGGGGCACGGCTTCATTGACGTGTGGTGTGGGCCCTTGATGGAGCGTGGCGGGGTCGCGAGGGGAGGCAGAAAACGCTCAGTAGAAACGTCGGTTTCGGGTTTCACCAAAACAACGAGGCCTGTTCAAACATCCTCCCTCATCGCAGCTAACCGCTGGAGTTCTCCTGAACTACCGCAGAGAAAGAACGGTGAAAGCTTCAAATTGAACCACAAATGGTAGAGAAAGTGTGTTTGGATGTTCTTTTTGTAAGAACATTATTCTTTTTATTACATAATTTTATACAGCAGTTTCAATCATATCTTATTTTGTTTATAAGGCAATCGTTTTTCCAGTCAAATTCTTGTATTTTTTAATACCAGATAAAATTACGAAATAAAATACCTATAAGTGCATGAATTTTGATGCGATAGTGAACAAAATCTTTCAGTGTTTGAAGCAATAGGCAATCTTTGTCTTTAGAGCTTATTATAGAAGGTTCATTTTTCCAAAATATGGTTGTGACGTTAAATTCCAGGAAAAAATGAATCCAAAAGCATAATATATTACTTTGTTGTCGAATAAATTTATAATATTATATAATTTTGAAGTTGAGTTGTCGTAGTTTGTTGTTGTAGGCACCAACTCTAAAAGTACCAGCCCCGATAGAATTAATATTATTTTGTATTTTTCAATGCACCAACTAATAGAGTCGGTCCAATTTTTTGTAAAAAATAATTATTCAGCCTATTCTAGTGTTCTCTCACATTACAATATAAAAAACACTTTTATCAACAGTCGACACTTGAAAAAAAATTTATTATTACAAGTACACACACCATTGAAGCAATCTGATTCAATTTACTCATTATCTAATAAAATGTTACTTCATGATGGCCCCTTTCTGACTCACGAACCAAACCGAGGAGGTATATGTACAATTCGACTGTTTGCATATTTTTTTATATTTTTTTTATGAATAGTAAACGTGCTCTGATTTTCATGTTTTTTTTTAATTTTATAGAGGCCTATTGAGAATTGGTCCCATTGAAAAAATATCGACAATCAACATGGCAATCTGAGATTTGAGACGACAAAATTAAAGATGGGACTTTAATCGGCAACGTTTAAATTGGACATTTTTCAAAAAAATCATAGATTTCCGAGTGGTAAAGTCTGGAATATATGTGTTCTGCCAAATTGAAGAAGAGATTATATGTACCAAGATTTAAATTGGACATTTTTCGAAAAAAATCACGGTTTCCGAGTTACAGCAGTGGGAAAGTCTAAAATATGTGTATTTCCGCAACGTATTATTTTCTTTGGTGGACTTTGAATAACTTTGATGACTAATGTTAGGTATACTCAAAAGAGTGAAATAAACATTTTTACAAAAAAGTTGACGAAATTATTAGTTGGTGTACTGAAAAATTCCAAATAATTTTAATTCTAAACCTAACTGCAACTGCACAAATTCAAAATTACCAGTACCTACCTTCGAATAGAATTAATATTATTTTGTATTTTTCAGTGCACCAACAAAGTCGGTCCATAGTTTTGAAAGAAAATACCTATTTATTCCAAAAAATTTTCAATTTAAACTTTTCCGAATATGGTCTAATCTTTAATTCTGCCGTCTCAGATTTTCGAGAAAAATTGTCCACTCCACCCCATTCGGGGCGGTTTTTTCGAGGGAACAAGATTTTAGATTTTTGTTTTGGGACCATTTCTCAACTCCCTTCTTTCAGATAAATCAAAAATTATCAAAATCGGACTGTGTTACTATGCAAATCTCGCGAACAGCCATACATAAAAAAGCAAACATACAACCGCATTATATAAGCCCTCCTTTTTTCAAAAAAAAATGCCCCCACGACATAGCGAAGACACACATTATATTTCAGACTTTACCAGTGCTGTAACTATAAAACATAAGATTTTTTTGAAAAATGTCCAATTTAAACGTTGCCAAATATGGTTTCGTCCCTAATTTTCAAAAAAAATTGCAACCTCTACCACTTTTGGGCGAAGTTTTTGAGAGGAAGGACATTTTTTTCGATAGACCCATTCGCAAAAGCTCTCCATCAACTAAAGAAATAATCATGAAAATCGGAGCACGTTTACTAATTATAAAGCACAAACATCCATACAAAAATAAAATAAAACATGCATACAAACAGACAAACTGCAAATTGTATATACCTCATCCGTTTCTTTCGTCGGTCAAAAAATTGATTATTTAGGAGACATTTTGCATGTTATATTCGATAACATGTTTCCCGAACAAATAGTAGGTACTTTCAGTGCTATAAGCGAATACATCTAACACGAAAAACAACATCGAGATAAGTTCCCATGTCGTGGGATCGATATTAATTGACTTAATCAGTAGTGAAAAGCAGGGAGGCGAAGCTGCAGCTATCAAGTTACGTTGGAAGCCGTACACAATTATTATTTGATATCCCGGCGTGATGAGCTGAAAACGAGGGGATGTTTTACTTTCATTTCATTGTTTCTTGTTAATCCAAAAGGTGGGCAGGTATATGCCTGTATATATCCTGAGGGAGCGACGTCTAGTTGGAAGAGGTAAAATATCTATTGGTTTCTTTTCTATTACTTTTTGCTGTTACAAGAATCAGTATAAAATCAGTATCAGTATCTATACCATATAAAAGTTTAGTTCAAAATGTAGGATATTTCCTAAATATTTATGAAAATATAAAGATATCAAATGCAAACCGTCTATTGTTGCAAGAATTCCTAGAAAGGATCTTATTTTTTATGTTTGTTCACACGATTTGCTTGGTTAGCGTTTACCATTTTGATAAACTTTTTTTTATGGGAAATAATAGTATTAAGAGATGGTACCATTTTAAACTGTTAAAATCCAGTTAAATCTTCTCTTAAAAAGATTATACATTCTTTTTTAGGAAAATCAAGCATGTGCAAAATTGTTATAACTATATTTTGAAATCATTGAATTTATGTAGGTAATGTCACAATGAAGTATTAATTCTATTGACACTTTTTGTGAAAAAGTATTTATACCTAAATATAATCGATGGGTTACTGATCTGAAAATGCTGTTGTATTTTCTAATAATGATCATGAAATTGTTAGAATCGTTTCTCTAAGTTATGCGAACAGTATTTACTCATTTTCATAAAATAGTAACTAATTCCTCTGTATAACACATAATTATAGACTGTCTTTTTGACCGACTTCGAAATACGGAGGAGGTATTTTGATGATTTATTTTCATTGGAAAGAGGAGTGTTGTGACTAAAAGATTCCATATCCTATACCTATATAAAAAAAATGAAATCCAACCCCTACCTCCCCTTATAAAATAGCCCGAAACAACCTAGTTAAGGGAGGGGACAATTTTCTTTCGAAAATAGAAACTTTTACACTAGGAAAGTGCAATAATGTAACTGCCATTTTCAAATCACGGAATATAACAATTTTCACGACTAATAAAAAATTTCAAATATGAAATAAACAGTTTAAAAAAAAATAATATTTTTTTGAAAAAATTGCATCGACGTTATTAGTTGGTGCACTGAAAAGTACGAAATAATATTAATTCTATTGGTGCTGTTACTTTTGAAGGTGTGCAGTTGCAGTTGGATTGATAACTTTTGGAACCAACTTCACACACACTTCACCAATAGAATTAATATTATTTCGTACTTTTCAGTGCACCAACTAATAACGCCGGTCCAATTTTTTCTGAAAAAATATTTATTTCACACTTTTGAGTGTAACATTAGTCATGAAAATCGTTGAACGTTCGCTAATACCACTAATATCCTATAACCCACGAATATTATTTGCTTGTCCTTGTTATTACTATTATTATGTAGAGATCTCAGAACATCACTGCGCAAATACGTATAAGTATTTTAGATTTAAACATTTTACCACCGCTCTATCTCGAAAACCGTAACTCTAAGGAAAAAATGTTCAGTATAAATGTTGTTACAAATACTATTGTCTTTCATGTAGTGCCCACAAATTTTCAATTTTTGAAAGAAATCGACCTCTCCACATAGCAAAAATGCACATATTTAACAATTTAACATGTCTCTTACTCGAAAACCGTAACTCTTTTGAACAAATGTTCAATTTAAACGTTTCCGGATATTGTCCTATCTTTAATTATACCAACTCAGATTTTCGATTTTCGAGAAAATTTGCCCCCTCCACCCCGTGGTTTTCGGAAGGAAGAAGATTTCGGATTTGCGTTTTTATGAATTTTGGTCAATTTCTCAAGCCTCCTCACTCAAATGAATCAAAAATCATCAAAATCGGAGTACGTTTACTAAATGAAGCGCGCGAACAAACAAAAAAATCCCGACGGCCTATAGCCATCGGATAGGTTAATTTCTTGAAATTCATTAAAATTAAAATTTTAACATTTTCAATGAAATACCTACATGTCATTACATGCCAATTGCCCATTTTTAACCGCATGTATCATAGCCATGCGGTTGGAGTGTTAGAGGTTGTTGTTTTGGCTGTTGAATATAAAGCAGATAGGGTTCGCGTTTAGCTTCAAGGCTGAATTTTTTATCGCCTATTTCTAGTCAATAAATATACTATATATTTTTTTAATCAGGGTCTATATCTTCAGAAAATTTACAATTACATCAAATTTATATTTAGTTTTCATGATTTACCAATATTTCTTATTTTTTCTTTATTAATTTGATTTTTTTTCTATTTACTCACAAATTAGCAGCACCTATAGAATTAACCTTATTTTCGATTTCTCAGTGCATTCTGCATAACTGAGCCCACCTTTAGTGTGTCCACTACACGAATATGGCCTCTTATTTCACTATTCACAAATGTATTCTAAACGTAACACTAACCTGTCTTTGTGTTCTGCTGCTCTATCTCGTTGCCTCCTATTTTTGAACCAGTTTGAAACTTGTGTTGTTGTCAGTCCTGTTGCTTCCGCCAATTCTCGTTTCTCTCTGGGACTTGGGTATGGGTTGTGCGCGTACCAGTCCCTAAGTACAGTCCTTGATTTCTCTTTGAAACAGTAACTAGTCTCCTCACCATCCCATATCGTTCTTGGTAGAGGAAATTTCCGTCTAACGCGGTATTTTCCTACAGCCCCTAAAGGTCTACCTAGATAGAGTGTAAGGATTTTTTTAATGAAAAAGTTATGGCAATTTTTTAACTTAGCTCTGATAATTAATAAGTTGTCTAGCGGGGGATTTTGATGCTTCTAAAATTTGTAACTATTGGAAAAATCAAAAGAAAAATAGCTCACGCTCAATTAATTTTTGAAATAAACTGAAATTCAGCTATTTTGTCTTTTATTTTAATTCTTTCATCTACTTGTGATCGAAAATTTACTCGAAATACTTTTGTGAGTAGAATCCTGCGTATTTCAGAATTTCTTCTTGAATTTCGACTAAAAGATTAATGAGAAATGATAGGAAAAAACGAAAGCAATTTTTTTCCTTATTAAGTTGTAAAAACTATAAGCTTTTTGAAAGTTTTCATTTTTCCAAATGGAATAACCTACGACCTATATATTCTCTCAGAAAGAAAGATTTTTTTCATCAGATTTAAAAATGTTACACATTTATTATGCATATAAAGGTACATCTTTATAATTTTTGTTCATTTACCATAATTTCAAACATATTTTCTAACATTTTTCACTATTTTGAAAGCATTTCTAATCTTTCATAAACAGCTGAATTAAATGTTGAGACTTTTAAAATGAGTAAAATAAAATCGTTAGGCCCTGGATATTAATTTATAGGGTACCTACAGCTGGATGCAGACGGAGCGGGTTGAAGTAGAGTTTATTTTATGGTTTATGCTACAACACCATATGAAGTATAAAGATAATCAGATTCACCTCGAGGCCTATTTAGTGTACATAATCATTATCATAACATAGGCATCTAGCTGAATCTTATTATCTCCATACTGGTGCTGTACCACAAAACATAAAATAAACTCTGTGTCCTTTACATACTTACTACCTACCTAACCATTTCTCGATTTCTCCGTTTGGAAAGATGCAACTCCGCAACACTAATTCTCGATGTTCTATTGTTTTATAATCTTTTTCATTATAAATATATTCAACAGAAAATACTATATATTCTTTCATTTTCAATTTATCTAGTATGTGTAATAATTGTTGAATTAAATTATTTCAAATTCTTTGAAACACGTAAGTTTGACAAATGAGCTAAGCGATGCATCAGTAATCATTCATGTCTACAAGATACTGACTTTTGATTACTGATTACCAAGCGATTGGTAATCAGACACTGCTATGGACACGACCATTCTTAAAAAAAATAATTAATTAAGTTTTTATCAATAGATCTTCTAAGAACTAAATACGAATATGGATTATTTTACAACAAAATAAACTTCGTATAAATTTCAAAAACCTATTCTTATTATAGACCTTAATTGATATCCAAGCTATTCTCTCAAAAGATGATTGAAACTAGATTTTTTTAATAAACATATTATGCTACAAATATTTGTGAATCTCTGAAAATCGCGATAATGCAACATTAGCCTTGATATATTATGTCAAATTCACTGAAGAATGAGGGCGGTATATACGAGCCGAAAGCGAATAGTAACAACACACCACAGTCCGAGAGTAAATTTGATATGTACCTAGAGCGAATGATGTCCTTTTGTCTGTATTAGTTCTATGTCTGATTGATATCTGAGCTTATGCGTGCATATAGTCACTTATGTACTCTCTACACTAGTGCGGTAAAATAACTCATACATGCTAGTGTAGTAAAATGAAAAGTTTCTCGTCAAAGCTGTGGATATTGAGCACTCACTTCACTACAATCAGTGCTCTCGAGGCAGGTGTTACAAAAAGGTGTGTACTATGCAATAATAACTATCTAGATAATTCTATATTTACCTCTTAGTCTTTCAGCTTCTATATAATGCGCCTTCAACCATAGCGCCTGCAATTTGGCATGGTTGTGTGTGCTAAACGTGTGACTTTCCAGTATTTTATACAGTTCCTTAAAATTGCCCCTATGAAACGCCACAATTGCTTTGGCTTTGAGTACTGACTCATTATTGTGTAGTTTATCACATGCTGGTAATGACCATAAGAATCTTCCAAGCCTTTCAACATTGCCCGCTTGCTGAAGGACCTGAAATGGAATACAAGTTTGAATTAGACATGGGGGTTTATTGGTTAATTTGTGCAACGAATTATTTCAGAAGATTAAGAAAATTAAGGTTATGATAAAAATTGTGTATTCCGACCTGCCAGACCTCGGCAAATATTACGCCGTTTGGAGAAATAACCAAGCGATACTTATAATTTATAAATTCTGATATATTATGTCTTCTGCTATTGGGATATGAAAACTTTGCCAAATGATAAGTTGGAATTGACTAGAATCAACTAATTACCTATCACTCTCGGCTAAAGTATCTTCTGTCACACCCATCTTTTAAAATATTCAACATAGATAAAAATAATATTACGAACTTACATTGGAATTGTCTTTGTAATGCATCAAAATTAGATAAGGACCATAGCCTAGACACATGGCAAGAGGAATAGATTTTAAGCATATATTTAAAATTTCTATATTGCTAGTTGGGTCTAAGCCACGACCTAAATGAGACGGTGCAGACATACATATCTTTATCCTTATCTTTGTCGATTATATACCTATCTCTCAAAAACTGACCAATCAGCGTTATTGCAAGAGACTCGACCATAGCGAGAACTTTGTTACCCGTTTACGACGACTTGCTTGGAGAATCGGCAAATCTTGTTAATGGTTACTACCACCACTCCAGTGGTACATTCGTTAGGCCATGCGCCCATGCCGTGTGTTCTAGCACACAGATACAGACAGCAGATTCGGGACATTACCGCTTATAGACACTAGCAATATGTATAGGAGTATTAAATTATATGATTTCAACAGGGAACTTACTCTAAAGAACTGTATTGGGTCTTGATGAGATAGATATAGGTATAATAAGATATCTGTCGTAGTTTATCCTATTAAGTAAATAAATGTGCTATTCTCATATTCATATTCTAATATTCTTTACAATGAAGAAGTTATTTTTTCCCTTCAAATAAAGCGAGCGAGATTATCTTTAGACAATTAAATAGACAGTGAAATTAACTAATCCATATTTTATAGATTTATACTAAGACATAATATGACTTGACTCTTTGAAATAGTTTTCAGTTAATACCTATTGTTTCAAAATTTTCTCTCTAAAAAAATCAATTATTGAAAACAAATAAACGATGCCATTTTCTTTAGGGTCATAACAATCAAATAAGAATCAAGACGATTGTAGAATAGTGTCCGTTCCCGTTCTTTAGCTTGAGTTCAATGATGAAATGACAGAGGCAACTATTTATAACTAAAAATTATTTTAGCCGAATTAATTGCACCCATATCATAGTAAATTGTTTTGTCACCAAGTAGCGTAGGTACACCTATTTGATTGAAAAAAGTACATTGGTATATTCTCTTTATAAGTTCTAGATTTTTGACTTATAGTTGTAGCTGTACAAAGAAAATATTGAAGTGATTTTATATAGAAATACTATCTATGTACAGTATCTTTACATATAATCCGAAAGGTATCAATGAATTCCGCTCCTTTTCATAAAGGAAGCAAGGAAGCACTTTGGCCTCTTTCATTCGTGATCGCCTATCAACAATGACTGAGAAGTAGAAGCAGCGCCTAGTCTGTAGTCGGATTTAGAAACACTCACTTATTTCAGTAAATATTCTCGTCATCGCTGAACGATACTTAAAATAATTTATGATTTGTTTATTTCTATGCTGTGTGTCAAAATGGTTATAGATTATATCCAAGCCATCTATTTCAGAAAATATTTCTCTGTGTTGTATTTAAACATTTGAAAAGTTAATGCTCAACAAAAAGATATTATTGCAAGATCAGCACTTCTTGAAAAAATATTCTGTCTGCAAAGTATGTATGTAGTATGTAATCATTAAGTTAGTTACACCGAATTTTATGTAGACAGCGAAATAAATAGCATGGGCCATTGATGAGGTTATTATCACGTACTATTTCAGTCTCCATTTCAATTTTCATAATGATCCACTAGGAATTCGAGATCCATTTGTAACAAATATTTATATATTTGATGTTCTGAGAAATTTGATACTTGGGCTTGAGCGTAACATGTTTGAGTAAAGCTGAATTCAAAATTTCAACCAAATACCTATATCAATTATTTTTCATCGAAAAAAAAAAAACCTAAAGGGTTTATTATTTTTAAGTATGTACCTATCTAAAGATTTGGTTCCGAAAGATTATTTATGACCATAACTTCCAAAAAACGGAAGAGGATTACAAGTGAGAGAACTGAAAGATACAAAATAATGTTTTTCTACTTTTGAAGTTGGTGCCAAAAGCCTTTTATTTATCCAAAACTTCAACAAACAAAATTAACAGCACCAAAAGAATTAACATTATCATGCATTTGTCGGTGTACAAATTGATAAAATCGTTCTTTTATTAAAAAAAATATTGATTTTAGTGGATACATTAGATACTTGCCTAATTCCAAATATCTGACCTAAGTATAATCATAGACAAACATAAAGAAGTATAATTTTATCGTCAATTTATTGGGAGTCTGATAATACTAAATGAAAGTATCTGCTTATTTCAAGATGAAGAGCTTAATATAAATTATGATAATATGATTGATCAAAGGAAAAAAATAAGTCTTTTTAGAACACTTAAATCTATTCGCAATACAAGTAACCCTGTTATTTGATCAAGGTGGCCGCAATCTCGTGGGTGATTACCATAAACATTATAGGACAATTCAGTGACTCTACTCATTCAAACAGTGTTTTGCCAAAATATGAATTTTATCCAAGTGATATTTATACATATATATGCTCATTTAACAAGAGCAGCATAGTGTTTTATGTGTACATCATAATTAAAATCTTGAATCAATATAAGTTTTAGGGGTTACATTAACGTTAAGTAGTAAACGTTACCCAAGAAGGTGCATGTTCATTCAAATGAACGTTGACATAGAACAGGATATGAACCTTATATATAGATATACAAATGCACTTCATAACCAAATTTTCGTTGATTGACTTCTTAAACGTCAGAGTTTAAAAATTTCAAAATAATCACAATTGAATTGACATAAAAATTCAACATAAGCTGTAAAAATTATAGTTATTTATGATTTTAAATATAAACTTCACATAGATTTTGTTAAATGAGCATAATATATCTAAATCTCACTTGAATACAATTCATATTTTGGCAAAAAAACTGTTTGAATGAGTCACTGAATTCTCCTATATCGTGTATGCTAATCACCCACGAGATCGCGGCCACCTTGATCAAATAACAGGGGTGTTTGTATTGCCAATACTATGTCATACTGTGAAAATTGTGAAATTTTTCTTCGCATTTCTGTTAGGTAGGTATTATAAACTGCTGATGTAATATAAATGAGCAACCGAATCATTTTGTTTTGATAATTACCTCGTCTGCTTGAATTAGAGAAACGAACCTGTTAGTAAAAAAATAATTCACAGTTCATTTCATCGTTTTTTTTGGCGTGGAATTACCTTGAACAGTACAAAAAGCACTAATGTTATAAAACTGAGCCCGAAGAAATCCCATACGTACGCCGATGTACTCTCTGTTAGCCAATGAAGGCTGATCTAGATGCCGAGGAATATTTCCCTTTATTCTGAAATGAAGACGAATAGGCGCGCCTTGAACCTTCGCACATACGGAAAATCTCAATTTGATACCATATGAAATGGCATGATGGATGTGAAACATTGCATTATTGATATTGAGATATTTACCTTTTTGCCCGACGAACCCCGAACGGGGAAGTACCTATACAATTCGTGTGTTTTTTTTGGTTTGTGCGCGCCTTTTATATAGTAATCGTATACTGATTTTGGTCCCATATTCATTAAAACGAAAATTCAACATTTTCTTCCCTCCAAAACCGCCCCCGAAGGAGGTGTTTCACCGACACAGCGGCTTTATCTTCTTTTCCATATCTGAAGATATGGAGAAGAAAAAAAGCCGCTGTTTCAGTGATACACGTTTTATGTTGACAATTGACAATATAGCGAAAATCTAAACCTGTGTGTTTTATTATATATACTTTGATACATTTATCGTTGGCAGTTGTATTTGGTTAGGCCATTGCACGGCCGACTTTACTCTCCGTGGGTACTGATAATGTAGTATGACAATTTATTTCAACTAAGTACTTGTAGTGACGTAGCGGCCGAAAACTGTGAAATGAACCACCATATACCTACTACAATTTCATCAATAGAGAATATATATCTCGTCACATGATGCATAGAGACGAGAATTCGTCGGAAAGGCTCTAATAAGAGAATCAGTTATAGAATTGAAAACAATAGTGCTGAAAATCTGAGACGGCATAATTAAAGAGTAGACCATATCTGGAAACGTTTAAATTATACATTTTTTAAAAGAAGTTACGTTTTTTGAGTTACAGCAGTGGTAAAGTCTGAAATACCTATGTGTATTTTCGCTAGGATGTTTTGAGATCTCTGAATAATAAGTACAAGCAAAAAATATACATGGATAATAGGATAAGTACTATCTTCTTTGGTACCTATTAGTGAAATTTCAACTATTTTTAAACAGTTTTTATTACTTTCGGTGCTTTCTATAGATGGACTCCGCAGCGATTTCTCAGGCCCCCATACGGTAGAGACTTGAAATTTCTAATTCGTACTTAGATCGGAGACATCTCGCCGCCTGTTAAGCTTAACACTGATCCAAGTGTGATCCCATTATATATTTTCTGATTCAAGCAAGATTAAATTATTTCTTCAGCATAGAACGACAATGTCGGACGTCACTGGAATTACGCACGGGCATGGAGCACCTAACTTTTGTTTACACTTTACACGACCAATTTTGTATTGTGGTAGATAAACCGTAATTTGTTATGGAATAGCTGGCAAACCGATATACATAAGTATAGTTTTTTGTAAAAAATATTCATTTCACTTTTTCGAGTGTAGCATTAACATTAGTCACGAAAATCGTTGAACGTTCACTAATATGAAGATAGTAGGTAGTAATCCTATTATCCACGTATATTCTTTGCTTGTATGTGTTATTATTAAGATCTCAAAATATCGCTGCCGAAATATGTAGAAGTAGGTATTTTAGATGTTATCATCTTACCACCTCTGTATAACTCGAAAATCGTAACTCTAAGGAAAAAATGTTTATTATAAATGTTGCTACAAATAATTAGGCCTTTCATGTAAAACCGAGAGATTTTCAATTTTCGAAAGAAATCGTGCTCTCCACATAGCAAAAATACTCATGTTTGAGAGTTTAACATAACAACAAGCTTTTTACTCGAAAACCGTAACTCTTCTGAAAAAATGTTTCCGGATATTGATCGATCTTTCATTATACCAACTCAGATTTTCGATTTTCGAGAAAATTTGACCTCTCCACCCCCTTGGAGTTTTCGAAGGGAAGGAGATTTCGGATTTGACTTTTTACGAATACGGGACCATTTCTCAAGTCTCGTCTTTAAAATGAATCAAAAATCATCAAAATTGGAGTACGTTTACTATCTACAACGCGGGCACAAACCAAACAAAAAAAAGGACACAGTCGAATTGTATACCTCCTACGTTCGGGGTTTGTCGGTCAAAAAATATCATGATCATGGTTCGCGGCCTGCAATAATATGTAGATACCTACATACACTAGGATAATGCTTGTATTTTGACGGTCAGATTTTGATGTGTCATTATGTTCTTATTCCGTACGAAAGAGTCTAGTAGTAGACTAATATTGGTGTGACTAATTAACTACTTATGATTTTATGAGTTACAAATTTAGTTGTTTTCATTTGTTCTCATTTATCAACTGCACAAATGGAGACATTTTGATCTAATTACATAATTCCTGAAATGCTGATTTAGCTTTGTTCATTTAGATATATCTATTGCTACCAATTATTATTTTTTGCCCTGGTTATCGCTTAGTAGAATTATTGTTTAATTCATTTTATCAGTGAGTGCTTGGTATTTTTATGACTATATCACATAATAATCAATGTCTGGGTATAGTTTGTCATTTGGAGAATGATACGTCAACTATACCTATATTATCAACATATGTATCATGTTAGTAATTTAATGTTTTGATAAACATATTATATGAAATTATCATTTATGTAAATATTTTGGTTTCATTTATAAATACCTAATGCTGTTCAAATTTCAAATGATTTATTGCGGAAGTAAGTAGGTGTTTTGCAAAAAGTAGGTACTTTTCGATATATGTATTATGACAAAACCCAAGAGATGTTACGGGTCTTGATATCACAGTAACCATGGATAGATAATAAATTGGTTTGGTTTGGAACATAATCAGTTGAAAAAAAGATATATGTTGCCTTCTAATCATATATGTATATTATTTTTCAACCGTTTTTTTTTCAGTACCTACGCCATATCTACCTTAAAACTTCATCAAAATTATTGATTGAGACAATATTTTAAAGATAGGTAGATATTGTAAAAGTTATGGAAATGTTTGTTATACCAAAGTCTATCTATCCTTAGATAGAAATCTATAAACACAACTAAAGATAAAGCCATGAAAACTACATAAAATTAGATAATTGATACCAGTTCGGATTGATGAACAGGCTATTGTAGTTTCCCGAAATCACACCTGGAATGAAACTATAGAGCCTTAAAAAATAATTGAAATATTTTTCAGCGATTTTGAGTCTCTCTCTAGAAACAGAAGGTTGTCATCTGAAGTGGTTAGCAGCACTCATGATTATGATTTTTTTATCATTGTTGACATCGACAATTATTTAAAATTATTAGAACATATTCATATTCAAGAATATTCAAATCCCTAATATCTAGCTACAACTTCACTGTTTTCATTGTATTGGTTGGTAGTTTGATCTTACAGTATCTAAAAATTCATTACCAGTTGATGCCCGCGACTTCGTTCACGAAAACATTTTCTGCATCAAGCTTATTTTGCATTCTCAATATTTTTTTTATATATGATCTATATGAATCTAACTTCGGTAGCCAACTGGTTTACTAATCACCTAATTGTAGATATCGCTACTGATCATCATTTATACTCACCTATTCAATTCTGGCAACTGACCGTATTGTCGAAATCCTTATAGTTGCAGGGAAAAAATAATCCTGGAATATCAGATACTAAATATCACTTACACACTACATTCATTAATATCAGTCGGAAAACCAGTTACAATGCATCTTTGTGATATTATTTCTACGATAAGCGTGGCTGGAGTTATATTAATAACCAAGTATTACAGGTAATTAGCTAGTCAATTCTGACATACGATTTGGCAAAAATTGCAATATATCCAGCATTTCCACCTGTGAAGCACATAATACAACTGATTACTCAAATATATTTTGTATTATCGTAATTGGAATTTTTTATATTACAAAATAAGATAATTTGAGACACAGAAGACTTATAGGTATAAGTAATTATTGTTAACCAATGTTTATATTATCGAAAATTATAATAAGTCAAACTATATACCTAAAGTCTTCCACTAATTCCAAGGTGGTTGTTTCAAATTACCCCTTACTTTTGGGCTACCATTATGAACGTTGACATTTTGACTGGCATTATCTCTTAATCTTTATTGGTTAATGTCCATTTCCACCCTAGGTGGTGGTAATTGTTTCTGATATGGGGAATGTATCCCTAGCGGTTTCTCGTCGCACACAGGAGCCCATCTATTATATTATATTTGGGGACCCAACGGATGAGAGCCCGTACACTTATATGATCTGTACCGTCGAATTGAGTTACAATAAAACATCCCCAAGGGGTAAATACAGGGGCGCGGCTATTATCAATTGGCAAGATTTCAAATGAGATCAAAATCTTTGTAATCTGATTTATATGAACGTTATCCATTTTGGATATTCTGGTACCATTTGAATAGGACTGAAGGGTTGAATACTATGATTAGATGGTATTTTAGAAGATTAATTATAACTTAAAACACATCAAACTGTGAATGACATAGAATCCGATGTTTGAAATAGATGGACAGGTTTTGTATTAACAATGTTGCATAAATCGGGATCATTCAGAGATGTCCTTGTAAAATTTAGAAGAATACTTCTTTGAATTGTAACATCATAATTTTTCCATCACTATTTAGAATATTTAACTCTTTACATAAATCGACAAAAGTAAACCCTGTGTGTGATCTGTTGAATAATAAAAGAGAAACTGGATTTTACTATTAAAAAATGTGTTGGGGTCTACAGGCAAGTCTGGCAACACCGGATTGTTTTCGATATTTTGTTCTTAGTTATGTCGTACTTAAGAGTTATTTTTGTGATCTTCTTGGGAGTTAGAGTGTAAAATAATAGTGCCCGAGAAATATTAACGTCTGCCAAATTTTATCATAGTTATACTAATTAGGCCGTATTGCCATCGTATTATCCGTAGATCCAGATCCATGAGATCCGCATAAACGAGGGTTTTCTGTGTAGACAAGATCACGAATTCTAATTTAATATCAGATCTCAACATTCAGTTTTATCCGTTAAGAAATAATGGTTTGAAGAAGTATTGAAGGCCTTTTGATAGGTACTCATGAAAGTTTATATAATATTCAACAATTCAACTTATCAGGCAAGAAACGATAAGTAATTCCACAGGACGATAAGGTGTAAATCTTTCGAGAAATGAAACAAAGGAGAAAAAAGGAACACGTCACTGAGAATGTCAAATGGGCAGTGGGTATACACCCACGTGTTAAGTTAGGTACTGCACCAAACAGTACTAATGGTAACATGAGACGGTACTAGCTAGGAATGATGAATGGACTCCTAACGTTTGCACATGTTCTCGTGGGTGGGTGTGCTATTAAGAATTTAGTGTCTATTTGCTGACTACGCTTCCATGGAAGGACATTTGGCATATTCGCATGATTTCCAAGAATAGACTAAATAAAGAAAATGCTGCTACAATGTTTCTGAAACTTTTAAATATGTTGATATTTCGAATTTCTGGTCAACTGAATGAAGGCGTAGTAATGAATAGTGGTACAAAAAATTATTTGATAGTATTAATTGAAGCAGAGTCACCTTAATATATAGCTCGAAATTGGGACATTGTTAAATAGGGCAAATAGACCCACAACAAAATTATGAAAAGTAAGAAATATATTTTAAATAATTTCAAATTTCTTTTCTGTACACCAATAAATAAAAAGAAATTTATATAGGTATGAAAGTTTGATCGATTTGTGTCGATTTTTCCAATAGTTTTTGCAACATTTGCATTATAAATAATTCGCTGTAGTTTTCATTATAAAATCCAAAAACTTATATAGATTCTATATTATTGTCATATTCTTTAGATCAGAATGAATCACACTTCAATGATATGTGTTTTTCAAATAATGATTTTTTGAATTTTTGTCCTTACCTACATTTAAAAAAAGTCAGGAATTAATCGGCTTTCGAGGTGATTAAGAAAATTATGCTAAAGGTATTTGCAATTTTTTTGTCCTTTTAGGAACGTTGTATTTTAATGGCATTTTTAATTTTACCTACATCCAAATTATCAGAATTTTACGAAACGAAAACCGTTATCGAAAGTCATTAAGAATACCTTTTATGTAGATAGTAATCAAAATGCTTAAGAGGTGTAGAAATTGGAAGTAGGAAATTATTTAAAAAGACTACTACGCCTATGGATACGTTTTTTCGATAATTTAGATATGGTTTTATTTGCCCCATTCAACATTATCACCATATCGAATTCTATGAGCCATTGGAAATTTAAAGCAAAAATTTTAAAATTATAACTTCAGTACCGTATAGCGCCCAAAATACCCCAATTTTCATTTAGGTAAGTTTCTTATTTCAGATACATGTGGTAGTATGGTGAAAATAAATTTTAAAGACACCCTGTATACCTGATTTCTTTTATTCTTTGCTCCTAACGTAGGTATGCTTCATCAATCCAAATATTCTCGACAATATAGCACGCGATGCACCCACGTTTACAATTCTCGTAACAATTAAATTAGTAGATATTTTCTTGTATCTTTACCCGCAATATCTTATAAAGACGTTTCTATTATTTGTAAAATATTACTTATATTTCTTCAGCTCTTTGGCCAGTGAAAGAACTACTTTGGGTTTCGCTTTTATCACTTGAAGAAGTGGACATTTTTAAATTTCCCATTTCCAAGATTTCTCCAACAAGAACATAACCGGATTCAGATAGAACTGATATTCAACATTAAGTAAAGCAAGTTGGGAGTGGTACCAAAGAAACAAAAATAATATTTTAAGCTGAGGAGGCATTGATCATCTCAGACAACGAGTTTAACTTGCAATGGCTCATGTATATTTTCGGAACGACGGCAAAAACTATGCAACGTACAAATATTTATTGAGAAACCAAAATCCTTACAGCTTCTAGAACAGTAAGAGTACTTAGTTATATACCTAAGAAAAAAATCAATGGTAGGATATGCCTTGCTTGACACATGACGAAACAAATAAATAATAAGAGAGATAGGTACCTATGTGAAATTCAAGAAAAAGAAGAGGAAGCACCAGAAATAGTAGAAGAAATTGAAGAAGCCAAGTAAATAGAACGCCAACGTATTTTCAGACAAAATTGACAAAAAGAAACGATAAAACACACCTTGATCTATTGGAATGGAATTTTCTTCATCACCTCAACTGTTTTAGTAAACCATTGAAGGAAAGACTGGAATCAATCAGTCCTAAGTAGTGCTAAAGTGTAAAGAAGAACACATAATACCTATATTAAGTACCTCTAAACAGGGTCGAAAATTTTTCTAGTTTTCAAACAGTGAGGTCTAAAGTGCAATTTTATTACCTCACAAACGCAGGCGACTTGCTCTTGCGTAAATCCAAAGCTGGGCAGGGGGCTGTGTCTGGCTGGTGGCGGCGACGGTATCTGATCCTGCGTATAGCCAAAGCTGGCGAGGCTGCCGTGCCTGGAGGCGGCACTCGGTGGCGGGCTGTAGGGGGGCGTGCCTGTGGCCAGAGCCGAGATGGTGGCGGCGGTGTGGTGGTGCTGTGGCGGCGGCTGCAAGGGGTGGGAACAGCCCGCCGAGTAGTGGCGTTCCGTCGACAGCATCGCCGCTACCGGGGGTGGTGGGTGCGGGTGTCAGCGATTGTTGTTCGGGTGGCTGCTTGGAAATAGACGAAACTTTAAATTGGTAATAAAGAATGCTAAAATCCAGATTTTGTTTACTGGCACAAAGTCTGAATGAAGAAAATTGAACCAAAATTTAACAAAGTATGTATAAACATAGCTACGAAGACGTTTTCTATCATTTTCTGAAATATGAAAATAATTATCAAAACAATATGGTTATGATGGAGATAAATCGATAAAAAACTAATATTATGTAGGTAAGACAATCGATGGAAAATCAGCAGGTAGAAGGTACTAAAAATTATGTCCCCTGATCGCGAGATTTTTTTCAATCAAACGAGTTAGAATTCCTGAAGAAATTTGATAACAGAATCCCGGCAAGATGGCTGTGGTCAGAGACATATAGAAAAGGTGTGATTGCATAGTAGCATTGTGAATTAATGACATTAATAATAATAATAATAATAATAATAATAATAATCTTTATTTTCCTTGACACAATAATTACATTGTATATTGCTCAGTATAGAAACCGTTTCTCACCAAAAATAAATTATGGCGCGTTTTAACACTTTAAGTGTTAAACTATATTTAAAGGGCCTCGCTACCTACGTGTAGATTTTTTGAATTTTACTATTTAAATTCCTCGAGGTGAAGTATGAAGGTTGATCTATATGATATAATACCCAACAACCCTTATTGAGTGTATTACAGGTAGTGTTAATGAACAGTAAAGGGTACAGCGATAGTCAGCTGAAAAGTGTAATTCCATTATAACTCTTTTGGTTCTAGAAAGAGACTTTTCTTAAAACAACAAATATGCCTGGAATTCATTGTAGAATCGCGGATCATATTTTTTATTTTCAATAATCAAATAATAACAAAGTCTTCAACTTAAATTTTAGTAATTCTTATTTATTCTGTATGATCCGCGATTCTTCATACCTTTCCCAGTAAGGATACAAAATTTTACCCGCATAGGACAATTAGTTTGAAAGAAATAATGGAACTACGATATCACTGGGTAGCGACCCCCTTAAGATGTTCAGGCAGATGATTAAAAATACGTGGTTCTATATAGTTGCATGCATTTTGGGTTATTTTGTATTTCGCAAATTGCGTGTAAATTAAGCCTTTCTGACGTGTATTCTTGTAATTAATGTCTTTATTAAGATTGAAATAGGTCATATTGCTATAAATATAAATTTGAAATATGTGGGGGAGTCGAAATATTGCTAGATTTAAAAACTAATTTACAGGTTCTTCTGGAAGTGATGGTAGAAATGCACTTTTGTGCAGTAAATACATCTTTTGACATGGTAGAGATGCCCCACAAGCAGACTCCATATCGAAGACGCGATTCAATTTGTGCATGATAGATTTTCACAAGCTGGCCAAAATCTAGTAGTTTTGAACATGTAATAGGGACAGTGTAACTTTGAAACTATATTCTCAATGTCATCCAGTTAACGTTTTCTTGTATTATTGAAATCTAGTCGTAATTCAACTGATGGCGGTTTATAATTTTGGAAACGAATTACTTACTTGGGTTTTCTGAGTGTTAAAATAAATGTCATGGTTACTAAAAAACCTACAAGCGGCTTCTAATATTTTTTTCTGTTCTTGTTTTAATAATACTGTATTTGTCTATGACTTCAAGATAGATACAACGTCCGCGTACGCAACGAAATCTGAATGGAATATGCGGGAGTATGCTAGCTTCAAATCTGTTGATGTATAACAGAAAGAGCATTGGTCCCAATATGGATCCCAGGAGTACTCCCATATATACAGATCCTATTTCTGATGTCACAAATGATACTGAATTATTATTATTCAGATTTCATAGCAATTGACTTCGATTTTTAAGAAGAGATTTCAACCAGTTATGAGGCTTTCCTCTGAAACTGTAAAATTCTAAGATATTTAGTAATTTTTGATGATTAACGCAATCAAACGCCTTACTTAAGTGATATAAAATTGCAGCAGGGCATTCGCCGTCATTAATAAAATTGACAAGTGTATTACACAAATTCAATAAGGCTACAAGTATGTAAAAATGCGAATAGGTATCTAACAATTGTGATAAAGCAAAATGAGTCAAGGTATAACTATATCAAATTCACTGAATCACTACCCCTAAGAGGTGACAGCACACGAGTACGAAAATGAGTTTGACGTATACCTAGAAGCAAATGTTGTAACACGTTTGTCAGTTTCACGTGTATGATACATTATTTCATACAACACCAGCTTTGGAAGTTCAATTTGAGAGAAAGATAAAACTGATCATATTATCTACGTATTCCAAGAAAATAATATGAAACTTGCCATTTCATGATTAGCAGTTATTTTCAATAAAAAATGGACCGACTTATTCTGGGACTTATACCTTGGTGCACTGAAAAATACAAAATAATATTGGTATTGGTAACTTTGAAGTTGTGCAATTGTAGTGAAATAGAAGACTCTTGGCACCAACTTCACAAGTAACAGCACCAATACAATTAATATTATTTTGTATTTGTCAGTGCCCAAGCTAATTAATTAATAAGTCGGTCCATTTTTTGTAAAAAATATTTATTTCACACTTTTCAGTGTAACGTACCTAATTGACAAAAATCGTGGAACGTTCACTTTAATTTGGCTACCTCAGATTTTCAATTTTCGAAAGAAAATGCCCCCTCTACAACTTCGGGTCTGATTTTTGAAGGAAGGAGATTTTGGATTGGAGTTTGTACATATATGGGACCATTTTCCAAAGTCTTCCCTTTCAAATGTATCAAAAATCATCAAAATTGGAGTAGGTTTACGCTGTATATAACAGCGCGCGCATAAACCGAAAATTAGAATAACAGAATAAGCATACGCTCGAATAGTATACCTCCTCCGTTTGGGTTTTCCATTCAAAAATGATTAAAATCCATTCGTATGATACGTTAGTTTTTAAATTTTGTGAAAGCATTTGAATGAGAAAAAGTTCCGACTATATCTATATATCTGACACTTTATTTAGTGCGTGCGTACAGTCATTATCTTTTCGAAGTAGTGCACAAAGAAATTTATATTACTGGAAAATAAATTAATTTATGCATCGGTTTAATAAAGTTGGAAGTAATCAATGCTGCGGATATCAAGTACTCCCTCTGCGACAATCAGTGCTTCAAAGTTGAACTTTCAAAACAGGTTTTACAAGAACAATATTATCATACAATTAAAATATAACTGATAGCTGAGTCAGATACCGACAGTGACAATTTCACTGTGACAGATGCAGATATAGATCTGCAGGATTGCATTGTCAAGCAAAAATTTTTTTTTTCATATAATACCATAGATATATATCTAAACATATAATAAAATTGTAACAGGCAGATGTCTATACATTATAGATTTTTAAGAAAAACTAATACAGGGGTTCTTTATTAGAGCAACAGAAGCCAAAACAATATTTTTTAGAATTTTTGTCTGTCTGTATGTTTGTATGCGCATCACGAAAAAAACTACTGCATAGAATTGAATGCAGTTTCCACCTATACATTCTAGAGGTCTAACTTGAAATATAGGCTCCATTTTAGGGCGTATGTCTGTCTTTCTGTATGTTTGTACTCGCATCACGCAAAAACTGCTATATGGAATTGAATGCAGTTTTCAACTATGTATTGCTAGAGGTCCAACTTAAAATATAGGTTCCATTTTACTGGATCGTCTGTATATTTGTTCACGCATTACGTCAAAATCCACTAGATACACGGAAATTAATGCAGTTTACAACGCGCACGATGTCGCGGGCAAAAGCTAGTTATAAATAAGACTTGTAGAGCTTTTGGTCAAAATATAGACAGTTGAAAACTGTCATTTCGAATATCGCTATGTATTTAGTAGTTCAATTATACATTTAACTTGACAAACATTCTCCTGTTCATATTTCCGCTGTCCATTCAGAACTAGATGCTTGAAATTTTGGCTTCGGCATATGTAACAACATTGTCAATTTTACAATTATTATCAAAAAGGAGTAATAAAAGTATACGTAGGTACAATGTACATACCCAATCTATTAAAAACCAAGGTGTGAACATGGTCGGTGATTATTTTATCAAGCACTGAACCTCTGCGGTGTCCACCAAATGGTTGAGATAACAGATAACTAGCACATTTGAGACGCGATAATCAAGAACACCGCCTTTATCATGTCAGTGCCATTTCTATGTATAACGACTATAATAACGAAGTTTTGAAGCTCAAATCGGTAGTTAAAAAAAATTTAATCTGTCAAGCGTGTTGTTATTATGGTAATGCTGGCGAGTACGTTTAATGGCTGAATTAATTTGTGCCATTATGAAAATGTATTTTGATAACAGAATAATTTATGATCGTTCAGGTATTTTATTTATCACGGCTGCCATGTCATTTTCGATTGTAATTGACTTATCATTGAGTTATTGCGAAACATGCAATTACGCTATATAATATCATCTTGTATAGTAATAAAATGTTTGCTGAAAAATAGTCTGTCATCGACTTTGAATTAATTATTGATAAAATTCTTTAATGTAGGTATTTAGATGTGTGCATGCGTGCTTCACTACTGACAAATATATTCATAGATTCATGGTGCAGTTTTACTTTGTGAAGGTACATGGCCTTATACGATTTAATGGATTTGTTGATTAAATTGATCTCGTTGCAATTAGGAAATTATAATGGGTAAGGAAAGTTATCAAATAAATGAATAATATGTGAAGTACCAAGTTTCAATCGGGTAAACAGAGTCATTGTTTTAAAAATGCAATATCTATGTAATTGGTAGATATGAATACATTAAAAATGTACCTAACAAATTAACACATTAAAAATCCATTTACAAATTCTAATCGAAATCTGTACCTACCTATAGATTTTTTCGCTAAGTAGCAGTTCTTCTTGAGGTAATATATGAACTACAATATATTACATATCTCCTTTTCTAAGATGGAAAACTTTGCACGATTGATATCAATAGGACAATAATTTGAAAACTTCTATATACCTGGTAATATCATATGGTATCCAATATATCATATGCAACTTGTAGATGGCATTACAAAACATGCCTCGCAGCACGCTATTTTGGACACGGGCTATAGTTAGATATAGTACACATAATAAGAATATGATCAAGAAATGTCAGACTCTTCAGTTTTATTAGGTATACCAAAAGATGTTCAACAATAGCCCTTGAATGATTAAAGTAATAGTCGCCCCAAAAAACTAACAGTTGTAACAAATTGTGTAAATTTCTAATGAGTTTTGTGAATGAGTATTAGGTACACTGTTTCGCAGGCATTCTAGAGGACAGGCAAATTCATTTCTTTCAAGTTATTTTCTACCCTCTGGTTATAAGGCTTACTGTTGTGTTAAGGTTTTCATAGATAAATAGACATCTTTTTATTAGTTCCACCCAAATACCACGTAGTGCAAAGAACATATCAAAAAGTTAAAAATTTAATATTATTGCATCAAGCTGTTAAGTAATAGGTAGGTATAGTTACTCAAATTAAAATTACATGAAAATACCATAACAAAAATAAAAATTGGAGTACAGTTGTTAGGTACATAGAGAAAACAAACAATAGTTGCACTGTAGAATGCTTTCGTCCACATAAAACTCTTCAATTTTGCTTTTATTATTATTCCTCTTTTGATCTTTCAGTTCCTTGTATTTAATTCCACATTTTATAGACATCATCAAGCCTTTCAAGTTTTTCGTTTTTTTCTTATGCTCTATCGATGACTCTCAATTTCTGAATTTTGTTTCATGAACATAACACATACGAAGATACAACATGCTGCATCTGATTATGATGCAGCCTTGAATGTCAGTGACCAACAAAATATTTCCTACAACTTCTCTCTGCTTTAGATTTAATTTTTTTGTTGGGTATTTTATTTACAATGTAATTTCTGTAAAATTTGAAAGTTTTCTTAAAAAAAATCATGCCATAATTTATTCTAGAGAACTTAAGAATGGTATGCAACTGAAGTAATCTTCGGACTGAGACTCCCATACAAAACTCCCATTGCGTAAAAATATTTCGCTAGGTTTTGAGACAGTAGGTTTATATGGTCTTTCGAATCCAGTTTTTTGTCCAAAATATCTCCCAGGAATTTTGTCGAGTCCTCAGTTCTTACCGTATTATTTTTATTATGTATTTTTGTCTCCATCCATATGCCAAGATCTACTTCCAAAGCTGTGGTTTATCAATGTTTAATTTACCTAAGGTCTAAATTTGACAGTATTTGGACGTATACCTAATCGTTTTTGTGGTCGATATATACTCGTCGTCTTACGTATGTAAAGCTAGGATCAACACAATAGCAAAATGGATTCATACAAACATAATAATTAATTTGCTATTTAATTGCTAATTATTTGCTGCGTTACCAATTCGATTGCTCTTGCCATTTTGCTAAAATCTCGGTTCATGCCACCTTCAAATTAAGCATACTATGCATTATTTTTTTATTGCTAATTATTGGCATATTATTGTTGATGTAATTATTTAAACAGTTTTAAAAAAATCGCTTCTTGTTTCTTAGTTGAAGTGCATTGAGAAGACATATTTAAAGCTAAGTTATGATTTATTAGTATTCCGTGGTTAGGTATTTTGAATATTTACTCCACATCATAATGGTTATTGCTTTTTAGATTTATAAAATACCATCAAATGCTCGCAACTTCTCACGCGGTAATCAGTGGAATCCCCAACAAATTACGTCACAAAAACTCTCAATTAGTTTATTTACGCACAAGTTAGTATACAAACAAATTCCTCCAATTTAAAATTAAGACTAGGTATAATCTCTACAAAAAAAATGGAATAATACTTGATATCCGCTGTTACTCGGGATTTTCATGATATTTTTTTAAAATTTAGTCTATAGGCAAAGATTGGCATTTAATCTTTAATATGGGTTTAAGCCATAGACATATAAATATGTCTATGGTTTAAGCCTATGAACCATGTCACATATTATTTATTGGATATGTTGAATGACCTACCAACTGAATGCCAAAACTGATATCTAGCATTCCATACAAAAAAGTTATTATTCTTTCGAACTGGGTTTAAATATTTATAGTCAATAAAATTAGAAGAATTATCTTCCAGTGCCCAATGCATAATGTCTAAATTGTCACATCATTGAAGCTGTTATCGTGTGAAGGAAATGTCTCCATCAATGCCACTATTTACACAAATATGTGAAAAACTAATAGGTATACTTTTTGACATTGGAGAACCGAAAAGAGTTAGGTGTATGATGACAAATCGGGAACTAGAGGTGTCACTTTCTGATACTTTCAAGGTAGATCAAATTTAATAAACATGAAATTCGATGCTGGACATTTAACAATAAAGTTTGAAAATTTTAGATTATAATTAACATGAAAGGAGACTATAGTCACACATAGTAAGATCAAATTTTACAATACTTGGTAAGATGATAATACCTCTATTGTAATGTGGATATTTTAATCAATTGCGATGAACATGTTATTTAAGAATTAGGTACTACTGCAAGATTTTATATGCGGTGGTTTTACACGGAGCATGCCAAGATGTTTTGACTTTATATAGAACGACAGAAATATTGTCCATTCTCTGAATAAAAATGTCTTACTTTACATTTTTTTCAGTTAGGTATTTATGAATACTACAAACAGATCTGATTAATTTAATAAGGAGCTTTAGGTAGCAGGTACATAACAAAGTGTAGGGCAAGGGCATTTATATCTATATACACTATTCTGGCTGTAGTATATTTTTCGTTAGGTAATATAGGAGGCTAAAGGTCCATCCCAGCTAACATTTTTCTACTTCTATCTTACTAATTGAAGTATGAAGGGCTTGATAATAAATTATTATCTTAATGACACTCCATCCATCGTGTTCTGGCATTTGATTTATCATCATTTTTTGCTAAAAAGTTCTCAGGTCACACATGTTTAACATAAAGAGGAACTTTTAAAAGGGATTCACGATGGCATACCACCCTCTCGAGGATGTTTTGAAACACATAAATGTAGTTTATTAGTGTGTGGGTGCAAGATGTAATAAAGTACCTAAGTTTACCGCCGCCAACAGCTTTTCGGCAATGATTGATTGTGCTTAAAGAGTCGTTCACCTGTTTTGAAATCCAATACTGTGGAATTTGTCGATAATATGTTACGCCGAAAGAGGGATTGATTTATGAGTTTTCAAGTCAAATAAGTTTATTCGGTAATATTTAAGTATAAGCAATATTTGAGCGTTGAATTTAAAGCCGGTTTCTTATAATCACGATCTTTGGCCTTTTTGGTGATATTAAGTCGACTTTTTATTGATAATTCTAACATACCTATTAACAATATGAATATTCGATATGTAATAATTTAAAGTTTGTTGTTATTTTTGATCATTAACAAGCCATAATGTAAGGAGATCAAGCCCATCGTGGAATGTAATTTTTTTGGAATATTTTACAATTTTCTAATAATCATTCATGCTCTAAATTCTGGATAGACGTCCGTTGAAAACGCCAAATAGTGAATTCTTCCCGAAAAAAATTAGCTCTGGACGCAATACAATCTTCAAAGGCAAGTTGTACAATTGAATGCCATATATCCCTCCAATTATAGACATCCTTACTAAATCTGCCTGCTAACCAATCTTGCACTAAAAATGTGCGCTGCTTATAATCTTCTTCTCAGAGAACAAAATTATATTAATTTACTCTCTGGTACCACGAGTACCTATGTGCTTATTTAAAGCCAAATTCTTCATGAAGTTACGTTTATTAAAAAGATTATTATGTACCTATTATATATATATATATATATATATATATATATATATATATATATATATATATATATATATATATATATATATATATCTATTTATGATTCTGGCAGTTCACTATAAGAATAAAAGTCCACAAAATTTAATTATTTTCAGAGGAACCGCTAGAATACCAATAAGTAATTAATTATTTTTTAGTTGTAGGAATTTACGAACGCATGAACACTGTCGGTGAGTGTCTTTTGAGAATTTAGTAAAACTGTTGCTAGAATGGAAGCACCATAACCAGACTTGAAAGAGAAGTCTGCAACATACACCTATATCTAGGTATCTACTTTTAATTGGAGGGAAGAAATTAATGAAAAAATGCTAGAAGTGAAGGAATTGAAAGAGGGTATAGGGTATCGACATATTGAAGACAATGGAATGAAAGTAGTTGTATAACGTTTTGTCAGTATAAAAAGCTACTTAGTAATTATAAATAGGTAATTACTGTTTTTGATTTATTATTTGCAGCCATTCTATATTTGTCATAAGATATATTTTTTATTTACCAGTGATAGGTAATGCTCTGTAACTGTAATAGTTGCACAGCTTACCTAACAATAGCTGTGATAGTTGTGTATACTGTACTATGATATTATGCATTTACAGAAATCATTGATTTCTTCGACAATATAATAATGTAAAAAAGTATTACTATACCTACCTAGGTATAATTATTAAATACCTATAATTTTCTCAAGTTTTGTTTAGATATCAATTTCAAATAACAATAATAATTATAAATAAACGCAACTGTAAGAATCGAAATCGGGTCAGCTGTAATCTTTCTATAAGAAGGCAACTACGCTAAGTACTACATCATCACAGCATTTGACTTGAAAATCTGATATAGGTAGGTACTTATCCATAACTATAAACGATTATTAATTTTATCTTTTTACACTCGTTTAAACTTAACTATGGCAAATCCTATATACCTCCGTAAACGCAATATGCCTAAAAAGAGGTCCAAAGTATTAAATACTCTCCTTAGGTATATTGATATAAGTATACAGATGTGGTTCATACATAAAAATATGTTGCTTTAAAAAAAACAATGAATAAGTACCAGGTTAACTTGTTTCCTATTTTTAAAGTAAATATGAACTCATAAACAGTTTGTGTTTGATTTTCGATAGGCAAATAAATTCTTAATTAACCGCCTTTGGCTCCAGAAGAATCGAAATCTATTTGGAAAATATTCGAAAATATGCTTTTTCTTATTTATAGGTAGGTATCACGTAGGTAGGTGATTTTTATATTTTATAAAAATAAATCGCATCGTTATAAGGTGTACCTTCTAATGAATTTAGTAATTTAAAACTTGCCACCGAAGCGGCAGGTATGGTACCTATATCTATGCAGTCAAAAGATTTGTGTTTGAATAGGTAGGTATATCGGAAAAATTAGGTAAATATAATCATTCATAGTAACAACCAATTTGCTCTAATTAACGGCCTATTATAAATCGTCTTTACAAAGCTTATTTATTGCCAACAATTAGTCTTGTAACACAACCAAATGTTATAGCTATTCACATTCAAAATGAGCTACGAAATTAGCTGAGATGTACTCCATATATTATGAAGAAGAAGTCAGTGCTCTTCTCTTCCATACAATAAAAACTAGTATAATCTAAAATTATCGCATCTCGCATACCGATCTAAATTTAAAACTGATGCAACAATTGAGATCACACACACACGATCCGCTGAAAAGCTAATACGAGAAGTGTTTCGGTTTCCTGGGCATATAATATCAAACATTTGAAAATCTTTGTTCATTATATTTTGTAAGTTTTATGCGGATACGTGATTCATGACTCGAATTTTCTTTTACAAAACGATGCGTTTGATGTGTGCATTTGAAAACAGTGTTGGCTCTTTTGGCTTTATCGTTGAGTTTACTCCTTAAGAATCGATTTCATTTATAGCCTCAGGTACGAAAATCTGTAGGTACGAGTAGTAAAACCGAGCGTTAACAAAAAGCGTTATCCTTCTATAAATTAATTAATTTTAGTGCCATCTAAGCAAAATATTTCAAAATTAAACAAATTTTCTTAACAGTAATTTCTTTACGTATCTGACAATAGCTGGAGCACAGAAACAATGTTATAATAGGTAGGTATATATACCTAGGTCCTAGGTATATACAGTCAAACTAATTCTATTGACATATTAGTCGGTACATATAGCATCATTGAATTTTGTTCTAGCGTCTTGTTTCTACTGATTTTTCTTGTTATAAATTGGCACATGTTTTTTCATCTGAGGAATAGTTTGATGTGATTAAATGTTATATCTTACGCTATAGTAATGCCAATGCCGTTGAAGCTGGGCGTATGTATTTGAATAACTACCCAGAAAGAAGACAACCCAGCACAAACATTTTCGAACTACCTAGGTATTAGCTACAAATCTAATGCAGTATGGTTTGTTTGTAGAACCAGTTCTATCCAGGAATAATCCCTGCAATAAAGAAAGATTTAGCTGTAACTGAAAATCCGGAAATATCTGTTAGAAAAATTGACCATACAACTGGAATAGCGAAATCTACTGCTCATTTTATTTTGAAAAACAGAGATTTCCCCCGTACAAATATTATTTGTCAAGGGCGCCGATCTGGTGATGAGGAAAGGCGAAGAACATTTTCTGAGTGGTACACTAGGAAGTGTCAGGATGATGAGAAAATTCCCCATACGATTATCTGGTCAGATGAGAGTATGGTAACAAATAATGGAATCGAACACCGAACGACTAGACATTAACATCGTTTCGGATTTAACATGTGAATGGGGGTTTTTGGAACACGTTTAATAAGCCCTTTTTACAATGATTCTCTGAACTCGGAGAAATACCTCAACTTATTGGAGAAGGGTTTGGAAGAAGCCTTGGACAACTTACCGATTGCAGAGGTTAGAAACTGTTGGTTTCAATAAGATGGTGCATCCGCGTACAACGCCCTTATCGTGCGCGAGTACCGATCGGACAGATTTCCGAGAAGACGGATAGGTATCCATACAACAGTTCCGTGGCCCCGTCGTTCGGCGGAGATCACTCCGCTCAATTTTTTTCTTTGAGGTTATTGCACAAATTATGTTTACCGGCATGTTTTCGCATCTGAAGATCAATTGATACAACTAGTTCTTGAAGCATTCGAAAATATTACCTACACCTGATACGTTGAGAAGCGTTATTAATTCGATTATGCCAAATCTCAAATTCCTCTTACATATTATACCTACCTATTAATATCATATTACATTTTAAAACTAAATATTTATAGTTGCATATCACAGGAGCAAGGAAATAGAACATGATTAAAATCGTCAACCATGATGATACCTATAGATAAGTAGGTATAAAATGTTATCTACCTATAGGTACAAAGAAACAGCTATGATGACATTTTGATCCTGATGGCATCCTATGGGTTTTGAATAAACAAGTAAACGTTACAAAAACTACAGGCTTGCTTGATATCTGCTCAATGTAACTGGCGTTACTAAACTACCTATCATTGACTAAATCATCCATTTGCTTTCATAGGTACTTAGATACGGTTCAATTGCAAAGCTAGGTATGTTATGCACGGACAGATTTTGTTGTTTGAAAGTTTGAATGTTTTCTATTCTGTAATTGAAGAAGTAAGTACCTAGGTTCGTCCGAGAGGCTTCAGTGGAATTGAAGCTTAAATTTTATTGGATTTCTCCCTTTTTATAACTCTTACTATAGGTACTAGGTATGCCATGGTAACAAAATGAAACTATTTTTCAATGATTTTATATTAGAAATTGCTGTTATTCTCGCTTTAGGTAGGTATGTAGATATTCTTTCCTCGTTTATGTAGGTATGATTTTAAGTGTAGGTAGGTCCTACCTATTTCTGCCGGCAAACTCATAATATGAACTAAGTAGGTACAATAATTATGAGAGCATCTACAAATTAGATTTTATAGTTTAGGTATACCTAGTTACGAGTTTCAAATACCTAGATAATTCTAAACTAAAAATTTAACATAGATATTGACATGAATGAGTGTTACCTACGTGTTACAGTAGGTAGATACTAGGTACAGACCATCCTTTCAATTTAATATACCTATACCTACTTATAAGTTAGTACAAAGATAGATAAGGTTCCGTCAATATCTTTTTTCTCAAAACTGTTCAAAATAATACCTAATAGTATGTAGGAATAGACCCGAATTAGAGACACTTTTTTTTAAATTCGAAATAAAATTCACTGTTGAGTTAATTGTCTACGAATTTTTATTAGATTAATTCCTTAATGTATTAACAATACAGCCTGATGCAAAGAAACAAAGTTAAGTAGATACCTACACGATATAAGAAGCCGTAAATTAGGATCCCATCTCAAATTTGAGTCTCTTCCTATAGATACCTAAATTTTTGAGCTATAGGCAGCTACCGTTAGCTACCTAGTCACAATGAACATTTTCTCCTTAAAGATATCTACAACTGAGATTCGAAAAGGAAGTCAAATGTAAAAATAAATAGGTAGGTCCTACCTAGGGCGGTAAATGAACAAGTGCGCAGAATGCAGAAAAATTAAGTACCGAGGTACCTACCTTTACTTAGGTACCTACTTTAGAGCAACCAAGGCTAACTATCCCTTTGCGGTAGGTATATCGGTAGTGCCGGTTTACGTTTCCAAAATTTCCACTTGTAAGATAGCATAGATGCGAACACAGTGGTTTTGAATTCTTGGTTTACCCCTGCCCTTATTTATAGTTAAGAATTTTTGTTTATGGATAGGTTTATAGTAATCAACGTAGCTACCTACTTACTCTAGTAGGTAGGTACCTAATTCTAATAACAAACTTATAATTTTACATTAGTATAGAGATGGAAAAAGAAAAAGAAACTACCAACTAATACAGTTTAGGTAGTAAAGTGTAGGTATTACCACCTGACACATGTTTCGCTAGCAAAGTTGAGAATGTCAGGGGCACCTAAGCCTGTTAATAATCCGGGATTGTGCGATAGATAGGTACCTACCTATACTAGTTCATTATTTTCTTACGCAAATATCAATGATTTTAAACTAAAGGTTCCGGATATATTGTCTTTGACGATTACCTACGTACCTATATCATTTTTAATACCATAGAATTTATATAAACTTACCTATTATTAACAATCCTTGTCTGTTACACTCACACCTTTTAAAAACAATATTCAAAAAACAAAATCATTCACTAGTTTCAGCCGGTATAACACATTTTTCGTATATTTATTTGGTGAATTATCTATGCGCGCGTAACAGAAACTAATTCAAAAAGTTCAAATCTCCTTCACTACAAAACGCTTCTCCGAGCTTGTCGCGATTGCAACTGTTCCTACAAAACGAGTTTCAGAGTGTATACATCTCCCTGCTGGAAAGCTGCTGCTGTGGGCGTGCACAAAAGGTGCGTTACTAGGGAGTTTGAAAGGCGGGACCAATGGCGGATGTACGACCAATGCTGAGCCTCGATTCAGAGTGCGTGTCACGTTGATATGTATTTTGTGGGTTGTGAGATAATTTGCTGTTGTTGTTGAGGCTTTGCTGAAGAGTTTCTTATTCTTCTTCATGAAGGTGTCATTTCCTTGAGAGGGATGCTACTTTAGTAGCTGAAAGATTTACGATGTAACACCTTTTTTTTTCTCCGGTAAATAGCTGGTTAAGGGGGGTTGGGGGTGGAAGGTGTGATACGATAATTCTGAAATTCGATTCGAAAGCAGATTCTGGAGTTTGTTGTTTGGCTATCGATTTTCAAAACAAATAGTTAAGTAGATAGGTATGTCTCCTATGATTCCATTCTTTGTAAGATGCTTACTTACCTACCTATGCAAAATGCTGGGATAGATAGGTATAAAACCTACTACTGAGAATATTTAGACGACTTTTTGTAAACTGGTTCCGGTAGGTTGTAGCTCATCATGAAGATCCCGCTATTTTCTTGGGTTGAACTGAAGCATGAGATAGGTAATCCTTTTTTGAATGATGTATGAATGCGATATTTGAAATTTGAGTAGGTACCAACTTACGGGTTTTGCCCTGATGAAGAAAATAACCATTTTCGAAAACTTGGCTTAATTCCAATAATATTATTTAGGGGAAAGTGGGGTAATTGAGAACGGCGGGTAATAATTAGGAACTGTTGGATATCAAATACATAGATATCTACCTACCTACCTTCTTCAACCAGAATGTACCTACCTACCTTCTTCAACCAGAATGTACCTACGTATCTACCTACTGTCCCGCATAAGTTTATCATATGATACGCATCAAGTGCCTCTCATTAAGCCCGCTAGGTATAACTGAAAAGAGTCAGAGAACGCTCGTGTATTCTCACGGTACCTAAGTCAGACGTAGGTATGTAGATACTTACTTCTACAACAAAATTTGTCTTATGTGCAGAAATTACCATTTTGATTCCAATTGCCTCCTCTAGGTGAGGTATTAGGAATGGCGGCAGGAGGGTAGGTAAATGCGAAAAATAGGAACATTCTTAACTCCTATTAGATAGTTGGTTGATTCTTCTAAAGTTAAAAAAAATCTTTAGATGCCTCGAAATTACAAATGAATTACCACAACGGAAACGGGATATGAAGCCCAAGATCTTCACCGAGCAATAGAAGATGTCTGGAGTCTCAGGAATCTCTTTGTGTCTCAGTGCCAAAAACAACATTATTTAGGCAAGTGAAGCAACAAGCTTTCAATGAAAGAAAAAAAGATCGTTACTCAATATTTAATAACCATCTGTTAAAAAGATACATATAGGTAGGTACCTACACGAATCGTAGATAGGTAGGTACATCTTTCAGACTCAAGAATGTAGGTAGGTAGTTTTATTTATTTTTATTACCTAGGTACTAGCTTTTGCCCGAAACTTCGTACGCACATGGGAAACTGCATTGAATTTCATGCAGTTGTTTTTGCGCATCACGCAAAATGCATATTTGCAAGACCAAGACCGAGACCAAGACCGTCTATGCAAGACCAAGACCCAAGACCAAGACCAATACTGGGATGCAAGACCAATACCAAGACTAACCTGGTCTTGGTCATGGTCTTGCTGCAAGACTTGCGAGACTTGCAAGACTCTTGCAGTTCCGTAACCAAACAACAAATTGGTAGGAAACATATTATTTTGCTAATGATAAGTTAAGAAACGCTAATAAATAACCTAATCAATTTAATCTTTGAACTCCCTTATTATCGATCTTTATTTTAGAAAATTAGAAAATATTGAATTAAAAGTTGTTGGGTGAAAAGCGTGTTCATTTTACGCTTCTAGGATTTCCGGATTTCAAAAAATTCTGAAACACCCTATACCTATACCGTACTTTCAATCAAGAATCCCGATAGTTCGTACCCAGGGGAAGATAAACTACACGGTTTTTTATTTTTATTATTTTTTCTATCGCGCAGAATGTTTTAAGCAAACGTTAAAAATCATCTATAAATCTGATATCTTTTTGATGACATTTATCCAGTGGCCACTTTTGGAGATATTTGAAATTTTAGATTGCCCTTATTTTGAAACTATTTTTTCGATCATGCTCATTAACTAACTCAACTAAGATATTCACACTACTGATTTTTTAAATAGATACCTAGTTTTATAAACGCGCGTATTAATAAATCTCTACCTGTTTTTAACTTTCATTTTTTGGAAAAAGCTTTCTAAAAAAAGTTAGTTTTATAAACCAGAAATACTTTTGATCGCTTTCAGAGATTCTTTCTATTTTATTAAAGAAAATGGTACATACAAAACCATTGCAGAATGAGCAAGAGAATGAGTTATGAAATAGAAGTATAAAGTAGAAGTATGTAGTAAAATGAGTGCTCAGTTGGGACGGATGATACCAAGAAAACACAAGCAGACTAAGTCGCGCAAGTAAGATACGATTCTCATATGTGAATGGTGATTATTAATTTATAAACTTTATTAATTAATTACGAATCTCACTTGCCCTAACTTAATTCTACAAGCCTAGTTTTATTCTCATTACTTATTCTACAATGGTTTCGTACCATTACAATACCAGGCGTGTTTGTTCTGGACAATGACAATTTTTTATACGGTCGATATTCATCCATTTCGAATGATAATATAATTACAGGCAATCTTATAAGATTATGAATTACATACTTCCCATACATATGCAGGGTTCTTCTTCATTTAAATTAAGCAATTACGGTTTAGAATCGCAACAACTTTTCACAGTTATAAAAAGATCAAAATTTTTGCAAGAGTCTTGTGAAGTCTTTCAAGTCTTGCAGCAAGACCAAGACCAATACCAAGACCGTATATGCAAGACCAAGACCCAAGACCAAGACTAAGGATTTGATGCAAGACCAAGACCAATACCAAGGGTGCAAGACCAATACCAATACCAAGACCATGTCGGTCTTGGTCTTGGTCTTGCTTTGCGCATCACTATTTGCCACTTCTTTCGTGTATGACTTCAATAATTTGTTTGATATCAAGGTCATCGTGTAGCATCTGGTTGGATACGTACCAAGATGCGTCAGCTATGGCTCTAAGAATTTTGGATTGGGACTTTTGGATGATGTTTACACTAGACTTGCTGGCACATCCCCACATTTCTATACCGTAGGTTCAGATGGGCCTGATAATTGCTTTGTAAAGAAGAATTTTGTTCTCTCATGACATTGGTGATCTTCTTTTCAGTAACCAGTACAAGTTTTTGAATTTTAAGTCAATTTGTTTTCTCTTCTTCAATATGTGTTCCCTCCAGCATAATGTACTGTCTAAATGTAGTCCCAAATATATGACAACTTTTGATTCAGGTATATGGATATTACATTTCTGGTTCTACTACTTATATACTTAGATACCTATCTAACTACTTACTGTTGTACCTGGACGTTTGCAGATTTAACCCGAACACATTCATTTTGACATGACAATTTATAATAACTAGGTACCTAATTCTCATCTGTCTGTAGCAACGATAGGGTGTGAAATCTGTCTCATTTTCAATAGCCTACTTCGAATGACATTTTCTGGATCGCTGGATATAATTAGGTAGTTAAAATATCGTTGAAAATAGCATTTACACCTACAAATTGATTATACTTAATGATTTGAAACTATTAAGTAATTAAACTTTATTTGTAACGCTTATATCTTCTTTAGACTTATCCAAAGTTGATGAACTATCGAGATAAGTCTATTCAGAGAAAGGGAAACAATATCATTTAGTGCGAAGTGGTTACCCACAAAAAACACATCGCCACCGGCTTCTATTTTCTATATAGATATATAAAATGTCCATGAGAAAGAGCTGCATATCAATTTCAAAGACCACAATCAAAAATAGTCTTCCGCAGATGTATTGAGCTCAGATATATTATTATTTGTCTACACAGTATTGAATTACGGATGTCATCCGTATAGGTAATTTGTTGAAATTGATACTACTTCACAACATGAATGAAGAATCATCTGTAGGAAGATATAGGTAGGTATATCTATCATCTATAGAAGATCTACATAGGAAGGCATATACATCTTTCGTTATTCGTTGGTAAGACAAGCCGTTTTCATGTGTTGAAGTTATTTAAAATAATTATTTTTAATCATGTACCTAATCAACTGGCGCCTAAATGAATGAAAATTTTGAATCTTGACGCAATCATTTAGGTAGATATTCTTATGAACAATTTATGTAGGTACCTTGGTACCTAGGTACCTACTTGGTAGTGTGTAGGAACTATTTCTAGAAATCACTGTCAAGTTAATTATTATAATAACAAAGGAGGATTCAATCAGTGCTTTAGGATTCAAATACCTACACCAATTCAATTAAAATTGACGTTAGTTAGTTAGTTAGTTATATCTACAGAATATTTAGACAATCTTTGTCTACGTACCTACCTATGCAGCAATTTATCTCTTTTTAGTTAGGTAGCTACATTTAAGACAATAATTTGTAAATGATTAGGTATCCAAACGAATTGAAAGCATTGAGAATTGATATAAGTACATTCCAAATATTATAAATTCACGTCAGATATACCCAAATATTAGGTACCTATATAAAATTATTTGTATGGACAAATAGACATTTGAATTTTTTTCATCTGTAGGCAGGTCCTACACATAGACATCTGAATTGAATGGATGATAAATATTTATTATTTCATAAAAATAATAGCAAATATACCTATAGGCTAAGGTCAGGTTATTTGGAAGAAAATATAGGGATAGGACAAAATATGCATTAATAAAATATATCTGTGAAAAAACAAAAAAAAATTAAATAAATTTGAAATTTTATATTGCTAATACTTTCGGCGTATATTTATCAACTGTTATCAAAATCGGCGCAGAGGCATAACTATAGACAAGGAATATTATTTTATGTATTATTTCAAATTTTGTTACAGATGACGAAAATAGGTGGTAACTTTTTTGACGAAACTTTTTAGTGATTTTGATTAGGAAATATGACATGACCATAAATTCTACGTAATATTGGAACTCTTATTTAACTTCACTCAACTTATTATTTCATCCGTTTTCGAGAAAACAGCAATTGAACAGACCAGAGTCTCAGAAGGGGATTTCAAATATGCAGGAATTAATTAATTTATGGAAGGTGTGCGTTGGACTGTCAGATATAATTGTTGCTGGTGAATGTCATTTTTTGTCAGTAAATTAATTTTTGCAGTGATATTACAGTGTATTGTTGCATTTTTTAAAGCTTCTTCGACTGAAATGCTTTGTCATAATCATTTTACGAATCAGTAAATGCGGGATATTATGTGTGTATAGGTAGGCACAAGACAATTTTAGCGGTCGCTCTGGGTTGGTTTGGGTGAAATCGGATCATTTCATAGTAAAAATCTGGGTGGTCGTTCGTAACAAATCATCCCTAATGAAGAAGATGAAATGTTGGTTCGAAAAGATAAAAATCCTGAAGTAAGTTTACGTCAACTCGCAGCAATAACAGGAGTAAGTCAGTCGTCTATCATTAGAATTTTTAAAAAAGGAAAAAATGCCGCACCCTTATCACTTCACTTCTGTTCAAAATTTGCTTCCAAGAGATCTTCTATGACGGTAACAGTTCTGTCAATATATTCTCAATAAGCATAAAGATGACCGAAATTTTATAAAAAATGTTATATTCACCGATGAAGCGACTTTACCAGACGAGGGAATTTCAATTGGCGAAACAATGATTACTGAGAAGAAGAAAACCCGCATGCTGTTAACCAAATAAATTTTCAGCAAAATTAAATATTTGGTGTGGCATTATAGGCGATCAACTACTAGGACCATAGGTATGTTCTTTTTCCAAATTTAAATGGATATTATTTTTTTTGCAAAATACCCAGGTAGGTACTCTGAATGATATTTTGGATGATAGGGTCACTGGATGTAAGAAGGAAAATGTGGTTTATGCAGGATGGAGCTCCAACTCATATCCCATTACTTGTGAGAAATCGTCTAAAAGGCAAATGCGGCAAATTTTAAGAGGGGAAAGAACAATGTCTATTTTGACATCCGAAAGTCCTTTATTAGAAGAATTAGAAAATGCATAGAAGTCGAAGGTGGTCACATTTAATTTAGAGCTCTTTTTATATTCAATTGTTTTCAATTATATTTTACCGTTAATATAGAAGCCTTACGTTACAAGTTTTTTATTATCTGTTATTTGAAATCCCCTTCTGAGACTCTGAACTGTTCATTTGCCTTTTTCTCGAAATCGGATGAAATTCTCGTGTTTAAATAAGTGTAACAATATTACGTACAAATTATGTTCACGTCATATTCTCTAAATAAAATCACTCAAAAGTTTTTTCAAAAAAGTTACCACTTGATTTCATCATCAATAAAACCATTCACGTGGCGCCCTCTGTAACAAAATTTTAAATAGTAGGTAGGTATATAAAATAATATTCCTTGTCTAAAGTTATGCTTCTCGGCCAATTTTGATAACAATTGATGAATATACGGTGAAATTATTAATAAAAAACAAAAAAATCAATCTTAACGGCCCTATTTTCTTTCCCACAGGAATATTTTATTAATGCATATTTGGTCCTATCGCCATATTTTGGTCCAAATAAACTGCCCTTAACCTATGTCCCAATAGTTATGAGCCACCCTGTATATGTTATGTTAATTTACCTAATATTTTTTACAAAAAAATGAACCGACATTTTTAGTTGGTGCACTGAAAAATACAAAATAATATTATTGGTGTTGGTACTTTTGAAGTTTGTGCCCAAAGTTTTCAATCTAACTACAACTTCACAACTTCAAAATTACCAGTAGCTACCTAGCAATAGAATATTATTTTGTATTTTTTAGTGCACCAACTAATAAACTCGGTTAATTTTTTTCATATAATAGGTATAATAGGTAGGCTGAAAGTAGAATCAAATAGGTAAGTAGGTACCCATGTCTATATATTTTATTGGTACATAAAAAGGGCCCATTTCATAATCAAATTCAATCTATTAATTTTAATCCTACATTAATAAATATTTTTTTACAAAAAATTGGACCGATGTTATTAGTTGTACACTGGAAAGTACGAAATAATATTAATTCTATTGGTGCTGGTCCTTTTGAAGTTGTGCAGTTGTAGTTGAATTTATAACTTTTGGCACCAACTTCACAAGCACCAGCACCAATAGAATATTATTTCGTACTTTCCAGTGCACCAACCAATAACGTCGGTCCAACTTTTTGTAAAAAATATTTATTTCACACTTTTGAGTGTAAATTTAATCACTAATACCAATGAAGATAATACATATCCTATTATTTACCCACGTATATTCTTTGCTTATAGTTGTTGTTATTGAGATTTCAAAACATCGCTGGGGAAATACACTTAAGTATTTTAGATGTTACCATTTTAACACCGATTTTACTCGAAAACCGTAACTGTAAGGAAAAAATGTTCATTATAAATGTTGTTACACAGGCTATTGTCTTTCATGTAGTGCCCATAAATTTTCAATTTTTTAAAGAAATCGCCCTCTCGACTTAGCAAAAATTCACATATTTGAGAGTTTAACATACATATTACTAGAAAACCGTAACACTTTTGAAAAAATGTTCAATTTAAACGGTTCCGGATATTGTCCTATATTCAATTATACCAACTCAGATTTTCGATTTTCGAGAAAATTTGCCCCCTACACCCCCTTGGGGGCGGTTTTCGGAGGGAGGGGGATTCGGGTTTGCGTTTTTATGAATATGGGACCATTTCTCAAGCCTCCTCTTTCAAATTAATCAAAAATCATCAAAATCAGAGTACGATTACTATATGAAACTCGCGAACTAACCAAAAAAAGCAGACAGTCGAATTGTATACCTCCTCCGTTCGGGGTTCGTCGGTCGAAAATCTAATAATTTTTTTGATTGGACATATACCTAATTCAAAGTTACGTTAAAAGAACGAAAGATAAGGTGACTGAAGTTGTAAAAGTTATTGAAAAATGCACTATTTTTATTCCGTCATCAAGATATAAGTTAAACAAATTGAAAAATGAACTAATCTCCTATTAGGGATTCATTATGAAATCGGCCTTAAGTGTTATTGTCATGTAACATATTAACATATCAATCTACGGCTAAGTGCCGCCTGTCCAATTTCCTTCTCCACGCCTCTTTGTCGTGCAACATATCTTCATATAATTGTAGTTTTTCATCGATCTTCTTACATATCACGTCAAGCCAGGATCTTGGGGGTCTTCCACGTTCTCTTCTGCCTGGTGGAACCCACCCGGAATAGTACCTACTTATCTTAAGCTATCGGTTCTCGTCCAAGCGCCTAAGATGACCATGACCAAAACCATCGTAAGTGGTGCAAGAACAACTCACAAATGTGATTTTTTTATTTACCTAGGTATTAACATGTCTCTAGGTTTAGGTATAGGTACCTATAGGTATTTTAAAATAAAATCATCCTCTGGTATATTTCGTTATCTGTTAAAGGTGAACCGTTAGATAGAGGGTCAACGTCAACGATGATATATCTATTTTCTATTTGAAAAATGCCCCATCTGTCCGTTTGTCATCACGCAGCCATAACTGTGATCAAGCAAAAGCAAACGGATAAGCGAATACCCTTCACAGAACAACAGCGAATAGTCGAGATTTATTTTCCATCTGATAAAAATCTTTTAGTCCACACAAAAATACGGCACCAGAAGATAAACACTGACATAAGGTGTGAACCCTTTCTATTATAAAAGAGCTCTTTCGATCAGACATCCGATAAATATGTATTCGAGATTCGTACGAGCTTACTTACACAGAAGAATGTTGCAGATATTTTTGTATACTTTTCCTTCCTGTTTGGCCAGTTTATGCATGTGAAACGAAAAGAAAGTCTCTTTTGTTCGAACATGTTTCTCGATAAGTTTCAACCCTTTCACAATGAAATTTGATAGCTTATTGTTTAAGGAAGGTATACTTATATTTATAAAATGTATTATATGGAAGTGGCTCGAAGAAATAGCTACAAATTCAACTGTTAAATGGCAGTGTAATGTTTGTCACAAGGGGTGTCGCGCTTATACATATCAAAATATCAAGGCTGATTGTGTAGATGAGGGATGGCATTTTAATAGTAAGAAAATTGTAATTTGATAAGCTCAATTCATCAGGAAGGGATTGAGGTATACCATTACATGTGGAATTTTAACGGATGATATCCTACTTATAGGTAAGTAGGTATGTTTGTTGTTTGTTCTATAAGTAGGTTACTACCAAAATAGGAAGTAGATATGTGGGAATGATTGTGATAGGTATTAGGTGAATTAGGTAATTTGAAATTGCTAAGTTCCGACTTTTATTATAAATCTTCCCTAGACAGTGCAGGTAGGTATAGTGCGACCAGAAATCTAAGAAGGTTGTAAATCACGTAACACTTGAGTTATCAGCAGGCAGTCTACACAGAGTTGTACTTGCAGTAGCCATTACATTGTGTTTTATAGGTAGGTATAGTTTGTTTCACGAATTATGCCTATTGTATGTAATCATTCACGAGCTATGTATATAACGCTATACTTCTCATCGCATCTCATTATCATGAAATTATCTACTACGTTTGCCGGTCTAAGCAACGACATGAGAATTTCAAGCTTATCTCCTTCAATACCATGACAAGGCACTGCTCGTTATGTCCGAAGGCAGCGCAGTCTTTATTTCATAGGCGTCACAAAAGCAAAATGACATTTCAGAGAACTCAGATGAATAAATTTACATATATTTTATAACTCAAGCAAAAGATTTGTATTTTAAGTTTCTGCATTGTTGTTAATAATAAATTATTGCTTACTTATTCAATCGATATTTTTTTCGCGTATTAAAAATTTGAAATAGCATATTTTATCTCGAAATCGTTACACCACTGATTTACTCCTGTCATTTGAATTGATTCGTTTTTCCAGTTTTCATTTCATTTCAATTTAAAAGCTATTTATTATTTCGTCCTGTGTTGCAATTCCAATTTATGTTAATTTTATTTTTTATTTTCTTCTTGGTCTGTAGGGAGCTCTCTCCCTTGTCAGGCCTGGCCTATAGTTACAATATTATGGGAGATGATAGAGCTGCAGCTACCATCGGGGAGATGCCACACATTGTATCCAGTGAAGCTGGGGGCGATGGAGATCCTGTTTTCAGGAGAGACGCCATCAGTCATGAAACAAACTATATACCATGGGTTAAGATAATTGTTAAGAGAAATAGCCTGAATACAATTGAGAAAAACCAGTCTGAACACCAACCCTGATCCATCCACAGACATGCACCAAGAGAAAACAGCATGATAATTTTTCCTACATGTGGCTTTGGTATTTTCCGGTATAAAACTCTTTACCTTTAAATTTCAGTCGCACTGACAGACTCTCACAAAACAGTCCATTGACATACTACACACAAATATATACCGAAAAATCCTTTGGAAATTAGATCTGGAACCCTCAACCTAGGAGGCCCAGACACACAGCCACTACCAGATCATTCCAATAACATTCTATATACATACACAAGTGGAATTTTTGAGAAAAAATTAAAAATAGTTTTTATTAGGCATCTAAGCCGTACCGATGAGTACTTACTATTGTTCTCCTTCTTTCGATTTGAACATAAGTATACTTATGTATATCTGTTTGCCAGCAACAGCAAACAGAAATTCCGTAATCCGTAACAAATTACTGTTTGTCTACCAGAACACACATAACCATAGAGTAATATATACGATCTGCTAGAGAGTACCTATATACCATAGAACAGAGACGTATATATACGATCCATGCTCGTGCGTATTTCCAGTGACGGATACCATTGTCCGACATCCGACATTGTTGTTCCATGTCGAAGAAAAAGTGATCTTGCTTGAATGAGATATTTATAATTAATAAATATTGGATCAAACTTGGAGCTTAACAGGTGGCGAGATGTCTGCGATCTAAGTTCGAATGCGAATTTCAAGTCTCTAGACCGTATGTGGCCTGAGAAATCGCTGCGGAGTCCATTGATACAAGAACCGAAAGTAATAAAAACTATTTAAAAACAACACTATCAAAATCCAGCCACAGTGTTACACAATACAAATGTTATACAATAAACTTTCAGATACGGAACCCACCACATAGAGTCCCACGGGCACTGATAGTTTAACAGTACTTTTACTAAGGTATAGAACACTATCTGTAAACTTTGGTATGATAAACACGTGTACAAAATTTGTAAAATTATTGAATTTTTCTATCCAAAATATTGGAAGTACAATATTTTTCTGTTGAATTTTCAATATTTTGTAGTGGAAATTCAACTTTTTTTAAGGTATACACAATGTATTAACCATGGTATCTTTTTACATCATGGTATTAACCTAATACTATGAGGCTGAATGCAGCAGTCTATATAGTAAAGACTCGTACATATCATGTCACATTATAAAAAACATTCAACAAAAAGAAACATTTTAGAGCAAAAATTATGGTTCAAATAGTTAATTTTTGGTTTCAACTATTAAACAAAGTGAGATATAAAGAAAGAAAAAATAACAATAACAGTCTATTTGCTATAGCAATCACGATTTTCATCAGCTGTCGATAGACGCTGTCGCTAGACAATGGCTAGGCATTACCTACGCCGCTGAGAAGTAGTCCCAATCTTTATTTTTTATTTATTTTAGAAAAGCTATAAGAACATAAAATATAGCCTAGGTCACCCGCACAGATAAGGAAAATTCAATAAAGAAAAATTATTGAAATAGGATAAGTACCTAGTTTTTGAGATTTTCATGGTCATACGAAAAGTCCTTACTCGTATATATATTACTACAGCAAAGCTATAAGAACATAAAATATAGGCTAGGGTTAATGTGCTAGTAGTCGGCCTTTTTTGAAGTAATCTCACTTTAACTGACAATGACATGGGCATATGTAGACTGAGTGGACAAACTTTGGTTCGCATTTGTAGCTCGCAGATTGGGTTATCGCATAGTATTTATAAAGACAACCGATTTTCGAATGTGAATTTTTACTAAATTTTTATTTCTAATAGGAACCATTTTGCTAGTAGTCGGCCGTACCTATACTAGTAGTCGTCCGCTCTAAAATTGGTCATTTCTTACCAGTTACCAGGCCTGAACTAGGTATTTTTGGCCCACATTCCACATACAAAATGTAGGTAGTTTCATCGTAATTTAGAAATTTCTAGTGACATCGCACTCCTCATACGTTGACTTTGCTGCCAAATACTTTTCGACTTTCGTTTGAAAGGGTTGAATACTATTTTTGCGGTAAAAAAAAATCCAATGCGAAAATTTTAATTGTACAGTCCTGTAGGGTTGACCTGAGTATTCCATAGTTTCGGCATATTTCCCTTATCAAAGGATGATTTCTCACAGATTCAAGAGCGCTTGCTAAGTTTTCATCATTGTGTTGATTAATCTTTGTTTTCGCACGGCCTGACATGACCTAAGGATTGTTAAAATCAACTTCTGCTTGCAAAATTTGCTTGAAATAGTCCCAGAAATCTTGTGGCCGATTACTGGTAAAATTACGAAAAGATGTAAGTTCTAGTAGTCGGCCACCAGATTTGATGGCTTGTAAGATTTTTTCCGAGCGCCGTACGCACGTCAGTCTGCTGGTACAGGCAATATGCTTATACCACACTATGCAATAAGACAAAGATAATGTGAATATTGTTCTTATTGAATATGATAGAGAAAGAATAAAATTGTTCTTCCTGAACCAGTAGTCGGCCGGGAGGCCGACTATAGTGCGGGACAGTAAAGAAAGTTACTATCAAAAATTGCGAAACTAGTGGCCGGCCACTTTGTTTTTTACATTTATAGAAATGCTTTGTTTCCCATCGAATTAAGGTTATTTGACTAAACATCCGTTAGAAAAATTACTTGTAAAAGCTCTCGATGTTGCACAGAAATTGGTAAGTACTTAGTGTTAAAGTATACCCACTCGATGTTCTGCGCAGCTTGACGATCAACAACTTTTTGAACGGTTTTCGCGGGAATTCAGTTAGATCTAACCTAAAGCGAAGTTGGTATCTGTACAGTTCATAAACTGGAGATTTGAATACGCACATAAGGAACTTGAAAAACGCTTGAGATTCAAAATATATATAATTAAAGGGGTATGTGGCCAACCACTAGATGGGGCCGGCTTACTGGCACATTCACCCTATGTCACCAGCGCAGGTTTAGAAAAATCAATAAAAAAGAAATTATTGAAATCGGATAAGTAGTTTTCGATATTTTCATGATCATACGAAAAGTCTTTACTCGTATATATTAGTAATTAGTATAGATTATGCTATAAAACACAAAAACATTTGTAAACATCAAGATAATGAATGCGATTATGCCAAATGTCAAACTATTTCATGAGATATCTTAATCCGGACCTGGGAATGTTTCAAGGGACACACACTTTTATTGCTTATTAGAAACACTCTACAGGTATGCTGACTTATTTAATGATTAGTAATTTCTTCTTGGAATCATTAAGTATTTTATAATAATGATTACTGAATTACGTCACAGGTAAGTTTGTACGCCTGAAAAAGGATATTCTTCAATAAATAAATTCCACTTACTGGATGTTTATATCCACCCACTATAGGTAAGTACGTGTTCAATGCATCTCTCATATTGGTCTCGACCGTCAGTAGGTACCTAGGTAGGTAGGTAAGATCAATACTTGTATGAGTTCAAAATAAAGATTGATTATCAGACGTGGCTCGAAACGCGGCAGACTGAAGATAGGCAAAATCTTGAAATCATGATATTTGTCTGGATGGCAGTGCTTTGTTTGGTAATCAATTTGACTGAACATTTATAGGTACTTAGTGGTATTATGCAATATTGTGACAATGTAATAAAATGAAGTCTGTTTATAAAATAGACTAGCAATAATTACTATACAGAATTGTCATTGATGAACAACTTATAAGCATATATAGGTAATAAGCTTTACACGTAGACTCAAGTCACGAAGCAAGAAAAGGGATATGAAATTCGTCATAGGTAGGTACCTACCTACCTACTTATTTACTTATCATGTGAAATTCCTCAAAAAGCAAATTAATGTCAGCAGTGAAGGTCAGATTTGTCTACTCATATGATCTACGTTGTGAACAAAATTTAAAAGTTTTCGGAAGTACGAAATATAGAGACACAGGAAGTAGTTTACTAGGTAGGTATAGTGGGCGTGTGCGAAGGACACAATTTCGTATCAAGTTTCTTGGTTTCTTGTAACCAAATTCTTCCGATAGCAGGCAAAACCGCAAACGAAAATGGACATGACATTATCGGCAGCATCTTTTTGAAGTGATCTGCTTTCCCTGTGGTCATTGTGATATTTACCTAGGTACCTTCTTTCTGATGCAGACTTGTGAAATTAATTTAGAGCTGGGTACTTTTTTATACCGTCTTTGAGTATATATGACATCTATGTGTGGGATTGTATACCTACGGTCTGATCATCTATTTTTCGATTGAGACGCCTTGAGTCACCTAATGAAGAGAAAAAAACTCACTAGTCAGGTATTTACGCATGTCTTATTAATCTTCCTATCGGAATAAAATAATATAGTTATTCATTCAAAAACACTACTTTCCATGTAACGTGTTGTCTATTACTTTGCTTCGCTACAGAATTTAATATATCCGATATGGTCTAGTGGCTAGGATACCTGGCTTTCACCCAGGAGGCTCGGGTTCGATTCCCGGTATCGGAATTCCTATTTTTTTCATTTTTAATTAAATTGCTAATTTAATTATTTCTCTATATACATATTTGTGGATTATCATCTATATTTTGACAGTAATAAATAAATTTTATATCCATTATATCTTTAAAATTTCAATGAATAATTTTGATTTGTCGGGGATGCGAAATAATACAGGAGCATGAAAGGAGATGTAGGTAGTCTATGTTTTTGTAAGGAATATTTTTCTTTAAAAAATTATATCACCACCCTGTTTGTGTCGTACATAAAAACTTGCTAATACATATATAATTTTTAAATTGAATCGTACCTACCTACCAATGTTTGATTCATCACACCGTAATTCAGTGAAGCATAGAATGTGAGGGTTTTCCTCATGTATCAAAATCAGTTTTAAGATCAACAAATAAACTCGAAGTCTTCTCCACAGTTTATTATTAAGGATTAATTAATTACTGAGACATGTTTCGAGATTGTACAATCTCATTTTCAATCAAAATATAGAAATTATGGCTATGAAATTATGAAAATTAAGAGAAGAAAAATATTATGTAAACGATCCCCAAAAATATTTGAAAATAAAAGAAATAACTTATCCCGTTATGAAAATGAAATTAAAAATTAAAAAATTAAAAAATTAAAAAAATTAAAAAATTAAAAAATTAAAAAATTAAAAAATTAAAAAATTAAAAATATTAAATAAAGTCACATTCTAAAAATAAAGAATAAAAATAAGAAACGTAATTCTACGTCCGGTCACATGTCCGAGTATGATTATTCGTGCCCGGTGACTACCTACATATTGGTCAGCTGATGGTAAAAGACCAATATGTAGTCACCGGGCACGAATAATCATACTCGGACATGTGACCGGACGTAGAATTTCGTTTCTTATTTTTATTTTTATTTTTAGAATGTGACTTTATTTAATATTTTTAATTTTTTAATTTTTTAATTTTTTAATTTTTTAATTTTTAATTTCATTTTCATAACGGGATAAGTTATTTCTTTTATTTTCAAATATTTTTGGGGATCCTTTACATAATGCTTTTCTTCTCTTAATTTTCATAATTTCATAGCCATAATTTCTATATTTTGATTGAAAATGAGATTGTACAATCTCGAAACATGTCTCAGTAATTAATTAATCCTTAATAATAAACTGTGGAGAAGACTTCGAGTTTTTTTTTTGTTGATCTTACCATATCACTCCACTTCGAGAATGGACTTCTACAACCATTAAAATCAGTTTTATTGGTAATGCACTGACAGCTCGCGTACCTACATTATTTTAAAATCTTCATGGTGCTTTGAATCGAGACAGTTTTCAATTTCAGAATGCTCGATTTGACATAATATGTTGTCTACGAAAAATAAAATTCTTATCGATTACACCTCGCGGCCAGTGGCTGGTATTGTATAGCACGTCAATAAGTTCAGGGTCGGCTTCAATTCTGAACGATAAATTTCAACCCTGTGAATTGGGTTTTTTCACTTCGAATATGTGTCCCGGTGATATACCTTCTAAGTATTTCTTTATTGCTTGGGGTATAAAGTCTCGCCATTTACCAATGTAGAGCCATAATCGTTTTGGAGCTCCTTCGAAAACTTCGCTGGAGTGCTTTGATTCTTCTAAATCACCTTGTATAGATATTCCCAATCATTGATGGCACTAATTGCGGACTACTTCCAGTACCCACAATAACAGTCGATTGTTTCTTCGCATTTTTGTTTTCCATATTGATAGAACGTGGACCACTTTTATTTTTATTTCTGTGTTTTGGTATTGATACACTGTTCACATTTTTATGACACTAAGTTGTTTCTATATTAATGATTGTATCTGGAACACTTATATTTGAACACGCGTTTTTTTTTTGACTAAGTAATTTTATCATATCGATATTACTTGAGTTAAAACCTTCGTGTGTTAGTTCAATATCTCCTGCATTAATGCTCTCACTTCACCAACACTTCTCGTCATTTTTGTTTTTATGAATGTTTTTACTGTACACAATTTTAATTTCTCAGGAGCGCACTACACGTCGATCGTTCAACAGTTGTCAAGCATTAATATTATTGATAGAGATAGAAACAGTGATTAACATGTGATAAATTACATGTGGAACGAAGCATTGCAGAAAGCTTTACAAAAACTAGGACCGAATTTTTTAGTTGGTGCACTGAAAAATACAAAATAATATCAATACCACAGGTGCTGGTAATTTTGGAATTGTGCAGTTATTCACCGACGAATCCAGACGGAGTAGGTATGCAATTCGACAGAGTGTTTTTTTTTTGGTTTGTGCGTGCTTTGTATATAGTAATCGTACTCCAATTTTGATTCATTTGAAAGAGAAGACTTGAGGAATGCTACCATATTAAAAAAACTCAAATCCGGAAATAGAAAATCCGAGACGACAGAATTAAAGATTAGAAAATATCCGGAAATATTTAAATTGAATATTTTTTCAAAAGAGCTACGCTTTTCGAGTTTCAGCGATGTTGAAATTAGAAATATGAGTATTTTCGCAATGTGGAAGGGACAATTTCTTTCGAAAATTGAAAATCTGAGAATGCCAAATTAAAGACCAAATTACATATTTCTAACAACATTTCTATTGATAATTCTTTTCATAGAGGTATGGATTTCGAGTAGCAGCAGTGGTAAAGTTTGAAATATGTGTACATAAGTATTTCCACCTCGATGTTTTGAGATCTCCAAACAACACTCGTAACAAGTATACAGGCAAAGAATATACATGGATAATGGTATACCTAAGGGAACGTTCAATGATTTTTCTGACTAATGTTACACTGAAAATTGTGAAATAAATATTTTTTTACAAAAAATTGGAACGATGTTATAAGTTGTTGCACTGCAAAATAAAATAAAAATATTAATTCTATTGGTGCTGGTAGTTGTGAAGTCGGCGCCAAAAGTTTTCAATCTAACTACAACTGAATAACTTCTAAAAGTACCAAAACTAACAGAATTAATATTATTTTGTATTTTTCAAAGGACCAACTAATAACGTCGGTCCAATTTTTAAAAAAATATTTAGATGTAGGTATAGATAGAGAAGACTTTTGGCACCAACTTCAGAAGTACCAGGCACCAGAGAAATTATTATTATTTTGTACTTTCCAGTACACCAGTAAAGTCGGTCCTAGTTTTTGTAAGAAAGTTTTATTCAACAATTTTTAATGTTGAGTGTCATCTCAATCGTTGAACGTTCACTACCTATGTAGTATGCTTATATCATGTGTAAAAGTGGGAAAATATCTACGCGTGTCTTGACTTAAATCATCTGCTAGAAACATCACTGGTCACTTTTTGAAACAGAAATATTTTATTGATCAATATTGAAAGAAATATACAAACCTGAAATAACATAATGATCATAACAACAATTTTAAATGTAAGTATATATAGCCAAAGAAATATCTTTGAACTTTACTGAATAACATTTGGAATTTGGAAATGAATTGAATTGATAATATCCGGATAGTTATCAATTCTGTTTCATTTAATTTGAATTATTTGGTAATTCTTGTTGTAAATTTCATAAAAAGCGATAAATTGCTGCAGATGTCAGCAAAGCTTGTCTAATATTCTGATTCTGTAACTTGAATTTTATTTGAATTGGTATGTTTGAATTATTTTCTGTTGATTGCCAGCTTTAAAGCAGGCAAACTAATATTTGGCCTTTCCTACGGATGTTCCATGAAATATTTATGAAATAATTTTGAAATGAATATATTCAGCTTAGAATTGAATCTAAATCATTTTCCGCAATCTGGACGCTCTTAGGTACAATATCACATAACACACACTATTATGCAGCAATAACAATTACATGGAACATGGACATGAACGGTTATGAATGGTTATGAAGAAAATTATAACTAATACCATTATACACATTTGAATAGTGCAGTTATGTATTTTATGTATTTTTGCTACCGTCGACCCTTGGCTCATAGCAAAGACATGCTGAGAAATACTTCTCACTTGGAATAACCTACTTCGAATGTTTTTTTAAATAGCTTTATACTTATTATTATTCAGAAAACACATCGTTTGGAGTATACAACTGGTGTAAGTATCTCGGACATCGTGTTTTTTTTAAATGTCTAATTTAAATGTTGTTGGATATGGTCTCTTCTCTAATTTGGGACCTAACATTTTTGATTTTCAAAGAGAATTGCACTCTTCACATAGCGGAAACACACTTAGGTATTTCAAACTGCTGTAACTCAGAAACTATATTTTTGTTTTAACTGTCCAGTTGATAGGGTTTCCTATTTAATATTTCGAATTTCGAAAAAAAAAATGTCCCCGCCGCCGCATTTTGGGGCTGTTATTCGGAGGAAAGAATGCAGGGATTTAAATTTGATTCATATAGGACAATTCCTCAACTTTCTTCTTTCAAATAAAAGAATCATCAAAATCAGATCAGAATGATGAAGGCGGCCGCGCACTCATGGGAGATTAACATACACGATACAGAATACCGATCTACTTACCTACTCAAACAGTGTTTTGCCAGCATATGAATTTTATTCAAATGATATTTTGTTATATGCTCATTTAACAAAAACAGCGCAGTCTTCTATGTGAAGCTTTATATTTAAAATCACAAATGAAGATAAGTTTTACAGGTTATGTTGAATTTTTATGTCAATTCAATTGGTATTATTTTGAAATTTTTAAATTCTGACCTTTAAAAAGTTAATAAATGAAAATTAGGTTATGATCTAGACATTTCGTTAGTACCTTTGTATATCTATCTATAAGGTTTTGTTCTATGTCAAATACGTTGTCAAATTGACTTTCATTTGAATGAACCTTCATGGGTGACGTTTTACCACTTAACGTAACCTCTAAAACTTACATTAATTTTTAATTTTAATTATGATGCATAAATAAAAGATTACGCTATTTTCGTTAAATAAGCATATATATAAATATCACTTGAATAAAATTCATATTTTGGCTATTTGTACACTGTTTGAATGAGTAGAGTCACTGAATTCTCCTATATTGTGAAAGGTAATCTCCAAGGTATTCGCGGCCGCCTTGATCAAATACCTGGTGTTATAGGTACATATACTTATATAATGTTAATTCGTACTATGATATAGAGAAATGGTTGACTATTGACAAGCTCTTTCAGCAAAATGTTTCTCTATTTGCTCCTAAGATTTTTCATACATCGCATCTTGCTTATTTTAGGTGAAAGTTCCGTAGTCTTCACGATGCTAATTTAAGATACATAATTTCTCTATGTCTAAGTTAAAAACAGAAATATTTACCAGGTCGTTCACTCATCAAGTTGTGAAATTATTTAACAACTTACAATTATTTAAAATTTCTCGAACAATAAACAATTTTAGGAGACAGGCAATAAAATAATTCAACACCCATCTTATTATCTTATTATCTTGTATATACAAATATGAATTTGTTTATAGAATTATTTTTTATTTATTTTATTAGAAAAATATTTCTTTCGTTAGAGTTTTGTTATTGTTTGGGTTAAGTAGAATAGTTTTGACTAGACTTCGCTCTCTATTTGCAATCATAATCTTTAGTATTATTATTCTATTATAATTTTTGATTTATATCAAATATTTTTGAAGATAAAGGTGAATGTATTGAATGATTTTTGTTCTAATTTCTAAATTCCAGAGTGAACAACTCCTTGAATAAATATAATAGACATTTCAAAATGAACAAAAGGCAATTTAGGTATATGCTTTCATTTCCTTCTCTATAGAAAACTAGAAATGCAAAATTTATCAAAACCTTTGTGTTATAACGGACCATAAATTTTAAAAGATCTTAAATTTTTTATCTGTCAAATGTCTTGTCAAAAAAACAGACAGAAAAAAATTGACATAAGAGATAAAAAAGCTGTTATTTTAAACTCATGAAGATTTACAGATACCTACTGATAGAAAACACAAAAGTAAGTACGCCTAAGGATAGCATGTTAGTACAGAATCGGCTAATATTACATCTAATATTAGATTTTATGAGATGAAAAATTTCACAAAATTTGACCATGGTCATAGAATAAATCACAGACATTAATTATATTAAATTTTATAAATTAGCTGTTAGATGCTTTGAATTATTTTTTTAAATCAGGTTTATTATTATTTTCGACAATATTAAAAAGAAATAATACTTAATACGTGCTTCAAATACACAATATGTAAAGTTTAAACCAAATAAGGCGATAAGTAGGTTAATTTATTTAAACATTCCATCTACCATACAAATAATTCACAAATTTTAATACTAATATAAGTAAAATTCAATTTTCATTACAAACTTGATGGATCGCCTAACACTTCCGTTGCTTCTTCAATGGAACCGCTATAACCACTTTCATGCATTGTTTCTGTCCTATCCAAAGCCTTAGTTATCTGATCAGATGTTGGATCACAGATGATTTCGAGTTTTATTGGTGTTGATTCCATTAAATTCTGTAGCAAATCCTCAGTGGTCCCATTAGTCTTGATCTCTAAGACATCACAAACTAATCGTATCAAATGTTTGAGTAGACATGTTTTCTCTGGTGATGTGACAACCATACTAGTGCTGAGATCTGTTGTTGATGGGGCACTGAAACATGGATAGGCTACTAAAACGATAACAACTATTAATGTTATTAGGCGATTCATTTTGAATGAATTTGAATGCTATGACATCTTGCACCCAACAATAATTACTTTTATATGTAAGTTGATCGATAAATTCGTGCTTTTGCTAAAAGAAAAAATAATGTTTTTTAATTTCAATTTCCGAGTTATTTGAGGTCATCTAGGTATAACACGTCAATACGTATTGCATTCCATTGACCCTCTCGTGTATGGAAGCATTTTCTTTAAATTTGGTGTTCGATTTATGAATTTTATCGACGGAAAGAATGCGATTTTGTGCGGGGAATTCATCGTTCTATAACCGTCTTTCCGAGAAATTGATGTAGATAGTGTCATATTCTTGTTATGTTTTTAGTATCGAATGTACATATTGTAGCTTTTATTTTTATTATCATTCAGTATCACTGACCTTCTTAAAAGAAATGTGAGAAAATATACGCTGTTATATCTAGTGGAGAATAGATAATTTCCTGATAAACGAAATTCTGTGAGCTTCAGAAGGTCTGAAAAAGGTTCCTTTAAAAACATCATCTATGAAAATTTCCCTTTTAGATTGGTTCTTAATTTCGTACAAACGCTAGATGGAATCTAGTGATTCAAATAGACGCGTTTGCAAACTGGACCATCAACATAGAAATTTTAAACTTCTTACTTATTTCTATAAAATCAAAATGTCATCTTTATCGTAATAAGAGTTTGATTATGAATAAATTCATACAGAATACAGACGTAAAATAAAATGATTATATTTTTTTAAACGAAGGTTTGCATCGAGTTTGCATACAACAATTTAATAAATGATACTTTATGATGTTGTAAGACGATGGGTATTTCGTATGGATACCTATAACAAGATTAGAGAATTTTTGGCCATAAGGTGCATATATCACATATCTTATCTAAACGGCATTTCACACTGAGAATGAATGCAGTCTGGCTGAGTATAGACAATGTATATTTTTAGTTGTCGTTTTTTAAATTCACCTGTAATATGTTCTTTTAACATTTTGAAGTTCATTGTTTATTAAGTATTAATAATTATTGAACACAAATATGTTGAGAGAGATGAATTTAAACCCAAGCAACAGGACCTCTTCAAAATTACTGAGAATACTACCTAGCTATATCTAAATAAAATGCCACAAAAAATTACTACCGGTTGTAATGGAATTACTCACACAAATTTTACTATATTTTTTCCATCACCAATAGATGAAATTAATCGGTATCTACTTATTTTTTTTTATTATTATTTATTATTATTATCTAATAGGTCATTCATAATAGGGTTCATTCTTAACGCAGCCCGAAATAGCATACAGGGTGAATTTGAGCTTTGACTTTCCCTGTACATACTTTCCGCAATATATTTTCAAAACTTGTTGGCTGATCGGCTGAACATTTTTTAACATATTTAAACTCGTCACAAACGTTCACAAACGATTAAAAACCAAAAATTGAAAGATGTAATTTTTTTAATGTATGTTGGCGATCTTGTCTGTGGTCTTTTGAAACTCGTCAGATGGCTCTGAAGTTTATTACAACAAGAAATATTTATTATTTATGTACTTATGATATATTTGATAGTAAGTATATAAGGTAGGTTAATTTCAACCTTTCTATTTAATGTATTTTTTGTTTGAACATCTAGACAATAGATTTTACTATCCATATATCTATCTATCAATCTGTTTCTCCTTCTGTATATACGGGTAAAATACAGGTAAAGATTAAAAATAGTTATAGCAGGTCCCAAGAATCTCGATATTTGTTGATATTCATAAATACATATCTACCTACTATATTTTTATGTATCAAAATAAAAATCAGATAAAAAAATTGTAAATGTTCATCCAGCGAATGCTTAGAAGCTTTACTTTTGTGAGGCGTCCCGCGACGCCACCAATTTTTTTATATCTCCTGTATCGACCGAGGACACTCTTCATTATATTGGACTAGAGTATTGAAATTAAGAAACTCTTGCAGGAGCATACTCATATCATTATCATGTATGTTGGTAAATTAAAATCTCATAGAATTAATAAAATAGTTCTGACCATTTAAAATATTTTCGAACAGGTTAAAATAATTAATGTGCATATCTAGCTTAGAATTAGGTTGAAAATATACCACAGGCATATAATACGTATTTTTCTTATAACTTAACTTTACAATAATACATTCAATATCACAGTCTTGGATATCTACAATTTCGTATAATATTTTTTGTTAAATGCCATAATACCCCTCCGCCACGGGTAGCTTTTGTATTTCTTTCTTTTCCCTAATCAAATATTCACACGGCCAGGTTTCTGATAATTAAATTATTTCGTACTCCTCCAACAGGAGATTTTCATTGAATTTTTCAGTTTTTGCTCTTGTCCTCTTACATATCTAATTATATTATGCAAGCATTGCTCATTTAATATAATTAGATATGCAAATTTTATCTCAGAATCTGGTGTACCGATTTCGGTGAAAATTAATATGTATGGGTTCTAGAGTGTATTGAATCGATTGGTTGTATTCACATTCAGAAGAAAAATCGTTTTCAGCAATCAATATTTTCATTTTACGAGTTCTACAGATTATATATGAAATATAAATATGAACCCAGTAACATCATAGGAAAAAATAGTCCTATGGTAAAGCTTCCGGGTATTAATCTAGAGTTCCTCGGTTCGAATTCTGTTCACCTGTGAGTTTTTTTCTAAGGATACCCATTTTTTCAAACAAAGATGTTAACATGATTTTATAATAATTTAATCGGAAATTATCATCATACATACATATCTAATATATTGGGACCCTTAAGTACACATTAGCTATTTCAAGGAAGGGTTAGCAGATTGGTAGAATTGGTGATACTGCTGAGTTTTGGTATATTTATAATACATTTTACACATTCATATTTATTTCAAAATCTATAACTTAGGAATATGTGAACAATAAAAGCAGTATTTACCAATCGCAATATATTTTAACCAGAAATATGCACATTTTTTAATAAGTTTAAATATCCTTAGTAACTCTTATAAACCCATCTTAAATCCTGTTTTACCCGAGCAAAGCTCGGTCTCCAGATATTAGATAATAAATGTGGCAGAAGGAAGACTCCTCAATGTTATAATTTTGGAATCTACAATGTAAGTTAGCTACAGAACTTTCTCCCAAGTGTTTTAGTAGCATCCTTCTGAGATCCTCAGTTTCTGTTGAAGGACTCAATAATATTTTCGTTTTTTCCGACAACAAAGCGTCTTCTTGTTCTTATATTCAATAAATTTCGTGACTGCACTTCAAGAACTGCAGCCCCAATTTCTAGAGATGGGAGATACTTCTTTCGTGAATAACTTTAATAACTTTTGGTACCAAGGAAATCGTGTTGCATCTGGTTGGATACGTGCCAAGGGGCGTCGGCTATGACTGTAAGAATTTTAGATTGACACCTGAATAATGTTTCAGGTTACCAAATATAGGTCCAGATTGGTTTAATAATTGCCTTGTAGGTAGATACAGGAGGATTTTGTTCTCTTATGACAGTCGTGGTGATCTTATTCACAATAACCAGTAAATATGTTTGAATTTTACTTCAATTTCTTTTATATTTACAATATCTGATTATTTTGGATTCGGGTATTTGAATATTATTGATAAACAAATTGGCACCTTAGAAATATCGTGTGAGTGAAAAAACCCGATACTTTTTCTTTCGTGATCCATACTTTTCAAAATGCGTAGATATGTTAAATCTTTGTCATTTACCTACTATTACAATTGTCATTATAGTCCGTTTGCTCACATGTAAGATATATGACTTTTCACAACATTAGTTCAATTTGAGTGAACCATAATAGAAGAGCTGGGTGGAACAGAACCAGCAAGGAAACAGCATATATAGTACTCCTAAATTCTCTATCGATGGTATCCAGGTGAACTCCCAAAAATTTAACGGGTATTTCGTTTGATATTTCAGCCTGTCTTGATGTCAAAATGGTTTTCCTTGTTTTATCGGTATTTAGAAGTAATCGATTCATAGTGAACCATTCTTGCACTCTACTTTGCAAATCATTCTTTCCTATCTCCAAATACTCTCAGGAGAATCGGCAGCACAGGCGACCATTGTGTCATCAGCGAAAAGTGTAAATTTACCTGATGGCTCTATTAGTGGCAAGTCATTAATATATAAGCCTTGGGGAAGTCCTATAGAGATGGTACGAGTACTTTCCGCTAACGACACCCCACCTACACGCACAGAATGCTTCCTGTTGGTTAAATACGAATCCAGAAGTTCGATGCTATTAGAACAGAATCCATATCTACTAAATTTCTGCAATAGAATAACATAGGAGGATCAACTATAAAAGCAACCAGGTCTAGGATAACAGTATATTGTCTTTCCTAAAACCAAACTGACAGGTTGCAAAAATATTATTCTGGAGAAAAATATTTGAATTACCATAGATATATCTATTTTTTAAATTATTGGTATTTAAGAGATAAACGGTAATTTATGGTTTATTTTACTAAATAGGTAATATTTGGGCAGACCTTAGTAGACCTGGAGAGGTATTTTTCTTGATACATCAATTAGTTTTCTAAGGGGACTAATGATAATATTCTTAATTGATTTAAACAGCCTAACATTCAGGCCACAAGAGTTGCATTAATTTTCAGTTAATCTATAATATCCCTGCTATCTGTAATAGATACAAAAGAAAAAGACAAGGAAATTTCTGATGCAGATCAGATCAGTGAGAACTTGAATCGGATCATGATACAGGAATATTTTTTATCAAATGCAATATTCAGAAAGAACTTATTGAAATGATCTGGTGTTACGTTAAAATCATTATTTTTTAATTTTGATGTGCCTACATTATGTTTTATAACTTGCTCCAGTTGGGTTTTGAGCTTTGTGAAAAAAATGTTCAATTTAAAAGATTTTGATGTTGATATACGTAGCATGAGCAGACAAGAAATATGTCCATATTTCACTTATGATTAGTTTTAAACTTCAATCTAAACTGAATACAAAAGCAAAAACAAGCAAGCAACTATAGCATCTGTTAGGTATTGATATACTCATCTACTCTATACTAATATGTTTTATAATCAGTTTGAAAACTAATTCAATTAAAGAAATCTTAGCACAGGTTCAAGTATTAAATTTTTTTATCTCCTCCGTACATCACCCACATTGTATCGTTTAAATCTGTGATTAAAAAAAATGTGCCCTTAAAATGTTTTGCGTACCAATGTCATTTCGGATGTTGTCTGATTAGAAGTAGATAACCTGAACTCAGAACCGCGACGTAGATAGCTATTCTGATTTGTCCAAGTCGCTTTTTGATAAAAATATTCGGGCAGTACTGGTTGTTGATTATTCTATTTTCTGATTCAGAGCGTGTGTTAAGTCTTTCTCTTTCCGCATTTGTTCGATAAAGTAAAGTGTTGTTCTGAAAATTTAGCTTCTCTTATATGGAAATTTATTTATTCGCTTTTTTTCAACTAATCAAAAAATGTAAACTTCTCATGACTATAATGTATATTTAGATAATTTTTTATGTAGTTCCTACTTACTACGTAATTTTTAATAGTGTATTATACTGAAATTGTCTTACATGGATGAGAGTATAATATTCCAAGTAACAAGTAACTAACTAAAAATCGCACCTTACCACAACGCGCCATATCTGTTACAGTTGAAAAAACAAGCTGTAACCCAATCTTTTCAACCAAACAATTTTTCTATTGGCTTTTTCTTCGATAATTAAATAATGAATGCATCACTAGCTCGTGGGAAACGAACATTCGTTACATATACATTCGCGGTTGCGGATATTACGCAATTTATTACAAAGTGAATAGGTACATAGATAGGTACGTGATTGGTTGTCAAGTTGGAAAATACCTTATAGCGATAATATGCAAAATAATTGAGACACTCGGACAGAATCGGTTTATTTTATAGTAAAGTTATGTTTAAAATTTTGTTTTTCTAAACAAGATAAAAACAACTATCAAGATGTTTTACAAATTACGACGTGCGACTACAATGAATATTAGTTTCCATAAACGTACTCTTCTTTTTTGACATGACAACGTCATATTCCAATAGTAGCTTGTTCAAAGGCTAAGCTATTATTTTGTTCTACATAAAATATGCCGACTTTATTAGTTGGTGCTAGTGATGCTGCGAGACTGGTCTTGGTCTTGCAGTCTTGATCTTGGTCTTGCAAAAAGACCAAGACCGTCTTTGCAAGACCAAGACCCAAGACCAAGACCAATACTGGGATGCAAGACCAATACCAAGACTAACCTGGTCTTGGTCTTAGTCTTGCTGCAAGACTTGCGAGACTTGAAAGACTCTTGCAGTTCCGTAACCAAACAACAAATTGGTAGGAAACATATTTTTTTGCTCGATGATTAGATAAGAAACGCTAGTAAATAACCCAATTGATTTAATATTTGAACTCCCTTGTTATCGATCTTTATTTTACAGATAATAAAAATATTGAATTAAAAGTTCATTTTAGTCTTCTAGGATTTGCGGATTTCAAAAAATTCTGTAATACCCTATACAGTAATTTCAACTCTTCTAGGATTTCCCTTAACGAGCTGTTTTCACAGAATCCCGACAGATCGTAGCCAGGGGAAGGTAAACTACACGGTTTTTTATTTTTATTATTTTTTCTATCGCGCAGAATGTTTTAAGCAAACGTTATCTTTTTGATGACATTTATCCAGTAGCCACATTTGGAGATTTTTGAAATTTTAGGTTGCCCTTATTTTGAAACTATTTTTTTCGATCATGCTTATTAACTAACTCATCTGACATATTCGCAAGACTGATTTTTGAAATAGATACCTAGTTTTATAAATGCGCGTAGTTTTATAAACCAGAAATACTTTTAATCGCTTTCACTCAATATCCACACAGAGATTATTTCTATTTTATCAAAGAAAATGGTACAAAACCATTGTAGAATGAACGAGAGAATGAGTTATGAAATAGAAGTATGTATGCATGTAGTAAAATGAGTGCTCAGTTGCGACGGATGATACCAAGAAAGCACAGACTAAATCGCGCTAGTAAGATACGATTCTCATATGTGAATGGTGATTATTAATTTATAAACTTTATTAATTAATTAAGCATCTCATTTGCCCTAACTTAATTCTACGCACCTAGTTTTATTCTCATTACTTATTCTAAATTGGTTTGGTACCATTACAATACCAGGCCTGTTTGTTCTGGACAATGACAATTTTTTTATACGGTCGATATTTATCCATTTTGAATGATAATATAGTTAGGTACAGGCAATCTTATAGATTATGAATTACATACTTCCCATACATATTGCAGGGTTCTTCTTCATTTGAATTAATTAATTACGGCTTAGAATCGCAAAAAAATTTCACACTTATAAGAAGATGAAAATTTTTGCAAGAGTCTTGCGAAGTCTTGCAAGTCTTGCAGCAAGACCAAGACCAATACCAAGACCGTATATGCAAGACCAAGACCCAAGACCAAGACTAAGGATATGATGCAAGACCAAGACCAATATCAAGGGTGCAAGACCAAGACCAATACCAAGACCATATCGGTCTTGGTCTTGGTCTTGCTTTGCGCATCACTAGTTGGTGCACTGAAAAATACAAGATAACAATACTTAATTATATTGGTACTGATCATTTTGAAGTTGTGCTGAAGGAGATATAATATTAATTTTTATTTTTCATTGCACCAACTAATAATGTCGGTCCTAGTTTTTGTAAAAATAGATTTATTGTACAATTTTGAGTGTATCATTAGTCTTCAAAACAGTTGAAAGAGTACATATCTTACATTCTTTACTTATACTTCTTATTATTTATAGATCGCAAAAAATTACAGAAACACACATATTTCAAACTTTTCCACTGCTGTAACTCAGAAACCGTAAAATATCCAATTTTTGATAAAAATGTGCTCTTCTCCGTTCAGTGTCATTGATTTTTTTTCGAAATTCAAAAGTCCGAACGATCACAATAGGGTCATTTACATTTCTAGAATTTATTTCAAAAGCATAAACATTCACGGTTAGCAACAACGCTATTCCAAGACTATACCCATCCTATACCCATACCAATCAAAGTTTATCTACTTCACTTTTTAGTAAATTTCTTATAGAAATGTAGGTACCTATTGCAACCATTTGCACTTTCGAATTGCGCAAAAAAAAATAACGACATGATATTATATAAAGAAGAACAAAATCAATTTTTATTTTCGAAAATTTATATGGGATATAAAATTCCGAAAAAATTCGCAATTTAAGTTTACAGGAATACCTAAGCGAAGATCCTAAGTACGGAACCCTCTCGCTCGATTCGCACTTAAATTTTTCTTTATAGTTTATCAACCACATATCTCATTCATAATTATCTATTTTGATCAAGCCATAAATTACATATAAGGCAACAAAAAAAAATTAAGGCTTTACCAAAAATACGGTACCTACCGAATTTCTTATATTCATATTCTTGATTGATACCTACTGAAATTTTCTCAATATTGCTATATTGTATGAAAAACATACCCTCCCTTTAATATCGAATACGTACTTAATTTCAAGAATAAATATAGATATATCTAGAGATAGTTACAACATAATAAATATTCCACTTAATGGAATATAAATGTCCTTTTCGAAAATTGGTTCTATTGAGATCAATACTGACAATTCATATGATAACCGAAAAAAAATCTATTGCATTAGAACCGTTATTTTTTGTTTGTCGGATTCACACGAATGATGATATTATTCCACTGATTCCCATAAAATGCCACAAAAAGATGAGAAATCTACAAATTTCCCGAATCATCATTTTTTTCCATTGCTCGAACAATGGGACACAATAAAGACATAATTCACGAAGAATTGTCAAGTTGTTTCCTAGACTCTTCTCAATATCCAGAGATAAACGATCCACTAACTAGAGCATTGTATTTGATAGAAACCGCAAGCCCATCATTGACTATAAACTACAATCATAATAAAGGCGGTGGTAGCTGAACTTGAAAACGATTTCACTGTTAACTGCTATTGACTTCCTGTTGGCTCGATTGGGGTCCTTAGCACCCCTGGAGTGCCGACGCTAATTCATGTATCATCATCTAGAGTTCTAGAGGGTCAGGGTAGGACTCTTCAAACATCATGATAATATACTGTTTGAGATGGGCCGAGAAGGCTTTTGTTAGTTGAGTTGCGGGGGTATATAAAGGGTGTTTTTCAAGAGTTTTACAACATCTGCAAATTTATCGCGTAGACCATCTATCAGTTCATGAAATTCAACAAGTTTTCCGTTCATTTTTACCGAAGATTTAATTAACGTAATTTTAGTATTTGTACATATGGTAGATCACGATTACAAATACATAAATTTGGTTCATCATATAATTTTACGCAAGAGAGTTTCCAAATCCGGCATCATGATCCTGTGAGTTCTTGGAAATCAACATTTGCTGTGCTCTTACCGCGTACCAGTGACGATACGATAAATTAATATTTAAAATAAAGATCATAGAATGGTCCTACCAATAAAGCCTATATCTCGACTATGGACACGGCTTTTCTTCAGTTTTGTTGTTGTAGATCACTATCCAACATAATTCTTATAATGCCAAATTTTATTTCAATTTCACTGATATTCAATCACACTATTTCTTTTTAATCTTCTGCCATTAAAAGTAGGTGTTGAAATCGATCTTATGGTTGCGGTATTAGGTACATGCAGCTAGTACATGCTACGCAAACAATTATCTAGTCTAAATGAGTTATCTTCTAAACTAGAAACAATATTAGTTTGCATTTTTTATCGAAAATTTGAATTAAGAAAGACAGGAAACTATCAGTCTCCCGTGAGTTTTCATTACCAAATATTACCAGTGCATTCTTAACTCAGGTAAAATAATTCAGAAGCTATTTTCTAACTAGGGATAGGTATATATTGTTATTATTTTCGAATATAGGTATGTCTTGATGTTAGTTCCATTGAGATCAAGAATTTGAACAAGATTCTGATTCATAATAATTTATAATTTAATTGTATTCGTACATATAGTGTTTTGGAGTGAAGACTTTCTCTTCTATGTTCGCCAACGTATTGATTTGTCATTATTTGGATAAGTAATAAGAATTACAAATGATTTCATATCAGTCCCATCCTGGTTGTCACGGATTGTAAAGTATAAGTATACATGTGTATATTCGACCCCTTTCTGAAGAGCCCAATAACAACGAGGAGATTCCATAATAGCTTCTAGTAGCCCCAATGGAGCTTGACACCAGCTAGTACCGTAGAAGTGCATTTGTGTATAATACATACATGAATTTGTATGTTTTTTCAGGGTTATACTTGACTGCATGCATTCAAGTGAAGTACCTACCCCAAATGCTATTCATGTTTTCGTAATAATATTATCGATTGAGAATGTGGAATTAATAATAAAAATAGCGAGGTCATCAGTATTAGGTACCAACATTCTTTGAATTAGAAATATAATGTAATAGAGATATGTACTCCCAAAAATGCAAAAGTAATTGCTTATAATAATAATAATAATATTGAAATTACTAATGAGAAGAATCAGCGTAAATTTATCCCAATACACAAACTGATCCTTCACTGATCCTTGTCAATCATAAACAATCCCAAACCTTCAGAAGTATGCGCCTTTCAAATATTAGATAACAAAAATTGTAATTTTCTTTTTGTCAATCGTTAGGCAAGTTATTATCTTAGTTCCGTACTTGTTTCGTTTGTTAGTAAGTTACTATATACCTAGTAGTAATATATTATCAAAGGTGACAGTTTTAGTACGTATCAAACTAAACTATTACAGAACTACAATTTAATTGCGAAAACGGCTCAGAGTTGTATATGCTTTTAAATTATTAAAAAAAATCGTATGGTATTTTATATTTTTCAGTGTTTATTCGTAAAATCTATTTCCTATAAATGTTAAAACTTTACAAGGGAAGAATAACTAAAGCTATATAAAAATTAAAATCATAAGATCAGATAATCAAAGATTGCAAAATAAACATAAATCACATATTTGTTTTCTTTTCTAATAAGATATATGTTCTTTTCTATTTCATTAAGTCTGTATTTCTTAAAAAAACCCAAGTTTAAGAGTTTAGAATCCTTGTAGTAACAGTGTCCCCTTTTATATACGTGCTACTTGTGTTTATTTTAAATAAAACATACCATCCATTTAAGTGAATTATATTTCAGATCTAATAAAAACAAAGCCATTACATAAAATCTATTATCTTCGAGGGTCTTGGAAACAAATAAATCGTCTAGTATTATTTCCTGGAAAATGGCTGTGAATCCACGAGTGTGTGGCGCCCTTCCTGCGGTTTTATTTGACACAAGATCCATGTATCCTTGGGAGGTCCCAATCTTTCTATCAATGCTTTCCGATGCTGTGATAGCTAGATATAATAAAATGGAGAAATGAACGTTATCCCATAAGAATAGGATTGATGTTATATTATAAAATTATTAAACAACTTGTGACAAGTGGAGTTATTTGTGAGAAAATTAAGATCCATTTAAAATAATTCGTTGAATAGTAGGTACTAGATATTGAATAAATATTTTTTTACCAAAAATTGGACCTGCTTTATTAGTTGGTGCTCTGAAAAATAGAAAATAATATTAATTATATTGGTGCTGGTACTTTTGAAACTGTGCAGTTCTAGTAACATAGAAATCTTTTGACACCAAATTCAAAAGTATCAGCAGCAATAGAATTAATACTATTTTGCATTTTTCAGTGCAGCAAATCATAAATTAAGTCCAATTTTTGGTAAAAAATATTTATTTCACACTCTTGAACCATTGGTTATGAAAATCGTTGAACAATCAGTAATAAGAAAGAAGATAGTACTTATCCTATTCCATCTATATTCTTTCTTGAACTTGTTGTTGTTTAGATATATCAAAACAATACACATATTTCAGTCTTTACCACTGCTGTATCTCGAAAACCGTAACTTCTTTTGAAAAATTTTCAATTTAAATGTTGCTACATATAAATTCTTCTTTAATTTGGCCGTTCACATTTTCAATTTTCGCAAAAAAATGTTCCGTCCACAAAGCGGAAGTACACATATTTCAATCTTTACCATTGCTTTAACTTGAAAAACGTAGTTTTTTTGACGAAATGTTCATTTTAAACGTTTCCGGATATGGTCTTATCTTTAATTCTGTCGTTTCAGATTTTTGATTTTTGAGAAAAACTGCCCCCTCCACCCTCTTCACATATGGTTTTTAGACGGAAGGAGAATTATTCGGATTTGAGTTTTTTTAAATATGGGACTATTTATCATCTCCCTTAAAAAAAGAAAACATACGAATTGTATACCTCCTCCTTTTTTGAAAGTCGGACAAAAAGTGGGTAACAACTACACACTGAAAAAACAAAAATGCATTTTTGAAGTTATTAGAACCTAACATTTTCCGGGATGTGTTACGTGATTGAGTAACAAGAGGCTTATTTCATGATTAAAAGTTTACATAAACAAAGATCCGCAAACGAGTGTTTAGTGATCAAAAGGGTGTTGAAATTTTATTTTATGAAATATTTGGCTTGAATTTGGAATATAGGTTATGCTGTATAATATCTTGATACATCATTGGGTATGTGATGTGGTTGTGAAAACAAATTCTCTATAGCTGTTTTTTTTGTCAAGGCTCAGAACCCTTGATCTATCCCTGAACTTTTTTGCGATGCGCCGCTGGTAGATTCCATAGGTATATTCTAAATTATAATATGAAATTTCGATAAAAAATATCTAAAAAAAGATCCAGTTTTATTTGTATAATCTGTTGTTATTAATTTCGAAAACGAAAACAATAAAAAACCTTAAAATCTCAACGGCAAGCTCTAGCGGACCTATGTTTATATACATTTTTATTCATAGAATAAAAAAAGAATTATCTTCTTACCTTATGTAGGTACCTACACGCTATATAGGAACATCTTTCAGTCTATATTTAAGTAACCAGTTGTATTACGTTAGCTGGTACACATGAAATTTCCAACCTTACAAAATCGTAAAATTAATACTAATTAGAATCACCTGCTTACCTATTCAAAAAGTTGTGATAATCAATTATCACATTCCACTTTCAAGATATTTCACAAAATAAACGAACTGGTAGGTACCTCTTGTGATTGGTTTGGTATTAACAAGTAATTAAATACGAATCATAACCTACAAATATGAGAATACACCTTGTCATGTTTGTAGACGTCCACAAGGAATCGATATGACATCTCTGTAAAGCTGTGATATTCAAAACGATTTTAAAACATCCTCTGTATACATTAGGTACTTATACATTCTCAGTGACAAATTATGTTGGAAAGCCAATTAAAAAGTACACAGAAATTCCCTAGATGATGACTTTAATCACGCTGCTCATTAAGATTAAATATAGTTCATTAACAACTAAATATCTCCTACAATTTTGCATTGCAAATGACAAATGACAGAAAGTAATGAAGTCCAAGTTTAATTTTCCACAACAATAGGAACAGAAGAAAAAAATGTGTTTCTAGACGGTTTTCTCTCTTAACACAAGATAGAACCGATTAATACTTGTGTCTTTTATTAAACTTAGAGGCAGTTATTTTAGTCTTATGAACATTTTTGAACTGATTATAAAGTGGACCAAGATTTTCAGACAAAATATAAACTACCATTTTTAAAGCGAAACTTACTGGAATCTAGTGGCCTCTCGCGAGACGCAGTATTGTTTTTTTTTGTGTGAATGGGAATTGGTTACTAATCATTTCACTTTTCCAATTATCACGTGTACCAACTAGATTATCAATTTTTAACATAAGGCCTCCCCTAATTAATTACACACAGTTAGCTTAAATCATAAACCTATATACAGGGTTATTTACGATTAGTAGCCTATTAGAGAGCTACTGGGAATTTGGAGCAGAAAATTTGCAATAACAAGTTTTCGGATATGCTCTATTAAATTAAAATAATTGCGACTTACAGTCACTACCGGAAGTAGACACTAACTTTCTTATTTCAAATAGAATGTTATGTTTTTTAATCAAATTGTAATTCTAATTCCTATTTTAAGGTAGTTTTTATCAGAATTCCCTATAGGTATCAAAAAATCTATAATTTTTGAGATATTTCGATTTTAGTGAAAATTCTTGTTTATTCGTGTTACTTTTTTACAATGTAATAACTAACACACAATGTTTTTTTCTGTTCTCATGACCATTTAGCATTGCTTGCCATCATGACGGGCCATATCTACCTGATTAATAAAAGAAAATACTTTCAAATGACATGAATTTAGTGTTGGTCTTCCAACATTTGCAAATAACTCCATTTAACTATAAAACTTGAAAATTTAGGTATAGAGAATGTTAATATGGATTGAAAGAGAAAAACAAACACTTGATAGAAGGACCGAATAAAATGTATTGTAATCCATTTAAAATAAGCGACTTTTTTATGGCATGAAGTTTTTCTCGATTTCTAGAGCTCCCTGTATGTTTAATATTATTTGTATCTCGCCTGTTTAAAAAACAACCTCTTAAATTTTACAGTACCCATAGTTATCATTTCTGTTGTTACGATATGTTTTCGTAAGAATTTTCACCAAAATCAAAATATCTCTAAAAGTATAGATTTTTGATATAGTGAATCCTGGTAAAAGTTAAAATAGGAAGTAAAATGACAATTTGATAAAAAAACATAGCATTCTAATTGAAATAAGCAAGTTAGTGTCTATTTCCGGTATAACGGGAAGTGACTGTAAGTCGCCATTTTTTTAGGTTAATAGAGCATATCCGAAAACTTGTTAATGCAAATTTTCAGCTCCATATTCGCAGTAGTTGTCCTGAAACGTATAATAGGCCACTCATTGTGAATAACCGTGTATGTACATAAATACAAACCACTATCATCTAAACACTACAGATTTGAAGCTTTTCAGTATTTCCCAACTTGGTCCCCTATTATTTAATATTTATCTAAACAAAACAATAAGATGTTTATCACATTGTAAAATTCTACTTTTTGCAGATGAACTGAAAATATATTCTCAAGTGAGAAAATTGTTGTATCAATACCTATTCAGTCTGATTTATTACATGAAAGACATAATTATTTGTAGCAACATTTACACTGAACATTTTTTCGGGTTAGAACGGTGGGAAAATGGTAACATCTAGAATACTTATGCTATTTCCGCAGCGATGTATTGAAATAGGATAATTACTATCTTCATTGGTATTAGTGAACGTTCAATGATTTTTGTGATTAATGTTACACTCAAAAGTGTGAAATATATATTTTTTACAAAAAAATGGACCGACGTTATTAGTTGGTGCACTGAAAAATACAAAATAATATTAATTCTATTGGTGCTGGTACTTGTGAAGTTGGTGCCAAAAGTTATCAATCTAACCGCAACTGTACTAGAGCAAAAGTAACAGCACCAATAGAATTAATATTATTTTGTGTTTTTCAGTGCACCAACTAATAACGTCGGTCCATTTTTTTGTAAAAAAAATTATTAAGTCTAGAATATTTTTCTAAAAGTGAAAGCTTATTCCTAAATTTTGAGAAATGTCATTGTATAACATTTTCTAGAAATGCAAAACTCACCAATTTCGATTATACATTAAATAATATTAACCTAAAACGAGTTAAAGTAGTAGAGATTTAGGTATAATGCTTGATTTAAAGATGACTTTCAAAGAAAATGTTGAAGATATTGTTCGTAGATGTATGAAAAGCTTCGGTTATATAATTCGACAATCCAGATATTTCTCTTCTGATAGAGCACTCTCAATTCTGCCATAAAATTATCCATAGACAAGTAGATTGTCCTGAGATCTTATCTCAAATCAGTTTCAGTACTCCAATAAGAAATCTACGCCAGCCTGAGACTTTTTCCATTCCATCTAAACATACAAATGATTCGCTATCACAATGAAATTTGCGAAAATGTTGATATTTTTACTTTGATACTTTGATTTTGACTAATTTTTGTCTATGTTTTATCACCAGTTATATAGTTTCGTTTAACCAACCTCCATTTAACAAAATATGTATTGCATTTTTCTCCTATACATACTTCAGATATTTTGTAACGAATATAAAAAATGTATGCACAATTTTTCTTACAAATTAATCTCTGTGAAAGTTGGCACCGCAAAATGAAAGAAACTGAAATTTGCAATCATAAAGCTAATCGTTTGACTACCCTTCAGATCTTTTTAATATCCACTTTGTTTAACAACTTAATAAATAAACAGTTTGTGTTGAGCCGTAGGTACTAGAATTCTAAGTGGTGGCCGAGGATTATAAAACGATTTCCTGTACAGTGGCGACTTGTATCCGTTTTCTCAAACAATGTTTCAAATATGATGAAATTATTTGCTTTATGACTGCAAATTTCTATTTTTAATTTCCTATATGAAAAAAGAATTAAGAAAAATTAAGAAAATGGAGGGTGGTCAAACGAAACTAATTGGTGGTCAAAAATGTTAAGAAATGGTCAAACTATTGTATGAATTTTCTTCGTTTTCTTTCATTCTGAGATGGCAACTTCACAGAGCAAATACTTTCACGTTTTAGAGAGAAATAAGCCTCATCTGTCCATAAAGTACCTACTTGATAACCAATCGGCTCCAATCATCATATTTTCTTTTTGGATTTGCGCACAATGTTCCAAACCGTGTATTATGGAATTTGCAATCGTTTGCATTTTTGTAAATCGACTGCACATGCACTATCAATTTCTGGAAGAATGGTGGCTATGTTTTAATTTGGCTAAATAAATTCTAGATCTTGGACATCACTATTAACTTATCTAAGTAGGTCAGTTACAGAACCTTATCAAATTTTCTAACCTCATACCAGATTTTACTTTCATACCGCTACTCTAGGCAGCCTAGTAAGAAAAGTATTATTATTGCTTGCTTTCTTGTTTTTTAGGGTATCAACAAGGCTCGCTGGTGATAGATTGAGATTCTTCCTTGCACTGGTTGCTAGGCAATAACTGGAAAACTTGTTTCGATCAAAACTGTAGCACGAAAGCGGCTCTAAATATTCTATGAAACTTGCCTAAAACATTCTACTTGAAGCCCTTTATTACCTGCAATAACGCGTCTTTTTATATTCTGGCTAAACGGTTCCTCCTATGTCCAACTTGAATGTAACCATTTTTGTTTGTGTTGGCACGTTGAAAATCGTGTGAGTGGACACACCCGATTTCTATTTTTAGATTTCAGTACCTAGTTGAACATTAAATCGTTTCAATGTACCGGGTGATTCAATAAGGGTGACGAGGTACTGTATCTCAGGAATTAATTGTCGTATAAGTTTGAGAAAAAAATCATTCAGAGGAAATCGATCCTGGAAATATTCCTTAAATTCATACGTCCACCGCTAGGGGGCGTAATAGCTTCGATCGTATAAAACATGCGATTTTTTCGAAAAATGTTCAATACAAGCTTATAAATGCATACCCTTACGTTAATGTCACCATGATGGTCCATCTTTTTGATATATATTTTTTTATTTTAGAACGTAAAATAAAGGCGGGAGGGGATGCTAAACTTTTTGGACTATAAAGTATCTATAACTTAAGTTTAACTTAACGGAATTTTGGTAACAAGGCCCAGTTCAAGAAAGGAACTATCCATGTCATTTTGGTTCTGGCCGCCCACGCTAGAGGGCGGGTGTTTACAAAGTTAACCATTTTTTTAATTTTGCTCAGAAATCGCAAATGGAACTTATGAATATTTTATTAAATTCGGAAAGTAGATCAAATTTGCAACAAAATCTGTCCAAACTGCATGTCGATATCTTCATTCGTTTAAAAGTTATTGCTTAAAGAATATTTATTAAATTGAAGTTAGTGTATTTTCCACAACTAAAACACTTTTATGCGTGACCAATAACGGTGGACATTTAAAAGTTAAACTTGTTAAATAGTAAAGTTTGTTTAATAATGTATATCTTTTAAAATTGTTGTTTATTTGTTCGTTATGTTATATCATTATTGTTGATTAAATTAAAATATAAAACCCAAGAACCAGATTGGCAGGCATGGTTTTATATTATATTCACCAAACGTTCTTTTCTTGAACCAGACCTTGTTATCAAAATTCCGTTAAGTCAAACTTAAGTTATAGACACTTATAGTCCAAAAAGTTTAGCATCTCATCCATTTTACGTCCTACAAAAAAATCATATATCAAAAAGTGGACCATTATGGTGACATTAATGTGAGGATATTCATTTATAAACTTATATTGTTTTTTTTTGAAAAAATCGCATTTTTAATACCATCGAAGCTATTACGTCCCCTAGCGGTGGATGTATGAATTAAAAAAATATTTCCAGAAATTTTTCTTGGTCGATTTCCTCTGAAGGATTTTCTTCCGAAACTTCGACTATCAGTTACCTCATCACCCTTATTGAATCGCCCCGTACATTTATGTGAGTTTTCTTTGAGAATAGTTCCCAGAAAATCGATTTTCAATTTTGATACTTGTATTAGCTGCTGACACGATAACTCTTTTGTTTGCCGTAGATACCTGCAGCATTAAATACAATTCGGTCATTGCACAATGATTCTGGAACTTTATAAAAAAAAAAATAACCCTTGTTTTTTGTTTTTCTCGAAATTTTAATAAAAAAGAAAAAAAAATAATTCAAAAAAATTAAATTGGTTCAAAACATGTGCGTTTTAGCGCCCTGTCACGTCACAGTTCCCGCTCATCGGGCATTGGCTGATCTTATGTATTATGTCGGTGATCAATGTGACAGTTGTTAACACGTTATGAGAAATTTTCGTTTTATATTTGGTTTTGTCAACACCAAGCGGGATTGTAAATTTCATATCTGCGGTGGTTATGGTGAACGCATATCAGATGAAATTTGCAAAGCAAGTGACTATTATATATAAAGTATTACACACCCGAAGCGCTCTAACCCGAACAAACTACTTGTTCATGATTGGTGCCGGGAAGTGTGACGTCTTAAGCGGGAAATTGATCTCATGTTTAAATACGTGGACAAACTGAAATCAACATTTCGATAATTAAAGTAGGCCTAAATATAATTTTAATGGTGAATTGCTTGTTTGTGGTATAAACTTTATTGTTTAAAATTAATAAATAAAAAATCCAATGCATGCAACGACCCTATTATCCATTTACTTTTTGCGGATAGCTTGATTCTTAAAATTATATGACACAAAGTATACCTACCACTTTAAAATGACCCCATAAACTTATAAAATTTTAGTTTAGACAAATTTATTTTAATTATTACTATAATATGTAGTTCATGTGATATTTCAAATGGACAGACACCTGAATCACTTCCCAGATAAATATTTCCTACAAAAATTTGTCAATTGATAAATACATATATCCTAGGATGTAATTGCTCCCTTTCATGCTACTGACAGGAGAGTCCTGCCTACCTACCTTATACCTGTATACAAATAATAGTATTGATAACAATATGAGGAGGTATTGTGAATGCCCCATTCTGTGCTCGTCGTTGTAATGAACTGCTGGCAGAAGCATCTCTCCATTTATAATGCGATTGTATATTATATTGAAAGAATGAGCGAGGGTTTCTCGAGGGCGCACGATTCATGTAAAAGCGAGCGCCCTTTTCAGTTGTCACTCCTCTCTTTCTCTCTTAACAAGGGCTTTACAAGATTAGGGAAAATAGTACAGTAAACCACATGTCCATTATGTCAGCGACATGTTGCCATGATATTCTCACGACACACGAGGAGGATTTTTATGATGAAAGAGTTATGTCCATCGTAAAATTATCCTGAGATCTCCCTGTAACCCCTGTAGTTTCAAGTTTGACGAAAAGTAGCAGTCAAATCATTATTTTGGTAGATTGAGTAGTTTTATTTTCAGATTAAATGTTGACAGAAGTTAAATGATTTTGTCTCACATATTTGTTTGATAGACATATAATCAGATATTTTATTGTTTTAAGTATACCTAGTGCAACACAAGCTCCAAAATATTAAATTTGTTGAATCATTATTATACAAAATAAATTACGAATTTGTTTTTTTGGCCGACGAATTAAACGGAGGAGGTACACAATTCGACTGAAGGTGTAGTAAACGTAAACGTGCTCCGACTTGGATGATTTTTAGGTAAATTTCTTATAGAAATGTACCTATTGCGAAGACGGCATGTTGTTATATGTCTTCAGTACCTACGACTTTTGTTCAAGGCAATTTTTCATAAAATACACAGGTAAAAAAATAAAAATTAATAAAGAAAAATAACAAATATTGATAAAACATGAACACTCAATATAAATTTAATGTAATTGTCCATTTTCTGGAGATCTTAATATAGACCCTGATTAAAAAAATATATAGTATATTTATTGAAAAGAAATAGGCGAAAAAAAAATTCTGTCTTGAAGTGGAACTCGAACCCTGTCTGCTTTATATTCCACTGCCAAAACAAAAACCTCTAACCGCAAGGATATGACACATACGACAATTTTATGTAATAACATGTAGGTATACCAATGAAAAGGTTGTTCAAATTTCAATTCAATGAATTTTGAAAAATTTACCTTTCCGCTGACTACAGGCCTTATCCGGAAATGTTTAAATAGGACATTTTTTAAAATAATAATGTTTCTACTATATATGTGTATTCTTCCCAAACGGAGGAGGTACCTACTATACTTACCTAAAATTTTACTTTATTTTTTCTTTGTGACTTTTGCATAGTAAACCTGATGTTCATGATTCTTTTGTATTTGAAAGAAGACAATTGAGAATTGGTCCCTTTGAAAAAAAAATGACATGTCTTTGCCCCCAAAATCTTTTCCCAAATAGAGAGAAGGGGGCATTTTTTTCAAAAATCGAATAGTTGAGACGACGAAATTATAGTAGACGTTATATCCGGTAACGTTTAAATTAGACATATGGAGGGGGTAATTTTTTGGAAAATAGAAAATGTGAATGGGCCAAATTAGAGAAAATACCTTTCGTATCAACATTTAAATTGAACTTTTTTTTAATTTCATTTCCGAGTTACAGCAATAGTATTTCTGAAATACGTGTATACGCTATGTAGAAGGGGCAAATTTTTTCGAAATTTGAAAATTCGTGATGACCAAATTAAAGAAGAGATCATAATCAGTCGTAAACTCTGAAGCTTGTGTATTTCCACGTTGTTTTGAAATCTCTGAATAAGTATGAGTAGGTTTGCCCTGCATCTATTGATTGTTACAACAAATTCGCGGGCCAGCTTCTTCAAAGTAGGTTTTGCCTTTGATTTGGCCTTGAATTTGCAGTTCTGCAATGGTGTCTTGATGTGCATTACGCCTCAGTTTCTCGTAAAGGTCAGTGTGTGGCAGCTGCAGGGAATCAGGCTCAGCTGATTTGGTGAGAGACTTTGCTAGATAGTCAGCTTCCTCATTACCAATAATTCCGGAATGTACTGGAATCCAATGGAACTTTATTCTCGCACCTGTTGTCATTGCTTTGGTGGCAATGTATTTGTTGATAACATCGTATATAAATGGATTCGTCTTGATTCCAAAATTAAGAGTTTGGAGACTGGTGAGTACACTCAAAGAGTCGGAGAAATTGAATACATTTCGGTTGGGATAATCAAGTGCAATTTCCATTGCCAAATCCAGAGCAGCACATTCTGCCGTGAAAATTGAGGCCATATTGTGAAAACACTTGAAGGCCTTGAAGTACAGTTCTGGCGATACTACTGCTGAAGCCACGCACCTCGAGTTCTGGCATTTGCTACCATCAGTATAGATTGAGATAGCATTGTGCTGGGTGACGTATTGTTTTATCTCCAAGTTGGAATTGTAATGGGATTCAAATGATATGGCAAAGTGGAAAGTTTCATAACTTTGCAGATGAATACGGTATTTGCTGGACGCTTGGATCGAATTTTTCAACTCTGTCATGAGATTGATACATTGTCTCAGTACACTTTTCTTCCTTCGAGGTATTTCCATGCATATTTGGTGAAACTTTTCAATTGCTTTGTATGTGTCTGAATTGGTGTGTGTGATGGCTTTGACTAGAAAACTGTTGCATAAAAACTTGGCTCTATTTTTTATTGACATAAGTTTTGATTCGGCAAGAAGAATGTTTGTAGTCGTACTGGTTCTATAACCCGTAGCTGCACTGATAGCTCTGAATTGGATGCTCTCTAGTCTTCTTATGTTAGCTTGCTTGCGGGAAATACACATAAAGACCATAGTTTATTATTGATCGTACAAAGTTTCCGGTTCTGCACCCCACCAAGTACCACGAAGGAATTTTATTATATTTAGTGCTCTGTGACATCTGTCTATTAATAATTGAAGGAGGTATTTGAAACTAAATTTATAGTCCATGATAATTCCAAGAAAGCGAGATTTGTCACTGGATTTTATGATTATTGAGTCAATAGTAATTGAAATAGTTCCAGGAGTAATATTCTTGTTGTTAAAATGTAGCTCAGAGGATTTTTTTTATTGCCTTTTCCATGTCTGGTTTGCTGCTACACGCTTGTGGGCTAGATATGTAAATAACGATATCGTCCGCAAACTGTTGAATATATACGTTCTTTGGAAGGTTGTTCAAAATGTCACTTACATAATGAGCGTAGAGCAAAGGACTCAAAACATCGCCTTGAGGCACCCCTTTGTAAGTTAACCTGTAGTTATCGCCTAGGTATTCAGACATCAATACTCTTTCTCTGGTCAGGTGATGAAATGTACTGTGTTTCCTGAACATCCGATGTTTGCTAGTTTCGATAGGTCGATAATGACATTATCGAAGGCTCCTTGTACATCTAGGAAGACTGCCAGCACCTTACTTTTATTAAGAAAAGCCTCTTCTACCGTTAGGTTTACTAAGTTGTCTAGACAAGATCTACCTTTTCTAAATCCATGCTCGCTTGGTGGTCGTGCGTTTCCACCAACCACTCTAGTCTGTTCTTGACCATCGTTTCGAACAGTTTACAGACACAGGACGTCAAAGCAATAGGGCGCAAATTATTACCATCACTCTTCCTACTAAAATGTGTGAGGGATTTCTTCCAGCTCTCCGGATATATATTGAGGTATACATTTGGTTGAAGATATCCAGCAATAGAAGTTTATACTTTATAGGTAGTTTTTTCAAGATCTCATAGTCTATGCCATGGATTCCAGGCGCTGACTTATCCTTTTTATGGAGTAGAGCCAAATTAAATTCGGTAAACTTGAAGCCAGCATCAAAAAACTTATTATCTTCGTAATTAGGAAGCCAATGTGGATTAGTTGCAACCCATGGTGGAATGATTTTGTTTATAACTTCTTCAAATTTTGTGAATTCCTGTAGGTTGTTTGGAAAATGATGCGATGGAACTTTGACCCAATTATTCTTGAAAATTTTGCATTTCTCCCAGACGTATTTTGGGTCCGTTGTGAGGTTGAGGCTACTGGTGAATTGCTTGAATCCATTTTTTTTCTTCAGCTTCAGAGTTCTTCTTGCAGACGCGTATAGCTTTTTGTAGTTGAAAAGATCACAGAGGTCCCCTGAGCGGTACCATTTTCTGTAGATTTAGATTTAGATTTAAGAGAGGGTTACATTGCACTGCGACCATAAGGTCTATTGTGCCCCCTACCTGAGTTGCACTCGCCTATACGCGGTCTACAACTCGCCTTCCAGTTCCAGAGTTCTAATGAACTCCAGTATCTGGGTTGGCTTAAAGGAGGATACTTCCTCACTACTGCAGGTTGCTATTCCAAGGCACTGTTTGCGTTGGCTAGCAATGGCGAGGCATTCCGTCACCAGGTGATCCGGAGTTTCCTCCTCTTCCCCGCAGAATCTGCACTCGTCATCCTCTGCTAGACCTAATCTCATTAGATGCTTCTTGAGGCGACAGTGTCCTATGAGAAATCCAGTGAGTAGGTGTAGCTTGTTCTTGCTGAGATCCAAATACCTTTTGCATCTTGCAGTATCAAAGTTTTTTAGAAACTTTTTGGAATGATCCAATCCAGGGGTATCCCGCAAGAGTGTTTCTCTTACGGTTTTTTCCCTCTCCAGAAACTCGTTCTTGTAGGTGGTTTTATCTGTGCCACAGAAGGGCCCTGGGCCAGTAAATGGAGTTTGTGCTCCTTTCCTGGCAAGTTTGTTGGCCTCCTCGTTGCCTTTGATTCCCGAGTGGCCGGGAACCCAGACTAAGTAGACCCTGTTGTTCTTGCCTAGCTCATTGAGCTTCCTTCGGCACTCCCATACCATTTTAGATTCAATGGTATGAGAGTTCAGTGCTTTAATTGCAGCTTGACTATCAGAATGTATTGCAATGTCACATTTCTGATAGTTTCTTTCAAGGTTCACCTCCATGCATCTCTCAATTGCAAGCAATTCTGCTTGAAAGACGCTTGGGCAGCGGCCTAGCGCAAGTGAGCATTTGGTGCGATTCCCAAGCACTCCAGCGCCTGTCCCCGTCGTGGTCTTAGAACCATCAGTGTACCATTTAATGGTATTCTTTTTGAGAGCTTGGGTTGTGAGTCCCCTGTCCCAATCTTCTCTGCTACTTAGCACCGTGGTGAAAGTTCTCTCGATGCTAATTTTCTTTGTCATTACATCACTGGGAAGGTTTGCTGATGGGATGTGTTTGGACAGAGAGGATCAAGCTCTCTGATTCCGAATTCCCACAATGTCTGAACCTTCCCTAGATAGTCTTAGAATGGCCTCATGGGCCAATCTATCTATCACTAGATGGAGAGGTGTGAGATCTGTGATGATCTCTAGTGCCCTGGTCGGGCAAGTTCTCATGGCTCCAGTGATACAGACACAGGCTAGTCTTTTTATTCTATCGAGGGTTTTCCTCGTATTGCTCTGACTTGCCTTGCCATGCCAGGCTATTGACCCATATGATATTATCGGTCTTACAATCATGACGTACATCCATCGCAGTATTTTTGGGTTACATCCCCAAGTCTTACCAGTCAGATTTCTGCACGCCATTAAGGCCTTTATTGCTTTGCTAGCAGTAGCCTCAATATGCTTGTTCCACAGAAGCTTGCTATCTAGTGTTAATCCCAGATATTTGACTTCAGCCTTCCAGCTTATTATGTCTCCACTCAAAGTGAGAGGTTTCATAGCTGGAAGTTTCCTTTTCCTAGTAAATGGAATAATTGTGGTCTTGGATGGGTTTATGCTAAGCCCCACTGACAAGCACCATTGCTCAATAGTTCTGAGGCCCTCCTGCAATAATTCGCATAGGGTGTTTTTCCTCGGACTATTAGGACTATGTCATCGGCATAGCCTATACATGTGAAGCCAAGCTCCGTGAGTTTGTGGAGTAACTCGTCTACTACTAAGCTCCATAGGAGGGGAGGTATTACTCCTCCTTGAGGTGTTCCACGAGTAGCTTTAACAGAGGTGGTATGATCACCTACTTGGGCCTCAGCTATTCTCGTCTTCAACATCTCATACATCCATTTGATAACGGTCTTCACTCCTCGCCGTGTGAGTGCCTCCCTGATTGACACATGTGTGGTGTTGTCAAAAGCCCCAGATATGTCCAGGAAGGCACACATTGCGATTTCTTTATTGCTCAGAGAACTCTGAATGACCTCAGTTAGCTGATACAGCGCGGTTTCTGTTGAACGCCCCACCCTGTATGCATGCTGAAATTTATGAAGTGGTTTGTCCTTCAGAATCTCTGTTCTTATGTAGTTATCCACTACTTTCTCCATCGTTTTCAGTAGAAACGATGTTAAACAGATAGGTCGGAAAGATCGGGGTTCAGTCCCATTTTTCTTCCCTATTTTCGGTATGAAGATTACTTTGGCTCTTTGCCATATGCTAGGTATAAAGCCCCGTGCTAGGCAGCTTCTTGTAATCTTCAGGAGATGGGGAAGGATCTCCTCCATTCCTTTCTGTAGGAGTATTGGGAATATGCCATCTACTCCCGGTGATTTATAAGGTTGAAAGGTATTGACTGCCCATTCCAACCTTTGTCTTGTGAATATCTTCTTAGCAATACTCCAATCTTCCTTGCGAGGATTCTTGGTTTGGATTGCTACGTCAATACTACTGAGGGGTTCACTTCCTGGGAAGTGTGTTTTGAGAAGTAGAGCAGATCGCTCCTCTTCTCCCTCAGTGTATGACCCGTCTGGCTTCTTTAGCGACATTAAGGGGCTGATTGCCCCTTTTACCATGACTTTTTGCAATCTGGCTGCAGTAGGAGTCGAAGTGATCTTTTCACAAAAAGCTTGAAAGTGAAGCCTCTTGGCCTTCCTGATCTCCTTATTGTATTGTGTGAGCTTCTCGGTGTAGCCCTGCCAATTATTGCCAATTGTCTCTTTTGGCCCTGTTGAAGAGCCGACGGACCTCTAATCTGAGGTTTGACAGGTTTTTGTTCCACCAAGGTGCTTCCTTGCTTGGTCGAGCTTTTGAGAGTGGGCAACTTGATTGGAATGCATCCGTTATCGCCACACTGACCAGTTCGACCTCTTGATCCAGATCGCAGTGTGGGTGTTTGACCCCATTACTTTCGATCTGTTCCAAGTTTTGCTTCAGAAGGGTCTTATATTTAGACCAATCTGTATTTCTAGGGTTACGAGTTGGAGACAGTGAGGTTACTTCCCCCGCAATCCTAAACTCTATAATCCTATGATCGGAGAGAGAAGGTTCCTCCATCACTCTCCAATCAAATACGTTATTCCTGGCAGTAAGGCTGGCAATTGTTACGTCCAGGACCTCTTCTCTTGCTCTCGTGACAAAAGTGGGGGTTGTTCCCACATTAAGGGTTTCTAGATTTTTAGCTAAGAGATATTCAAGTAAGCACTCACCTCTAGGGTTGTTGTTCGTGCTTCCCCAAATAACATTGTGCGCATTGGCATCACAGCCTATGATGACTGGCAGTTGTCTGCTATTGCAGTATTGCACTAGCTCTTGACCTTCGACTGGAGGTATTGCAGGATTGTCTCCAGCAAAATAAGCAGATGCAATAACTATGTCTCGGTGGATGCCCCCAGTGTTGAGGTGTACTAGAATTGGAACAAGGTCCCGAGTCATAAATTCTGAAACACATGTGTAATTAATGTTGTTTCTTATGATCACACAGGCACGAGGGGACTCCTGCCTCTGGTCATAGATCAATTCTGAGTCTTTAGATGCCAAACCTTTAATTTGGCCTGCTTTGCCTGTCCAGGGTTCCTGGATCAGTACAAAATCCAGTTGGGATTTCCAGCTCCCTTCGCGTGATGCAAGTTCACTTGCGCCACCTTGGAGAAAGGGATGAAGGTGCTGTTGTCTGGGGTGTAGGGGCTGGGTAGTCCAGCCTCTAGTTCCCCCCTCTTCTCTTTCCTCCTGGCTCTCATCAAGATCCATCGGGAGGGTAGTCTCCTTGGAGCTCGAGCGGGTATCTGGGTCTCGGGTTATGGCCTCGACCCCCGCATGGTTTCGCCCTTCCCCCAGGACTGCAGAGAATTTCTCTGCCGCCCCGGCTTCTTTGGCAGAGCCAGCAGAGGCCTCGACCAGACCTGAGCTAGCAGTTTTATCCTGCACACCGGAGTCCGTAGATGTGGAGGGCATCTCCGCATCTTTTGGACCTCCCGCAGGTTTATTTTTCTGTCGTAGCCCCGAGACAGACACACGTCCAAACCTAAAGTTCTAGACGCATCCTTCTGCCTTCAGGGCCTCTCCTGATTGGTGATCGATCCCAATCGTGAGGACAGTACCGGTTCCCTCCTTTTTGCAGGCTCCGGTACTGAGCCAGGTGTTCTGTATTTCGACGAGTCGGAGGATTTTCTCCGTCTCCATTTCAAAGCTTCTTGGGAAGTACACCGTTACAGTGACGGGTTTGGGGATGTTTTTCTCCTCCACCGCCACTAACTCGGGTCCTTCCCAAGACCTCAAGGCCGGCACTACTCCAATGAGCCAGTCCGCCGAATCCTGAGAACCGCAGTCCACCAGCATCATTCCACAGCGGAAATGTATACCGGTGAAGTGCATTCCCTTCACCTCTCCACTGCACATCTCTTCCACTAGAGTATCCTCCAGTGTTGAGAGCCGCTGTGGTTCAAGGATTACTCTAGGGTATGATACCCACACGAATAGCCTTTACGGCCTTGGCAGCTGCAGCTTATCCAGTGGTATGCCCGGTTTTTGCTGCAGCTGTTTTCGGCTTTTTAGGCTGAGGCCTTTCCGGAGGAGTGATATGCTCCGCGCCTCTCTTTCCTGTCCCTTTTCCCGTCGGTGTTACCTTCGGGGTCGGGACAGTAGGTGGTATGGAGTGTTGAAGAGCCTGTTTTCTGGCCTCCTCAGGTGCAAGTCTCTGATGGAGGAGTCGCAGGTACTTCCGCACTCCTGCTCCACTGAGACCCTTTCTCAGTGGATCGTCTCTGCCGCCCGGCTGTCCGAGTTTCGGCAGGTCGAACGGCAGACGATTCCTTTACCGTTTGGCATTTCCCTTTTTTACCGGGAGCCCGGATGAAGAGGTGGAGGCTTTCTCCATCTCTCCTCCGGTGAGTTTGGGATTATGTGAATGTTCCATAAAGTTCCCACGAGTAGCTGGGGACAAATCGGTCCACTTCTGCAGAGCCCCGCATGCAGGAGTAAGGGGTTAATACTATGGAGTAGAGACCAGTCCTCTATCTGGCCATGCATCCCTCGGCCTGGTTACCCGCCTTGGATTTAGAATTTTTGATGAGGTTATTTCCTCTTGGTCCGGGCGGTTAAGCCAAGACCCCCCCGCATCATTGGCCCGCGAGACATGATCACAGACGACCAGGATGCGTTGGTTTGACAGGGTGGTTTCGAGGTTAGCTCGAAAGCACACCTGGCATCGTTGTACCTGAGTGCAATTCCCTTAGCCACGACACTACAGCTGGGACAGGTGATGTTGGTCCGCGGCAGGGTATTCGTGGCTGCCAATTGAGTTTTTAGTCTCAATGAGCCCTATTTCCCCGCAGGCCCCCTTCTCATATAAAAATCAAAAACTTATAGTATGCCTTATCTAGCGAAGCGTTGAATTTATTCCAGTCAGTGCGAAGACTTTTTATTTTAAACGTTTTTTTGTGATATTGACTTTTACCAATGGATACGGAGATGGAAAGAGGTAAGTGATCAGAACCCATCATTCTTCATCAGCGTTAATTTGGATCTTATCACTGAGGCTAAAAGAAGAGAATACTAGATCGATGTTGGATTTTAGGTTCGCGCGAGTGTCTAGGTGCGTGCTTGTGTCAAGATTATGGAGAAACATATCCTGCTTGTCGGCAGCCGTTTCCGTCCGTATAGCGACAATTCCAAGTAGTGTGATGAGCATTAAAATCACCTAGGAAGATGTAATTTTTCCGACTACTCACTTCTTGCACTATGGAGTTCAACTTTTCAGCAGATAGAACATGCCCTGGCTGCCTGTAACATGCAACTAAGTCAAATGGTGGGAAGCACGAGCTGATATGTAGTCCACACATCTCTACTGATTGAACATGTGTTTCGATGTTTGTAATGTCCGTTTAGGCGATGGTTTTGCGCATTAGGATTATAATTCCTCCGCCACTAGCATACGCGTCCCTTCATAGGATATCCATTATAGAGAGCCCTAGGTGCAAGTGCGATATGGCCGACGAGGATCTAAACCATGTATTATGGCAGTGCCAGCTAAATACCACACAGCGTGCTGAACTCCTACATGGACTAATAACCGAAGATTGTCGACCTCCTATCTGCATTGAAATGTTCATTGCTGGTCCAGAATTGAAAAAATGTTCGATCATCTACCGATACCTAAAGAAATGTTCACTATCTATTTAATATAATGTATATTTTATTATTTTATGTTACATAGCTGTAATAAATCTCATATGAGGTTTTTAAGCTTAATAAAAAAAGTATGAGTAGGTAACGCATTATCTTCTTTGGTGAACGTTGAATAATTTTGATGACTAATGTTACACTCGAAAGTGTGAAATATATATTTCTTATAAAAAAATTTGACCGATTTTATTAGTTGTTGCACTGAAAAATAAAAAATAATAATAATTCTATTGGTTCTGGTACTTTTGAAGTTAGTGCCAAAAGTTTTCAAGCAAACTACAACTGCACAACTTTAAAATTACCAGTACCAATAGAATTAATATTATTTTTTATTTTCAGTGCTCCATTTAAAAAGTCGGTTCAATTTTTGTAAAAAATATTTAAATCATCATCATTATTATTTAAGAAGGCCTTCTTGATCCATGAGTCTGGCTCGAGCTAAAATTAGCGTCTTCCCATACCCATCCGTTATCAACCTAGATCCATCCACTGACCACCTCTATTTCTCAATTCTCTCTCTCTAATTCATATCGCCAACTTTCTGTTGATCTCTTCCGTTTCCTGCTTTCTTGCGGATTACAATTCAACAACTGTTTTGATAATCGCTATATTTTTAGTGTTAGTGCCCTAAAGATTTATATTCATTGTAGTGTCTATTGAGTTTTACGGTATCTCCTGTGCCTTCTCGCTTACTCAGAAGGACAGTTCCAGAATATTTTGTTCTCTTTTTCTTTGTCCTTATCTATGTTGTCATGATTTTGTGGTGCTAAGGACCAGGTGTTATTATTTGGTGGTAACCCATTTCCTGAAAAACGCAGTTCATCATTTGCAGGTCTGTGGAAAAAAATTAAGACCATGAATAGCTTTGTCCTTATTAACCGTGAATTCCCTTGTAATTTAATTTTTATTCTATTTTTTATCTGTTGTGATGGATTTTATAAGCGTTAGATTTATATTGTTTTTTTATGTCTTATACCTATGCTTTTTTCCAATCTTCAAATAACATCTGTACCTAGTTCTCATGTTTCATTTATTTTGGATGATTAGTATTTTGCTTTTGCCTGTGACCTTTATATTCTGCTTTCGTGGTGCATGTATTTCTTCTAATTTTTAATAATTTAAATTTTCTCAATGCTGCCCTAGCAACAGTTTGTATGCATTTGCTTATGTTTTGTGAATGTCTGCCGACATTTTAAGGACTTTTATTTACATATTGACCGATGACTTAGTATTCACGGGTTAATCCAATTGTTTTTTCGTTGAAAATTTAGTTGTTATGACTCTTTTCTCTAACATTGTATATTTACTTGCCATAATGTGATATCTATGGCCCTTCTTATTAATATGGATACGTATTCCAGGTTTGACCTTTGGTACTTTACTGTATTTTTAAGATTTCGTGCATCCGAAAAAATATCTAAACTAAGCAACAGAACTAAAAAAGTTCACATTTGATTCATATCCAGAGTTAAGTGTGCGCATCACAGACTTATAGTGTAAATAAACAAATTCTGATTCTGGGGGTTAATTTTGTTGGTAAAATTATAAGATTAAAACAAACATTTTCTTCAAGAGCTCGTCACACTGTGCTGTTTTCAACCCTATTACCTAAGTAAATTATAAGAGGATACATCCCTACTTAAATAATAAGGATGTATAACATTCATATTAATGACTAACATTTTACACTAATTAGATAAAAAATATATATATTGTATGGTGCTGGACATACCATGGATCTGGTCATTGAGGAGATTACATAAATGCTTACGTTTAATAATTTCTTATGAATTTTGCATTAAAAACAGTTTACAGCATATTAAAGGGAAATGACAACCGTTCCCCCTCTTATCTACTATTCTGAACAATGAGGAAGGTAGGTCGATGATTCTTGAAGTAACACTGTTTTGTTCAATGAGTGATCCATATATTGTGTACTGTAGTTATTTCTGAAAATATAAATTATTATTATTATTAAATATTCAGAAGCACCTTTTTTCACAACAAATTATTTTTTAAAATATTCATTATTTTACATAAGCTCTCACTTGTCAAATTAATAATAATATAAATTAATCTTTTTTTTAATCCTCTCGAAGCTCCGCCCATGATGAAGATGAGCCTTCCGATAACTACAAAATGAATCGCGTCAGAACATGAAGCATCGCCAATTAATCAAGTCCCGTGTCAATGTATTCACACATTAAAAACTACCCGAGAAGCGGAGAACCCATTTTTCATAACTAAATACCGTTCTTAGCAAAGGATGACCTTTGTTCAAAGCAATAATAAATGTTCTTCTGTCACTATATATAAGATAACCAAAGTGATAAATAGTAATAGATGTTGATATTTACATAATTTTCTAATTGTTGGAATTAATTAGTTTTTTGGGGATACTAAAATGCTGACGATTAATTACTTTGGTGAGAATGATTTTATTCCAACAGGAAGAGATCCTGATGGGGTATCTCTTAAAGTTGATAGTAGTTGGTTTTAAGTATTTTTATTTCTTCAACGGAATATTATCGGCCTAATTAACAAATCCATTACTCAAAATATTTTTCAAATGCTGTTGTGATGTGCTGTGTAATGCAGCAATTAAGCAAACCGAATTTTTGGCCGACTTCGAAAATACGGAGGTATATAATAATTTCATTATTATCTAATTTTTTATAGAAATATATTTTTTTTTGAATTTCATAAACATTTCAACGACATGTTAAGTTTATGTATATGCTTAATATCAATTTAATATATTGTCGAATAATCAGAAGATTAAAAAAAACCTACCTGGTAAATTATTCAGGATGTTTCATAAAGAAGGGTCATACACTTTATGGCATATTCTATGGTCAATTTTAAGTCGATTTGATAACATTTATATATTTACAAAAACGCATCCTTAAAAGTTCTAGCAATTCAAACTGGCATTACATCGATAGGTACGTTTTTTGGCTGTAAAATCCAAATAGTAGGTACAAAATAATAGCTTGAAATTTTGGTATCTACCATTTTTTAGTTTCAAATATGCTCAAAAAGGCATATTCTTAAAAAATAATTCTTTTCAAAATTTCTAAAATAAGTTTGCTAGATGTAAAGGAAACTAAAAATATGGAGGTGGAAAAGGGGGACAATGCCTTCACTGGAATGTTTCAACTCTATTCGCAAACGATATTTGACCCTAAGAAATTGTTGATACCGAAATTTCAAGTTATTATTTTGTACTGTTTGGATTTTACAGCCAAAAAACTTTCGATGTAATGCAACTTTGAAGGGCTGTAAGTTTTTAAGGGTGCGTTTTTGTATAGAGGTAAATGTTGTCAAATCGACTCAAAATTGATCATATAATGTGCCATTAAGAGTATGACCATTCTTTATGGAGCGCCATCAATACGAAATGTAAGTAATTTACCAGGTAGCCAATGCTGTTGTTTAATTTTCTGACTACAAAGCAATATTTAATTTCTTATTATTATGTATTTGACTGGTTTGGATATACAGCATTTAATTGATAATCATGTACTTTGTCGACTGCTATAATCCAACGCCAAAATACACCTATAATAAACATTTGCAGTATTAAAATACTGAGACACAATTGCGTTCAAAAAATGGGCATTTAATGACTGAGCTAAAATAAATAAATATACATAAAATGCTTGTTTTTAAAATTTTATTGGTGGTAAAGTTACATGTGAAGAAAATTCGGATCCAGTTTCTGATCAGTACCTACCTAATGTGGGTTAGGTTAGATATAATAAAATCGTAAATCATATTAATTTTAAAAGTGGATTCGACTTTTGCTTTTTGATAATATGTATCTTCATGGCTATTGTCTTGCAATTTTCACTAATATAATAAAGTGAGTTCAAAAATACCGCTACATAATAACTAGACCCTGCTGACTGACCTGTCAATTAATTAATTTATTTTCTATATTTTAAGATTTTGACCAGCAAGCTACAGTTTTAATTTTGCTACATCATTATCCACCACAGTTGCAAATTTTAATTTTGCTCCTGTAGCATCGTTTCTGCAAAAAATACTTGTTTTTGTTATTTGTTTTCACGTGAGCCTGAATGCGAATTAGGTAATGTTTGCCCTTACCCAACTATCTAACTAAGGCTGCTAGTGATGAGTTTTTGTACTTGGGGAAAAATGTCTAGATCTTTCATAATGGTTGGTCATGATAATTATGTAGTTATGTAGTTACCTTAGCAAAATAACTCAAGAAATTTCCATGCTGCCCGCCGGCCAATATTATTTGAGTGTACTCCAACATTTACACTAATATACGTGAGAGAAGTAAGAAAATAGGACATTATTTCAGTGGATCAAATTGCATTATTGTTAATACTAGCGAGAACATTAAGTTGTCATAATACCATCCGCTATTTTAATTGCTACCATGTAACATTTTTCGATATTTTAGAGATACTTTTAATCAAAGAAATATCACTTTATCGCAGTTATGCTCATTTACGTCATCCTAAGGGTCGAATATCTTAACAGGTCATTGAGACAAAAAGCCTATTGGGTTTGTTAATTTGAAAAATATATGTAAATATGAGTACTTAATTACTTGAATTGTTGGTATCCAAAGCTCAACTGAAAATGTTTTTTTTCTTCTGCTGCTACACTTCCACACTTCTTCTCTTCATCAAGAGCAGAGCAGCTCTATATTCTGCGTAACGAGAACAGCTGTCTGATGGCCCGTAACCTGATACTTTTAAGAGGTGCTTTCCATCCTTCTCTGGTCTATTGTCTCCCCATGCGTTCGCCGCTTTGCTCTTATGTCAGAAAAACAAACACATTAAAATGAACAGAGAGCTGAACATTGACAATGCCTATAAATAGACCATATTATACTTCTATCTATATGGTTTTCAGGAGGGCCCATCATCTACTTGCTGTGTATTGCTGTTGAATGGGGGTAATGAAAGCAAATAGGATGGATAAGAGTAGAGGATGAGATTAAGTTTCTATAAAGTATTTTTCAATGCATATTTTGATAATTTTAAAAATATTTAAATAATTTTTACCTATTATACAGTCTTTTACTTAGGTACTTACCTTAGCCTGCCTATGGTATGCATATGGCTTATGATATCTGGATGTGTCCATGCGTATGTATTGAATTGTTAAACTGCGTTTTCTGTGCTACCTATGATTTTTTCCAACTATTTGGAAAATAGTCTAAAGACATTGACTGAGCTGTTAAAACCATTAGAATTTAACAAAATATTCAACAATACGAATTTAACGGATTTATGTTATATATTTCGAAGTCAATATTTATTTTGTTTTATTATTCAGGTAAGGTATCAATCGAGTTTACCGTACCCCTGACGAAATTATTAATATTGAAATGTCATACATTAAACGAACAAAAATTCTTGTTTGTTTAAAATGATGACATCAGCAATTAATTAGTCTATTATTTTTAAGACTTCCGTTTTTCATATTCTTGGTTTTCCATAAAGTTTTCGCGCGTTTTGAATAATAAACGTACTCCGATTTGGATGATTTTTGTTTCATTTGAAAGAGTAGAGTTGAGAAATGGTCATATTGAGAAAAATAAAATCCAAAATTTCCTTCCCTCCAAATACTGCCCCCAAAGGAGGCGAATGGGGCAATTTTTCTCAAAAATTGAAAATCCGACGCAGCAGAATTATTGAAAACTATATTCGGAAATGTTTAAACTGGACATTTCTAAAAATAATCATAGGTTTACGCGCTACAGTCTGAAATAGGTGTTTCAGCTATGTAGAAGGGGCAAATTTTTACGAAAATCGAAAATTTGAGATTTGAAAATTAGAAAGGGGACCATATCCGGAAACGTTTTAAATGTTTTAATTTTTTTTAAAAGAGTTCCGGTTTCCGAGTTTCGCAATGGTAAAGACTGAATTATGTGATATGCGTATTTACGCTATGTGGAAGATCATTTTTTTTTGAAAAATTGAAAATATGAGATCTCTTAATAAATAACAAGTACAAGCTAAGCCTATAAATTTTTGGGTATTAGTGAACGGTCAACAATTTTTGTGGCTAATGTTACACTCAAAAATGGGAAATAAATATTTTTTGCAAAAAATTGGACCAACTTTATTAGTTGTTGCGCTGAAAAATACATAATAATATTAATTTTCTTGGTGCAGGCAATATTGAATTTGTGCCGTTGTACCTAGTTTATTGATGTAGGCACCAACTACAAAAGAACCAGCACCAACAGAATTAATATTATTTCGTATTTTCAGTGCAACAAATAATAAAGTCTATCCAATTTTTTGTAAAAAATATTTATTGCTATTAACAATCAATATACCTACCTATAGTCTATTTCCAAAAATATTGTGTTGCGACGCTTGATAACAAAAGCGTTTGGCGACGTGCGGGGGGAGATCGATCAAATTCGACTCTCACCATTGGGATTTCGGAAACTATAGGGTATACGAAGATGGTTAAATTAGGGTAAAGTTGTGCATTTATGTGCTCAACAATACGCCGTTGAAAAAATTGAAAATTTCGAGTACCTATTTCCGGAGATATCCGGAAAAAACGAATTTTGGAGAAAATATTTTATTTTTTCCTGGCTTTATTTCTTAATGAATTTCTAAATAAATAGCCTACTTACATTGCCACTTTTAGGTAAATTTCTTATATAAATGTACCTATTGCGATCGTTCACACTTTTGAATTTCGAAAAAATTTCAACGGCATGTTGTTATATGTCTATAAGTTAGTGTATTCTTGACTGGTTTTATAATAAATAAAAAGATGTTCTTGGGGATGCAGTCATATATTCAATAAAATTCTTTGATTAAAGCTGAGCTTTCGAGAATGTTTATTCTCTTCTTCAGGGCAAAAATCGTGAATTTTGTAATTGATGGCTATGGAATCTTTCCAGTTTTTGGCTAATTTATTCTAAATTCACGATTTTTGCCCTGAAGAAGAGAATAAACATTCTCGAAAGCTCGGCTTTAATCAAAGAATTTTATTGAATATATGACTGAATCCCCAAGAACATCTTATTATTTATTTATATATATATATATGGGATATTACGAAATTTGTTAACACGATAGAGGTCGCAGTTTTGGAGGTATCAAGTTCAAATTTGCTACAAAAATCAATCTCTCAAATATCTCGGCCAAGTTCGTTATTGGACAATATAGGGTAAGTAGTTTCAAAATGGCGACCGTTCAGACATTTAAAAATAAATATCATCAAAAATAATTTTAGGTTATAATATAATCAGTACCTACAACTTTTGCTCAAAGTAATTTTTCATAAAATGTACAGATAAAAAAATAAAAATTAATAAGGAAAAATAAGAAATATTGATAAAACATGAACACTCAATATAAATTTGATGTAATTGTACATTTTCTGGAGATCTTAATATAGAGCCTGATTTAAAAAATATATAGTATATTTATTGAAAAGAAATAGACGAAAAAAAAATTCTGCCTTGAAGTGAAACACGAACCCTGTCTGCCTTATATTTTATAGTCAAAACAAAAAGAAATGAGATAATATATATACAAAAATAATTGTAAAAAAATACTGAAACAAAATAAATGCTTTTGAATTGGATTGAATAGCCAAAACAACAACCTCTAACCGCAAGGCTATGACACATGCGACAATTTTATGTAATAACATGTAGGTATACCAATGAAAAGGTTGTTCAAATTTCAATTCAATGAATTTTGAAAAATTTACCTTTCCGCTGACTATAGGCCATCGGGAATTTTTTCACTCTTTCCAATGGTGGTAATAGTTTTGTAACATGACGTTTCGTCTATGTGAAACTATCTTGAACATTTTTTTCTTACGGGAGCCATATTGGCATTCCACAAATATGAATACCCCTTTTTATTACCTTTTTGATGATCATAAGTTGGCCTTGCTTTCTTGAAAATCCGAGAAATTAAATAAACTACTTTTAAAAAGTAGTTGGCTTTGATTTTTTCTATCGGTGACACGTAAATAACATTCTGTATTATTGTCAATTGCTGAGTCCTTGAAAATGGAGTTCGCCAATGAAGAAAATCGAGATGTGATAAAACTTTATTACAAGTATGATAGAATATATTGGAAGTGTATCATCTTAACATGTAGGTATCCCGAGAGACGAAAACCCCACCGATCTTTATTCAACTTATTGGATACAAATTTAGTTGAGCGTGGTACCTTTAAAAACCCAGACAAAAATCTGGAGACAGAATTAATGAAGAAACTAAAGAAATCATTCTCAATGAGGTATAATTAATCTTAAGTTTTCCAAACGAGCCAAACCCATCGCGAATTCTGTCCATTAATTTGGACAAATTTGGTTGTGGTTGTCGTCTCTCGGGATACATCTTAAGATACACTTCCAATGTGTTTATTTACACTGTTTCTATTATTATTGTAACAAAGTTTTGTCATATCTCGTTTTTCTTCATTGAAGAACTCCATTTTCAACGACTCAGCAATTGTCAGTAATACAGAGTGTGATTTACATGTCACCGATTTGAAAAATCAAATCGAGTTGATTCATAACCGGAGGTCTCACTGTTCCTGTAGGTTCCAACATTGACATAGACACATAGACGGCGTATTCTCTATCTCGCTAATAAGGGTAAATTGACCAAGAAGTGAGAGAGAGAGAGAGAGAGAGATAGAGATAGATTGATTTCGCCTTCACTTTTCGCAATTTCGTAGAATTCTCATTGGTTCAAATTAAATGTGTCAACTTTTGACGAATTGGTAATGTTTTTTCATAGAACAGCCAATTTCGTGAGTGAATTGCGCAGTCCATCAGAGGATGGAGTTTCCAGTCGTGTATACCTAATAGTAATTGAATATGACTGTCAATAAAAATTATCAAACTTTATCTGTAGGATACCCAGGTTTTACATAAATTCTGGTTTGAAAGCAAAATTTAAGAAAATAATGATGTAAAATGTCGGTAGATATTGTTTCTATACCTGACTGTCACCTGCGCCAGTGCATTACTCCTTCATTTTTCGAACTATTGTGGTTAAGGTAATCATGATTCGTAAAAATTACTTTATAGTGTGGTAAAATAGGAAGTTATCGTCAAGGCCGTGGATATTGTAATCATCGAAAATTCAACTTTCAAAGTCGGCGTGACAAAAAAAATATGTAGGTAAATATTAGTCTTTTAACATTTTAACATTGCCTAATCGATTCTTTAGATTAAGTGTTTATCTACAATATCAATATAGTATTACGACGTATTAGTTGTACCTATACAATGAGGACCAAAAATCCGCCCCCTCACCGTAACTTCTTTGTTTTCAATATTACAAAAAAATATTGAATTCCATAAGTTGTATGGTTTCATTTAAACTTTTTAATAACATAATTTTAATTTATACAGGGTATCTCAAAGAAGCCCACCGACTTATTAGTTTACTTTTTCTAATGGAACCCCTTGTATACTATTAGATATTCGAATTTACAATAGGAACCTAAGTTGAAGTGAGGGTCAAAAAAATCTTAATACAAACTGATCTAATTTTCGATCCCTTACGTTAATTCAGTTTATACTGTGAGTGCCTAGTAACCATAGCAAAAAGGAAATAAATCTTAACTCTGTTGTCAACAATTGTCAAATTAAAGTTAACAATATTTTGTGATCTCCTTGATTACTTTTTTCGTAATTTTTCTCGTTGATTAATATGGCTTGTTCATTAGAAGCCAAAGTTGTACTATTTTTAATTCAAGAAATAATATTTTATTGATATAATACTAACATAACACTTGTTTAGAATTTTACTACAATTTTGCCTCCAATTGCCGGATATATTTTCAACACATTGGACGTTCAGAAAATCTTTCATTGAAAATGCGAACAGCAACGTGGAAATTCCGATTAGCTTCACCAAAGATAATAACGGCTTCAACTTTATCTTCTAATGAACGAGCCATATTAATCAACGAGAAAAATTATGAAAAAAGTAATCAAGAAGATCTCAAAATATTGTTAACTTTAATTTGACAATTGTTGACAACTGAGTTAAGATTTACTTACTTGTTGCACTCACAGTATAAACTTAGGTATAGTAAATGATGCATGAAATCTGTTTAGAATTTCACGTAGAATTCGTATATCTAATAATATATTTATATATTTCCAGATGAAAAAATAAATTAATAAGTCAGTGGGCTTTTCTGAGACACCCTGTATAAATTAAAATTATGTTATTGAAAAGGTCAAATGAAACCCTACAACTTATGTATTCAATATTTTTTTCTAATATTGAAAATAAAGAGGTTACGGTGTGGGGCGGACTTTTGGTCCTCACTGTATAAATCTAATATCTTTCTTATTATTTCTCGATATAGGTACGTATCAGTTATTAGAAACATTGTTAAATATATTTTATTGCTGTTAGGAGCTATTCCATTTTCTGTGACTTCATCTAATGTAAGTTTAGAGCATCCATCTTGAAAGCACCCTGTATATGGAAGGCGATGCGACTACAATAGTTTCCTTCTCTAAAAAACACATAAAATGTAGGTACATTGCCCAAGCTGCAGTAATTATTACATAATGAACAATGGGTCTCGTTTTGATGGAATGTTGGATGCGCTTTTCAAAAGACCGGCGATGCTCTTTCAAAATCGATGTCGGACGTTTTGCGACCCTGTCTCTCAGGTATACGGGTGGGGTCTGCCCGAGATCTTACTTTTTTAATTTTGCTGATAAATGTATTTTTTATTTATCTGGTTCATTGAGCGTTATAATCGATTTCCATGGGAGGGTATTTAGGAACGCATTTGGATGTTTGACAGGTGATCTATCGATGGGACAGGAGTATATTTGAAAATAATGGATTAACCCATTTAAAAAAATATATTGCTTCTATGTAAACTTCAATACCAATGAAGGGATATATGATTCACATTTAAATCCCTATGATTTTTAAATTCAAAACTTTAATCATAATGCTAAGGATAGAAAGTGCTATAACAGTACTTTCATTCAAGCTAACTACTCTTGAAATTGGATAATTTGGTCAATTTGAATGCTGATAAAATAAACATCGAGATGATTCTTCAAGAGATTTTATCACACAAATCTAACTCCAATATACAATCGTAATATATGGACAAATATCTCTAGTTTGATAAAAAAATATAACAGATAGATCGGTAATTTTCTCGTGGTTCAGAAAAAAGGTTTTTTTGGAAATACTCTTTAAATTTTCAATTAATTTGCAACAACTACCCGCTAATAGTTGTCGACATCGACCCAACATAGAAAACTCTTCCTAAATGTAATACCACAGAATATTCTGTGGTAATACAGCTTTTTATCATTAACTTAATTTATTGCAAAACTGATGAAAAAATATGCGAATTATATGAGTTATATTCTATTCTAAATTCCTATAATATCATCGTGTGAAATTAAAAGTAGTAGGTACTAGTAGTTGAATGGCTATAGTAACTTCAAACATTAAAAGGGCTAATTGCCACATTGCGGAATGATTTGGAGAAGGTGACTAGACGAGTATAGTAGGAAGGTTCTTTCAATAAATTTTCAAACAAGTGCACGATGGACTTCGAAGAGAAGAAAGTATACTGAATATTTGTTTTGTCAGATGATTCAACTCTCGTTGTGTTAGTTTTATTGCAAAATAATAGTAGACAAATACCTATCTGTTTCTATGAGAAAATGACTACTATAGGCATATATTTCAGATAAAAATAGAACTTTTATAAACTGTCAGTTTAAAAAAAAGGTGTGTACACTCACACGACTTTCCCACTGCTCTCAAATAATTCCATAGAATATAAAACTCCTCTGATCAAGTCGTGCGATCACGGTTTTGTAGTTAAGGATCTGAGAAGTTAAAATAAATCATACTTATTTCGAGAACAAATAGATATTTGATGACGACTACTACGTGAACTTCTAACTTCTATTTAAGTCTACTAGTGATCCGCGAATTTATGATTTTTTCTGTTCTTATTTAAATTTATAGGAATATTATTATACTTCGATATGCTATTATTTTGTCCAAAACATCATACAATCATCCTTTCTATGCCATATAGAAATTAAAGTACAGGAGAACAAATATTTTTATAGAGAGAAATTCGATATAGTTTGCCAATAATGATTCATAAACCTTTGACTAAGATAATGAGACAATCTGCTCAACTTTATTAGTAGCAACTCATCATGGTAAAATACTTGATGATCTGAATCACATCAATCGTAATATTGAATTTTAAAATTGAAACAAACAAACAGAATATCTTGAGAGATAAATCAAAGAAAAGTATCTTTTTTCTGGATTTATCACATTGTCGCCGATAGATATTAGATAAGATAATGCCGCATTACCCAACAGACATGAGCCATAAGAAGCCTTTTTTACTCTCATGCGTAAGATGGGTATAGACAGGCTTATCGACGGCTGGACAATGGTCGGTAATTGAAAGATGGAAATATTTGTAAACACCGACGCAGGTAATGGTCTGGGCTACTGATTTTTGCGATATGCGGTTAATAATGAGGGATTAGTGATGCGTTAAATTTGACAGACAAACAGAAATTATTTCAACAGAAAAGGTAGGATCAGACTTTCTGAGATGGTGGAGATGTCTGCAGTTGTTGACTTAGCTTGATATGTTTTGAAGTTATTCTTGCATTGTCAATTTTAGTGATCATTGGCAAATATTCTACTTTGGCAGTTTTATTATTATGCTGATCCCTTTTTTACACATCACATTACTTTTTAATATACAGGGTGGTCCGAAGTATAATGGAGAAACTTGAAATAGCGCGAATTATCTTAATTTAATCTGTAAACCTCAAATATTAGGTGCACATGCAAACAAACAATTTTCGAGAACGGTTTGTTTTAGCCAAAAGACTAAAGATACCGTTTTTGTTTAGATTTGATCAATATATCTAAATTTATTAACAAAATTATGATAAACCATTGGTGTACAATTTTTTAATTATTTAAAATAATTAAAACTGTCTCAATAACGCCACTGGTAAAACAAAAACAATTGTTTATCATGCTACAAATTCGTTTTCAATTGGCAATAGTACCTACTAACCTTGAAAGCAAAATGTAGAAGAGTGTCCTTAAAAATAAGAAAAAACGATTCTTTTCGCAATATTTCAACACCCCGTATCTCCAAAACAAAGCGTTTTTGGAGATAAGTTTATATGAACTTTTTTAATTATTTTTATCTGCTGAATACGTTTCTCCATTATAATTCGAATCACCCTGTATTTTTATTGTTCAACATAAAAGTAAATGAATCTGACCTGTTCGATTTTATCGGGTTCTACTTCAGTACTTTATCTAATTCACAGCTCATAAATTACTTTAAAAAAACTAAGACCGACTTCATATGATGCTGCATTAAAAAGGTATGAAATAACAACATATAACGTGCATCAACTTCTTCTTCTAGTTTTTTTTTTAAGTTATATATTTATTTCATATTTTTTATCGAACAAAATAACATTGGCATTAGGTGCGATTTTTTCATTCTTTCATAAATCTATTCAAACTGTCCCCTTGAAAAGAGCCACGAATGTCATGTGTACCACAAAATTTTATATCAGTAGTTTTGTGATCACGATTTTTTGTGCCCTCCCCAGTATTAAACAGGGCAAGAGTCTTTTTAATCTTGTATTAGTATTTTTTTGGAGCCAAAACATGTGAGACTAAGACAAAAATAAGGAATTCTCTTGAGACAATCAAAATTTGACGTTTTCATTATCCAAAAATAGAAAAATGCATTTCATTTGGATTAATCCGATAAATTTCATAGAGAAATTCTACTTATTGGGATTTAATAATTATGTTACCTGCAAGAAAGAATATGTTATGTTGTGTTGTTATAAATATACTTTAGAACAGAAAAGTAACTAAAAAGTGATTTTGATGGAAAAATATCCCCAACGGGGACTCGATCTGCTGATCCTGCTACTTAGTTAGCTTACAAGCAAGCTCGTTGTACGTCAGACCATGGAGGATTAGCTGATCACTAGTAGACTCAAAAAGAAACGTTGACAGTAGTTGTGATTGTAAGTACATAAATATTTTATACCAAAAATTGGACCGACTTTAGTAGCTGGTGCAATGAAAAATACAAAATAACATTAATTCTATTGGTGCTGGTACTTTTGAAGTTGTGCAGTTATAGCTAGACTTTTGTTACCAACTTCAAAAGTAGCAGCACCAACAGAATTATTATTTGGTATTTTTAAATTTTTCAATAAAGTCGGTTTAATTTACAGAAAAAATATTTACTTATTTCACACTTTTGAGTGCAACATGAAAATCGTTTAACGTTCACTAATACCAAAGAATATAGTAGTTACTTATCGTATTACCCATGTATATAGATATTTCATACTTTACCACTGCTGTAACTCGAAAACCGTAGCTTTTTCTGAAAAATGTCCAATCCAATTGTAGCTACATATAATCTATTCTTTAATTTGGCTGTCACATATTTTCAATTTTCGAAAAAAATACACATATATCAGTCTTTACCATTGCTGTAAACTCGAAAACCGTAACTCTTTTGAAAAACTGTTCAATTTGAACGTTTCCAGATATGCTCTGTTTTTTAATTCTGTCTTCTCAGATTTTCGATTTTATAGAAAAATTGCCCTTTCGGAGGCGTTTTTTGGAGTGAAGGAGATTTAGGATTCAATTTTGTCTAAATATGGGACCATTTCTCAGCTCACCTCTTTTATATGAATCAAAAATCAAAATCAGAGCACGATGCAAAACGCGCGATGTGCCATACATACAAAAGCAAACATACAACCGAATTGTATATACCTCCTACTTTTTTGAAGTCTGTATTTATAGTTGTAGCCACATGTTCCCAAAATAATAATAATAATAATCTTTATTCAGGTTAACATACAAATCTTGATTAAAAAATAGTATGCTAATAGATTGTCTGACTTAATAAAGTCCAACAATCCCCTACCGAGATGCAAATAGCATCTGTGTGTAGACCTGAACTTAATAATGTATTAAAATCTACAAGCTTAACATAATCTAAATATACATATTAATATACAATAAATAAACAAATAATAAAATTAAAATGCAACAAAACTATAAATACAACTACAAATGTAAAGAATGACACATGATATAGGAAGTATTAAATATTAAAACAGATTTTTTAAGTAACATAACAATATCTATGTATATTATAACTTTAAAATCCAACTCTTAATATGAAATTTAATACGCCCTCTAGAGAAGTTTAATTTTTTTAGATTGTTATCTAATCTATTGTAGACAAGTTTGGATCGATATAAACTAGTTTTTTGACCAATATTTAATTTAGTTTTACTTACTGTAAGCGATTTGTGTCTAGAAAATAAACATGCTTCAGCAATAGTATACTCTTCCCGTATATTACAATAATTATTTATTAGTGCTTCCAAAATATATTTTTGATTGATGTTCAGCAATCGTGTCTCACTAAAAAGGTTGTGTTGTTTACCAAAAGTTAAAATTTTGATAGCACGCTTTTGTATTCTTACTATCGGGCCTAATGTATTTGAATAAGCTGAACCCCAACAAATAATTCCATAAAATAGGACGCTACAGAACAAAGCATGGTATAATTTTAATAAATCATTTTTTTCAAGAATATATCTCATTTTATAGAAAACAAAAAGAAGGTATCTTACTTTTTTAACAATACTAAAAATATTTTATTAGTATGACTATTTTTTTACCGTCTCAGAGAGAGATTAAGCACGATAATTTTAGTTTCCTACAAATGTTTGTGTTGAGTGAAAATGATTTGTTTTTCAATCATAACATTTTTTTAAAATTTACTAGTCGAACCGTTGTAAAAAATAACTTAAATTAGGATTATTGGTTCGATTTATACCTTGAGTTCTCTTTAATACAGTAATCCGTATTGAAGATATAAAAATTTAATGTTAACAAAAACTATAGGAACGACTCAAGCCGGTCACAATTAAATCAAGTAGTATCGGATGAAACGGTCAAGTATTGATAGCAGTACCTACCTATATATAGGTTCGTTGAAGAGATAACCTCTTAAAAAAAACTAGAACCGATTATGCACTAAAAAGAATAGAATAACAACACATTTATTAGATAACTATGTAAGATTCATAAAGATTTCGAAATCGATGCCAAGAAATGATGTACCTATTATTTATTTATAGAAGACTCTTGACACCAACTTCAAAATCATTACGATAATTATATTATGTATTTTTATTTAATCTTTTGCAGTCCAAGATGTCGATCCCCATTTTTTTTATAAGTTAGTTATTCAGTTTCGAGTGAGAATATGGGACCATTTCTCAGTCGTCATCTTTCAAACGAAATACAATTATGAAAATCTGGGCACGTTTACTAAACGAATGAGTTTACATATAGTCGAATTGAATACCTCCTACTTTTGGGAACTCGGTCAAAAAACAGTCAATCAACCACATACCTACGACATTCAACTTTGAACAAAAATAAATCATTGATAGATTAGTTTTTGAGATAAAGTAATTTCGTCTTTCATTCGGCATAGCTTATTAACAAAATTCGAGTGTTCACTGACAACAAAGGGTTTTTTATTTAAAAATAGCGAAAACAATAAATCTGGAATTTGTTGCTAATGCTATCGTATACTTATATTAAACACATTGTTAATATTATTTTTTTTTATTTCAAATAACCGCATCAACCCTTTGGGTCATTAGCGGTGAAGTTTATAAATATCATTCATAGCTTCTTAATTAAATCTAATGTATATAAAAACTGAATTATTTTGTTGCTATTACTATAGGCTAACATTTCTTTCAAGTTACAAGATATGTTAAATTTGTCTCTGTGGTTTTGGTATAACGGGCATTGCACTATAATATGTTTCACAGTTAGTTTCACTTCACAAAATTCACAAGTTGGTTCATTTTGTCCAGATATCAAGTGTTCATGGGTGACTTTGGTGTGAATTACGAACTTATATACATACTTTTTGAGAAATTCTTTCTTTTTGTTGTGATATATCTGCTTACCAAAATCTTCAATTTTGTTATAACAGTCATTGTAAATTTCCATTTATAACTTTGATAGTTATTATTGTCTAGTGATAATTTAACATTCTGTACCTACTCATACATGATGATATATCTAATCTCGATTACAAACTCACAGCCAAACTTCACCTTGGTTTAGATGAAAAATAGAAAATATAACCAAAATATATCTGCAAATGCTCTCGATATAAACAACATAAATCCCTTAAATATTTTTACGCAAAACCAACTCAGCCGAAGAGAATTCATACTCGTTGACTATCAACTTCTCACACAAGACCAAACATTCGTAAACAATTGATGCGCATTGAAAAGCACATCAAATGAATTGCATCGCCCTATACAATGGGGATTGAGAGAGCTCATTCAGCTGGAAGGGCCTACAAAAGCCTTAAATATTAATACCCATTGACATACTAATCACTGGCGCAGACCATGTGCCCTGGCTGGGACTTGTGGCTCTGGTAGGTACTGGTGCAGGACAGAAGGTCAGTAGTGGCGATGATAGAAAATAATGGTTAACCATATAGGATGTCTGGGGTGTTATGCCTACATTTCGAGATATTATTATTTCTCCGAATTTTACAGTCAAAAGGTTATTACCAAAATTTTGTAAAACATTTTAACTAGTTTATAATAATGGAAATGGACTTCATAAGAAAATCGAATACATATTTTTGATAAAATATTTTTTTGTTATAGAAGCTCCTGAATGTTAATGCTAATTTAATTTTTATGTTAGAGCAGAAAGCAACGCTGCAGATAGGTACGTAGATACCAATTAAATCGTGAAAGATTTCAGTAAAGAATTTTCTCATTACCTGTTTGCCTATAATATAATAACATTGTAGACTAGAATATTCCCGTGAATTCGTCCACTGTAGCGCTTTTCGCTTGTCAATTTCACCGCTGCGATTATCCATGTGAAATATGAATAATTCATAGTGTGAACCCAAATTTAGCTATGCCTTAATGCTTTGTGAGCTTGTGTATTAACTATTCAGCAACAGATGTCCTAACCGATACTATTATTTCAATATAATTCAATCACTTGATTTTTGAGCCCTATTGTGAAAATGAGGCTCTTCTCCAGGATAAACCTATCCTAAATACATATACATATGAAAGATGTAGTCGGTCTGAGAAAACTTACGTAGTCAAATGCACCCCCGTACAAGTGGGTACTTAAAGAAGGACAAAAAAATGATGAGCAGATATTATCGAAAAATTGCGTTTGGAATTGGACAAATATTATATCAAAACGACAAGTGTCCATAGCCGTATAAATGTAAGATATTTTTTGAATAATCAGTTTCCTGAATGATGGAGTGATTGAAATGGCTCAATACTATACACATCCAGTTAGATCTTCAGACCAAACTCATGTAGAATAATCCCACTCAAAATATTTTGTTGTCACGTCACAGAGATATTTTTTTTCTAAGTTATATCCCTATGGTGTTAAGTTGAATGTTCATCTATTATTTAATTATTGGGAATCAAGAACGTTTTCATAACTTGTCAGAACTTTAAAAGTAGGTACCTACCAATGGAATAAACATTATGATTTTATATTCTCAAGAGCATCATTCAAAAAGGTAAATTTCATATAGAAATGCAGCTATTGCGAACAATCGCAAATCCCGGCGGCCTGTAGCCAGCGGAATGATACATTTCTCAAAATTCATTGAATTGAAATTTGAACATCCATAGATTTTATCTTTATTAATTCTTATTATTTTTTTCTTAATATAAAAAATATAAAAAATGGCTAGTCTTTATATGTCATTGAAGCAGTCCAAAATTATTTATTTTCGACGAAATATACAATGATAAGATGATTCTTAATAAATAAGTACAATTCTTTGGGTTAAGCCGAGCTTTCGTGAATTTTTATTATATTCTTAGGACAAAAGTGCATTTTTAATTACAAATGTCGTAGGTACACCTATATGTACCTAGACCTATGTATATGTTATTACAAACAGAGGTCGCTTTTTTTAAAATATCAATTTCAAATTTGCAATAAAAATCAGTCATACAAATATCTCGATCGAGTACCGTAATTATTTTTTTACGAATTTTTCAGTTATCGATAAGTATAATCTGTAAGGACCTAGACACTTCACCCAATGGACACTTCGACCAAAATGATATATCGACCACTTCGCACAAAAATTTCTTACTGAAAACAGTTTCCAGAGCGACTTCACCCAATGTAATTAAAAGTCCACAAAGCCCAAAATGGACACTTCCCCCAAAACTCGTTCAAATATTGGTGTATTTAATCTTTGACTCGTTGGTGGACACGTCACACAAAATGTCCACTTCGCTCAAATTATTTATTTATTTTGTTCGAAATTTAATCGGGACCTTACTAATAAGTTAATATTATAACTGTTTAAATTTTATTTATTTATTAGAAAACCAGTTTAAAATAGTATTGTAATTCAACTTCACATTAATTAAGAAAAAGTCACCGAGAAATTAATATAGCAGTTCATTTAATAAATATAAATCATAGATATATTATATAAAATAAGCAGAAAGTTTACTTTATTTTTAAACAAAATTATATTCTTTGATATATACCTAATACAGTTCCCAAACATGACTTAATTAAGATCCATAATTTATATATTGATTATTTGCAGCCCAGACATTACTGAACATTTTATTTATAACAAGGGAAATTTTTGAGAAAAAAATTAAAATAGTTTTTATTAGGCATTTAAGATTTGAACCGTACCGATGAGTACTATTGCTATCTCTTCTTTTCTCGATTTGAACTATACTTATGTATATCTGTTTGCCAGCAACAGCAATTCCATAACATATTACTGTTAGGGCCGATTTCATAATCAAATTTTAATCTCTTATTAATTTTAATCCTAGATTAAAGATCTCATAATTTTTTTGGTTTTACATATAATTCAAACTAACTTTAGAAAAACGAAAGAGAATGTAACTAACGTTGTAAAAGTTATTGAAAAATGCATTATTTTTATTCCTTCATCGAGATATGCTTAAACAAATTAGATAATTAACTAATCTCACATTAAGGATTCATTATGAAATCGGCCCTAGTCTACCACAAATAACACAAAATTAAATTAGTGTTGTCAACGTCTGATAATTGCGACAGCTGACAGTAAACAGCGCGACATAACCATAGAGTAATATATACGAGGATCTGCCAGAGAGTACCTATATACCAGAGAAGAGAGACGTATATACACATAATTCTATATACCTATAATTTGATCCTTGAATTTTTTTGTAGCTGACTATGGGGATTGCGAGTTTAGTACGCATGCGCGAAAGGGGATGTTGGGGGAGGTGGCTTGGAGTCACATATGTATGCCACATATGGTATCCATGGTAACAAAATAGGGACATGTCCCTTCTCTTACCAAAAAAGTTCATGACGCATGAGCATATCGCCAGCTATCCCCAGGTCTTTGGCTTAATTTTTGCCGAATTTTTTCCACAATGCTAGCGGTATAGAAGTTTAAGTATATGCGTATATATACGCTCCATGCTCGTGCGTAATTCCAGTGATGGATCCCATTGTCTGACATTGTCGTTCCATGTCGAAAATATAGTTTTGATCTTGCTTGAATACTTGAATGAGATAATATAATTAATCAATATTGGATCACACTTGGAGCTTAACAGGCGGTGAGATGTCAGCGATCTAAGTACGATTTCGAAATTTCAAGTCTCTAGACCGTATGGGGCTTGAGAAATCGCTGCGGAGTCCATTGATACAAGAACCGAAAGTAATAAAAACTATTTAAAAAGAATAATATAATGAACTTAACATTCCACTACTTTGAATTTGAAAATTTAAACAGTTAAAATATTAACTTATTACTAAGGTCCTGAACAGAGTTCGATCAAAATAAATAAATAGTTTGTTCGAAGTGATCATTTTGGGCTTTGTGGACTTTTAATTATATTGGGTGAAGTGGCTCTGGAAACTGTTCTCAGTCCGAAATTTTTGGGCGAAGTGGTCAATATATCATTTTGGGCGAAGTGTCCATCTGGCAAATAGTCATATAACGATAACTTAATTCCACTTGTGCTGGAACTTTTGAAGTAGGTGCTAAAAGTCTCCTAGTGGCATTAATATTACTTAATTTTTCATTGCAATAACTAAGAGAGACAGTCCTATTTACAAAAATAAAATTATATGGCACAATTTATAGGCAGTCCTATTTCGAATTGAAGATAAATAATCAGAATCGAAGCACGTTTACCAGAAAAACTTGTAATCATATGTATTTTCATAGATAAATAAAAAAGCAAACATACAATTATATACCTACCGTCTCCTCTTTTGTTTAAGTGGTTCAAAAGTGATTGTACATTTGACACTTTGTATTTGCTTCTATTTTAAAACAATGGAAATTATTTTCCATCAGCATCTGAGTTCCAAATAAAATAATATTTTACATGTACATAGTAGTTACTTTCGAGGAAAGTAATATTATTTACGACTTCACCATTTCTCCATTTAATTATCAATTACTATTCACACTACTTGATTTATAGAAATCGAACACGACCATAATTAGTGAGTGCATGTGGTTTGTTTCAACACCATCACTTAGCAGTTAATCATGGATAATCTGATTTATGTGGGCACTTTTATTCGTGCGCGCCTTCTTCAGTACAATTAGAAGGCATTTTAGAAAATGGATAGGCAGGTTGATGCATTCCGTTAACGATTCCTAGATAAGTTATTACATCCGTGATATTCAATTAACTGGGTAATTTAAAACACCACCCGAGTGCTCAGATATATAATATACCTACAATATATATGTATGATATATTAGTTTTTGGTCCTTTGTGTGGTCAGTAGCGCAGCAATGGTGCTAGACAATAGGATGTCGTGTGAAACTGGTCGTTGTGCAAGATTGTTAGGTAAGCTTTGGTGCAAGCTTGTATCCTTAGTAACTGTTTGGGTAGGAGTAAAAATCATTCGCTCGAATGCCCGAATTCATTTGAAAGGAAAGAACCGGCTACGACATCTGTTGCTGAATAGTCAACACACAAGCTCGTGATACAATAAGAAGCTAAGTTTGAGTTCACACCATGAAATATTAATTATGTTCACACACATGAATTATTGAGGTGATGAAATTAACGGAATAAGTTCGTGCACAAGTGACAAGCAGTGCAAAAAATATGCGTGGGCAAAATCACGGGCATCTGTTAGTCTAACATATATTTGATTTATTTTTTTGAACTAAAATTTATATTCTCTTGGTTTGACCTATTTTACTACGTCAGCGACAAAAGCGACGTGACGCGATAAGACGTAAAGCGGCATGTTTATACAGTTTGTTTCACGAATTATGGCTACTTCCTGTACTTAATTATGCACGAACTACGTACATCACTCTATACTTCTTATCGCATCTCATTATTTTGGAATTTTCTTCTACGTTTGTCGATCTAAGCTACGACATCAGTATTTCAAGCTTTGTACCATAGGACGCTGCTCATATGTTCGAAGACAACGCAATCTTTATTTCTTAGGCGTCACAAAGTCAAAGTGACATTTCAGAGAATTCAGATGAATAAATTTTTATTTTATAACTCAAGAAAAGATTTGAATATTGCTTATTTAATCATTGGATGATTTTTTCTCCCCAATTATATGAATTTTCTTAAAGTATATAAAACAATTAAACACTAGATCTTAATTCAAAATCGTCACGCCACTGATTTATTCCCCTCGCTTGAATTGAGTCGTTTCTCGTGTTTTCAAGGCCGACGCCATCATTCGTGAAACAAACTATATGTTAGGTTTCGTCTTTGGTTATTTTGTCTGTTGTTACCAAAACATCTACTTTCCTAGTTCTTAACTATTCGTTTTTTTAAATGGGTGATGGGTATGACATTAAATTCAGAAATACAGTTAATTCTAGTAAATTACAATTTCACAAATTGGAAATGTTTATTGGTCTTACCAGCTCTGGGACATATTATCATTTCCTTTTAATAATCAGACATACCTTCACGCTATATTTCCATAGTAAAATTTCCAATAGAATAATTGCCGTACTTATGTTTTTTCTTATGTGATTTCTAATTCTATTAAAATCTAAAGATTACGTTGCGTGAACTTCGAGGGTCACATCCTTGCTGATGGTTCGTTTTATATTTTAAATCAATTATATGTTAGGAACATAACAATTACAATTTCTTACTAGTTAGAGACATTTACTTGCATAAGTGATAATTCAATTATTTAATTGCATTTTGATTTTATATCTATTTTCTTAATCATATGTATGTAATATGTAATGTAGCATTATACCATAAAAATACAATAAAGAAAAGAGTCCCACTAGAATAAATAAATTATAAATGACCTGTTCATAATTGATCGGTAATAATGGAAGCCACCCAAACGTTTAATCAGAAGAAGATTTAAGACCGACATTTCTTCACCCAAAAATGCAATAAAAACATTTATACTGCTTGTAATGTAGGTATCTTATTCTTTTCCAACGCCTAATATCTTTTAAAAAACCAACACTGTGTCATGTTATACCTCCAGTTTTTTATCTGAAACAAGTATACAACATCTAGCTCTGTCTCTTTCCTTCGATATACGTTGGTTTAAATCACAGAGATCAGCACGTGTGAGTCGTACTTGCGTGAATATGAAAGCACAGATTGAAATCAGGTAGGTTTGTTGAACACAAATTTGTTGGGTATTTTTTAGTGTTTTATTTCTCTGACTCGGACCCAGCGGGTGACTATTGTAGAGAATATTTACACCCGTTAGTATCTAATAAATTATTTGGTGATTTTATCTTCGAAAGATTCAACCATATATAACACTTCAGTGCTGTACGAGGTGTGAAATGAGAAACTATTGGGAAATGTTCTCGCCATTTTATCTATTGTCTCAAAAATGTATAAGAAGATTTTAAGAGATATGAGGAAAATCCATGACCAATATTTAATACAAGTATGAAATATAGGTACGCTATACAAAAAGCGAAACCAAAACATTAGCCCATTCGTGCCTATCTGTCTGTTTATTTGTTAGTAACAAATATTTAGCTCCAAGAATTTTTCAGAAATACTATACTTCATTTCAGAAAGGGAGAGAGTAATAAATTAGAGTACCTATAGACGCTCCACAGCTTGCAAACCAGAGGAACTAAATATCTAGATATACCGTATGGCCATTTCCCTCGGGAGCTCGAGGTATTATATAGAAATATATATATATATATATATATATATATATATATATATATATATATATATATATATAACACATTGTTATTCCAAATCAAACAAAGTTTCATATGACACAACTGTACCAAATTTCAAGTGGACACTTTCTATTTTTTGATAGTCCCGCAGGAATCTAAAATTTTTCCAGGATAAAACTACCCCATATGTTAATCCAGGTAATAAACTATCAGTGTGCCAAAATCTAAATCCGTTCATCCGTTTTTGCATGTAACTAACATACAAACTTTCACATTTATGGAGTATAGACAAAGTTTATAGAATATTTTGTTGACTTTGTATATACTACCTAATATATTTTTAGGCAATAGTGTGAAGAAATAATTTCTAATGAGTTTACTTTATTTACAGCAAAATATCGGTAAAAAAGTATCGAATTGCATTTTACGAAAAAGTAATAGAATGTGACTAATCGATATCATGGCTTGTAAAAAACTGTTTCCTTGAAATACATATTAAGAATCTGCTTGGAAATCCTATTTATGATATTTCAAAACCATATCTACATATTACAGTCAAACTAGGAAGGAAAATTTCAAAGAAATATTTTCTTCATTAAGGATATCTAGATATCTCTAGATATCTAATTATTGCTCGAACACAAGAGCTCATTCATATCTATACATACTACAAAACTAATTCAAACAATGCCCTACATCTCAATGATAATCATCAAACATTTAATGATAATTTAAAAACCATATATACCGGAAAAAGAGATTAAAATTTGATTCACTAGAATCATTAGAAATTAATAAACGTAAACACATTCGGGTAGATAATCTCCTCAATGAAAACTGAAAATTACAAAGAATCTATGAGATATGTACGTGGACATGTAATCAGATTGAATCCCGACAGAACAGCCATATAATTACATAATAGAAATAAGAAAATAATAGTAGTTTATGCTTCAAGCAAAGATTAAATACACCAAGTGCGTAAAGGGGCGAATATGCGACAGTCGTGATTTTGCGACATGAGCCTAGGTATGTGCCATATTGTCACGTGATAAACATACGACTCCTAGAGCGAATATGATATATACCTAGAAGCGATTGTTGTTTCACGATTGTGAGTTTCGCCCCTTTGCTCACGGATAGGATACATCACTTTTTACAACACCTGCCTTGGAAGTTAAATTTCATTGATTCGTTATTTCTTTGATCACTACGTTGAAACTTTTGGCAGTAGAACAATTATTGAATGCTACTCGCGAGCGAAAAATCATTCCTTTTCGCGCTAAAGTGATAACTTTTCGCAGTAGTGCATAAAGTAATTCATGATGCTGGCGGGAAAAATAATTCACGCACTAGTGTCATAAAATTGCATGTTATCGTCAAGGGTGTGGATATCGAGTACTTTCGCCACGATAATCAGTTCTCGAAAGTTGAACTTTCCCTGCAGGTGTTGCGTAAAATAAAATAAACAACGGAATGCCTTGGAGGGAATGTATTGAGCAAATAAAACAGATTGAAACCGATAAAAGAAAAACATTGAAAAAGAGATAGATAATATCACCTCCTCCGTAATCCAACGTCTAAGATGGCAAAATAATCTGGAAAATAAAGATAATATGTACCTACATTATCACTAGTTTGCCTTTGAAATATTATTTTAGGATATTACATAATATTTTCTTCTCATACTTGCATTGCAATGAATTATAATAAATTATTATTTATAGGACGACCCTATCTGTTGCGCTCTAGGAGTTCAAATAATTGATGCGATCTCCAGAAATGTCACGTAAAAGTTCATTGCAAAATATCCCCTTACTAATTACACACTTTTAAGCTATCCCAGGTATAGATGGATACATTACAAATATATATATATATCTAATATATTTGAGCAAGGGGCGTAACAATTCGTAAATCTATAGACTCATAGCTGCAGGTAACGGGCAACATCATATTCCTTTCTGATCGGCTTTTCTGAAATTCTTCCCAACTGTTATTATGAGTGTGCATCAGTAGGTAGGTAGGTGAATTGATGTGATAGTGTATTGGGAACCAGTTTGTTAACAAATTGGAGATTGATTTCAGCTTAAGAAGTGATTTATTCTTCACACTTTTCGAGCGGGTCTCAGCGAGGCGGTAATATGGAACCGCAGGGTAACATTTTAAGGTCTCTAGCACACATATGATTAAGGATTATTAATGACTATCGTTGGTCTACCACAGCCTTCGTAATTCGGCTATAAATTAGAAGATTGAAATGCGATATATTTTAGGAATGATTATAAAAATGAATATAAACTTTCATAATCTGTAACTTATAAATGAGTTCAAGATTTCCTAGAGAAATATCCTTATAGCAATTATTGGTCGCACTTTCAAATTTCAAGAAGGAGTTTTAACTTTCAAATGAATTAGAGCCATTGACCTCTAACCATAGGTCCGAACAAAAATAAACTGTTTATTCAAACAATTCTAACATAAAAGCAACATAAATATAAGAAATTCGTTTAGATATGCAATAAAACATAAAATATATTATTTTTAAAAAGAAAACATAAACATAGACCTTATACTTCTCAAACTAAAATTTTACAAATCTTTTAGCACAGATCGCAGTTAAATTCACCACCTTCATAGGACGAACATTTTTCATGCCACCATGAGTGACATTCCGTGCTCTGAATCCAGTCCTCATTAGGTGGATCTTCATACATCTCGTTACACCCAGGACAAAAGACTGATGCCTGCGTCGGTTCCTTCCTTGACAGTTTTAGTGGTTCATTATCCTGCAAGGAGTCCCTCTTATTCTTGCTTTTCAAGAGCTGCCTTGCTCGTTGCCTCCTTTCCTTTTCCATTTTCTCAGTCTTTTCTATTTGTAGTTCTTCCATGTTTGGCCTTGAAGTGAGAATTTTAGATTTCTTCCATCTCTTGTTTCTGTTCTGTTCTGTTCTGCGTCATTCGTGGTAATGGCATGATATCTGATGCAGTTATGACGTAAGATTTAGTGACCACATAACCTGAAACTGTCTGGAAAACTGATACTGTAGGTTTTTTAGGGGTTTTAGACAAAGGTAGGATGTGTTTGTTGTCTGTGTCATCTCCGCTTTGCTGTAAAGCAGGTGAAGTTTTTTTTGTATCTCCCGTGATGTTGATGACTGTGGTGTCACAGTGTGGTTCTACTATGGTTTTTTGACTACCACGGTGTTCAGATAGTTGCCTAAACTGGGCCAAAGGAATCATCTCTTCTTCGCCACTGTCCTCAACTTCTTGAACAGTTTGCGCTTCAAAATTCAAAAGGCAAGTGTCAAAGCGTATTTCGCGTGATTCCATAAGTCCAGCTGCCTACAGTATTCTGCTAATATATCTTCCTGCTCAGGTGTAAATACTGGTTTGATTCGTCCTAATGTAGAAACGCCAAAACCTGGTTTTGACCTTTTTCGTAATGACGACTTGTCTACCTCAAACTTTCGGGCTATGCTTCACACTGAGTATCCTTCCTGCTCATTTTGCTACGCTTCCTCTACATTAATTGTGTAATTGTTTTTTTTTATGTTCTCTTATAGTTTCTGACTAGAAAGTAAAAATTAGTACTTTGGGGTAAAAGTCCTTACACGAGGGGAAAAAGTCCACGCGGCCTTTTGCCCCAGGCATGAATGCGGACTTTTGCCTCCCATCTGAACCACCGAACTTGATCGCTTTAAACGCCATCTCTGCTTGATAGAGTAAAATATGCAATAGGCGCGTTTTTTAGCTCACAGAATAGGTTATCTTCAGGAATGTGTACAATTCTTTTTACATGCAACAACAAAAAAATTGTAGCTTACGACAGAGATGCAGCAAATTACATAGAAGATTATCGTTCTTACCTCATTATTGTAGTTAACTTCCCACGAAATCAGACACAATTACACTCGCACACATCCATGTACACACAGTAACTACCAAGAGTGTAAACATTTAGGTCGTTCAGTTTGTCTCCTAGAAATAATCAACAGGACTTTTAACCCGGTGCTGACTTTTACCCGGGTTTACTCTGCATAATCTAGTTGGTACCTAACTTAATATCATTTTATGACATTTCCCTTATAATTATCTGAACAATTCTGTACTAGTTTCAAATTTTATTGCTACTAAAAATGAAGCTGTATCCGTTAAACCAAGACATGATACTTTGCATTTATGAGTTTATGCTCAAAAGTGCCCTGATAGAGCTCACCCAAAAAAGGAAAATTTCGAAAGACTGCTCAATAAATTCCGTGATACTGGTAACGTTGCATACGAGAAGATGAATAAAACTAAACCAGTTACTGGTGACAAAGTTAAATGAGAATACTTAAGAAAAATCGCCACCATCCATATCATATTCAACTACACCAGCAGTTGACAGAAAAGGATTATGATAAACGTTTAATTTTTGTTTATGGATAAAGTTGGAGAAGATCCTGATATGTTTAATTATGTATTGATTACAGATGAATCTACTATTCACAATACGGGGTTAGTAAATAAACATAACTGCCATTATTACGATACAGCAAACAAACATAGGTATATTCCGTAGTGTTGATCGCCAACATCGATGGAGTGTAAACGTTTGGGGAGGGATTGTGGGCGAAGTACGTAATCGGCCCATATTTTTTTGACGGGGACCTGAATGGAAGAAATTTTTTTTTTTTAAAGACTTCTGGATCCTTCTGAAAACCTACCACTTTCCATCCGAAAAGAAATGTGGCTTCAAATGGACGGAGCTCCTGCTCACTTTTCACGTGCTATTAGGAACTACCTAAATAGAAAATTTAGAAATAAATGGATAGGTAGAAGCAGTCCTTATAATTGGCCAGCTAGGTCACCAGAATTGACCAAGATGGATTTCTTTAAATGGTGTTATTTCTTTAAATGGGTTGTGTGCTATACCCCCTATACTAATCCAGTCGATATGAAATTAAGAATATCGATCGCCTATAACACTCGATATGTTGAAAGCGTTGCATTGCACAAGATTTTGAGCATCTATTATAGTAATTTTTTCATTTTTGCCTTTAATAATTTGTTGTAGTATTTATGTATTTGCTTTATTAAAAATGTGTTTTTGTTTTACTATGTACTTGAATACTTATCGTTAAAAAAGAGCTACTGTATCTCAGCAACTACAAGTGTGCATATTTATTAGCAACTACACTGTTTTTTACAACAACTATGACAAAATGAATAGTTTAAAAATTTAGAGAGAATTGCAATATAATATCGAATTACCATTTAATTTAAGAAAATTGTTAATTGCGCGCAAAGTATAATATCTAGGTATAGGACACCTTATACCATTCAAAAGAGGATTTTTTTGACATGGTGGATTATTAAAATACAGGGTGTTTCATTTAAAATAAGCGCGATATTACACATTGAATGATCTAATAATGAAACTGTAAATTCTAAACACCCTGTTAAAGAGATGTATAATACTCAATCGTGGAATACATTCAACGAATGCCTAAATATTTATGTGTAAGAGAAAATTTGCTAGTATTTGTTATATTAATTAGTTATTAATTGAAAAGTTCACATTTTAAGAAAAGTCACCATAACTCAGAACCCTCTGTACTTAGGTAGGTATAGCCCTTATGAAAGAATATCTTATTTTTTATGGACAATCAGAAAATGCAATAAAATATATAGTGTCCAATGACAGCTCATAAAAAAATTCCCATATCATTTTTTCTATCTAAAAAACTTTTGGGGAGACATTTTTGTGAAAAAGTAAAAATTTTATCTGAATGTTTAAGGGAAAGTTTTTTTGTATCTTTAAAGTCATAACGTCAAAATTACCATTACCAATAGTATTTATTATATTATTTAATATTTTTAATGCATTGTGTAGTCAAAGTTGATGGTTGTAACAGTAATATAAATCGGGTTGTTAGCTACCCAATAGAATACTGTTTGAGTTGTTAGTATATTCTTCCAATATGAAAAGTTTTATGAATAAAGTGGTAATTCAGAACAGTATTGATTCAATTACATTAATTAAAAAACATCATGTACTTAATAATCAAACAAAGGAATCTGTCACGAGTGCCAATTATTATTCAAGCTCAAGTTCAGTTCTTGAGAGTTTTGACATTCTTTGCACCATTTATGTGATAAACGCCACATCTTCAACATATGCACTGGTTACAAGGAACAACAACAACGATTATATTTATGCGCTTCTTATTTTTGTAGAGACCGTCTGTAGCAAATCCGCTGTCAAGCTGTCACTCACAGCACAGGAAATGCGTGTTAAGATTCTCACAAGCCTAATATTATTATTGTATTTATTGAAAAACATATATTTTCGTTAAAGACAATGTGGCTCTGTTTCAAACTGGTCGAAAAGGAAAATACAGTTCTTGAAGTAGGTATTCTTGTATTTTACTGTTAGATGTGTCAGACAACTGGAATAACGTAGAATGGTTATGAATTACATTAATTTATCAATGTGAAAAAATGTTTCATATATAGGACCACCCTACTGAGCCAGCACACAGATTCGAACCATTTGTGTTTGTATTAAAACTAATAAGTTTAAATAATTTAACTGAAGCCATATCTCGAAGTTATTTTACGAGCTACAGACACGATCGCTCCTTGTAAATAATAATTGCTAGTAGCCGCTTTCAGAGGCGTCCCTCATTCAATTGCAGGTTATGTAGGGTTAGAAAATCTTTCATCTGATTGTTAAGATTTACCGGTGTATATCGACAATCACTAATTTCGATGGTTTATTTTTTAGACTGTTCAGATAATCTTAGATCGGACATAATCTAGTGAATGTTAACGTATGCCAAATAGCTTCGTAGTGCTTATCATTTAGTTCGATAAACTCTAAACTCTATCAACGCTACGACGCATCGGTAGAGGGGAAGTAACAATACTTATGAGTGTTCGAGCTGCAAACCCAGTGTTTCACCGTTGTGGACATGCTCAATTCGAATGTTTTAGAATTCGTTTGATTTGCAAATCGAACATCTTTTATATGGAAACACATGGCCAGTCATGGGTGAGTTGAACTGTTCGCATTTATTTTCACATCTATTTACTACAAACCGTCGAAAATCCATGCAGCATTCCTTAGTATCTACCACAAGAACTAATAATAGTGGCAAGTTGGCTATAAAGCAATGCATGTTCGGGAACAATAAATCGTGGCTAAGGAATAATAGAGATTGGACAGACATTAGCGGAAACAGCCTGATAAACAAGGATCGAAAATAAGACGAATTTCTCTCAACTGAAAATTAATTTTATATATACCAAATCAGAAAAATATTTATCTCTCTTGTTTTACTACTTTCATGACAGATTTCGATTTTCAATGAGTCAACATGTACCTACTTCTTACAGTGTAAGAAACTCTACCTAAAAGATCTTCTATCTAACAATAACTACAAAACTTAATCTCTTGCAGGAATCTAAATTTGCTATTTTGCCTGTAATAAATTCAGCTGTTTCCATAATTGAAATTACGAAAAAGCTGACTCTGCCTAGAAAAGGTTCACAAAGACTTACAATAGGCCCCGAACCATTCTTCGGATATGCAAAACAACATGTCAAAGCCAAAAAGAAAAAATGAGAATCAAAGCTGAAAACCAAATATTGCTATAACTTAGACCTAGTCAGACCAAATATCCGATTAACTGGTAATAATTGAAGGAAAAAAGAGAAACGGTTGGAATCATCATAGGTCATTATCCTACAAAAAAACAACTAAAAAAGATGGGTTTTGTTGGAAATGATTCCTGCAGATTCTACACAGGTCTAAAGGAAGTCCTTTGAAGGGCGTTCCCAATACAACTGGGTACTTAAATTGACTATAGTTTTGTGTTAATATTTCTGAGTTACATAGTTAATCTGAAATATAAACTTTATGCTGATCTCAAACGCCTTAAAATATATAGAAAAAATCAGACCTATGACAATGAGTTCTTATTGGGAAGTTAATAAAAATCTTAAATTCAAAAATGTGTTTAGGTTTTGCCTAAATTAAATTCAGAACAACAACAGATATATTAATGAATAATTTATAAAAATATTTTCTTATTACAATTCGAGAAGCAAATCAAAGAAAACTTATAATAAGAAAAGCAAACATTCAGATAAATTGTATACCTCCTTCATTTTCCAAATTCGGTCTAGGATAGAGTAGATATTTTTAAATGAAATTGAACTATTAAAACATTTGTTTTTGGAATAGGAAGGTACACCCATGATATGCCTGGGTTTCTCGTGACAAGAGTTCGTTTATTCTTCGACAATTTCTATTAAAACTTAACTGCTTTGGTGTGTAAAGTAAAACAGATTTTATAACCGTTAAATAGTAGTAACTTGCCAAGTGAATACTGAGACTAGAGCTGAGACCAATGTACGTCTTTGATTTTTTCGCATTTGCAAATATGAATTATTTATCAGTGCCATAACTAGTATGGCATATTTTTAATTTATATTGTATACGGAAATAATCTTATATTCAGAATTAGAGACTTTTTCTTCAATATTATGTATCGCGCAGGATTTCAAAACAGAATAAACGTCATACAAATAGTGTAATCAAACAAAGCCATATAAATATGGTAATTATTTTTGCAATAGTACTTGTTTGTCACGGTATAGCACCTGCTCGTGAGTAACACATATCACCACGCATCTTTTGAATCTCACCAATGTCAGATTATTAGTTTATCCTTTGCCCTAGGTGAGTGAACTAGGCGATAAAGTTACTAGATGACTAGTAGGCGACTTATCGCAGCGCGACGCAACTTATAACGACAAAAAACGCATGTTGTCCTATGTGACTGAAGCGATGCTTAAGAATTCGATGTTATTTGAACTTCACCTGAATATGTCAGTTCATACACGTTCAATGGAAATCATGTCTAACTTTATAACGGGTTTCTGGCGAATATCGAAAGAAAATAGAATGTTTCTATAGTATAGACATTTGTAGGGAAGATGGCGAGAATTGTACGTTAAAAGGCGATAACCATCACCTTTGAAATTAAACTTTACTAAAATTTGTTTTTCTGTAAGCGATACATTTCGAGTGAGTCCAGAATTAAACAATTTTAAGGGGAGATTTTCCTTCTTGCCTTTCTTCTTACATGTAAACATTTGATTCATTAACTTTGTGGTGAATATTGTTTGTGATAGTAGCGTACAATTTTTGGCCCAAAATTGTATAATAAATTCTTTTAAGTCTTTACCTTCAATATATTCAGTAGTACTCTATTCATAATAATATTCTCTTAAATTTCACTTACACAATACTTTTGTCGATAGCACCACCTTAGATGACTTCTTTAAAGACATTTTCTATATTTACAACTGAAAAATTATGCGTAGGCCATTACAGAAAATATTATCACGCTCGTTGTTAGGACCTGCTAAACTAATAAATATTAATACGATTTCAGGAAATTTACATACCTATTAATTGGGGTCCACGGTGGTATGATGGGTAAGACGCTAAACTTCCAACCGGCCAACCGAGAGGTCGACTGGATCAAGGACTCTGGTCCTATTAGCCTTTTCGTTGCCATCAATTCATTGATGCCCTGGGATTTGGGTTATGGTCAGTCTATTGTGACTACCTAGATTGTTTAGGGTCTTGCAGCCAGCTTTGATGTCGTTTGGGTTCAGCAGCTATAGTGCTGCTTGGTTATCTGAAATGACGATTCTTTGGCTATTCATCTTCCGTCTTAGAGTTTCCCCGCATACCATTCTCTGCTCATGGCATACCTCAGAGAGATAATATACCTCTCTTGTATCGCCAAGATGCCGTTTCCTGTTTCTAAATTAGTTTTAGAGTCGTCAGAGTAGGTACTAGTTGAGACTTGGTTTCAAGAGAGGTCCTGTTACCCAGTCTTTCCTATCTGGTACGACTACTGCATATTACGTGTAGCTATCATCGCATTTTCGGTGAAGGTCCTTCTGGTAATCTGTGGCTAACAGATCTGGCGTTCCCCTGAATTAGAATATGAAGTAGAAGGTAGGTTCATTATTATCTCCTTGGTGGTAGTTGGTGTAGTTCTCATGGCCCCTGTGATACTCACGCAGACTTTTGTCTGAATACCACTCAGCTGCCTCTGAAGTCGTTTTGCCGTGCCATGAGGCACCACACTACTGACCCATAGGTTATCATTGGCCTCACGACTTGTGTGTATAACCATTTAGTTATCAAGGGGTTTAATCCCCATTTCTTACCATACATCTACCTACACCTTCCTAGGGCAATTCTAGACTTATATATGTTTTTTCCATGTTAGCTTTTGGACAAAGTTTACCAAGCTATTTAACTTCTTCAGCAAATCTAATCTCCACTCCATCATTCTGCGGCCTTTTTAAGTTTTTTGCTGGTTTTATTTTTAGTAAACACAATTAGTTTGGTTTTGTGAGGATTTACTGAGAGTTCTTCCTCCCTACACCAGTCGTTTACTATATTTAATGCCTTTTGAGTACGTTGTGAAAGTGTAAGTGGAATCGTCCACTATGGCAAGATCGTCCTCATATCAGACAATTTCACTACAAAAGTTTCTACTAGAACTGCCCAAATAAGGGGCGATAGTACGCCTCCCTCAGTTTACGGGATCTACTTCTCTTGCAATTATCCATTGCTCTCGTCTGGCAGTCCAGTCCTTATAGCTCACACACCCAAGGCAGGTTTCCCTGCTATATTGCAGTATTAGCTGCTAAGGCATTTCATATGTCATGGATTTCCCTGTACGCCACGTAGGAGACGCGCCCGATAGATACCACCATCGCTGGGTTATCATACCTTAGCTAGAAGTTCCCGTTATTAAAGAAAGCGCCTTTCACCCTTCTTATTTCGCTGCACAGTCGTACACCCACTGTACGATATGCATCTACTACGAGGAAGTGCAGATAGGATTTACTGAAGAGTCTACTAGACTGTGGACATTTCTCAGGATTTACCGCAGTCCGACTATGGCAGTCGAGACACGATAGCAGCCATACCATGCTCGCAACATCTGTTGTAGAATATCCGAAAAACATAGAAAAAGTTCATATTCAAACAAACGCATCCATCGTAAGCCTGCACGAATACGAAACTGAAGAATATATGAATATTCAAATGTAACTAGTTCTTAGAAACTTGTCTCAGGAAACTGGTGCAGTGAAATGCGTGTTTCCCAGTGTGCATCGCGCATTATATTTTGATGATGATGATGAGGACTTATAAATCTTATTATAATATTTATAATTAAACTTATTGTTATTTGTAATGTAATAATGGAAGGTGGAGAAAATGGAGCCTTACACAGATCTTAATGAGAACTAAATCACTTTCTAGTTATATAATTGAGCGTCTAATTTTGATGATGATGAAGACAGATATTTTTGAAATATATAATAATAGAAAGTGAAGCAATTATAGCGTTACAAAAGTAACATATTTATTATTTGTAAACAAACCTCGGTACAAACTGTTAACACAGATTTTAATGAGAAATAAGATAAAGATTCTAATTATATAATTAGACGTCTAATTTTAATAACAATGCGGACTTATAAAGCTAATTATGATGTTTATAAACAATCTATTGATATTTGAAACATATAATAATAGAAGGAGGAAAAATTGGAGCCTTACATACGTTTATAGTAATTATTGATTATTTGTGAACAAACTGTTACACAGATTTTGATAAGAACTAAGATATTTTTATATTGAGTTGAAATTAGCTGCAAACGGCCCTACGTGGTGGATTTATTTGTGCATTCCTCTACACAGGTTAATATAAATCACAGTAAGAATAGCAAAACCATTTTTTTCACTGTATACCCTTTATATTTTTCATTAGAAAAAATATCAATATTTAATTCAGCTTTATTTCAGTTTATTGTTTTTTTAAATTGAAACGATAATCGAGTTCACAAATTTTCAATTTATCATAACTTTAAATAAAATGTGTGAAAAATAGCTGAAATAAATATTAACATATTGTTTGTAAGAATCCCTTATTATATAATAGTTATATTTATGTTAACGTAGCTCAGCAATATTCGGGAGATTGCTCTTGAAGCATTATAGAATGTGCTCTAAAAATTTGGAGCCAGCCTATCGAATTACAAATATATTTCTTGGTGCAAATAAATATTTAAAAAAAAATTGGATCGACGTTATTAGTTGGTGCACTGAAAAATACGAAATAATATTAATTTTATTGGTGCTAATTACTTTTGAAGTTGTGCACTTGCCGTTGGATTGATAACTTTTGGCACCAACTTCACAAGTACCAACACCATTAAAATTAATATTATTTCGTAATTTTCAGTGCACAAACTAATAACGTCGGTCCAGTTCCTTGTAAAAAATATTTATTTCACACTTTTGAGTGTACCATTAGTCACGAAAATCGTTGAACGTTCACTGATACCAAAGAAGATAGTACTTATCCTATAACCCACGTATGTTCTTTGCTTGTATTTGTTATTATCTAGAGATCTCAGAACATTGCTTTGGAAATACGCATAAGTATCTTAGATTTAATCATTTTACCACCGCTGTAACTCTAAAACTGTAACTCTAGGGAAAACATATTCCTTATAATTGTTGCTATATATATTATTGTCTTTCATGTGGTACCCAGAGATTTTCAGTTTTCGAAAGAAATCGCCCCCTCCATATAGCGAAAATACACATATGTGAGATTTTAACATAAATCTAACTCGAAAACCGTAACTATTCTGAAAAAATGTTCAATTTTAACGTTTCTGGATATTGTCCTATCTTTAATTCTGGCATCTCAAATTTTTGATTTTCGAGAAAATTTGCTTCCTCCACCCCCTTCGGGCGCGGTTTCGGAGGGAAGGAGAGGATTTGAGTTTTCACGAATATGTGACTATTTCTCAAGTCTCCTCTTTCAAATCCATCAAAAATAATCGAAATTGGAGTACGTTTACTAAACATGCGCACGAACCAAAAAAAGCGGAGAATCGAATTGTATACCTCCTCCGTTCGGGGTTCGTCAAAAATACAAACGCATCAAAATTAAGTTGTGTTTGTAAGCAACGCAAACGGAAGGCTAAATCTTATCATAGTTACAATTTAGTTATAAATAATGAATCAATTTTAATGTAAACTCAATCTAGATTAATAATTTAATTTTGCATAATGTGGCAACTTAATTATTATCTCTGAGCAGAGCTGACAATTGGTTAAGTTTGAAGTCTTATAACTTTTTTATTTATAATTAGTATACTTTTTTAGCAAATTGTTGATAAATTGACTAACTTTATATTGCGTCTACTGTCTTTGTTTAAATGATGTCGTTTCAGTGATTATAGTGGGGTAATTTAAACGTTCTTACACTGGCCTGAAATTAAAACATCCTATGGAATAATTTCCGGATCAAATTCTTTCAAATACTATATTTTTTTAAACATCGCTTTCCTACATAAGAAATGTTATTTTTTGACGATTTTACTTCAACCATGGCATTGCTTTTGTTCAAGATGGACGTAATTATGAATTTGTTGTAAGATTCCTTCATGTTCATCATTCTACCATCAAAAGAGTGATCGAAGGTTAGAAACAAACTGGTAGAAATAAATACAGGTAGTAGCAGAAAACGAAGAACCACTTCTACTGATGACAGATTTCGTCATGCTAAAACTTTGTGGTTTTTAAAGTGAATGCAGACACAAACTCGATTTCAAGAGGTCCAATGTAAAACTATTTCTGTTTATTACTGCTAAATTTAGATTCTATTTACATTCTCCAGATAGACTCCAAAGAGTATGTAGACGAACCGGAGAAAGATCAGGTTCAGTCACCGCCTGGGCTTTGAAGCTTGTTCAGTACTGGTATGCACAAGAATAACTCGCGAGGCCTCTACTAACCACTAATCTTTGACGGCCATATTGAGGAGATATTGAGTAAGGCCATTGTATCTTTTAGGGATTTTATCTTAATGCAGGATAATGCGCGGCGCAGATGTTGGTATTAACAGAATGAACTGGCCAGCATGTTCTCAACACCATAGATCATGTCTGGGATATGCTTGGTATTTTGGTAGGCGAGTCAGGATCATGAAGTAGCTCTTGCATCGGCTTCAGGAAGAATGGCAAAACATTTTTCATATATGCTATTTGAAATCTAATTATTACTATGAATCGTATGCAGGTTAAATATTGAAATTAAATTTTTGAAAATTACGTTGTTTTAGGATAGTTAAATAAGTTTCCTTATTTTTTGACCCACGAACTAAACGGAGGAGGTAGGAATACAATTCAATTGTTTGTCTCCATGTTTTTATTTTTATTCTATAGATGTTCGGACTGGTGTTCGGACCTTATACATAAATAGTAAGATCATGATTTTCAAGACTATTTCTTCATTTTATAGAGGACAAGCGAGAATTGGTCCCATTGAAAAAATATCGTACATTCAACATGTTCTTCCCCTGAAAAACTTCTCCCAAAAGGGGTGAAGGGGGCTTTTTCAAAAATTGAGAAAATTTGAGACAGCCAAACTAAAGAAAAGACTATATGTTCCAACATTTCAATTGGACAGATTTTCAAAATGTACGGTTTCCGAGTTACAGCACTGGGAATTTCTGAAATATGTGTATTTCCGCAATGTTTTGAAATCTCTAAATAAGAATAAGCATGGTATTATCTTTTTTGGTGAATGATTTTGATGACTAATGTTACATTCCAAATTGTGAAATAATTTTAAAAAATTGGACCGCTATGCTGAAAAACACAAAGTAATATAAATTCTACAGATTCTGATACTTTTGAAGGTAGTGCCAAAAGTTTTCATTCAATAGAATTAATATTATTTTGTATTTTTCAGTTCACCAACAAAAGTTGCAATAATAGCGTATTAAAAATAAACAGTATAATATTGTTGCTAAGACACACAAACTAAGCTGTCAACCTTACATCAGGAAGCCCATCTTGTCGATAAATTTATTTAAGTAAACTGTTGGTTACAAATTGATTTCGCTCTAAAACATGAACCAATGCACCTAAATACACGGACCCAAAAATAATACATGGCAAAATGATTTTTGTTAACAAAAATTGCTATTTGAAGGCATATGACTTCTAAAGTACACAGGAAGTGTAGGTTATAGAACAATCTCTCAATTAAGTACCCCTGTATAACGACCGAGTTTAAAGTGTTATAAATATAGTAGGTATAGTTGAAAGCAGTTTATTTAGTTGGGTACAAAAATATAATAAGATTTAATATGTCCCATTAGAATCATCGTGTGTACGTTTGAAGAAACGGCCTCAACATTTATTTGTTTTAAATGTTGTTATTTGAACTCCTTATACTATTTCAAGTATCCACATAGCTTTGTAAAATATCTCTATATTTTGATTGTATTTAATTATATATACTTAAATAAATATTGAAATTCGTAGAAAATTATTTAAATACTTTTTTAAATAATAAATACTTGAATATATATTAGTTACAGTTAAAAATAAAGTATCTACCTACCTCAAGTGTTACCTATGTGGTCTTATAGAATACCCCCTGTAAGTTCAGAAAGACAAATCGAAATGATGCAGTGCCAGGTTGTCTCGTGTGACTTATGCCTGCTCACCTGTTAGGACCACCGAGATTTCCAAGTTCAACGGACAAGACGGATGACACTCGTTAACAAAATAAATGTATCTCGTTTTCGTTCTTATCTGCTTCACTTTCGGTTTTTATGTTTATTTTTCCTACCAACACGGTATATTAATGATATACGAGTTATAGTGACGATCCTCCGGATCTTGTTTGTTATATATCAATTTGTTATTATTAAAACAGAGCATCAACAGGCACTTGATTGAAATTAAAATCTGGTTATGGTCTTGATCATTCGATATTGTACTATACGGAAGATACCATATTATCTATTATAGCAGCTAGCACAGAATACTAGAATTTAATTCCACACTGAGAATGTACCATTTCTCAAGCCTCCTCTTTCAAATGAATCAAAAATCATCAAATCAGAGTACCTACGAATACTATATAAAAGGCACGCACAAACCAAAAAGAAGCACACTGATGAATTGTATACCTCCTCCGTTCAGTATCAGCGTTCTTTAAATTTACCTGTAACATTTACTTCAGAAATTTTAAAATACCTACCTTATTCTTTATTCTACCCATTACCTATTCATAATTATCCTTAATTATAGAAGCTCTTATGTTATTGTATTTAGATAAATAAAATGTTTCTCTTTTTCGATGATATTCAATGATAATCAACCATATATTTTAGGAATAAATATTTTTTACAAAAAATTGGACCTACGTTATCAATTGGTGCTGGTTCTTTGTAAGTTGTGCAGTTGCAGTTAGGTCGAAAACATTTGGCACCAACTTCAGAAGTACCCGCACAAATAGAATTAATATAATTTATTTCACAGTGTTAGGTTAGGTTAGGTTACATTTGTCACGAAAATCGGTGAACGTTCACCATTATCCATGCATGCTTTGCATGTATTTGCTATTATTTAGAAATTCAAGAAAATCGTTGCGGAAATACGCATATTAAAAACTTTACCATTCCTATAACTCGAAAACCGTAACTTTATGGAAAAAATGTTCAATATAAATGTTGCTACAAATAATCTGGTCATTAATTTTCCATTGTCAGATTTTAAATTTTCGAAAGAAATGGCCCCTTCGATAGTTTTTTTCCATATATAAGGTGGCTGTAAATTTTGAATATGCAATTATGGATTAGTAATCCATGGATTTTTATTTTATATTATAAAAAGAAAGAATTGCACAATATCAAGGAGAATATAGATGAGGTGCACGACATTTATTCGATTACATATATAATGTCTCAGAATATTATAAAAATATTACACATTCTTATAGTATCTATATACCATTATAATGAGTTTGGTTCAAGCTAGAAAAAAAAATCGAAAAAGGCTGGGATCCTCTTTTTTCTATTATTTGATTAATTTAAAAAATGTCATTTTTTTAAGAAAAGACTTTTTTTCAACGGATAAAGGAGGACGCTGGTGCAGGTATACCTCAGGTAGCTCGCGCGCTACTCGTATATTGACCCTAGGGTCTTTAAGCGGCTTTGCGCGCTAGTCGTCGAACGCCAACAACCCTTGGGCAAAGATAATCTTTGCCTTGGGTATGAATTGTATTCGTATCTGTTTTTCCAATTTTTTGGAGTAGTCAATTTTATTAGTTGGTTATTGGTTCCATAAAAATCGAAATAAATTAAGTAAAGTATTAATTTCAAGTTACATATTTATATATACGTTTATGATAACATAAAAAGTCCTTAATTTGTTGCGAAAAGAATCAACCATCCATAACGAAACCTCAAAAAAGTCGTAGTATATAGACGTCGTTTGTGTTTGGCTTCATACATCTCCAAGCGGATGGATGGTTTTAATGCTTGACAACATTTCCGGTGCCTACATTTTGTGATATTTTAATCAGATTGATTTCCATCTTTCCATTGATAGATCTTATTTGGGTTGTGTCTTTCAATAGGTACTGAATAATTGGAGAATTAACTTCTTCAAAGAAGAGAGCTTGGTTATGATTATATATTATTTAGAGATCTCGTTATTTCGTTGCTATGATTTAAACAAAGCGAAAATATCATTAAAGTGAAAATGTTCACTAATTAGTTTCTTTCGAATCTGTAATGGTAATATTACACCGATCTCTTCATGGAACCCTAAAATGAGAAATTTGCAACTGCATTTGTTATAAAATTCAGCCAAGTCAATATTTTATTTTGTGCCGTTAAAAGTTATAAGTAAGCAAACATTTCTTTCTAGGTCTTTCTTTGAATTTTATGACAGAAAACTTTTCTTGATATCATTCATGTTTTCTGTATTTTTCATAAGAACGCTTGTATACGTCGATTTCTATTTTTAATGCGGTCCTTTTGATCGTAAATTCATGTATACAGGTCAGCCAAAATAAGTTAAACATTAAACCATCAACTTTAATTTGAGATTCCCGTTCCAAAGGTACAGGTACAGGTAAAGGTAGGTACAATCTTATTATTTTGAATTTGCATGTGTAGTACCTATATCTATATGTATAACAAATGAAGGCCAAAAAGAGCACCAAAGTTTTGTCAAGCTAAAATTTACTTGTAATATTTTCATCTGTCATTTTGAAATTCATTGTTTATTATTACTAATTTTTGAACATAAAAATTTTGTGATAGAATTTGAACCCAAGCGAATATCTGTGTCTTGCTTCCAAGTTTTAAGGAATCAAAGTATTTATGTTTTTCCATTCTGTTTCTTATAGTGATTTGAAATAGGGTTTACTTTTTTCGAGTTACCGGAATGGGGCCAACTTTCTTATATCTTTTTTATTCAGTAGGTAGGTACAGCTACTTCATTCATGTGCTTTTAAGAACTATTGGTTTTCAGGAAATTCTTTTGGTAGTCTGGCGTGCTCTATTCATAGCGGGCTAAGCAAAGAGTGTTTTTATTAATATCTATTTCATGTATCATGATTTAGCCTTTGAGAATATTTTTTATAAAAAAATACACTTCTATATCGAGATAATACTTTTCTATTTTCTCGACATAGACACAATAATAAGTAGTAAAACATTGCCCTTCTTGCATTTAAAAAAAAATGTTAGCATGAGCGTAAATGAATGGTGAAAATTCAACGACTCGCTGTCATCAATGATCAAATTAAAAATACAAGTGAGGCCCACCTAAGCATGCAGCCGTGCATGTTCCATTTTTTGCTTCGAGTTTTTTACCTGGAATTTTAATTTTACTGCACACACGTCGTTAAATAGAAGACCTTAATTTAATGCTTCATCGAACGTTCGTAATGAAAAAAACAACCACACACATGGACAGATACATTATGAGGTCGAATGGTTGCTTTGTTGGAATTATGGTTATAATCAAGTACTGGTAAATATAATGTTTACTTATTTTTGCTATAAAATGAGTTAAATGTTCATTAATTACAACTAGACGCCACCCAGTGGTCGAGCATCGACCAATTTACAACGTCCCAGGGGTAGATAAACGGTTACTAAGCCAGCATGGCACACGACCGTTTGTTGACTTCAAGGGCTAGGTTCTGTGATAAAATCTAGAAAATGGCCACCGTTACCTAACCTGCAAATAAAGAACCCATAACTAATCTGTGGTCATCATCGTAGAAATGTGGCTGTTCACAGCTTGGCACACGAGTGTATCAATCTTATTTTGGATAGTTAAATTTGTTCCATGAATACTTCTTAAATGTTATAAACCAAACAATGCCACTCGAAGAAAAATTAATAAAAATAGGAAATAATGAAAAGTCAAGATGGAAAATAAATAGAAAATATGAAGGACACGCTAGAAGCTATTCATACAGTTTCAATAGGTAGAGCAGATCATTCATTCTTGAGAGCATACAAAGCTTACAAAAAGGAATACACAGCTGAAATAAATAGGGTAAAAAAAAGAACGAAGAGTATTTGAGAAAGGCTGAAAATAAACAAAAAGCATTACAGGAACTAATACAATGTAATCAAAAAAATGGGAAGAAATCCATATACTAAGTTAAAAGCTGATGAACTAAATGATCATTCCACTACTGCAGACAAGAACATTTTCGAAGAACTAAGAATTAAGACTCACTACACAAATGAAATACCGAGAGCTCTGAGTTGAAATGATGAAAAATCGTGTTTCCTATTTGAATCTACTGAAAGTGAAGTTGACAAAGTGATAAAATCCATCAAACCGAAAAAAGTTTCTGATATTTATAATATATCTGTTGGTATCTTAAAAGATATCAGAGAAGCAGTAGCCAAACCAATCTCTTTGATTATGCAAATGCTATGAATGAACTAAAGATTGATAAAATAGTTCCCCTTTATAAAGGAAACGGGGACAAAAATAGCTGCGATATTTATAGACCAATTGCAATCTTACCAGGTTTATCTAAAATTATCGAAACGATAATAAAGAACAGGATGCTGAATTGGATGGAAAAGAAAAAGTATATTAATGAAAATCAACATATAGAAAAGGAAGGAGTACCACTTCTACTCTAATGGAGGCGTTGGCTGAAATTAAAGAGACTATAGATGGTGATGAATTTGTGGAAATGCTCAACTTTGACCTGAGCAAAACATTCGATACTGTTCCTCATCAGTTATAACTGGAAAAATTACACGCTTGTGGTTTTAGGGGAAATGTGCTCACATTGCTGAAATCGTATTTGAGCAGAAGAAAACAGAGAGTTCAGGTCAGGGATCTGTCTTGGGTCCCAATCTTTTCCTCATTTATATCAATGACCTGATCATCTCGGCCTGTAGTTGCCTGTGTTTGTTTTGTGATGATACATCTATCCTTGTGCGTTCAAGGTGCCGAACGGAATCCACTGAGAGGGTCAAACTTGCCATGAGTGAGGTTAAGCAATGGTTTTTGTCGAATTTACTTCAAGTCAAGTTGGAGTTTGGAGGAAGAGAAAATCGAGCTTCTGTGAAGTTCTTAGAAATTATAATGGACAATAAATTCAATTGGGCTAGATTGTCTAAAAGTCTGTATCTTTTGAGGAGACTGAAGAAATGTGGTACCGAAGAAATGTTCAGAACAGCGTATTTTGCAAATTTCCAGAGCATACTTCTATATGGTATACTTCTGTGGGGAAATGCTTCAGATTCATCGAGAATTTTCATCTTGCAGAAAAAAGTAATACGTACTATGTATGAAGTGGCAAGTAGAATTTCTTGTAAAACGTATTTCGTAGATCATAAAATATTAACTTTTCCATGTCTATTCATAATAGAATGTTTGAAATATGTATATCACAGAGAAAACACTATGCCAAGATAATGGAACTTACCACAGGTTCAACACTCGATACAGGATTGATTTTCTCATTCCATTTCACAGGAAAAAGAATACACAGAATATTTAGAGCTATTGGGGAATAAAGATTTTCAACAGGCTACCTGTTGAAATAAGGAACTTACCGGTAAAATGACATTTTATACATTAGAAGAATTTTTATGTTAAAATTTTTAATGTAATTGTTATATTGACGAACCATGTAAAATTTGATGGTAAATAAATATTAATATTATTAGTTACTATAGATAGATAGATAGTTTATTGACCACTACATATAATAATACATGTTTACAGTCAGAATTAACATTCTACATGCAGATATTATTATCAACATAATTTGAGAATTATGTTGTTTATTTCATTGGGAGATATAATCTCATTATGTTTTTTATAAATCAGCCAGACAGTTTCTAGAATGAATAGACAAGATCAGTTAGAATTTGTTCACGCCCACGCGCCTTGTAAAGGTATCTAACTGCTCGCTTTTGCAAAAGAACAATGAATGAATAAATATTTTTTACCAAAAACTGGACCGACTTTATTAGTTGTTGCACAAAATACAAAATAATATTAATTCTATTGGTGCTGGTTCTTTTGGAGTTGGTGCCTACAACTACAACGGCACAACTTCAAAAGTATCAGCACCAATAGAATTAATATTATTTTGTATTTTTAGTGCACCAATAACGTCGGTCCAATTTTTTGTACAAATAATCGGGTCTTTCATGTAGAGCCCTCAGATTTTCAATTTTCGAGAAAAATTGCCACCTTCCCATAGCGAAAATACAGAATGTAAGATCACCGTAACTTAAAAACCGTAACTCTTTTGAAAAAATGTTCAATTCAAATGTTCCGGGATATTGTCCTGTCTTTAATCATGCGACCTTAGATTTTTGATTTTCGAGAAAAATTGCCCCCTTCACCTCCCTCGGGAGTGTTTCTTGAAAGGAAGGAGATTTTGGACTTTTTACGTGTTTACGAATATGGGATCATTTTTCAAGTCCTTTCTTTCACATAAATCAAAAATCATCAAAATCGGGGTACGTTTACTATATAAAACGCGTGCACGGACCAAAAAAAGGCAGATTGTCGAATTGTATACCTCCTCCGTTTGGATTCGTCGGTCAAAAAGGAAACATCCCGATCACATTCCACAAGTACCTAAGTGTAAACAAATGTCAGAGTCGAATTAAGATATGTTATATGCTTCTCAGGGTTGGAAAAAATATATATTGTGAATTATTTGCTGAATTGATTCTGCTGCTATTTGTACAACTAAAGACAAAACTTATTATAAATAGGCTTTAATGATCAAAAATAATACCCAAAGTAAACTGCTACAACAAAATTAGGTATGGACATTTTTTTACGTAGATTAAGTAGATTAGTTCCAACACATATGCGATCTTTCCCTCAATAAGTATCGAACTCAATGATTAATACAAATAATTCAAGTTTAAAAGGTATTTTATAATTAATTTAAACTTCCCAAATTTATTCAATGCATGTAATCATAGATATTGATTTCGAGCACTGAAATAAATAATATATAACTATAGCAAAGGTTAGAAGCACGCAAATTTTATCTCTCTCACATTTTATCTGCCTTGTCTGACGGTCCTATCTTGGTGTATTTAATCTTTGACTATAGTTTGTTTCACAAATGACCGCGTCTGCCTTGAAAAAGGATCAATTTAAGCGAGGGGAGTAAATCAGTGGCGTGACGATTTTTAATTTTTTTATACACTTTATGGAAATTCATATAATAGGAGAAAAAAAAGCATAGATTGATTAAATAAACAATTATATGAAAGATTTATTAACTATAATGCAGGAACACAAAATATAAATCTTTTGCTTGACCTATAAAATATAATTCTTTGAAATGTCACTTTGAATTTATGACTCATATGAAATAAAGATTGCGTTGCCTTTGGACATCAAACAGCGCCCTATCATAGTATAAAGCTTGAAATACTGATGTCGTAGCTTAGATCAACAAACGTAGCAGAATAGTATATTTCATTACGAGTCCAGAAAATAAGCTTTTTGGGTGCGCGCGTGACGGGAAGTCATGCAAGCACGGGAAAAGCATTTATGGACGTGAAATGAACGATACTTTTCATTATACCTATCTGAAAAAAAAATATTACTATTGTATTTTTAAAACCTTTATTTTTAATCAACATCGAATTCGAAATCAAATCTAATAAATCGACAAACTAAAAGCTGTCACAATAGCGTCGTTTGACGTTGCAAAGTAATTTTGAAGAAATAAACAATGCTACACATATAATGCCTGAGTCATGACCTCATAGAAAATTTTTCCTGTGCGGGCACACAGAAAAAGCATCAAATAGTCGTGGAAACATTGTGTTTTCAGAGAGGTATAATGAAAAATATAATGATAATTTGATGCGATGTGAAGTACATATACCGTGATGTACGTAGTTCGTGTATGATTACAGGCAATGGCAATAGTCATCATTAGTGAAATAAACTATATTGTAAACAGTTCAATGACTCCAAGATACAAAACACAAAAAGCGCTGTGAACTATCAAACGCAGCAATCATGTATCAGAAATTTGACACAACGCTTGTTGTGTTTCCATTTCGAAATATCGTAGTCAAGTAAGTATGTTCAATTATGACACTATCATGATGACAGTGACAAGAGATGTTCGCAATAAAATTGTAAATGTTCTTTGTTCAGTCAACGTTTCTGAAGGAAAATATTTTCATAATCTTCTTGGCCTCCTGTCAACATTTTTCAATTCTTGAAAGTCCGAACATCTACTGCTCAATACCTCTGAAATTCAATATCTGACCGGTAGAAGTAATTTAAATGCGAGGAAGAAAATCAATGTTTGCCTGTTATTCATTCGTTTGAGTTGTAAATCTTGATAGAGAATTTATCCAAATATTTTAAAAGGAGGCATTTGAACTCCACTAATTTTGTTCACGAAAGTTCTAAAAATTAAGATATTGTAGGGCTTTTGACAAAGTTCACACTCAAATTATATTATATTGGCATACCAAAGAGAAGGAAATATTGGATCGAACGAAAGTTTCATGATAGAATAGATACTTCTTACAAGAATAATAACAAGTTAATTATTCAAATGTCACAAAGATCTTTTGAAATCCAAGAAATAGTCAAATGATTTAAAACCACGATGGCGCATCTTCGGGTAAACTTGGACCTTGGTTCTACGCGATGAATGATCTTACCAAAAGTGAAGGATACATAATTATGCCTAATATAAATAGAAGGCTTTGATATCAGAGTTTCAAACTTTCAAAAGAGTATATTTATAGTAAACATCATCACCTTCCTGAGAAACATATTTTCGATAATGTATGGAATGGTTTACCAGCTGAAGTGATAAATGAATGATAATTTCAAGAACACAGGCACTTGTTTCATTAATTTTTATTCTCTTTCGGAAATTGAGATATGATTTCAACATGTATCCAATGATGATGTTAAATTCTATTTATTTATATTTATCGCATGAACAATATACAGTTTTCAGAATAATATGCACCAGATCACATTGCTCTAATCGGTCCATTATGTATGTATTTTATTCACTTGAATGTTAAGTACTCTCCAGGGTAGAATGAAAGCGTTAAAAATTATTCCACTCAATTTTATTAAATACTCCATCGTGGTGTGGTTCGGATAACAAGTCTCAAGGGGTTGGATATGCGATGTGATTACGTTAGGAATAGAGCTGAGGGACCAAACAGTGTTTCCCATTCACTTAACAAGATGTTATTATGTTGGTTTTCCACTAGATCGTGTCTGCTACGTATTTCCTAGGTATATTATAGCTCAAGGTCCAATTTATAACTTCTAACTAAACAGTAGTTCTATCTATTTACCGATTTCAAAAAAAGGAGAAGGTATACAATACGGTTGTATATTTTCTTTTTTACGTGGCTGTTCGCGCGTTTTATATAGTAAACGTACTCCGATGTAGACGATTTTTGTTTCATTTAATTGAGGAGAGTTGAGAAATTGTCCCATATTAAGAAAAACTCAAAGCCGAAAAAAAAAATCCGAGACAGCATTATTAAAGAAAATTTCAAATTGGACATTTTTAAAAATAATCAAAGGTTTCCGCGTTACAGTCTGAAATGTGTTTTAGCAAGGGGCAATTTTTTTCCGAGAATCAAAAATTCGAGAATTTAAAATTAGAAAGGGGACCATATCCGAAAACATTTAAATTGATTTTTTTTTCAAAAGAGTTTCCGAGTTTTGTCATGGTAAAGTCTGAAGTATGTGATATGAATATTTCTGCTATGTGGAAGAGCAGTTTCTAATACTACAATAAGATTTTCGATATTTATTTAGCATTGTATATATTACACAGCACTCCGCTCAGGGAGAATTATGTATTGCAAATAACTTGGAAAAGAGCGCTAGTGGGTTGACAATAAAAAAATAACGTCATATCTCTTACCTGATATATCTTATATTTTTTACTTTTGCCAAAAAAGATTCTAAATTATGACCTAAAATCGACAGGTTCCAGCGTTTTTGATCGACTTCAATCAAATAAGGAGATATACAGTTTCGCGCTTTTTACATGGTAAACGTACTCCGATTCAGACGATTTTTGTTTCATTTGAACGAGGAGAGTTGAGAAATGGTCCCATATTTAGAAAAACTCCTTCCCTCCAAATACCACCCCCGAAGGGAGGGAGGAGGCATCTTTCTCGAATATTTGAGACGGCAGAGTTATAGATGGAACCATATCCAGAAAGAAAAGTTTGTGGTGAACATTTTTTCAAAAGATTGGCGGTTTTCGAGTTTCAGTAGTGATAAAGTCTGATATGTGTATTCCCGCTATGTGGAAGGAGCATTTTTTCCAAAATTGAAAATATGAGACGTCCAAATTAAAGAAAAGATTATATGTAGCAACATTTAAATTCAATTTTTTTTCAAAAGATTTATGGTTATCGAGTTACAGCAGTAACATTAGCAGACTTTATTAATTGGTGCACTGAAAAATACAAACTAATATTATTTCTATTGGTATTGGTAATTTTGAGGTTGTAGTTAGATAGAAGACTTTTAGCACTAACATTTAAAAGTACCAGCACCAATAGAATTAATATAATTTTTTTGTATTTTTCAGTGCACCAACTAATAAAATCGGTGATTTTTTTAAAAAATACTTATTAATTTTAACAGTGTATTAGATATTGAAAATTAATTAGGTTTGTAGATAGATTTATTTAGAGTAATAATTTTAAAAAATCGAACTAGATTACGCTGTGCTGTCTGTGAAAAAAATCCAAAACATGTCAGACTTGAAACTTGGATGGCAAACATTGATCTTTTTGGACACATCGATGTTTCAAAAACAATTTGTATCATACCGAAACTACTGACAATGTGTCAATCATGCTGAATATTAAAATGTATACGAGTGATTTTGTATCAGCTACCTTGCAGTAAAATCAAGTTCTGCTTGCTCTTGAAAACTAAATTGCTTCATTCTATTAGTTTATTTGTTTTTATTATCTGTCCTACGTATGAATAACTTTCCACAAAAATTAGGACCGACTCTATTAGATAATTTACAGAAAAATACAAATATTTATTTTACAGGGAATAGAATATTAGAAATAAGTTTCAGATCAAACAAAGAGTAATTACATTAATTATATCTTAATTTATTGAAAAGAAGTTTATTGACAAATTAAAAATAAAATATACCTTGTTCTCTAGAGTATAAGTATATATTGAAGATAAATACATTGTATTTTAGAAAAGTTCAATGTGTGACCGACCATCTCTAAGCACTCTTTATAATGAATTTCAAAAATCGATGCTCGTTAATCATGCAGAATATAAAAAGCGGACATTAAATTGAATTGTGACATCCGTTTTACGAATCCGATCAATAAAATATTTCTACTACTAGTTGAAACTAAAAGCATTGATTATTTGGAACATAACATCATTATGCATCTTCTTTTACATACCAATACATTGCGATCTCATTTACGCTTCCATAATAATCCATGCCGCATTCGATCTCCCTACAGTGTTATTATGTAAGGTCCCTACAATTCCCCGACTTCTATAATCCATTCATTATCAGCATATACAGCTGATATTCATATACATATAGGTATACACTCGTACATGCAGAATACAATATCATTTTAACTTACAACAGTAACTCGATATGGCATAATTTGGTTTGCATATATTCGAACAAAACAAATAGGCATCTCATATTTCGATTCGAAATGGAAGGAATTGTCATGATGTTGGTACAATATGGTTTGATGCTGTTATCAGGTTACAAAACTTCATTGTATAAATCAATCTATTAAGGAAATACTTTTTCTAAAGTGCACTGAAATAATAAATGATGGAAGTTTACATAAATAAATCTAACAAATGATTTATTTATCACTGTCTATAAGTACAGAACAATTTTCAACTCACTTTCCCTCAATCTTGTAAACTCATTTAAAATTTAGTTAAGATTGTAAAATATCCACATATATGTGTATTCGTCATTGACTTAATACCACATTGAATTCTTATTGAGAGAATTTTACACGGTCAAACATAGAAGGCTAAAATGACGTATCAGGTCAATCCGATGTTTCCTGGGCAGTATCGACTCTGCCGGTGTGGTTTATTTCAACTCCGTTTCCTGACTGTTTCCAACTCGTCAGCCATCTTGTAACATAGCTAATTTCTGTCGACACAGTAAGACAAGTGTTGTTTTCAAACTTCAAGGTTAGCTGTATGGACAATGTAGGTGTAATAAATTCAACAGTTTCACCAGTGAAATATTTTGGATTGTTTAATAAATATCAATAAATGTCGAACATCTTAGTGGCTTCCTGCATTTTTTGTGTATACAAAATGAGTGATTCTGCCCACTCATACCCAAAGTTCAAATGTACAAGTTGGCAGAAACTCTATAGAAGACGCGACAAAAACATCTCACTCCAAAGTTACAGAAGAAAAATTTTCTAAAAAGAGCAAGGCATCATCATCGATGCTATAGACGCGATTACTATAAAAGAGAATGTAATTGCGGTTGTAGATAGCTCGAAAACATTGTTTAGGCACATATAAAGAATATCGAACCATAGGATATTCCTTTTTTCAGTTCACAAGAAGTAACAATCAATTTTATTGAAGATCACAATTCTATCATTATTCAGACAAATAAATAGAAACCAGACAGTTAATAATCAAAAATCAAAGAGTAATTATATCTAACAAAAATCTTGTTATACCTAATAGCATCTAAGAAATCAAAATTGCTCGATTCATTGTAAATAAGTATATATGGAACACGAAGATGTGAAGAAACTAACAGCATCGTTTCCGGTTGAATATGACAAAACAACGTACTGGATTTATTGTTGCCTTCACGGACAAAATACCTTAATTCATTTGAAATCTGGAGGGCCACTTGGTTAAACATTGCAATGATTCATGACACACAATAGAACCAGAAGTAATTTTACTAACAAATACATATCTGACACAATCAATGACTTGATGGTATAAGATGTATCATTTCAAAAAAATCCTCCAACACCTCACGCAAGCTAACAGAGGCAAATATAATAAACAAGAAAATATCAACTTCTGGAAAAGTACAGACAATTAGCAGTCGGAAATACGGCTCCAAAGTGTAAGGAAATAAATCTTCAGCACCGTGTCCTGCTTTCCTTCATTCTTCTAGCGGCCAACAGCAAAATGCCTTGCACTTACGCCACACGGACCCCATTAACGTCCGTACTCGTCAAGATGCTCGACCCTCTGATGAATCGCACACGCCTCCTCGGAATGGCGTCGACACAATATCGAATCGTTACAGTATCATTTCCCAAATTTGTGACCTATAGAAGATATTGTGTTCAAGAAGAAAATTGTATTAATTATTTATAAGTAATTTTAAGCTATACACAAAAAAATGTAATTTATATTTATGTATCGGCTTGTCCTGTTGAAACTTAAATAAATAAATAAAAGCTCCCGGAGGTGGTAATCCTAGTACGTAAGAAAAACTTAGCATTTAAACAAATATTAAATCTTAAGTCTCCTTTCGACTCAGTAGAGGCATATGGATACATTTTGATAATTATAAAAACCTTCTTTTAAACTCTTACTATGCCACAGGGTCTCACCCTAAATCAAAATCACTGGGATACAATAATACAAGTGCAATTATTGTAGTTAGAAGACTTTTGTCAGCAACTTCAAAAGTATTATACTTAAACTTAAATGATTTGGCAATTGCTCGTTTCAGACGTTTGTCATAATCATCGTGGGACAAAGGATATTGAAGTACCTGACATTCTTAAATTAATCTTTTTAGACCACAAGTGCAGTTTGTTGGAATCGTTTTCTAGGAAGGTACATAGAAAAGCCAAAATATACCAGTAGTCCCATTAATAATTTTGAATTTCATGTGAGCGACACCCTGTATAAAGATATATTAATTTCAGACTTTGTGAGAAAAATATGAAACTTTCCAAATGATCTCGGAAAGGCTCAAGATTTTGAAACAAAAATATATATTTTAAATATAACTGGAAGATCTATAACAATATGAAAAAAAGTTAAATGAATAAATAATAAATCTAGTACAAAGGAGTGCGAAATAATGGATGTAAATCTTGAAACAGTTAATATGAAGAATATAAAAGGACTAGAAAACTAGGAACTTGAAAACAAATATTCTAGTGTTACAATGGAAAGTTGCTCATTATAATTTATTCTCAATATATAGCTACATAAGCTATATTTCAATAACTTTCTCAAACCAAACATCCTTCATTTCCAAATAAACATTATCGAATCTTTTTTTTTCTCCGGCTCGTTTGGTTTTGAATTTTATGGTCGTAAAAAGAGGAAAGACCAAATATTGACAAGATAGGCAATAAACAAAAGGACACAGTTTACCTTTAATTTTAGTGTTACGAGATTATTCGGTTGCATCGAAACGAGCTTTATGGAAATGAGCAGCCATAAACAAAAGGGCTGGTCGTGTAGTGACAAGCAATTATAACGCGCTCACGTATTCATCAACTATAACAAACTTGATGATGCTTGCGACTACTTTCCCCGAACTGAGTTTACTTGAAGAAATTAAGTTGGACACTTTTATTTACATATTTTAGTATAGTTGAGGCGACGGCAGTTTATTGATGGATCGTCCATAAAGTAAGGCATAAATTCATTATTAGCTAAATAAAAAATAATATTAGATATTCCCGAAACAGGTCGATTTTTGATTATAATTTACTATTTTTTCAAAATATAATCGAATATATAAAAATCTTGTAATGAATTTTAGCACTAGCTCGCAATAGCAACTGCACTTTACCCAAAAAAGTTATTTTTCGCGATTAAAACAATTTTAAATAAATGTGCTTAAAGGTTCTTCTATAGAAATCCCTGACCATCCTTTTAAAGAGCATATCTAGTAATAATTAGAAAAAAAGTCGTTTACAAATAAAATAGAAATGAAAAATTCCGGTTCTAGTTAACGGAATTAGAGAAACATAAATAGTTATAATAGACGTGACATGATATTTTACATTGCTTTTCTGAAATACATTCATGAATCTGTATTAATAAATAAAATCGAAATGACTGTTTGTAATATCAGAATAACAGGTTTTAACTAATTCCATATGGAAGTTTATGTGTCACTAATATATATATATATATATATTTTATAATTTTTGTTTGTACGTCTGTCTATTCCGGTTAATCTCCGTAACAGCTGAACCGATTCCAACGGGATTTTCACTGGCAGGCAATGTTATAAGGAATAACAGGCGGTTTTTGATTTAGAAAAAATCTAAATAAATAAATATAAAAGTGTATGTTTGCAATTTCAAAATAACAGGCTTTAACTAATTGCATATGGAAGTTTGCCCATGTTTTACTAATAACAAAAAAGCTATTTTCATAATTTTTGTTTGTTTGATCCGGCGAATCTCTATAATGTCAAAACCGATTCTGTCAGGATTTTCACCGTACTGTGTAGTAACAGCTAGTTTATAATATATTCATTTTACGAAAAAAGAACATGGAAATTCGGTTCCGTCGTTTGTCACCATGCGAAGCGGGTACGAGAGGTTACTTTGCTAAGTACAAATATATAGATTGCATGGATATTGGATGTAGATTCTGACGGATATAAGCGATTTATTTTGCAACTGTTCCTATAATTTCTCAAATTATGAATTTATTAGATACAACCGATAACGATCTTTGTTATTGTAGCTTATAAACACTATACGTATAGGTACCTACAACAAAGTAAATTAACCGTCGCTTCAATGGACAGGCGCATTATTGTTCTTATCAAAGTATAATTGAAAGCAATTTAAGTTCATAATGTTCTTCTTTCGTTTTCCGCAGTGCTGCGAAGTGAATGTTTCAAAACGGCCGATTACTACGATTACACAAATTATTTATGGATCACACCCTTCCGATTCGATCAAGATAATAGTTAACACCTGTACATACTAGGAAGACTGCCGGGCTCAGGAAATGCATTGGGGTAACAGTGGCGCAGAAGGAATTTATTGAGGTATTTACGCTTTGCAAATCAAACAAATTTGTTCATAAAGCATTTTAGAGTGAAAAAATAAAAATAAAATATTTATTCCATTAGTTACGAGCCGTCTGATTTTTTGTCGATATTCTTTAAAAAAGATTTCGGTAATAATTGTACCAACGAATCGTCACTATAAATTCAAAATAATTTTAATGGCATTTACTGGAAGGCTTCAAATTTTCATCCAAACATAAAATTTGTAACTGGTTTTCTCGACTGTTTCATTCTACTGATTTTGTGATTATAATCGCTTGAAATCTGGTGTATGATCTGGACCCGACCACAATTTGAGGTGCATACCTATTACAGGTTTCTACTTTTATGTTTTCAAATTTGACAACGTCACTTTGGCAAAACAGTTTGCATTATTAAATTCTCATTTAAGTTCAATTTCTTCATTATTCAGGAGTCATGTGCGATTTTGACAAGCATAATAGATCATTAAATAACAGTGAAAGTACAACCCAAATTCATACACAAACTTCCTTTCTAACTATTCTCGATGATAAAAACCAAGCTATATCCTTACTTGAGAAAAAATTGGAGAATCAAAAAGCCCAGTTGATGTACTACCTACAAAGAGATCTGGATCCGTCTAAACTCATCGAGTTTTCTCATTCTTGTACAACAGAAATTATGGAAAATAATATGAACCTCGTTCTTGCAATGAATAAATTCAAACAAGAGAGTGGTCTTGGTAGCAGTATTTGTAATTTATATAGACAGATGTGCAATGTGGGATTTAGTATGCAATCATCTTTGGAGGATCAAAAGCTTTTGTTGGAGGGAATTGTGAAGGGTTTGTGTGGATATATCAACGACAAAGTGGTTATTTGTGAAATTATCAAGAATCCATGTTATCTTGACCTTTTCAACAGTTTACTTAAAGCAACAAATACACTGAGACAAAAGTTGAACATCTTCAAGATATGCTGTGATAGGCTTATTATCCTTGAAGATGAACGCAATATAATAGCAGAACATGTTTATTCACTTCCACCAGATGAAAAACGCAATTATAGTTATATTTTGAAGCTTGAATCTGATAAAAGAAACTTGGAAATCCAAATGGAAGATATAAATAAAGACCGGCAAAAATACAAGGAGCGAATGAATGAATTGAAATTGATAGAGGACAAAATATACAAAATACAAAATCAATTGGATACTTTCTACTTTTGTGACGATAGTACATCGTATATAGCAGAGATGGTGAACGGATTGAACTCTGAAGCGAACCAAGTATTATTATCAATAAACAAGCAAAAGAAAAAAGAAACATCTACAACTAAACTGATGAATATTTTAGAAGTTGCGCTCGAGTTTAATGATATAAGCAAAGATGAACTGAAAAAACGTGGAATTTATAAATCGAATGATATGGAGATGCTGAGACTGATTAAGCAGAAACTCTTCAAAGTAATAGCAAATTACACCAATGCCATTGAAAAAAGAGATTCCGAATGTGAACATCTGAGGAGAAGATTGAATGAGGTTTTGAAAGAAAACGATAGTTTGAAAATTTCATTAAACCTGACTCAGTCTGAGTTGAATGTGGCTAGAGAGCATGGAAGCGAGGAATTTTCACAATTAAAGAAACAACACGATCTTTACAAGTCCCAAGTTGAAAATTTAGAGGTTATAAGAGATGCTTACACTCTACTTGTGGACGAAGGTCCATGTATTAAAAACAAAACTATCCAAAAATTGGAGAGAACTAACAAAAAGCTTAGAAAAACAATAAACACAATGAAAAACGTGATAAATAACCATAGACAAGAAATAACGTATCAAAGAGATTTACTTAGACAGATTACAAACCAGGTAAGGGATAGACAAGGCGTATACTTTGAAGAAACTTGGATTGAAAAAAATGAAGTAACATTCAATAAATACTCAATTTCGGATACTGGTATGGTAATAAGTCAAGATGAGATGAGCTACAAAAAATCTAGCGGATTTAATGTTAGAAGCAGTTCGAAACGTTGGACGTCTTGTAGTTGCTTTGGATTCAGAAATGTTGAAAACCAATTGTCAGAGCTGTTGAAGTCTATAAATATTGATTGCCATAAAAAGCACGTGATCGGTAAGATTATCAGAAATTTGGTATTATTATGTTTTCGGTTAATCTATCTGATGAAGGTCGACCTATAGTTAAAGATAGATGAATAGTTTACCTATAGGCTAAAATGCGAAATAAGTGTAATTCCTTAAAAATGTTTCAAATAATTGTAAAATATTCCTTTCAGATGAATACGAGCTCATGAAAGACTGTTCCAAAGAAAGTATACCAGAAATTTGTTTTCCAAAGAACAAGATTCTCAGAAAATTGTCTATTGCTGCTGTCAAACCACATAAGAAAATTGAAATTTTATGCCCTAATCACTACAATACTAGTGGATCATCGATGGAGAGCGGTCTATTTTTTTGAAATATTGACCATGTCCTAATCTATATAAGAAATAAATACCTGCTCATTCTTTTTCTTCAATATTTGAATCAAGTTTCAAGACATTCATAACCATAAAAATGTCTGTGAATTTACCAAAACTATTTTTGAAAACATAAATACATAAATAGAAGGATTGTTTTGAATCTTGTTTGTCGTTGGAGGAGCATAGACCTTCAAAAAAATTGATATTCTCAGCCTTGTTCTGAGCTCTCTCTCATAAAATGGTACATTGGGTAACATTTGTTTTTTTTTGATAACGAGCCTTTTTCCAGTATTCTATGTTTTCTGCTTAATTTTTCTCGATCTAGCTACTCGGATTCGATACTTTCAGGTTCATAAAACTAATTTTTCAGATCCCGTAAGGAAGCAAATATGACTCTCATTATTTCATATTAATAAATGTTGATAAGCATATAATCGGTATTTTTGATTGGAAGCCTGTGTTCCTTAATTCGATCCAACATTCTGATGCCATTATGTGTGGGTGTCGCACTGTTATATTATCAGCACTATTTATAGAATAATATCTGGAGACCGAGCTTTGCTTGGTTAAAACAGGATTTAAGATGGGTCTATAAGAGTTACTAAGGATATTAAAATTTATTAAAAAATGTGCATATTTCTGGTTAAAATATATTTCGATCGGTGAATACTGCTTTTATTTTTCACATATTCGTTAGTTATAGATTTCGAAATAAATATGAATGTGTAATATGAATGATAAGTATACCAAAACTCTTGAAATAGGTAGCTTGTGTGGATGGACCTCGAGGGTCACACCGTTTAAATATAAAAGTACCTATCGTCAATCGATTTCTCGACTCCGAAAACCCATTTTTGCAAATTTTTACCAAAATCTGCTAACCCTTCCTTGAAATAGCTAATTTGTACCTTAAGGGTCGCAATATATTAGATACGTACAAATTTTCATTGAAAATTTCAGATTAAATTATTAGAAACTCGTATTAACATCTTTTATTTAAAAAACGGGTTTTGTTAAAAAAAACTCTAAGGTGATTCGAACTGAGGAACCCTAGGTCGACACCAAAAACCTTAACCATAGGACTATTTTTCCTATGATTTTATTGGGTTCATATTGCTATCCTAAATATAATCTAAAGGACTTCTAAAATGAGAAATTTAATTGCTGAAAACGATTTTTCTTGTGAATGTGAATACAGCCAATCGATTCAATACACTTTAGAACCCATGCGTATGAATTTTCATCGAAATCGGTAGACCACATTCCGAGCTAAAATTTGCATATATATATAATATAATTTTTTAATATTAGATGTAGAAATTCAATTTAGTTTTGATCACTTAAGAATGAATGATGTACCTATCTATATTTAACACTCAAATCAATGTAAGTTGGAATTCGTATAACGTGTTTTTATGTATAACTATTTTTCTTGATTATTATTTCGATGATTCTTATATCCCTTTAATTAAGTACTTCTTTGTAACTTACTTTTATTTTAATACAGCCTTGAAAAAGATAGCCACCGCTATTGAAACGTTGGCAACTGATGTATGTATATATATATATATATATATATATATAACTAATAAATAAAATTAATTAATTAATTAATTAATCAATTAATGACATTTCTGATCGATGGCTATGAAATCTTTCCTGTTTGTGGTTAATTTTATCTAAATTCACGAATTTTGCCCCGACGAAGAGAAGAAACATTCTCGAAAGCTTGGCATAAACCAATGAATTTTATTTATTAAATGACTGCATCCCCAAAAAAAATCTATTTTATCAGATATATATATATATATATATATATATATATATATATATATATATATATATATATAAGCATTGCTCGTTTAATATAATTAGATTGTTGTCAATAAACGTCACATGAGTTTGATTGATTTACAAAATACCTGACAGTGTTTGACAATAAGCTGATATCCAGAATACCAGTATGGTGTCAGATGATGACATCACCCAACAGTTAGCATTATAATGGATCGAATTTAGGAATACCGGCTGAATTATTACTTTCCATTTTAAACAATCAGCGATAACGTAATAAGATTATATGTGGTGGGGTCAAAATTATGCTGTTTGTAAAAAGGTTGGAGATCAAATTCAAAAATCGACGTGTTAGAAATTTTTCTTCGTATTTCTTAGTCATTTTTTAAGATATATACCCATAAAGCTACGCCACTGTACTGTACATTAATTATAATAATTGTATATTTTCTAAATAAAACGGTGCTTATCCATTTCATTAGTCGTTACGCCGTTTTTATTATCAAAAATAACTTTTGGATCGATCCTCCGGGATATGGCACGTCTTCTTGTGCTCCATCGACTGGTAAATTAACCAGCTGACAAATTATGGGTGGTTATGGGTTATCGGAAGATATAATGACAGAATATCCTATTAAAAGAGCCATATGTTGCCTAAAACGATTAGGACGATAGCAATAACTAAGTAATTGAAATTTGAGCGGTTTTGATAAGAAGTTGGCATAACAGTTTATATAAATAATATTTAATGATTTACACTATATGTTACTTGCAGAAAAAAATGTTAGTCATGTATACACATGGAGAATAGAGCGGAGTTAAGAATTGTTTGGAAGAGTATCTGTCTGTGCTTGAAAATCTTGGATTGTCAATAGATTATGTACTATTAGCAAACGCCACTTAGTCTGTGAGAAAACTTTGGAAACCTCATTCAAACCCCTTGTTTTATTATCAATGTGATAATACATAATATAAGTAACTTGGCTGTCAGTTCTTCAAATTTTTCTTTAACAGCCGCCTTTCGCGCGGTACTATAACCGCTAGATGGGATTAATAGTCTCTACAGAAATTTATTTTCAAGTTTTCGAGATTTTTAATTGAAATAACTTACGCCGTTTCAGAGCCTATTCAATGCAAACATTCAGACAGACATATAGAGTAAAAAAATTAATTTATGATTAGGCATCGTATAAATAGCAATTTTTATTTTTGGAATTTATCACAGACAGACATTTCAATTTTATTTATTGGTATAGATTTTAAATAAATCTTTCTCACTATAACCATCATGTTAAGTGATCTGGAGAATAATCTACCTTATTGCAAAGAGTTCGGATAAATTAATATTTTGAATTTTAACATTGTAAACCTGTGGTAGCTACCACATTTATGTTGCCACGACCTGCCTGTTATGATCGATTATGAATTTTCCGTGTTTACTATAACCATATATATAGGAATATTATATATATGACTTTAGCATTATTTCATACCCATCTACAGCAACATGATTTTAATGACTCTGGGCAAACATAATGGGAATTTTTAGTAGATATTTGATAATGTTAAGACCAACGTTTACAATGGGCAGTGTGATAGGCTCGATAACATTTTAGAAATTTTTGGATCATTTTTGACCGACGCACCCCGAACGGAGGAGGTATACAATTCGGCTGTCTGCTCCGATTTTGATGATTTTTGATTCATTTGAAAGAGGAGGCTTGAGAAATGGTCCCATATTCATAAAAACGCAAATCTGAAATCTCCTTCTCTCCGAATTTTCTAGAAAATTGAAAATCTAAGTTGGTATAATTAAAGGTAGGAGAATATCCGGAATCGTTTAAATTTAACATTTTTTCAAAAGAATTGCGGTTTTCGAGACGGAGGCATGTTAAATTCTCAAATAGATTTATTTTTGCTATTTGGAGAGAGTGTTAAAACGGTAACATATAAAATACTTAAGCGTATTTCCACAGCGATGCTTTGAGATATCAATAGATAATAATAATAACAACTAAAGGCAAAGAATATACTTGGGTAATAGGATAAGTACTATCTTCATTGGTATTAGTGAACGTTCATCCATTTTCGTGACTAATGTTAGGTACACTCAAAAGTGTGAACTAAATATTTTTTACAAAAAATTGGACTGACGTTATTAGTTGATGCACTGAAAAGTATAAAATAATATTAATTCTATTGGTGATGGCACTTGTGAAGTTGTGCAGTTGCAGGTAGACTGATAACTTTTGGTACCAATTTCACACTTTTGAGTGTAACATTAGTCACGAAAATCGTTGAACGTTCACTAATACTAATGAAGATAGTACTTATCCTATTACCCACGTCTATTGCTTGCTTATAGTTGTTATTATTGAGATTTCAGAACATCGCTGCGGAAATATATATTATCCTATCTTTAATTATACCTCCTCCGTTCGGGGTTCGTCGGTCAAAAATTAATATATACAATATGCGAACTGACGATTGTTAAACATTTTATCTGTTATATTACATGAAATATATTGATTGATTTGATTTATTTTTAATTATATTTTTACTCACCATTTTCGAGCTCTTTTGTTAATGCTGCTTCATTCTGCACATGCTATTAATTGTTATTTTATTTTTTTACAATTTAATAGTTTTTTTGTTAGTGCATTGTTTTTGACATATACCTAATCATTACTAAATCGTTTTCTAACATCCAAATGAATAGTAGGTACCTGTATCTTGCCTTCTATGAAGTCTGTCAATTCCATCGATTTGCATACGCATGATTATTTACTCTTCTGTGGGATTTTTCAATCAATAATACAAGAGCTACTGAAGATAATTTTATGTTATTATTAAAAAGATTTGCTTCACAGTCTCAAGATTATGGCATATCATAAACTTACTACACCAGAATTTAATATATATGTTTTGTCACATTTTAACAGTTTAATAATAATTGATAGAATTTTAATTTTCAATATTTATTATCATTACCAATTTGAGCAACCGTTGTTTGTTAATATGATACGTGCGTTTAAACACATCTACTTACTTATATTTGTGCCAGTTTTTCTTTTACCAAATAAATTTAGAATATATATAGAGAAACAATAAAATGTAGATACAACTAAGTCATGTGCAATATCAGTTTATGGATTATCACATGAAAACAGTTAGCTTCCAGGAAAATAGCATATGTGCAATCAATTCCATCTCAGCATACTAATGTGGTCTCTTCCAAGAAAATGTATTAATTTCGTTTCGTTTGTAGTGTATGTGTATATTGATGGTTCCAATTAACTCCATTCCACGCTACCATTGTAACTCAACACCTTGTTTTCAAGTTCAGTTTTATATACATGTTAAATACCTAACAAAGAAAGCTTTTCTAGTGAAGTAACAACATATTTAAGCTGCTACTAGCATCTCAAGGTGTTCACCGGTCTTGCACCGTCTCTCTATTTGTTCTTGTCAATATTTACGGGAATTGTTAGTGTTGTTTATGAAGGGCAGTGTTTTTCTTTCGGTAAAATCTCGGGAACACCCAAGATTCCTTTTGTTCCGATCGCACAGCTAAGTTTTTTCGAATTTAGATCTAATTGTGGCCTATGAAACAGGTGGCTAATTGCGGGTTGCTTCGCTGTGAAATTTAATATAGTCCTATTGGATTACACAGATCCGCATGTAAGATGAAACTGAATATTTCCGCATGTGAAGATATTGGCTTGTAAAAAGAGCTTTTGTTCATTGTGACATTTAGATATAAAAGAATTGAAAATAAAGTGGAACAAAGAGGTAGAACAGGATAAAACTTTAAAAAATGTAGTGTAGAGGTATATAAGAATCAATCCGTTGTGCATCTAAATTCTCGGCGATTAACTATTAAAATATTTGTCCGCAAACAAACTGCAAGTACTTTTCGATTGATAATAGTTATTTTTGTATCTAGTGCGCGAAATTCTACTTTGGTGATGAAGAGACTGAGTACTGACTTTTTTAACGAGGTACAGCCAAGTTAAAAAATAATAGTCGAGATCACCAAAGTATTTCGCGCACGAGTTGTAAACATTTTTTATAAACGTCAAAAATTGAGAACATCAGCTAAACTTCTTGCTACTGCAGGAGATGATATATGTAGTTTGAAGAGACATGGGGGATGGAAATCTTCGACCGAAGCCAAAAGATACCTGGACTATTCTATCAATAATAAAATTCAAACATCATATAAAATTTTAGACTGTGAAGTTTCAGGATCAAGTGCTATCACCTATATGTAAAAATACAAAAATCTCACATGGTTTACATGCATTGCACGAAATATTTATTTCTTATTTTATATTTTATATATTTTTTTATTTTATATAAATGAAAAAAATGGGTCACTTCGCATACTGTTATCAATCCGCGAACCTTGCGATTTATTGACGGTTGCAGAAATTTTAATATTTTTAAAAAAGCTTGGAATGACTTTATTAGTTGGTGTACTAGAAAATGCATTATTATAATTATAGGTAGAAAAAATACTTTTGGCATCAACTACAAAATTACCAGCACCAATAGAATTCATATAATTTTGTATTCTTTAGAGAACCAACTAATAGGTAAATGCGGGCCGTCGGGTCGAGACCACTTTTTGTAAAAAAATATTTCATACTTTTAAGAGTATTATTAGTCATCAAAATCGTTGAATAGTCATTTATATTCAGAGATTTCAAAACATAGCAGTAATACACATATTTCATACTTTACTATTGCTCTAACTTAGACGTCGTTAATTTTTTTTTGAAAAATGTCCAATTTAAACATTGGAAATATTTTCTTCTTTAACTTTGACCTCTCAGATTTTATTAAAAAATTGCTTCCTCTACCTCCTTTGGGAGGTTCGATTAATTTTTTTTATATGCGACTATTTCTTATCCCCTCAAATAAAGAAAACCCATCAAAATTGGAGTACAGTTATTATACAAAATGACTAACGATCATAAAAAATAAATTTGTATCTACCTCGGATCAGCGAATCAAAGAGAAAAATATTCTATCGTTTTCGAGTCTAGGAAGTTGCAAGATTATAACCGATGTATTTTGAAATCAGTGAACAAAAGTGAATGTTCAACCATTTCGATGACTACTGAAACACTCTAAAATGAGAAATTTTGTAAAATACAAAATATTATTAATTCTAGATATATGTGTTGTTCTCAATTAATGAATTATCCAAATGTATTGCTCTTACTCTTTTTGAAATTGACCAGGGCAGACCGGGGATGGTTGACCAAATTTTGGTTAAGACGCGTGTCGCGGGTGTCGTTTTTTGTTTTCCCATATCATGAGATGAACAATAATGCATGATATAGATAGAATGTTATGCTTTGGATACAAGATACAAGAAGCTCGTAAATAATTAATTAATCGTTTAGTTAACTAAACTGATTTTATATAGAACGCGAACTTTGAGTCATTCAACCCCATGCCAGGGGTTGGTCGACTTTACACTAGGGTTAAGTTGACATATGAAGTAAGTATTTTAAAATCTAGGGATAAATAGTATTTAAAAAAACATATTGGCAATAACCATCTCTTTTATTGAAAAGAATCAATATAAACAGTGAAACTGAATATAACTAACTTCTAATAAAAAATAAAAACATTCAACGAAACATAACAGCTTAATAATTAAAACTTAATACTTTAAGTAAAAGAAAACTATAAAACTTCGTATTAATTCTTAACATATACCAAGATACATTACGATGAAAACAATTTTCTTTTTGACTGACGAACCCCGAACGGAGGTTTTTTATTTGGTTCGTGCGCGCATTTTATATAGTAAACCTGCTCCGATTTAGACAACTTTTGTTTCATCTGAAAGAGGAGATTCGAAAAATGGTCCCATATTTAGAAAAACTCAAATCCGAAATCTCCATCACTCCAAAAACCCTCCACAAAGGGGGTGGAGGGGGCAATTTTTCTAAAGAGTTATGGCTTTCGAGTTTCAGCAATGGTAAAATCTGAAATATGTTATATGCGTATTTTCGCTATGTGGAAAGTTTTTTTTGCGAAAATTGAAAATATTAAATAAAAGAAAAGATTATATGTAGCAACATTTATATTATTTCAAAAGAGTTACGGTTTTCGAGATAAAGTCTTATTTTCTACTATCTTCTTTGGTATTAGTAAACGTTCAATAATAATTCTATTGACTAAGGTTACACTCAAAAATGTGAAATAAATATTGGTGTGAAATAAAAAATTGGACTGACTCTATTAGATGTTGCACTGAAAAATACAAAATAATATTAATTCTATTGGTGCTGGTAATTTTGAAGTTGTGCCATTGTAGTTTGTTATAGGCACCAACTCCAAAAGTACCAGCACCAATAGAATTAATATTATTTTATATTTTTTAGTGCAACAACTAATAAAATCGTTCCAATTTTTCGTGAGAAATTTTTATACTCTTAAGAAGTTTTCTATTTCTAATGTTTAAATTAATCTTATGCATTATGCATCACCTCCTATTAAACGTCGTATGCTTACTGCCAAAAAACACAATAAGGCCATTTGTATTTATAAGAAAAAAAGAGCATAAGTTTTTGATTTAGATTTAAAAAATGATATCTAAATACAAGTTGAAGTTTAGATCCATATAAAAAATTAAGCCAATGATGTCTTTTACAAAACGAAACATCGCATGATAAAATTTTAAGCGCGTAATTGAAGTTTTCAGAACATACACCATCAAATTGCCTAACTTTTATCCCGTTTATTTGACACCGCATCTTATACCGTTATCGAGATCCTATGCTATCCCAACCCTATTTGGGACATACATCTATTATAGACATTCTTATAAATCATTTATTATTATTTGATCAATTGAAAATTTAAGAGCAAATTTCATTCAAGTTTATTCGTTTATTCGGAATCGTTTTTATGAAATATTTCTATTTCCATATAATAATATAATCTAATAATGCCAAGAGTTTACCGTATCAGTTAGTCATAGATCCAAATTATTAAATTCTGGTAACAAGCCCAATTACAGGTATCGTCTAGTTGGCAGGCGTATTTGATTATGGCAGCCACGCGGCGTACGCTTATAGCGGTTACACGTGCATAGTAATAGGATTTTCAGAAACCCTAACGATAATATGCCTGCATGGGTGTTGTGGGAATTGAATTGCTAGTATATAAAATCAAGGGGAGTTTTGTGCATCGTGCACCTTGATCTCGTCTTCATAACACAATAGAGTTTGTAATGATCTCTGTCAGCTTCATAATATAGGAATCGTTAGATAAAAAAGCAAACGTACATACAGTCCAACTGTATACCTGCTCTATTTTGAAGTTGGTCAAAAATGGCCGAGTTTAACCACTGAAGAGCGTTATATACCCTTTTTGTGGTACTTAATTAATATTACTAATTATCTGCGCTCTTTAGGTACATCCCCTGAAAACCGATTACTCTCAAAGTCTATCCATTTACTTATCCATACGTCTAACATTGCTTGGTTTCTACAAATGTATTTAATAAAAAATTAAAATGTGTACTAATACTTGAATCTGCCAGATGTTACAAAATAGAAGTATTGATTGGTTCACATGTCATTTTAAAGCAATCAAAATTAGTTACATTTAACCTTTCACCGGGGCAGGATTGCCAATACACGGTGGATTAGAGGGCAATTTTCAAATATGGGTTATTGTTTGACGTCTAAGTAAATATCAAACGCTACCAAACCGGAATTGATTAGAATCTGTTGATTAATTGTCATATCTGCTTATATCTTCTGTCATATTCATTCTTCAGAATATTTGACATGAATAAAAACAGTATTAAGGTAGCTCATTACTAAGCCCAATAAACCATCATTTAGACATTTCAGGAAGATGTTCATGAAGTTATATAAAAAGTGCCCTGAAAATGTAAGATCCACTTATCGAACTAAATTTTGCAAACAAGAGGGCCTATTTAGTATTGAATAATATTGAAAATCTTACCGGAACTACAAAAAAAGCAACTCCAAGGAAGTAGAAGATAAAAGTTTTCAAACTATGTAAAAAAATATCGATGGCTCGAAGCCAGCAGATAGGTAAATTTCATGGTTTTCAATATTTATCATTATTAATACATAAATTGTAGGGACAGATTATAATTATAATTTAAAAATATTTCTTATAGAATTTAAGAAATGGCGGTTTTTGATTTTATTTCTATGTTTGCTCGGCCGCCATATTCAATTTCGTGCAATTTTGCCAATTAACGAATTTTAACTTGATTTCTTAAAAATTTTAAACACATTTTTGAAATATCCTATATTGTATGTATAAAGATTCGAAAAAAAAAACATTTTGGACTTCTTTATCGACACATACCTTTAAATTTTTTTCGAAAATGGAAAGTGTAAACGATCACACTAGGTACATTTCTATATTTGCCTAAAAACTATGGCTTGATGAACATCGTGAAGAACTATTCAATCTTGAAAGTTGGGTTCTCTGAAAAGATGTCTTTTATAGCACCCAAGCGAATTCAGCCTGTGCATGAATCAAACGTATCAAAATTATGTGATTTTGATAATGAACCTACTCGTACGCTAGTGTTGATGCAAGAATTCATGATCTCCTAAGTTCTCATTGTGATGCATATTTGAAATATAAATCATTGCTAAAAAGTTTTATTGTCATTGGTTTGCTAATAATAACTAGAGTTAAAATTAATTTAAAATCATAACCTACAAACTTGACAAGAGGCTTAGATTTTAAAGATGAGTCGATGAGGCAACACTATAAAACTCAAAATTAATTTAATCGTATTAATTTCTCCCATTTCACAGAACCCTAGAGAGTTAATTGTGCGAACTGCTCAAACCTGTTTGCTCTATTTTAACATGAGAATCTTGGGCACAAAATATGAAGATTCAACCCAAATCATATAATTTTTATTCTTTTATTTTATGGAGAGGGGGGAAATGCATTTACGCACAATCTAAGGTTAGGTACCTCGTACAGTAGTGCAGGACTCCCATCACTTTGAAAAAAACGAGATCTGATAGACTACCTGCTAAAAACACCCTCTTCTCCGATGGCGCTAACCTGAGACCGTTTGACACATTATCAAGGTTAGGCCGATAATCGTTAGCCCTTTAGCTCGAAATCTTAGAATTTTGGGAGATTACGGCCAGGTATCTCCATCACGAAGCATGACATCCAGGCGAAGAAGATGTGCTCAGCGCTATCGGCGATAATCGTACAATAAAGGTAATCCTGACTTTCAGTCCTTCCCATCTTGTGTAGGTAATGGCGAATATACCCATGACCTGAAAGAAGTTGGGTCAAGAAGTATCCCACCTCGCCGTGTTCACTCTCAGCCCAGTTTAATTTTTGGTATTAACCTTGAGGTCCATTGCCCTCTTAAGTCTTCCTACCAGTTGACCTGCCAGTGGTTGAAAGTGCGGTCTCGCTCTAATATTATTTAGATTTTTTAAATGCTTTGAAAACATGTTTAAATAAAAACATATCCTTACAAAAAAAAGAAACACTAAAATGCAAAGTTATATCACAAAAAATGTTCAAATTGTGCCCCTTGAGTAACTTGACAGTAGCCAATACGAGCAACGACTTCCTGATTCACATTTGACAACATTTCTGCTGTAATTTGTTGCATTTCCGCTCGAATTATTTCCTTAAAGTTGTCTATATTAGTGTGTCTGTTCACGTAAGCTTTGTTTTTGACCGACGAACCCAAACGGAGGGGGTTACAATTCAAGTGTATTTTTTTGATTTGTGCGCGTAGTAAACGTACTCCGTTTTTGATGATTTTCGACTCATTTGAAAGAGGAGACTTGAGAAATGGTCCCACATTTGTAGAAACTCTAATCCGAAATCTCCTTTCTTCCAAAAACTCCCTTGAAGGGTGTGGATGGGGTAATTTTCCTAGAAAATTGAAAATCTGAGACGATAGAAGTGAATATAGGACAATATTCGGAAACATTTAAATTGAACAAAAGAGTTACGTTTTCGAGTTACAGCAATGTTAAATTCTCAAATATGTCTATATTCGCTATGTGGAGGTGACAATTTCTTTCGAAAATTGCAGCCAAATCAAAGATCAGATTATTTGTAGCAACATTTAAATTGAATTTTTTTCCATAGAGGTACGGTTTTCGAGTTACAGCAGATGTAAAGTATAAAATACTCGTGACGATGTTTTTAGATTTCTGAATACTAACAAGTACCAGCAAAGAATAAATGGTATACTTGAACGTTCAACGATTTTCCTGATTAATGTTATACTCAAAAGTGTGAGATTAATATTTTTTACACAAATTTGAACCAAAGTTACTAGATGGTACACTGAAAAATACCAAATAATATTAATTCTAGTGGTGCTGGTACTTGTGAAGTTGGTGGCAAAAGTTTTCAATATAACTACAACTGCACAAATTCAATAGTACCAGCAACAACAGAATTAATATTATTTTGTACTTTGCAGTGCACCAACCAATAACGTCGGTTTTTGTAAAAAAACATTTAATAAAAGGATTCACATCTAGAGATCTAGGAGTCCATTCAATAGATAAATAGATAAATAGATAGATTTATTTCGTCTCATGCATGCATAGTACACGTTGGACATGTCTATATAAAAATGTGCTGTTGACATAGTCTTCAATACTGTAAAAACAGTCTTTCATTTAATAGTTTCTAATAACTTTTTTGAATTTAACCTCATTCAGTTGACGAATTGTGGTTGGAACATGGTTGTAATTATCTAGCCGTGGTGAATTTTTTTTGATCTATTCAGAGAGGATCTGGGCAGTCTAAGCGCTTGAGATGATTTGGTCTGGTAGTTATGGTAAGAGAATTGGTATGGAAGTTATGTTTATTCCTATGGTTATCTAATAAAGAATAACTATATATAAAGATACAGGCAACAGGCATAATTTTTAAATTCTCAAAAAGAGGCCTACAAGATTTAATTCAAGATGCACCAACAATAGACTCTTTTTTGTAAAATAAATATTTTATTGTGATTAACTGAGTCACCCCAAATCGTTATTCCATAAGAAAGATGGAAAAGACAGGGATTTTCGTCTTCTGAATGCGAGTGACAGACTTCTCCTTAGATAGACTTTGGTAATAGTCTCTAACAGTTTTACTGTTTACTTGATAATTTAAGTTCCACATTAAAAGAATTATTTCAGAAAGTTTTCCAGCGAGGAAGTAAATGTGACTTTTCCAGTTGATTGAGACGTCAAGAATAATGCCTAGTACTCTTACATTCATAACAATAGTATTAGTATTATTACCTAGTAGACAAAATCATACTATTTGTTTCATCTTCGTTCAGCTTTAAAATGTTTGCTGTAAACCAATGCATTGCTTTATCATATGACATGTTTTGCAATAATAATAATAATAATAATAATAATAATAATAATAATAATAATAATAATAAACACTTTATTTCCATAGGAATATGACCAATACATTGTGGAAAACGCCACAGATCCCTTAAAGAAAAGCGCAATAATACAGAAAATTCTAAAAATGACAACTCATTGTAAAAATTCTGTTAAACTATAGAAACATCTATCAATTAAAAATGATTTTTTTAAATAAATATTTGTTATGGGAGCTCTTTATTTCGCTACTCAATTTATTATAAACCTTCATCCCCAAATACATAGGTGATTGTCGTCCTATCCTATATCTAAATGCCGGAACGATGAAATCATTATTGTTCCGTGTGAAATGGTGATGATAATCACAGTTTTTGTGGAAAGTACTCTTATAGTTATAAACCAATATGGCTAATGCCAGAATGAAAATTGACGGTAAAGTCAGGATGTTTAGAGATTTAAAAAATGATCTACAAGACTCTCTCTGTTTAATGCCCGCTAGACAACTTATCACCTTCTTCTGACTTACAAAAACTCCTTCAACATCGGAAGAGACACCCCAAAAAACTAAACCATATTTTAATCGGGATGTTACTTGCGCATCATATAATTGAACTAACTGTTCCAGCGTCAAAATATTCTTCAAGTTTCTGAAAAGGAAACAAATTGAGTTTCGTATTAAAACTCTCGCAATGACATCTCCAGTTAAGATGCTCATCGATATCTATACCGAGAAATCGAGTATTCTCCACTCTGCTTAGTTCTTGTTGTTCTATATTTAATTTTATATCTATGTTCTTATTATACTTGTCAAATACCATATAAACCGTTTTATTCAAATTGAATGCATTCATACGACCAATTACATAGAACACTTAGGCTATTTTGCGTGTTACTTTGTAGCGCAGAATTATTTTTTGCCGATGTGATTGCCGTAGCATTATCGGCATATAGAAAAAGTCCGAACTCAATATTTGCTGTAATGTCGTTTACATAAAGAATAAAAAGTACTGGTCCTAAAATGGACCCTTGTGGCACACCTATTTCATTTCTTGATTTGAATTTTTGACAGTGAGAAATTGCTTTCTATTTTTGAGATAACTCTTTATCCAGTTAAAAGTTTTTCCACGTATACCTAACTTCTCTAATTTCGCTATCAGTCTCTTGTGATCAACAGTATCGAACGCTTTACTCAAGTCACAGGAAATTCCCGCAAAAGGTGACCCTGCTTCTAAATTTTCCACAACACATTTCAGGAATGCGTAAACTGCATCATTCCTGCTGGGATTTTGGCGGAATCCGAACTGATTTTTATTGAGAATCTTATGATATTTTCTTGAATCCGAGAAGTCTCTCAAGAAAACAGTATTCAAAGATTTTGGAAAATGTCGAAATTAATGATATCGGTTTTTAATAATATTATTTTTTATGTAATGGAATTACCTTGGTTATTTTTATTTTTTTCGGAACGAGCCGTTCACAAATGACAAACTCACCTAAAGCGTAAGTGGTTCAGATATTTCCTTCAAACACCATCTTACCACATAACCTGAAATATCATCAAAACCGGCAGAGCGCTTAGATTCAAGTTTTGCATTAATGAAATTAAAAATTTCTACAACATGTGGCACAAGAAACAAGGTGCTATCATTAGATCTGATTTGATCCATTTCTTCAAGAAATTTTACGAAAAAGCGATTGAATTTATTCGCAACATCATAACTGTTTTCAAGAATAATGCATTATCATTTATTCTCAGTGTATGTGATCTGCTCTTAGAACTGTTACTCATGTCATTCATGACACTCCAAGCCGATATGATTTTATTGGTAGAACGTGATATTTTAGCCTGATAGAACGAGTTTTTCTTACTTTGAATGAATGAAAGAAGAGTATGATACATATATTACAATCACGATATGCCCCCTGAAAATATGGTAGCCTTTTACTCAATACATACAGATCTCTCAAACGACTACTGGACTGTTCGGCTTCCTCATAAACCCACGACTTATTCTGCTTTTTATAAAACTTCTGTATTATTGTCTCTTAAAGGATCAATATTGAGGTTCCCGCAAAATATAATATTTGTAGAAATAACTTTATTAGATGAAATAAGGGAAGTATCGCCTGCATAAGAGAAACAAGAATTTGATTTCGTATCGTGAAAAATGTTATTATTTAGGTATAGAATAAATAGGCAAGATCATAGCATCGATCCCTGAGGAACACCATAATTAACACTTTCCAAAGAGGAGAATTTGTTGTTTACGGAAACACACTGAAATCTACCAGTAAGATAACTCTCAAAGAATTGAAGAACTAATCCCTCTTAAGCCATATATATGTAATTTGTTCAGCAGGATGTCAAATGACACACAGTAAAATGCCTTAGAAAGGTCGCAGAGAGTTAATGCAGTATGTTTTCCCCTTTCAAAGGAGTCAACTATTGTTCTAACAATTTTGAAGATTACCATTGTTGTTGAACATTTATTTCTGAATCCCAATTGACAACAGTTTAAATTTTTTTATTTTTTATTTTAGGTCTATAGTTTTTAATATGGTCAATGTCACCTTTTTATATAGCAGAATGGTAGGGTAAGGGCGTATAAGAGTACGCACTTAGTGAACAGTGCCGCATATTAACGTGTTTTCAAGAGTTTAGCGAAAAATAAACACACATAGACAAAATAAAATATTTATTCTTCCATAAAATTCTGAAAAACATAACAAATTGCAACTCAAAAAGTAAAAAAGATACATTCTGTAAGGAACTGCACATGCGTACTCTTATGCTCCACTACTTACAAGAGTACGCAAACCTGTTTATAAGAGTGCGCACATTATTTTGAGGATTTTTGGCAATTGTCGCACCCAAATTCTCCACCCTCGTAAGACGTACAGTTTTCGTGCCACCACTTCTGACATATTGCACACTGAATCCAGTCTTCAGACGGTGGATCTTCAAAAAAGTCGCCACAGGATGGACATTGCACCTCATCGTCGTCGTCTTTCTGCTTGTTAACCTTTTTCTTAGGCACCTTTTTTGGTTTCTTTTCATTTTTAGACGTTTTTTTATTTTTAATTTCTGCAAATACCTTCCTTTTTGTTTTTTCGACAGTTTTTTTGTTCTTTTCTTGTTCCTTTGCCTCAAGTTCAATTTTGAAAGGAGTGCTTGTTAAGACTTCTGATTTTTGGCTGCGGCGTCTTGTTTGGTCTGTCTGGATTTTAGGATATGGTCGTAACTCAGCAGGTTTGATGATATTGTGAGATGTACTCGGTGTAGAGTCGTTAAAATCTACTACTGTCGATTCTCCCAAAGGAATATAATAGATCTGAGAAGAGTTAGCATCTTCTTGGAAAGGATTTGCAAAAGTAACATCTTGCAGTGGTGAGCCAGTATTTGCATCAAAATCTAGTTCCAAAAGCACGGCATTCATGCTGGTTTCGTGGAGGGGGTTTTCAGTGTTCTTTCCTAGATTATTGTTAAAAGACACCTGCTCTGGAGCTGATGAGGATGTAGGAAGTTGTGCAGGTTCTCCAGGTATCCCTGACGATTTATCATTTTCACCAGCATCATCTGCAGCATCCAAACCTTCATTTGATTGATATAACTGCTCTTTCCCTGCCGGCATGTCCGTCACTAGAGATGGTGCAAAGTCTTCTTCAGAAAGTATGGTGGGGTCAAAAGGATAAATACCGGTGGATTTAAACGAATTTATACCCTTTTCAATATTTGACACCTTGTAGTAGGCCGTTCTAAACAGACCAGCCATCTGCTTTTGGGTAATGGCCTTACCTGGATTGGATACGAGCCAGTTGTCTGCTGCTTGAGTAAATGCAGTTTTCAGAGGTCCAAAATAACACTTATCCAGGGGCTGAAGCTTATGGCTACTATGGGGCGGTAGTGACAGAAGATGGATATTATTTTCTCTACAGTAATTAACAAGATCAAGGCTTCTGTGAGTGGAGTGGTTATCGAGAATTAGAAGAACTGGCATGTCCTTTGCGGGTTTTGCGTGGTGACAAAAATGATTAATCCAGTTCATAAGCAAATCTGTATTAATAAAGCCAGATTCGGACACTAATGGCAGTGTATCAGCCGGTGCATCACGAAACAAGTCCTCATTCATTCTTTTTCTTGGGAAAATTAGCGCTGGAGGGATGTAAGAACCTTGAGCATTAACACAACATACTGCCGTTATGAGCTGGCCTCTTTCTGCACTTGCAACTTTTCCAACAGTTCTTTTGCCCTTTTGCGCAAAAGTTTTTGGCTTCCGATTCGGGACAGTTGACATTCCCGTTTCATCCATGTTATAAATGTATCCAGGACCGAAATGAAACTTCTCATAAAGATTCTTTAAATTTTCAAAAAATTTGTCTACCTGCGGTTTGTTGAAACCTATTATCCTTCCCAAAGAACATGGTTCTGGTTGTCGGAGAGTAATTTTTTGCCTTTGACAAAAGCCTTTAACCCACGTTTTCCCAGCTTTTTTTTTGTCAATATTAAATTTATGGGCTACACCATTAGATTGCGCAAATTCGAAGGCTATGGAAGTCAGGTCGTTCATTGTCAAACCATAGTATCTTATATCCATTTCTCTCACATAATTAGCCAATTCTCTTTCAAGAGTAGAAGAAAAAACGCACTTATAACGTCCCAGTGATTCAGGTACAGTTCCAACTTTAAGACGTTTGCGTAAAGTTGCTTCCGGGATTCCTAATTCAGCTGCAATGCTCCTTTTGCTTTGTTTTTTATTGATTTTTTCTTGTATCTCCTCCATCAACGTGGTCGTAAACCTCAGTTTTCTGTCACTTTTCCGCTTGTAGCAACTCATTTTTCCTAAAAGTTTGTGCGAACTTAGTTGAAGAAATCTAGGGATACAAGAGTACGCACATGCGTACTCTTGTAAAATTTACAGTGCGTACTCTTGTACGTTATGTCATTGTTACAAATTTAGAGTTATTTTTCTTAGAAATCGATAATCTACATGAAAGACTGATATTGCAATACATACCTTATATATTCACGAAAACTGCAAATACAAATATCCAAAGTAGTTTCGAGAAATTACGATCTCGTCCCTTTTTCCCAACGCTCAGAACTTATAGTTGACAGTGCAGCAAACAGTTTTCGCGTCTGACAGAAGAACTAACGCTTGTTATGCAGATTCCTTTTTAGCGAACATAGGAACGTATTAACAGATTCTAATAATCACACAACCAGATGGCGTGGTAATTCTGGTACCGCGAAATTTCCAATGAGTACTCTTGTAGAACGCGTACTCTTATACGCCTTCACCCTAATATTTATTTTCAGTGCTTGGGAACAAGTGCCTTGTGACAAACATTTATTGTAGAGAATGACAAGTGGGGCAAGTATGATTTGAATTATAGATTTAGTTATTTTGCAATAATACTATAGTAGTCATAGCAATTAGATATTTTATGTTTATTTACTGCGCTAAAAACTTCGGCACTTATTACCTGATACAAAAACAATGAATCAGCGGAAGATGGTAAGCTTTCGACTAGATCCTCTATCACAGAGTTAGATTTAGGTAAGGAATCAATTATGTTTTTAGGTTCATTGTTGAAATAAAAATTGAACTCATCGGATGAAAATTTAGGATTATGGCTATGTTATTGTTCCTCTCACGATTGATAATTCTATGTCGCTAGCCAAATTATTAGAATTCGCCAAGTAGGTTTCATAGACAAGCTTTTTCGCTGCTGACAGAGATTTTTGAAATGACTTCTGTATTTATTGTAGACTTAATAATTATTGGATGCTTCCGAGATGGTTTTAATAGCGCCCAAAATATTTTTCAAGTGTTTATGTATTATGCTTTTTAAAAGTAATAGATTCAGCTAACATGTTTGGAGAAGTATTTTTATCATGAAATAAACTGGAGTCTACATTCATCATGTAAAAAATTATTTCACACTTTTGAGTGTATATTAGTCAAGAAAATCGTTGAACGTTCGCTTTAATAGATACCACTAATATCCTTTAACCCACGTATATTCTTTGCTTGTCCTTATAACTATTATTATGTTCAGATTCAGAAAATCGCTGCACAAATACGTAGACGTATTTTAGATTTAAACATTTTACCACCGCTCTATCTCGAAAACCGTAACTAAGAAAAAAAAATGTTGTCTTTCATGTAATAGCCACAAATTTTCAATTTTTGAAAGAAATCGCCCTCTCCACATAGCAAAAATGCACATATTTGAGAGTTGAACATGCATTTTACTCGAAAACCGTAAATCTTTTGGATTAATATTCAGTTTAAAAGTTTCCGGATATTGTCCTATCTTTAATTAAACCAACTCAGATTTTCGGTTTTCGAGAAAATTTGCCTCCTACACCCCCTTCGGGGGTGGTTTTCAGAGGCAAGGTGATTTCGGATTTGCGTTTTTATAAATATGGGACCATGTCTCAAGTCTCCTCTTTCAAATGAATAAAAAATCATCAAAATCAGAGTACGATTAAAATCAAAATTTCTATATGTTTTTTTTCTTCTGATAAGTGTCTCTCGTATCTCGAGTTGTATTAGGTACATCTGAATGTAATAAATTGAAAAATTATAATTTCAATTTTAAAATAATCTAATAATATTAACTAACTAAGAACTTATTAGTGGTTGCTCGGGATAACGGTTCAAAGGCAGACTTGTCTTTAGGGAATATTAACTTTTATAAAATCAGAACCAACACATGAAAATAGTTTTGAGAGAAAATTATCAGCTTTTTCGTTTGTAATATAAAAGTATGGCGTTTTTTTTTTAAAAAAAACTATTACGTCATGGCCTAGAAGGTAAAGGAGGTAAAATAGAATTTATTGCATTAAAAAGTTGGTCAAAATCGACTTGTTGGTTTTTCTTCATATGTTATATTTTAGAAGTTATCGAAACGTGAATGCACTGTATATACCTAAATATTGTTTGTACGTATCCATATTCTCATCATTTTTAGAGATAGTTGAAGATAAACATAAGAATGCAAAATAGTTATTTTAATTTTAATGAGTTATTCGTTTCGATTGAAATATTTTTACAAGAAAATATTAATTGATGCTCTGAAAAATACCAGATAATATTAATTCTGTTAGTACTGGTAATTTTGAAGTTGTGCAGTTGTAGTTGGATATAAAACTTTTGGACCAAACTAATTAACAAAATTAGGTCAGGCACCTCTCAAACTGTAGGTTTTTCTAATACCTACAATTTCAAATTTGCTCTTATTTACAGTACATGAAATTTATATTTAAGAAGCCTGTTTTTGTACTTTCAATGGCTTATTACAAAAAACGCAACGGAGAAAACAAACAAACAAACATATACGTAGATCTTGAATTACACCACTCTACAACTTCCATCACCTAACTTTCACCTTGTTTTGTTCAAAATGCATGAAGTTGATTTTCTATTGATTGGTCTATATTTGAACTTCCTGCCAAATATGGAAGGGAAACCAGAAATAGTTTCAAAATACTGGACAAAACCTTTTTTTACAAAACATTAATAATTGGTATACTGATTTGTCAAAGTCGCGTTCAGGCTAAAAAAAATTGGTCATTGTCTGAAACTCTGTGAGCGTAATATGTATAAATTAATTCTTTTTCTGCGAGTTAAGTTATAAAATCAGAATAAATATTCTTTCAAGTCCATCCTGACACTGAATTATCAAGTAAAAGGTATTATTATAAGGAATTAAAATATACCTAGACGGTAAATTTTCTTATCATAAAAGCATAAAGTTTTGAAAAAAATAAAAAAATATATATAATAACTTATAGGAAAACTTATGAGAAAATCCGATTCACATTTTACTATTTTTATTCATAAGAAGAAATTCAAACAGTCAGGAAGAATGATAAATTTCGGAAAGAATAAGTACTTTGTATTGCTTGTGTACTCTTGTACAGATATTAGGGCCGTTTGTTGTAAAACAGCCTTTGAGTGTACTAGATAGTCGCTAGTAGTCTGGAGCAGCAGATATTTCCGGCACTTGATCGAGTTTAATAAATTTTTTAAGAAATAGCTTTGACGGACAATGGCAGTATAATTGGAGTAGCCTTCATAGATTTCAAGCGTGCATTTGAAATAAAAAATAAGTGTATTCTTATGCAAAAATTATATAGTTACGGAATTGAAGGAACAGTATGGTTTTATTCTTATCTGAATAACAGAAGACAGCAAACTAGAATCTTGTGAGAAAAAATAATAGTTAAGCATGGTGTGCCTCAAGGATCTATGTTGGGTCCACTGTTATTGATATTGTATAATAAGGATATTGTGGATATATTGAAGGCGCAGGGTTATAAATGCAGAATATTTGCCGATGATTTAAATGTGGTAGATGTACTGAAAATGTTGAGAGTACATACAATAAGTAATGGCTTAAAATTGCTCAGTATGTGGAGGGATCATAATTCTCCCGTTATTAATTATTTACAAAAAAACTTTTATTATGATAATTCACAATAAGAGAGGTTTTGATGTTAAGGATAAATGTAATATAATATTTAATAACGTACGAATTTCAGGGGCACCCAAAACTGGATAAGATTTCGGTATAATACTAGACTAGACGAGAATCTTTGAAGAACACAATAAATATATAATTTCTATAGTTAGCAGTGGTTGCTTAGTTTAGATTTACAAGAGCATTCTTATTCTTAATATAAATCTTTATACAAGAATTAGGAATATAGCTGGATATGTTAGGACTTTTAGAATTATTTTCGATTGAACAGATAATTAAATTGATTATATTATGTGGGATTATTTTTGAGATTATCAATGATAAGATGCCTGAATACTTATTTTATTTAATTGTGTTTGTGGAACAAAATTACAATTTACGCAATGGTAACAGACTGCAAGTTAAATCTATTCGTTAAAAAGTATTGAGAAAAGCATCAGAGGTCTTGATTTCTCACTTTAAAACAAGTGTACATACTAGAATGCGAACTTAATTACCAGCATTTAAGCTATTTTTGTTAAACAAAATTAAAAATAAGAATTTATGTTATTATTATTTTGATTATGTTCTTGAAGTACCTATTTTATATGAAGTTTGAACCAACATTTTACTTTGTAAAGAGCTCCCCTTCTTGTATGAGATGTATAGCTTTTTTGCTAATAATCTATAATATAAAAATGAATCGCTGAATGTGTTGCTAAGTGCAAATCTCGAGAGAAGCTGAACCGATTTCGCTAATTCTTTTTTTGTTGTGGTCATTATTATCAGAAGAAGGTTCTTACGAACGAAAAAATTAAGAAAGTTGAGCGGAACATTAGAAAATTTAAGAATATTTATGAAAACTTAAAGACAATATTAATTTTACATACAGTACATACAGTTGTTTGACAACTGTCAGTTGTTTGAAATAACTGTCAGCAATTGACAGAACGCGCGCTGCAACTATCATTAAACATAGATGGATCGGTTGATAAATAATAGTTTCATTTCAATTTATTATATAGTGAGTTTTTGAAAAGTGTTTATTCATCTCGGTAAGTCAAAATCAATCACACCTAATATTGAAAGAATGAAGCCCCTGGATATATATATATATATATATATATATATATATATATATATATATATATATATATATATATATTGACGCCATTGGTACTGAATCAGAGTCTCGGCATTCATTGATTTACGGAAATGGGACAGATTCTATACATTTTTAACTCATATACAGGAATACAATAAATGTTTTCAATTGAAATAATTTGGCGCAACAAAAGTTATCCAAGACAATTTTATGCTAACTTTCAAGGTAACTATATTGTAAAACAATAAACTTTTACCACCACGTGCCTGAATATGTTGGTAATTTTCAATTGAAATCATATATCAATTAAAGTAGCGTACAGTAGGTTTGTAGCTAGGTGAATAACCAAAAGCAACCGGTCTTGAAAGTCACATGGTGGTACAATTTTTGCAAATTTATTTATTTCATGGGCGATTCAGCAAAACAAGTCGATCAGCGTTATGCACACAATAAATCGGTGAACAGACCATGTGTGGAGCAACTTCAAATGTTTTTCCATCAGACAAAGAATTGGTTGTATTATTCAAGCAAAGATTAGAAACACCTGTGTATTTAATTATTATTAATCTTTTATTCAAGACTGCATTAACCGCATGCCATCTGATTACCACAAAATTGTCAGCAAAGCCGATAAGACGCCTGCAGGACAACACGCAAGACGATATATATAATACGGCAACAATTGATGAAGTTGCTATTGTTGTCATGGGTGAAAATTTAGAAAACTACGATATTGTTTTTGCTTTTGTTAAGACAGGACAACGTCTGTCGGGTCAGATAGTAAATTAATATAATACATCAATCTTACGTGAATCTACCGCTAGCCCATTCGTTCTTTTTTATAGTTTACCTATAGCGTTCTATTAAGCACCGTTTACATCAAGCCTTGAACATTGGGGCTTATTTGTCATTGGAGCTGCATATAGAGCTTCACTAAAAATTTGGGCCCATTTAGAGCCCAGCTGATATTGAGACCCCTTTCAAAACTCCGCTGACATTGAAACCATGGGGCTATAGCCCTAAATGGTTAGGGCTCCTTTGAATCTCGGGGCCCAGTCAGGACTCTGTTTTCATTGGGTCACCATTTAGGCCATCGCTGACATGGGGCCCCTTTAAGACTTCGAAGATAAGGGACCCATACCTATATGTCTCAGCATCCCTCTTTAGTTTACACCGACTAGCAACGATACAGAGTAGCGGCGGAAAAGGCTGTCAACGCATAAGAGTCTGTCTTACCCCAAAGGCTTGCCAAAAGATGTCAGTGGAGTTAAAGAGGATGATATAAGGCCCCCATTCATAGTGGATTGATCCAAGATATTAATGATCCAGTATTGATCAATATATTTATTAGCACATACATTTGTGGTTGTTACGTTTTAAATGTAAAATGTTGACAAGTAACTTAATTTAAATGCTTCTCATCTTTCGTTCGGTAATAATACATCGTACGAAACTGGCTAAAAATTGTAGAAAAGCTTAAGCCTTACTTGAAAGATCACAATGCAAAACTGGACAAGTGCGAGTTGAACTAGCTTGCACAGGGTTCCGTACGTTCATGTTTTTTTTAAATCTGACCCAAATTTGTCAATATTGAGTGATATACCATGTTATTTTAATATTATGAACTTCTTATAGGTTTTCCTATAATCTATAAGTAGAAAACTAATTTCCGAATTTTTTTCAACATTTTAGGTTCAATAGTTTCGGAGATAAGGGGGGAATGGTCAATTTTTGTCTACTTTCTTGAATAACTTGGAAACTATTTATTTTAAAATTACAAAAAATACCTATAAGATCTTCACAGGAAAACCTTCCATTTGATATGTCACACAATGCAGTTTTCAATTTTTTTTTTATTTTCCACCTTCCGCCCCCAAAATATCCCCCCATATACAGATTTCATCTATTCATGTCACACCTCTGCGTTTGGGTCACAGAAATTGATATCTACAAAATTTCAATTCAATCGGTCGTGTAGATTCGGAGATAATTAACTGTGAACGACGGACAGACGGACACACGAGTGATCCTATAAGTTTTTTTTTTCGGACGTACGAAACCCTAAAAATGAAGAGGATTCGGATGTGGAATAAATATTTTCACAAAAAATATGACCGACTTTTTTAGTTGGTGCTCTGAAAAAAAATTGAGGTACGGGAATTTTTTCGCATATCGAAAATTTGAGACTGCAAAATTAAAGAAACTATCATATCCGGCAACGTTTAAGTAGGACATTTTTCAAGAACTTCAACGGTTTCCGAGTTACAGCATTATGAATATATGCAAGATTGGTGCCGCGCGCATATTTGTAAATAGCACCCATGATCGCGAATCGGCTTTCGCCCGAATATCCCTGGTAAATAGCAGACGATGTGGCAAAGTGGTTGCGTAAGTAAAACCCGTGATCGCAATTTGTTTTCGATATTGAACAGAAAATTAGAATTTTGAGTTAATTATTAATTACAATTTTTCTTTTGAACAGTAGATACATAACATAATATTGATAGGAAATATAAAATAAAACGAAAATCATATAAATATAAAAAAACAAGTGATTTAGACGAAATTATTTAATAATTTTTCTTCTGCCTAAGGACTTATTGAATTTAACGCATTCTTGTAAATCATGGGGTGCTAAATTCTGTTTTTGAGTTCCACTTTCTGGTTTTCTTCCTGCTTAGAATCGTCTTCTCCTTGTAAATTTAGTTTTTCTGAGCATAATAGTGGTTGGCTGTACGGAAATTTTGATGCCTTTTCGAGAAGTGTTAACTAATCGTTTTGTGCAAGTACCAGCAAATTTAAACGCAGTATGTAAGCCACTTAAAAGGCTAGAGAAACTTTTAACATTCGTGATATAACTCTTCTTGAAAGTTTTCTGTAAAAAAGGCACCAAGCCTTTCTTTTCCAACATTTTCTTTACATACTTTTGGTATTTGGGATACTTTGAAGTTTTTTTGAGAAATAATGCAATGTTGGTTACAACTTGATCCTCACTTTGATCTGACATTAAAATGTGTCTAAAGAGTCTGTATAAATCTTGTCTATTATCGTGCTCAAAATTATTGCTGGATGCACAAATTCATTTCTAGACCGATTTTAACACACGAAATGTACAGAGTAACAATGTACCATTTGGCCAATACGTCTCAAGAACTTTTCGTTCTTTTAAATCATCATCAGTTATAATAACAGAGGGGCATATTTTCGTTGGCATAATTTCAATTAAATTTTTTACAGCAACATCAAACACCTCACTTTTTTCAGACGTTGCAAGGACACAACCAAATGAAATACCTCCAACCGAAGATTGCGAAACTGCGAAGTAATTTGTGATGTTCTACATCACAATTTCCAGTAGCATCAACAAATAATATTTCAGAGCTTTGAACTATCAAACTTGCTGCTTGCTCTTTGCATCATCGGTGTACATAGAGAAACTACGTATTGTTCTGAAATTTGTTGAATTTTATGTAGAGTTTCAGAAGAAGACAATTTTTTTTCCAGCGCAGCTAGCATATCGTTTCCAGAACGAGCACCAAATGTTGCATTAAAATACTTTTTCCATATATTTGAGAAATCGTTTTTTGTTGGAAAATAATGTCTGATTGACATACTTTTATCGTAATCATTGCCAAGATTCTCCATTTTTGGAAAACAGAAACTGTGGTAAGCCGATGATACGGTGTGGCATCTATCAAAATATTGAAGAATCTCTTGAATGATTTCATTTGCAATAGGTCTTTTTGATAGCGCAGCTGCGCTACCAACTTTATGATTATGATTATTATTACATACAATCAGACACGGCCAATTTTCAGCAATAATATTTGGCTAATTTGCTCGAAAATATTGAGGAGGAATACGATGTACTGTGACTATAATTTTAGCAGTACAATTTATATTTCGTGATGCATGAGCCCTTTTATGATTAGTTTCAGAAATTTTTCTTTCGCAGGTACTAAAGTGGAAATAATAGTATCGTTTAAATAAGTTTTTCTTAGCTGTCTCAATGGGGTTTTGAATAGTTTTGTGTATGCTCCAAGCTGTTTTAGTAGTATCTTGATAATCTATCATCGATTTCTGTAAAAAAAATCTTCTAGAACTGATGACTAACAAACATATTGGAGTATTAAACTTTTTAAAAAATGCAATAATATTTTGACCAGAAATATACGTTTTTTTTTTAAGTAGCAGTTACCTTAATTTAATGTCAATATAATCATACAGGGTGGGCCTGGCTGAATCTCTGATTTGCGAAATCGTATAATTAATGAATGCCGTCAAATTACACCGGAAATGTTGCGTAATATACGGGCACGTTTTGAACAAAATCTATTTTATTGCATGGAAATGAATGGTGGACATTTTCATCATTTAATAAACTAATCTCAAAAGACAGTAGCCTTTTTTTTTGTTATTAAGTACCTAGACTTTTTTGTCCACACTGTCTCTTTCACTATTTTAGCTGTCATTTCGTTATATATGAACATTTTCCGGTAAAATTTTAGGGTCAAATAGTACTCGATGAGATCTTCAAAATAAGGTATCGCAACATCCCTCATCCCTATTTAAAATCATAATAATAATAAATAAAAAATAAATACTAAAAAAGCAGGAAAGTTGTTCCCCCTTGAAACAAAAATCGGCCGATCCGAGCGTTTTTCCATATTTTCGTTGGCCCACCCTGTACAAGGGCTGTCATTATTTTGTGTAGCTACGCGACATTTCCTCTAGAGAAATTCGAAAATTGTACAGGGTGGCTGTTTATCTTGAGTCACTACCATATGTCAGAAAATATACGAGGTACTGCAAAAAGTTAAATACCAGAGTTGTTTGATATGTGGTGATTAATGATGCTACGAGACTGGTCTTGGTCTTGCAGTCTTGGTCTTGGTCTTGCAAAATTGCAAGACCAAGACCGAGACCAAGACCGTCTATGCAAGACCAAGACCCAAGACCAAGACCAATACTGGGATGCAAGACCAATACCAAGACTAACCTGGTCTTGGTCTTGGTCTTGCTGCAAGACTTGCGAGACTTGCAAGACTCTTGCAGTTGCGTAACCCAATAACAAATTGGTAGGAAACATATTTTTCTGCTCAATTATTAGATAAGAAACGCTAGTAAATAACCTAATTAATTTAATCTTTGAACTCCCTTATTATCGATCTTCATTTTACAGATTCTAACAATATTGAATTAAAAGTTCATTTTAGTCTTCTAGGATTTCTGGATTTCAAAAAACTCTGAACTAGCCTATACAGTAATTTCAACCCTTCTAGGATTTCCCTTAACTAGCTGTTTTCAAAGAATCCCCACAGTTCGTAGCCAGAGAAAGGTAAACTACTCGGTTTTTTATTTTTATTATTTTTTCTATCGTGCAGAATGTTTTAAGCAAACGTTACAAATCATCTATAAATCTAATATCTTTTTGATGACATTTATCCAGTAGCCACATTTGGAGATTTTTGAAATTTTAGATTGCCCTTATTTTGAAACTATTTTTTCGATCATGCTCATTAACTAACTCAACTGAGATATTCACAAGACTGATTTTTGAAATAGATACCTAGTTTTATAAATGCGCGTATTAACAAATCTACCTGTTTTAATTTTTTTTTTTTTTGAAAAAGCTTTATACAAAAGTTGAAGTTAGTTTTGTAAACCAGAAATACTTTTAATCGCTTTCACTCAATATCCACTCTGAAAGATTCTTTCTATTTTATTAAAGAAAATGTTACAAAACCATTGTAAATTGAGCGAGAAAATGAGTTATGAAATAGAAGTATGATGCATGTAGTTAAATGAGTGCTCAGTTGCGACGGATGATACCAAGAAAGCACAAGCAGACTAAGTCGCGCTACGATACGATTCTCATATGTGAATGTTGATTATTAATTTATAAACTTTATTAATTAACTACGCATCTCACTTGCCCTAACTTAATTCTACGCACCTAGTTTTATTCTCATTACTTATTCTAGATTGGTTTGGTACCATTACAATACCAGGCGTGTTTGTTCTGGACAATGACAATTTTTTTAAACGATCGATATTTATAATAATAATAATAATAATAATAATATTATTAACAGTCTTTATTTCAAACTGTATGCATACATTCCATGGGACATAGACAATACAAAGGAAATAGTGTCAACAAAAATAAACAATAAACAAAAGTAAATAAAAAAACATACTTTTTTTCTCAAATATGATTTCAATACTCAAGAAAGTGAGCTACATTATATGGTTCTAACTGCACTAGCAGTTCCTTTTCGAATGATAATATAATTAGGTATAGGCAATCTTATAGATTATGAATTACATACTTCCCATACCTACATATTGCAGAGCTCTTCTTCATTTGAATTAATTAATTACGGTTTAGAATCACAACAAATTTTCACACTCATAAAAAGATAAAATATTTTGCAAGAGTCTTGCGAAGTCTTGCAGCAAGACCAAGACCAATACCAAGACCGTATATGCAAGACCAAGACCCAAGACCAAGACTAAGGATTTTATGCAAGACCAAGACCAATACCAAGGGTGCAAGAACAAGACCATATCGGTCTTTGTCTTGGTCTTGCTTTGCGCATCACTAGTGGTGATGCTTGAGAAAAACGACTTCCTTTTTCCTATATTAACTTTTCATTGTCTATCATCTGACTTTAACTTTGGTCTTGAGCAGAGGATAAGAAGATCCGGTTAAATTTATCCTTCAGTTAAATTAAACGTTAATGTTAAAAGATAATGAAAAGTTAGGATAGGACACTGCAAGAGGTTTGCCATCTTGACAGTAAGTTTAATTTGTTATAGCTGAATAGCGAGCTGTTTAGTGACTATAACCCAGCCATAACCTGAATTTTACCGGTTCTATTATTAAAGAATAATTATATTTGTAATTGGTACTTACTTCAATTTCTTCTTTATTTGATAAAGTTGTCCTTACGGTTTGATCATCAACTATGCTTTATTTATATTTCAGTGGCAAATTCATATTTTATTTAATCACAGAACTGGAAAACAAACAGTTATAAAAGCCTAATCTACAGACTCAATAATTATCGTTCGCTTTGCAATTTGCGATCCTAAATGCACTTTATGTTCAAAGAACATTTTTGCGATCACGGGTGTTGGTTACCCAACCGATTTGCCATATCGTCTGCTGTTTACCAGAGATGTTCGGGCGAAAGCCGATTGGCGATCATGGGTGCTATATGCAAATATGTGTGCCGCGCCGCAAATTTGATAACTAATGAACTTAAAACTGTGAAATAAATATGTTTTTACAAAAAATAAGACCGTCTTTAGTAGATATTGCACTGAAAATAAAAAATAATATGTATTCATTTGGTAGGCAGGTACTGGTAATATTTATGTTTTGGTAGATAGAAGGTTTTTGGCACCAATTTTAGAATGATATTTTTTATATAATATATGTAGGAATATAAACATTTATAATAGAAAAAAAAATATTATGTATTTCAATTCATGTGCAATATTTTTTTATAGGAAATACACCCATTTTATTTATGCAACGTATTTGCCAGATAATGCTGGGACCAATAGTCAGAAATTAAGTGACAAGACTCAACCGTGATTTCTGTCAAGTCCACTCCAGTTTTTTCCATGCAATAGTTGATATGCGGATAAATTAAACTGACTCAAGTCTAATCGAATAATTTTTTTACCGACTTCAACAAAAGGAGAAGTTATAAAATTCGGTTTTATGTTTGCTTTTTTACGGCTGTTCGCGCGTTTTGCATAGTAAACGTACTCCGATTCAGATAATTTTTGTTTCATTTGAAAGAGGAGAGCTGAGAAATGGTCCAATATTTAGAAAAACTCAAATCCGAAACCTCCTTCCCTCCAAAAAACGCTCCCAAATGGGGTGGAGGGGGCAATTTTTTCTCGAAAATTGAAAATCCAAGACGGCAGAATTAAAGAAAATTCCATATCCGGAAACGTTTAAATTGGACGTTTAAAAAAATAATCATAGGTTTCCGCGTTAGTCTGAAATATGTGTTTCAGCTATGTGGAAGGGGCAAATTTTTCCGAAAATCAAAAATTCGAGATATGAAAATTAGAAAGGGGACCATATCTGAGATCATTTGTATTGAACATTTTTTCAAAAGAGTTACGGTTTCCAAGTTTCGCAATAGTAAAGTCTGAAATGTGTGATATGCGTATTTCCGCTATGTGGAAGAACATTTTTTTTCGAAATTTGGAAATATGAGACCGCCAAATTAAAAAAAAAGATTGTATGTAGCAACATTCAAATTGAGTTACGGTTTTCGAGTTACAACAGTAAAGTCTGAAATATGTATATTTGCGCAGCGATGTGATGAGATCTCTGAATAATAAATAACAAGTAAGCCTATAAACTTTAGGGTATTAGTGAACGTTCAACCATTTTCATGACTAATGTTACACTCAAAAATGTGAAATAAATATTTTTTTACAAAAAATTGGACCGACTATATCAGTTGTTGCACTGAAAAATACAGAATAATATTAATTCTATTGGTGCTGGTTTTTGAAGTTGTGCCGTTGTAGTTTGTTGTTGTTGGCACCAACTCCAAAAGAACCAGCACCAATAGAATTTATATTATTTTGTATTTTTCAGTGCAACAACTAATAAAGTCGGTCCAATTTTTTGTAAAGATATTTATTTCATCAAAATACGTAAAATAACCTGCTTATAGTAAAATAGGATAATATTTTCATCTCATTACGTTTTAGAAGGCTGTGTAGGTATTAAAATAATAATTGTTTGGTTCGTTGTTTCATCCCTCTGCAGCGATGGCTATATTTTTATCTATTTCCATTAACAAATATTTTTTTGAAGTTCACCATATCTATTTATTGCATAAATTAACTCATTATGTTGTAAACAGAGCCCGTTTGAAAATAGTTGTTGATGAAATTCACTAAGGCACACTCATTTGCCGTTTTCCTTCATTGGATTTAGTTATATTCACTACTCACTACGCCAATGAAATTCAAATCATCATACCTATTAGCCACTTCGAAATTTATGTTTTATAGAAAGTCTGCAGAAGCACGGACAAATCGTTACCTCTGACATATTTATAACGCCAATATTTACAATAATCATTTATGGATTAATATCGTGGGTCAGTACATCGATTATATCTCCTTGTACATACGCCATTCTCATAAACTTACTGCTGGGGATGTCAGACTTCTCAGAACACACACGTGGTGAATGCGGAGTCGAGAGAAAGATCGAAGGAGAGACGAATGAGAAACGGGTGGTTATCACGATTTTGTGATTAATTTATATAACTAAAAGTATTACTTCTTGCAACGACGTCTTATCTCCATAACTCTTAGGAGTTTTATTCACGCAATTATATACGTATGGATATTTTCATAAAAAAAAAGAATGCACAATTGAAGTGATGAGTTTTGAAATGCCTCCTCCTTTCCGCGGAATATATTCACAAGCGATATTATGAGATCCCAAACCAATATTTTATTGTATTGGTGGAGAAATCGATTATATTTTTTTTGCTTGATGAGTACCTGAATAGAATCCGAGTCGATTGAAAATAATAATAATTTATTGCCATAAACTGTTCTAACATAAGTATACAATATTTATCACATACAGAGATAGTACATTTATTTAATATTTATTTTTATATAGAATACTCATGTAGCATAGAGGGAATTTTGATAATCCTTGTGTAAGATGGCATCAAACAGCTTAATACTAAATTTGTTATAATAAAAAGTTTTTTTTCGAAGTACATGAATTATATATGCAATATCTATTATTCTATATATTATTCTGACCTACTACATAATTAAAAAATAAAAAAGAACAAACACATTACAGCTCAATAATTTTGTATTAGGTATACAATATGACTGTATGCCTTCATGTTTTGTTTCTTTTATCTTTGTTCTCGACTTTTGCATAGTAAACGTGCTCTGATTTTAATCATTTTTTTTATTTGATAGAGGAGCATTGGTCCCATATAAAACAATCAATAAACATCCCCAAAGGGTGCGGTTGGGGCAATTTTTCCAGAATTTTTTTTTTTTTTTAAACAATCATAGGTTTCGGCGTTACACTCTGAAATAGGTTTTTCAGCTATGTGGAAGGGGCAAATATTTCCGAGAATTGAAAATTCGAGATTTGAAACTTACAGACGGTACCATATCCTGAAATTTTTAAATTGAACATTTTTTGAAAATAGGTACGGTTTTCGAGTTACAGCAATGGTAAAGTATGTGCATAGGTGTATTTCCGCTATATGCAAGGGTCAATTTATTTCAAAAATTGAAAATATAAGACGACCAAATTAAAGAAGAGATTATATGTAGTTATCAAGATTTAGAATGAGCATTTTTCGAAAGATTTACGATTTTAGAGTTACAGCAGTAAAGTCGGAAATATATCTGCACCGCAATGTTTTGAGATCTCTATATAATACCAAGTAACAAGTAGGCCTTATACATGGTAATGCTATAAGTACCTACTATCTTCTTTGGTATTAGTGAACGTTCAACAATTTTCATGACTAATGTTACACTCAAAATTGTGAAATGAATATTTTTTACAAAAAATTGGACTGACGTTATTTGTTGGTGCAATGAAAAATACAAAATAATATTAATTCTACTGGTGCTGCTGGTACTTGTGAAGTTGGTGCCAAAAGTTTTCAATCTATTTGCAACTGCACAACTTCAAAAGTACCAGCCCCAATAGAATTAATATTATTTTGTATGTTTCAGTGCACCAACTAATAAAGTCAGTCCAATGTTTTGTAAAAAAATATTTATTATCTTATATCTGTGAGAATAAGACCAATTTTTTAATTAAAATTATTTCCTACCTATTTTTTATACGGGACTTAATAGTTTTTATTAAAACTGTAACTAATTTCAGAGCGTTTGGCATTTTGGACCAAATAACCCAAACGGAGGAGGTATACAATTCGACTGTACCTATGTCTTTATATTTCTTCACGAATTTTGCATAGTAAACATGCTCCGATTTTGATTTTTTTTTCATTGGAGAGCGGAGACTTGAGAAATGGTCGTATATTCATAAAAACTCAATTCCAATAGATACTTTCCTCAGAAAACCGCCCCCGAAGGGGGTGGATGTGTCAATTTTTCTCGAAAATCGAAAATCCGAGAAGGCAGAATTAAACATAAGAAAATATACGGAAACGTTTAAATCATATTTTTCTTAAAGACCTACGGTTTTCGAGTTTCGTCGATGTTAAAATTTGAAACCTGTATATTTTCGCTATATGGAAGGGGCAAATTATTTCTAAAATTTACTTTGAACATTCTTTCCATAGAATAGTGTGAAATAATTGTTTTTTTACAAAAAAATGGACCCACGTTACTTGTTGGGCACTGACAAATACAAAATAATATTAATTCTGTTTACTTGTTAAGATGGTGCCAAAAGTTTTCACTCTAACTGCAACTGCACAACTTCAAAAGTACCAGCACCAATAGAATTAAAATTATTTTATATTTCTCAGTGCACCAACTAATAACATCGGTCCAGTTTTTTTGTACAAAATTTTTATATTAAAACTTTGCATGTAATATATTTATCATATTTTCTTCGTTTAGTTCTCTTTTTTGGATTTAGTATTTCCATTTTATTTTCATGAGTAATATTGCGGCCATGACTGGTTGTCGTCTAAAATTATTTTTATTACCCACATTATTCTGTAGGTTTGTTAGTTCTTTGATATAATATTGTAACGGGCATATTAAAATGACTGGGAAATATTCATTTTTCAAGTTTATTTATTTGCAATAAAATATCACAGATTATTTATGAACACTATTTATACATTATACACTACACTATCGAATACTATTTACAATTTATATTCATCATTTTCACTATTTACAACCGGATTTGGAGCGAGCATTATTTATTTATATTGTTGGTGGCCCTCTACTATGGCCCCACCGAACTGCCGGACTGCACCTTTATCGCCCGACTACCGGTATCCATCGTACTGACTCACTCGACTGCACTACACCGGACTGTCTGCCCCGGACTGACTGACTCCGCATATATATAAGCAAGCGCCCCCATCTCGAATCTTCCAACGCAACGAACATTCCACCAACAGCGCGAACTCACTAGATACTTCGGAGTATTATCTTGATCTTGGCATGTATCGTTGACCAATAGCAGTATGCTTTACACTCATACTACCCGGGCCCCATCAACGTTCGTACTCGTCAAGATGCTCTGCCCTCTGACATATCGCACACGTCTCCATTCTGAATGGCGTCCATACTATATCGCACATTCGTTACAATATGTTCCATAGGCTTCTCCCCTTGCTAGAATTCCATAATTTTCTATACTATGAAATATATACATATAGAAACCAGTTATTTTTGACCGACGAACCCCAAACGGAGGAGGTATACAATTCGACTATGTGGTGTTTTTTTTTAGTTGGTATAATTAAAGATAGGGCAATATCCGGAAACGTTTAAATTGAACATTTTTTCAAAAGAGTTACGGTTTTCGAAAAAGACGCATGTTAAATTCTCAAATGTGCAATTTGGAGAGGGCGATTTCTGTCGAAAATTGAAAATATGTGGGCAGTACATGAAGGACATAATTATTTGTAGCAACATTTATAATGAACATTTTTCCCTTAGAGGTACGGTTTTCGAGTAAAATCGATGTTAAAAAGGTAACAACTAAAATATTCAAGCGTATTTCCGCAGCGATGTTCTGAGATCTCAATAATAACAACTACAAGCAAGGAATATACGAGGGTAATAGGATAAGTAATATCTTCATTGGTATTAGTGAACGTTCAACGATTTTCGTGACTAATGTTACACTCAAAAGTATGAATGAATATATTTTTTACAAAAAATTGGACCGACGTTATTAGTTGGTGCACTGAAAAGTATAAAATAATATTAATTCTATTGGTGGTCGTACTTGTGAAGTTGGTGCCAAAAGTTATCAATCTACCTGCAACTGCACAACTTCAAAAGTAACAACACCAATAGAATTAATATTATTTTATACTTTTCAGTGCACCAACTAATAACGTAGGTCCAATTTTTTGTAAAAAATATTTATTTGGATAGGAATAGGTATCTTAAGCCTATGGAAAATTCATATAACACATCTCAATCTTTTCACAGTACATCTAAAATGTGCTTTCCATGTTAACGGTGAGTCTATAGAAATGCTTATCTCCATGATGATATGTACTCTTTGTATTTGTTGATTGAAAATATAAATAGCAAAATCAACGAACAGCTTTAACCATATGCTGTTAAGTTTGTTTTCTTCGTTATAATTTGAATGAGATGAAAATTGTATACCAAGTTCCCATAGATGATGCCGAAAAAAAAAGTCGTAGCTATCAATTTAAAAAAACAAATTAGGAAGTTCTTTCATGTCAGAACTCTAACAACATTTACAGTTGTTGCTATTTCTATAGCCAAACTTCTGTTTCGCTAAAGAAAGAGTCTGAGACCACAATAAAGTAAGTAATGTTAATCACGATTACGTATACTATAATACTATTTTTAGAGCCTAATTTCGTTGTTATGTCTGATGATTTTTTTTATTTATCTGGCTATCTATTTAAGTAATACCTATTCAATATACTGGGCTGTGAACAACTAGGGATGAGCATCGAGAGTCATAACCTCGATATTTCAAATCGTTGTTAAAATCGGCAGTAACCATCGATGGCACCTACCATAATATCGACCTGAATACACTGAGTATATATATATAATCAATTTATGGTTTCAAAAAAGTAAAAAAATAAAAATGCTAAAGTAGAAATCTACTATTCATGAAATTGTTACTAATCCTGGTTTTGTAAAACTTTTCCAATGTCTCATGATAATAATTCATAAGCTAAACATTAATGGTAAAAATATAGATATTAATTGATTCAAAACATTTTCTTCACAAGAACCCTATTCGGAGAGGGATGCACTTCTGCAGAAAGTGACAATAATTTGAGGGGATAAAAAAGAAAACGAAGATCAACAAAGAAAAACAAATTGCTGACTTGGATAGAGCAGCTAGAGAAAAGATTGTTGAAGGATTGTCTTTCAAATCGAAAATGTAGCTTAATACTTTCATCTTCGAATTCGTCTAAATCAAAACTTCCCTTTGAACATGGTCTCTATCCATAATACTATTATCCAAAATATCGTATTCAATATCTTCATCATTAGCACCGCCTCAGATCACAGCTTCCAAAAGATTTTCCATAATATAAATAATTTGTTGAGCAGTATTTTATTAATGCTATCTCTATTAGGTACTACCCGTATCATAGTAACATGTTTTGCTATAAGGTGGCGAGAGATCCCAAAACCCAATACCTCAATCAAATCTGACGTAACAATTAGATAGTATACAGGTAGTATCTATATTATCATAGGAAGAATTACAAATTGACTACTTCTGTAATTTCGACCACCTAATATATATCTACTTAAATAGTAAGTTCTTTTATATATGAAGCTGCTAATAAACATTTTTTACAAAGAATTGGACCGACGTTATTAGTTGATGCACTGAAAAATACTAAATAATATTAATTCTATTGGTGCTGTTACTTTTGAAGTTGTGCAGTTGCAGTTATATTGATAACTTTTAGCACCAACTTCACAAGTACCAGCATCAATAGAATTAATATTATTTTGTATTTTTCAGAGCATCAATTAATAACGTTGGTCCAATTTTTTGTATGAAATATTTATTTCACACTTTTGAGTGTAACATTAGTCACGAAAATCGTTGAACGTTCACCAATACAAATGAAGTTAGTCTTATCCTATTAGGTACCCTTATATTCTTCGCTTGTAGTTACTCGTATTATTGAGATTTCAATACAACGCTGCGGAAATGCGCATAAGTATTTTAGATGTTAACGTTTTACCACCGTTCTAACTCCGTAACCGTAACTCTAAGGAAAAAATATTCTAAATGTTGCTACAAATAATTGGGTATTTCATGTAGAACCCACAAATTTTCAATTTTCGAAAAAAAATCGCCCTCTCCACATAGCAAAAGCATACATATTTGAGAAGTACCTACATGCCTCTTTCTCGAAAACCGTAACTATTTTGAAAAAATGTTTGATTTAAACGATATTGTCCTATCTTTAATTATACCACCTCAGATTTTCGATTTTTGCCGCCTCCACCCACTTCGAGGGCAGTTTTCGGAAGAATATGGACCATTTCTCAAGCCTCTTTCAAATTATCAAAATCGGAGTACGTTTACGATATAAAACGCGCGAACAAACGAACGAAATAAAAAGCAGACAGTCGAATTGTATACCTTCTCCGTTCGGGGTTCGTCGGTCAAAAAATAGTTGCTGTTGTTGGAAGAGAAGACAAAAAAGTAGGACCATAAAATCGCCGAATATGAAGGCTCGTTATGTGTTACCCAACCCGAGGCTAATTATTTTATGCTTCGTTGTAATTTAATTAAAAAAGTGTAAAGTGTAAAAGCTCGTCCGTGGCAAGTCGACCGCTGTGTTCTTCACCTCAGGGGGTAACTCTGACTAACAACATCTTGTTAGGCACCATATTTATCACTTCTCCTTCTTTGTCAGCATACTATGAAATCTCGCTCCGTTCTTTTCCATTTCCGTTTTAACCACACACTTCGCTAACAAGAGGTTATTTATTTAATTATTTATTTATTCTATAATAGGTGCGTTTTGCCCACCTCTCTGTCTTATTTATGGAGCCACACGCAGGCAGGTTATTCCAATTGAAAATCGACTTTGGCCGAAGCGATATTTTATTGTGTATGAGCCGCATTCAATATCTATGCTGATTGGATGTGGCCCCCACAATGGGAGATGGGAGAATGAAGGAGAGTGTATTTTGTGTGTAGGTACGATGAAATGACTTATATAATAAGCACAAATGGAGAACCAATGTTTGTTTTGTTTGGAAGCCAGCAATATAGTCACGCCTCGCTCATACATATGCCTTTTATGGCTTTCATCGGTTCAAGATAAAATTTCATATTTGCAAAATGAATAAGTGGAAAAGGAAATAATAACAAAATCATTGTTAACTGTCAAATGACCGATATCATTATTAGTCTAGAGACTGAACAAACAAATATTTTGCTGTGGTAACTATTGAACATTCAAAATTCTTCTTATTACTTTTTATTTTACCAGACCAGCAAGTAACTTAACTAATTGTTTTGAACCATCAGCTACTTTAGTGTGGAAAGTAAAACTTCAAAAGTACCAACACCAACAGTCGGTCCATTTTTTTGTAAAAAGGAAAATACTTTGCTTATACTTATCCAGAGATTTCAAAACATCGCAGAAATACACATATTTCAGATTTTACCACTGCTGTAACATGTAGACAGACAGTCAAATTGTATATGTACCTCCTTCGTTTGGGTCGTCGGTCGATAAGAAGACCCAGCTAAAATGATCCCTGCGAGTCAAATGATTCCCCTCAATATTTATTACACACTTTTTTCCATCTATCAGAGAAAGGTTTAGAATAATGTAATATAATGACATCAGGCAGGCACCTATAAAATATATTAAGTATCCATATTACAGATTATGAACACGTGTTTTGTTTTGTGTGCTTATTTGATGTTAAGTAAGTATCCTGTTTTTTGCTTATAATTTAGTAATTATTCAATGTTTGCTTGCTATAATTTAGCAAATACTGATTAAAGTTTTCGATAATGTATTTGAATTTTTTTCAAAACAAACCATAAACCGTTGAGGTTATGTAAACGTTCCAGTTTGATTTCGAGCAAAATGATCCCTTTTGAGTTTTCTAAAATGATCCCCTGGGATCCCCTGGGATCATTTTACCTTTTCATAAGATTATTTTACCCTTTTATTTATTATTTATATTTTATTTTATTATTTATTATTTATTTTAATTCCTGTTTGTATTGCTGTTACGCATATAAAATCTCTGTTGATGATGATGGATATAGTGTTCAGGATGTTTGAAATGGGCACGTGATCAATGCGCGGGTTGTGATGATGATGAAATCGTACTGTGAGAATTATGTAAAGACAATAAATTTAAGAAAAATCTTCTATTTTAGGAAGGCTTGTGTTTCATTTTAAGTTTAGAAGGATAAGAATAAAATCTGTTTTGAGATTTGTAGGTAAGAATTTGCCATCTTAATTGAAAATTAAACTTTATTTATTATATTTTATTATATTTTACAGAAGACTATTTTAATTGAATGTTAAGCTTGCTTCTAAACACTAACAAATATATTATGCAACATACTCTATACTGTTACTTTTCGAGGATCATTTTACCCCACCCCCATTGTAGATATAGTTAGCAGTTATCCCTGTAAAATTTTAATTCATTTCAAATATAACTTACTATATTTTTCGCAGCTTATCTCTTAGGGGGATCATTTTACGTGGATCTCTCCAAATAAGTAATTTCTAAATCGGTGCACGTTTATCATGAGACGTACATAGGTACATACATAAAAAATGGTCAAGACGAATTAGGGTCTCGTGGATAGGGTTCTGAGCTTAGACTGTTGGTACCTATAAGTGAATGATAAATTTTCCTTTATTTTCTTAATATCTTTTATGGCATTCATTATAGGATGACGAAAAAATATATTATTGAATTATTTATAAAGAAGTTTATCATCTGATAACTCACATGGTGTGCTTAAAGAAAATTTTTATTTATATTTTCTAATTCTATCTCCGAAATCAATCATCAGTGCCAGAATTCATTAATAAAAAAAAGTATACATCCATGTTGCCTCCACCTCCACCTGTATCAATAGGACCAATTTCAACTTTCTCCGTTTTGTAAATTCATAAAAAATAAGCTGTGACAGACAGACAGTAGAGACCAGAGTGAGCTTATAACCGTTCTTTTTTTTATCGGATGTAGATACCTACAGAAACCTTTCATGTCACTAAAAAGTTCCTAGGTAAAGTAGACGCGCTACTTTCTTAAACTGTAAAAGACTTGTATCAATTCTCATTGTAATAGAGTACTGATGTGTTAATAGAATTCCTGATCGAAATGCATACAATAAAATTATGTATAATCTAAATTATTTGAAGAAAGCAACTATCATAGTCGATGGCAACCAGAGACCGTATTCACGGTCTGTATGGTACTTTGGATGTGGCCGTAGAACCGGATGTCGTAGCTAGTAAGTAATAAATCGCTTCAAGCCGGACCCCCAACCGATCAGAGGCGGACTCTTTTCGCGCAAAACAATAAGATTTTATTTGAACACATGTTCAAACACCTCCTACAGCGCACTCGCCTCAACGCTCAATATACAGAGATGCCGAACTGAACGAGGTCCGGTTTTATTTATTCATCGTTCGATCTAAATCACAACCTCTACATATGTCATACGGTGCCCAGATAACGGCTACGTAATTATCGTTACGTCCGATGAAGTTTATTGTAATGGCGATTTGTTGAAATATCCAAGGAATATGCTGTATAATTAAATGTTATTTACTTACTATAGATGTACGCAGGAGGAAAGTTTGCGTTCCATGTATGAGAAATTTTGTAACTGTTGTACACATTCCACAGAAGCAGCCTCGTATAATTAAAATACAACATTATCGAGAAGTACCTACGTACATATTTAAAAAAAATGTATCTATTCAGCTATGTGAAAGGGGCAAATTATTCCGAGAATCGAAAATTCGAGATTTGAAAATTAGAAAGGGGACCATATCCGAAAACGTTTAAATTGATTTTTTTCCAAAAGAGATACGGTTTCCGAGTTTCGCATTGGTAAAGTCTGAAATATGTGATTATGCATATTTCCACTATGTGAAAGAGCAATTTTTTTTCGAAAATTGAAAATATGAGACGGCCAAATTGAAGAAAAGATTATATGTAGCAACATTTAAATTGAGTTACGGTTTTCGAGTTACAACAGTAAAGTCTGAAATATGTATATTTGCGCCGCGATGTTTTCAGATCTCTGAATAATAAATAACAAGTACAAGCTAAGCCTAAATCTTTTTGGGGTGAACGTTCATCAATTTTCATGACTAATGTTACACTCAAAAATGTGAAATAAATATTTTTTACAAAAAATTGGACCGACTTTATTAGTTGATGCACTGAAACATACAAAATAATATTAATTCTATTGGTGCCGGTAATTTTGAATTTGTGGCGTCGTAGTTTGTTGTTGTAGACACCAACTCCAATAGAATTAATATTATTTTGTATTTTTCAGTGCAACAACTAATAAAGTCGGTCCAATTTTTTGGTAAAAAATATTTATTATCCTTTCATATCGCTTCTCAACAGATGTTTAATGGTCTGTCTTTCGTTCAACGCCAAGATTATCTCGAGAACGGATTCTTTTGCTTTGCACCAGTTGCTAGGCAATAGCGGAAAACGTGTTTAACTCAAGACTGTAGCGTTAACACGGCTCTTACGATTTCATGAAATTTCTGTAAAATTTCTTATTGAAGCCTTTTAAGCATCTTAGAATTTCTAAGAGAAAAAAAAAACAGGAAAAAGTTATGTTCAAATAAAGTAGCAAATTATCTAAATATTTATTCATATTGTGGCTAAACGGTTCTTTCTACGTCAAAATAGAATATAAACATTGTTGTCGGTCTTGGTACAATAGAAAAAGAATGGTCGCACGAGTTGATGAGATGAGTTTTATATTGCGACCAGTAGGAAAAAAATATGTGAGTTAACAGACCATATTCTTTTGATTTGAAAGAGGAATACTGAGAGATGGTCCCATAATAAAAATAGAAAAACAATATGTCCTTTTCCACAAAAACTTATTCAAAAGGAGTGAAGAAGACTTTTTATTGAAAATCTTAGATGGACAAATTGACAAAAAACATTAAAGTGAATATTTCTTAAAACCTTCCAAGTTTTCCGAATTACAGCACTGTGATAGTTTAAGAGTGCTGACGCTACAATCACTGAATAAAAGTGAATTTTTAACAATTATTCTGACTAATAAAACACTCAAAATGCGAAATGAATATTTTTTACAAAAAATACGTCGATCCTGTTTTTGGTTGTTGCAGTGTGAAATATTAATTGAAATCCATTTTATAGGTGACGGTACTTTATAATTATCGAAAGCACTGTTGATTTCTTTGTAATGATCTGCAACAGTTTTAAAAGACATTTCGATAATTTAAAAGGTTTCGTGAGGAAATTCCGAATTTAATTTTTATTTAACAATGCCATTGCCATCCCAAGATTTAGCTAGAACCGTTGCTCTTCATGATGTTGGTTATTCCTATAGAGAAGTGGCGGATATGGTAGGTTCTACAAAATCTAGCGTAGAAAGAGCCGTTGCAAGGTTCCGTGAGACTGGAAGTTATGGCGGAAGTCCTGGATCTGGAATAAATCGTGCTACTTCTGCCCTTGATGATCATTTTATTAGACTCTTAGTATTAAGAGATCAGCATACCAGTACTTTAATGATAAGAAATGAACTTCAAAGAGTTCGTCAAGTTGCTGTCAATGAAATACCAGTAAGAAGAAGACTTAATGAATTCAATTTACGGGTCAGACGACCGGCAACTGGACCAGAGCTCCTCAGACAGCATCGAGTTAATAGACTTCTTTCTTCGGAAGAGCACATTAACTGGAACCTTCAAGAGTGGAGACGAATCCAGATTTTCCCTGAGGTCACCTGATGGACGAGTGACAAGGGAAGAGATTCGCCCAATGTACTTTTAGAGAAATAATTAGCTTTGGTGGTGGATCGATTATGGTGGAGGCGATATTTCATTTGACGCTCGAAAAGAACGTGTTTTTATTGAAAGAGGAACTTTAACTGCCCTAAGGTACATTGAAGAAATTCTAGCAGAACATGTTTTTGTTTTTTGCACAATCTATCAGTAACGAATTCGTTTTCATGCATGACAATGCACTTCCACATACTACCAGAATAGTGGCCCAATAGTTAGAATTTTAGAAGAGGTTGGATTTAACGGTATGCACTGCCCCGCTCTTAGTCCTGACATTAATCTGATAGAACATGTATGGGACATGTTAAGCAGAAGAGGCCGAGGCCATATATTTACTCTTCTACTGCTCCTATTTCAGGAGAGGATATCCAAAACCTAATTAGAGGAATGAATCAACGTTTAATAGCTGTTATTAAAGCTAGATGGGGTAACACAAGATACTAACTTTTGAAACTCCTACTTTTATGTTTATATTAATAATAAACTTGATCGAAAAGTGTTTATTTGTTATGTTTATTTCAAAAAGTCATATCTTTTGAACCGATAACGATACCGAGAAGAATAAAACAGCGAAATCTTAAAAATGAATTAACCTCTTACTTAAGAGAGAATTTACTTCTTTATTTTCTTGTATATTTCAACATGTAGACTGTGTTTTTGGAAACTGATAAAAATTGATCAAAAACGAAACAATTATTATCCACATTTAAAAAAAAGATTAAAATCGGACTATGGAAGAACAACATTAAAATTGATCTAATTTTTGTTTGTTCGCGATTTTATGTCAGTGAATGTATATCGGAATTAGTACAAATGTTCCATATATGGGTAAATATTGTAACGGGAATTTATATTAAAACTGGGTTCGCTTTATTTTCACTTATTTATTTATACCAATAACTACACGACTATATACACATTTACTAACTTGTCATTGCTATCAGCATTATTTATCTAACCTAAAAAGCTCTAGATGATTCCGGTGTTGTTTTCGTTGTTTCTGGAGGTTATTTCTCAGTATATGGCTTCGAGAATAGACCAGGACTTATTCTCGTTGCCTCTCATATCTCCCGTATTTTCCGAAATGTGCATTGTGTGTGTAGTTCATTATTCGGGTAAGTCTTCACGTTACAATATGTATAGATACACGGATAGTGGCTTTAGAAAAATGATTAATTCTTGTAGCGGACGACTGTCCCACTAGTAGTAAGATGAGGTCTCATAAAGTTATACTTTTACATTCACATTCAATACATACCCTACAATACGATTTCAAGGTAAAGTGGTTATAGGTTGCAGCCAGTAGGCGGAAAAGAAAATCAAAGATTTGGTGCTCAAAAAAGACATCTCAGAATTGTTCCGCCAACTACTTTGTACCATAGGTATTTGATGTAGCCCAATTTTCGGACAATACTGCTTTCTCAAATCAAATACGAAGTTCAATGGGCTTATTAATGAATCACTGCAATATTATTTTCAAGATATAAGGGTAGGAGGAAAATTTGTCGAAAATATGCGGTTTTCACGTCAACTGCACATTACCGGATCTCAGGTTTTGTCATGTGATTTACATTTTCCTGTAATGCTGTTAAATTTTCATGTTTGATAATGAATGCTACTTTTTAGGTTTTATTTTGCAATTCAAATGTAATGTATAATACTTGTGAGTGCAGTTCTAGCGTTTCTGATCAATCGGAAGGATTGGAGTTTTTATCTATGGCCGGCTATTGCTCAACACTGTGCAACTACTGTCAAAATGGTAGTTATTTCATTCATTTGTTTCTCTAAATTTTGATCGAAATATATAATTTATGTGTAATATTCTATATGTCAATGAAAAACCAGTCCATAGAATGGACCAGAAAGTGTGTAGATAATAAAAGGCAAAATTATTTCAGATTTATCCCAACGGATCATTCACCCTACATTTAAAATGATTAGATTTAGAATAATTAGAATGGGTGTTTTTTAAACAGGTGGGTATTTCAATTAATTTCTCACAGAAATGTGGTTTCAATTTTCGTCAGTTTGGTGACGGTTACTCAAGCAAGCAGATGTTGAGAACAAAATTCAACACTTCAACATGTTTCCAGAACCTTAGGCTCCGTCCACGAGTTTCAAAATCGTCCTTGGTCTGCTCAACAAGTTTATCAACTTTGATTTGGTCTGTTCAACCTGCCCATACACAATTCAACCTTTAACTGAGCTCGATCAATTTGGACATGTCCGACTGTGTATGTAACCCATTAGAAAGTGTACAGCTGACCCAGGTGTGGCCATCGTTTTTTTTAATTATTAAACAAAATTTCAAAAATTACATCCAATAAATATAGATGTATACCTACCCTTTGCCAGAAGAACATGAAGAATCTTTGAACTTAAATTTAATGAATTACGGTACAGTTGAATTTCGACAATTGGGCAATCACTATACCTAATCTATCTATCTAATATACTAATACGAGCTATATATACAAATTTTATCTCGGAAATAGATAAGGTTTTACTTTTTAGGTGGCTTTCCTGAAAAAACGCGAGAGGGCCACCCTCGAAGTCCACAAGCTTTTTCTAGAATGGCTCGGCAGATTTCGATAAAAAATTGAAGAAAGAGGTTTTCGGGGTCGAGAAATTGATTTGTGATAATTTTATATTTAATAATCAGCGACCCTCTAGGTCCACACTAGCTATTTCGAGAATGGCTCCGCAGATTGCGATATGATAGCATGGAGTTTGGGCGCCGAGAAGTCTATTTGGACACAGTTCTGGTATATTTCACATGCCTAACCTAAAATTTATAAGTCGTAGTAGAAAATTGTGAAGAAAAGAAAATAGAAAAAATGTAATGATATAAATATATTATAAAATATGTAAATATTTCCATCAATAATTAACATGAAAAAATATTTACCTTTCAATCCCAGCACGACAGTACCTATCCACCTATCCTTTGCCTCGGTATAAAAGTTGAAGTACAGCAGTGCCATCTGTTGGCGAGATGTAACAAAGTTGATAACACAAAAATATTCTATGTGCTCAAATATCTATGTATACAAATTTTCATCGCGATCATTTGGACGGTATAAAAGTTGATGTGCTGCAGCGCCATCTGGTGGTGAGTTGTAACAAAGTCGATAACACAGAAATATTCTATGTGCTCAAGTACTTATGTATACAAATTTTCATCGCCATCGTTTGAATGGTATGAAAGTTGATGTGCAGCAGCGCCATCTGGTGGCGAGTTACAAAAAAGTGGATAGCGTATAAACCTTTCCCATAAAAAGATACATATACGTGCCAACTTTCATAATGATGTATCAAGCGGTGTCAAAGTCTATGAACTTCGAACGAACGGACAGACATACCAACATCCATTTATATATATATATATATATATATATATATATATATATATATATATATATATATAGATGAGCTATGTGAACGACGGCAATATTAACCGATCTACCGATCGCAACACATTGTCACTAAAAATGTGCACATTTTTGAACTAATTATCTCTTATAGACCCAACTTAAATTCTGTGTTATCCGAGCAAAGCTGGGTCGCTCAAATATTATTATTAATTTCTCCAACAGCATCTCACAAAAAATAGATTTATTGAAATTTATTAGATAGTAGAATTAGAAATCTGATAATTTTTCATAGGACATAATTTCTTCAATTAGCTACCATAAGTCATTTTTACGTTAAAACCAAAGCAGGGATTAAATACATCAAAGTATCCTTATAAACGAGATGAATTTTTGTTCTGAAGAAACTTTATCTTGTTTATATCAGACCATTCTATCCATCAATTTAATGACGGTGTGTCGGCTTTATGATCTAAAAAAAATTAATCATATCATACTCAACTTACACACGAATCTTCCTTCAAATATAAGATGCCCGTGTGCCGAAAGAGGCGGTATAGATTAAATCAAAACACCTCTGCTATTATGTTCAACCCAACAACAATGGCGTAGCCAAAAGTTTTGACTTCCAATGAGAGGTTTTCTTTCTATGCAAAAAAATAATTGATCATAAATACATATTTCAATACATGCAAGTTAACTAATAAATTTATATTTTAGATTTAAATCATTGCAAAAGAAACCACTTTTATAATTAGTTGGTGATCTGAAAAATACGGAATAATTTCAATTCTATTGGTAACAGTAATTTTGGACTGATGAAGTTATAGGTTAACAGAAGACTTGGCAAAAATGTTTAAAATGCCAGCATCAACTGATTTCACATTATTTTTTATATTTCAGTACCTACCTGCTCAGTTCCACAATTACCTACTTAAGTCAGTCCTATATTTGAAAGAATTATTTATGTCACATTTTTTTAAGTTTTATTAGCTATAAAAATGATTGAAAGTTCATTTCAAACAAGTGGAATTTTTTAAGAAAAAAGTTTTTATTAGACATTTAAGATTTGAACCGTACCGATGACTATTGCTATATATCTATCCTTTTCTTGATTTGAACTATACTTATGTATATATGTTTGACAGCAACAGCAATTCCATAACAAATTACTGTTTGTCTACCACAACACAAAATTAAATTTTAAATTACTATTATCAACGTCTGAAAATTACAACAGCTGACAGTGAAAAGCACGATATAACCATAGAGTAATAACTGTATACCAGAGAGCAGAAACATATATATACGCTCCATGCTCGTGCTTAATTCCAGTGACGGATCCCATTGTCCGACATTGTCTTTCCATGTCGAAGAAATAGTTTGATCTTGCTTGAATGAGATAATATAATCAATCAATATTGGTGAATATTGGATCACACTTGGAGCTTAACAGACGGCGAGACGTCTGCGATCTAAGCGCGAATTCGAAATTTCAAGTCTCCAGACCGTATGGGGCCTGAAAAATCGCTGCGGAGTCCATCGATTCAAGAACCGAAAGTAAAAAAAAAAAACTATTTAAAAATATGATAGCACAGCACTCCTCGTGAATCAAAATGTATGACGCGCCAGCTTACATAAGAAAAGCAAACATACAGATAAATTTGGAAAAAAATTAAGCTCAAAGTCTTTTCTACACTTTTATTGTGGAAACATATATGTTGATAATTGGGGGTTGCGATATATTTTGAGTTTATATAAACTTATCTTAACAGGCTACAAATATGAAAGGGAGATATAATTAACAAATTTATTATATACCTAAAAATGTGCAACATAAAAAACAATAAATTAAATTAAATAAAGTTATTTACGCTAATAAACAGAAGAAACATTTTATAAAACCCTGCTATGAGGAAGGCAATAAAATCAAAACAAACTTTTTGTCACAAAGAAAATAAAATATCACAGCTAAGATAGTTATTTCTTGGAGGTTAAGTTAGGTTCTGCCACTGACGTTTAATGGCATATCCAATTGGTTGTTAGCCCATGTGAGGAACTGATTACAAGTTTTCGAACGATCTTCAGATACAACCAACAAGCCAACACTTGGTCTCGGTGTTGATTTATGTCGTTTCTATGTTAATGTTGTATATTTTAGGTAACAGTTCTCGACTATTGCGGCGTTATAATGATAATCGGAACGGTGGGAAACCATAGGCCTCGTGCATTTGCCTGCGAAGACGTTTACTCATTTGAAAAATTGAATTTCAACTAGAAGGCATTACCTTCTGGTGGAACAAATGCTGTTTATTGTGATCGCTAGTCTAAAGGAATTTTAATATATCTTAAGGATCGGTGATCGATCCTCCGATATATATTTTTAATACTAGGGACCACCTGCTGCGTAGATTCTGCTAAGAAAAAGTGGTAGTTATATAAATATGTATGTCATATTACAATGAAAAATTCAGCACACCCTACTAAGTTTATAGATTTGATAGAAAGTCGACAGAACGCGAGTGAATGATTCGCATTAACCGAAGTTTATATGACAAAGCCTTTCGGAGTTTTACAAGAAAAATCTTCAAGTGCTCTATTGTTTACATTATTTATCGCAGACATAGAATATTATTTTATAGAACGTGGAAATCAAGGCCTAAATATTGACGGCTGACGGCAATATCTCCTTTTTTATGCTGATGATCTAGTAATTTTGAGTAATTCTGAGACTGAATATGCGAAAGAAAATAAGCTCACTGTAAACATTTCGAAAACAAAAGTTACGATCATTCGTATGAGTGGTTTTCGCTACAAATTAGTGAGGCTGCGAGACTGCTCTTGGTCTTGCAAAATTGCAAGACGAAGACCGAGACCAAGACCGTCTTTGCAAGACCAGGACTCAAGATCAAGACCAATACTGCGATGCAAGATCAATACCAAGACTAACCTGGTCTTGATCTTGGTATTGCTGCAAAAATTGCGAGACTTGCAAGACTTTCGCAGTACCGTAACCAAACAGTAAATTGGTAGAAAACCTTTTTTTGTTCAATAATTAGAGGATTACTTTTGATAGCTTTCACTTAAAGGCCATTCCGAGAGATTTTTTTCTATTTCGTTTAAGAAAATGGTACAAAAACAATGTAGATTGAGTTATGATGTAGTAAGTATTGCATATGAAAATATGGCAAGAAAGTAGTAAAATGAGTTCTCAAGACGCGACGGAAGATACCAAGAAAGCACAGGCAGACAACGTCGCGCTAGTAAGATACGATTCTTATAACGAATAATAATTTATTAATTTTGTTAATCAATTAAACACATCTCTTGCTCTAAATTAGTTCTGATCACCCAGTTTCATTCTCAGTACTTATTCTAGAATGGTTTGGTACCATTACAATACCAGGCATGCTTCTTTTGGACAACGACCGAAATTTTGTATACGGTCGGTATTAATTTATCCATTTTGAATGATAATATAACTATTGCAATTTTATGAGATTATCAATTAGATATTTCCGATCCGTATTACAGTGTTCTTCTTCATTTGAATTAAGCAAAATTTTTTTCAAGAATCTTTTGAAGTCTTGCAAGTCTTGCAGCGAAACCAATACCAAGACCGTCTATGCAAAACCAAGACCCAAGACCAAGACTAAGGATTTGATACAGGACCAAGACCAATAGCAAGGGTGCAAGACCATGACCAAGATAAGGACCATATCGGTGTTGGTCTTGGTCTTGCTTTGCGCTGCTCTACTACAACCCGATTTTTTATTTTAGGGGGCGATTTCATAATGAATCTCTAATGGGAGATTAGTTAATTCTTAATTTTGTTCATCTAATATCTGTATGACGGAATAAAAATAGAGCATTTTTAATAACTTTTACGTCAGTCATCTTATCTTTCGTTCTTTCAAAGTAACTTTGAATTATATATCCAATCAAAAAAAAAATGAAATTTTTAATGTTGGATTAAAATTATTTGGAGATTAAATTTGATTATGGAATCAGCTCTAAGAATCAGAAATTCGAAGTCATACGAGAGTCAGTTCACCAACTTTGTTTTCCGAAATGGCCTCAGCCACAGCGACCAAAGTAAAGCAAGCAATTGGAGCGGTTACTGGATTGATTCACAGATAAAGGCGACCACCTGATGTGCAAGATTAAAGCTTTATAACTCAGTAATATTGGCAATGCTGTCACATTGCATGTCTCTCTCTATGGTGTTTAGGATACGAACAAATACTAGAACGTGTCCAAATACCTAAACATATTCAAACAATTGAACAATTAAAATCCATCTTTGATTCGCTTAATTTAACTGGTTTGCTTGTATTCAGGGGGAATACTCTCTCACCTGTAACACGTATTTGAGACTTGACATTCCGATATATAATTATAACTAAAATAGTCCCCCAAATAAGTACAAGTAACAAAAAATATTTCAAAATCATTTGCAAAGGAGTTACTTACCTCATCAATAGTAACGAGATGTGCACAATTTGTAATTTGAACGAACTTGAAACTTGTGATCATATAGTTTTTAATAATGTAGGTACACTGATAGAATTACTTATTTACTTGGCTCAAATTTTTAGTAATGGCGCATCGAAGCTTCTAGTTAATGTGGCCATCTATCTAATAAACATTCTTAAAGTTAGATCTGCTATCTTGAACGAATGATTAATTATGTTGTTCACAGGAATATTGTTTTTTATTTTCTCATATTGTCATTATCATTATTTTTTATATGTATAAAGAATACAATAAGAAAAAATTAGTTACAGTTGCACCCACGACCCGTGAGACATATAGAAATACGAGGTTACACCTACACCGCTGGTCCATGGAAACACATGGATTAAAGTTCTTGCAGCTGATAGTAGGTAAGTATTGTAACTAGTACATATGTTGGTGGGCCCCGGATGGTATGAGTGCAAGGCATACTGCTATTGGTTACCGATACTTGCCAAGATTATATCCAGAAGCATCAAGTGAGTTTGCGCTACTGGTGGACTGTTCGGGGCGTTGGAAGTTGACGATGATAGCTTCTAGATAGAGGGGGCTTGCCTATATATATTGAAGAGGATTTGTTACGGAGTTCAGTCAGTATAGTGCAGTCGAGTCAGTCAATCTGGTTCAGCAGTTTAGTGATTACAGTAAATACGGTGGAGACCGGTAGTGCGGTGGAGACCGTAGTATGGTGGTGGCGAGGAGTACGGTGCAGTCTGGCAGTCCAGTATAGTTGGGTCTCTAGTAGGGGGCCACCAAAAACATAAATAAATAACGCTCGGTTCAAGTACGGTTGTAAATAGTGAAAATAATAAATATAAATTGTACATAGTAGTCGATAGTGCAGTTTAAGATATATAAATAGTTTATAAAAATAATCTGTGATATTTTGATGTAGAAATAAATACACTTGAAATATAAATAATTCCCAGTCATTTTTATATACCAGTTACAATACAAAAGGGTCGTTAATTCATAAATAAATGCATTAATGCCTAAGCAATCATTTCATTTATAGATTTTACATTGATACACAATATTACTGTCCCAATATTTCGAATTATAGCCACGTGTTCCCGAACTAAGTATGACAAATTATTTACTTTCTCAGAACCCTAACTTCAAACCCGTGAGATTTATCGACAAATGTTTAAGTACAAATATTTCAAGAAATTATGTAATCTATAAGATGAACATATGAAATTTTCAATTAAAAAACAAATCCTAGAATTCGAAGGGATAAGCTTAATCAAACCCTTAAAATCTGAAAATGGGACCACTCTCATATGTTCTCTTTCAAATGATAAAATTATCATCAAAACCGGAGTACGTTTACTATGAGAAACAAGGTTACATATATAAAATGTAACGTTTAACCCTGTGCTAAACGTTGTGGGGTGAGTTCACTTGCGAAATACTCAAAGTTCGCAGATTACTTCCAATGGTTTATTTTCAAACACTCTATACACGAGCTTTTGTTATGGTACAACTGTCACCACTTGTCATCTTGACAAACTATACTGTCACTGTCTTCACCGATTGAACTACTATTAACAGCTGATTTCACAGACTGACTGTTATCAACCGACTTTCTAAGAATGACTGACTCTGTCCCGTGATCGACACGGCTTTATATACCTGAATCATAACATGACATTCATCGAGAATGTTCTATGTTTATCTAGACGCACATAATTTATGTTCTAGATCCTTGTCAAACTGACAATATTATGACAAATTGTACCTCACATATAATTTCTGGAAGGATCGAGAATAACTCTACCAACTCTAGAAGTAAATAATGAACTATAATATGAAACAACTATAGCAAACAAGGTAGTAGAAATAAATAGCTAATAAACGAATAACAACCGTAAGTACATGACTACCTATCCACGTTACAAAAAGAATACTTTCAGCCGAATTGTATACTTTCTTGTTTTGGGACGTCGGTCAGAAATGACAAGCTCGACAATAAGTTGAAACCAAAAAGAGGATTAGCTGACGTATGGTTGAAAAAACATCGTAAAAGAGAGAAAACAAGCTCAGCAAGTGGCATTTAAGAGCTCAAAATAAACTCAGAAATGAAAAAAATCAACAAAATATAATAAAACACTGGGAATTACCGAAAAAGCACTCCAAAAAATATCTTGATAAGAAACGATTATATAGTATGAAAACATTTGAACATGAAATTACTGATACGCAAATTCCCTCCACTCACAGTTAAGAATCAGATTATCACGATTCATAATTCATAGATTAGTGTAACAGTCACAAATATCAACATTTATTATATAATGAATAGTTTTTCATGAAACAAAATGTGCAGGACCTTTGCAAGAAGAAAATAATGTAACACAAGGAAAGAAGCTGGGTATAACTTGCAAAAATGGCAAATAAAAAATATTTTGCTATTAGAAATTAAGCCAGTGCGCTTTTGTCTACTAGATTTATGATCCAAAAGACCAGTTTTTTTCTAGAAGTTTTCATTTCTGTGTTGTGGCATTAAGCACATTATAGGATTTTTATATCTATCCTATGCTGAGATATGTTCCCATAGGAAAAAATAAGAATTCCAAAATGCTTATCTCCCCAAAAACTTCTCCCAAAAGAGGTGTAATTTTTTAAAATATTTTCTGGCAATATTTAATTTAGACATTTCCCAAAGAATTGAATAGCACTTTGAAGTGAAAGTTAAAAAATTTTCATTACGAATAAACACAAAATATTTTTTGTACAAAACCTATAGCGACTTCGGAGTGCATTGAAAAATACTCAATTGGTGATGGTACTTTTGAAGTTGGTGCTGAAAGTTTTCTTCTAGTTCATTTTTTATTTTTCAATGCGCCAACTAACAATGTCAATACTAATTTTTGTTGAAAAAGTTTATAATCATCCATTAAATTAAATTATGAATACCAAAACAAACATTCCATGAATCAAATTTTACTGTTGTCTAAGTTACGGTGGATTCCCTTTATATTCTAGAATGTATGTAAATATAGAATCAAAATCAAAGTGAGAAACAATAAGTAAGATATGAACAATTTCAATGTGAATGAAAAAGTTTCTTCTCGAAACTCAGTAGCGTGTTCAATGGCAATAAAATGCAGGTACAAAGAAGCGGAATAATTTCCCAAATGAAATTTTAAATTATACGGTGGTTAACTGGAAAAAATACTAGACGTAATGCAGAGACAAGATTAAAGATGGCTATCTCTAGAACTTATAACTCAAACTTTAATAAGAAAACAGTTTATTCTTATTAATAGTATACACTGAGCTTAATCTAAGTGTCCACTAACACGAAAGCCAACCTGAAAAGCAGTTGTTGGAAAATACTCCTTTGGAATAAGGGCTTTATAAATATGTTCATGTAGAACTAATAATAACTAATGCATAGAAATATTTTTTTTTACAAAAAAATAGACCGACTTTATGAGTTGGTGCTCTGAAAAATATAAAATAATATTAATTCTATTGGTGCTAAGATTGAAAAAATTGGCATCAACTTCACAAGTAGAATTAATATTATTTTTTATTTATTATTTTTTGTAGAAAAAAATATTTCACACTTTTGAGTGTAACATTAGTCACGAGCTCACGAGAATCGTTGAACGTTGACTTTTACCATTACCCATTTATATTCTTTGCTTGTACTAAAGTCTGATTTTGCTTGTGGGTACATAGGTATAGTGCGACCAGAAATCTAAGAAGTTTTTAAATCACCAAACACTTGAGTTGTCAGCAGGCAGCCTTCGCAGAGTTGTACCTGCTCTAGCGATTATATTTTGTTTTATAGTTAGGTATAATGGGTTAAGACAATTATTAAGAGAAATCGCTTGAATATAATAGAGAATTGTTTATGTACCTATATACAATATATTATGATATAACATAAAAACATTTATAATCATCACAATAATGAATGCGATTATGTCAAATACCAAACTATTTCATGAGATATCTTAATCCGGACCTGGAAATATTTCAACATTCACACACTTTTATTGCTTATCTATATTTCGAACAATAGGCAATAATGAGGATCGTCGGCTAATGGATTTACAACCTTCTTAGATTTTCGGTTCTACTATACTTATTCAGAAATCCAGAAACATCGTCGCGGAAATAAGCATATTTTAGATTTTACCACCGCTGTAACTCGAAAACCGTAACTGTATGGAAAAAATTTTCGATATAAATGTTGCTTCAAATAATATGCTCTTTAATTTGGTTGCCTCAGATTTTAAATTTTCGAAATAAATTGCCCCCTCCACATAGCGAAAATACATACCTATATTTAAGATTTTAACATCGCTGTAACTCGAAAACCGTAACTATTTTGAAAAGAATGTTCAATTTAAACATTATCTTCAGTTCTATTGGGGTGTTTTTTTGAGGGAAGGAGATTTCCGATTTGTACGAATATGGGACCATTTCTCAAGTATCCTCTTTCAAATAAATGCAAAATCATCAAAATTGGAGAACGTTTACTATAGACAGCGCGCGCACAAACCCAAAAAAAAGAGCAGACAGAGGAATTGTATACCTCCTCTGTTTCGATTCGTTGGTCAAAAACAATAAGTATTATTAGGATTTGAACTCGGTATATCTAGGTTAGGTTAGGTTAGGTTAGGTTAGGTTAGGTAAATCCAAATTATATTAACAACTGAGTTACATAGAACCTTAAGTTACAGTTTTGCAAAAAGTCTTAAATGTATCTAGGTATCTTTTTGGTAGAGAGAAAATGCTAAAAAAAATTATACTTAAATTTCTTTGTAGAAATTAGAAAATGACATTATCTTCCCATTTTGTCGTATAGCGTTCAAAAACCTAACTTTGTACAAAGGCAAGTTTGCTTAAATCAGCTTATTTCGCAGAAATATCTGACAAAATTGTGTAAAGATCTTTTAGAGAAACTCGGTAGGTATAGGAAAAAGATTTTACAAAATTCAGTATATCGCATAAGCCGAACAAAATATTTACAGACATACTGATAGTTCACCTCTTTCACAATTTCAAAAACATTATCATGAACTTGCTCGAACTGCTTCATAGTTATTATTTCAGTCAATTCATGTACTGAGCGTCTGATATAGAGAAATACTACCAGCTTAGTGAAGCTGCCCCCATCCAAAATTCGCGCTCAACTTTAGTTATATGATTGCCCATCGTTTGACCATGTTTGCCCATAGATTAGTTTTAATTTACCACCCTTCGTTATGAAAATGTCATAGGTATCATGAATGTCACAAAACTCATTTTTTCAGAGAATGAAAATATTTCCTGTTTTGATCGATATGACAATCACTATTTTCCCGTAATTAAATAAATAAATAAATCAAAGTATTTTTCGACGTTTGAAGTGTAATCTGCATGAGTTTTAGTTTGCATAGGCTTCTCAGGGCATGTTTCTGACGAACAAAGACACCTTGTAATGAGAATCTATTACATGCACCCAAAAATGGTACACATTACCTCAGTCGTGAGTCTACGAGAGCATAATAAAGTTATTTAGCAACTGAGAAACTCAACTAATCTGATGACATCCTGAAGCCATAGCAACCAGAGGATAACTTTTTACTGATTATAAGTTGAATTTTAGATCAGTCTATGTTTATCTCTAAAAATTTTGAATTTGTTTGTTGTTCGTTGTTCTATTATTCTATTTTCTAAAGTTACATCCCCGATTGTACATCTGAAGAAAACTATATTGGTTTTGGATGAGTTAAAAGTGAGAAAATTTGAGTCACATTACTTTGTCACTTTCTGTGTGTCATTGCTGATTTTCTGATGTAGTTCAGTTTTATCGTTTTCTCTCTGTCAGGTCATTAATACAGCAAAATCAAAATGGGGCCACGGAGTGAGTCTTGAGGCACACCACAATGTATATGTTTGTTTTTACAATCTGTGATCGATCTGATAAGTATAATGTAAACCATATAAGGACCAAACTATCAACAGCCTTAATCATTGTTGCTGCATTCATCTTGCCCCTATTGATTTCAAAATACAGTTCATAAGGAATAGAAAAAATTGGGTCATTCGTACTTTTATTATTTTGAAATCCAAACTGTTGTATAGGTACTCAATATATTGTGGGTGCATAAGAAGAAGAAGAAGTTAGTTTTGATATTGCTGAAATAAAAGAAATGGGTCTAAAATTTGAGGGAGAGCTCCTACGACCGCCTTTCAAGAAAGATGGAAACAAGCTCTTGCGAAGGGAATCATTTATAAGTGCAGCTAAGCAGCAGAGGAATGTTTGTAGAAATTTTTTTAGGAAATTTCTTATAATCCCGATGTGGTTTTATTCTTCATTCTGCAAATGATTTCTCTCAACTCATCGACGTTGGTATAGTCCAGTAAGCACAAAATTGTGGTCCACGGTAATGTAGCTCAAATTAACCAGTGGATTATATGGAATTGTGATATTTTCTGTCAGAGTATCTACAATTGCGCAGTAGTAGCCGTTGAAAATGTCTGGACTGAGATAGTCTCTCCCCTCTTACCAGAGTTTTTTCTAAGGAATTAATTGATTATTACCACCTTTATTTCTTTACCGGCGACTCCAATGCGATTTTGATCATAATTGATTTTGGTAATTTTAGTAGACTCCATATTTGATGATGAGACAGCCATAGCTGAATTTCTCACTTGCTCTATTTGCCTCAATTTTTTTCACAATGCAATGAACGGTCCCATAATCGGCTAAACCAACTGGTGGTGGCACCTCTATTCTATTAGGTATATCTATAGATTACTGGGAAATTGTTGTAGAAAAATATTTTTTGTGTGACTATTGTTAATTACTCCTTCTAGATGTAGAGTGGGAGACATGAAAATAATTTCCAACACTTTATTTATGCGACATTGTTATAAATTCTTATAAATACATTAATAAAATCTTATTAGTCAGACAGCACAAAATAGTCACGTGAATTTATTATACCTTGTGCTAATCCTATATCATTTAACACCATTATTCTAGTAGTCATTAGGTTCTAATTGACATGCAATGAAAACAATGTAAATCTTAACATTCTTTGATATTTTATTTATTTACAACAGTTGGCATGTTAATTGATTAATAATACGATGACGCTATGACATTCATCAAAATTCATGACAAAATTGTTGGTATAGATATCTGGTTTACAGAATCTATTAAATCATTTAGGCGTCGATGTAACAAAAAGACCTGGTAATTGTTCTAATTGGTTATGTGTCTTCAAAACATTGATTGTTGTGTTTGAAGATTCCAAAAGTATTATGGTAATTCGTAAATTCTTGTTTATATTAATATCGAATAGAATATTATTCATAAGATATTTGCCAATGGCATATTTTGTTATACAAATATTTCCGATCCTGTACTTAAAAGGATAGTATGAAAATATTACAAATATATGACGGACATAACGGAATAATGATTTGGATATAGTTATACATTAGCAAAACTAATTTTCTGATTAATTAGCAATTTCTTACTCTCTTCTGATCAGAATTAACCCAATAAAAATAACTTTGTAAAAAAGGGAATCAATTATATAGATGATGCTATAAAAAATGCAAAATAATATTTTTGCGGCATATACTTTGAAAAATTCAATTTTCGTGAAAAAGTTGCTCAATATATATCCTTGAAGATAACTTCCTATTTTACAATAAAAGTAGCCCCTCGGAGGTCTAGTAGGTAAGACACACAATTTCCAACCGTGAGGTCGTGGGTTAAGGTTCACTAGTCACGGACTTTTTCCTTACATGACAATTACCTGAAAGAAATCCTGAGTTGCTGAGTACTTACCAGAAATCCCCTTGATCAATTACCAAACCATTAATATAGCAGTCGACAATAACAACATTATGTTATTCCTTTTATTTCTAAAACAAATACCAAAAGATTCTTTACTTATCTCGCACCAAAACTGTAGCGTCTTTCCTGAAAATATTAAGTACATTACTATATACCTTAAATTGTTTATCTTATCTTTTTCTAAAGTATTTTATTCTTATGTATACATATAGGTACCTAGTGTAAAAATTTTCTGTACAAATTTTGTTTTCTTCTCCTTGCTGCTTCTGAAATAAATGTCATCAAACGTATCAGCTTTTCTTTCTCTGCTCACATTCTCAATTTTAATTCTTGGAAAATTTGTGAATAAAGATTATTACTATTATTATTATAATGGTATGTCCTTAGAGACATATCGGAGGTCAGAGTCCGCCATAAAATGTAGGTTCCTTTGTCAGTGGCAATATCTTCTGTCAAGGCAGATAATGGGAGGCGTTTTCAGTAGTGGACAAGCAAAAGGCTAACGACGCAGTAGTTAATCCATTACTAGTGCTGGAAGTAGATGAATTTCCGCACACCGTAACTCAGGAGTCAGTCAGACAGAATCAATGCACTTTCTACGTTGTTATTTCTCAACCTGATTGAAATCTCTCAGACTATTGGTGTTGCTTCTGAGATAAAATTCCGTGAGCTCGAAGGGTCCCGATGATTTCATAGGGACAGTATTGCTATTTTTTAAGAGATAGAAGGATGGTTAAATTAGAGACAAGTTGCGTAATTTAAACCACTTCAATATTCCGGTTTGCAAATTCCAAAAAATCAAAGGTTCCTGAAATATTTTGAAAAAATTAACATATTTTTTTTTATTTTTATTTATTTGCTCAATCGCTACTCGGAGAAGAAAGATGAAATTTTGCATATGCAAGTAATCCACCATATTTGTTTTTATACCAATAATGAAGCCAAAAATTTCCTTTGCAACAACGTATAATATGTCGACACTTAAAGCCACAAAGACATCTGCCCCATTGCACTCGATACAATTTCAGGTGTCTAAAACCTGAAGTAATTCTTTGACGCAACTCTTCAACACTATTCACTTCATTGTGATAAACTCTATTTTTCAGGAAGCCTCATAAAATATAATCTAATGGATTAAGACAAAGTGATCTGGCAGGCCACCTCACAGGGCCATGAGTTCCAGTCCATTTGCCAGGAAAAGTTGTGTTTGAAAAATCTCGTGCCACTGCAGAGTTGTGAGCTGCACAACCATCTTGCTTAAACCATTTAATAATGCGCAAGGTTGCAAAAGGTATCTATTTATACCAAAACTTCTGTTAACAAATTTGCATAGGTGACTCCATTAAAATTTCCCTCAATAATTTGATTTTTAATAATTCCACACCATACATTAATGCTATAGCGAATTTGAGGTTTAGTCTGCTGCTTTAAAAGAGGATTACTTATTTATTGCATAAAAATGTGGCTTTCTTCTATTGAAAACCACACTATGTAAATGATGTTGCATCTGTCCATAAAATAGTATTAATTTCATAGTGTGTATCTATGACACAGTATATTCCTTGTTGGCGCATTCCTAGCATATTCTCGCAGTGCTATATCAATATTTCTATAAAATTTAATATAAAGGTCACACATATCCTTTTTTTCAGTAAGCATGTAATAATTACATACAGCGGAAAAAATGTAATAAGTAACACGGAATGTATCGACTTTTATCATCCTCGGCAAGTGAATGAAAGTATCCATCTCTCGGAGACGTCTACAAATTTGTGACAGATGGTAGGTAAATCTTCTGTTTTGGCAGATACTTCTTAGATAAAATACATTTCTTAGGAACATTAGGTAAATATACATAATCTGAGTTCGCATACCCTGAGTTAACTTTAGAGGTAATTTGAAAATGGAAGCCAAGCTTTTCGTATGACACAAAAATATATATAATAGTGTTGATTAACTTTTTACTGTTTTGACCTATAGTAGTGTAATGAAGATTCATAATGAGTTACCCAATTACGTTCAGAAACGTCTCATGTCCCACTTGAAGTTCCGACCCTGACAGCATGTGGGAGGTAAGAGTAGTGGCGGTGTGAATAACAGTCGAAGAGGTCTGAACAAGGCATACACGAACCGACGGACAGGACAGAGTCGATGTGCTGTGGTGTACCTGGGGTCCAATGGAATGGACAGACAGCAAGTCGTGGCAGAAAGGTGTTATGGACGTTGGCTATCAACAATCTATAACAACACATAATGAGTAGCCGCTAAGAAGAATTGATTATGATTAATGGGCGAGACGTTAACATGAGGAAGGCGAGATGATGTGCACTTACTTCTACGTTCGATATGGCGATGATGGAGAATGGCAATATTGGGATAAATTGACAATTCTCTTTAATTCAAAAGTATTATTACACGCTTCATGTAAGCTTCACTTGTATTTGTAGTTAATTGAATCGTGCAGTTCGATAGTTTAATTTTTTTCCTTAACGATAATTTCTTAACTATTGCCTGATATATGTATTAAGATAAACAAGATACCATGAGGTGGGGGTTAATTGAGTTTCATACATAACGAGATATAGGTACAGATAAATAAGCCCTTGTAGTCTATCAGGGATCGTTTTTGGTATTTTTGGACACTCATAGGGAACTGAATCGACCCCTTTAGTGCCTGGGTACTACTCTCCGAAGCCTTTTTTTAGTTGGTTCCAAAACCACCTGAGCTGTCGGACCTCTACTTTTCATATAATCATATTCTAATCTTCAATTACAATCGTACCTAGCTGATCGAAATCGGACTATTAGTTGCAAAGTTAGAGGTGTGAATAAAAGAGTGAAACGAACAAAATGACTTTGGCATTGGGTGCGATGTTATCATTCTTTCATAAATCCGTTCCCCATGAAAGGAGCCAACAATGTCCTACGCACCACAAAATTGTATATCAGTAGTTGTGGGCTCAGGATTTTGTTTGCATCCTCCAGGTTTAAATTCCTGTTATACTAAACATGTTCTAAGAAACGGATGTTGGGATATATCCGAAATCAGTATGCCATGAAATTTTGTGGCCATTGGCATTGGATCGCGCTGCAATTCATTAAGACCGATACTCACTTATTGCTTTGTCTCGCGAAATTTTGTACCTACAAAAGATCACTTGTTTTCAAGAGGCGATAAAATTTATCATGACGCGCTGCCCCTGCTTCGCGTCGCCAAGTGAGAATTCGGAAATAGTCTCATCAACTCTGCTATATTGGATATTTTTTTGGGGACAAAATTTGCAGTCCTATTTTGAATGAGAAAAGAATCGTCAAAATCGGGGCACGTTTACTATCTGAAAAGGGCGGGAAGTTATGAAAAATCAGACAAACAGTCGAATTATGTATCTTCTCCGTTTGGAGGTCTGTCAAAAATCTATAATGTAGGTATATAAGCAAGAAACACTCGAACAAATTGACTTACGTATTAAGTTCATTCAACCGAAACGTGAAACCTACTTATTTGTGTTATAAAATCAATTCAAAATAACATGATTTGAATGTAGTTATCGTTGAAACTACAAATTTATTAAAATGTTGATACCAACTCCATCTCAAAGATATCCAAATGATGATAGGAAATTGATATATAAATATTTCAAAATCTATCTATCTATCTATTATATACCACCTAATGTCGGTTAGACTTTCACAGAAGCACATTTTCTATGTTAGTTTATATTATTTTAATACCTAAACAGAATTCTAAAGAACGGAGAAGAAGTATTTGTATCTAGTGAGGTAAACTGGAATAAACAAGGAAGTAATATAAGGAATAAAGCTTTCATGAGTCTCCACACATCTAGACAGCTTGAGTCTGGTGGCTGAACACAGAACAAAAAGTACTAAAACTAATATTCAGAGAATAGCCGGCTTCGGGATTGCAGGAGCTATGTGAACTACGCCAACGGCAGCCATGGAACATGGCCCCATTGCACCTGCACATAAGGCAAAATGAACTAGAAGAAGGCCTGAGAACCAAGGACAATGAAGGAGAAAGAGTTGAAACAGGGCACCTTGGTATCCTTAATAATTCACACCTCAAGGAAATTGTTTTGGATGATATGATATGGAACTGAAAATCACCACAAATGCCTGATAGTAGTGAATGGTTGAAGAACCAATCTCCTGTCGAAAGGGAGAGGGGAGTTCTAACATGGTAGAAAGAAGATGGGTCGATAAGAGAAGAAGAAGCTGGTCTGGATGGACCCTCGGCGAGAATAAGCAGATCTCCGGGAAAAGTCTGTACTGTCTTTCAAACCGAAATCACAATTATAGATTGTGCCCGGATTCTTCTGAACAAGAAGTACAAGGCAGCAAACATCTATATAGCGAGTAATAGTAAGACTGCTATTAAAGCTACAACAAACGCTTCAGAAAAGTCTAAGTTATCGAAGAGTGCTATGAATGCCTGGTTGAATCGGCAAAAGGCTACAAAGTTCACCTACCTCATTTGGGTAACAGTGCACTCGGTCGTTCAAAGCAATGAACAAACAAACGTGAAGGCTGAAGAAGAGTTCAAAATAATAGCCAACAGGACTTGAACTATTCTGCTAACAAACACACGATTAAGGCCCAATGATGGGCAAGGTGGATAATCATTGATACAGATTCTGTAATAGTGAAAAAGAATATGTACATCATCTAACAAATATTAAGATTGTTCGGTAAAGTAGCTCCGACCTACGAAGAAGAATTAGCCCAGAAGTATAACTTCAAATAACTTATGGGATGATACAAAATACATTAAGGTTGAGGTGCAACAAGGTCTCTTTTACATCTCTATCGTTCTATTAAATAAATAAATATATGGAGTGCAAGGAGTGCACGAAACTAATGTTAATTAATAATATGTGTTACAAATACATTAAATTAAATAGAATAAATTTACGTTGACCAGCCATTTTTACTTATCGATGTATAAGATCATGAAAATAAGTGCTGACACGGTGTTCAATTTTTGGTTACCGCATATATTTAATAATATTTTGACAAAAAAATTAAAAAAAAAATATATTTTCAATAATTATTGAACAGCACTCTTTGACAGAAGAACCTCGATATTGTTCAAACTTAAATTTAATAAATTAGGTTGAATTTCGACCATTCGGCAATCTCGTTACACCAACAGAGCATTTATCGTCATGATCCTATATATACATGGATAAATATATACGGCTTTTCAACGTAAATTTATTCAATCTAATGTACCTATTTGTAACACATATTCGCCCTGTAGGCTTTAACTATGCCAAATTTCATATTCCTCTGTGACCGCATTATTCTTAAAATAGGGTCCAAAGTATTTTCTTCACGTATTAATATATAATATAGATTGCTTTTGTTCAAAACGAAGAGACCGGTATCAAAAAGTAAATAGATACTTAGATACGTCTTCATTGCAAGCAAATTTCAAATACTATCGGAATTATGTATTCTTAATAAAAAATAATATTATTTGCTCACAGTTAAGTTCTGTGGAGAATGTATACACTATGAAGGTTTATTGATTGTTTTATGTTTATTACAATATCGCTCTATACTAAGTGTACCTACTTTTTTCTAATTGGTTTTCCATGTATATTGCGGTATATACCTCAGTGTTACGTAATTTTATATATACTCGGGAGCAATCAATCTTTAATATCCGTAACCTGTTTCCCAATCCAAGGTGCGCCGGGTGAATTACTCTTCAATATCGGTGTAAATTTAAAGAAAATAGGTGTAATTAATTTGATGAGATGTAACGAGAAGCACGATCTGTACCGGTATATAAATAACTTCATTAGCGTAGTCATACAGAACATAAAGAGGGATATGTATTATTCATACAATGTTCTTGTAATTATGATTAAAAACATATTAATATGGAACTTTTGTTCGTTTCTGTTTCCAAAAATAAGTAAATAAACTTATCTTACAATATTCCTTTAAATTATTAATAATTACAAAATATCTAAATCCAGAGATTCCGAATTATAATTATCTTTACAGATGGATTTAATTCAATTGACAATCCGACAGAAATGTAAGGAAAAATAACAATATAATATGACTGCATAAATAATAAATTCTTATGCCGACGCCCTTGCATTTATGCCAGCATCCCGATATAAATATTGTACGTGATTTTGCACGGATAAAGCTAAATTGATACCATGATGATCCAATTATCCCCAATCTGTGAGCCTCTCTATACGATGTTGTCCGCAAATGTCTTTCATTAATATACAGTACTATCTCATTATAACATGAATGGTTGTTGTTGAGGTGGTTTTTGAGTTTATTAGCTCTCCGATTTTTGCACTCATGGGTTAGTACTATATGGCTTAGATGTCGGCCCAATCATTTTCCAGTACAGTGCTCGATATTTTATGAGAAACAAGAGGGTACCAACCAATATTTTAAAAAAATATCATAAAGGCTTACAGGCAGGAGAATAGTTTTTAGATTTTTTTACAGCACAGCTCTTGCTCACACGGAATCTTGACTAACTCTTTCACAGCTTACAGAATTTTTCTGTCAATTTGTTGTAGGTTTCAGGATAACAGGATATCTAGGGGAAGATCTGGCAAGGCTAGGATCGGAGCAACCAGCTGTGAGCCTAGAAACGGCAAAAAGAGACTCTAACTACAGGTCAAGAAATATAGACGGCTCACATGTATTGATACAGCCAAAGGCCTGAAGAGAAGCCTACTATTGTTCAGAGAAGAAAACAATGAAGAGTAAAGCCAGTAAATTTAAAGGCATCTTGAACCAAAAAGTATGTCCCAAGTATGGATGACATTTTTTTAAATTGTTGATAGGAAACGTAACAGAGCTTTTTAGTAGCTTGCGTCTACTTAGCAATTCAACTAGCAATTTTCAATACAAATGTCACGGTTTGATTAACAAGCTCATTTAGAAACGAAAGAGTATTATGTGTCAGTTGATGACGTCACCCAATACTGACCAGTCAGTGATGGATGCATATCTGTGAACTTATCAGAGCCAAGTGGGGAATTTAATTTTTGAATATACCAAAATTAGTGGTTATTTAGGTGCAAATCTAAAAAATCAGGTGATCCTAAAAATTGCATTTTTTGAGAATCCGAACCCTTTTATTGTGTATAAAATATGAGATTAAGGCTCCATTCAAGATATTGTGAGATTCAGACATTTTAATGGTACCTACTATATCAATGATTCGATAGGTAGGTGGAAGCGATGGAAAGCTTATTTAAAAATCAAAAGAATAGTTTCAGTCTGGATATCCCTTCAGTGGAAAATCTTTATAACATCTTTCATTTCTATAAGTAATGGATAAATCATTACTTTTGTACAGAAAAGCTATGGATCGATTCCTATATCAAAATGTTACGTGAAGAATACCTATACTATTGTAACGTGGATAGTTTATCATGTACTTACTGTTATTATTTCTTCTAGTTTGTATTTGTTCTAATTCCTTATTTGCTATAGTTGTTTCATGTATAGTTCATTTATTAGTTCTAGAATTATAGTAGATTATTCTCGATCCTTCCAGAAACTATATGTGATGTACAGTTTATCACATTATTGTCAGTTTGACAAACCTCTAGAACATTATTATGTGCGTTTAGGGCTGTGTTCGGGGAGTCGCTATCTGCACTATCAATGCAAACACTACTGATGCTGTTCATGGAGATTATTGTATGGTAGTGATAGCAAGCTCCATGAACACTATTTTGCGTTTGCGTTCACATTCTGTCATTTGCTGTCATATTGAGGTTAAGGATTCGAGGCCCAAAAATATGAATAAGAAAATTAACTTATTTTTTGTCTATGAAGAGATTCGTCTGAGAAATATTACAAATTGAAAATGCTTTTCAACTCGGAATAGAACCGGCGTCAATACATAAGAGAAATTTGGGTTGAAGTACATAATGGTTCTTATATTTTATTCGTATTGTCACTAAAAGCTGGAATATGTAGAAATTGAAACTACTTAGTTTTAACTTAAGTATTGACTAGCATATTTATTTGCCATACCATGACTTTCAATTTCAAACCTGCGCAAAGATCTCTGCCTGAATAGAGCATCTTAGTAGTTTTTGTACAGAATGGTCATTCTAATATCATTGTTATAAATAAAAATTTCTACTTAGAATGTAAACTTTTAATAAATTTTGGGTTAAATAAATATTATTTACAATTCATTTCATTATTTTTTGGTAAAATTTACGAGACGTTAGTTTTTCGGTGCCAACATATCTCAAAAACTAGATTGAAAATAATTACAATTATATTGAGGATTGAAGAATTAGAAGAAATCAAACGCAGACATACTGGTTGGTATAGGAGTACCTATATTTCTGCAAAAGAATTTGGTGGCCATTGCATCTTAATTGTACCTGAGTTTCTTCATCGCGTGAAAATATATCATTTAAATTATTTATTTAACTTATCCCATTGAGTAGAGACTTATCCCGCTTTAGAAAACTGATCATAAACGAGTATCGGTTAGTTATGTCAGTTTCAGTATGACGATGACGTCTATGTCAGAAGTACAGTATTCCTGTCATTGTGGCTTGCAAACGCAAACACAATCCATACACTACCTAGGAAGAAATAGCGTTGATAGCATTCATTTATGACGTGACACACAAAAATTAATGACGTCACGTTAGCGCCTGTAGTACTACCATTGAGCTCCGTGAACAGCTGATGGTGCGAGATAGTGCAGATAGCGACTCCCCGAACACAGCCTAGATAATCGTAGAACATTCTCGATGAATATCATGTCAAGATTCAGATATATAAAGCCGTGTCGATCGCGGGTCACAGTCAATCTTATAAAGTCAGTTGATAATAGTCAGTCTGTGGAATCAGGGTGTTAATAGTAGTTCAGTCGGTAAAGACAGTGACAGTTTAGATTGTCAAGGTGACAAGTGATGATAGTTGTACTATAACAGAAGGTGGTGTACAGAGTGTTTGCAGTAAACCATTGGAAGCAATTTGCGAACTTTTGAGTATTACGCAAGTGAACTCACCCCACAACGTCTAGCACAGGGTTAAACGTTACACTATGTATAGATCCGAAGTTTAACAAGTCGTTTAAATGATCTGTTGATATTTTTCACATAATAAAAATTTGAATCTTATATTCTTTACAACAACACGTATTTTTATTGCATCAATAAATATCATTTTTTAAATTTTCTTTCCATATAGCTTTTATGGAGTTTAACCTATTTGTACAATTTTCGGAATATTTTGCAAAATATGTTCAAACAAAAAAAATCCCGATGGCCTGTAGTCAGCGGAAAGGTAAATTTTTCAAAATTCATTGAATTGAAAGTTTAATAACTTTTTCATTGGTATACCTACATGTTATTACAAATTATTGTCGTATGTGTCATAGCCTTGCGGTTAGAGGTTTTTGTTTTGGCTGTTGAATATAAAGCAGACAGGGTTCGAGTCCACTTCAAGGCAGATTTTTTTTTTCGCCTATTTCTTTTCAATAAATATGCTATATATTTTTTTTTAACAGGGTCTATATTAAGATCTCCAGAAAATGTACAATTACATCAAATTTATATTGAGTGTTCATGTTTTATCAATATTTGTTATTTTTCTTTATTAATTTTTTTTTTCTGTGTATTTTATGAAAAATTTCTTTGAACAAAAGTTGTAGCTACTGATTATATCTATAACCTAAAATTATTTTTAATAATATTTACACTACGGCTCTTTTTTGATAATTTTTTTAAATGTTTGAATGGTGGCCATTTTGAAACTACTTACCCGATATTGCCCAATAACGAACTCGACCGAGATATTTGAGAGATTGATTTTTGTAGCAAATTTGAACTTGATACCTTCAAAACTGCGACCTCTATCGTGTTAACAAATTTCGTAATATCCCATATATATATATATATATATATATATATATATATATATATATATAAACTTTGGAACCAAATGTTTTTTTGGACTAACTTATAGACATATAACAACATGCCGTTGAATTTTTTTCGAAATTCAAAAGTGTGAACGATCGCAATAGGTATATTTCTATAAGAAATTTACCTAAAAACATCAGACAGACCGTTAATTCTCAAATAGGACACCATCTGCTCGTCTTCTAGTGAATGAACCTCGAACTTTAGAAAGCACGATGATATATCAATTAAACTGGTGGCTCCCGTGATCTTGTTTTTCATCACCTGCATCTCTGTAAACGTTTTCCATCACGTACATCCAAATATGGAAATTTATAGGAGTAAGGTCTAAGGATCATACAGACCAAGGTACAGCACCTCTATTGTACATATCCAATGATTAGGATAAAATTGATTTAATAACTATGGTTATGTATTGTGTTACAACATCAAACATGGTCATTCTATTCAAATCATTTGTTTCTTTTGTTCGCCATCCAAAGATTGTCGAAGAAGTGAAAATTTTACTTACATAATAATTATGTCTGTTGACCCGTTGATCTTTAATGTTACTGAATCAGAAAACAGATTTTTTTTTAAAATATAATGCTCTTCAATAATGTCATTTATATGAAAATAAAAAGGAACTCTACTAGGTACCTACTATATATAAGTGTGGAACTGTTCAAATTACTTTGTGAAATATTCGCTTTAGCTGCTATTTTCCTAGTGCTCGAATGAGAAATTTCATATACTAGCAACTAGCAAGTTATTTTCAGCACCGATCTGATCAGTTATTATTTTATTTTTGGTAGGTAGGTATATATAACACATTAGCAGTGAATTCAAAACAATCTCTTTACTTTTGAAATGAAGACGACGGCTAAGCTCTTCCTTTTGGAAATTTTCAATGGTAGATTTTTATTTTATGCACTAATTCTTTGCATGTGGGATTCATTATAAAATGTACATAGATAAAATTTTACGACGGTGGCCTACATGATTCTTTTTTTTGAACAAACGACCAACAATTCTCATTATGCAAGAAATCTCGGAAATTTCACATAGTAGACCCTGCAAACCATGTATGGACAGAAAGCTCTTAAAAAATGCATTCGCTTTTAAGTGTAGTGAGTGATGAAACATTGGCTCTAAATTCAATTTTAAATAAAAAATGTATTTTAGCTTAGGGAATTAATTACAAAAAGTTGATCTTGAATCGTTCCGAGGCCATAATTTTCTTTGTGAGTCTATGTACGTAAGAATAAATATTTTTTAGAAAAAAATGGACCGACATTATTAGTTGGTGCACTAAAAAATACAAAATAATATTAATTGTATTGGTGATGGTACTTTTGAAGTTGTGCAGTTGCAGTCACATTGAAAACTATTGGCACCAACTTCACAAGTACCAGCACCAATATTTGTAGTTGTATTTTTCATTGCACCAAATAATAACGTCGGTCCAATTTTTTGTAAAAAATATTTATTTCACACTTTTGAGTGTAAAATTAGTCACGAAAATTGTTGAAAGTTCACGAATACCATTACCCCTGTATATTCTTTGCTTGTACTTGTTATTGTAAAGAAATCTAAAAAGATCCGTCATGGGAATTCGCATATTTTACACTTCACCACCAGTGTAGCTCGAAAACCGCAACTCAATGGAAAAAATGCTCAATATAAATGTTGCTACAAATAATCTGGTGTTTAATTTGGTGGCCTCAGACTTTCAATTTTCGAAAGAAATTGCTCCCTCCACATAGCGAAAGTACACATATTTGAGATTTTAACATCGCTGTAACTTGAAAACCGTAACTCTAAGAAATGTTCAATTTAAACATTTCCGGATATTGTCCTATCTGTAATTCTGTCGTTTCATATTTTAGATTTTCAAGAAAAATTGCTTTTTTGGAGGAAAAGAGATCTCGCATTTGAGTTTTTACGAATATGGGACCATTTCTCAAATATGAATCTAAAATCATAAAAATCGGAGTACGTTTACTATTTAGGTACAGCGCACGCACAAACCAAAAAAAATCAGGCAGTTGATTTGTATACCTCCCCCGTTGGGGTTCGTCGGTCAAAGATGATACACACAAGAAATCTACGGCCTTCAGTCCCCGGCATCTCGCTCATTCCAGGCCAAGGTACCGGATGAAAAGGGCAGCAAGCAGAGGGTGCGAAAAATTACCGCGTTGGGTCAGGCTACAGCAGATTACGACTGTATATTGGGACTCTAATACTAGAACCACTATTAATCCTGATAAACTGTAAGAATTTGAGGAGGCGCTCACTTACAAAATGGGACCTACTGGGTTTGAGTGAACATAAAAGAGTGAACATAAAAGAAAGGGAAGTAAGAACTACTATTACTCTTACGCCATTTGCTTCACTACAACGGTACAGACAACATCAGCAACATGTGTCTTTCTTCTCCTTTCGCAAGGCAACGGGAAACCAGTGAGAGACATATTGGTGGTTCGGAATCCACGTTAAACTGTAGGTCCCCTTGTCCACTTTCAAGGCAGAGAAGCCGCCAACGCTCGAATACGAGTACGGCACTCCCAGAAGAAGAAGAAGAAGTCACATTTTAGTTTGTCTTAAACAATTAGTAGTTCACTAAATTAACTTAATAATATTCATTTCTTCATTCCCAATCATTCATATTGATTAATTTTATATCATATTTCTTAATTGATATATCTAATTAACATTCATTTATTCATTTCCGATCATTCATCTTGATTGATCTTATATTACATTTCTTAATTAACTAAGTAACATTTTAGCTTGAATTAAAATTTTAATTAATTCCCTACCAGAAGGTTTCACGGCTCAAACCTATATTTTTTATTAGTAAGGGTACCTACGAAACAAGGGACAACCATACTTGTCGAAAACTGCACTTGATATTGGCAAACATTCTTCTCATATAAAGTTTTTTATTTTGACATGTTTACCTAGCAGGAGAAAGTAAAATTCTTAGAATTATTAAATAGTAGATTGTAGATTGTAAATTAAAGGGGTTTTCATTATACTGGGACCTTGAGGTCTGTATTAAATAGTATTAAATTTGAAGATATTTTCTCAATTTTATAAATAACTGCTTTATCTGCTTCCAATTTTACAAAATAATTAATGAGATTTTATATCTTTCTAAGCACTTAGAATGATCATTCTTTTGATTGTTAGACGTATTCATAATGATAGCAACTATCATTCAATTTTGTTTTCTTAATTTTTAATATAAAAGTATTAAAATTTATTGTAATTAATTCCTACAATTATTTAATTTATTGAATATCTGGTATTAAATCATCTGCCTGTCTGTGATATCATAGCTAATTCCCTTATAAATTCATTATATGAACTGAAACTGGAAGCTGGTAAAGAACACTGACGTCCAGTCCAGTCTTTACCCTGGATTATCGAGATTATCGAAACTTTGATTCCCGGCACTAAAAGATAACCAGTTTTAAGAGAGGTTTAAATCGACTAACCTCAGGAATCGGGGGATTCACCGGATCCCGTTTGTTGTGACACAGTTTTTATTCACGCTTTGAATCCGGTCGGTCTCTGTATCACGTCGTGCTTTGATCACGTCGGTCTTTTATCACGTCGGGCTTTTATCACGTCGGGCTTTTATCACGTCGAGCTTTTATCACGTCGGGCTTCAATCACGTCGTGCTTCAATCACGTCGGGGTCACCAATTGTCGAGTGGTGGTGTATCAACTGTCAAATAATAGTTGAATATACTCAAGTTAATGGAGTATCAGTTCTACACAGAAGGTCTCGACAATAATTTCGCGTATTCACTAAGAAGAAGTCCTCCAGGTACAGAGGTTAAAAGCTAGTTAGGTAAAAGATGTGCGTGAGTAAGGGAACCAGCCTTATTCACTAGTGTCGACTACTTGGGGAACAAGCCCAAGTAAGCCCTGAAGGAATTAGGAGTGTAAGAGAGGCGACAAGCCGTCCTCACTAGAGTCAACTACCTGGGGAACCAGCCCAAGTAGAGCATTTAATAAGGCTCTGGTTAATTATTCTACATATGATAGAGAACTTTTGGCAATCTACGAAGCGATCAAATATTTTCGTCCACTTATTGAAGGAAGAGAATTATGTGTATATACTGACCATAAACCGCTAACCCACGCATTAATACAAAATTCTAAATCAGCCTGTTCACGACGTCTACGTCAGCTAAATTTTATCTCACAATTTACAACAAAAATAATTTATCAACCTGGTGAAGATAATCTAGTGGCAGACACATTATCAAGATTATCTGAAATATGTCACCCTGGGAACCTTCATCTGTTGGCTAAAACACAAGAGGAAGATGATAACATAATCAAACAATTAAATTAACGGAAAAATATTAAACTTCAGAAAATAACAATACCAGGAACAGAAATATGTCTATGGTGTGAAACATCAACAAATTCAACGAGGCCATATATACCAAAACAACTTCGACTACCAACCTTCCAAAAATTCCATAATTTAAGTCATCCTGGTATTCGAGCTTCAAGAAGTCTTGTTAACAAACGTTATTTCTGGCCAAACATGAACAAGGATATAGGAAATTGGTCTAGATGTTGTGTTCCCTGCCAGACTTCAAAGATCAATAGGCATACCATCACTCCACGAGGCACCTACGGTTTTTCAAGACGATTAGAACATGTCCACATAGATTTAATTGCACCATTACCTCCATCAAATGGGAAAAAGTATTGCCTTACGATGATAGAACACACATTGGCCTGAAGTAGTTCCACTCAGCAATATAGAAGCTCCTACAATTGCTGTAGCATTTTATAAGCACTGGGTAGCACGATTCGGAGTTCCTCCAAAAATTACTACAGATCAAGGAAGACAGTTCGAATCGGGACTATTTAAAAAATTAACATCATTACTCGGTATCACTAGAATCAGAACAACACCATACCATCATCAAAGTAATGGATGTATTGAAAGATGGCATCGTTCATTAAAAGCATCTCTAACAGCTCAGATTCAAGAAACTAAGAGTTGGACTGAAAGTTTATCTACTGTATTATTGGGATTAAGAGCAGTACTTAGACAGGACGAGGATGCTAGTACAGCCGAGCTACTTTATGGGCAACCATTAAGACTCCCAGGAGATTTATTCACTCCAAGCTCCAATAATATAGATTCTGATGAAGTTTTGCGACGCCTGAAACAAGAAATGACAGGTTTTAGAGAAACAAAAGACAAATCTTTTGTGAGTAAAGACCTATTTACATGCACTCACATTTTTCTGAGAGATGATATATCAAAAAAAGGATTAAGGCCAGCGTATTTGGGACCATATAAAGTTCTGGACCGGGATAACAAAAATATAAAGATACTTACAAATGATCGTGAGATCAGAATCTCATTAGATAGAGTAAAGCCAGCATATTTATTTTCTGACTCAAGTCAAAAAGGTTTTTCAAAATATAATGACAAAATTTTGCATAATCATGGGAACGAGGAACCTAGTAAAAGAAAAATAAATAGACCAGTTGGTTTCTTGGATACAATCAAATAAAAAGTATATATAACGGCAATTAATCACCAAAATTGATCAGTTCAAATCAGAAATGGAAATTGCAGGAGGTAGAAATCCCAGACCCGGATATAAGTGTAAAAATAAAGAGAATGTGGGAAGTAAGAGTCTTCTCACACTTGAAGATGGTGGAGGCCATCGAAGATGAGCCATATGTTCCTGTCGGTTTGACGACGGAGTCGTCAAGTTCAAAGAGGGTGTACCAACCAACACTGGTCAAAGTGCTGGAGGGGTTTAAACAATACAAGGACGCAGACATCAAAAAAAAAAGTGGAAATGTGGGATCGTGTCAGGTCCAAGACGACAGTGTACTGGAGATGCAAGAAATAAATTTACGAACACTTAATTTTTATGTTAAAAATTGTTATTATTTCTATTATTTAATTTTGTTGAATATTGTTATTAATCATTGTTATTGTTATTTATTGTTATTATATTTACAGTTGATTTGGAGGGAGGTATGTTGTGACAAAGTTTTTGTTCAGTTTATTATTAATTCAAAATTGTAGAAATCACCCTGTGACACTTAGTTTTTATTCAACATTATTTATTGTTGTAAAAATCACCCTGTAAATATCAAATATAAATGTCGTTCTGTATCCAGCTGACATGAAGTGAAAATCGCGTAACAACCAAAAAGGGTAACTTTGATAAATAAATTTACACCAATAGCTAAGCAGATAAGCAGTATAAAAGGCGTGCTGCTTCGCATTAAAAGTCAGTAAAAAAGTGAATTGTCAGCAATCTGACATTCGCGTCAAAAGCTGTTCCTCTCAAAGAAAATTCGATTTCTAAGAGATATAGCAAGCTGTTGTGCATTTATGCATATGTAATTGTGATATAGACACTTCATCAATAGATAGTTATATTAGAACACTGTGATAGAGACACTTAATCCCTGCGCTAGTGCTTCCAGCACTATGGAAGAGAGAATCCCCACAACGGATGACGATATGGAAACCACCAATGATCCTGCCCTAAATGTTAATCCCTTGATCCTAAAACTGATTGAAATAATAAGCAGCCTTGAAGATAACGAACTACAGAAAATTATAGAAGTAGCTGTCAAAACAAGAAAAAATAATCAAAAGTCAAAAGTTAATCCCCAATCCACAAAACGTCCATATTCCTCGTCAGATGATGAAAACAGTAGTAATCAGATCGAGGTTAGTAACCGTTATTGCTCATTGAGCGATGCGGATGATATTGCTGATGTTGATTCCTCCTCCCTTCCGTCAGAACCAAATTCAAATTTCAAAATTTCAAGATCCCAAATGAAAAAACGTAACAAAAAAAGTAAGATCAACGCTCATCAAACAACCACTGACACTCCAAATATTGTAATTAACAAGATAAATAACCATAAAGAACTCAATAATAATGACAAGTCACAACCAATCAATCAGCAAATTCCCAAAACAATCAATAACCCAAGACAAAATATACCGACAATAAATACTACAAATCCCAGGGAGAACCTCAAAGTTCCTCCAATTACACTTACAGACGTGCCCTTCTAGGACAAAGCTATTATTTATTTCAAAAATAACAAAATGAATTATACAAAAACTTCAAGTTCCGGTAAAGGTATTGTAATTTTCCCTTCTACATCTGAGGACTATAGGCATATGCGAAAGTATTTTGACAAAGTAGATCAAAAAGTATTTTCGCATAATCTGCCTGAAAATAAAGAATTGAGAATAGTCCTCAAGGGACTACCAACCTACATCTCGACTGAAGATATCGACTATGAACTAAAACACTTAGGCTTTAGCCCAGTCAAAGTTGCTAGGATGAGCAAAGATAAAAGACCGATTCCTTTAGTTTTGGTATTATTACCTAAAAATGAAAAAAATATATACGAACTTAAATATTTGCACGGACTTTGCATTAAAGTTGAAAGTCAGCATGCTAAGGCTCGTGTTAGTCAATGTTATCGCTGTCAAAATTATGGACATACGCAATCTAACTGTACGTTAGACCCAAACTGTGTCAAATGCGGAGGTACACATTTTAGCTATGAGTGCTCAAAAGATCCAAAACTACCGCCCAAATGTTACCATTGTCATGGTGCACATCCAGCTAATTTTACTGGCTGTAAACATGCCCCTAAGGCAAAAGTTTATAACAAAGTAGACCCCAATGTATCATATGCCAAATTGACCAACAACGCTAACATGACGAACAAGACGAAACAAACAGAAACAAACAGAAACTAACAACCTAGAACTAATAACTGAAATGAAACAGTTATATGGTCTGATGACAAGACTTGCCGCAAAAATTGGCTTCCAAATTTAATGTCAAACAAGACCACTATTAAAAAAATATACATTATTACATGGAATGCAAATTCTATTGTAAACAAAAAAACGGAAACAATAAACTACATAAACGAACACAACCCTGACATACTACTGATACAAGAGACTTTTTTGAAAGCACAAAATAATTTTAAAATTCCAAATTAGCAATACTTATTAAAAGTAATATACAACATAACATTGCGCCAGATAAATCAACAGAGAACATAGAGCTAATAGCTATAGAGACAAAATTACACGATGGACAGACAATACGAATAGGTTCAATGTACATACCACCTACAAAAAATATAATAGACCAAGAACTCGATGAGATACCAAGAGATGACGTACGAACCATTATTCGTGGCGATCTTAACGCCAAGCACCAAGAATGGAACACTAGACATAAAAACAAAAAAGGCACTGCTCTTTATAAATACGGACAAAAACATGATAAAATACATATACTAGGACCTGATACTCCGACGTTAAACAGCACCAAGGGCATCAATGACATCATTGACATATTTATAATAAAAAATATAGACAAATACTGACATCTACACAAACATAGACACCACATCTGACCATAATCCGGTACATCTCTCTTTAAGTGATGCCGTATTACCAACAAACAAGAGTTCAAAAATAACGAACTGGCAATTATTCCACAATATTCTACAAAACACATATTCTAATGAAAAAGAACTAAACTCTACAGAAAACATTGATCAAGAAATCAATCAAATAGAGACTGACATAGACAATGCACTTAATAACAGCACCAGACTATTAAAAACTAAAAAATCAATTGACGGCTTTCCGAAATACATTAAGGACAAAATTAGATTGAAGAACAAATACAGACATTTAGCGAATGATACAGGAGATCCGCGACATAAAAAACAAGCCACTAAATTGAATAATCAAATTAAAAAAATGATTATAAAATTTAGAAACGAACAATGGGACAACTACATAGACACACTGAATGACCCATATCACCAGAGAAGCTATTACAAACTTATTAAAGCATTAAAAAAAGACAACTTCCAAACTAACAGGCCTATACATGGAATGAACGGACTTGCATACAAAAATGATGACAAAGCAGAAGCTTTTGCTGACACGATAGGAGAACAATTCACATTGAACAGGACGACAGTAAATGACCAACAACTATACAATGACATTAATCAAAAAATAAACTCTCTTAATAGAAACACAATACCTGACAATACTTACAGACCCACAACAAATGACGAAATAGAACAGATTATTAGTGCTCTTAGTATTTCCAAGGCACCCGGCCATGACAAAATTAAGAACAAACTACTAAAGGAACTACCACACAAATACGTAGACAGACTTGTAAAGCTATTTAATTCATGCTTCCGGCTGACATACTTTCCGATCAGGTGGAAGCATGCTCATATAATAGTTTTACAAAAACCGGGAAAAGGTCCTCTTTTCCCACAAAATTATCGACCGATTAGCCTTCTTTCAAATTTAGGAAAAATACTAGAACGGACAATACTCACTAGACTTAAAGAAGAAGACTTACTTCTGAATGTTATACCACATGAACAATATGGTTTTAAAGACAGACACTCCACAGATCTACAACTCCTCCGCTTCGTTGAAAAAACATCAACTGACATATTAAACAAACAAATAGTGACTGCAGTATTTCTTGACATTAAGACGGCATTTGACAAAGTTTGGCATGATGCATTGGTATATAAAATGTTAAACTTTAATTATCCAACTCATTTAGTCAAAATTATTCAATCTTTCCTATCAGACCGTTCCTTCCAAATTAGTTACAACAAAATTTTATCAACATCTAGACCAATAAAAGCTGGAGTACCACAAGGGGCGGTACTTTCTCCACATCTTTATAATGTATTCACAGCTGATATACCAAAATTACGTAAAGCAGAATTGTACCTTTTCGCTGACGATACGGCTATAATCACAAAGAACAAAAACAGCAAATATAGCATTGCCGAAGCACAAAAAGCATCTGACCAACTATCGAACTATTTTGATAGATGGAAAATTGCAATCAACCCGGAAAAAACACAGACAATACAATTCACTAACAAATATAAGACTTCAAAATCAAAATTAACAATTAAAAATTCTGAAGTTGAATGGCGCAAAGAAGTCAAATATTTGGGCATGATTTTAGACCAAAGGCTAAATTTTAGTACCCACATCAATAATACAATTTTTCAAACCAAAATTAAAGTTAATCGGTTGAACCCGCTACTCAACTACAATAGCAGACTTAATTTGAAAAATAAATTAAAAACTTACACCACCATTATTAGGCCCTGTCTAACGTATGCTTGCTGTGCCTGGGGTCAGTCAGCACACGTTAAAAAAATTCAAGTTTTTCAAAACAAGATACTGCGGAAACTTAGTGGTTCTCCTTGGTATATGACTAACAAACACATACACGAAGACTTGAAAATAGAAACCATACATGAATTAATTACCAAACTTGTGACAGACATACGCAAACGAGTAGATACACACCCACATAATGATCTGAAAAATATAATGAACTTACAAATAAATGGCAAACACAAAATAAGAAGACCTACGGACATATTAAAATAAAATACCATTTATTACAAATAAGACTATAACTCAGCTCGCTAAATAAAAAAAGAGCAAACCCTTTTTCCTACTGCTAGTTAAAAAAAAGAACAATCAATATCAGTAATATCTGAAGTATTTAAAAAAAAGATGAACTATAAGGATACCAGAATGGTATCAGTAGTAACAGAAAAAAGAAGAACAAGAGATTAAAAGTCAGTCAATTTCTTCGACTCATTCCGAAAACATCTCATGTCAGCTTCTGCAGGTTTTCCATTTATACCGAGAGTTTTATTTCACTACTAGTCTTGCTATCTTGTCTAAATTCTCTCACGCTAATTTTAACTTTCAGGACTTATTTGGGCTTGTTCCCCAAGTAGTCGATTTTAGTTGGAGAGACTTCTCACTCTTCAACACTCTCACTTCCTCCAGGGCTTACCTGGGCTTGTTCCCCAAGTAGTCGACTCTAATATTTCAGGACTTACTTGGGCTGGTTCCCCAGGTAGTTGACTCTAGTGAGAAAGGCTTGTCGCCTCTCTTACACTCCTACTTCCTTCAGGGCTTAATTGGGCTTGTTCCCCAAGTAGTCGACACTAGTGAATAAGGCTGGTTCCCTTACTCACGCACATCTTTTACCTAACTAGCTTTTAACATATGTACCTGGAGGACTTCTTCTTAGTGAATACGCGAAATTATTGTCGAGACCTTCTGTGTAGAACTGATACTCCATTAACTTGAGTATATTAAACTATTATTTGACAGTTGATACACCACCACTCGACACCGTTGAATCCATCATCTTTCACCATCCTACATTGAAACTGAAGTAATAGGTTAGATTAAAATTAAGAGTCTCGTAGGTTATTTTTTGTTTATTGACAAACTATTATTTGTTATTCTTAGGTTGTTAATAAAAGTTATTATTATTATTATTATTATTATTATTATTATTATATTATTATTATTATTTCTAGCTTAAGTGAAGCTGAGACGCTTACTGATCGAAGTGAGGGCGAAGTAAGTGATGGAAGAAGTGATGACAACTCAAGAAATAAAAATAAAACTCTTTATTTACGCATATAGCAGTTCCAATTAAAATAGTCATATTGGTATAGAAAAAATCAATAGTAAATATACATTATCTTACTAAGGAAGTAGAATTTTTTCCCAGCCACAATAAATGTAAATGCTACAACATAATTCAAACAAAATAAATTCTTAATTTGCTTACAGAAAACATTGTAATTACAGTTAAAATTCAGACTAACCAAAATAATCTGAGTAGACGAAGTGAACGTATCAAGAAACTGAGCAGAAACCTTGATTTTGAATGTTCGTTTCTTCTTAGCAACGTTGGAGATCCAGTTAGCTTTCGTAATTCATTATCTAGATCTGACCGAACAAAATGGGAATTTGCTGAAAGCAGAACTAGATTCTTTATCAAGAAACCAAACGCGGGCACTTCTGATGTGAATGTGATAAAATGCAGGAGGGTCTATAAACTTAAGAAGGGAATTGATGGAAATTCAAGGTACAAGGCAAGGCTGGTAGCAAAAGGATTTAGTCAAATACCAGGGAGAGGTTTTACCCAAATATACGCCCTTTTGTGAAATTAACTTCACTGAGAATTATCTTTGCTGTGGCAATGGAACTAGATCTAGAGGTAGATCATGTGGATGTTAACTACAGCCTTGGCACAGCATGAATGTTTTATTGGCAACTAGCTTTTGCGCGACTTCGTGTGCACGGGAAACTGCATTCAATTCCATGTGGTAGTCATTGGCGCGATGCGTGAACAAACATATAGACAGGTGCGGTGAAAAGGAACCTATATTTTAAGTTGGACATCTAGCAATACATCGGTGAAAATCGCATTCAATTCCATGTAGTACTTTTTGCGTGATGCGTTTACAAACATACAGAAAGACAGACAGACGCGGTAAAATGGAGCGTTTATTTTAAGTTAAACCCTTTAGCAATACATCGGTGAAAATTGCATTCAATTTCATGAAGTAGTTTTTGCATGATGCGCTTACAAACATACAGACAGACAGACAAAAATTCCAAAAACTACTGCTTTGGCTTTTGTTGCTTTAATAAAGACCCCCATATTAGTTTCTCTAAAATATCTATAATGTATAGACATGTTACAGTAATTTCATTATATATACAGATGAATGGGAAGGTATGAAATAATCTATATACGGCCTTAAACAATCAGCCAAGTGTTGGAATGATCAAATCAATAGATACTTTCATAATTGATTATGGATTTATGAGATCTGAATATGATGCCTGTGTTTATATTAAATTTGAGGGGAAAATTGTATTCAATTACATATAGTAGTATATATATATATATATTTTAAGATAGACCTCTAGCAATATATCGGTGAAGACTTCATTCAATTCCATGCGGTAGTTTTTGCGTGATACGCGGAGAAACATACGGACAAAAACTCAAAAAATTATTGTTTAGGCCTCTGTTGCTCTAATAAAGACCCCCAATATTTGTTTTTCTTGGATATTTATAATGATATATATAGATTTGCATATGATTTGACATAATTTTATAAGTCGCTTTTAGTTTCGCATTCATTTCCGCACATGATGACTTGCCTTAGAAATATCTCAGATTGTGTCACTAAATTGTCAACGTCACAATTTTTTGATTATGTTTATAATACTGTGAAAAGATGATTTTTATATCTATGATGGATAACAGCACATTGATCAACATGCTCCAAGTGTACTTAGAATGTAATAAAATTGTGAGCGAGCAGTGCGTCTCAATCCATTTCCGAATAGAGAAATTCCAGATCGACGAAAATTCTCAAGACTTGAAAACAATTATTTAAGAAATTATGATAGTTTCAAGAAGCCTGAATGAGGTGGCGTTCATCTCACATGAAATTGCTAGTGATTTGAAGAACACATCCACAGATACCTACTGTAGGTAGATAGAATATTTTAAAAAAACACACAAGTTTAAACCGTACGTTTCGCAAAATGTGCAAGCTCTGGAGCAAAATGACCGCGATAGAAGAATTGAATTTTGCCGTTTTTATATAGACGCGGTTCGAGGGAATGGTTCTTTCTATAGAAAAATGATTTGATCTGATGAGTGCACCTTTAGCAATAATGGCATTTATAATAGAAACATCCATCGGTATTGGAGTTAAGATAACCTTAGGCTTATTATAGAAAATAATTTTCAAAAGAGATTTACTGCAGATGCCTGGTGCGGTATTTTGGGCGATCGATTAATTGGACCATTTTTATCGACGGAATACTTACTCGAGAAAAATATGATCTTTTGAATGAAAATGTCGAAAACTTCTTAGATGAACTACCTCTTGCTGAACTCAATAGAAGTTATTTTCAACAAGATGTGGCTTGGATTTTTTTTGAATAACGGTCTTGGAGCAAGGTGGATTGGGACAAATGGACGTGTTCGGTGGCCTATTTGTTCCCCTGACCTCACGCCACTTGACTTTTGGTTTTGGGGTTAACATAAAGACCAAGTTTATCTAAACAAGCCCCGGAATTAAAACCGCCTCTGAAGAAGAATAATCGAGATTTGTCGAAAAATACTTCCAAATTTTATACTGAACGCTACTTGATTAAAAGGTGATAGCTGTGTATTCGTCAAGGCGGCAGACATATTGAACTATATTTGTGATGGAAATTTCACTAGTTATTTAAGTGGCATTTGTTAATAATTACGGATAACTTAATTATGTTATTTCTTTATTTTTTCTAGAAATTGTTAAATAAATATTAAGTTACGTTATACCTACTGTTGAATTCAGAAAAAAAATGTCTACAATATGACGTAAAAAAATTCTGGTGTGTCCACTGACACGACTTTCCTACCGCTCATAGGCAAATTCTAGTAAATAAAAAATGTTACACTATTACAGTACTTAGCGACGATAATAGCGGTAGTAAAGTAAAAAATCCTCTGGTCAAATCGTGCTACCACTCATTTTTTCAGCATGTCAAGACAAACAACAATGGTCATGTAACATTATTTCGCAAGATGAAACGTTTAGCCAGAATCTGAAGAAACATGTGGAAAATATGGAATTTTATTCAAGCATAACTTTTTTTGTGCTTTTTCTCAGAGATGGCGCTATATGTGGGTGGTAAAGGGCTCTCAGAAGAATACTTTAGGCAAGTTTAATCAAAATCCTTAGAGCCGTTTTCGCGCTATAGTCTTGATCAGATCACGTTTTTTGGCTATAGCTCAATACCCAGTATTTACAGGATTCTCATTCAGTGCTACCGGCGAGTGATATTGGTACCAAACAAAATAAAAAAGGAAGCAACAAAATACACCGATCCGTCCCCGAGACAGACAGACCAATGGCTAAAAATATGTTTATTAGACTTTGAAAACTCTGAAACGTCAACATTTTTAAAAATCTCGATACCGAAAATTTCACACGATTACAATACTTTCCTTATACAGCTACTGTACGTGTATTTATGAGCTCCTCCGAATAATAAGAAGTGGACTGTAAATTAAACTGGATTTTATTCTCCGTAGTTATTATAAATTATAATTAACTGATGTGAAATATAGCCTCGGATTGATTTCTCGTAAGCTGAATAGAATTCCGATGTTCCTCTGCCTCGTGATGATAAGGAACTGAGCTGCTGCCTTCCGTGGTTGGGCTGGAAGCCGTCAATCGTCGCTTCTTCGTAGATCCTCGGCATCAATAACTGATCGATGTGGCTGACCAGTAATATCAGGAGGCGCGAACTCCATTTGAATATAATTCGGAGCGGGAACATGCCCCCCAGGTTGAAGGAACTTGCCTTCAAAGCCATCAACATTAGGAAGAAGACAGATTTTGGAGAAACATCGCTTCACCAAACCCTTTGAGGTCCGAATCGTGGCAACTCTTGAAATGTTGTCACTACCGGGATGAAGTTTTACAATACGACCCAGTTTCCAATGCATTGGGTCGGAACGGTCTTCTTTCAATAACACAAGATCGTCTATGTGCAATTCGCCTGAAGATTTCTTCCATTTTGAACGCTGCTGCATTTCGGATATGACTTCCTTATGCCAGCGAGACCAAAAATGCTGACGTAAGCTACATAATCTCTGGTAATGTGAGAGGCGGTTGTCTGGTAAATTCGTTACATCTGGATCGGAAACGAACGTAGCTGATCGCCCCAAGAGAAAGTGTGAGGGAGTAAGAGGAGTAAAGTCTTCGGGATCAGAAGAGAGTGGGCTTAAAGGGCGGGAATTAACCACTGCTTCTATCTGTGTAAGCAAGCTATAAAAATCTTCAAAGGTTAACGAGACGTCCTTTAATACTCCTTTTAAATGGTGTTTGGTACTACGTACCCCAGCTTCCCAAAAACCCCCCATATGTGGAGAATAAGCGGGAATAAAGCGCCATTCGATAGATTGGTCGAAAAATGCATCACTCAATTTCCTTGAGTTTTGAAGAAGAAATTTCCCAAGTTCTCTTAATTCTGAATTAGCCCCCACGAAATTCAAACCATTATCAGAATGTATCCGAGCAGGTTTACCTCTGCGACTGATAAACCGCTTTAGTGCAAGTAGAAAACATTGTGTGGATAAGTCTGATACGAGTTCAAGATGTATTGCACGGGTCGAAAAACATATAAATAAACATATCCAAGCCTTGGATAGTTTTGCGCCGCGACCCCTTTTATCCTTTATGTGAAAGGGTCCTGCGTAATCCACGCCGCAGTTATTAAAGGGAAAATCGCCTTGTAATCGTGCTTCGGGTAAATTTCCCATAATTGGAGAAATTGGTTTAGCCTTGTACCTTCTGCAAATTTGACAAATTCGAGTGACAATTTTGGCATCGTTGCGCCCGGATATTGGCCAAAAGCGCTCACGCAATGAGAATAACACTTGTTGCGGGCCTGCGTGGAGAAGTCGTTCGTGTTCGTTTAGAAATATAAGTCGTGATAGAATGTGTTTAGAAGGTAGAATCTGCGGGTGCCTCTTATCATACGGAAAACTTGAATTTTTAAGGCGTCCACCCACTCGTAACACACCCAAATCATCTAAAAACGGATTTAGACTTTGTAATCTGGAATTACTTACACTCAAGTTTAATTTTAACTGACGTATTTCATCAGAAAATGTTTGCATTTGAGCAATTTTAATTAAAGAATTCAATGAGTTCTGGTATTCGGTAGTTGATATATTGTGATCTTCAACCTTTAATTTGTTCTTACATTTTGAAATAAACCGCAAAACGTAAGCATGCACACGTATGAGCTTCTTTAATTTCGAAAAATTCTTAAACGGATAATCAATAATTGTTCTTGACACTAAGTGTGCTACCATTACTTCCCTTAGCTCGGGTAAATTAGTTTCAATGCAAATAATCGAAGGCCAGGAGGCCGAATCCTTAGCCAACCACCCTGGACCTTTAAACCATAACTCTGATTTTAAGAGCTCGTTAGGTTTTAAGCCTCGCGATAATAAATCAGCTGGATTATCTGTTGACGGCACATGTCGCCAAGTACCGCATGAAGTCAATTCTTGAATCTCTGTGACTCTATTTCGCACAAAAACTTTCGTGACTTGATTAGGATTGGCATTTAGCCACCCAAGAACTACTGTTGAGTCAGTCCAAAAGACGTAATTATCGAAACAATTTTCGTAAGAATCTCGCACCTTCTGAACTAGTCTTGCGAGTACTAGGGCACCACATAGCTCTAACCTCGGAATAGTTAATTGTTTTAAAGGTGATACTTTGGTTTTAGCGCATAATAAATGCACTTCCGCGCGATTATCTAAACCGATTGAACGTAGGTATAGACAGGCTCCGTATGCCCCCATGGACGCGTCTGAAAATGCATGCAACTCAAGGTATTTATAGTCTGTACACGTAACAAGTCGCGAAATTTTTAAGTCGTTAAGAGCCGAGAGTTCCTCCCTAAAGTTTAACCAAGAAAGATGCAACTCCGAGGGTAAGGATTCGTCCCATGTAAGTTTCAACTGCCATAATTTCTGAAGCAGTATTTTTGCTATAACAATGCAAGGTGCTAGAAGCCCTAGCGGGTCAAAGATTTGAGCCACGTTTGATAATACTGACCGTTTAGTAACCCTTATTTTATGATACTCGGGTATATTAAAGACAAAAACGTCCTCATCGCATATCCATTTAATGCCTAAAGTTTTTGTATTTTCATTTGAACCGAAATCGTGAATATTTGATATTGTTGACTCGCCACGTATATTTTCGAAAACTCTAGGATCGTTTGATCGCCACTTTCGTAATTCAAAACATCCGGATCTCAGAATATCCGATAAATTTTGAATAACATAGTGTGCCTGTTGCAAACTAGATGTTCCCGAAATCAAATCGTCAACATAAAATTCCCTTCTAATAATTTCTGCCAACTCAGGGTTAATATCTTGATAATCATTAGCCAATTGTATAATGCTGCGAATAGATAAATATGAAGCCGCCGCTTGCCCGTATGTTACCGTATTTAGCTTGTAATCTTGCAGCTCCAATTCTGGTTCTGGACGCCACAAAATTTTTTGAAGAGATCTCTGCGAGGGATCTATCAACACTTGCCTATACATCTTCGCGATGTCGGCCGTAAAAACATACTGATGCTTTCTGAAACGCAAAATAATGGAAATGATATCCTGCTGCAAGGTGGGACCGATTCTTTGTATATCGTTTAATGAAACGCCGCTTGATGTTGGAGCCGAAGCATCAAATACGACTCTGAGTTTAGTAGTCGTACTGTCCTCTTTCATTACACCGTGATGTGGCATGAAATATGAAAATTCATTGTCAGCAAACAAGTCCTCATTCACCTTACTCATATGACCTAAGTTTTCGTATTCTGCCATGAAATCTATATACAATTTTTTAAAATTAGGATCTGTACTGAGTTTACGTTCTAACTGCATAAATCGTTTTCGCGCCTTTGATTTTGATTCACCTAAAACGTTAGGAGATTTCTTTAGTGGCATAGTTACTGTAAATCTACCGTCATCCTGTCTCCTAGTAGTTTGAATATAATTTTCTTCGCAATATTTTTCTTCTACGCTCAAGTCTTTGCTTTCAGAATAGCAATCCTCGATTTCCCAAAACCGAGCTACTCGTCGCTCCAATTCAACGAAATTACACGAAATTTTATCTGAAGTTGTATTATTAGTATTAATAGGACCTGAAATGATCCATCCCAGCCTCGTTTTCTGTAATATGGGATCATTTTTGAACAATTTGATTTGCCCAACGCAAAGTAGATTCCAGAACAAGTCTGCGCCTATTAACATTTCAATTTTACCTGGATTGTGAAACTCCGGATCTGCTAGCTTAATATTACTAGGTATAGCAAATTTTGAGAGATCAACAACTGTATTAGGTAAGTATTCTGCAATGTTTTTCACCACCAAACATTTCAGTTTTGCTGAATATGAATTATTTAAACTAGATACTGTGACAAAGCAACTCGATGTAATACTAAGAGAGTTTTGACTTATACCAACAACAGAAATGCTAACTGGATTTAAACTTAAACGCAATTGATCGCTCAAATTTTCAGTAATAAAGCTAGATTGAGCTCCGCAATCGAGTAATTCACGAGCATTGTAATGCTGCCCGTTTTCTGTACGAATCTGAACTAACGCTGTAGATAACAATATTTGATTGCTCGTTACATTAAAGCTTAACGTGCTTTCTGACGCCAAATTAACAACTCTGACTTCCTGTGAGTCATGAAGTACAGTGTTGTGCTTTGATTTACATTTTTTACACGGACCGTATCTACAAGTGTCAACAAAATGACCATCATTTAAACAATTAACACAAATTTTTAGTTTCTGTACCGTTTTTATTCTATCTGCAACTGACATAGCTAAGAAATCATCGCATAAGCTTATGTAGTGACTACCATTGCATAACTTGCACTGAACTGGCCTATTGTGAGTTAAGTAAGGCCGGGTATTATGCTGTTTATCTTGCCTGAAGGATTTACGTGCAAAGTTTTGAACAGGCTTGGATTTTTCAGCATGTCGTGACGCAATATTGTCCAATAAATCGGCTCGTGATTTTAGAAATTCTTTCATTTGATCTAAAGTAGGAGCATCTACAGTTAATACTGACTTGTACCGCTCCCATTCACAAATGGAAGGATCATCAAGCTTTTCCGTGATTAAATAAATTAATAGCTGATCCCAATAGTCTGTTGGTTGATTTAATTGCTTTAGAGCGCGCAAATGTTTGTTAACTGTGATTAATAATTCACGTAAATCTGACCCTGAATTCTTAGAGACATGTTTAATATCAAACAATGCCTTTGTATGTGTTTTTAAGAGCTGGCGATTATTATTATAGTTATCGCATAGAACTTGCCACGCCAAATCATAATTATCTGCCGAAAATTCAATTGACCTAATCACTTCTCGAGCTAGGCCTTGCAACTGACCACGTAAATAATGAAATTTATTTATTTTGCTAAGTTTAGTATTGGTATGTACCATAGAGTTGAAGGTATCCCGAAACTCCAACCATTCGGTAATGCGCCCGTCAAAAGATTCCATATGAATCGTAGGATATTTAATGTCTGCCTCGTTTGACCGTAATTCCGTGGACTCTGGTGCTATATTAACATTTGATTGATGTGATGGACCGCTATCATCTGATTGTGAGCGTTCGCGTGAAACTATTCTTTTAGCCTCCCCAACGGCCTTGAAATAGCTCGCCTCGAATGCCTCTCTTTCCGCGTATTGTGCTTCCACATCTGTAGTAGTTAGAAGCTCAATATGAATTTGAATTTCCTCGAATTCGCTAAATACCTTGTCAAGTCTACTTAACCTCTCTTCGATCTCAAGGGTATCCTGCTCTGACACATTCAAATCATCAAATTTTTGTAAAAAGTTGTTGAAGTTTGTTAAACGCGCTTTACAAGAGCCTCGACGCCTCGTTAATTGCTCTAGATTGTCTTTTGAAATATCCATTACGAAATAACAAACAAATGCTTACACAGAATCGAAAAACAATGAGTAATAAAGGATATAATGTATTTATTTGTGGAATGCAAAGGATTCAGTTCTCACACTCACCCCAGAACGCCAGAATCATTCGTTCCAAAAATATAGCTTTTTGCCTCGTCTTGTAGTCGTCCAATACGTTCATGGACCGTTATCGCCTCGTGCTGCTTTTCCTGTCTTGCACTGCTCCACTGCAGTCGCCGTCTCGCAATCTGGTTTGATCCGGAAATGGTAGATATTTCTTCGCCTCGTGGTATCCGCTTGAATGGACCAAAATATGTACGTGTATTTATGAGCTCCTCCGAATAATAAGAAGTGGACTGTAAATTAAACTGGATTTTATTCTCCGTAGTTATTATAAATTATAATTAACTGATGTGAAATATAGCCTCGGATTGATTTCTCGTAAGCTGAATAGAATTCCGATGTTCCTCTGCCTCGTGATGATAAGGAACTGAGCTGCTGCCTTCCGTGGTTGGGCTGGAAGCCGTCAATCGTCGCTTCTTCGTAGATCCTCGGCATCAATAACTGATCGATGTGGCTGACCAGTAATATCAGGAGGCGCGAACTCCATTTGAATATAATTCGGAGCGGGAACAGCTACTATACCAGCGTAGTAATGTAATAACCACATGTTTTCATTAAGAAAATAAAGTTGGCTATCGATGTCACTGAGGACAAGGATCAAAAAAATCAATGTTGCTGACATCTTGTATAGCATATCAAACTATTCATTTGTTTTTTGAATTTTTAAAACCTGCCAATGAATAACGAAATTACAGCTTGGGGCGTTTTTTACGATACAGTCTGTATGTTCCAATTAGTGAGTATGGTAAGCAGTGTGAGTGCATCAAGATTTTATTATCAGAACTAGGTAGGGATTCTGGTTGCTTAAACATTAATAGTGATAACCAAGGCGCAGTAATGTCTTGTAACATTATGATAATACAGGAAAAAAGTAAACACGTTTATAGGGCGATTTTCAATGGACAATATGTTTTGAAGCTGTGTATCGATTTCCACAAGCCTTTTTTTAAATTCAAGATTCAACTTTCTAGTTTTATATGCTGTAAGCTAGGTTTTTATAAAAAAAGATGTTAATTAATATTGGACCTTTCAGTGGTGACTCTTTTTTAACACTAAAATGAAACGGCGGTATGGTGCGATTTTGTTGAGGAATTCAAAACTGTTCTACCTGGGAAGAAATAATGACTTTTTTCAAACATGTTCTTTTTTGTTTCAACCTTTTATCAATGTTACCAAGGAAAATACAGCTTCTTAAATGCAGCACTGATTTTTCGATGATTGCGCCTTACAAACCTCGTTACTATAGTTTTGAAAAAGATAAGCAAGTTCTCGAAAGCTTATCTATATCACGTATTTCAGAAAACTGCCATTTCAGAGACACTTCGGTGTACTTCTTTGATTATGGTTCTGAGTTCTGAGGCTTGTGCCAAAGCCGTTGTCCTCATTGAAGATGAAGGCGAGAACAACCAAAGAAACGACGGCTATGGATGACCAGTTTATGGTGCTCAACACATAACGTAATCATCACTTAAGTTCTCTACAAATCCGAAATCAATTATGTGAAGTTCATGGTGTTGCCTGGACAGTTCGTCGAAGGCTCCAGGCAACCGAATTAAAGGCGTACAGACCAGCAGTGGGTCAGAAATTATTGCCGCGCCACAATGTGGCCAGATTAAATTTTGCACGTGAACATTTTGACTGGGATGAAGGGTAGTGGAGTAACGTTTTTTTCACCGATGAATCACGATTCTGCGTGCATTTGCCAGATTGTAAGGAACGCCTTTGGAGAAGAACAGGGGAAGGTTTTCTGGAATGCACGTTAGCAATAGTGGTGGTTAGGTTATGGTATAAGCAGGAATTTCGATGGAGGCGCAGACCAAATTAGTCGTAATTAGCAGAACGTGTTGTACTATTTGCACCGTTCATCGGGCAAGATGAGGATGAGGAAATACGAAATATTGAACTGTTCACCCCTTTATTTGTCATATGTTTTGTCAATGTGTAAATTTTTGTTTTTGTTTGCATTATTTATTGTTAATTAAAACCGTTTAAAACTACTGTCACTTCTTTTGCCTGTACCGATAGAAAATTTAGTTAGGTTGTATGTTTCATTTGAAGTTATCTAGGTACCTTGCATAACGTTGGTGTTGCCCATCTTCAAACGGTGTAGGTACCTAACGGCATAGAAAAGTGAGTATCGCTTGTATATCGCATGTATACTGCCACTGCCACTACAAAACACGGTTTGGCAATAACCAGAATGTACACTGAAGTGTCAGTGAAATACGTGATTTCGAGAAGCTTTTGAGAACTTCGAAGTCATCAAAATTCAGTGTTCCATTTAAGAGGCTGTATCTTGCTTGGCAATATCGATAAAACAATTAGTGATGCTGCGAGACTGGTCTTGGTCTTGCAGTCTTGGTCTTGGTCTTGCAATATTGCAAGACCAAGACCGAGACCAAGACCTTCTATGCAAGACCAAGACCAATACTGGGATGCAAGACCAATACCCAGACTAACCTGGTCTTGGTCTTGCTGCAAGACTTGCGAGACTTGCAAGACTCTTGCAGTTTCGTAACCAGACACTGAATTGGTAGGAAACATATTATTTTACTCAATGATTAGATAAGAAACGCTAATAAATAATTCTAATTCTAAAAATATTGAATTAAAAGTTGTTGGGTGAAAAGCCAGTTCATTTTACCCTTCTAGGATTTCCGGATTTCAAAAAATTCTTAAATACCCTATACCTATAACGTAATTTCAACCCTTCTAGGATTTCCCTTACCGAACTGTTTTCAAAGAATCCCGACAGTTCGTAGCCAGGGGAAGGTAAACTAAGTACACGGTTTTTTATTATTTTTTCTATCGTGCAGAATGTTTTAAGCAAACGGTAAAAATCATCTATAAATCTGATTTTTTTTTGATGACATTTATCCAGTGGCCACTTTTGGAGATATTTGAAATTTTATATTGCCCTTATTTACCAAGACCATATCGGTCTTGGTCTTGGTCTTGCTTTGCGCATCACTAAAAACAATGAATCAAAAAAGAACATGTTTGGAAAAAGTCATTCTTTCATCGCAGCAAGTAAAGTTTTGAATTTCTTAACAATATCGCGCCATACCGCAAAATAGGCATCACAGGAAGGTCCAATATTAATTAAAAGCTTTTATGATAAAATATTTTCTACAAAAAATTGGACCGACGTTATTAGTTGATGCACTGAAAAGTATAAAATAATATTAATTCTATTGGTGCTATTACTTTTGAAGTCGTGGTACTTCACAAGTACCATCACCAATAGAATTAATATTATTCTATACTTTTCAGTGCATCAACTAATAACGTCGGTCCAATTTTTTGTAAAAAATATTTATTTCACAGTTTTGAGTGTAACATTAGTCACGAAAATCGTTGAACGTTAGATAGATAGATAGATAGATAGATACCAATAAAGATTGTACTTATCCTATTAGCCACGTATATTCCTTGCTTGTACTTAGTTGTTATTATTGAGATCTCAGAACATAGCTGCGGAAATACGCTTGAATTTTAGTTGTTACCATTTTAACACCGATTTTACTCGAAAACCGTAACTCTAAGGTAAAAATGTTCATTATAAACGTTGCTACAAATAATTATGACCTTCATGTACTGCCCACAGATTTTCAATTTTCGACAGAAATCGCCCTCTCCACCTTGCACATTTGAGAATTTAACATGCGTCTATCTCGAAAACCGTTTCTCTTTTGAAAAAATGTTCAATTCAAACGTTTCCGGATATTGTCCTATCTTTAATTATACCACCTCAGATTTTCAATTTTCGAGAAAATTTGCCCCTTCCACCCCTTCGGGGGCGGTTTTCGGAAGGAAGGAGATGTCGGATTCCCGTTTTTATGAATACAGGACCATTTCTCAAGCCTCTTCTTTCAAATGAATCAAAAATCATCAAAATCGGAGTACGATTACTATATAAAAGGCGCGCTCAAACCAAAAAAAAGCAGACAGTCGAATTGTATACCTCGTCGGTCAAAAAAACAAGAATACTTCATATAAAACTCGACATTTTCATCTTCAATTTAAAAAAAGAATTATGACAATCGATAAACGGCTTCAAAAATTATTGCCTATCGAAAATCGCCCTAAATTGGGGCAATGCGTTTTTTTGTGTTATAATTTTTAATATTACCTATATATTTTGAGGAATGTCAAGATATGAAATATGCATTACTTACTTATTATTTATTATTCATATTTCCTTCAATGGTCTCATTAATAACCCATTGCCTTGGAAGTGAGGACTATAAGTATAGTGGACAAGCGTGTAATTATTCCACCAATGGGTGTTAAATAAATGCTGCGTTACGAAAGTGAATTAGTCATTAGGCACGTACCTACTAGGAAGAAAAAAGACTTGTACTAGCTATAGGATTGCTAGGTACTTCTTATTGATTTATGTAGGTAAGTCATGTCATTATGGGTGTGTTGGATAACATTCTCAATTGAATAATGGGATATATTGGAAGATATAGATTCAGATTAGGTGATTTTTTGGAATTATGCAACTGTCGGATGCAGATGACTTATTATACATATAGAATTCTGATAAAATGGAATAAACTGATTTATGCCATTGAAAATATCCCATACACATGTTGGTATATCAGTCCTTATGGAATGTTTCATTATTTTTGATCTATTTAATTTCGAAAAACCGAGGAGGTAGGCATACAATTCATCTGTATGTTTGCTTTTTTATGTGTGCTGCATTTTGCATAGTAAACAAGAACCGATTTTGATGATTCTGTATTCATTGGAAAGAGGAGTTCTTAGAGATGGATCCAAATTCCATAAAATATTAATTCTTTTGGTATTGGTACTTTTGAGATTGGTGCCAAAAGTCTTCTATCTAACTACAACTGCACAACTTCAAAATTACCAGTACCAACAGAATTAATATTATTTGAGATTTGTCAGTCCTTCCAATTTTTTGCAAGAAATATTTATTTATATAAGTACTTATTACTTTCCTACAGCTACATAATAAGTACCAAATGTCACCTTGTAAGAAAGTATTCTTGTATTAGAGTCAATTTCATAATCAAATTTAATCTCCTTTTAATTTTAATCCTACATTAAAAAAATCATAATTTTTTTGATTCAACACAAAGTTACTTTAAAAGAACGGGAGATTAAAATGACTGACGTTATAAAACTTATTATAAAATGCAATATAAGGTAAATTTCTTATAGAAATGCACCTATTACGATCGTTCACATTATTGAATTTTGAAAAAAATTCAACGGCATGTTGTTATATGTCTATAAGTAAGTCCAACAATATCCTAAATGTCTCGGCCGAGTTCATTACTGAGCATTATCGGATAAGTAGTTTCAAAATGGCGACCGTTCAAATATTTAACAAAAAAATTCAAAAAGGGCCGTAGTGTAAATATCATCAAAAATAATTTTAAGTTGTAGATATAATCCGTACCTACAACTTTTGTTCGAAACAATTTTTCAAAAAATGCACAGAAAAACAGATAAAAATTAATAAAGAGAAAATAAGAAATATTGGTAAAACATGAACACACAATATAAATTTGATGTAATTGTACATTTTCTGGAGATCTCAATATAGAACCTGATTAAAAAAATTTATAGTATATTTATTGATAAGAAATAGACGAAAAAAAGTTTGCCTTGTAGCGGAACGCGAACCCTATCTGCTGATATGCAACAGCCAAAACAACAACCTGTAACTCTCTAACCGCAAGGCTATGACACATGCTGTTAAAATGGACAATTGACATGTAATGAAATGTAGGTATATCAATGAAAAGGTTGTTCCAATTTAAATTCAATAAATTTTGAGAAATTTACCTTTCCGGTGGCTATAGGCCGTCGGGATTTTTTTTATTCTGTCATCAAGATATGAGTTACACAAACTGAAGAATTAACTAATCTCCCATTAGGGATTCATTATGAAATCGGCCCTTAGGGTAATATTTTCGTTATCTCGCTTTTAAAAATCTTTACGTTATTTTCAACTATTGGTCTGTCTAATTTCCCGACTGTTTGCTTGGATAGTCGGATGAACTGATTTCATTAATTCCTATGAATAAATAGGAGAGGAATGATTGGTAAGATATATCAATGGATAGATCAATAATCTATGTATCACTTCAGTAATCTTGCGTTTGCGTCTATGGCGTCATCCCTAGAAACATTCGGGTGACACTATAAGTGAAGACTTCACAGAGTTTAGGATCTTGAGAAAAAATATAAAAATTCATGTTTGATTATACATGGTGGGAGATTAATGCGTATTCCGACGATTACGGGGTTATTGTAAAGATTAGGAGAAAATGTTTATAACTAACCCGATGTTATTTTAAACATTCTACAATATAAACATATTTTCAATTAAATCGGGTGTTTCTAAATAGTTGGAGCTGTGCACAACTTTGTTGTTATCTTAAAGAATGTGTATAATTTTAGTTTATTTTTCAGATCAAAATAGAAAAATAATGTCAGTTTATTAATTATTTTCAGAAAATTTCGACAGATCATTATTTAAAAATTCATATCTCTGAGACTAATTAATATTAAAAGTTGAAATTTTTGTGGACACTACTCACTATTAAGTAATATATTACGGTTAATTTATATGTTCTTGATATTATACCGGGTGTGCTCAAAACTTATTTGTATAAAGTTCTGACAAAATCATCTATAACTCATTTTTTCAAATAGGCCTGTATAATTTTGACACTGCCGATAGAAAGATCGGATAATTTTACATAGGAATAACTGAACATTTAACTAGGCCTCATAATGATTTTTCAAATTATTTACGATATTTTAATTATTTAATAGAATCTCATTAGGTAGGCCTTAGACTCAAGACTAAAATTCGGTTGTCAGTTAGATAATTAAATAATCAATCATATATAAGTTTAAATTAAATCAATAAAAACAGAAAATAATTGTATAAATTTAAAAATCTTAAATTAGCCTTATAAATGTTCAAAGTAGATACCATTTACATTTTACATAAGTAGACACTTCGAATAAAGGATTTTTTTTGTATTTTGCAGTACCTCAGGTGTAATTGATCTGAATGCATTGGTAATACGAATTTTCATATTGTATCAGTCAGTGGGGGGCTGCTGGTATATAATATCTTTGATATAGCCCTACAAGAAAAAATCACAAGGTGTAAGATCGGGTGGTCTAGGAGGAAATGGAACTGTTCCTCCTAAAACAATTCACCAGATATTACTCGATAGTGAATAGTGAATAGTGTCTCAGAGATATGAATTTTGAAATAATGCTATTTGTCTGTAAAAAAAATCAGAAAATAATTAATATGTCATAAAATATTACCTATAAACATAAGGTCATATTAATCAGATCTGAAGAATAAACTAAATATTATACACATTCCATAAGAAAAAACAAAGTTGTGTACAATTCCAAATATTTAGAATAAAACCTGTACAATTGAAAATATTTTTATATTGTAGATTGTTCAAAATAAGTAGGGGTTAGTTATAAACATTTTCTCCTAATCTTTACAATAACCCCGTAATCGTCCAAATAGGCACTAATTTCCCACCTTGTATAAGTATCAAAAATAGCATTAATTGAGTAGGCTAAGCCTTTCTTACATTCTGTCCCCAGGATGTAACCACTTGAGAATCTTAAATATTAGGAATTTTCGAGTGATACCTACCTTATTCAAAAAGTCCATCTATTTCTTTTCTTTTGGTGTTTGATTTCTTAAAAAATGGGCTTTTCATTTATGAAAAAAAAGACAGTTAACAGTAGCTTCTGGAGGCAAGGAGTAAAAAATGGCGAAGCAAATTTTAATTAATAAGTTGTACCTACTTCTGGATATTGATTTTTCTAATTTCAATTCAATTAAATAGAAAAATTAAGTTTTATAAAGATTTATAGTTAAATATGCACCAAAGCATAAATTTGTATTATATAATTTTTATCAAAAGTTACAACTTGAATTTAATGACGATTTAAGTCGTTTGTATTCATATCGGCCCTAGACTGAAAAAAAATATCAGATAACACAAAAAACAAGCATTGCGGATTTCCATTTTCATATTCGAGAATCGATTAACTTGTATCTAATATCATTGCATTTTTTGAATACCTTTCAAAATATAGAGTTCATATAAAAAAATTAAAAATGATTTAAATCCATTGCATTTTTTATTAACTTTTCGTTCTCCGATATTTTAGGTTAGGTGCAAGATATCGAGGAGTGGTTTTCACTATCATATTATAAAGTTTAGCCCTGTGCTAAACGTTGTGGGCTGAGGTCACTTGCCTAAGACTCAAAAGTTTGCAGATTGCTTCCAATGGTTTATTTTCAAATACTCTGTACACGGCTTTCTGTTGTAGTACAACTGTCACAACTTGTCACCTTGACAATCTATACTGTCACTGTCTTTACCGACTAAACTACTATTAACATCTGATTCCACAGTCTGACTGTTATCACCTGACTTTATAAGACTCACTGTGACCCGTGAGCGTCATGGCTTTATATATATGAATCTTGACATGACATTCATCGAGAATGTTTTATGATTATCTAGACGCACATAATAATGTTCCAGAGGCTTGTCAAACTGACAATAATGTGACAACTGTACCTCACATAGAGTTTCTGGAAGGATCGAGAATAAATCTACTATAATTCTAGAACTACATAATGAAATATACAAGCAACAACTATTGTAAACAAGGCAGTAGAATAAATAACTAATAAACGAATAACAACCGTAAGTACATGACTACCTATCCACGTTACAATATTCATGCCTCATTTTCAAATAGTTTTTATTACTTTCGGTTCTTGTATCAATGGACTCCGCAGCGATTTCTCAGGCCCCATACGGTCTAGAGACTTGAAATTTCGAATTCGTACTTAGATCGCAGACATCTCGCCGCCTGTTAAGCTCCAAGTGTGATCCAATATTGGTAATTATAATTATCTCATTCAATCTCATTCAACCAAGATTTTTATTTTGTCGACATGGAACGACAATGGGATCCGTCACTGGAATTACGCACGAGCATGGAGCGTATATATACGTCTCGCTCTCTGGTATATAGGTACTTTCTGGAAGATCGTCTATAGTTATGTCGCAATTGTCAGACGTCAGACGTTATTGTTAATTTAAAGTTTAATTTTGTGTTGTGGTAGACAAACAGTAATTTGTTATGGAATTGCTGTTGCTGGCAAACACGTATACATAAGTATAGTTAAAATCGAGAAAAGGATAGCAATAGTAGGTACTCATCGGTACGGTTTAAATCTTAAATGCCCAATAAAAATTTCACTTGTTCTATTCTAATTTCTGTCCTAATATCGAAACATGCTCTTTGGTGACAATATAATAAATTACAATCATAACAAGTACTTAGGGAACATATGTTCACCTAAAAAAGGTCTGTTCAACGAGACCTAGTTCGTTCTGCATCTCTGAACTTACAGATATTTATTTACAAAAACATTTTAATTTCCCCCACCACTTTATTTTTAGAGATATCTCAGCTTAAAGAAGCATTCATTTTTTTCTTAACTCAATAAAGCAAAATTTTGAGAATAACTTTTTGTAATTCAAGATAGCGATTGCAATCCCTAGTGGCCATATTTGAAAGATGACAATAATTTCCAGTTCTCGAAAGTTGAGCACTTTTTAGGTAAATTTCTTATAGAAATGTACCTATTGCGATCGTTCACACTTTTGAATTTCGAAAAAATATCAACGGCATGTTGTTATATGTCTATAAGTTAGTCCAAAAAACATTTGGTTCAAAAGTTTATATATATATATATATATATATATATATATATATATATATATATATATATATATATATATATATATATATAAAAAGATGTTCTTGGGGATGCAGTCATATATTCAATAAGATTCTTTGAATAAAGCCGAGCTTTCGAGAATGTTTATTCTCTTCTTCAGGGCAAAAATCGTGAATTTAGAATAAATTAGCCAAAAAGTAGAAAGATTTCATAGCCATCAATTACAAACGTCATTATTTATATTTGTAATTGATGGCTATGAAATCTTTCCAGTTTTTGGCTAATTTATTCTAAATTCACGATTTTTGCCCTGAAGAAGAGAATAAACATTCTCGAAAGCTCGGCTTTAATTAAAGAATTTTATTGAATATATGACTGCATCCCCAAGATACAAAATCAATATATATATATATATATATATATATATATATATATATATATATATATATATATATATATATTGTATTGTATATAATATAAATTTGTTAACACGATAGAGATCGCAGTTTTGGAGGTATCGAATTCAAATTTGCTACAAAAATTAATCTCTCAAATATCTCGGTCGAGTTCGTTATTGGGCAATATCGGGTAAGTAGTTTCAAAATGGCGACCATTCAAACAAAAATTATCAAAAAAGAGCCGTAGTGTAAATATCATCAAAAATAATTTTAGGTTATAGATATAATCAGTACCTACAACTTTTGTTCAAAGCAATTTTTCATAAAATACACAGGTAAAAAAATAAAAATTAATAAAGAAAAATAACAAATATTGATAAAACATGAACACTCAATATAACTTTGATGAAATTGTACATTTTTTGGAGATCTTAATATAGAACCTGCTTAAAAAAATATAAAGTATATTTATTGAAAAAAAAATAGGCGAAAAAAAAATTCTGCCTTGAAGTAGAACTCGAACCCAGTCTGCTTTATATTCAACAGCCAAAACAAAAACCTCTAATCGCAAGGCTATGACACATACGACAATTTTATGTAATAACATGTACGTATAGGAATGAAAAGGTTGTTCAAGTTTCAATGCAATGAATTTTGAAAAATTTACCTTTCCGCTGACTACAGGCCATCGGGATTTTTTTTATTTTGTTACATTTTCATTGAATAACAAATTTGAAACAATAACTTTTTGTATTTTTAGCACTTTTTCAATTAAAAAATACACATCAGAACAATCAATTCTAAAGAGTTGCGATATATTCCTACGTATAAACAATAAGGCTTGGGGCGGTAGTTTCGGCTCAATACGTATATTCATCAAAATCTGAAAAAAAGAGCATAACCATCATTCTCTAGGTATTTATAACTGATGCCAGCTGAACGCATTGAACACTCCAGATCGTGAGTTTAATTTTTACGATTGGAAATGTATATAGATATATGTACCTGTATTTCTTTCTGCAGATATCATGACATTTTTTCCCTATTTGCTCTAGGGAAAACATAGGTAGGTACACAGTTAGAATTAAAAAGATACTAGTGATGAAAATTATTCTTACATTATACTATTGTCGTTGTGAAGTATATAAAAATATATACCTAAATAAAACACAATTTCATTTTTACTTCCAGGATTTTATTTATTTAATAGTCTGATCGCGCCATCTATTCGAAAGAGTCTATTACTGAACTGAACCGAAAAGTAGAATGCTATTTTGACCATATACCGCCAACACGAATTTGAAAAAAAATATTTTTGAATTTCTGTTGATACAGATCGTTTGTGAAAGTTTATGACGTGCTTGTTTTCTTTTGTGACTCAATATTTAATGAGTTATTAGATTGTTGAATAATTAACACCAATTACCAACATGTTTTGAAAATAGACCTTACATTCTCTATTATTTACTCAATTTATCAGAAATCGTTTATGAAACACAAATATAATAAGCAAAGATAATGGAACTGAAAGGAGATCGCTTATGACTGTTTTGTTTTAGAAAAATCTAAATTGATTTCAAAATTTGTAGGTTCAAGTAACTAACTATACATCACTGTTATATCGTCAATAAATATAAATTGGTCAGAATACAAAATAATATTAATTCTACTGGTGCCGATACATGAAGTTGGTACCAAAAGTCATATATCTAACTACAATTGCATAACTTCAAAAGTACCAGCACCAATAGAATTAATATTATTTTGTATTATGACGTTCCATACACAAATTATATTTATGATTTAATACTGATGTATAGTCAGTTGCCTGAACCTACAAAATTTGAAATAAATTCTTTTTTTTAAACAATAAGGAGTCACAAACGATTTCATTTATTATATTTATGTTTCATAAAAGATTTCTGAAAAATAAAGAATGTAAGGTCTATTTTCATGAAGTGTTAACTATTTGACAATCTAATAACTCATTAAATATTGAGTTACAAAAATACAAACGCATCACAAACGTTCACAAACGATCTGTATCAACAGAAATTTAAAAATATTTCTTTTCAAATTCGTGTTGGTTAATCTGTTCATGGTGCTATCACAGCTCAGTTTGGTGAGATGTGGTGCTATTTTGCTAATAGTGGGTGTGCTCAGTTCAAGGCACCACATATCGAATAGCCATCACGAATTTGAAAAATTTATATTTTTAAATTTCTAACGATACAGATCGTTTGTGACCCGTTTGTTTTTTTGTGGATCAATACCTATTTAATGAGTGATTAGATTGTTAAATAATTAACACCGATTACCCAACACGTCTTAAAAAGAGACCTTACAGTCTCTATTTCTTACACATTTTATCAAAAATCGTTTGTGAAACACAAATACAATAATGAAATCGTTTGTGACTCTATTCTTTTAGAAAAATCTAAACTGATTTCAATATTTATAGTTTCAGGCAACTAATAATAGGTACATCACTGTTAAATCGTCGATAAATATAATTTATTTTCGAGACATGTTGCCTAATCGGTGTTAATTATTTAGCAATCTAATAACTCAATAAATATTGAGTCACAAAGAAAGCAAATGCCACAGATTAGCAAAGGTGTCACAAACGACTCACAAATGATCTGTATCAACCGTAATTCAAAAATATATTTTTTTAAATTCGTGTTGGCTAATCGGTTTATGGCTTTTAAGTAGGGAAAAGTCGTGCGTACACGAAGGGATTAAGATATGTTGCTCTGTATAGCCGCCGTAAAATGAAAGTGAAGCCAATTTTTCGTCGGCCGTCATTAGTTTTCGACCTCCCCTTAGTGTTTACAGCTTATTTTGATTTTAATTTTTTGTGCTATTTTTAAATGAAAACGACGATTTTTTTTATCTTAATACAATGGTGAAATGCGAGGCTCTCGGTTACTATAGTCCAGAGAAAACATACCTTTAGTCGCTGTCGGAAAAAGAATATGGTGTTACGTCCATTATGGCGGCCATTAATTTAGCCTCTCATTTGGCTTCACCTGCCCTCCGAATGCGATGTCTCTTTGGCAATTCCATGCTCTAAGGTTTATGGTGTTCAAGGCCTAGAAAAGCGCAAGAGCCAAGGAGGTTAGAAGATATGGAGATAGCCGTAGACTAGGAAACCTAGACTAAAGAGGTAGCATTGGTTTAGAGTGCATAGCGCGGCAGTGAAGCCACCTGGCGTATAGACAACCCGCGAAGTAAGAACATCAATGCATGCTGCATTCTCCCTCATGGCAGTGAAAAATAGAGATGGTTTGCTTAAATAAGTTAATATGTCAGGCCATAGTAAAAGTGGTGAACAGACTTAAAACACGACAATATACGGAAGTACATACATCCAAAATAGTTTTGGAATATTTCAAATTCTACTATTTTTGAAACCCTCAATGACCACGTTTTCTATCAACATCACTTAGATAATCATTTATTTTTGTTAATAAAGACAATTGCGGCAAAATATGTAAATATATTATTTCATTTTATTGCAATAAATGTTATAGATATATCTGAAACTAGGAGGCAGTTTTAAAATAAGATGGTTTTGTTTAAAGGGCATTATTGTGTATTTTAAAGGACATTATTATGTTATTTTTGTCATACAATCATGTGAGTTTCTTTTTTTTGCAGATTTAGGTAGTAATTAATTTTATAAGCATCGTACATAAAATGTATATTATAAGATTGTAGGTACTCTAAACAATGATACAACAAACGCTGTGACCTTTTGTGATTTTTCTTCCTTATAGCAAGCAAAAAATAAGAAAATCAGCCAAACTGATGATTTTTTTGCAAATTCCCTTTGTTACTGTGCGCACAGCAGTTCTTGATGGGTTGCCTACATTACGCGCGGCTTTACTTTATAAATTAAGAACTCCCTCCTTTTCTTCTATCCTCCTTGGCAAGGGCAACAGTTTATGATATACGACCTATGGTTGTCTCTGTACCTATACAAGTATTGTGCAACAGTTAACAGTTCTTTCTGCATTCTAATCCGTAGGTGAAAGAATAGATTCACATTTGATTTTCCAGCAGTAATTTGGATCAATTCTATAAAAATCTGATTGTATGTCTGTCATATATTTTAAAAGTGGGATCTCACTTCTTTTGATTTAACAAGCTTTAATGATGATTTCGAGTTGTAAACACAACTAGCGTTGTGTTGACCAAATGTCAAATTTCTGATACATGATTGGTGTGTTTGAAAGTTTCTATTGGTTTTGATAAACACAACGCTTGTTTCGTTTTGTGTCTATAAGGGTGATTACGAGATACAAAACGCAACTAGCGTTTAGCGTTTAGCGAGACCAATCGAAACCTGCCGAACTTTCAAACGCACCTATCAGGTGTCAGAACTATGACATTCGGTCATCAAAACGCGTCGTGTGTTTCAATCTGGAAAACACTATATATCAACATAAGTGGTTTGTCAGTTATCAATTCACAGACAATCCACAATCCACGTCAAATGTGTCAAATGAAATATCTGTCAACCTAAAACTTAACCAAGTTTTTCAAATAAATAAAACTTGAACAGGTAGCGTTCTCTGACTTGAACTATGCAAAGATTTTAGATTTGTTTATTTAATATTAAAAATTGGCTAGTATGGGGCACATTTTATGAATGATACTCAGAATTTCATAGAACTGGAGATATGGCAGCCGTATTGAAGAAACGAGCTTTGGCCGAGTATAGTCAAACTATACAGGTAGAATTTATTATTATAATCTTATAAGGTTTCGTGGCACGGGATTTGTATACAAACTACAAACCCATTGCAGACTCCTTCCAAGAGAAATTTTCTAACTTTGCTCTATAATCACTATTGTTCTATATATTTATGATCTCTAGTGTCCCGTAGATTATAAATTTATTATAATCCAGTGTATTTTTTCAACAACTTCTACCAAATTCTGTTCAATCTATAAAACTTAACAAGTTGTAAAATTAATGTCACTATTCTATTACTTTTACTAAATACTAATAATTGATATTATTTGCTTTAAATTAGACGTCTTACTAGATATTTTAAAGAATTATTTTGGGAGGTGAGAATAATTTTGGGAACGCACTGAGATTTCTTGGACATCCCGTTTTGAAAATTGTTATGGCTTCCATAAAATCGAAGTTTGTGCTTCAACTCGCGACTAATATTTTGTTTCAGGAGACACAACCCCCTTTGGTCCCGAAGAGACTGCGGTTGATCAAGAAACAACCTCAAGTTATTACCCATACTTCTCTTGCACTCATATTAGAGCTGGAAGAATGCAAGAACAGTAAAGAAGCTTTAAAGATACTTCTTCAAGTTTCAGAACTAGAGTTTGATTCCAGTGAAATTCCAGAGACTTTGAAAATACTGGCTGAACATTTTAAAAATGAATCTGATTCATCTGTGAGAGTGAAAATATTATCATTGCTCTGTGAAATCGGTCATCGACACAATTCTGAAGCAATAACAATTATCGATGAAACAATATCTCTTTTAAAGAATGATAAATCCCATAAAGTTATAGCTCAAGGTATGAACACAATACTTAAACTTGGAAAGCTGGTTCCAGAATCTGCTACAAACACTCATCAAAAATTGGTGGACATAGCTAAAAATTATCTAAAAGATGTTAATCATTCTGTCAAATGTAAATGTTTAGAAATTCTTGGTGTACATTCTCCTAACGGAGAGGTGGAAGATACGATGAAACTTTTGCATTTAGTAAATACATATTTCAATCATGACGATGCTAGAGTGAGAAGTCAGGCGTTCTCGACGATAATAACACTTCATGAAAGAGGATTCAAAATTAATCCAAGTATATATGTTGATGTTTGTGAGGCCCTGAATGATGACTATGAAATTGTGAGATTAGTTGTTCTGAAATTGATTTGGATCTTAGGAAAAAATTACCCGGAAAAGTGAGTAAATATCGAAGACTTTGAAATTGTATTTAATGTTCAGATTATCTAATATTTGTATTGGATATCTACTATAAGATTTGATAATTTTGTTTGATGGATTTTCGTAAATTCAAGCCTCGAATGTTCAATTTGTTTTTGTTATACTTGAAGCTGTCTTGTTTTTCTACCTGAATATGAGGAAATATTCAGCTTTTAACACATAAATATGTCTTGTTTCCAGTGAAATTTTACTACCCGGAAGTAATCATGAAATCAGATTAATAGACGATGCATTTGGTAAAATATGTAATGGTGTATCTGATCTATCAATGCACGTACGTACATTGGCTGCAAAACTTTTAGGTAACATGAAGTTAGTTAGCCCCAAATTTCTTTCACAAACGCTAGACAAAAAACTCATGTCAAACATGAGAAGGAAGGTACTTGATTGGAAACATTCATCAGTCATAAAATAGACAAATAATCTTTTTGTATTTTAGAGAACAGCTCATGAACTGGCATGGGAGAACGTAACTAGTGGAGAATGGGCTAGTGGAAAAAAGTGGGCAGATGATGCTCCTAGAGAGGTCTTAGATGCAGATAGTATTAGTTTAATGAGCAGTGGTGCATGTGGGGCATTCGTCCATGGCCTTGAGGATGAATTTTTAGGTAAGTATATCTTTAAATGCGTGCTGTAAAATAAGTGATAGATTTCAATATATTACTTGATTTTCACAGAGGTTAGATCAGCTGCTGTTGAGTCACTTTGCCAATTATCCATCACTAATCCTCATTTTGCAAATATGGCCTTGGATTTTTTGGTTGATATGTTTAACGATGAAATTGAAGATGTAAGACTGAAAGCAATTGATAGTCTTGGATTAATATCAGCACATATAATACTACGAGATGATCAATTGGAAACTATATTAGGTTTGTTATTGAAATAATATTTTTGCAAATATCATCACTACATAATCTTATGTAGGCGCCCTAGAAGATTTCTCTCAAGAGGTTAGAGAAGGCCTACACAGGATGTTGGCCACTTGTAGGATGTCCACAACGGCAGGATTGAAAATGTGCGTTGAGAAGTTGCTGGATAATTTGAAACGGTATCCACAAGATAAACGATCAACTTTTAGATGTTTACAAAAAGTGGGATCTCAACATCCTGAATTAGTATTGCCCCTGGTACCGCAGTTTCTGAATATTCATCCATTCTTCGATATGGCTGAGCCTGATGTTGAGAATCCACAATGTATCCTTAATAGTATTGTAAAGTTTATGATTTTTATGGAATTATTTCCAGAAAGAATATTGGACATATTAGAAACTTTCAAAAATTTACTGATTAAGTAAATGTTTAAAAAGCTTTTATTGCCCAAGTAAGTGTTGATTTATGTTTATTTAATCATGCCACTCCACTGTTAAAATAACATGTCAAAATGTTTAAAATTTCCAATATTTTAATGACAATTTACAATCATCGCATCCTTTTTTTAACCTATGCGATATTTCTTTAACATTATTTCACTTAGACATTTGCTTGCTGATTCTGATATTGAATGCTGCTCAACATTCACTCACAATTATACCACTATTAGAGCCTCATACTTTGAGACATTATCTTTATTTGAGAGATACGATGGCGCAGTATGTTCCAATTTTAAACTTACCCGATTCTAATTATAACACAGTATCAAGACCCATGTCAGTGCCTGAAAGTTTGAAATTTCTCAATAATGTAATTAATAATCTTGATATGAGTGAAAGTCCCCTGAGGTAAGTTAAATCTTCATGTCCTTCCTATATTCTTCTAGATAAATATGAATTGTTGATAAATTTGTGCTCATTGTTCTCTCACAACGTTAGACGGAATAACATGGAAATCGGCACAAATATGTAATATATTTTAAAGCTATCTACTTTGTCGTCAGTCAACTCTGGATGGCTCTACAGTGCACCGATCAATTTGAAAATCGGAAAATTCCGTTTCAGCCTCGGTAGATCACACGCTGATAGAAGAAGTGAGTGCTGGGTCCTCAAGGTAAATAGGAAATGTTGATTACTATTGAGCTTTTGAGTTTAAAAGCACGTGATAGCGTGGTCTGAACAGACAGGAGCAAAACCTTGCGGATAACTTCAGGGGCGTATACTCGGATCGGAGCACATTACTGGCCTTACGTTGACACGTGCATGGTATAAGATATTTTTTTTGTAGTAGTATTGAGTAAGTGAAGAAGAAGCATAGTGACTGGAGATATGGCTTAGAGCTAGAGAGTTCTGTCACACGGACGAAGCTTCGATTACGTCACGTAGTTGAAGGAGAGCTGGCCAAATTTACTCAAAAGGAAGCAAGAGCCATTAACCATAAAGAGAGAGACCTTTAAAATCGGTATACTTAGGTATTTGAGCATTGAGAATGCTTTTACACTATCCACTTTGTTATAAATTCCACCTAGATGGCGCCACAGTGCTTCATATTCCACACAGTGTAACCTATCGTAATGAAAATTGGTATACGTTGGCGTTTGACGGGTTCCACTTTTATATTATGAATGTGAAAGTTTCTATGTTTGGATGTTTGTTACTCAATCACTCAAAAACGCATTTGGATGAAATTTGACACAAAGATATTTTATCCACTTGAAATTTGGTATAGATATGTTTTACGGAACATTATATCTAGAAATCGATGTAGGTGCCGTTATTGAGGTTTTTAGGACGTAATTTTTCGGGAATTCCACTGATTTCCGCGAGTAAAGGCACGGACATTTGCTAGTATTGTATATATTTGTACTATAGGGTAGAATACTCATTGGATCAGTCTAGAAGAATTTCCTGCCTACAATTTACCGCCATCAATAGATCGGTAGCTGTTTACCACCTAACGTGTTAAGCAATAAGCTACAATTAATTGACTCACATATGCTTATCACCAGTAATGTATTATTAAAATATATAGGATTAGTTGAAAATATTTGTGCATGTGAAAACTTCTTAAGTTCGGATTTATAACTCCTTAATATGTAGTTGAGGCACAGCTTATTATTAGGTAAGCTGTGGTTGAGGTGCTGGGTTATTTTAGCTTCAGTTTGCAGAGAAACAAGGTTTGTTCGGTTGGTGTACACGTTTTAAACCGACATTACAGTCGTCAAATACCAATTAAAATTGAAAAAGTACTTGTACAGAACAACTATTGAGACACTGACATTTTGTCATGGACTGACGTCATCGGAGATGCGAGTGGACCGTGGATATATCTTCTTTTCCTAGTATCATGCTCTACAGTTACAATTCTTCCAATAATTACTCATAGCGTATTCTGTTTATGTTAGAGGATTCTTAGAGTAGAACTGAAGATGATCCGAAAAAGGTGTTTTGAATGCAGAATGCCTTTTTGAAGTTTTCGTCGATGACAGTCGCTTCTACTCGGGTCATCTTCGTTTCTACTCTGAGTATCGCCGAACATTAACCGATTACCCTTCTTACCTGAAATAGAAAACGTTTTTTTGTAAACTTGAATTGTCATTGCCGAAGAAGGAGGTTGTTTACATATTTTAATGTATTCGTTAATTCAGGACAACTTTTCATAAATACAATAGACACTTTTGTCAGAAAAAAGTACTTACTCTCGTACCACATTAATATTCATCTACAAATCTCCAATTTTACTTCCGAAAATAAATAAAAGCCTAATTTGTTGTTCTAGAAGTCAATTTAAGGTATTCAAATCCAATATTTCCAAAATATTCACCACAAAATAGCATAACGTTTTGAAAATTTAACCCCATGTCTACGGTTATCGCCTTATATAAAAACAACTGGAGCCTAATACACTCCCTTACTGTTTGGGCCGACCAACCAAACGGAGGTGGTATACAATTCGACTCTATGTCTGCTTGTTTATGGATGTTCGCGCCTTTTGCATAGTAAACATTCTCCGATTTTGATCGAATCGAATCGAAAATTCGAGATGACCAAATTAAAGAAGAGAATTATCTCTGGATATTAATCCAGCAACGTTTGATGTAAATCAAAGGTTTCTGAGTTACACCAATGGTAAACTCAAATACATGTGTATTTCTGCGATGTTTCGAAATCTCTAATAAGTAGATATGAGTAACGCATTATCTTCTTTGGTGAATGATGAATGATTTTGATAACTAGTGTTACACTCAAAAGTGTGAAATAAATAATAAAAAAAAATTGGAGCGACGTTATTAGTTGGTGCACTGAAAAATACAAAATAATATTAATTCTATTGGTGCTAGTATTTGTGAAGTTGGTGCCAAATGATTTTAATCTAACTGCAACTGCACAATTTGAAAAGTACCAGAATCAATAGAATTAATATTATTTTGTGTTTTTCAGTGCTCCAACTAATAACGTCGTCCATTTTTTGTAAAAAATATTGATTAGGAATACTATTAACCTGATCTTTGGTGTTTCTGTAACAAATAGAATAAATATAATTGTTTCAAAATATGTGATATGATAAATGTGAATTCTATATTTACTTTTGTGCAGTGTAAACATATATACCTAAAGGGTTTTTAGATAAGTATCGGCATATTTTCTAGAAGTAAGCCGTACTAATATTTAATGCATTTTTATTATTTTTATATTAGCCATGCCTGCAGACTTGTAAAACTAGAATTATGTGTAAAAACTAGCAAATGCCCGCATTTTTCGCCTGCGGAAATCAACGAAATACCCCAAAAATCTCAAGATTCATAATATTTACGAAGGTTCAAATCGAAGAGTCTGATTATTATTGTTTTTCAGTAAAACTCGAAAAGCCTGTTTCACCAATATAGGGTTTTAATTTTGTCATGTCCACCGTCTTGGACTTTCAAATAAATGCCATATTCGGAATCACTGTCCCAATGACACCCATACCGATTTTTATATTTATTTACCTATCCCACTACACTCCCTAAGGGGTTGCTTTTTGGAAAATTACAAAATACTTATTAACTTATTTGTTTTTAATCCTACGAAGTTTCAAGTCGAAATACTATTTTACTCCTTTATTAGTTGAATTTCAAAATATCTCTTAGTCATTGTTTATATCATAAAGAGAACTACATTGCAAAATCTCCGCTTTCTTGGTAAGAGTTTGGGATAGGCGTTGATGAGTCAGTGAGTGAGTCAGGGTTTATCTGTCTCATAATAAGTCGCCGAATCTGGTACTATAGGTTTATGTCGGGGATGATTCAAGTAATGCCGAAAAAAAAATGCCAAGATTTGTTAAATTGCACGATATTGGAGGCCAAATAACATTACAATTTCTCTAAATTACTTTCTTCCCAAATTTGTTTAGTTAGTCATTTTTTTCCTTGGCGGTATGGCAGGTTGTTCAATCCTATCATATGTTATTTAGATTCGTTTCTGTTAATTATCGCCATAAAAAGCACCACCAATTGTTGCTACGTAACATTTTCCAAACTTCACCTGGCAGACTTGGATTTTTGACTCTATATGGCCTAAATCTTTTTTTTCAGAATACGCCAGGTTGATGTTTGCTATAAGCAGGGGGCGGTAGAAGGAAAAAGTTAGCTGTCCTAGCCTGCAAAAAACTGTGTATTCTTATCATAATTGCTATTAACAACGCTTTCAACTCGCTTCTCTGGTATCCCATCGTGATAGAGATTCGAAAGAATTAACCTGGCCCTATCTGAGGGCGCGAACTATCACTGCACTTGGAGGACAAATAATTATGATAGCATGCGGAGTGCCACAAGGATCGCTGATAGGACCTTACTGCGGGAATCTCGCGTACAATGAGATATTACAAACAAAAATGCTTATTGGAGTACTACTACTGGAAACGCAGACGCCCTAACCATCAGAGACAAAATCAGTAGAGGAGCTGAGGAAAATACTAACACTGTGATAGCCCATATTTTTACTAGAATACGAAGTAAAAGTCTAGAAGTAACTATTGGTGAAACAGAAGAAGTTCTACTATACGGTGAACGAAACTACAACTCCACCTGCATTTAATTCTACAGAAGAACCCTCCGTTCCATATAATCGATCAGATACATCGGTGTTCACTTTGGTCGACCTAAAGCACGTGAATGAGAAGAAAATGTCCCAAACAAAGCCATGTGCGGCATTCTACATATCCTGAGAGGAACTGGACCTAGCAGAAGAAAAATGATAGTCTATTTTATATTCTCCATCCTTCTGTATGCCTCACCTGTATGGTCGACTTCTACTACGAATTGCGTCTGCATACAGTACAGTCTCTTCTGCAGCGCTACATGTTATCACCGGCATTCTAGCCATCATGGTAGCAGCCAGACCATTCAAGTACATAGAACTCAGGAAACTGTGGACCTCGAGTAGGTATAAGTGGATTGGGTAGATAGGGGCCATGGTGAAGTGGATTTTATCTCACCCAATGTCTAAGCAGACACGGTTGTTCCGATGATTGCCTAGTATGCATAAGAAAAATAAACAGCGATGAATGTTTATACAGAATATAATGCGACCAATTAAAAAATTCATGACAAGAAGAGTTCTTACCCCAGAAAACATATGTCGAGTAATGATTCAGGGCGACCGCAGACTTCATGATCAAATTTCTTAAAGATAAAGAGAACACCGAAAAGACCATGACAGGATAAACGGCATTCATACCAGAATTAATGCAGCTTCCAGGATAGCGAGCAAAGAGTAGTTTTTTTAGTCAGTGACACTACCCAAAATAAATGTGTTTGGGAGTCCATCGCAGCATTTTACCACCTCCACATAAGAGAAGTTGATATTCGCTATATTTTTGGCTAATCTAGTCTACTAGTCTCCTCATTTGTTTACACCATTCTGTACCTTCTTTTTCGATATTACTCTCGTTATTCACTGTATATCTCTGGGAAATTTTGATTTACCTAAGATGTTTGGATATACTTAGTCAATATTTTTTGCATCAAACCTGATGCGCTTTCGTAATAAACTTGTATCTTTCTTGATATCAATTATTTTTTTGTTATAGAGTACATACCACACTACTGCAGACAGCAAAAGAACACTTATCTCGTCTTAGCGAAATGGATGCCACTGTTGCTGGTACAGCGCAATTTACAGCTCTGTATATTGCAGCTCAATTAGAGATATCTCAAATATTGGACAAAGGTTTTTGGGCTAATCCCGTAACAATGGCCACCCAACAAGTTAATAATTTGAAAACGAGTATACAAAATTTATTACAATTGTGTTTGAAATTACAATTTTTCTTTGTCGGATTAAGTCCTGTGGAACAATGCGCAGTTAAACAGTTCAGACTGCGTGCTTTAGCTTTGAATCTTGTCTTCATTGTAAAAGGTAAAGTAACTAACTCACTAGTGACTTAGTACATTTTAAGTAGGTATAATAATACTTCAGGTAGTAATGCATCGGCGCTAGCTCCTTGCCATCATTTTTTGACTGTGGTTGAAGATATGCAAAAAGAATTGGTTCAGGCGAAGCTGGAGCCCGATTGTTTCACTGCGTTAGTGTTTTCGGAGCTTGCACAGTTGGAAGAACCAAAACCTGGAGCAGTTTCAAGAATTCTTATTCCCATTTTATCGGAGGCGAAACTTGGCAGAATACCAAAACCTAATATCGATGTAAGTCTTTTGGAAATGATGATAATTAGACATTAAAATTTACAATTTTTATATCCAAAATATAATAATTGTTTTTTTTTAGATTCGTATGAGCTCTGCTGATATCCTGGAGCCTACTGGTCATACAGATACCTCTCTCAAATTCACAGCTGGGCTTGTAATGTCAGTGCCATTTGAAGCGGAACTCAGACACCTTTTGGATCCTGGAAGAATACGATTGAAGATCAAATATCCTGACCAAAGGACACAAATTATTCTACCTAGACCTGCTCATCTAAAACCTTTGTTTTATGATACCAATGAAAACGGTCGGTTGAATTGATTATATTTCCAGATTTAGTGATGGAATTACTTTCTCAATTGCTTAATTATTGTATAAATAATTGTATTTTCTTCACAGATTCCAGTATAGGTCACAACATTCGTTTACTTACTTCGGTATTAGTATCCCACCAAGTTTGGTCGGAGGCATGTGATGTTGATATTAATATTGCTCTTGCAATTCCCGAGGCTGATATTGGTAAAAGAAAAGCTGTTGCTGACTCATCACCGACATTGTTGGACCTTTGTAAGCCAGTGAAAGTAAGCGTGGCTCCAAAACCCATCAAGAAAACATTGTAAACTAATGTCAGACTTGTAATTTTTTTCTTGTAAATATATACTTTGTAAGAATAAATATATTTATATTCATAAATTATTTATTTATCGACATTCAACTTGGCCTTCCCCCGAAAGACATCTCCCACAGGGGGCAATTTTTCTCGAAAATCGAAAATTTTAGTCGAATGATTTAAAGAAGGGACCATATCCGGCAACGTTTAAATTGAACATTTTTTCAAAAAAACGTAGGTTTTCGAGTTACAGCAGTGGTAAAGTCTGAAATATGTATTTCCGCCATGTTGAGGGGACAATTTTTTTCGAGAATCCAAAATATGAGACGACTAAATTAAAGAAGAGCCCATATGAACTCACTGAATTTTTTTTAATAAGAAATAGGACCTATATTTGTTGTTGTACTGACAAATACAAAATTAGAATAAATATGAAGAAAGATCCATAACTCAAAGTGGAAGGTGTCAGGTAGGCAAATTCGAGAAAACAAAGTCGATCTTCCACAAAAGGTTGTTTAATAAATTAAATTAGTTCCACTGGTGCTGGTACTTTTGAAGTTGGTGTCAAAAGTCGCTGCACAACTTCAAAATTACCGGCACCAATGGAATTAATATAATTTTACCTATATTTTCCAGTGTAATTTTTTCTAAAAAAATACCGTAGTAGTAGCTAACAAAAATGTTTGTATCTTCCAAACAATTCACAACTAACTTTTGATTTTCCATTTTTGGTACCATTTTTTACAGTAAAGATGCAGGTGAATTTCAAATGGTACTTTAAAAAAATGCCAAAAACTCATTTTTTTAATGCATGTAATATTTTTTTACAGTATTAAAATTGAATTTTTAGATAAGTATTCCCTATATTTAACTCAATATTTATTGTGAGATTAATAAAAATCAAGAAATATCTTAACGCGATACTCTTTGCTTGTTCGAGTTGCCATGGAAAAAGTCTGGTGTGTCCACTCACACGACTTTCCTACCGCTCGCAGGCAAATTCCAGTGAATGCTAAATTTTATACTATTACAATACTTTCCTTACATAGCGACGATAATTTATTTATTTTTTTTTTTTTTTATTTATTATTATTATTACACATGTAATATACAATTAAAGGACAATTTAAAAGCTATGAATATTTTTGTTAGGATTCAGTCATGCAATATTTGCACCTAAGTGTATAACACTTGTATGTGCAAAATGTACTACTATTAATTATCTAATCTAATTATCTGTGTATAATTTATGTGTGTGTGATAATGTTCAATCTAAAGTGTTAGAAAAAAGAGAAAAACAGAAAAATACATCTAGCGTTAAATGAGTATCTAATGAGCAAACATTCACAATTATTATAGAGATACAATACATGTTTATAACAAAGCTTCAAACTTATTGTAGTTTATACAAATATACTTTTTACACATTTTGTAGAATAATTTTATAGTGCTTGATGTTCTTATTTGTAGGGACAGTATATTAAAAACTTTAGGTCCCAAATATGTAACGAATCTTTGAGAGGAGTTTTTTTTGTACAATGGAATTGATACTTGTAATTTATTTTTTGCTCGAGTGTTGTAAGAATGAGATATTTGTTGGAGATAATGACTATTTTTATAGTAGAATATTGAAATAGTAAGGAAATACAGACTTCTAATATTTAAAATGCTTTCATTATACAAGAAACTGGTTGAATAGTATTTATTTCTATTAAACATCACTTTTAGTGTTGTCATATATTCCACCCCATATGAGTATGCCATATTTTATAAGCGATTCTACAAGTGCTCTATATACAATCAGTAGTTGTTCTTTATTTAAAATTTTACGGATACGGTATATTGTATATATAAGACTACGCATTTTTTTTACTAGTTCATGGGCATGCTGATCCCACCTAAGATGTTTGTCAATGGTAACACCTAAATACTTGATATTGTCACATTCTGTTATATGTTCTGTAGTGTTCTCAAAATTCAGGTTATTGTAATTAGGTCTATTGTAGTTTGTGATGGAAAATGCTATGTATTTTGTTCCAGCCAATCTTTAACATTTTGGATACCTTCAATAGTTTTTACTTTAACACCATCCCAAGAGTCGTCTTCAAATATGAGCACAGTGTCATCTGCATATGAGATTATGGATACTTGTATTCAGACGTAGCAGTGAATTTATGTATATAATAAAGAGTAAAGGCCCCAATACAGTGCCCTGTGGGATGCCTAGTTGTGTAATCAAGGGTTCACTTGTCGAATCTCGAATTTTAACAAATTGTTTTCTATTGTTGAGATAGTGTTTAAAGATTTCTAAAGCAATCCCACGCACTCCATATTGTTCCAAGGCATCAAGGAGTTTATTGTGTTGTACTGTGTCAAAAGCCCTTGCCAAATCTAAGAATACTGCAATACATTTGTTATTTTTTTCCAAGCTATCCTTTATTGAGTTAACCACTTCGAACATTGCGTCAGCGGTGCTTTTACCTTCCTTAAAGCCAAATTGATTTTTTAGTAATATTTGATGTCTATTCAGATGATCATTAAGTCTACTTTTCATGCATTTTTCGAATATTTTGGAAAAATTAGTTATTGTGCTTATGGGTCTATAATTAGAAATATCCGTGGCATTGCCTTTTTGTAAATGGGGGTTATTAAAGAAGTTTTAAATTTGTCTGGAACTATACCTGTCTCGAATATTAAGTTGATTATATACAGAAGTGGAGATATAATATATGGATGTATTAATTTTATAGTTTTAGATGTTATCCTATCTATGCCTGGAGAAGAGTTATTTTTTAAGGTGCTTATATGTTGGATTATTTCACTTTCAGTAGCTGGATATAAGAACATTGATTCAGAAGTATTTGGGTATCTATTTTTGTAGTTATTAGCAGATTTATTGATTTGAGTAGCCATTTTCATACCAATTTCGCTAAAATATTCATTACAATAGTTGGCCATATCACCATCGTTATTGAATCTAACATTATTTCTATCATAGATATTTATCGTATTACTTTTTTTATTATTTTCTGTGTTGCTCAATTCAGAAACTACTTTAAACAATTTTCTGATATCATTTTTATTTTCGTTGAGTGCATTTTTATAGTAATTATTTTTTGCTTTATGTATTATTTTATTAAGTTGATTTCGGTATGATTTATATTCGTTCATTAGTAATACGTTTTTACTCCTGATCGCTTTAAACTTCAATTTTTCCCTCTTTTTTATAGAGTTAATAATGGCCTGAGATATCCATGGTTTTAGTTTTCTAGAGCATTTTATTCTTATGTCCTTTTTGTATAGACTCTCAACATATTTTTCCATAAATATATCCAAGAATGTTGAAAAAGCTACATTTGGGTCATTATACTTATTTATTATACTCCAGAATAGCGGTAGTAAAGTAAAAATCCTCTGATCAAATCGTGATACCACTTCAGCATTTCAAGAAAAATAACAAAGGCCATGTAACATTTTTTCGCAAGATGAAACGTTTAGCCATAATCTGAAGCAACATGTGGAAAATATGGAATTTTATTAAAGCATAACTTTTTTGTGCTTTTTCTACTTTAGGCAAGTTTAATCAAAATCCTTAGAGCCGTTTTCATGCTATAGTCTTGAGCAAATCACGTTTTTTGGCTATAGCTCAACACCCAGTGTATACAGTATTCTCATTCAGTGCCACCGGCGAGTGATATTGGTAACAAACAAAATAAAAAAGAAAGCAACAAAATACACCGATCCGTTCCCGAGATAATGCTATCACAGACAGACAGATAGACCAATGGCTGAAAACATGTTTATTTGACTCTGAAACGCCAAAATTTGTAAAAATCTCGATACCGAAAATTTCAGACGATTACAATATTTTCCTTATACAGCTACTTTAGTAGCATAGGAAAGTAAAAAGGGACCATTGTAATTGAGAAGTTGATATTTTGTAAAAGTTATAACGGTTTGAGTTCAGTCTGAAATAAAATTGATTCAAAAAGTGAAAATTATTCTCGAGTATATCTTCAAACCTTGAAAGGAATGCCATCTTTTGAATGGGATTTTAATATTCTTCAATGAAAATCATTTTATACATCCAGGTAAATTCCCAGATAAGTAAAATTTTATTCTAAATACAAGAGCACGTCAGATTTGTAGAAAACCTAATTTGGATTGATGAGTTCGGTTTTGTCAGAAATAGTTTACAATATGCATGATCGACATTTTTCGTGGTGTTCATAATTGACAATGCAGTACAATTTTTAATAAATAGTAGAAGATACAGCGCTCTAGTAGAAGTACGCTATTTTATTATGTACTGGGTGTCCAAATACGAAAGGAGGCCTGCTGTATCTACGAAACCAGTAGTAGTAGAGCTTTCGGGTAAAATTTTCATAAGTATGACCAAGAGAAAAAGCTGGAATTAAGTTTCGAGTTTCTAAAATGGCAACCAGGTGCGTAGTAGTCATCCCAAATTTTAATATCTAATTTTCACAAAAAATTCTCAATTAATTGATATCAAAAGTTCTCTTATCTGATTTGCTATCTTTTTCCCAATACTTTTTGTCTGAATCATTTTCTTTTCCACTATCTCAAAAATTAAGGGGGTGGGGGAGGATAAATATGTTTTTAAACGAAACTTCATTACTTCTCTTTTGTTCTACCGAATAGAATAAACTTGATGTTGTTTCTTCGACCTATTAACAGCGTATCTGCTTTCGTCCAGAAAAATTACAACGGCCCCGCTAGATAGCGCGAAACAATGACGTAAATTTGCTTTTCTCTCAAACATTTCCAATGCAAGGGTATCATCATCATCGAAAGGGTAATTTAAAGCCCTACATTTTGGTGAAAAAATTATGTGTCTAGCATTTAAGGAACCGGAGATATCGGTAAAAACGTAAAAAGTTCCTTTAGGGCCACTTATTTTGGTGTCAACGAGGTAGAGTCTTAATTATAAGTGTTTAATACAGAACGTAAAAACTGCTGTTAGAGCAAACCTTGATTATACTTCGAACAACAAAGATTTTAATGAATAGCTAACATCAGTTTCGTTGGTTATTTCTACTTTCGTACTTGGTTGATTTATGTACGCTTGTGGCGTCCTCCACTGGCATTGTTTTACCACTACCATAGAGCGCCTTCTCCACTCACCGACAGAGCGCGCTAAGAATGTTTTCCTAGATGAGCCACGCTAAATCTAATCATATAGTTTCATTTTATACAGTTAGATTTAATATTTAAATCATTAAGTAGAGTAACAGTGGTCAAGGCAGAGAAGGCGATCCGGGCGATCGGTTTATTTCAACTGTGGAATGATACTGGTAGATTGTAGATCTGATCTTTTGGAAGGAACCCGAGCATATTGTGGGGACTGTGGGGATAAATAACATCCTTAAACTCGTCACGATAACCGCGTTTTTCGCAAGGAGCCTTGACATAGAGTCGTAGAAAATCCTCCGACTTGTCGAGGTTCAGAACTTCAACCTCAGTCCCAGTCCCAATCGGCAGAAGCTCTAAAGGCTGGAGGGTGCGCAATGAATTTTCGGTTCGGAAGCATTCCAGTCTTTGGTCTAAGAAAGAAAGGGACCCCTTCAGAGGTTTCTAGAGATGTGGAGATGCCCTCTAAATCCCAGGAATCTAGGGCTTTTGTCAGCTCTGCTGAGGCGTCCGTGGCGGCAGAGAGTTCCTCTGCGTCCGTGAGGCTGGGCAGAGTCTTGTAGATGTTAAGGGTTTGACCAAGAGACCTGCTCGAATTCCGGAGAATTCCAGGAGGAGCAGGGTGAGAGAAGGTAGGCAGATATGTAGACTGGACAAGCCAGCTCTTCCACCCCCATACAAATAGCCTTCAGTTTCATAAAGGCAGCGCAGGCAAACCTGCATCATGCGAAGCTTCAGCACCTTCTCGAGATTTTTTAATCATAATGTTCTTAAATCTCCCTCCACGCTGGTGTCAAAGAATATTAGTTACAATTTCAAACAATGACTTTTCCACAATTTTTGAATGCAAAATTTGAAACTTGCCCGCGCCCATACGGTACAAACCATTATAATAGAACATCAAAAGTTAGGTTAGACTTTCATCTAACTGCTTCCCAAATTTGGATTTTCAATTTTGAAGAGTACACCAGATACAAACTTTAAACTATGTACAACTTTGGTTATTTTCTTTCAGAAAAATTGTCCTGTCAATTACTATAAAAGATAAGTTATCAAGACTGGGTTTGATTCATTTCAGAATTAGAAGGCCAATCAAACCATGAAAGAAAATTGTAGGCTTCTGTTTGCAAAGAGAACGTTGGTAACGACTTTTGGTATACTCTCTATAGCTGTAGGACTAACAGTACTCTAAATTTCTAGTCTCTAATTCAACTGCATGTTGAAAAATTTTTTAATTTACGGTCCACGTATATTAGCCTGCAAAGGCAATTTTCCTGAAAAAGCACAAGCTTTTTCTAGAAAGGCTCGGAAGATTGCGATAAAAACATGAGTATGAGGTTTCTGGGGTCGAGAAATTGAATTGTAATAGTAATAGTAATAATAATAATGGATCGCGAGGTTGTGGATTCCACCTGTGCCCTAGACGTGGGGCGGTCTGGTAACGTGACACCACAAGCCAGTGTCGTCACGGCAGGTTAATATCCATTAGGGGGAGGACACTCCGAAATATAAACCAAAAAATCGAAGCTGAGCTATCAATACCGGCGAGGATTTCAATGATGGAGCTTGAACACTGGGTGCGAAAACGCTGAAAATAATGAGAGGCCATTCGCAAAAAGCAGTAGTATTATGCGATCTCCAATACCTAAAAGAATACCATTGGATTGTCCACATACTATTAATACCAAGACCATGGCAAAACAAGAAGGAATGGTGCAGAAACCGGAACTCAGCCAGTAACGGTCAACGATATGACTCGATGCATGTCATGCCGAGCTTCAGAAAATAAAAAAGGTACTTTTAGACATGCGTGCATCTGCGTGAATCTGAAAAACGGGTTATTATCACTGGAAGCTTCCATAGATGTAATTCTCTCCATGCGAAGTGCGATTGAGGTAACATATCAGTCAGACACGGACCGGGTGTCTCAAAGTACCCAGATGCCTAAGCCTACAGCCGCACTAGCAGATTATAATAAGTGACCAGCGAGCAGCCCTCCTAAAAACTTGCAAAGCAACCTTTAAAAATCAACTTTTTTGAGAACTTCTTTTTTAGTGCTTGTAGCTCTAATTAAGTGCTATTTAACTGCTGTATTGTGCTTTTTTTAATTGGTTGAGATAATAAATTTAAACCATTAAAATTTCAATTTTAAACTGAATTTAAGAATGGGTTACGTAAAATTAAGTAGGTAGGTAGATAAACCATCTTAAAAAAATCTACCTAAATGTCTTTCAGCTTTCCTGTTGTACCTTTGAAACTATAAATATTCCCACAATAGGAACAGTTTTGCTTTTTATTTGTCTTGAATGTTCCTTAGAATGTATACAAGATATTAATATCTACTCGCACTCGCTGTAATAAATGTATCTATGTCTTGCAGTCAAACTACAGATTATACTCCATTTCAGAAATGTGTAGAGTAATAAATTATGATAATGAAAGGATTTCTATTGTATTGTATATTATGACGCTTATATGTCAGAATACAATACCTTCATTATCATAATTGCCAAAGATTACCCTGTGCCGCATCGTACTAGTACGTACTGAAAAAGAGGACATTTAACGATCGACTTAGTGAGAAGCTGCCTTGCTGTCCATTGCCACGATTCGATACCTACAGCTAAACCTGGTAAAATGAAAGTTGTCTGCGCCTGGTTGCAGAATAGAACGGTAAGACATCTTTTGCAGTTGTAGACCTTGAATTAATACTAGAGAAGTTTAAACACAATTGGGAAAACTACTTTGCAGACGAAAAATATGAAAAAAATTATCCAGGATTATCCTTCCCGCAGACGGAGGAGATTCTTGGATAGCGGTTTCCCTCTCATCCGATGTGAATTCTGACATAATAAAGAGTAGTAGATTCATCCCTCCTTGTGGACAGAAGAGGAGTTGAGGGACTCTCGGGACTAAGGGTTAGTAATCGCATCCTGGTCAGACAGGCTCCTGAGAATGTATCATAGGTGCATCTAATTAGGAGTTGGAGTGTGAAATATAGAAGCTAGTCTTAATACAGCAGGGAAATGTGATCCTCGGCGACCTCTACTCGTATAAGAAAATTCAATTCAGATTTGAGAACGGATTTTTGTCATATTCCACTGCGTCCTTTTCGTATCTATTTTGGTTTCCTTCCTGGCAATGCCTACGGCGACTGTCGTCTGCCAGGTCAATATATTGAATAAGAGCCGATTCGTAATCAATCTCAAATCTCCTATTAATTTTAATCCAACATTAAAAATTTCATGAATCGTTTGATTGGACATATAATTTAAAGTTACTTTGGAAGAATAGATAAGGTGACTAACGTTGTATAAGTTATTAAAAAATGCACTACTTTTATTCTGTCATCAAGATATGAGTTACACAAATTGAAGAATTAAGTAATCTCCCATTAGGGATTCATTATGAAACCGGCCCTAAGTTTTCTAACACTACAATGTCCTGTCAGAATCCTCGAAAAAATCATCATCGTTGCCCGGCTTCGACCCTGTGGGTCGGTCTAGAATTTGACTAAAGGGCTCTAGGAATAATTTATCTTGTCGTCGTCCAGGGGTTCTTATCACCTGTGCTGCGCCTTTGTATGTATCCAATATAGAAAAAGCCCCATAATATGGATTTTTGCAATTTCACAGGAATATTCTAGTTCTATCATGGCCTGCTCCGCTCCCAGCCACTTCGTTGAACATTTATAGCCTTTAATTCCTGGAAATTCAGTTACAATCTAATTGAGGTCCGATATGAGTTCATCGATTTCAGTACCACTTGGCTGTTTATAATAGTAATAATTCCCTATACCTCAAGCGATCATTATCAACTCTAGTAACCCGTTTATTCTGACTCTTTTCCCAGAGTTAGTGTCGGAGTCCTCAATTTACCAGTTGGCATTCACGGGACTCGAGTAGACTACAGCTACTAGATATTCGTTGCTGATAAATCTGGTATTTCCTGAACAAAGGAACAAAGATATGTATGTAATGGTAGAAGGTTTATTATATAAACCGTTCTTCGAATACCAATTAGAGGCCTCTGAGGTCGTAACTCGAATATTCTGGTCCACCAAACTATTGATCCGTAGATTATTATTGATGGTCTCATGATGATTTGTTCATTTAGGTCTTTAATCCCATACATCCACCAGCTATTTACCTACCTCTTTTAAGAAATGAAATCTCCACACCAGTTATTCAACTTGAGATTAATAATCTAGCAGTGAGATTTTAATCAAAATAATTCGCTGGTCATTGTGGTTGTCCACTTCGGGAATATATTCGATGGTCAAGAAATAGTCGAGTGATGGGTTGTTAGAGCCAACACGTAACACACATTTGCCGACATTCAGAGGTAAGCTACCTATTTCACCCCATGCTTGCACAGAAATAAGATTAGAGTGGAGATCAGCGTGACTTGTCAAAGGATTTCCAAAGAACTGAGTGATCACGAATGGAACAGTAGACAGGTCAGAGACGTATGCCAAAAATAGCGATGGCCCCGAAACAGAGCCTTGAGGAACTCCCGAATCGACTTGAGTGAAATGAGAATAGCTGGAACCGACTTTCCCTTTGGAACCCTGTCGGAGAGAAATACGGTAATTCAGTTAAGCAACTCTTATTCCGAAGTGTTCTAGTTTATGGACAGGTTTCGTATGTGGGACCTTCTCGAATAGAACTATATCTTGTGGGTTCATCTATTAATTCAGAGAGACAACAATTCTGAAAACTTGGAGCTACTGTCGTGAGATTCAGGAATTTTATTTTTATAGCGATTTCAAGGTTGGAAAATTAAAGTCTCCAAAGCGGACTAGATTGCTTGTTGAAAGGGAAACCCTACCAGACATTCTCTATTTCGGAAATATCATAATGAAATTGGACAATTCTGTATAGTGTGAATGCAGATTTTTTAAGATAGGTATAGCAAAACTCCGTCTCTTCGGTTTGGACGATATTTAGCATTAAGTGAGAAAATATGTATTGGTGTAAGCGAAAGAAAGATTTGTGAGGTAGTTTGCATTGAGTTTTTTGCACAAATATCCTAATTTTTAGCTCTTTGCGTTGTTCTTCTAGTTCTGCTCTGTGTATGGATGTTTTATCATCCAACTGGGTGTTTTTGAACTTAGGAATTTGAAAGCACTCTCGAAATACACAATTCCGTGTTTCTAGTATTATAAGTCAAAAGCAACACTTCCACTGCTTGAGACTACAGCAACGAAATTTAATTTAACAATGATGAGTTTGTGATAACGACACAACACGCGTTGTGTTTTTGATGTGATGTGGGTCACCATAGTGCACCTCAGTTACTTTGCAAAATAGCAGAGGAGATAGGACCGCTCCTTGGGGGCATTCTCAGGCAATTTTTATCGTTTTGTTTTCATCTCCCTTTTTTGCATTAACTTTCCTTCTCGTCAGCATTGATTTCTTCGATCTCACAGTAACGGAATGTTTCCTTTTTGCTGGCGGCAAGTGCGTACCTTGCCAGGCGTCCCTCTTTGATGTGAAGATCCAGGACCTTTTCCATGCTTTTAAGAAAGAAAGAAGAAAGGCTTATATGCTAAATGACTTAGGCTGCTCTCTCATCTTTTGGTATAAAGACCACCTGTGTTCCTATCCACACTTTCGATACCTAACCCAGTGCATGACTTGTCTTGAAATTTTCAGTAAGTATTTGATCTATATGTTTCAAACTTTATTGAATCATGAGTTTTAACTTCATTAAAATTACGCCAAAAATTAGGTACATCAATAAAAAATAAGGAAAAAGCATTTTTTCACAATCAAGTGGATGCCGTCCGAGAGCCCTACTCCATACCATACGTATGGTATGAATTCGACTCATTTTTGCTTCCTTATGTTCGCTATCATCTTGGGTGTATATCAGAGAACACTTCCAAGTGTATATTGAGCCCCATCGTGAAGAAAACGTGACGTTCCTTCAAAGTTTAAATTGACATAGGGAGACGGAAGAAGCTCGGGGAGAAGTTAAGGTTACAGCTAAGCAACAAATTATTTAAAAAAAGTCGTCTAATAAATAAATCTATTTTGGAAAGGAGACTAGAAACGTTAGTAGTTTTATTTAGATATGTTTATTGGTTCACAAATGATATACAATAAAAGTTATAAAACGTAAATATATAAATCTAAGTATAAAATTACAAATACTTTTAATAAAATCAATAATACAATAAAAAAGAAAAGATAAAATCTGATATAAACTATACATAACTGTGTATAAAAAGATCTATGGCTTTATAAGTATAAATGATGAAAGTTTATACAGATATTATTTAATTTAATTATCTGTTTTGTGGTACGTAGGTATATAGACTATAGAGTATTATTTGAGAAAGCATTTTTACTAAATATTTATCAAATTATCTTTTATAGTTATCTGAGATCCAAAAAATTATATCAAGTTATTGTTAATTTTCTCTGTTATATGATAAAATTTATGATAAATAGAGAGCCAAATGTTTCTAATTGCTTGCTCAAAAAGGAATGTTTGTAGGGACTTTGAGTTTAATATGAGTATTGTATAATACGTGTACTGTCTATGTCACGGTTAAGAAATTTTATCCTGCTTATCTAGTGTCCTGTTGGTACTATTATTAAGTACTCTGAAGATAGGAATTTCATATAAATATTTATAAAATAGACAACAACTTTGAGATGGTAAAATTACAATTGATCAACAAATTCGGCAGATTTTGATTTTTAAGAAAATCTGCCTTTGTACTCACATTGTAATTCTAAATTAACAATAATTATAATTCTATGCATTATCATACAAAATAACATTTTTATTTTAACTTTTATACAAAGTGAGTATTTTAAGGTATGAAAAGGTCATATTCTAATGCCTTTGATTTATGGTAAACATTGTATTTCAACAACTTACTTACTATTAGCAAACTAAGATATCTAAAGAAGCTTCTAACTTGATTGACAAGGTGCATGGGAAAATAACTAAAACTACTGTACAAAATTGCATTTTTCGCGTTTTCAATAAATAGAAGTTGTCATTTTTAATGTCATTTATAAGTAATGTGTTTCGAATACACCTTGCATTACCATATTTATAAGGGAGAATAATACTTTTCATTGTAGGAAGTATTCTTAAATTAAATTGACAGATACGATTCTGTATTGTAATCTTAACTCTTGAACAGAAAAAAAACTCTGCACATGACCATAATGTATGCAAAGAACTGGGTTAGTCTATTTAACTGATATATTTCCCATAAAGCTATAAAATGTATAGACATTTTACCAAGCAATCTACATTATATAACTAAAAGAAATAACATTATTGATATCATTCCATTTGATGGCCAACTTAACAAATGATATAATGAGATAAATAAATACGTAAATTAAAAAGTAACTAATAATACAGAAATGGCAAGAAAATTTTTAGGCAGATTTCTTACATCGTTTTCTTGAATTACTCATTCAAAAATCACAGCACATAATACAAAAAGTAATAACAAAACAAGTTAAGCTTAGGAACAAGACTAATAAAATTTTAACAAAAAATGCTACCTGTACTCTAGTTATTAATAGGTACTCTGATTTTGTAATTATGCCGTTAGATCATTCAGTATATCTTTTCAGTGACTATATGAATTTATTTAGTGTTTAATCAAATTTAAGAAAACAAAAAAGGCTATATTCAGAATATAAAGGTTGTTCCAGTATTATCTTATCGCTACTGTAGTAGTTATTCTCTAACTCTTCTTATGACGTGATAATAATATGTGCCCAAAATTGATTCATTGTACAGAGTGGCCAAAAAAGTGTTCAAAATGCTGTATCTCGAAAACTAGTCATTGTAGAGACGTAAAAAACTTGATGATCAAAATTGCCAAGGAAAAATGTTGGAATTTATTTTCAGGTTTCAAAGATGGTCGCTAGGGAGCATAATGGCTGCCTTATTTTTTTAAGTTATGTTTCTCAAAATGTCACGCAATTAAGGGAATGAAAATTCAGATAAATTCGATTCCTTTTCGTTCTTCATTTTTCCCCTATCTCTAAGAATGAAGTAGTGGCGGGAGTTCAATTGTTGTAAATAAACATTTGTAACTTTGAAGTCTACGTGTTTTTTGACATCATCCGACAAACTGATGCCCAAGTAGGCGAGTGAAAACTAAAATATTAAAATATTAAGGAACAAACGTTTTATGAGGAAATCCAATGATTTTTAATTTCTTTCTTCATTCTTTTAAATAAAAATGCTTCGATACTGAAATACAGATACCTATGAAAATCATCAATGGTTGTTTTTTTTACTTAAACTTTTTAGGTAAATTTCTTATAGAAAAAAATAATAAAGACAAAATCTATGGATGTTAAAATTTCAATTCAATGAATTTTGAAATATTTACCTTTCCGTTGACTACAGGCCGTCGGGATTTTTTTATTTCAAAACTACGAATCATAAAAATATAGGTAAACAGCTTATATCGTCATCAATGTTAGGTGGCAACTTTTGATAAAAATTACATGAACATGTATATGCTTTAGCGCATATTACCCGTACAGGGTGTTCATTTCAAAAGCTACTACCTCGGATTTCTCGAAATGTGATGATTTAAAAAATATGGCAGAAATAATATCGAGGAGTACAACTTTTTAACTAAAATTTCTTTCCCGTTTTACGTTAGGCACATAGAAGCTCCTTCCTTAAACATCGTAAATGGTTAGTTATTAAGTGAAAGCTTATTTGAATGCTTTTCTTTTGGCGTTTGCTTTTTTAATGAGGCTTCTTGGCATCTATCCCAATTTCTCAACAGGTGTATTTGGCACAATATAACTAACTATCGTCAGCGATAAAGATGAAACTGAGCTAAGGGTTGAGCGTTGCTTCAAAAGCCAAGCTGAAGCGTTCAGTACGAAAACATTTCAATGGCTATCTGTCGCTGACAATACGTATTTTTTTGACAAACGCTCCTATTGGGAAATTGTTTTATACCAAACAGCTACATTAAAAAAAATTAAACAATAAAGACAGGAGATATTTTGAATAAAATATCACTCGATACGACCTTACATAAGGATTTTCAAGACGGTAGCTCCTAGGTGCGGGGGTTAAGAATGGGCGAACCATATTTTGGTTAAAATGCCCTAATGCTATCCTAAGTAGCCTAGTAAGGAAAGTATTGTTGTAATCGTATTAAATTTTCTAATTCCAGTTTTCTTTGCCATGCAATATTTGGCATAATATATTCATAATATGAGCTTTTATTCATAATATCGAGAGATACAAACTAAATCATCTTAGGTAGGCTACATGATTCGATAGTATGTCATTAATTAATTTAGTTGAATTTTAAAAACAGCTTTATCAAAAATAAAGTCAATTGATTAAATATTAGGGGAATAAAGACAACAGCACTAGTAAGTATGTCTGAAATTGACGACATCCAGAAAAAAAGAAATAATGTAATTTTCTATCGTGCTACGTGACATAGTTATATAAACAATGAACAAATTATCAACATAAAACTACATCTGTGGATATCATTGGCGGAGTTGTTGGAACGCTGTTTGAGAAGACGTACCCAATATGTCAAATAAGTATATGTCAACTTGTTCCTATTTGACTCAAGTGAAGGCGTGATCGCTAGCAAATTCCGTAATCTATAGGTGATGACTTTTTTTGGAACCCTCAATAGAGGTGAATAATTTATTTGCCTCAATAGGAAAGTAATACTTAGGAACAGCCTGTATTCATATTAGATACTAATTCTATACATAAAAAAATCACAATTTAAAACGCCAACCATTATTTGATATTGCATTCTCAATAAATCATTTAATTGAAAGAAACGTACGAATGATTCTGTAATAAATTAGTATCTGTTTTAAACGAATCCGCGACATATTTCAATAAAGCTACCTTGATTTTGTTTTAGTTGCAGTAACATTACCTGCTGCAGCTGCATTCTTTTGAGCTATGTGCGTTTGGTAATGTTTGGCAAGGTGCGCTTTCTGCCTAAAACTTTTCCCACATAAACTACAAGCGAAAGGTTTCTCGCCAGTGTGAGTTCGTATATGAACATTAACAGAATATTTATCTTTGAACCCTTTCGAACAAATACTACAGTAATGCAGAGATCTCTCCTTTCTGACACCATTGCTAGTCGATGTTGCATTCTGGACAGTTGTTTGAGATTTTGTACCACTATTTTGTCTCTTATATTTCTTTGTGGGTTTGGTACTGGTAACGACCGGTGTCGATATCTGTATTGGTGAACTTAGATTGTACAGTATGCCTATGTGTTCGCTACTCAATGGGCTAATACTGTTGACGGTATGTTCAGTAGATGTATCAATTTGACAGTACTGATTGACCGATTCCGCTACTTCATTAGCTATTCGTTTCAGTTTCTCGAAATCTTCGGGAAACGGATGATCCAATTGGCTGAGTAGTAGATCGTCAACTGTGTGCGTACTCGACGGTATCTCTGTCTCTTGTATGATTCTTGAAGGCACATGTTCTTCGAAGACTACTTTCCCTAAAAAAGAAAAATAGCTTTATTTATTCTGTGTAGGTACAAATATTTGAGAATAACTATGGGGAGGAAAGATAGAATGTCAAGTTTTAAAATTATTTACGAGCAAGGACCTTCAAAAAAACCCTTCAAAGTTTTATAGGAATGCAGCAGACCGTTATTTGTTAAGTACCACTCACCAGGGGCATCCCAATAACAATTTCCAACTCCTTTAGGAGTCTATAATCTTTGTAAGTCTCATACTTGCAGAATAGTGGCCATATTATTGTGCCCGTGTAGCCTTACAAACTTGACAAAGGAGAAGGATCTTTGACAGTCTGAGGCCGGATAGTGTCTCAGCAGCACACCATATTCTGCTCCATCAATCAAAATTTGACAGAATTATAATACAGATTTTATTTCGCTACTTTGGGTAGTGGTAGGAAATGAAAAATGTGGAAAATTATAATAGAATCACTGAATGTTAAGTTATGAAAGGAACACTCAATAATGTCGAGCCAAAGCTAAAAAAGCATAAGAACCATGGTTTTTAACTATAACTGCTTATTCAGGTAATTCGAAAATAACAAATGGAAACAATTATTATGAAAAATATAAGTAGCGAATGTCTCAGCAATTTGTAAAAATATAAGAGGCTTAAATAACAAAGCTGACCTATTTATTCGAAATAAGGCAGCACTTGTATGCTGCCCAACCTAGTATTAGCCCTCCTCTTTAATGGTAGCTGGAAACCTTTGAGAGAATATTTGCCTAATATAGCGTCTCTAGTAGGTATTTATTATGTCTATTTTAAAGCGTACCTATGGTTTGAAATCCACATTTTGGTGCCCTTTTAAAAGTAGAGATAATTCATCAAGGTACTTATACGATTGCGGTGCCTACTGGAAGAAGAATTGTATTTTTTAACCCAAGTGTGAAAATTGCTGAACATTACTTGAAACCCGGAAAACCGCTTTCGCAACGTGGCCTAAATAATAATTTTTTTATCCTTCACAACTATGACTTGAGGGAGAAACAGGGTTGAAAATTGGGTTTTTTGAATATTGAAGCATAAAAGGTAATGTGACAGGTGTTAAAACTGCTATTATGCCTTGGACAGAAAATTGAAATAATTGGATTGGATTTCCAGATCTATAACGTCAGTATTCTCAATTGCAGGGGGATTTTTTTTATGCATTCAAAAGAAAATTTCTTGTCATATATGATACTTGTACTCACCATTAGCATCAATTCCAGCTACAATGGTAGGTATATTATCTGGATTCTCTTCCTTCATGTAAATAGTTTCAGTTTTAATGGGTGGTGTCGATAGTGCTCTCCTCAATTCGTTATTATTCTCCGATTTAGCAGTCTTCATTGCTCCATTGTATCGCATAAAAGCTTTACCTTGTAAAGCACTTCGCAGCAAAGAGTCAGGAGAACCACTATTACTGCTGGTTGTATTATTGTTTGTCATCTTCCAGTCATTATTGTTGTTGTTGAAGTTTTCATGTGTTTCGAGCATTGGAGTATCTAGGATAAGAGCATTTTGTATTTCTTCCTTGTTGTCAGCAAACCCACTATCTTCATATGTATAAGTTTCTGATTTAATAAGACCGTCGGTATTGGGACTCATCGTAGATTCATTGTAATTATTGTTGAAATTACTGAGTTGACCGGGCATAATACTAAGAAACGAGTCTATGTCCAGACCACCCTGGAGGTGTTCCATGGAATTGGGACTTGAAATAGATTCATCCTTCTCAGGCGGCCTGTACCAAGTAGCACCCTGGTCGATTCCATTTAATACTGTCAGAGTGTAAATTTGTCCATCGGTGTTGTTATTGGCCGTTCTGTCTGGACTTAGCTGATCAACACCATTTGTTTCATCTGTACTCCAGCAATATTTATTCAAGTCTTCTAAAATGGCAGTTTCTATTCGGACTGTATCTTTGTCCCAGAAATTAGCATCATAATTGGCACTCACGCCTACTGAGGTAGTGCTTGGTATCTCCGAAATGATCATGTTATTGTTATTGGTCTCTTTTGTTTCTTCACTATTGCCTAAAAAAGCATTGACACTTCGCATTTGCTTTGTGAATTGTTGAATAGATTGGTTGTCGTTGGCGTCCGGTGTAACGACAAAATCGAAAAAGTCAGTTTTGATATCCTCACTGCGGAATGTTTCTGTTATGTCCATTATCACAGGTTCTTTAAGCTCCATCAAATTGTGATTTCAATTCTCAGCTACTCAATGGCATACTCGGGTGTGGTTCCAAAGTCTTGTCTAGCAACTGAAAGGAAAAAATGTGTTAGTCATCTAATCTCATTTTTAAAATAAATAAAATGTATATCTCTTAAAACGTAAAAATGTACTGTACTGAATCAATGCACAACATGTTTCAAGAATATTTCAGAACAATATAGTTTTAAGCCGTTGAAATTTTATCAATAATATTGCCTTTGACAATTATAAATAGTTGCGAGTAAGGAAAAAGCATTTGTAATCTGACAGTACAGCGGTTGCTAGATCTACGAACTAAATTACCAGTAAGTAACGGAACGATTCAAATTGAAATTTCTCTAGATATAAGTACAAATCGTTATTATAAATTTCTTCTTCGATGACTAGACAATATTTCATCCTGAATTGAATAGTCGGAGCTATTTCTTTGCTTATATCGTTGATATTTGAAGAGGACGAAAGGTATAGCTTATAGTTTTCAGATCTATGTAAATAGTTATAGAATCACCATGTTCTAAAACGTTATTCACTTCTCCGGTAAAACAAGGAAAATATGTAGAAAAACTGATATGGGTGAGTGAGTAAATTGTTCCTTGATAAGTTGCAATAACTTGTTTCAAGATGGAATGAAATATTTTTCGAATCTTTTGATATAAAACAAAACCATTGGGTATCGATCTGTTCGATCTCTCCTATTAATGTCCTAAGACTGTAATTATAATATTAATTGGAAATTTTATTGATGTTGATGACGACTAGTTTAAAGGAAAACAGATAGATACCTACTATTTCTTGTCTTCAAATGATAAAGTAGGTATATTCTTTAGTATAGGCTTTGAGAAAGAATACCAGTATAATGCAACTCCAATTATCTGAAATTTCACCAATAGCGTTCTTCAAAAGTCTACAAAATGGGCTATCTTTATGAACTGAGAATTCTAGATATAGATATTTGATTAGGTAATTACGATTCATTTAATATTCGGTATAAAGATAAATTAAATAATATTGACGGATTGAGTAGGTTCTGTTTCTCAATATTTTTATGTATTTAATGAGCCAAAACATAAAAACTAACATATCATATTAGGCAATAAAAAATATATTGAATTGTGTCTATAATTTAGAATTTAGTCGAATATTGGTAGGTATGTTCTCATAAAAAACAATTGTTGAGAAGGTTATGGAATTTTCACGTCAGTCTCCGGTGATATGATAATATTCATAAATTGATCATTAGATTTTTTTTCAACTATGATCTTTCATTAAGTTGGTTCGCAGGGCTACAAGTGTATGATATTCGTATTTGTATAAAAGTTATTTTACTGTAATAGCTTTACTTGTTGTTTGTATTGTGGAAAAATGGATCGTTATTGTTGGAGAGAAATACCTTATTATTATTAAAAAAAACAAATGCGAGTTGGCCTTGCGTTGGAGCTTCCCGTTTAGGTTTTCTTGTGTCAAAAAGGAAGGATAAAAATTCGTTTATCGACACCATGACGGGGTCACCTAATTTTTGTAAAAGAACCAACTTCAATATTTCTTCGCAGTGGATTCATAGAAAATATAGGGCTGTGAAAGACAGACATGAAAAAACATAAACATAAGAGTAATCTTATAAAGGTTTTGTTTCGGTCATCAAATGAACAGGAACAGGACAATATAGCTGCTACATTCAAGATGTATATTTATCTCTTCATGTAGCTATTTCTTAGACTCTTTTTGTAGAAATGCCTAATTTATTCAATAGACCAGAAACAGGATTCGTAGATAAATGTGTTAATATATAGCAAACGCCAGTATGTATAGATATATATCTGGAATGATGATAAGCATCAGCAATGTAATTAAAATTCAAAATAAAACCAAACAGTTGCAGTTAGTTTGAATGAATAAAACCGGCAAACATGATATTTAGCCACAATCCATGACAGGTTTTCTGCCAACGTCTATATAGCGTTCTCACTTGAATGAGCACCATAAAAGTTAAGAGAAGCTATTTATTATTCTTTATTCATAGTTACATTGAATGCAAAAAGATACAATTTAGATTTTTGCAGATAGTTTATTAATATTCTCATTAAATTTAATTTGAATCCATCGTACCGGTTGTACATATCAATGAAAACTGAACGATACTATTGACAAAATAACTAGGTGCGATTCTAAAGTATATTGTTTCAAAAATAAGGGTTGTACCAAAGAAGAAACAGTCTCTTAGGATTGTACGCAGTAGCCCAAATCCGATGTTACAGCAACTAAACTGATTTAATAGATAACGGGTTTCTTTCAATTGATTTTATTAGTCTTTCATATCAATACTTGGTTTGTTAGTAGCTATACCTCAAAAGTGTTCCGTTGTCGTTTTGGGATCTAGACATAAATTTAGACTATATCAATATCATATAAGTTCAGCATCATAGCCCAAATACTAGACCGTGCTAAAAAAATTAAGGAATAAATAATTGATACGCACTAAATGGAACTTAAGCTAAATTATGGTTTACTCAAGGAAACAATAGAGTTCAGTATTCATAAAGGGAAAAACAACTGAGTCAGTTTTCAAAGGACGAAGTCGCCAGCAGCAATTTGCAAAATAGGATAAGATACAATACAGAAGTTAACCTTAATGCAAAATCATTTGTTTTTTTTTCGTATCAAAAGCTTAAAGTTATCTATTTATTCACAAGTAGGCCATACCATTAATTGTGTTTGATACCGGAAACACAAGTCCACACCCTATTTTAATTAAATAAATCTATATCAATAAGTATAAATCTTAAATGGAAACATAAGATTAAGGTTAGATTACTTGCATCAAGATCTAAAATATTTGATTCGATTAGTGTACACAACACACAAGTATTAACAAAATTTACCCAACATCTATTGGAGACAAACCTAGATTTATTAATCAACTTTTAATTAACATGTTAAGCTGTTGGTGTCGATATATATATAGGTATATACGTTTGAGTCTTGTCCTAAATAAAGTCAATTATCTACAGGCCAAAAAAATAAAATAGTTTCGATAATCTTATCAACGAAATATCGTGTTATGCAACGGCAATTACTTCTGCGTCCTGCCATCTAGATAATGATTAATTCTGAATTTCACTTTTTCCTTGGTGCGTTACATGCCTATGCCAGATATACCGACGAGATAATATTGTGTGATGTTTAGTGGTGGAAAGCAGAACGGATATTTACGAGTGCTACAAGATAACTAGGTACTGATACAAAAACATACTTATAAGAAGTTAACAATCTTCATGGCAAGCTGCGATTGACTTATCTATACAAACTCTTAACTTCAGCTAGGTCGAGTGTTCTCAATGTAGAGTGAAACTAAACAGTAATATCGCCATATAATCTTAATCTAGTTGCTCAACAATAGAGTGAAGTAACATGATTAAATTGTGTATACAGTTTATATGTTGAGAATGTATGCCCGCTAGGTTTGTAGATTTAAGATTGAGTTTCAGATATCATGAAAAAATGTCTGCCTAAACAAAATCTACCAAGTTTAAGAATCTGGAATTCTATGTTGCAAATACGAGACAACAATAAGGAATGGTCGCTTTTTTCGAAGTTAATGTGTCAATCTCATCGCTATCATTTTGCTTCCATATATCTATCTATATGGAGAAAGACCTTAGTGAATAATCTATGGTATCAACACATTCTTAATTGCGCCATATTGTTTTATGATTTTGTTGGTTTTTGATATCGCTACCAGTACCATTAATTCAAATTAATTTTGATATTTCAATCGGCAACTGTTTGCAAAACAGAACAGAATTCAAAAATTGAAATCACGAAATAAGATGACATTTTCTGTTCTTGTCCATCTTTGCGTGCAATTCTAAATTGAACGGCAACTCTGAATATCGTACAAAGTAGAGATGCATTGCAGTGAATCAATATCCCTAGACATATATTTTCTATTTAAAAAAGACAACTCTTCTACATCATCATCCAGAGACTTTTACCACAGAATAACGTTGGTTATATATTCTGTGCTTTTACGATGATATTTATCAATTTATCGATTCATTCCAGAAATCAATTGTTGTTTGTCTTCATAATAGGTGAGGATGGTTACTCTTACCTTTTGCTAATTTGCTAGTATAACTATCGTCTATTTAAATAGACAACGTATCAACGTAAAGGGACCTTTGAGTGAGATTTTTTTACTTAGACCTTTTAAGAATACTGATTATCACAAACTATAGATAATGTAAACAGAATGCTTCCCGATTAAAATTTGCAGTAGTGTTTTTTTAGACAGTATTATTTTACTAATATAGGAAATGAAGCAAATTCTCCATACTGTTGGTAATTTGGAATATCTACCTTTCTGTACAGTCATCTATTTTCGAACACTTTTAAAACGCTTATCATTGTTTCAATAGGTTTGGATTAAATACATATATCACATGTATTGTGCATTAGCATATAAGTTTGGTAAATTAGCTGCTATTTTGATGACATATAAAAAAAAAGTTGATGTCTTCACCGAGCCTGCAATTTTAATAATTTGGAATACTTGAGGTGACGTCATGTGGTGCCCCGAGATAATGAAGTTTAAATGGTAATAGATGATTTGGTCGCGTTTTATTCAGATTACATAAAATTTGTCTATCAGAAAAAGCTACATTTGGATAAAATGATGTCAATAATATATATAGACTTCACAATTATTATATATTTATAATTTTCTAGAGACATTGAAAACTGATTTCTAGTTTTGCTGATAGAGAGTAGAAATTGAAGTAATCTTTCGTCTTATTCTGGTATATCACACTAAATATGTATGTATTTGCTATAATTCTTATTATAAAGTATGTTACTTATTGAGGGAACAAAATTATGCAATAGATTTAGATAAGTATGTGAACTGAATTGGTATAACTATGCATAAATATATTTTAAACTTAATTACGATCAACGTTTTATCAGACAAGAAACAAAATGTACCTTATTTATAAAAAAAACGTTAAATTGCTTATTATATATTTAATGAGTGAGCTAAAATGTATTTTTTGTCATTTTTCTCTTGGATAAAATATTCTGCAAGGAGTTATTCTTTATTCTTCTTTTCAACGCAGATATTGCTAAAAGGGAGTAGCTTTTTTTAAAAAAAAGCACTCTTGCAGATTGAATGTCTGTAGATTTTGTCCAGATTTGGCGGATTTCTTATTATTTTCATCAGATTTGGTGTGAATACAATGAAATATAAATCGAAGTAGAAATCTTATGGGTACTCGCCAAAACATGAGTCAAAACATCTTCAAGTACAATATCATCAGTTGAGCATTCAGTATAAACAGAAAATATACTTAAATTATTACTTATTCTTATTAGGTATTATGACTTTCAATTTTGAATAAAAAAATATATCTTTGACTAATTTTTGGTATATTTGTTATAGCCAGGTGTTCTGTTCTTTTTATCATGGACTTGTAGTTTGGATCAAGACTGGTTACCACATCATATAGCTTTCTCAATCAACAACTTTACCTACCTCTTCCAAACGATAACACCTAACTACTTAAACAACTGAATCCATTAATCAATGAGTACACAGTATATCGGATTAACAAATGATAAGTATTAGCAAAAAAATATTTTTTACAAAATAAATTGAAGCGACATTATTAGTTGGTGCACTGAAAAATACAAAATAATATTAATTCTATTGGTGCTGTTACTTTTGAAGGTGTGCAGTTGCAGTTAGATTGATAACTTTTGGCACCAAATTTAGAAGTACTGGCACCGATAGAATTATTATTATTATGTATTTTTCAGTGCACCAACTAATAAGGTCGGTCCAATTATTTGTAAAAAATATTTATTTCACACTTTTGAGTGTTTGGGAAGATAGTACTTACCCTATAACCCATGTATATTCTTTTCTTGTACTTGTTATTATTTAGAAATCTCAAAATATCGTGGCGGAAATACGCATAAGTATTTTAGATTTTACCACTTTAGCACCGTTGTTACTCGAAAAATGTAACCCTAAGGAAAAAATGTTCATTATAAATGTTGTTAAAAATAATCCGGTCTTTCATGTGGTTGCCTCAGATTTCCAATTTTCGAAAGAAATTTCCCCCTGAACATAGCTAAATTACACATATTTGAGATTTTATCATTGCTGTAACTCGAAAACTGTAGCTCTTTTTTAAAAAATGTTGAATTTAAACTTTTCCGGATATTATTCTATCTTTAATTCTGTCACCCCAGATTTTCGATTTTCGAAAAAAAATAACCCATTCATCCCATTCGGGGTGTTTTTTGAAGGAAGGAGATTTCAGATTTGAGTTGTTATGGATATGGGACCATTTCTCAAGTCTCCTATTTCAAATGAATCAAAAATCTTCAAAATAGGAGTATGTTTACTATATAAAAAGCGCGCACGAACCAAAAAAAATCAGACTCCGTTTGGGTTCGTCGGTCAAAAATAGGAGACTCATGTATACATTTTACATTATACGGGGCTTTCTGGATAAAAAACCCCATCAACGTATACACATTACTGGTTAACTCTGTCATTAGCTACGTAATCATAATGCGGGGAAGTATATATAATAATACCCATAAAAAAACTGATTGTTGCACAAAATTATATTCTAAAAGTAGTTCACTTCAAAGCTGATTTATAAGATTCTTATACTTACTAGCTAGTTATACAAAAAAAGAAACCTGATAAAAACAATTGGTCATAGATATAAAACCAGAACCAAGACCAAATACAACGCCATAGTACCATTTGTGACAAAAGAAGCCATTAGAAAAACTCTAATCATTATAGCATCTAAAATATTTAATTATCTACCGGAGGACTTTAGGTATGTCCGGAGTCCCAAATTTTCCGTTATAAAATGCAAGTATTTTATTTATACAAATTATCACACACTAGTATCTAGCCTGTATTAAGACTTTGCTTTTGCATCTAAACATCTACAACAACAATATATTATCCTATTCATCAAATCTAAAATATAACTTCTGAATAATTAAGAAATAATGTATTAAGATTATATTGAATACATTTTTTTAATTTTCTATCATATTTTAAAAGCCGTCGGTTTTTAGCAGAACATCCTATTGCTCACGTTTGAAATTCTTCTTATACGAGTTCGTCGAAAGATGTTTAGAAAACACCCTAACATATTTTACATTAATATGCTCTTGGTGCTCACCTACATGTATTCAATCTAGCTTTCTAGGGAAAATCAAAAGAACATAAATTATTCCCTTTTGTTTTATTATTGGTACTGCCTAATGAATCGGAGAACGTCATCAAACAAGCGCAACAAATCCACACAAGACTTCAAATGAATGGTCACGAGAACGCTTATTATTTAATAATAGCGACCAAGTTGCTATCGCATTGAAGTCGAACTGCATTTGTAAACTGGTTGCTAGCCGCAAAAAATCGTATTACATAAAGCGGTTGCTTACTATGCTGTCGCTAGTTGATAATATGCTAAATTAAATGTAATTTAGTCGCAGTCGCAGGTCCGTGATACCAAAACTGACGTCTGACAGCGACAATTGTACAATTATCGGCAGTCGCCTTGCAGTTGCAAGTTACTTGCGCGCGGATCACCGGAACACGTCATCATGCTATGGCTAAGCTTCGCCCACCGGCGCAATATCATATCTCCTATTTATTTTTATCGTGGCTATGAAGGGGATCTTAGGTTTGCGATTATTGCAAGTAGAAAGAAGATTATATTTCCAATATTTTTTTAGTCAACTTGTATCAAAATGTTCCTTCTCAAAAATTCAAACTTTTTGATATATGTACAACTTATTTCATGAATTACTTCTATTTTGATGAAGGTATTCAAAAATTTGGGCCTAGCTGCAGTACCTATGAACATGAAACAAATTGGTGAGGGCGAGTCGGGCTCACATGGAAGGGTTCCGTACTCAGGAATTTTCCTGTAAACTTTGAGTGAAGTCCAATATTCTGTATTTTATCAAATATTATATTTGTAAATGATGACTACGAAATCATTAATGGTTTTGGCTGTTTTATTCTAGAATTACGACTTTCGCTCTGACGAAAGGAATAGACATTCTGGAAAGCTCGGCTTAATTCAAAGAATTATATTTAATAAATGAATGCATCACCACGAATCATCTTTTTTATTGAATATTCAACCAGTCAAGAGTACGACATCAAAAAAAGCTATTCGAATATTTTTAAAACTAATTCATCAATTTCTAGGATGTAGTTCACTGGTGAGTTACGTATTGATCTCGGTTGATCATAAAGTTGATGTTTTTTATACATTGTTAATGTTTTGATGGCTTTGAAGTAAAGCTAGGACAATATCATTTCATATGAAATATCTTTGTCAGTAATCTAGCACAAGTCAAAACTTTTAATGTTTCAAATTTTACCCTACCCCCTTAGACAAACAAATGGACGTTCTGCAGTTAACATTTTATATCATTGCAAAGCAATTAATTAGCACATAATTATACGTCTATGCTTAACGTGAAGCTAATTTATCATAAGACAACTAGGTAAGATCACAGAGCTTGTAAAACACCAAAGGCGACTTACACGATACGAACTACGATCAACTGGTAGGCATAAGTATTGTAAACCGTAAAGTTCTATTATAATCTCACCAATAAATATTATCTTGAATAAAATTAATGAGAGTTATTAAATTACAGGAAGATACTTCATTCGATTCATTCAAGTGTTCTTTTTGAGAGCTGCTTCTTTTGGTAAATTATTACTCGATATACCCCTGTACATAACCATAAAAAAGTATATAGCATGTAAAATAGTGAAAAACACGAAGAACAAGCATGTAGTGCTCTTGTTGGAATGTGTGTCAGTTTTTTCAACAGCCCGTAATGTCGGAGGAGAGCTCGCTGCTGAGGATTGTTATTAACTTTCATTTTAATTTAGATTACACTTTAATCCGTATCTATCTTTGTTTTTGTTTTTCGAAATTATTTCGTTCATTCGAAAATGACTTGATGAGGCGAATGAGGATTGAATCTAGGTTGTGGAATTCCTTGTTTTTTTTTCTGAAGCTACCAGGTGACCTTCTAAATATACAATGAAACTATTTATCTCCACTTTCCACTTGGACGATTGCTTTTGTGGTGAGACTGAGTGAGTGCTTTTTTCAAAGAGGGCACCAATTTCCTTTACTAATAATTCTATTATTATATCCATATCTCATGGATGTTATTAGATTTTCTTTCAATGTGAGCAATGTTCCAATCTCCTTTATTTGTTATTATCAATAGATTTTATCTATTGTTTCTATTGGTTGTTGTAATTCAATAACGAAAAAATAATAACTTGGCATTTCTTTGTAATAATGAGAAATGACTGGCAATATTCAACGGTCTGTCTAAATAGTCAAATAATACAACTATATCAATTTTTACTCTGCATTAACCTTGACACTATAACAACTAGATTTGATCCATTAAATGTTATATGTATCTGTAGTATTATAGGCATAATATATTTATTCTGATCAAAACATCAATGTCCTCTAATCCATTGTCACAACAAGAAATCGTAGGTGTTACAGTATCTGCTGTTGTATCGAAATGTGTCGATGAAAATACTCAATAGCTTTTGCGCAATGACTGACGGCCGATATGAATCTATTTATACTCATTTACCGCCATATTTGGAGAGCAATTAGATAATTATTCTCAAGAGTTTTGAAGCACATTTATGTGACTGACAAATATATAGTGTTGATTTGCTTTAAAGTGTACGAGAGTTTTACAATTTACTCTTTTTATTTCATTTATAATATTACCTTCTAGCCTTCTATGGGAGAAAATAACAACAGTTCCTTACAAAATTCCATTAATAATAACAGCTAACTTTTTGTGGAAAAGAACGAGACTCGGTAATGAGCATCCATAGAAAGGTGGTGAAATATGAAGGTTGTACTAGCAATGGCTCTGGCTTTGTTCTACGGTGCATGCGCATTCCAATTTTTGCTGCTAGAATCTCCCTTGGTATACCTACACTATTTTGGACGATTCGCCGAGTACAATGTTTAAGTATTACCGACACCATTTCAAACAAAACAGAAGTAGACTTTGCCATATTTTGAACAATTAAAATGCCTACTTGTGTTCTCTTTGCAATGGTTACTTTGTTGCTACCACTTCTTGTTCATTTTTAAAGCTCTCGATGGAAACAGTGTGCGAAACAAACCAAATATATCATATTATGAGGGAATCAAGGATATGACCGCTATTATTGCGAAAATGATAAATGTTATTCCAGAGACCCAGCAACAATTTTATTTATTTCAATAAATCTATGACAAAAACTGACATTAACCAAATGCAGAGAGTACGATGTGACTAATAACAATTAATTAGTGGCAGGTTTTAATAACCTTTACAAACTGGTATAGCCAACTTGATAACATGAGCCCATAAATGTGAAATAGTTGCACTCCGTTTTTGAATCCTATTGTATGTACAGCAGAATTTATCCTTTTCAACCCAACGGTAATGCTTTACACACACCGAGCCGGTGCATTAGAATAATGTACCACGATTTATACCACTTTCGATTGGAAAATGAATAATTGTTATGTCTTGCAATCCACTTTTTTCCACTAAGGAGTAGGTAATTTGCCATCTGTCGATAATGAGTGAAAATCATTGTGTCTGTAAGTTTTGTGTGGAAAGCTTTTATCACTGTGAGAAGTTGATATAATCGTTTCTATAATAACTTTTATATTAAAAGATTGAACAGAACTGTTCATAATATAGGTAAGTGATCAGTCTGCCATTTACAAACGAGTGTTATGGAAATAATCGTGACCTTCTGATTATCGGATAAAGATAAAAGTACCTATTCGTTTTTTTTCTAATAATTAGATTATGCAAATCATGGATTTAATTAACATACGATCTCTTATGTGTTGCTTATAATTTGTTACCAATAAGTGAAATGTGTGCAAGTATTATAGTTGATACATTTAGATCTTCATAACTATGCATGACTACCGAATGAGGATCTATTTGAGTGGGTTAACAATAAAATTTAATTTTCCAAGCAACTTAATCGATCTATAAATTGTACGGACCATTAAATTGTAGCACATTATATGCTATATTTAATAAATACGTTTAAGTGGTAGGTAATTATTTATGTAACATGTGCTATTACATGAACATAATCTAAACATATACACGTAGTAGTATTCCACTTTGAAACAATATAATAAACAATATATTGAAGGAAAAACATTGCAACAGGGTCTATAAATTGATTCGGGAAATGAGAAAGATATAAATAAATTTAGTCAAGCGCAGTTTTGGTGCATGTCGTAAATATAGTACGGGTAGTTAATGGTGACAAATAACGCAACAAGTGTTTGTGGGCAGAATTTATTCCGAAATGCAAATGAATTTAGCAATTTCCATTTATTTTAGTCACATTACTGAAGTTTCTTTTTGGTATATAGTTGGCTCACCTATACTCATAGCTCAAGAAGTACATAATTAGAATTGTGTTTTAGGGCTCACATGAATTACAAATTCACTTGCTTGACTGGGTCACTATCCGAAAGATAAATTCAGTTTAAGCTAATCTTCCATTTTTAATACTTGTAGATAATAAATAGAAACATGCAAAATAAAATTATAATTAAACAAAGAAAAACAAGCTTTTTACAATAAGAACTAAAAAGTATAAGAATAATCTTTTTCAAACGGGGAATAAAGTGATTGACGAATAAAATAATTTTATTTTGAGAAAAGTCTGCCAAAGAGCAGACAATTTTCTTACTAATTTGCGGAGTCCATCGCTCTATACCAATGAAACTGGCTTCCACAGCAACTCAGTGGAATAAAGTTAAGTTGACAGTTGATTTAAAATTTAATCACCACCGAAAAAGATTAGAAAACTAACTTTATGGTAGGTACAAATGCAAAGATTAATAAAATTCATTTATAATTCCATGTTTCGGGTACCTACTCAAATGATTATAGAGAAAATTCAGCAACTCGTTTCAAGATGTTTTTAACCTTCCTTCAGTAGAAAGTTTCAGTTTTGGAAAACAGTTATTTATTATACAAGGGAAAAAAGTATTAGGTTTTACTCGAGATTGTAAGCGGAGGAAAATAAAAAACCGACAGCTAAAATTTAATATTCTTCCCGTGTATAATACACAATTTTTTTCTGTGACAGGAAAAACGATGATTTAATAATGAAAAAAGTATTACAGTATAGGATTAAAGTCAGAAAAGTATCAAAGTGAAATTTTAAGTTTAAAACTGGTAGACTGTTGAACATTATCAACGACAATTAGACCTGCGTTGCAAAGGAAACTTTTAAAGTAATCAAATATCAGTCAATTTAATTCTGTGAGAGGAAAGAAACACACAGTCTTCTCCACAATTTATTAGAAAGGGTTATGTAAGCTTTGAGACATATTTCGAGATTTTAAAATCTCATTTTCAATCAGTGATTACAAAGTTGTGGAGATGATAATTCTTAAAGTTTTTTCTTTTACTTAACAAAAAGACCATAAAAACCATAAAATAGATCCCAACCCGGAAGAAATAATATAAATTTAAAAGAAATTTAACCCATTTTAGACGAAATTATAAATTAAAATAAAATTCTAAAAACAAAACAAAAAGAAAATTCCAAAGTTACACTTGACCGGTGACTACATCGTTCTTGTCGTGTGGGCTGGCAACAGAATTTTCTTTTAATTTATAATTTTGTCTACAATACGTTAAATTTCTTTTAGATTTATATATGTATTTCTTCCGGGTTGGGATCTATTTGATGGTTTTTATGGTCTTTTAGTTAAGGAAAAGAAAAAAACATTAAGAATTATCATCTCCACAACTTTGTAATCACTGATTGAAAATGAGATTTTAAAATCTCGAAACATATCTCAAAGCTTACATAACTCTTTGTAATAAATTGTGGAGAAGACTGTGTGTTTCTTTCCTCTTACCACTTCACTCCACTTTGAGAATGGACTTCTTCATACATTAATTCTGTGATTTGAGCTATATTTATGTGGGAAATGATTTTTATGAAAATTTCTGAGTGTAAATATGGGTGTTTGTAATCATTTTTCGTATCAACTGTCTTGACAACTAAAAATGACATCGATGTCAGACTGTTTAAATTCAAGTTTTTTTTTTATTTTGTGTATTTGAAAATATTTTTGATTTATCCAAACACATTTTTGGCAACATTTTCTAAGACGAACAAAATACATACATAAATACAGACTTAATGATGTAACTTTCCACTACTATTATACTACTATAGTATTGGCATGTTTCGGTAATGTATTTAGGATCTCCAGATGTGTCCGTACCTGTTACAAATAAATGGGCGGATAAGTTATCTGTAAGACGATTTACATGAACAAACAAATTCAAATATTTTCTATACCTCTTGGATATATCACGACATTGCATTTTTAAGGTTTTTTATAAATAGTATGACTTGACTATTTTTTGTGCTGAAGGTTTTTTACAGATAAAATATAAAGCCATATTATCAAATAATATATTGATTTATTCAAGCCTGTTTAAAAATCCAGTCATGATCAATCCCTACTAAAACGCTCTTTAGATTTTAATTTTGTAATAGGTTTTAGACAGAGGCCAACAGATGGAAAACTAAGTATATATGTAATACTTTAGCGAGTTCAGTTATTTTTTTATGAGCTTTATTATTTATGTTTGAGAACAGCCTTATTTACTGCAATAACACAGAATTTTTACAATACTACGAGTATGTACCTACTACTATTTCTACGATTCCTACAGAACGGCCGTCGGGCGGAGACATGGCACGGACTTATGGCCATTCCGCGTCTCTACTATGTAAGCGACCTGGTGCGCGTGCCCGCCCTCCCGTCTCTTTGGAGTCTCTTGTGGCGTAGAAGAAAGGGCGCGTTCATTGTCACTCAAGCAAACTATGTGCATTTTTGTATGATAGTAGTCGTACTCCGTTGCTCTGTTCTGGAAAAGTATTCGATTCACGCATAAAGTCGAATGTTTCACCGGTTTTGCACGTCAGCCAAGTCTACTATATTCAAAATATCGTCAACATCTTCATCACTACTTGAACAATGTAAGTTGTATCTAGTTGATATCCAAAAGTCTACGATGTCCAGATTCCCGCCCCTTCTATGTGTAATACTCACTTCACGTCTCCGTCAGGTCAGCGTCACGTATCCGTCCGACGTCCGTTCTGTGTGAAATTCGCCTAAGGTAGCTCATCAGTGCATCCGGTACGGATGCTAAGCAACATAACTGCCTGAGCCTGGAAAGCTCAACATTCGAGAACTGATGATCGTGGCGATATCTCGATATCCGCACCCAGGACGATAACATACAAGTTTATGACACTAGTGCGAAAAATAAGGAGCAGCATTACATATTTCTACTGTCAAAAATTTCAACGCAGTGATCAACGACTCTATGAAATTTAAATTCCAGGGCAGGTGTTGCAAAAACTGATGTCTCCTACACGTGAGCAAAGGGGCGAAACTGACAATCGTGAAACAACATTTACTTCTAGGTATATGTCATATTCGCTGAAGGATGAGTGTGGCTTGCAAAATTGGGATTGTTAGATATTCGTTCGCCCCTTTACGCACTTGTAGCCTAAACTACTTTCTGTACGTTTGAATTGCCAGCATTCTAAATTCTTTGCTCTTACATACAACTCTACTTATTAGAACTTAGCCCGCATATCATTTTTTTCTCTATGTATTCTGCATTCTAATGATGTTATTGAAAGCTACCCTAAAGTTTTGCATAATGGTATAAATAGGTATATGTTTTTATACTATTGCCAAGCTTTTATAAGAAAAAATATAAGTTTGACGTGTATTGTTTACTAAATATTGCGTAGATGTCGCAACAAGGGATATCAATCTTCTAAGCTTCCTCATGTAGGTTTTACTCGGTAAAAATCCAACACTTTTCCAATCAATGGCTGAGATCGGTTCTTTTTTTTGAAGATTTTGTAAATGAAGGCACATTCTATGAAGTTTTAAGGACAACTTTGCGGTCGTAATTAGGCGTTTTAAGCCATGTCCAAGATATTTGTGTGCCTCTTAAAACGACCTTGACTAGGTATATCAAACTTTACTTTATAAAGCATAATTAAGGTGCCACATAAATATTATATGCAGTAGACATGTTTGCAAATTTTTAATAATATTTTACTAATTAAAGTACGATTGCATCGCTTACACATTCGGTATAGAATTTATTTGATTCTTTCACGTTTTTTTCCTTCGTGCGCGTGTTTTAAATAGAAAACGTGCTCCGATTTTGATGATTTTTGATTCATGTGAAAGAGGAGGCTTGAGAAATAGTCCCATATTCAAAGACTCAAATCCGAAATCTTCTCTCCGAAAACCGCTCCCGACGGGGGGTGGAGGGGGGCAATTTATCGAAAATCTGAGGTGGTATAATTCAAGGTAGGACATAGCCGGAAATGTTTAAATTGAACATTTTTTCGAGCTAGAGGCATGTTAAATTCTCAAATATGGGTATTTTTGTTATGTGGAGAGGGCGATTTCTTTCGAAAATTGAAAATCTGTGGGTACTACATGGAAGACCTATTTATTTGTAGCAAAATTTATGATGAATATTTTTTCCTTAGAGTTACGGTTTTCGAGTTACATAATAATAATGATTAAATATCTAGGGTGAACTAACTTGACGTCATAACCAGTTTGTTTCAATTGTCCAACATCCCTTACAGAGCTGATTCCAAAAATATATCACAAGTTCTTTTAAATGGCTACGAGGTCTGTGAAAGTACCAAAATTGTTTATAAAATAACAACAAAACTTTCAAGTTTCTGTATTTTATTGTTATAAATTACCTACATAACTTCTTATAATTTGTATTACATATTAAGTTCATTCTTTTTTTTTTCTTTTGTAACAAAACAGACATATCTTAGGAGCTATAAGAAATTTTATGAACAATTTGTGTTTTCACCCATCAACTTGGTAATAACGTCATCACATGAAAACAGTTCAACCTGTATTCTCAATTATAATAAGAAAGTGAAGTGAAGTAAAGTAAAAAAAAATCGACATGCTTCGGGAATTTTTACATGAAAATTGTTTATCGAACGAGTAATGAATTTTTGCGTTACTTCACGGAAGCATTGACCGTCTGTCTGTATGCGTATAGGAGAATATCTAGTTCTACACCTTCACCAACAAACCGATAACATACAGTATGTGAACCAGTATTCAATTAAACCGAAATAGATCAAATGCGATTCATTGTAACAGTGAAGTTGCACGTACCTTACGTAGGCGTTTTCGATGTCAATTAAGTTTCACTCCTTATTCAGTTATATTTCGATACCTACGTTCGGTACATGTCTGCGAAAATGTGTAACAAGTAACAAACATCAAATGATGTCCTGCCGACACCTAGTGTTTGCATATTGTGTTGTGATGTAGATTACTATAATGTATGTAATACTAATTTTGCGGGTATCGATCACCATCAGCAATATTGTGTTCAAGTAGCCATATATTATAATATATAGGAAAATAGACAGTTATTCGTGTGCCGAAGGGCAGGATTCCGATAAAACCTTATAAATATCCGCTTCTAGCGAATAACACACTTCTAGCTACCTACAGATATTTTCACATACCTACCATCCAAGTTAAGGAAATAATATGTGAATTTATCAGAAAACAGTTATAGCAAGTGCTGTTAAACCGTCGCGAGTTATAACAATTATTTATAACACATTTATTAGGCGAAATTGTTCGCGCGATTCATAGTCAAAAACTGGTTTCTTAAACACCCAATTAAGAGAATCAGTTTGAATCTCTTAACTATGGAGTTGTTTTGGAAATGATCTTGGGCCCATTTCTTGATTTATAGAGTGCCGTTCTGTTCTCTTTAAATTGGGCGAGTATACACATTTTCTATCAACAGCTCAAAATTAGGTAGGTAGGTAAGGTATAACTTATTTTGAATCTTATTAAAGAGGCCATGATTTGTGGAAATAAGTTGCTCGGTTGACTATTTGTATAGTCAATGAAGAATTATGATATATCCCCTACAGTAAATCTTTGTCGTGACACATGAGCCTCGTAGACAACGAAAAATCTTCAAACACATCACAATATTCATAAATGTAAATCCTAAAAATTCTCAATTTTTCATCAAAAAATATATTCTCGCCTACAACAAAATATCTACTTACATAATCATACTCAAAATAACTTTCATATGCTATGCTCATAGAAGCTCAATGGATCATATTTTTCTGAGAACTCTATCAACATTAATGCAACGTCCGATCACAAAAACCACGATATTGATAACGGAATGGCCCTCCTTTTCGGCTAATACCGTAGTATCAACAAGCACGATTTCACATTTTTCATTGACTGCAGGTGCTCCAAATAATCTTTTATAAATCTTTTTATTCGCCCAACTCTGGAATGTAACAACAAACAGTCACCAAAGAGTCGTGATCCGAACGTTCCACTATTAGAGAAATAAAACACCCGCAGCTTTCTATTTTTCTTTTAGCTAAACCTACAGTAGAATTTTGAGAAAAATTTATGGTTGTCATGGTATATCTGCTGTTCTATTGCATCGTGATGGGCGTCGACCCAGAATTGATAATCCAAATTGTACGTTTCTTCTACATTACCTACAGGGTGATTTGAATTGGAAGCGCCACAGGGATCTAATTTGATATTCAGGAAAGCTTCGCAAACGAACAGTAAACTAGAAAATTGATTCAAATTTGAATGTGATGGTGAAGTAGTTCGAATCTGGCTCAATAGGAGCTTGTTCTACAATTGGTATTGGTAACATTCAATTGTTATATTTAACAATCTCTCAAGTTGCTCATAAATGTCATTTAATAGTAATTTATTATTTTTTTTCAATACATTCAATCAGTATCAATATTTAAATCAGTTTGAATTAAAATTTTTCATTAATACCAACTAGATTACAAACAATCTGTATGTTACTCGTATTTATTTTGATCTCTGAATGCATACAGTATAAGACTTCTTATCATTTATTATAGAGACGCTATTTAATGCTCAGATTATTCAAAACAACATTCTTAGAAAATTGATGCAAGACGAATAATAGTTAAGCTCAATGAACTGTATATTTCAATATTAATATAAGCCTGATCAAAAGATTGATGCCAACTCGCCAGCTTTGAATCCGTAAAAAATGTCATTGATTATTCAGTTTCTAATTTCACTAATTAAAACTCTTATCTTCTGCAGATGCCTGCCCGCTGGCCAGGTTGATGTCACCGTTATTTTTTGTCCCATCATTAATTTAATCTAGGGCTGCTGTATACGGTGAAAACAAATCCAGATGATCCGATTTCACGAAATGGAAGAGAGCCTTATATAATGACCGAGACTGTCATTAGGATACAATCTCATTGCAGGTGATAATTTGATGAATTAAAGATTGATATGACATTCTATTTATGGAAAATGAATATGACATTGATCAATAATTCATTCGGTAAGTTGATGGTATTTCTTGATTAATATGTTCTGTGGGTTGTATTAAATCTTTTATTCCCAAATACATACAAGCTTTCGAATATCCAGTAGGTTTTGTGGAAAATTTATGAGAATAAATAAATTCATAGCATATAACATTCAATTTAAATTTATGGAACTGGTAATAATTTGAGTAATTGTAGCGATGACTATTTTGCATAATCATTTTCTTTATTAACATGCACATTTCATCTCAAGGTTTTGTAAGAAATATAACCTTGATATAGAACACTTCTGTGTACACCTCAAAGAGGAAGTTATTTATTTTACAACTCAAGGCCTTTATTGTAGGCAAAAACTTTTGAAAATCTAATAAAATATCAATTTCTTTATATCGATTCATAATTTCGCCAAGTCATTTTGTACTAGTACCTACTTAAAATTTTAGAATTCAAGACGACATTCATGTTTTACGTTCAGTAAAGTATAATTTTAGCAAATTTTGATTAACATAAGTGTGAATATTCATATTTTAATCAGTAAATCAACGAAAAATCAATCAATACCTAACTCCTACGACTGGACCAGAGCTCTTTAGTGAATATCGGAATACGCACAGAAATATGTTTCATCAAGATAATTAGAGTATTTCGTATACCTAAACTCATTTTTCATTACTGAAATCATAGAGCTCCTGGTCATCAACTGAGAAAAAAAACATCAGTAGGTAAACCCAACCTTGGCATTTTAACATAGCATCTAAATCTAAATTATGATAAATGATGTATTAGGTACTTCTCATCTCATACAGCGGACTTGACCTATTAGTGCTTCGAAATATCAACCGTTAAATATTTTTTAATAGCATAGTTTTGAAAACCATTCAATTAGTATGGTGTTCACATGCACTTTGTTACATCATATTAATATTTTCTGTTATCAATCAACAACATGTATAATAATTACAACCTAAAATTGAGAGATAGTTATTCATAAGAGTTTGAGGATCGCAGCAGGTATCAAAACCCATAGATATGACTTGAATACATTATTTATTTTTCACTAAACAAAGCAAAAAAAAACCTTCTTAATTCAATTATTGACTATTGTTTTGAATAACATATTGGATTGAAAAAAACGACAAAAAATCAAACTAACAGCACTTTCAATCGAAATCCGTTCGAGAGCATGCATCAGACAGATACACACGTTACATTAATTAAAAAAAACTAGTTTCTAATATTCTAGATTACGTTAGCTGCGAAATTAAAAAAACCTAATCGAAATTGGTTCATCCGTTTGGAAGCTAAGTTATCACAAACACACGGATAGGTACAAACGTTAAACTTAATAAGAGAATGGTCAGTTAACAGCACTATCGACCAAACTAAAGTTAAAAAAAACTAAATCAAAATTGATTTATCCGTTTGGGAGCTACATACAGACATATACCCAGGCAAAGATAATGGAAATTATCTTTCCCAGGCACACAAATTTTGCATGGGGGTTCTTTTTAGAACATATATGTGCTTACTACAACGGGATTTTGCAAAGTTCAACCCCTACGGGGGTAGAAAGGGTTATCGAATTTGTACGAAATTTATATAGTTTCAATAGTTTTGACTGTACATTATAGATATTTAAGGAAAAATAGTATGGGGGCCTTAATTAGAGCAACAGAAGCCAAAACAACAGTTTTTTAGATTTTTTGTCTGTCTGTCTGTATGTTTGTACGTTTATCAGGCAAAAACTAATGCATGGAATTGAATGTAGTTTTCACTGATGTATTATTAGAGGTCTAACTTAAAATATAGTCTACATTTTATCGCGTCTGTCTGTATGTTCGTACACGCATCACCCAAAAACTACTACAAGGAATGGAATGGAATTGAATGCAGTTTTCAGGGCGCACGAAGTCGAGGGAAAAAGCTAGTGAGTATAATACATATCTAATTGTAAGTGTAATAATGATTTAAATGTAAATAGAATGAAATATTTTACTTGACGATAATATCAGTACGTTCCTAAAAGGTAATCGAACGTGAGTCGATATATGTGTTCTCGATTAGATCTGATTCAGAATTGAGCTAGAATCAAAAATAATGGTATATTTAGTATCAAGAACAGTAAGGATGGTTTATTGATTAAAGATGATGTTTGCAGACAGCTCAACGAAGTCTCCAATATTGTCTGAAATTAGGTACGCATATATATATTACGTGATCCAAAGTAAAATCTCAAATGAACGAGAGCTTGTTACCAGTTAAGTACACATGCACTGGCGACAAATATAAATATAATAAATGTAAATCAAATTGTTACATGATCATTAAAATGTGTTGGAAATGACGACTTTTTAAACACTGTATCAATGAATATAAATTATATCGCAACGATGTAATTAATTGTTATGATATAATCTTGTAAAGACAAGGTACATAAAAAACATTTATTTATTGTTATCTATCCACGGCTTTTGTGACTTGATGATCTAAGTATTAGAAGCTTAAGGTGGTTTTAAACATAAACATAATACCTTCAAACTTTCAATGGATTTTTAACTGTTTACATATATAGAATGGATTGATATCAAGCGTTTTATTATCAATTTATTTCAAATTTGCATGAGAAGTTAAATTGATTAAGATTTTCGTCTTTTATATGTTATAACTTTTAAAGCGAATTCTTATAAGTTTCCAAAATTTTCATGAGCATCAAGTTTGCTAAGCACCTGTCACGAATCGACTCGAGAGTAGGTGGATAATTTGCCGCTAATTAGTCGTGAATTAGCTGTGAAAATACCGATTTTGTCGTTTTTTGTTTTTTTGTTTTTTTTTCGGATGCTTTGCTAACTTGATATAAAGTTAGCAAAGCACGCCTCCAAAAATGACTTTAAAGCGTTCGTAGAAGAATGGGAATGGGATAAATTTTTGCCGCTAATTAGTCGCTAATTAGTTGTAAAGAAATTAATTTTCCAAATTATTTTTTTTGTTTGTTTTTTTGGGTGCTTTACTAACTAGATATAAAGTTAACAAAGCACGCCTCGAAAAATGACTTTACAGCGTTCACAGAATAATGGGAACAGAATAAGAAGTAGCCGCTAATTAGTTGTGAAGAAATTAATTTTCTAAATTATTTTTTTTATTCGTGCCGAATAATAAGCTTTTCAAGCGGAACCGCTTATTCACAACGTTGGAATATAGGGACCTTGGTTTCACTTTAACTTTACTGAGAAGCTCTTCAGAAATTGTGCTCCACACGGGATCAGATTCTAGGGCAATATCATTGTGTTTATCATCACAAATAATATCGATTTTGTGATTCAAAACAGCCTGAATCACAGTACTATTTTCGACAGAAGGTGGGCGCCCTCTAGGCACGATTATTCTTTTAGAGTAGTTTCAAAAATATTGCAACTTAAAAAAATTAAGGCAAACTTTGTCAGCACAAAATTAAAGTAAATCTTGCAGAGTTGCAACCACAAAGTTGAATCTTAAATAAATATTGAAGAAATTATCCTTTATAGTAACCTCATATAGCTCTGACATTAAATAAAATTGAGAATTTTGAAATAAGAATTGTGATAGGAATTGATTATTATAATAGCCCCAGTTCAGCAAATTCATCCAGAAATTCCTTGATGCATTTTCTTTGTTTTTAGTACTTGTTTTAGTATTTTTTTCAAGGAAATTCGTTAAGATTGGTTGAAAAATTCAGAAACTGAGAGAAATAAATATTTAATGCTGAGACGATTTCTCTTTTACCAAAAACCGTTTTATTACCAAACGAAATCATTTAAAGGTAATGATAATTCAGATATTTATAGTAGTTTATACAATAAACACTTAATGTGTTCATAAAATACAAAGCAAAAGTATTTTTTAAAACGTACAAAATTCTCAGATTCTATTAATTGGCATTTCTAAATATGTTAGCTATAATGCATTCCTCAATTTTGATAGATATTTTCAATTCTGCCTTTGCATACATATCTTTTCTGTATATAATTACAGTTTCTTTACATGTAGCCATGAAAGTTGGAATTCACGTTTACATAAACACGGAAAGAAATAAAACCTCGAACTCTGTTAGAATAAATGAAGAAGTTTAAACACGTTTTCTTTGTTGATACTGCTATGCTTCTTTCACACGGAAAAACTCGCAAGCGCAATAACGAGCATTGATGCTACTCGCTGATTTGTATGCGCGTGAAACTTTGAAGTTTCTCTGTTCTATTTTTTGCGGAAAGAAATTCCTTCACAAGTAATTAGCGACTAATTAGAGGCAAATTCTTATTCTATTCCCATTCTTCTATGAACGCTCTAGTCATTTTTTGTAGGCGTGCTTTGCTAACTTTATATCAAGTTAGAGAAGCACCCAAAAAACAAAATTAATTTAGAGAATAAATTTCTTTACAGCTAATTAGTGGCAAATTCTTATTCTATTCCCTTTCTTCTACGAGAGCTCTGAAGTCGTTTCTTCGAAGCGTGCTTTGCTAATTTTATATCAAGTTGGCAAAGCACCCAGAAAAATAAACAAAAAAATATTTTGGAAAATTAATTACTTCGCAACTAATTAGCGACTAATTAGCGGCAAAAACTTATCCCATTCCCATTCTTCTGCGAAGGATCTAAAGTCAATTTTGGAGGCGTGCTTTGCTAACTTTATATCAAGTTAGCAAAGCATCCGAAAAAAACAAAAAAAAACAAAAAACGGCAAAATCGGTGTTTTCACAACTAATTCAAGACTAATTAATGTCAAATTATTCACCTACTCTCGAGTCGATTCTTGGCAGGTGCTTATCTAACTTGATACTCATAAAGTTTTCATATTCTTTGTTTCGATTAAATTTATTTGTTATTGCATTGCTCAATTTTTTCTTCATATTAGTTTTTCTCAATATTTAATAATAACAACTACAAAATATAAAATTTATTTAGGAAATTAGAGCATACGCTTTCACAGACTACTACAGTGACAACCAAGCTACTAGCTCGTTGTCGTTGTGGAAACACCTAGATGGCACACGAAGTATCTTTCACCCGTATCCAGTGCAGTCGATATATGTCGGGAGCTTTCGAGAAGCATCTCAGCGTCTGATTCGATAGATTTAAATACGGCAAAGAGAGCGCGGCGGGCAGTTAGTTTTGAACGTGCCAACCAAGTGAAATAGATAGTGTGATATAAATTGTAAATAGTTAGTTATTAGTGAGTAGTAGTGTATATAAATTGTATTACGTGTGTATTTTTTTTTGTATTTTCGTTATATTAAACAGACTCCATTAATCAGTGTGTACGTGAATTTCTACATAAGAACGAAGAACATTACAATATTTTTATTTTTTTATTTTATATAATTCAAGTATTATAATCTGTGTTTGAGATTTCAAGTTTTTTCTCGTACCCCCATTATATTTTTTATATACTTGCATTAAGGTTTGCAAAGCCCAATAAATATTTTTGTGTGTTTTCTGTAGCTACCTACATTTGTATTTTTGCGATACTAACTGCAACCGGATCTTGATTTTGAAGTTAAAAATACATGAAATTCACTATGTTGGGAAGAAGACAAAACTGCTTACGATGAATGTTTTTTTTTTTCAGTCAGTAAAGGCTAGAAACATTGCTTAGACTTAATGTATGAATCAAGGCAAAGTCTATGGAAAAATTCATTTTACAAACATAGAATTTACTACACACAATACTATTAATATTATTCTAAAAAATACTTATGCTAATACAAAGTTATCTGACAAATTAGTTAATATTTTATGTCACTTTTGCACAGCCCGCGCAATATTGCTGACTCTTGTTGGAGAATAACATTAATTTCATTTTATAAACTATTTATTTGAAATTATATTGTCTTGGATCTTTACTGAAAATTGATATTGGTTCCTGTAATAGATTTTCCATTGATTATTAATAGTTAATTAATCGTTTTTTATAGCTTTATCAATAGTCTATTAATTTCATTTACACAATTTAAAGGTATTCCTAAAATTGTAAAAATATTCAAATATCTCCGAAACTACTCATTTTGGGTATAGGGAATATTTAAAAAATGAAAATTGAATGACTCTTCTTTTTTTATATGATATAAAAAAACAGGATGTTCCATTTAAAAAAGTTGTGAAAATATTTTAAGTATTTGAGTTTTGACACTCCCTGTACACAACTTCCTTAATACTGTAAAAATAAGTAATTATTACAACAGAACAAAAGTAACAATAATCGACACATGCAAAAAGTTTAGATCATTTTATCGTTTAATTAATATACAGCATGTTGAAATCATTGCAATTCTCTAACAAAATCGATCATATTTTTTGAACCCCTCGGGATAACCCGATATAAGTTTGAATTAATGTACTTAATCGCGAAGAAGAGTAGATTCCGAAATTTATATAAAATATAGGGTGTTCCATTTAAAAAAAAAATATAAGAATGATCTGTCACTATGTTGTAGGACATCCTGTACATTTCTAATTAATTTCAAAATATGGAAATTAAGAGTAACTACATTTTTGTGAATTAAAATTAAAACAGTGAGAACTAATTATTCGGTATGAAATGTGATTGGCTGATGTGTAGTCTATTTTACATGAGCTAAAACCAAAAGTTATAGGCATTTCTTCTCAAAAACATTTCCACTCTCCCCCACTATGTATTTAACAAAATTCAGAAAAAAATGTAATTTCAATTTTTCGACATAAACGGCAATGTGAGAGACTCAAAAGTTATTTTCAGCCATTTTTGTTGGCACTTTGCAATAAGGAAACTATAGGAATCTTATAACATCAGCACCTCGATAGTTCGTTCACCATAAGAAAACTTGATGAAATTGTTATTAACATGGTATTGCTTCACTTTTTTGTCGTCTGAAGCAGCAGACTGGTGCCCCTTACGGCGTGATACCCGATACGTAGCTAGGTACTTATTAAGAGACAAAATAATTGTGTGAAATTCATATAATAATATATCTGATTATAGTTTATCAAGTGATAAATAATATATGCTTGTTTCTTAGCAATTTAATGACAATTAGAAAATTATATTTCACCTTTGTATCTTAAGAGTCAATAAAGACATATTCAATTTTTTAAAATTTATACACACCAGCTAAATGGCAGCAACAGGTGTTCGAAACTTTCGATTGCGCAAAATTTAAATAGTGGCTTTGATTGTGGAGGAGAACAACGGCCAGAAATATACCTACTACAGGTGTAACATGTCAACAAGGTCCGCTCTAGATACTTTGTAACAAACGAATAATGAACACACGCTGCCTACATTCAGGCTCGTTAGTACGCTGCTTTTCACAGAATAGATATAGGATGATTTACATTGCATAACCACAGCAGAGCGAATGAAACGATAATATGCCTCTTATGGATCTCTTCATCGAAGATGGATGCTCTTTGCTAGGATACATTCGAGCTGCACACTATGAACTTTCTAGAAGATCTACTAATTAGATGAAGACAATCATTCATGCACAAGTTTTTTTGTCGATTTATGTCGAATACTTTTGGGTTATACAGAAAAATATTTCGGACCACTAGATTTTTTTTTGTTGTGCATTTTTGAATAATATTGTGTCTATTGCTACAGAATGCCTGCTTTAAATTGAAAAGAGAAAGCTGTAAAAATATTTTTTACAAAAAAATTGGCCGACTCTATTAGTTGGTGCACTGAAATATAAAAAATAATATTATTTCTGTTGGTGCTGGTACTTTTGAAGATGTGCAGTTGTAGTTAGATAGAAGACTTTTGGCACCAACTTCAAAAGTATCAGCACTAAAAGAATTGATATTAGTTTGTATTCTTCAGTAGGTACAGCAAGTAAAAAAGTATGTCAAATTTTTGGTAATAAATATTTATATCACGAAAATAAAAGAGCAAAAATATACAACCGAATTGAATACCTCCTCTTTTTTGAAATTGGTCAAAAATGAAAGACATCGAAGTCGTGAGTCATGATCCAGAGACCTTTTATTGGCTGTTTCTATGGAACAATAATAAATGTTGACTTTTAATTACGGTGTAATATAACGTTATTAATAATTTAAACACACCTTGTATTTATTTTTGCGCCCTTCAATAGTGCTATACTATTTCCTTTCAGTGAATTTGACATACCTAGACTCTTGTTGCTCCTTTGAACACTTCTTGTACCAAACTACTAATTTGGGTTTGCAATCTGAATTCTGAAATATTGGCATGGCGTGTAAAAATCATCTTTGTTGGCTTAACAAGTTTGGAGTGGTAAAGACGAAGTGTTTTTTTATAATGATATAACAATGAGTGATTTGATTGTAATTTTCAGGAGAAATTTCTACATATACCAGGACAAGTCTTGATTTATGAAGATGTTAATAAAAGGACGTAGATACAAAAAGAAAGAACACTTATAGTTTACTAAAGGTTTAGGTATGTTCGCCTGTCTGCATTATTTTACACAATAAATAAATAATTCAATGAATTCGAAACATTAGCAGTTGTTTTTCTCTATATTTCTAATGACTTAATTTCTATTATTTTGTTACATTTATTAAAATTAATTGAACATTACTACATTAATGTAAACATTTAGGAATTTATTTATCAGTTATATGTTAATAATAGCATGATTTATACAAAATGAAATCTTTCCATTGGATTACATTGAATTAACCTTCTTAGTGTGAAATGAGATTCTAAGTAACCAACCCATATATGTTGCTTTGAACTAAGAATGTGGAATATCAGCATTTAATTAAAAATAAAGACCGTAATTTTCGATGATATAATTTATGCAACTATTTGACTTATACTTGCTTAATTAACAGTTATTTACATTCTGAGTTGAGCTTAATGATAAACTTGTTCTTTTACATTTATATCATTTATTCCATCAATATGGATTTTCATCAATTTCTCTCAAACATTTATAGATAGTTATTAATGAGTCGAGGATTAGTTCAAGTAGAATCAAGTAGGCGTTTTAAAATTGATTTTCAATAATAAAACTAATGAATAATTCATATTATGTGAAGGAACTGTTAGCACGTCGAGATGCCGTGAGATTGCAGTGTGACATTTTAAAGATAGAATTCATATTGATGTCAATCCAAATGGGCCATTTAATAAAATCTTAAGCTGAAATTTTGACCTATGGATTCATTATTTAGAAATATCAAAGAATGAGAAATGATTGAAACCTGGACTGGGAGCAGTGTATCTAAAAAAGCAAACATACAACCTCTTCCTTTTTGAAGTTGGTCAAAAATAAAAGACATTGATGTCATGAGTCATAATCCAGATACCTTCTGGTGACTGTTTCTATGGAACAATAATTAATATTGACTTTTAACTAGCGTGTAATATAACCGCATTAACGATTTAATGTTTAATAACCGCCTACAAAATTGTATTTATTTTTGAGCCCATCAATAGTACTACACTATTTCCTATCAATATATTACCTTCTTTTTGACCGACGAACCAAATGGAGGAGGTATACAATTCGACTGTGTGTCTGTTTGTTCGCGACTTTTATATAGTAAACGTGCTCCGATTTTGATGATTTTTTTTCATTTGAGAGAGAAGCATTGAGAATTGGTCCCATTGAAAAATAAAATCAATATTAGACCTTCTCAAAAAAATCCCCCAAAGGGGGTGGTTGGGGCAATTTTTCCAGAAAACTGAATATCCGAGACGGCAGAATTGAAGGATATTCCATATCCGGAGACGTTTAAAAAAATAATCACAGGTTTCCGCTTTACAGTCTGAAATATATGTTTCAGCTATGTAGAAGGGGCAAATATTTCCGAGAATCGAAAATTCTAGATTTGAAACTTAGAGACGGGACCATATCCAGAAATGTTTAAACCGAACATTTTTTGAAAAGAGTTAGTTTCGAGTTACATCAATGATAAAGTCTGAAATATGCGATAGATGTATTACCGCTATGTGAAAGGGGCATTTTTTTTAAATTGAAAATATAAGACGGCCAAATTAAAGAAGAGTTTATATGTAGTTATCAAAATTTAAAATAAATATTTTTTCAAAAGAGATGGACCGACTTTATTAGTTGGTGCACTGAAAAATACAAAAAAATATTAATTCTATTTGTGCTGGTACTTGTGAACTTGAGAGAGAGAGAGAGAGAGAGAGAGAGAGAGAGAGAGTCTCGAAGCTATTGACTTTTGAATAATTAAGAGTTCATTAGTAAATAATGAACTGTTAATTTGGCATTTTGTGTCTTGTGTTTGAAAGCATGCCACAAAGAATGAATTTTAATCGCTTACGCGAATGTTAAAAGTCTCTCTCAATTTTAAATTTTGAAGCAAAGGAATTATTTTTAGCCATTCCTTATACCTTGCCTTGTGAACTTGTTGCCAAGAGTTTTCAATCTACCTGCAACTACATAACATCAAAAGTACCAGCACCAATAGAATTAATATTATTTTGTATTTTTCAGTACACCTACTAATAAAGTCAGTCCAATTTTTTGTAAAAAATATTTATATATTATATTATATACTGGCATGACTTCGTCAACGCAAACTGTTGTAAGAGCTTATCAATTGTGTAGTTAATCTGACATAATTGCAATCAGTTTACCTGCGCATAGTATAGTCCGTATTGCTTTATATATATATATATATATATATATATATATATATATATTATTTTATATCAATAAACTCTTTATACATGATTAAAATAGTAACTTTATTTGATTCTTTATAATCTCACTTGTTTCTGTTAGATGAAGATAGAACAGCAATACTCAGAAGGTATAGTAATTGATCCTACCTGTACCTATCAGTTCTTTCGTGTTAATGAAAAGATCGGTCCGGTGTTGCATCTGCCTTATGGAATACGAATTGTATTTTTTTTGTTCCAAATTTTATATTTAATTCTATTAAAAAAAATATCCTCTATTCTTATTTGACCTATCTACTTTCAATATCTCTTGAATATTGTAATATCTACATATTTATTAGAATAGATTTACCCAAAACCAGAATGAAATGTATCTAAACAATATGGAAATCGATTCTAGAGTAACCATACAGGGCTGATTTGTTTACATGATAGATCTGAAACAAGTTAGAAACACTGTTTAAGTGTTGCTGACGAATCGGGAGACTTTTTCATTAGCACTGTTCCGAAACATTTATTCCGGGTCCATTGATAAGTAATAGGTACTCAATTATTCTTATGAATTATTAATTAATTAATATTTGGACATACTGAAATATAAACATAGATTATCACCAGAACATGCCTCTTGAATTTGTGCTCCTACCTGAAACAAACAAAAGGATATAAGAATTAAGTAACACTAATAATGAAGAAATATGCACTTCGTATGTCATCTACAGTATTAATACAATATTAAACAAAAATGTTTCTACTTTTAGTCGCATAGAGCTTTTAATTCGAAGATCGAGAAGTCCATGGCTGTGGTTCTTCTTTTCAAATATATAATGGCTAATTTTCAATCTGACAGCTGTACCATCTAATTTATCTTCAATTATCAGTTCTTTCACGATTAATTAATAGTTAATCTAGTTCCCATCCCGTCGAGGTAACAAATCTGTTAGATCTACTAAGACCTTGTTAACACAAGCAATTATCGACATTTCTCTAATCAGCTACTGTAACGCACTCCTAGTTCTATTAATTCTTAGACCGTTTACCGAACGGAAAGGCACAAAAGACGTCGCCACTTTATCAACTTATCAAATCCCATTATCATTATACCATTGGAAATGTAGGTTGAACCTTCGTGGCAAAACGAAAAATGCTGAAGTAAATTGCTCTCTATAACATCATTCCGTTAATCTAGTTTCTCGAACTTGGAAAATAAGTTATAAGTTGTTCTTTGCAAACACAGATTACATCTGAGATTTTTCCATTGCTCCATGTTGAGATCCGTGTTCGATACCGGGTGCAGAATTGTTAACTAGTATTTATAATAATAACCAGCTTACCTGTGGTACTGTCATCAAGTTCGAAAATGCAATTTAACAAATCGGAAAGGCAGATAAAGGCCAAGTTAACCTAATAATTTATCCGGTAAATTAATATTGCAGTATGGTGCTGCGGGATGGACCATGGTGCAGCTTTGCGGTCCATTGGATTTGATAGAGTGATTATTGGTAAAAAATATGATAAGGATAATAACATCGTTGTCAGTGCATTTATCAATCGCGTTTTAATGATTATATGAATTTTCAGATCAACTGAATTCAGTTAAAGTGATCATCAATAATGATAGCGAGTACGAGAGTGAAAGGTACAGAAACCTCTCTATTACATTATTTCTATCAATTATCGAAGTTATTTTAAATGCTATAGCATAGAATTTCACCGTCAATTCACTGACATTTCATATGTTTGAGGAATAGTTTGCTTCTAATATTAACATTATCTAACTCTGATTACTAAAAAATATATTATAATGTGATAAAGTCATTCCTTAGACCTTAGTTATGTTTCAGGCGAATTCCAGTGAAAGTGTACTTGTTTGTAGGTAAGACAAAACCAGCAAAAGGTGTAAGCATAAGTATACATTCATTTACCACTCTGAATACTTTCAAAGAAGTTAGAGCGAGAGTGCCTAAAGCGTAAACCAATTTGATGATTTGACAACCAATATGTAGGGACGTGTGACGCGGAGTGCTTTTAACGCAGAAATCGGAATCAGGGAATATATTGTGCCCTTAAGACTCAAATTAAAAAAAAAGATAAGAGCTGTTGTGGGACACCCGATAAAAGCGAAGCTTCCTGGTTATATTGGTCACATACGTATAATAGATGAATATTTTCTAAAAAAATTATCTGGTAGTTGGTGGACGTAACAATACGAGATAATAATACTTAATTCTATTGGTGTTGGTTATTTTATTGAAATAGCTAATGTGGACTTTAAGGGTGGCACCCCTTAAACAGAGAGAATCACCAACCACTTTTTCTAACCCGAAAAGCCCTTGCTGCAAATCTGCGAAGCCGTTTCCTAAATAGCTTATGTGGACCTCGAAAGTATCACCAATCGATTTCTCGACGTCGATAAGCTCCCTCTGCAAATTTTTATTATAATTTGCAGAGCTATTCCCGAAAGCTGTTGTGGACTTTGGGGGTCACACGCATTAAATATGAGACCAATCGATTTTCCGCCATACTTTCATTTTCAGCATTATTTTGATTACTTATTCTTCTGTAACTCTCGTTTTAGATTATTAACTAATCAATGATTGTTTATGTGTAGTTATTATTATCTTAATTTCAGCATTTCTACTACTACAATTTGTAAACGTGTCTGATGACGATCAAGCGTCTTAAAAATACACTTTTGATCAATTCACTCTAGCCACGTGACATCGCTAAAGAGTTTGGATCTGATAAATTGGTAGAGAAGTGTGAACTCAACTAATCAGGTAAGAAATTGATAAATACAAATTTTAAATAAAACTTCAACAAAATCTTTTAAAATGTATCACCAATTCAATTTGAAAAAAATCATTTAATTAGAACAATAAAATAATCGTGTTGGTAGTGTTCAAGCACAATATAATATATAGGTATGTTAGAAATGTCAAATCTTACATTCTACAAACGCCGTTACAAAACAAAAAAAAGGAGCAACACCGTGTTTCGCCCGCTGTCCAATACCTACAATAACTTGCCCAACTCAAAAAATATGATTTTGATGTAGGTATTATGTGTAACCCGAAAATTAATTTTACTTCATTCACGCCATTTCACGTATGTGTGATTTTATTAACAATAGAATAAATATTATTTTGTACTTTTCTGTGTCTAATAAAGTCATTGATTTATCTTGAATACTCTCAAAGTTTTTGTCATTATTTGATAGAAACTTCAATTTATATGTTTTTCGAGAGTCAATGTACTTAAAATTATGTACCCTCTTACTATATAAATGGTATTATCTAGAATACGAAAGTTCTTCGTAAATAAAATCTCCACATAATGAAGATGCGTAAGAATGTCAGATTGTACCTACCTTTATGCTACCTGACTTTTAAATCAATATACAGAAAAAATTTTGAAAATATTAATTTGCTTTGAGAATATCAGTAATAATAGATGTGTGAAAACTTGAATGAGATTGAGAATGCCCCTCGAGGTACACACTACGAACTTCCTAGTAAGGTCGATAATGGTGGATATAAACATAATCTGACTGCTACCAGAGTTGTACATATATTGAATTCGTTAATATTTATTTTTATTTTTTTGTTATAAAGATTATTTTGGCCAAAGGCGATGTGTAAGTATGTATCTGTTAATGGTAGTACCTAGGTACGCACAAACGAACACACAGACATTTGCCTAAAAACCATTTTATATGAATCTGGATACCTTGAAAAGTGAATATTTGTCAACATTACAGTGTTTCGGTAAATCTTTGACGAATACCAAAACAAACACAGTTATCTACATTGTTCGAAACAGTGCATTTATATTTTTGGACTAGCTAAAACTAGATACTAATGTGAAGGTAAACGAAAGGTAAGAAACAATTTTTCACTTCATTGATTTTCATAATACATCAAATCTATATAGCGTAACTAAAAATGCATATGATAACTATAATCACACAGCAGTCGATGCATTTATCAATCTTATAATGTCGATTACATGAAATTGGAAAACACTATGCAATTATTCAAAGCATATCAAACTATTGCTAGATTTTCTCAGTAGTACCTATACTTCTTACTAATTCTAGTTTCTAACAACCATGTTAGTAGTAGTAGTTAATGTAGTTAGGTATAAGAAATATATATGTAGGAAATATCAGACGTACGACTTGTAAATTAAAAGGTCATTGAGTATACCAGGAAAATTGGAAAAGTAGGGAACGAGTCGATAGGGATATAATTTCTCAATACATCCTTAAAGATCGATCATGTTTCTCGAAACTTTTCTAGATAACTGGAAGGAATTGTTCAATTTTACAGCAGAACTCATAGAGATGAAATAGATTTTCTTTCCCATATTTTTCTTCGTCACTATGCCTACTCTGGTATCAAGTTGTCAGCTAATGATTCCATTCAGTATTTCTATTTAGTATCCATTTCTTTATATCTTCTATCTTGCATATATATAGCCATTGAGTTTTTGAATTGTCGTGGCGTGTTTCGGCTATGTATGTCATTATTGGTCTTATTCTTGCCTTATAGATTCTGGAATGTATTTGTTTCGCTATAATGAGCTATTGAGATTTGATGCAATTCTCTTCAACAGTTTTTGGCTTGTAATCTAGTTTTAATATCAAAATATTTCTTGTCCTGGGCCACCATATTATTGATCCGTAATTTATCATTGACCTGTGTATACTATATAACCATTTGGTCATTTCGGTGTTTTATGTCTAGTTTTTCTTACACAGTTGCCTACACATTTCTAGAGAAATTCTGGCCAAGTATATGGTTTTCCACATGTGGGATATATACCGAGGTATTTAAATTGAATTTATCTTTGGATGATATTTCTATCTTGCATCGTACTGGTCGCCCAGATGTTGTCCTACATTTAATTTTAGATGTTGATATGATCATGATAAGTGATTTGGCCGTCCAATTAAATATTTGTAAAAGCTACTGTAGACTCCCCATCGCTGATTCTGTATTACTTCCGTTTATTATAATTTCAGTCTTAATTATTATCAATTTCATCGATGACAACATTGCAAAAAAGTGGACTTGAAGAGTCTCCTTGTGTAATACCTTTTCCGACAACTTTGCCTCATATTAATATGTATTTTGTATTGTTTTGAACGCGATTGAATACTTCTTTCAAGTCTACAAAACATAGGTAGGTACATACCTACATAGCCTGTGTAGTATTGCCTTATTATATTTCGCTTTTTCCATTGTCTGCCTTATGAAAAAGACTGCTTCAGTACTTCTGATTCGAGTCACTGTTGTTCATCTGACAGCGTGAAAATAAATCTCTTACAATCAATTTCCGAGAATTCTTGAAAAAGAACATTTACATCGCAAAAATCTCGTATAACTCAAAAGCATCAATAACATCCTAATTATTTCACCTGTTTTCTATATAAGATATTTTTAAAGTCATATTTGTGTTTAAGGTATATTCCAAACAACCAGATCCTGACTATTATGTTTTCTGTATTAACAATAAATAGTTACATGCGAAGATTGTACAGCTTCTTAAGAATAATCAGGTAGCTCCAACAAATGTTTATTATTGTAAAATATTGGCAAAGAAATACTCATCATACTTGATCCGTTACAAGCCAGCTATTAAAACCACAAGTCAAGTAAGTAGATATAGATGCTATGAACGATAAAAACAATTAAGCTTGTACTACAAAAGGAAACGATGGATAGAAAATAAATAATTTACCACAAACAATGCTACATAATTTGTTCACATACTACTACTGATAGCACTTGTAATTTATACCTCACGTGGTATGACAACAGGCATAACTGATTTAAAAAATATCTCTAATAGGAATTATAATGAGGTTTATATTAGGTAGGTATATGAATGAAGAAGCTATTGTGTTGAAAATCACGAGTGAGTTATTTTTATTTATGATAGTAGGTAGAATAGAGAAATTTATTGTATCTCATTTATTTTGTTCTTTTATTTTGCAGATACCTAAGAGTTTATTATTTAAAATTTTAAATGGAAATTGCACATTCTAGTCGTAAGCCTTATTTGTATCAAAATGACTTGAAAACATCAATAATTTTTCTTTTTTATATTGCTTCTGTGATCTGCTTATGAACAATTTTTGACCGACGAACCCCAAACGGAGGACGTATACAATTCGACTGTGTGCTTTTTTTTTATTTGTGCGCGCCTTTCATATAATAATCGTAGTCCGATTTTGATGATTTTTGATTCATTTGAAAGAAGAGCCTTGAGAAATGGTCCCATATTCATGAAAACGGAAATCCGACATCTCCTTTCCTCCGAAAATCGACCCCGAAGCGGGTGGAGGGTGCAAATTTTCTCGAAAATTGAAAATCTGAGGTGGCATAATTAAAGATAGGACAATTTCCGGAAACGTTTAAATTGATCATTTTTTCAAAAGAGTTACGGTTTTTGAGATAGACGTATGTTAAATTCTCAAATGTGCAATGTGGAGAGGGCGATTTCTGTCAAAAACTGAAAATCTGTGGGCAGTACATGAAGAACATAATTATTTGTAGCAACATTAATAATGAACATTTTTCCCTTAGAGTTACGGTTTTCGAGTAAAATCGATGTTAAAAAGGTAACAACTAAAATATTCAAGCGTATTTCCGCAGCGATGTTCTAAGATCTCAAAAATATTTTTCACAAAAAATTGGACCGACGTTATTAGTTGGTGCACTGAAAAGTATAAAATAATATTAATTCTATTGGTGCTGGTACTTTTGAAGTTGTGCAGTTGCAGGTAGATTGATAACTTTTGGCACCAACTTCACAAGTACCAGCACCAATAGAATTAATATTATTTTATACTTTTCAGTTTACCAACTAATAACGTCGGTCCAATTTTTTGTAAAAAATATATATTTCACACTTTTGAGTGTAACATTAGTCACGAAAATCGTTGAACGTTCACTAATACCAATCAAGATAGTAGTAGTTATTATTGAGATCTCAGAACATCGCTGCGCAAATACGCTTGAATATTTTAGTTGTTACCATTTTAACACCGATTTTACTCGAAAACCGTAACTCTAAGGGAAAAATGTTCATGATAAATGTTGCTACAAATAATTATGTCTTTCATGTACTGCAAACAGATTTTAAATTTTCGACAGAAATCGCCCTCTCCACATAGCGAAAATAGGTATATTTGAGAATTTAAAATGTCTCTATGTCGAAAACCGTTACTCTTTTGAAAAATTTTTCAATTTAAACGTTTCCGGATATTGTCCTATCTGTAATTATACCAACACAGATTTTCAATTTTCGAGAAAATTTGCCCACTCCACCCCCTTCGGGGGCGATTTTCGGAGGGAACGAAATGTCGGATTCCCGTTTTTATGAATATGGGACCATTTCTCAAGCCTCCTCTTTCAAATGAATCAAAAATCATCAAAATCGGAGTACGATTACTATATGAAAGGAGCGCACAAACAAAAAAAAGCACACAGTCGAATTGTATACCTCCTCCGTTTGGGGTTCGTCGGACAATAATAACAACTACAAGCAAGGAAAATACGTGGGTAATAGGATAAGTACTATCTTCATTGGTATTAGTGAACGTTCAACGATTTTCGTGAGTAATGTTACACTCAAAAGTGTGAAATAAATATTTTTTTAAAAAATGGGACCGACGTTATTAATTGGTGCACTGAAAAGTATAAAATAATATTAATTCTATTGGTGGTGGTACTTGCGAAGTTGGTGCCAAAAGTTATCAATCTACCTGCAACTGCAAACTTCAAAAGTAACAGCACCAATAGAATTAATATTATTTTATACTTTTCAGTGCACCAACTAATAACGTAGGTCCAATTTCTTGTAAAAAATATTTATTCATTCTCCCATAAGCGAATGCCAGTTGAATAATATATCCTATATAATTAACTTATTTTGTTTAATGTAAATTTTGCCTGTAGTTGGGCTTTTTATAGAATAAGTTACTGGTGAGCTGCCATCTATTAGAGAGGAACTTACATTCAACTCGGTTATCTTTATATGTGCTCAACCATGTCCCACATAAAACTGTAAAAATATGAAGGAACTAAACATCTATTGAAAAAAAAAAACAAAATTAAAATGTTATAGCCACTTTCAAATTTAGGTATTGCAATATAACTATTTCTTTTGAAAATAGGTTTCTGCGGAAGCCTCTTTTCTTTCCTAATGTATAGGTACGGTTGATAAGTGATAGTGTGAATACTGCATAACGAAAACCCCGCATAATGTTAGCAACTTATTAATTATGTTAGACCACCGTATTCCGTAAATAATTTACACCTTCACTTTTGAAAAGGAACTTCTATAGGTAAGCCTCTGCAAATTCATATTTGAACGTTATGCAAATTCTTAGTGTTAAATAAATATATTTTTGGTACTTCTCCGGCAGCAGTAGTGGCTGAAAATATTTTCCTTCTATTTCGTCTTTTACAATTCAGTTCTTCCTTGTATGTTGTCACATGGTTATGCGGTACAAGTAATTTCTCATCTTTTTTGGAAGAAGTGTTCTCTTTCTTTCTATTTAAACTTTACGCTATTGTTTAAATAGTATTAGTATTTATTTTGTTAATTAATTAAATGTACCATTCGTGGATATGATGAAATCCATAATATTCTTGCTTTTTTCATTTATATCTATCGCGTACCTACTGTAACCAACAACTTAAAAATGTAACAGAGACTTAAAAATCGAAAGTGCGTCACTGCTACCCAGTGAAATCGTAGTTCCATTATTTCTCTTAAACTAATTATGCTATCTGGGTAAAATTTTGTATGGTTACTGAGAAAAGTACGGAGTTGAAAACATTATTATTATTTTTTAATTGAAAATAAAAAATATCATCTGCGATTCTATAGTGAATTCCAGGCATATTTGTTCTTAAAAAAATCTCTATCTAGGTAAAACCAAAAGAGTTACAATGGAATTTAACTTTTCAGATAACTATTGCTGTACACGCTATTATTCATTAACACTACATGTAATACACTTACTAAGTAAGAGTTGTCGGGTATTATATCATATGGATCAACCTTCATACTTCACCTCGGGGACGTTGAACATAAATAAATTCATAAAAATGCAACTGCGTAGCAAGGCCCATTAAAACTAGCTTCAAAAATAATGTTAAATGTTTCCCATTACTCTTCGCAATCTATCTCACACTAAGGGTTATTTTATATATATATATATATATATATATATATATATATATATATATATATATATATATATATATTTATATATTTTAAAGCCGATAATAGAAAACAACATTGTAAATGCGGCAAATCACAATATCATTATTTTTAGAGGTAGCAGATCATACATGATCCTCTATAATAATACCCACTGGCAGATATAAATATATATATATATATATATATATATATTACCTTGTTGTTTTACTTTCCTACCGCTATCTCCAGTTGCAGCTTCCTTTGAGCCTAAGAAATATTTTCCTCCATTGGCCATGTCTATCTGTCTGTGCCTAGATTTTGTTGTTTTGTTTTTTTCTTGAGTATGGATATCGCCCGCCTGTGCCACTGAATGGGCATCCTGGTCATACTTGCTTGGCAATAGCCGAAATACTTCATAGACTTATGAATCATGTAGGTATATATCTATCAGGTTCATTTAGACAGTTTTATACGTTGAGATTTTAATCTTTGTCTTACATTTTGAAAGATAATCGTGACATATTATGTATATTAACGATATCAGGAGCTGATATTAAGTTATTCAAATACTGCCCAAATTTAACCACTCAACTGTGACATAAATCAAATATTTTTTGGGATAGGATAATTCCAATATACGTATTTCATGAAACTTGCATTTGATTATTTATGTTTTAATACAGAAATATTGTATTTAAGTTATTAATTTAACATTGAAAAACACAACTTGATAGAATTATGTAAGCAAAATAAAATAAATTATTATTACATAGTATATCCCTAGGAGCACTAATTGACTGCTGTCGGACTAAATGAAAGTGTCACGATCTCTATTGTTCTATGAGGCTTGAACGGCAACACACAATTAAATTGGAATATAAAACATTTAAAGGAAACACAATCAGATCGAATATTTTGAGGAGATGCACAGTAACTCATGAAGTCATGAACTTCTCTTGCGGAATTCTGGATCCAAGAGACAGCTTCTCTCTACAGATGCTGTTGCTTATGTAGCGAATATCCAGGTTGGAAATTGAATCAAGTGCTTCCGGTTGTCTCCATGTATTATTTTGGAAGCTGGCTTTTGTTCACTACTTTTTGTTTCACGTCATTGCTAACACTTTGTCGAGTTAGAATGTTTGGCTCTAAGGCAATCTGGTCGTTGGTCGTACTCTTCGGACAGACGTGATATGATGAGATGCCCAAGCTAAAGATGGCATCTTGAGTAACGATAACAGGTTGGAGAGTTGTTTAATATTTCTACCTCAAATAACAAATAATAAGGGTCGTGGCTTGCTAAGATAACAATATGTATTTAATTGCTACTTGTCAATAATTCTCTGCAAGTACCATTTCTAAGTAATAGTGGAATTTTTACCGGACGGCAATCCACGCAAGGGATTGTACGGCAATCGATTTGAGCCAAAGATTCCTGAATAATATATCTATTTTATCTTCACATGCATCAGGTAAATAATGACCAAGCAAAAATTGAAACGAATATAGACATCAACAATGAATTATCCTATCTAGTGCCGAAGTGGAATATTTTGAGAATATGATCAAAGAACAACAGTTATAATATACGGCTAGGAGTCCTCGCCAATAATATCTGCAGTTTGATTGTCCGATGAGATTTCACAATGTCTCCCAAGCATCATGAAAACGTCTCATTAGTGTAATTTACCTCAAGGCGATTATGTGATTAATCGCATATCTTTGAAGTATATCAACATTCCGATACAACGCACAATATATCAATAATGTTTTGCGTAATCATAAATAATGAACCAATAGACAAATCGGGATTTCGAGTGTCTCATTTCAGCTGGCTATGACACACCCATTCTGTGTCATAGCAATGACATAAGGTTGATTCGGATGTTGTTGTGTATGGAAAGTATGTTTTTGTTTAGAAAATTACTTCGAAAAATATTGAAATATGTTATCAAAAACAAGGACCTACTTTTATTAGTTGGTGCACTGTAAAGCACATAAATATTCAGTTTTTACTTATACAACATTATTAGTTGTGCAATTATAGGTAGATAGACCCCAACCAGTCCCTTCAGTGGTATTATTTGGAGGAAATCACATTTCTATTGAATTTTGAGGAAAAAATCACCAGGATCGGAATATAAATAAAATAAATTGTAAGAAAGTAGAACTCATAAGCAGAATGGTTCGTACATTTATATTGCTGTAAAAACAACAAACACGAGGACTATAAAGGAGACATTATAAGCTGATAATAGTTAATAAAACACATTTTGATAAATAATTAATATTTTTCACAAAAAATTGGACAGACTTTATTAGTTGGTGCACTGACAAATACAAAATAATTCTATTGGTACTAGTTGTGCAATTGTAGTTAAAAATAAGACTCTTGGCACCAAATCGACAAGTACCAGCTCCAATAAAATTAATATTATTTTGTATTTTTCAGTACACCTACTAATAAAGTCGGTCCAATATTCTGTAAAAAATATTTATTTCACACTTTTGAACGAAACATTAGTCACGAAAATCGTTGAACTTTCACTAATACCAAAAAAATAGTACTTATCCTATTACCCACGTATATTCTTTGCTTGTAATTCTTATTTTTCAGAGATCTCAAAACATCGCTGCGGAAATGAGCATGTGTTAAATTTTACGACTGCTGTATGGAAAAAATGTTCCATATAAGTGTTGCTACAAATAATCTGGTATTTAATTTGGATGCCTCAGATTTTCAATTACACATATTTGATATTTCAACATCGCTGTAACTCGAAAACACTAACTCTTTGGAAAAAAATGTTCAATTTAAACGTTCCCGGATATTGTCCTATCATCTGCCGTCTCCAATTTTCGAGAAAAATTTCCAACTACACCCTCTTCGGGGCCGTTTTTTGGAGAGAAAGGGATTTCGGATTTGAGTATTTTTTTCTTCCATTTCTCAAGTCTTTCAAATGAATCAAGAATCATCAAAATCGGAGTACGTTTACTATATACAGCGTGCGCACAAACACTGTTATTAGGTATACTTCCTGAAATTATCGTTATACTATTTTTTTAAACAACAAAATGTTTACCGCTGTAGGTAAACAGCTAAATTGTAAAAGGGGGTACTGGAACGGTATTGTTTACAAATCAATGAACAAACATTTCATTCATGAAGATTGTAATATTATCTATGCTTTATATGGTTCTGATTTATTCGCAATGGTGACATAACATGACATATTTGGAAAAGTGGATTTAATGAATTTAAATACTTTTAAACTCAATGTAATAGAGAGATCATTTTATTTTTGCTGCAACCTAGACACCAGACAATACTAAGTTCTCCAATATTTTTTGCTTCGCTTTCATCGGGGGTAAGGGAAGGGGAGAATAGAAATAGATTTTATAAGGGTTCTTTTTTTCTCCTTCTGGGTATGGTATTTTACACCTCCTTCTTTAAGGAAGTCGGTCAAAAGGAAGAAGTTTATTTATTATTAAGTTTTTATTTTAGTAACTGTAACTTTACTTATTATATATATATATATATATATATATATATATATATATATATATATATGTTACTCTTTTTTTACCCAGATAAGTATAAAATAACAATAAAACTAATCTATGAACCACACCTTCCTCAATATATAATATGTCCAGTAGCTAAATTCTTTTATATTCTAAAAAGCAGCTTTATAAATTATCTTCTGAATTATGAATCAGAATTTATCACAGATTTCATTTCAATAATAACGATTCACATAGTTTAAATCAAATTATGATTTTACATAAGGATTAAGAATATCAGATTTGATTCTTGGTGTCGACATCACAAAAACAGGTATTGCGAAGTTGTGTAGGCTATGTCTGTCTATCATGATTCTTTTGGCATTAAGTGTTTTGCTGAAAAAAAAACACCAACAATGCATATATACCTATATATACTCAGCATAAAAGGAATAATTATCGAAAAAAACAGACACTATTCCACGCATTAGCAGGCTCAATAATAACAAATATGGAACACGACTTAGTAGCAGCAACGACATTGTTAAAGTAAATATGTTCATTATTACCAGCGCGGGAGTACTTTATGCCCTGAATGTCGAGCATAAATGCCAATTTTCAATTAGACATAACATAAATATCAATGTATAATTGAATTAAGATTTAAATGTTCCTATAAAATATCTGGTGAACTGGGCGTGACGCTTATATCGAATGGATTATTATTAGACCAATTTTTTTTATCTATGGATATTACCAATGAATGGGTTTATAATTTTCTATAGAAAAACTTTTGAATAATGCTTTCATGACAGATTCATAATTAAAATAGGTAGCTACGTCTGAAAATATAACAAGAGCATGTCGAACAAACACGAACTACAAGTTGTTAAAAAGGCCAATTATTAGTCAATTATACAGCAAGAGCTTATAGTATTACTTGATATATATTAATTACACTTTATACTCGGTAAAGTGTATTATAGGTATACAGGTTCCTACATTTCTGTTCTCGTCATCTATAGCCGAGTTGTTAATTAAGATATGACCTGAAGCTTTTAAATTTCATTTGCAACCCAAGACCAAGACCAATTCCAGGAAACTAGTTTGGAATAGGGCACATGTCTCAAAACATATGTGACTTCATGTTGATATATTTTTAAATAACACAGTAGGTATATCTAGATTTTCCTGTTGATTTTGGTACCACTTATGGTTACCAATATGACAGTAAAACTTTATTGAAATCGGTTTAGTAGGTATTATTAGCTACAACAAATGGAAACAAAAGGATTTTTTTTATCATTGATGTAAAAAATGACGGAAATCATTCATGATACTCATTGAATAAAGTCTTACACTGTAGTTAATCAAGTTAGATTGACATGAAAACTCGTGTCAAACCCTTTCAGATTTCCAAGCACTTTATTGTTCTCATTCCAAATTGGGCCTCTATATATTTTTTTAATCTGGGAATAATTAACAATCTTTTTTCTAATTACAACCCTACCGCAGTTGGGATTGCATTCAAAGTAAAAGGTATGCAGAAGATCAGTATTAGGTATCAACTACATGAGTAGACATTTTGAAACCGGTTGTACTAAAAACAGAGCTATAGAGGAAGGGAGCTGCGATGCAGTACCCGAGATGTATAATTGGCCCTAAGAAGAGTGTAGATAGTTTTCCTTTTGACCGACTTCGTTATTTCCGTATGTTATTTCTATATACGGATCATGATTGTCATTATAGTGATATTCTGCTCACTGAATGCACAATTGAAGAGAAATATAGAAAGGTACAAATCTTCAAGTTTATTTGGAAAATGGCACACTCAGTTAAAGTAACTACAACAGTTATTGCTCCCTTATTTTTCGTGCTATGGTGTTGCATCAACTGAATTCCTCATATTACAATATCAAGAGAGTAATTAGAAAATAAAGAATTGTTTCAAATAATTTTCTTAGATATAATTCACAAACAAAAAATTACACATTATGTATCTTCACTTGAATATAAATAAATTCACCTAATAAGCAAACAATATACGATAATCTCGTAATAATTTTTTTATCATGCAAGCTCTGTGGAATTTATAGAATATACATATTAAATTTATAGTTTCTATGTTACTTCTTTCACTTTTGTCATTTTTTCACAAAATTTTCCGGCAAGATATTTTCTGAATCTATCAAAATTATTCTCTATGGCTTATTCGAAATGAGCTTTAAATCAATCATCACTTTGATTTCTAGGTACATGAGTGATTTTAGTACTAAATTTGGCCACCATATACAAGATATCACCCCTCAATTTTGATATTTGGGCATTTATTCAATTAACAGAAATTTTAATGAAACAAATGTAACGAAGATATAATTTTCTACCCACAAGATATGTTTAAATTATAATACTGACTAAAACAAGGAGATATATTCAACCTATTGCAATAACTGGAAATTAAGGCTGAGACATTTTCTTTGAATCTATCTAATGCTACATTTAATTTTAATCTGAAAACTCCTTAGATTAAACTAATCTGACTCCTTGATATAACAGTTTTAGTTTATTAAGCAAACTTTTTTGCTTTGTTCGTTATAGGGTTTATGAAGTATCAGTAAACAATTTTATTTATAGAGGCACAAGTTTAGCAGTCTGCTTATGAATCTAGCAGATGAAAAGTTTGAGCATCTTCAGTATCACATTTCCAACTTCATTATTGCCTAGAAAATTATTTTTTAATTTTTGTCCAAATTTAATTTAGATATAACGAGGCTTAAAAAATGAGAGAATATAGCTATTAATGAAGTAGTTTCAAGGTGTGTTAGATGATAATAACAGAAATAAATTTCCCAGCTGAACATAAATAAATAACTTCCACCATCTATTTTATTAATTACTATATCACTCAAGATCCAGTGAATCTGATGGTCTTGAATGAACTGTATCTATTAATATAATACCGTCCTATTAATTCTCAGCTTTCACTCTGTATCTCAACTTTATTCTATGAAGGTGAAAAAAAACTCGACCAAATTTCACCTCGATCGTAGACCGTCTTTAAATAGATAATTATGGTGGCATAGCCATGGAAAAAATTAATAAGACCGTTGCACAATTTTTGTATGCTGGAAAAAATATGAATAGATTTACAGTTAATAACAGCATGATGGTGGATCTGTGCTGTTTTTCTCGACAAATATTTTTTAAGGCTACTAGTTCATTAGGCAAATAGTTTCAGAAATACTATAGAAAGTTAATTAGCCTTATATTTTCTGTTGTTTATAATATGTATAAGAATGCCGTGAATCATATCACAGAAAAGTCTACATTTCGACTAAGGACTTTTTAGTTTTTTATGGTCGTTTGAAAAACACTTTGACAACCTATAAATAATTTATACAAGCCATAATATGAAATTTATCACGTTATAATTACACTTTCCATTAATTAATGTTCGTAATTTGATTTAAATTTATCTCTGATATCTTGAAAGTACACGAGCAAGTATGACAGGTATCAACTAATTCTTATCAATTCCAGCAATAATCTCATTGTCTCAAATTCTGTTCGGTGCAATACTTTTTTTCAACGACATAACCATTTTATATTTCCTAGAAAACTGTGTGAGATACTAAGAAAAAAATATAGTGTTATATAACAATGAGGAAATAAAGTATATTCATGACAAGTCTCGTCAAAAATAACATATAAAATGTAAATATGTATTCTAAAGACCATTTTAAGTACATCTATAATTTTTCTTCATTTTGCATATGTACTTATGTAAGAAATAAATTTATGCGCTACGTATCTATAACATATACAGGGTGTAAGTAAAATTACGGGACGAACTACGGACTGCGGAAATGTACTCGCTGCTGAAAAACATGAAAAAAGGTCATGTTGACAAATATTTTCAAAGGCAGAGACAGCCAGATGAGGACCAGATACATAGCCTCCAAGATCTCCTGACACCAATCCATTATACTTTTATCTAAGGGGACACTCGAAAGCATGGATGTATGAACATCTACATTCCAAATAATATATCTATACATCTGGATAAAATTAAAATGTCTGTCTGTCTGTGATCTTTAAATATGTAGGTAGTTGTTTTTTCTTGAGCTCATATGGTTATTTGTATATTACGAAAGCGATTGAAATATTTGTGCCTGCATGTTCGTTTGTGCGGGCTAACAAGACAAACCCTGATTTCTTGGCGAAATACATGTAGTTAGCGATTACTATAATTTTATTATTATTTCATTAACATAGGAAGCTTGTGATAAAAGTACAGTAGCCCTTCTAAAATGTTGGAAAACCTTCTGCAAGGAAGTTCTGCAAACTAGGTACTACTCATTAAAATCTAAAACAGTGAAAAGCAGAGTTTGAAGAAATATCATCTAGCATTTAACGTTTAATTTATACATCCTAAGCTTCCCAGACAAACGAGTAGTCATTGCTCAAGATGAACTTGCTTAGAGAACTAAAAGAAAAATATGACAAAGCGGGACTGGAATTGGCAATAGAGAAATAAAATAAAAACAGTAAAAGACTTAGGTTTATATGAGAAAACAAAATAAGGGGGTCAGATAAAGTCAAGTACATAACATACAACATACTACTAAAGATGTTGTTAAATCTAGATTAGGCCAGGGTAGACAATGTATCAAACAACCAAAATCGGTCATATGGCACAAAAGATGAATAGGAATATAATGATATATATGTATAACTATTGGTAGAGAGAAGGTACAATAAATTATCTCTGAATATTAGTCAATACTATACTACGTTTCAGACTGAGAATGCAGCGTGGCCAGGTACAGTTAATGAATTTTATGTGGGAAAAAGAGGTACACAGTGTTGCCATTTTTTTACGTATAATATTCTTTTTTATAATTCTGAAATACATTGTTTATTATTATAAATCATTGTTCATAAAAATGATGGGATAAATTAAAAGTGGTGAAATTTGCCGGAGACAGCACCTGAGGGTTGGCCTAGCTCGGCATAACAATGCGTTAGCTTACTTCATTAGAAAGAAAGAAAACTTACATATATAGGGCAGATAAATGTATACTGACCAAATCCAAAGTTAAACCTGTTGTAAATACTGGAGACGATGTTGCCAAATAACAAGCATAGGCATAAGAATATCAGACAAAAAATGAAACTTAATAATTACTGGCTATCTTAGAACGACTGATTCGCTCAAGCAATAGTAGAAGAAGTGTAGAGTATGAAGACTGGACTAATAAGAAAAAATTAATAGTTTGGTTGTGGGTGATAACCGTAATAACTCCCACATTATTATATAGAATATTTTGACTTCTTTGTTATAATTTTATTCCTTATAAGCCAAAAAAATAACTACTAATTGGTTAATTTGGTTAATACGTAATGAATACGTAATGTAGGAGAAACGTCATTTCATGTTTGTAGTTATTGTCTAGCTAGGAATAAAATCGATATAATTTGAATCGTGAAGTAAACAATTATATCTAAACAAGCCAAATCGTTTGTTTATTGCTATATACAAGATATAATAACGTATATCGATATTATTTATGCTTACCTTGAACTTTGCGAAGAATTTTTAATGCTTTATCATTAGATTTAATATTCGCATTTATACATTTATGGTAAATTGAAGAGAAATTGGTTACCATCTGTTTCCGAGAGTTATATCATTAGATGCCTCTAGAAATATCACTAACTGTAAATAAAAAATAATTTATCTAATATCGAACGCGCCGATGGAAAGCTGGAAAATGTGGAAAAATACTCGATTTCACATTCGCCGTCTGGTCATAAATATCTCCGATATATCCTTTGGATATCCAATAAAGTTAGGTATCGATTTGCATGCCGTGCAGTTCCTTATGTGTGATTGGATTATATCTGTTATTATTAATGCTGCCATTCGTGGCGGTTTCATCCCATCAATATAAAAATATCATGGAGTATTGCATTGGTAGAAATTGAATCTCCATCAAACATTGCAAATTCATATATCCATGGCATATTGCTTATATTCTAATATTGTGATTCTATAAGAACAATATAAAAAATGAATACAGTTATATTGAATTTTACTGATCATGATAAAAATCGAAGTTGATAATCTGGTCGCATCAACTGTGCTGGAGCTGCATTCAACTCGTATATTGATCGATCCAAAAAAACTATTCAGTACAATTACATGAATTCATTGCCAATCACAATGACATCAAAAGATTCATGCGATAAGCATAATATTGCCAATAATTGGTAGGGATTGTCGAAATTCAGAGAAACCTTTAATCTTATTGTCATTACATGATTTTATATAGTAAATTCAACGTTTTTTCATATAATATAAAGTGAATACATGATCTCAAATTCGACAACCTATAGGGGATTAATATTTTTCTTGAGTTTCGTTGCATGATTTTAATAGAATACTAGATAAATTCAAATCCGAGTATGTTTACAGTGGTTGTGGTTCAGTGTTATCTAAACCAACGATCTATGTCCTCTGGTAGATGGTTAACGTTACCGATAGATCGATAATAATGAAAGAATTCCAATAATATGGGCATTCATAACAAAGCCTCAAAAAAATGTAAGAATCATTGTGGATTATGAAATGTAACTATAGTGTGGATCTCGAGGACGCTTTGAAGAAATATACCCAAAATTTTAATTGGTTTGTCAGCTCCTGAAGTCCGCGCCAGCTGTAGGTCAAAATATATAAAATTCATAGATGAATTCATCAAAGGATGTTAACCTGCGAATACTTCACCACATTGTGACATAACTTAAAATCTGTCGCAAATATGAAATTACCTGACTGACTACTAAATACCTGCTCTTTTTTCTTCAACATTTTATACCTATACTACTACTAAATTATTTGACAATAGTAACTATTTCGTGTTAACACATTACGCACACATATTATCATAAATTCACATTGACATGTAAACAAACACATCCGAAACGTGCTCAAGCATTATGAATATTAATTGAAAATCTATACATAAATAAAACGCTAAAGTTGGCGGAACATCAAAGAGCAAGCGCCGTGAATAATACAGGTCGATCGACATGCGTATACGCGTATAATTATTCTTAGGTACTTACTTAATTTTTTTACGAAAAACGACTTTATTAGTTGGTGCACTGAAAAATTCAAAACAAGGTTAATTTTATTGGTGCTGGTAATTTTGAAGTGGTGCAGTTATGAGTTAATACAAAACTTTTGGTACCTATCAACTTCAAAAGTATCAGTACCACTAGAATTAGGTGACTTCTCACTGTACTAGATAATAAAATCGGTCCGTTGTTCTGTAAAAAATATCTATTTTACATTTTTGAGTGCTTAATTAGTCTAGAAAATTCTTGAATGTATATTCAGTAATTTCCATTTCATATAGGTAGGTCGGTAGGATAACAAATTGCAATTTTGTAGAGCTGTATGAAACTCGGAAACCTGTGATTTCTTTTAAATGTCCATTTTGAAAGTTGCTAGAAATGACTGTTCAGATTTCAATTTTCAAGAAATTTTACCTCCTCTATCCCATTAGAGGGAGATGTTTAGATTCTACTTTTATATTATTGGACCATTTCTCTATACTGCTTATTCCAATGAAAAAAGAATGCTCAAAATCGGTGCACGTTTACTATACAACGCGTGTATTAAGTGACTTGTATGAACTCTTCTCTCAAGGTAACTCATATTTCTAACTAACAAGGATTATAAGAATATTTTTTCTCTCAAGATAGGAAATGAAACTTGCTTAATGAGTAAGAAAATAGTAAAATAATTGAAATTTTCTCAGAGTATACCTACGCAAACTTCAATTGCTTGTCCAATTCTTTATCAAAGCAAAAACAAATATTATTATGAACATGATAATTATTAATCAATTCTATAGCTTTCGAGATATACGCTATAATTCAGGAATAAGAAGAAAAAAGTGCAAGTCAGGCTCATGTGGAGAGGGTTTCGTACATAAGAAATTTTTCTTTAGATTTTCCTATAAAACTTGTATTTTTAGTAGTAGCAGTTTTGGAATTGGTGTGTCTTTTCTTCTAAAAAAAATATTTTTGATTTTTTCAATTGAAATATATTTCAATTACTCATAACAAGCTCTTTCACATGCCAATTTCTAATTTAACCCACAAAATGAACACCCATAATCAGATGTTTTTCCTATTATTTATAATTTATGATATAAATTCTGATAGCATATTCTGTGACACAGACACCATTTTTTACCTATGTCTGCCTGTGTACGTAGGTACCTATGGTGTCTTACAAAAAAAAACTCAATTTTTTTTAGAAATTTTGGGAAACGTTTTGAAAATTTAACTAATAACCATTTTAGAGACCGTAAACTTCATGTGTAGTAGGGAAAATGTCTCCCCAATAAAAAAAATTTTACGTATTTTATTTCTGGTGAATGCAAATGCTGCCAAAGGTGCTGGAGTTCAAGTATAGTAAACTCAATAAATATTTTTTACAAAAAATTGGACCGATGTTATTAGTTGAAAAAAAATGTTAATTCTATTGGTGCTGTTACTTTTGATGTTGTGCAGTTGCAGTTAAATTGATAACTTTTGACACCAACTTCACAAGTAACAGCACCAATAGAATTAATATTATTTTGTATTTTTCAGTGCACCAACTAATAACGTCGGTCCAAGTTTTTGTGAAAAATATTTATTTCACACTTTTGAGTTTAACGAAAATCGTTGAATGTTCACTAATACCAATCCTATTATCCACGTATATTCTTTGCTTGTAGTTGTTATTATTGAGATATCAACATCGCTGCGGAAATACGCATAAGTATTTTAGATGTTACCATTTTACCACCACTGCAACTCGAAAACCGTAATTCTAAGGAAAAAATGTTCATTATAAATGTTGCTACAAATAATTTCATGTAGTACTCGCAGATTTTCAATTTTCGAAAGAAATCGTCCTGTTCACATATTAAAAACACACATATTTGAGAATTTAACATGTCCCTAACTCAAAAGCCGTAACTCTTTTGAAAAAAATGTTTAATTTAAACGTTTCTTGATATTGTCCTTTCCTTAATTATACCACCTCAGATTTTAGAAAAAAATTGCACCATCCACCCCCCTTCTGGAGCGGTTTTCGCGAGGAGATTTAGGATTTGCGTTTTTATGAATATGGGATGATTTCTCAAGCCTCCTCTTTCAAATAAATCAAAAAATAATCAAAATCATAGAACGATTACAATATAGAAAGCGCGCAAGAACCAAAAAAGCAGACAGTCGAATTGTATACCTCCTCGGTTCGGAGTTCGTCGGTATACATTTATGTCGGATGGAAAAAATATAGACTGACTGACTGACACTGGAATTTATTAAAGCGTTGTATAAAGTATAGGTATTGGCGACAAATTCAGTAATTAAAATAGTCCTATTCTGTAATTAGAGTACCAGTACCATCACATAAACGAATGGTACTTTTTACAAGGAATGTGTGTAGCTGAAATGTTAATCGGTTTGGCAATTCACAGATAATTACAGCAAAGCGCGTTAATGGGTATATTAGGCTATTTACTTTATAGCTTTTAAGTCCATTGATAGCAGAATTGTATACAAGTTTATAGAAATATTATTATACAAAGCTTGGAGTTCTTGGACAACTATTGGAATTCATGTAGTTTCTCATTCAGATAAAATTATTTCTTGTAGTTAATATGAGTACTCCAAGTAAGTACTGAATGCTATTACTTACCATGATAAATAAATATTTTACTACCAATAGCTTTATAGTGGAAACGTGCCAGCTATCACTTTGACCTACCTATTTCAGCTATTTTCATGATTTTGTTGCGTTTGCAACTGACAGAAATAACTTCAACCGTCGAGTAATATTGACTAAGTGACTAAGAAATTATTATTTTATTCATACAATTATGTAAGTATTCTTATTGCAAGCTTATACGGACTAGAGAGATCTAAATCATACTTAATTTTCAAAAATAACTTCACAAAGTTTCTCTCAAATTTAAATAAGACGTTTATTAGTTCAAATTTACTTATAAATTAAGCTCATATGTAAACGTTAATTAACATGAGATATGAGATTATATAATTAATTAATCCGGTCTCAGAAGAGAAAATTTCATTTGTAAGCTACGCAACTAAGAATGTTTTCCTGAAACAAAATACTATAATGCCGTTCATTTGTAATCATTTTATGATATATATAATGAAATATAAAAAGCTTGTCGATGGCTACAAACAAAAAAAATCCCGATGGCCTGTAGTCAGCGGAAAGGTAAATTTTTCAAAATTCATTGAATTGAAATTTGAACAACCTTTTCATTGGTATAGCTACATGTTATTATATAAAAATTGCTGTATGTGTCATAGCCTAGCGGTTAGAGGATTTTGTTTTGGCTGTTGAATATAAAGCAGACAGGGTTCGAGTCCACTTCAAGGCAGAATTTTCTTTTTGCCTATTTCTTTTCAATAAATATACTATATATTTTTTTAAATCAGGGTCTATATTAAGATCTCCAGAAAATGTACAATAACATCAAATTTATATTGAGTGTACATGTTTTATCAATATTTGTTATTTTTCTTTATAAATTTTTATTTTTTCACCTGTGTATTTTATGAAAACTTACTTTGAACAAAAGTTGTAGGTACTGATGATATCTATAACCTAAAATTATTTTTGATGATATTTACACTACGGCTCTTTTTTGATAATTTTTTTAAATGTTTGAATGGTCGCCATTTTGAAACTGCTTTCCCGATATTGCCCAATAACGAACTCGACCGAGATATTTGAGAGATTGATTTTTGTAGCAAATTTGAACTGGATACCTTCAAAACTGCGACCTACATCGTGTTAACAAATTTCGTAATATCCCATATATATATATATATATATATATATATATATATATATATATATATATATATATATATATATATGAAGATATCTATATTTCATAAATGAAAGAGTATAATATATATAATAATTCTTTTGTCTAGTTGGATACAGCTTCCACTTATGTGGCGCTGATGAAAGCTAACAAGCTTGAAATCACGTGATCCGCTTCTAGTGGTGGTTGTGTCCAACTAAATAAAAGCACAAAGGTGTAGAGCATCTATCATTATTATATATATATATATATGTATATATATATATATATATATATATAATATATATATATATATATATATATATATATATATATAAACTTTTGAACCAAATGTTTTTTTGGACTAACTTATAGACATATAACAACATGCCGTTGAAATTTGTTCGTAATTTAAAAGTGTGAACGATCGCAATAGGTACATTTCTATAAGAAATTTACCTAATATATTGTGTGAGCATGACCTCCATTTATCAAGTCTCTTAGAAGTAAAACAAAATCCTAAACAGATGCACCAACGTTAATTATGTAAACCTTAGCATGAAAATGCAATTTTTGATCACTGACTTCCGAGTCAAAACTTTCCGATGTTAACAGATTTCATCTTCTTATTAAACTGGTGTATAAAGTACCTAATTTTCTCAATAAATTAACCACATTAGTGCAGAAGATAAAATTTTTAGACGTAGATTTTTCTTTTACAGATCTTCTGAAAAAACGAATTTTGGGCATCATTTTACAAAATGGTTCGCCAACTTTATGTATAACCTCTGTATCTAAGGTATATACCTAAGAATATCAACACTGAATTCTACTTCTACCCACTCGAAGTAGGTATTATAAATAATTAATTACAAAAACTTGTATCGGTCATCAAGATGGACTGTAAATTTTGCATATATTCAAAATAAAAAATCGTGGCGGCTTATAAGAATTAATAAATCTAAATTAAATGCAAACCATGTTGATCTTTTCCATCTTAGTAGCATTATAATGATGTATCATTTTTACCGTTATTTTTAATAAATAAGCGGTTAGGATAAATTCCACTGAAAATATCTAGGTGTTCAAGGTCGAACAACCAAGACTAGCCCAATGCACTTCGACGGTTGGCATTAAAATGTGGCTAATGACACTACAAACTATAAACCGCAAGATACAAGTCTCCTTCGATACTTATATTTATTCATTCCCAACAGATTTTGAAATTGAGTGATATATCTTAGTTAATTAATTCTGATGCATCACAGACTTGTTAAACGAATGGAAGAAAATAATTAGGCTATGATTGCATCGTATAAATAATTAAAAACATTTTCATTATGTTCTATTGGTTCATTATTTCAAGCAACATAATTAAATAAAATATACACTAGATATTACAAGAATTTCTTATTTAAAAACGAGAAGCGCCCAGAAAATTTTGCGTGTATATGAAATTCAAAGAAATTATAAATATTATACAGGATCTTCAATAATGGTATGCGAATATTTTAAAGCCTTTGAAAAAAGCTGGATATTAGGTAATAAATGCGTCAGATTCAGTAATAGGTAGGTACTTAGCAAATAATTCATAATTATTGATGACCAAAAATGAATCGCCAATGCGTTGTATTCCCCATTAAATTTAAAATATAATCGTAATAATAATCAATCTCAAGTTCGATATTAGTTTAGTTTGTTTGTTAGTTCTTATGGTATTGATAAAACTGAACGTGTCCTTATCAAACTAAATTAGTACCGAACTGAAATTCATTATGAATACGGCTGACTTTTTCCTAGCAAGCTTCGTTTTTGACCGATATACAATTCGATTGTCAGCTTTTTTTTGGTACTCCGTACATTTTTCGATTCATTTGAAAGAGGAAATTTGAGAATTGGTCCCATATTCGTAAAAACTCAAATCTGATATCTCCGAAGGGGGTGGAGGTGGCAAATTTTCTCGAAAATGGAAAATTCGAGATGCCAGAATTAAAAAAAGGACAATATCCGGAAACTTTTAAATTGAACATTTTTTCAAAAGAGTTACGGTGTTCGAGCTACATTCATTTTAAAATCTCACATAAGGTTATTTTTGCTATGTGGAAGGGGCGACTTCTTTCAAAAACTGAAAATCTCCTTATACCAAATGAAAGACAATAATATTTGTAGCAACATTAGTAATGAAAATGTGTTCCTTTGAGTTACGATTTTCGAGTTAATCGGTGGTAAAATGGTTAAATCTAAAATACTTATGCGTATTTCCGTAGCGATGTTCTGAGATTCTACATAATAACAAGTACAAGTAAAGAATATACTTGGGTAATAGGATAAGTACTCTTAATACTTTGTTGGTATTAGTGAACTTTCAACGATTTTCGTGACTAACGTTGCACTCAAAAGTGTGAAATAAATATGTTGGTGCAAAAAGTTTTCAATCTAACTGCAACTGCACTACTTCAAAAGTACCAGTACCAATAGAATTATTATTATTTTGTACTTTTCAGTGCACCAACTGATAACGTCGGTCTGTTGTGTTTTTGTAAAAAAAATATATTATTTCCGCAAATACACAATGTAGGTAATTTTATATTTCCTGTTAGGTTATCGAATCAATTTGAAAATACATATCGAAAAAACATCAACACCTTTTATTTCCTTAAAGCAATAATTTGTTACTATTGTTTATGGAACAAAATTAAGTTTTCATATATCGAATCAATGTCATACTAAATGTAATTTCATTTATTAAAAGTACACATGTAGAATAACTTCAAACTAGATATAGGTACCTTATAATATTTTTATTATTCTGGTAGTTTACTTCTAATATCACTTTAGGTAATTGAACAAGTCAAGAATTATATTTTTCATCAAACACATAATTAGGTTGTACAAATTTCAATTTAATCTATTAGAAATAGGTTTGTGAACTTTTATGTTCATTTCTAGGAAGCTTTTTAACTGCAAAAACAACCAACAGAAGTTTACCTTTTTAGAATTCTAAATATACTAGGTGCCCGGGAAAATGTGGGAGATGTCTCACATCCAGATAGAACATGAGAAAACAAGATGACAAGTTCTTATAAAGTTTTTCCCTACAGGCCCTCCTTACGGAGATATGCGTCCCTGAAAAAAGCCGCTGGAAATAGGTTTTTTCTTAATTATCTTTTTGTAGATTGTAGATTGTAGATTGAAAGGGGGTTTCAATGCACTGCGACCTTTAGGTCTATTGTGCCCCCCGTCAGAGCTGTTCTCGCTATTTCGATTTCTACAGCTCGCCCTCCAGTTCCAGAGTTCTAATGAACTCCAGTATCTGGGATGGCTTCAAGCGGATTACTTCCTCACTACTGACAGTTTCTTGTCCAAAGCATTTTATGCGTTGGCTGGCTATTGCGAGGCATTCCGTCACCAGGTGATCCGGAGTTTCCTCCTCTTCCCCGCAGAATCTGCACTCGTCGTTTTCTGCTAGACCCAATCTCGACAGGTGCTTCCTGAGGCGGCAATGTCCTGTAAGGAATCTAGTGAGCAGGTGTAGCATATTCTTGCTAAGATCCAGATGTTTCTTAGATCTCGCAGTGTCAAAGTTTCCAAGAAACTTTTTGGAATGATCCAGCCCAGGAAGATTCCGCCAGAGGTTTTCTCTTTCGGTCTCTTCCTTCTCCTGGAACTCTTTCTTGTAGGTACATTTACCTGTGCCACAGAAAGGTTCTGGGCCAATAAAAGGAGCTTGTGCTCCTTTTTTGGCAAGTGTGTTGGCCTCTTCATTTCCTTTGATTCCGGAGTGGCCGGGAACCCAGATTAGATAGACCTTGTTATTCTTGCCGATTTTGTTGAGTTTTCTTCGGCACTCCCATACTATCTTAGAATCGATGATATGGGAGCTCAGTGCTTTAATCGCAGCCTGACTATCAGAGTGTATGGCTATATCACATTTCTGATAGTTTCTTTCTAGGTTCATTTCCACACATCTTTCGATTGCAAGTATTTCTGCCTGAAAGATGCTTGGACAGCGGCCTAACGGTAGTGAGCATTTGGTGCTTTTTAAGTACTTGATATAATTTAATAAAAATCTAATGTGATGGACAATAGTATGAATCTCATAAAATAGTGTCCTTGAAACATATTTAGCTTTTTTGGTTTACCAGGGGCGGGGTAAGGTTTACATCTTAATAGCTAAATTTTCAACAATCTGTAGGATAAAGACTTTAAAAACATAAATCAGGATGCCTTGAACTTTAAACTAAAAAAATGACTCCTCCCAATTTTCGATAGAATGAACTATTTACAAAAAATACCGAATTCATCTTTTAATTTTAATAAAAACGACAATGATTTCCAGCTGCGTTCTTCAGGGACGCATATCTCCTTAGGGAGGGCCTGTAGTGAAAAACTCTAGATGAACTTGTCATCTTATTTTTTCATAGTTCTATCTACATCTGAGAAATTTCCCACATTTTCCCGGACACCCTTTATAACATCCAGAAAACTCAGAAGTTGCTGGAAATGATCATAATCAAAAGATATCACGGTACCTACTTAACTTACCTCCGTGTTAATTTTTATGTTAATGTTAACATCAAAAGAGATACCGACATATTAAGATTGTTGACTTGTAATAACTGGATGTCAAATGAATACTCATACTCTGACACTAAAAAATAGGTACAAATTAATTTAGAGATAATACATTGCCAAGCTTGCAGCTAGTTTCACCATTGGAACCTTAGCTATTAACTTAGAAAACTTCCTTCCAAGTTTCATTTGTATAATGTGACGCAAAAAGCCGTCAATGAGGCAGGACTTTGCTTCGATAAAAAGGATAATTAAATTTCTTAGATTGGAAAATCCTCCCCAATTTCCTGGGTTATAAGAGTAGTTATCTATACATCTTTACATATATAATAAAATTCTAACGCCGTTGTTTGTACATAGTAGATATTTAAGAAAAACTAGTATGGGCATAGTATAAGTAGTATATAAATAATAGTACTTATACTATGGTATGGATGTCTTTATTAGAGCAACAGAACCAAACAACAGTTTTTAGAATTTTTGTCTGTATGTTTGTACCCGCATCAAGCAAAAACAACTGCTTGGAATAAATATAGCTTTCAGCGATATATTACTAGAGATCTAACTTAAAATATAGGCTCCATTTTACCGCGTCTATATAGTTTTTTTGTATGTTTGTACACGCATCACGCAAAAAACTACCTCATGGAATTGAATGCAGTTTTCCAAGCGCACGAAGTCGCGGTTAAAAGCTGGTATTAAATAAGTTTTATATCGACTCCTGTTTTAGCGGTTCTGTTTTAAATAAGAAAACTTATTGTATGCTATCCGCTTATTTGAAGTCGGTGAAAAAAACCGCAGTATAAAAGAGCTGTTAAAATAATCAAAATCTCTAGGCAAACGTTGCCGTAAAATGTTCAAGTATAATTTTTATTTTTTTCTGGGCTGATCAATCCTTAATAAAAGTCACATCATTGTTACTGCTATTGACCTTTAGCAGGCATTAGCAGTAATTCTCAATATGAATGACAGCTTCAGTGTGTGTCACAGCATAAGCTATGAAAAATTCATATTCATGGGTTTCTCCCATAAAAGAATTAATATACATATATGTAGTTAAACAAATATTTATATGACAACTTCAATCGATAAAATTTATTCTTAGCAAAGTTGCAGGTTTCTAGCTTTACAATAATATTTTAGCTTTGCACTCTAAACCTTCTAGCAATTTATTCAGCATTCTTAAGATATCCAACAATATAAAATCCAATCAGAGAACTGTACAATAAAGAATCTTGTCTACAGGATAATATGCCATTGGAAAAAATGTCGACATCCATCAGAAGTATTTTCTAAAGAAATTATAGGCATACCTCACGATTCAATCAATATATACTGTGTATACGACTTTTTAACCATTTTTATGCTACGAGAAATTGACCGGAAAAAATCTGAAGAGGCTTTATATAGCAGAATAATGGTAAAATTATTTATTGGCGCTTATTTGTTAAAAATAACATTGTGGTCCGTTTGACAGGAATGAAAAATCCCCAATTATCCAAAATAATATAATTTAAAATAAAACTGGAGCAAGAAAAGTAATGCTTGAAGTTTTACTAATCAGTAATTACGAGACTTTTAGAAGGTGGTAAGGAGGTAAATTAGAGTCCTATTTGCTGGAAATATATATATTATTTGGTAAAATGCATATGATTTCTTTCATTATACTTAATTGTATTTAAATTTGTTTTATTAGGCAGTTTCATACATATCTTGTCAATATGAGATGACTAGTTGATTCATTGGAATGATTATATTTTACTTTTTTCAATAACTTCTATGAAAATTTCCGATGATTTTCATAGTTCGGTTAGATATCTATCTTAGATATGATCAAATTACTGAGAATTGACTGAGAAATTTATGTACGAATTTATTATGATAATTTCATTGCCTCAATTCATATGTAGTGAACTTGTGAATACACTATTCAGCAGTAGATGTCGCAACCGCTACTTTTATTTTAATTAATTTCGGGCAGTTGATTATTGAGTCTATAGTTAAGGATAAAACTTACCCTCAACTGTAAGTAAGGAACAGTTTAAAAGAATAGGTACATTAAATTGATGATAAAAGCATGGATCAGTCTTAGTATCGCAAAAATCCTATCGGTGTTACAGGGAGTTCAAATCTGTCTTTTGTGTCGAAGGCCAGTATTCTGCATACTCATGACTGCTCGGTCATTGACTAAATTCGTCAAATGAACATACAAAGTATTCAATAGTAGTTAGTTACTATGTAATCATACAACTATCAATAGATTCTGTCTTTTATAAAAAGCTCAATAAACATTTTCAGCAAATCCAAGTGTAGATTAACCAAACCATTATCTCAAAAAACAACATTATCAACAACTTAATTGACATTGAAAGAGAAATGTTATATAAACGTAACCAGTTTCTTATCTAAATCACGTGGAATATTTTTCTATTGCCGCGTTAGGCAGTTTATAACAATTAATTAACAAAATGCAAATCTTGCAACAGGTTGTGTATATGTTGAAAGATTTTTCTTAATTAATTATTGCATTCTAACAAAGGAAATGTCTATAGGTAAGTATAATAGACTTATAGACTATAGACCATTTTTGACGGGGACCAGAAAATGAATATTTCGAAAATTGTTTTACAAAGCAAACAAATGATTTCTTTTTGCTATACGATTTTTCTATACTGTAAATTAATTCCAATTTATAGGTTCTAGCCTCACTAATACGCCAATTCCGAAGAGCGTTTGTTGTCTTAATGCAAAAAAATCTTCAAGATGAGTCTAGTGTAGATTTGAAATAGAATAAATAAATCGGGGTGTCCTAGCGGTGAATCCTTGTCTTAATTACATCGAAGTTCGGTTCTTTAGAAAGGTATCTATATCAGGCTTCTCGCTTGATCGGGCGTTGAAGTTTCTTTTTCCTAAAAATTACACCGATATTTTTAATTAGAATCGTGAACTCAGCTCTTGTAGACAATTAAAATTGTATCATGCCTTTGATTTATTAGCTAGAGTCTATTATTTTGATTTCTATATTGAGTTTCATTCAATTTCACGATCTACTATTGTAATATAAGTATATCTACCTATTATGGAAAACCAAGAAATTTTACCGTGCTGTTGTAATCACCAACTCGAATTAATCAAATATTGGATAAACAAATAGGTAGGTACGGGTGCGTATTTGAAATTACAAAATTTATTTGATTATGTTCATCTGATAGAAACTTTCAACGTTTATAAGAAGTTAGTTATAGCTATTATCAAGTAGCTGTATATTTATTTATTCAAGAATTACATTTTAACGATTTATATTATTATTATTATATATTATTATTAATAATAAAATTAAAGGTAGAAGGAACAACCTGAGTTTCAGACTTCTAATGACATTAGCCGTTGCGGTAATAATATTTCTTCGTTCTAACTTACTAAATAGAATATATTGATAAATATTTCTTCGGTACTTTGAAATATAAGTAAGAATTTCAGAAGAAAACAAAATCAGGCTATCATAACCAAATTTAGAATTTGATAGAATATTCAATTTAGCAACTTTCCTTTTTGTACTCCAGACATATATTGTGGATCCAGCTTTCTTGCTTGTTTCTTAATATTCGTTAAACATTAGATAAGTACTTTGTTGAAGCATGGTAACTGCAACTGCAAGACCATGAAAAATAGCAGATATATTATACCAAACTATAAAAATTAATAATACGAAATTATTATCTACAGTTATTTTATTCTTCCAGTACAAAAAAATATAGTCATAAATACAAGCAGAGCTTTTCAGTGGAACAGCAAATAATAGAATATACTAATGGACGTTAATTATGAAGAAAACTACGAACCGCTAATTGGCTATGATCTAGAATAATCTAGTGCAAAATTGAACTGAGTTCCTCCGAGGGACGAAGTAGAAGAACGGTCGAGAAAGAGGTTTAGTCAAGCAGACTCCTAAACGCCGTACAAATAGATTTAAGATGCCACCATTTGAGAAGAAATCATCAGAAATCTTGAAACTTTCTGATTGCAGGATATTTGAGATCATAATCGAAGTTGTTGTCACGTGTTCAAGCAAAATCATTATAGTCTTTTAAGCAAGCTTTGCTCTCTTGTGGTTAATTATACATGAATTGGTTATAAGTAGGTTTACTTGAGTAGTTCATAAAATAACCGAATACCTACCTAGTTAACAATCTATACTATATACTACGAGCTTATTTTTATAGAAAATAGAAATAGCTGTGGATATAAATACTCAAAAACATAGACAATTTTCCATTAAAATAACCGGATATTGATTATGTATAACTACCTATCTAAAGAGTTTATATATTAGACAAAAAACATTTAACCGTTACATATATTTATGAAAACATAAATTTTGTTAAGCTATTCCAGCAAAACAGTAATAATATTAAAATACCTGAAACTTGATGTAACTGCAATAGACAAATGAGAGGTCCGTCTTGTTTTTATTCTTCAAGAAGGGAATCTACGTACCTAGATCCAAATATACTACCTAGTAACTGTAATTTTAAAATTACGAAGGATTCTATCATTTCTATCTATTTTCTATTTCCCGGAAACATTTAGGAGGTGATATCCGAAGGCGAGTTCACTGAAATGTGACTAAGGATTTTTGAGGTTTAATTATTCCGACGATCTTGAAGATTCTTTTTTTATCTTATAATGGCCAGAAAAAGTATAATAAATGTTTGTGTGTCCTCTTAAAGCAATTGATTAATTTTCATTTATCTTTTACAATCAATATCAATCCAAATTCACTGTTAAGAGACGGATTTGTTTTTTATATCTCATTATATTTATACCCAATATTTAAAATTTATTTAATAAATCTTGTTTAAACATTACGAAGTATATGATTTCTGGAGATTTTTTTATGCTGAAGAATATGTTGCTATTTTACTGACGGCATTCTTAATGGCATTCCTTTTATCAGAGGCATTACAAATGTTATGAGCATTTTCATCAATTATTGAAAATTTGTTTTTATCCACCATTATCGAAGAAATGTAAAATGTTGACAGATTTTTTTTCCAAAATAATGTAATAAATAAAGCAACACTCATGACATTCCTGTTGGAATTTTTACATATCTGTTAATTAAACTTATTTTCCGACGGATCTATAAATTCAAATAGAAGCATTATAATAATTTGCGTGGATAGAAATAGCAAAATTCCAATAAAACGTACCTTTTTGAGTTTGATTAAGACGACAAGAAGAAGAAAGAGAAGAAGAATCTTGATGATATATAAATCCACAACAAACTACGAGAAACAAAACACAACACTTTGTCACATGTTTCGCAAGAGATAACCTCACTCTTACTTATCACAGTGTACACAAAACAAAAACGAATTCTTACAATAGCAATAAGAAAAGAAAAAAAAACTCTACCCGAGCTCACGTTACCATTTTACCACATCCGGGTACGCAGTACGAGTTGGTACACTTTTGGGTACCAGCGCTAGACTGGTCAACTTCTTCGTCTACTAGAAGAAATTTTGAGTGGGGGACAGGTGCCAAGAGTGACCCACCAACAAAAATTTTACGGTACCACCGCCGCGGTACTGGGTCTTTGGAGTAGTACCCCAGTACCACTCAGTACTGTCGAGGAGACACTCGTTTGTTTTGTCGCGTGCATTTGAACAGCAGCATCTCGGCGGGAATGACTTGACTCGGATTTCTACTCAGCCGATTCATTTCAATGCTCGATAATGACTGTTCTAGGATGTGGTACCACTCGTAGCTGTGCGTTAGATTGTTGTTGTATTAATTCATTCCATTCTTTCAGCGCAAGATCATTCTGCTTCAGTTGTATTGGCATAACTTGATTGAAATCGATTTCTTCTCACGCATAATCAAGCAACTAATGATTTGCATTATTATCTCTATTATTATTATTATATATTTATTTAACACTATTCTAATCTCCATAATACATCCAAAACCTCCCATAAAGGAAATCTGAGCCTAAAATTTCCTGGAATATAGACTGCAGGGTACCTATTTTACAAATAATCTATTTGAAATTTAACTTGAATTGAAGTTTTTCAGGAACTTACTTGCCTATATATATGTTTTCTCAAATCACTAGATATATATCAGTTCTTTTCTCTATTTTGTACATTCTTTGTACTTTATACAATATGCAATGTAAATAAGTGAAGATTATTCGTCTAAAAAGAGATTGACTGACGGTTCTTCAGAGCTAGAATATTCAAAGTTTGGAATAGACTTTTTATATACTGAATTGCTAATTTACATGTAGTTTTATTCATAACAGATAACCAATAACCTGACAATGATGTCAAATGCGTAACTACATTTATTTTCTGAACACGCTAAGATGATATACAAGTTGTTTAGTATGATACTAAGCAATAGCATTTGACATTATCTTTAACACAGTAACCAACTGACAAACTAAACTATAGTGTGTTTCAAATTGAGAATGCAATATGGCATCTTATGGAGCCCATTGTTGCCAGCGCGTTTTTATGCTGGGCTCCACCAACCATTCAGGTCCAATCTCAGGCACATTTCGCCGCTCGGGTTTAAATTTTATCACAAAACTTTTTTGTTCAGTAAGTAAGAATAATAAACATGAATTTCGAGTTTACAGAAGAAAATTTTGCACGTAAATTTAAAGAAAGGCAACACTGTCTGCCGTTTTCCCATTTAAAATACTTCCCTTGTACCCATTCACATTGCATTCTCAGTGTGAAATGCCTTATAGTACAAATTATGAATACGGCGGACAGTGTCTTTTTCGAGCACTTGTGATTGAAAGCTAAAATTGTCATTGAAAACTTTTGTAGTTACTGAAAATAAAATTGGTCTCGATGTTAATGGAAGAAAGATAGGCACGGACGCGATATTTTCTATAGATCACAGGTACTTACCATTCTGAATAGGATGAATGATATCTATTTGATAAGTCAGCTAGAAATTTTAATAAGTTCTCACGCCCGTTTCATGACAGAATAGTGATTAGATTTTTATCATTCTAAACATATTCTAAATTGAGAATATTAGGTGAAATTTGATTCTGCCTTTCAATATTCAGTTGAAAGCTCTCATTATAATGAAGTTCACAAAATATTATTATATATGTCACTTAGAAAAAGAAAGTTGTGCTGAATAACCCAAATAAGAAAAAATGGGTATTGCCAAAATTTAGAATATACCCTAGAAATTGATATTATCAGCAGTCCATAGTTACCCAGCCTCGCTACCCAGGTTCATGATTTTTTCTGTTTAACGTCCCCGAGGTGAAGTATGAACGTTGATCCATATAATACCCGACAACCCTTAGTGTGTATTACAGGTAATGTTATTGAACATTAGCGGGTACAGCGACAGTTAACTGAATTGAAATTGAATTTCACTCTATTGTTTTAAGAAAGAGATTTTTTTGAGAACAAATATGCCAGAAATTCACTGTAAAATTGCGGATTATATTTTTCTATGGAATTCTTATTTTTCCTATGTGATTCTCCATACTCTTATTAGTAAGCATACAAAATCTCACCCAGATAGGATAACTAGTTAAGGAGAAATAACGGAACTACGATATATCACTGGGTAGCGAGCCCCCTTATTTGAGATGGAAAATTTATTTATTTCATTAAAAAACGAGAGGGTATATTATACAATGTGCCCAAAATAGGTGATTAATGTATTGGAATCTCGGAATATATAAGAGATAGAAAAACGGTCAAATTTGGAAAATTTTATAACTCTCTCATTAGAAAAAAACAAATAGGTTAAGACAATATTAAAGCAGCTTTTTACAAAGAATACGTTTGTACCTATACATAACCATCATCAACTTTTTATATGAACACCACATTGGATTTTAATGGAAATAAAAAAGGATTTTCCTAGATTTTTAATGATGTATAAGATGTGAATGAAAAAAGACAATATAGTTTGTTTCACGAATCATGGCTATTGTGTGTAATCATTCACGAGCTACGTACATATCGCTATACGTCTCATCGCATCTCATTATCATGAAATTCTCTACTCAGTATGTCAAGCTTATCTCCTTCCATACAATGATAGGGCGCTGCACGTATGTCCGAAGACAACGCAATCTTTATTTCATAGACGTCACAAAGTCATTGTGACATTTCAGATAATTCAGGTGCATAAATTTATATTTCATAACTAAAGCAATAATTGTATATAAAATGTATTTTGTGTTTCTGCATTATTGTTGATAATAAATCTTTCATATTATGTTTGTTTATTTAATCAATCGATATTTTTTCCTCTAATTATATGAACTTCCTTAAATGCCATATCTTAGCTCGAAATCGTTACGCCACTGATTTACTCCTGTCAGATGGATTGATCCATTTTTCGTGTTTTCAAGGCAGACGCCAACATTCGTGAAACGAAGTATATGATTGGTTCTATGGGATTATCCTTAAGACGGCATCATAGACAAAAAATACTTTTTCCCAAAGAATTATGAAAACATTTATTGAATGAATTATATTTTCATTTGGAATGAATCCTGGAAAATAAATGCGTTCCAATGTTTCACGAATCCACGTTTCCACTTTTACACCAAAATCTTTTTTTTTCAGAAACTATTTTTTACCGGCAGTTGTACATCATAGAAAAGCTAAAAAAATATATTTTTATCTCTTTTCAAATCCAATATGACGTCCATATGAAGAAACGAAGCTAAAGATGGTTCCAGACAACTGAATCGCTGAAATTAAGAATTATGTGAATAAACGTCTCTTCTTCGTGAAAAAATGCTATTGCAATGTCGTAGCCGATTTCTATTTTCTTTCAGAAATAGGATTATTTAAAACTATACCCACTGATGTTGAACCCTTATATTATCACTCTGGTGTCTGTCTGTCTGCCTAGCGGTCCGTCTGTAACAGCCTATTTTTTCGAATCTACTAAACGGATAAATTTTATATTATTTAGATACTATTACCGAGCGTAAATTAATGAACTCTGATTCAACGGATTAATTTAGATGACCCTATTTAAAAATTGAAACGATAATTTCTCAAATGGAAGGCCTCGTTATGATTAATTCAAATGTATTTATTCTCTTCTTAAAGTGCCCTACTCTCTCTGAGGGTTGACCTCTAGCAAATGAGTTATTTTGCAAATAAGCGTGAGCTACAGCTTATCATCGGTTCCGAACGGAAGTACCAAGATGAGAAGCCCCAGTGGGAACATTTATTCGTGATAGTTTGCTGCTTCTGTCGGCTTGCCCGAATTGAACTGGCAACGCCACGAATATCATAAGGCTTCAAATCAAAGAAAATAAGAAAATCAACTGATTCCCCTTTATCTCCGAAACTCAAGCGTATTTTTTTCATAAAACACAATCGAAGTCCTATGCGATCATCACTTGTTACGTGAGCCCGACTCGCAGTCGGCCAATATTTAATCCATTTTTGATAAGATAAATTTATTTTGGCACGGAAATAAATATTTTAATAGTACTAGACTGCGAATTTTTTCAACATATTTCGTTCAATTGCTCAGACAAGGTTACTCGAGTAAAAAATAGTAGGTATTTGACTTTTTATAAGGAATTTTAAATAATGATAGAAAAACACATTGTTGCTTAGGTACTAAGAAATAACTATTTTAAGGTCTACTCCGAAATATAAAAGTACCAGAGAAAAAAGTCTTAATATTTTCTTCTTAGTAAAGATTTCTAACAATTTAACTTTTAAGTACTGTGTATAGATAAATAGCGTACAGGGTACTTATCTACTCTAACTCTCTGGATTCAAAAATAACCTGATACAAACACGTTAATCACCATCCCTCTGTTGGTATCCGAAATTAGAATCGGTAAACGGGATAACTATTCGTTTGTGCTCATCAGGATAGTTTTAGAATTCTATTTTATAATTACTGATAGACAATATAGAAAAGTAAATTAACAGAACAGTCAGCTTTCTACCATCCTGAAAACGGCACTCATAAATCCCTGATAATTTGAATATTGAGACTGAATTCGCCTTTTGATTAACTGACAATATTCAAGTTAGGTCAACGGTTACCCTGGCCTGAATCATCGATATCAAGCAAAAGTCCCTAGAATTTTGTTATAGATATACCTAATTTAGATTACGGATGGGACTTGAGGAAAAAAAAATAATCATATTTCGAAATGGACAACACCAGTCTATTCAAGTATAAAATATCTATTGTTAATAGTAACGACAATTTCGTCTATCGATTATTCTTCATGTCATCCCATAAACAATGAACAAAAAACTTGCTCAATATGTTTGCGCACGAGTTTTCATAAGAAACCCAGATAATTGTGGGACATTAGCATGCCGAACCTTCCATTCAAAAATTACAAACGTAGGAATATCTCTAAAAATCGAAAGTCAATTTCTTTCTTCCATCAGCTCTGTTCTGCTTGGAATTAAAGTGTGTCGATGACAATTATTTTGAAATACATAAAGTTTTGCACTCACGTCGTCTCACAATTTTTGTGGGAAGATTATAACAAAAATAGTTTACCTCACTCCCTATTTAGAATAAATAAAGAAAAATACACTTCGTTATGCAATAGAATATATAATCAAATCTCTTCTTACTGATTCAAATAATAATTCGTTATCGTTTCATAAGCGAATGTCGCCTTTAGGTTTCGTTCAGACAACATTGGGTACTTTCAGACAAGGACAACGATTTCAGTATCACTCAAAGAATGATGATTTTTAATTGAAAGTTTGTTTTAATTTCCACAAATAATAGATAATGCCATTGGATAAAAACTTATGATAATTGTATTTTTTCTGAATTTTCAACCGTCAATATCTGCGCAGCTTATTTCTCATCCTGCTTTTATGTGTCAAGTAGTTGTCAGAGTAATTAGGTCGGTTTAACTGGTTCAGTGAAGATGTTTATTATTCAAAGATTATTAATTTTAAACAGGATTTTGTTAGCAATTCAAACAAAATTAGTTTGGCATGTAAAATAAGAAAATAACTGCTTTAAATGAACAATTCAAATTTACTCAAATAATTAATTTCACGTGCCACAATATTTCTGTTAGAAAATTTCCAAATAACAATATTCAAATGATTCAAGTAAAACTAATTTCAATTATAACCAAAAGCTGTTGAGGTAAACAAAAATAAATTATAATTGAAGAGACACCTTCAATAGTAAAATAAAATATTACAACTCATTAAAATAGCAAGTGATATTTCAAAATTATGTAACATCAGATGATATGGATATTTTTTTGAATTTAGTAATAAGCTGAAATTCTATAGGGTTTAAAATATTCGCGAATAAATATGGTGAATTCGGTTCAAAATGTGAGTTATAATGTAATGTGAGGTGAATGTTAGAGAATTGGGCAGATGTAGCTCATTTTCGTGTTAATAAATTCCAATATAAATTTAATTACCAGAATTGATTCATTTTTTATAGGTTAGGTTAGAAGAAAATTCTTCGATTCGAAATTGTATATATGCATGATGCAATTGGAGTTGCAACGGCTATCGTATCTTCAAAGATAAAATGATTCACAGCATGGGTTTGGAGTAACGAGCAACAAAATATAGAGGCAGCATACCTTTGTATATTGATACTATCTATTTCATAACATCGAATTTCATAATTATCGCCTACGTGGTATTGCCTATGTCTAATTATTATTGTCTGCTGAACTAATAGTGTCACGAAGTATCATGGAGAAAAATAAACCACCTATTTCTTGGGGCCATATTATTCGACAGCAGATGTATTATTATTAGGCGTTAGTGTCGCGTATCCTCAAGATTCAAGAACACACTCCAAAACAACTCAAGTCTAATATTCCTTCCAAGGTTACTGTTGACTGAGTCGCTGCACGCAGTGTTTGGTTGGAAAAAAATGATTGAAGATAAATTACATTCGACTAAAAAGCATGTAATGTGGCTTTTTTGACAACTACAAGGCAGCCGATCTTATCTTCAGTTTGTGCGTTGTGCGTTCTGGTATTTGGTTGACGGTTAGGTTTGGATTTTGGATCTATTATCAACGCAAGTATCAAATAATAGTCGACAAATTAACAAATGAATATTATATATTCCACAATGGAGAAATGGGCGTGGCTTTTACTGTTGTCAAGTTAACGATATCTAACATAAGATACTAAGAATTGATTAATGTGATACATCTGACTTTATTTATTTTTAATATAATTGATTTATAGCCGGCAGGCTTTGGACATACGTGAATCAACGTAAATAATTTCACCGAAATTTTCATAAATAATCTCGAATATATGATGTAACCCATGATATTTAGTTTTCTGTTCAAATTGTTACAAAATATATGACTGTACAAATTTATTTGTCTGACGCCCGGATCATTTTTATCTTTGCTTGAAGCCTAAAATACTGTGAAGTAATTCCGGATCGGAGTCTGAAAGCAACTCAAATAAAAAACAAGTCAATATCAATTCAAAGAAGAACATGCCTATATACTGCACATAAGTAGGAAATAATTTGAAAACAATAATTATTTTTATTCATTTGATGGGGAAATGAAAAGTTCAAGAAAACTTAGTTAAAAAGTTTTTTATTTCAAGTATTTAAGAAATCCTGTTCTGTATGGTTGTTACTCTAGAGCCTCAACCCCATTCAAGAAAACTAAAAAAGCAAATGAAAATATTATCTAGGTGCTTGCCTTAGTATCACATGTGCCATGGGAATGTCAAGAAGTGTCCCTCTGGAAGTAATATGTGACTGATATCTGAAAAATCACTCTTCCCTTTCCCAGGGTTATTGAAAATAGTTCAAAGTTGCTGATAATATTCTGTTGTATCCCTTATATCAGACTTCAAGAAAAGGAATCTCCAGTACGACCTGAAAGAACTTGTTTTTCTAGCAGTCCAATAAAATTGGAAATATTTACCAAAATTAGGCAACATTTGGAGGAACTACATAGGATTGTCTTTAATGTTTTTTAAATGAGTACCAAATTTCAGAAATAATTATTTAGCAAATTCGAAGAAAACAGGCTCTGGCAGATGGGCGGTCAAAAGTCATAGGGATTCATAAAGGTACAAAAATACGATGGCCCTTAATCAGCGAAAAGGTATCATTACAATAATTTTCTGTCGAGTATTTATCTATAGCTTTCACCATTGATTTTTTGGTTTGCAAATTTAACTTTTTCATTTAATTTTAAATTCTGGACAATTAACTTCAGAACAATCAAAACATGACTTTTCGAATATCCAATGGACTTCTACTACTTTACTAAAAAAATATTGCACATTACAACTCTACCAAATTTATAAACTATACAAGAAAACACATCTTGAAAATTTATCATTTTCTAAAATTAATTCGACAATCTATTGATATCTCAATTATTTTATTGCTTTGTTATTTAATTAATTATGAATAAGCGCAGCTTGTTCTTTAAAATACTTAATCAATTCAAACATGGACAAACGTTTAGAATTGATGATAATCGTTAGTGTAGAAAGTCAAGTAATTTCATTGTTATTTGTAACGTTGTCCTGACGGCGGAAACGAATAAATTTAAGCAGATTAGAAAATAATCGTGAAACTAGTAAAAACCATAAAAGCATATAAATGGCATGACTAGGAATATATTTGACCGGTGATTTGTGATTTTGTGCGCGATCCAATCTTCAATTTGCATTATTCAAGTAACTCTGAGACAACTTGGCAATGACATTCAGAAAATTAACAAAAAGCATTGGCAATATTGTGATTAACACTTGAAATTCGCTAGTTTTTGGTATCTTGAGAGTTTTTACATTTTTATCCACCAGCTATTGCAACATTTATAATATAATTGTTCGTATATGGTTCTTATTTGATATTATTAATGTTATTACACATATACTATTCGATTAAAATATTATTGATATCCCCATGGATTCGTGAGAATTGACCAATTTTAAAATGTCTATTTAGAACATTGTAGCAACGGACCACCTGTTGTTTCAATTTAAAAGATTCAATTATAATATTTTGTATCATATTGATGATTGAAGCTTGATATGAGAGAGATCCGTGAGAAAATCTGTAATAACAATAAAGAACGTTCACATAAATTATTCGGTGTATGAAATCAAAATGCTAATAATCTAAATAGGATTACTTGGCAATGATATATAGCAAGCCATTAGTAGGTTTCCCATTTGTTCTTACAATCTGAGCACACTTGGGTGATTCTTGTCTTGAATATTTCACATTAAAAAAGTTGTATTAAAATTAATAAGAATCAAATCAAATTATTAGTGTCTGAAATGGTTTACGACTTGAGGACATTCGTCAATAGACATTAAAAGATGGATCAAATTTTAAATACGTAAGCTTGCAATATAAATGACTTTGTCTAAATTCTTTTCATATTTCAATATTGTTATCCATTCCACATGTATGATCGATCCATAAAACTTCTTCCTAAAATCCACACCTGCAAGGTGTCACAAGGCATCCCTCTCTAATCTACGAAGATAGAAAATTAAAAGGTCTAAAATGATGTATAAATAATAAAAGTAGTTGAAACGAATTTTAAATTCTAAAATTTCAAATATATCATTTTGGCAATAATACATGGAACCATACTTATCGCTGCTAACAAAACCATGATACTAGGACAAACAAGATATGCTCAGTTGGTGAACATGCTTTAGACCGCTGCGCGCATGTCCGTGACAAAACGGAGGAATTTAATTTATGTTTTATTAGATCTTTATTCATTATTCCCTCATGACAAATGCCATTATATTGCATAAGCCTCAAATATCATAAACTAATTATGTGTTTTATGGTTGTCCCTGACGTTTTGTCACGGACTGACGTCATCTGAGATGCGCGTGGTCATATTTTTCTTTCGTATCATTATGTAGCGAAGCATATGACGGACACATACAACGTCTGAAGCTTCATGAACAGAATGCTCGTCGATTAGTTGGTTATTGAAGTACAGCTTTTCGAGACGTATGTAAGGACAACGTTACTTGTAATCTTACGAATCTCGGTTCCATTCTCAGCGTGGCTTCACATCTTTTCAATATTTTATTTATTAATTTCTTTCACAAATAATAATATGATAAAAATTAATAAATAAAATAGCATCCATTATTTTCAGCATCTTTGGTGAATTTCAGCAGGAAATGTTCAAAGATAATCCTAACTAATATTATAAATGCTAATGTGAGTTTGTAAATATGTTTTTTACATTTCCACGCCTCAACTACTCAACTAATCATTCTGAAATTTTGCACAGTTGTTGTCGAGGGTATATTAAAGGACATAGATCTAGAAATCCCATTCTTAATGGGATAAAATGGTTGTAATTGTTTTATGGAGAAATAATATTAAATAGACATTCATTGACTTGAAATTTCATATAAGTAGGTAGGTAGGTACTCCAAAAACAAATCAGGAAACATGTATTTCGTGATTTTTCGGTAATCATCCTTTGAGGTTTTTGGGACGTTGATTGCGAGAAATGCATTTATTTTCAAGTTCAAAAATGAACCGACGTTATTAGTTGGTGCACTGAAAAATACAAAATAATATTATTTCGGTGCTAGTACTTGTGAAGTTGGTGCCAAAAGTTATCTATCTAACTGCAACTGCACCACTTCAAAAGTAACAGCACCAATAGAATTAATATTATTTTGTATTTTTCAGTGCACCAACTAATAACATCGTTCCAATTTTTGGTGAAAAATAATTATTAATTCAAACCTTCGGTATGGCTGTCGTTATCAAGAATTTATAAAAGTATTTAGTAGGGGATTTGCGCATGCGAAGTTGCGGCCATTTGTTAGTATAAAATATAATTTCATAATAAAAGTGTTTTATTTCCGACTAAAATTTCTTTTATAGACTTTACATCTATTTTCATGATTATCCACATAAAAATTGAAATATCTCATCACGCTACTCATGATTGCTGTATTGTTATTGAAGGTTAGTTCTTATTATCCGTTATATGCAATAACTTTCTCTAATTTTCAATCAAGCATAGCTTCTTCATTGGATTTATTAATAATGGTAACTAATTTAAATTATGGCGTTAATATAAATTGCTTCACTATATTTGGAAACCAGTAGGTAGCAACGGGGACATAGATCATATACAAGTACTGTTATTATTGTTTTCAGATTTGTGTATGGGATGATATGAATTAATAGAAGTAGGTACATAATGAAATAATGACAGAGTGAAATCTCAACTTATGAAGATTTTAAAGGTTAAAGATTCTAGTTTTGAAGTAACTAATGAAGTTCCCGTGCAATAATAATTATATCCTGCTAATTGTAAATAGTAAATAGTTCCCTTATAACTCCGGCAAATGATAACAGTCGGTAAAAATTTAAGAAAAAAACCTATACCTAAGATAAGTAGCCAATTTGCTATTTTTTTAAATTTTTTAAATCTTTTGCCTTCAAAATTTTTCTATACTCATAAAAGTTTATATGTTAGCTCCCTTTTAGGGAGATCTAGATGATCCTACTTGGTCTTACAATACGATAGAATCAATTTAAATTGTAGTATAGTTAAGGACATGTGGCATCCGCCCCTTCTGTGATCATTATACATGCCACGTCTTCGCCAAGTCAGCGCCACGTTCGCGCCACTTGTCCGCTCGACGTCCGTTCTGTGTGAATTGCGTGTGAATAGGGCACATGCAGTATATAAAAAAATACTGGACAATGCGAAAAGGAAGCTCAAGAAAGAAAACTTGAACTCAGGAAACCATCTTTGCCCTCTCATGCCACCCATACAACGCACTAATAGCAGCTTCATGGATGTTCCAATACTTGGCATTCATGACATTCTTTCCGCAACACATATTCACTGTATCTATATGGAATATTTGTGGGAGATGACGTATACCTGTTGTACTCATACCCTTAGCACAGGTGTTTCTAATCTTTGCCCATAGTCTGGAATAATGTTTTATTTACTCGTATGCTAGTTATGTTTTTATGAGGTACAGAATGATCACTATACCTAATTTATTACTCCCTCTTTTTTTCAAATGAAGCATACCATGGTTCAATATCCTTATTATTGTACCATGAAGTATACCTAAATGCAGATGCTTTGGATCAGCTATCCTCAGATGAATATATTTTATGATAGTTCCCAAAGATAAATCAAATATCTTAGGCTTGTCCATGAAACATACATTGTCAGGTATTTATTTCCCCTTTTTCATTTCAGCTTTTTGACCGACGAACCCCAAACGGAGGATGTATACAGGTCGACTGTCTGCTTTTTTTTTGCTTCGTGCGTGCATTTTATATAGTAAACGTACTCCGTACTGATAATTTTTGATTTATTTGAAAGAGGAGACTTAAGAAATGGTCCCATGTTCATAAGAACGCAAATCCGAAATCTTCCCTCCGAGAACCGCCTCCGAAGGGGGTGGAGGAGGCAAATTTTCTCGAAAATCCGAGTTGGCATAATTAAAGATACCAAAATATACAGATACGTTTAGATTAAATATTTTTTCAAAAGAGCTACGGTTTTCGAGTTTCTGCGATGTTAAAATTTGAAAAATGTGTATTTTTTTAGAAAAGTCAAAATATTAGGATTGAAAATTAATGACTAGATTATTTGTGGCAATATTTAAAATGAACATATTTTCCATAGAGATAAGGTTTTCGAGTTAGAACAGAGGTAAAGTTTATAATATGAGTATTTCCGCAACGATGTTCTTAGATTTCAGAATAATAGCAAATAATAATAATATAATAATAATTTTATTCAAAGAAAAAATTAAATTAATAACATAACATAATTAAATACAAAAGTAAATATGATACAAGATCTATTGAAACAAATGTGATATAAAATATATCGTAGTTAAGTAACAAATAAAAGACTATTCTTGATGCTATGCATTACGCCAATAAAAATAGTACAGCAGAATACATATTATAATTTTCGAACACATGGTATGCACCTAGACGACTGAACATCTGTATGTGCAAATTTACAAAATTTAATAAAATATTCAGATATATATTTAAGTACATGAGATGAAAACATTTTATATCAATGGAATATTATTTTTGACAATTATTACTGAAATTGAAACTCATTAGATTGATGGGTTAGTCATAACTACTTTTAAATAGATTCATAAATTGAGGTAGATTTTCAACTATAAAACTTCTACATTTTTCTTTAAATTTTTTAAAATTCGTTATCATTTTTATGTAATTAGATAGTAGATTATAGAATTTGGGAACTAAGTAGTTAAAGAATCTTAGATTCAAATTTGAGTTACTTAGTGGAATCAGAATTTTCCTATCAATTTTTAACCTGGTGTTGTATGAATGATTGGCAAGATTTGTAACTTTTCTTTTTTATATAGATAAATACATGAGTCAACAATATATAGGGAGCGGACTTTGAGAATTTCTTATTGTATAATGAACTTGTTGGTGAGTATTTGCTTCATTTTAGAATGACTCTTATATATAGTTCTGTGTTATATTCAACTGTCGTAGAGCATTTTGGTACTGGCCACCCCAAGCAATTGAGGCATACCTAATCAAAGATTCAACAATAGCTTTGTAAATGCTTATTAGAATCTTTTTCCCAAAAATTTCTCGTAAAGTGTAAAATTTATGAATTGAGATTATTATATGCAATGCAATATAATTACTTTTTTCAATGTTGATTGTCAATTTAAAAGTGTCAAGCCACTTCTTAATTTTGAAATGCCTGTTGTGGCCGTCTGTTCTACTTCCTCCCAAGACGATGCTTTATAAACAACTACTGTATCGTCAGCCTATGATATCACTTTTCCGTTATGGATAGTCATATTTGTAAGATAATTTAAATACAAGATGAAAAGTAGTGGTCCCAATACGGTCCCTTGTGGAATGCCTATTTTTACTTCCAAAGATTTACTAACAATGTCGTTTATTTTTGCACTTTGCCTTCTATTGTTTAAATAACTTGCAAAAACATCCAGCACAGTGCCTCGTCTACCATAGATATGCAGTGTCTCTAATAGGTTTTGATGAGGCACTGTGTCAAATGCCTTCGCAAGATCTAAAAATACGGCTATACATTTTTTGTTAGTATCAAAAACTGTTACAAGCCAACAGTGCTTATAAGCTCATAAATTACATCAGTTGTATTACAGCCTGGTAAAAACCTAAATTGATTATCAGAAAGGATTTCGTTTTCCACAAGATATTTCTCTAGTCTACATTTTAAGCATTTCTCAAAAATTTTTGCTATATTACTAATTATACTGATGGGTCTAAAATTAGAGATGTTTGTGGCATCTCCATTTTTGTGTATCGGGGTAATAATAGCAACTTTGAAATGAGATGGCACTATAGCCGTTAAAAATATCAGGTTTATAATATGTTTTAGTGGGCTAAGAAAGTATAGGTGATAATCTTTCAAAATGATGGAGCTAACCCCATCAGATCCTGTAGTACCTTTATTTTTAAGAGATTTAATGTGACCGATAATCTCATTATCATTTACTAGTGTAAGAAATGTATTTTAAACTCGCAAATACAAGCAAAGTATACATGGATAATGGTGAATGTAACCCTCAAAATTGTGAAATAAATATTTTTTACAAAAATTGGACCGACGTTATTAGTTGTAAAGTACAAAATAATATTAATTCTATTGGTGCTGGTATTTGTGAAGTTGGTGCCAAAAGTTTTCAATCTCTGCAACTGCACAACTTCAGAAGTACCAGCACCAATAGAATTAATAATATTTTGTACTTTTCAGTGCACCAGTTGATAACGTCGGTCCAATTTTTTGTAAAAAATATTTATATAACTTCAAAATCATTTATCGAATAACTATTTATTTATCACATATTTGACTACTAAATATCTGTCTATAAACAATACCAATATCATCAAATCTCCAACCATCTACGGAAAATACAGAATAAATATTTGAATAACATTCATTAATACTTCTGGGTGTCAAGTGGTCAAAGGATATTGGTTGATATTTTCTTCGAGTAGCACTGATTGGTACCAATACTGATGATTGATGATACATCAGTGAACCTTGTAGACACATTCGACAAATAAAATGTTACCACTTTGGTATTAGAGAATCTGAATATGATAATAGGGAGAGATGAGCTGTGCATGATAGTGCATGTTTTCACAGAGTGCACTTGACGAAACCTTAGCACAAGCGAAGAGGTGTTACACTTTCTTTGTAACATGACGCCTGACATGCGTATGTAAATCAAGAAGTACTTTACATTTCATTATATTCAAATCAACCAACCCATAGGCGGAGCTGCATGAGCGCACTAAAGGTGTAAGAATAAATTTGGGTAGGTACACGTTGACGAGATCCAGATAACCTTGGGTGATGGATTTGTCCATTTTGTTTCAGCAGTATTGATTGGAATGCCATCTAGTATAACGTTTCGAAATGCAATCTCAAGAAAAAAGAAAAAATGGAAACGCAATCATAATACGTAAGCTTAAAAAAACCCGACAGATAAAAACTAGCAAAGAACACTCACGATCAACGTTCCCTTTCAAACAAATGGAGCTAATTATGAAGTAAAGCGAAATTAGTTAAGAGCACTCTCAATCTAGTCACCTATCAGACAAAAAAGTACTAAATCATAATCGTTTTTTTTTTCATAATGGAACTGAACAATGTTCAATTTTTCTTCTTTGGTATTAGATTTTGTAGATCTGAGTTTGTTACACTGGAATTGAATTTTTATACTTTTCAACAGAATTTCCAAATCATGTGTTCTTTTTTCCAGAATATTAGATTACCTGGAGATATCCTGTGCTTGTTTATAAATAACATGGAGAAACTACTCTCATTTTATGAATGTTATTAAATAAACGAATATGCAACATTTATAAAATAGAACCTATTTAAGGTACGCCATTGGAACAACTTGTTGCAAGTCAAACGTAAATATACATGCGATATTAAGAATAATTTCTTCTGAAAAAAGCATATTTATAATATGTGCATCTATTACTGAATTCCGATTTTATTGTTAAGTCGTGAGTCCACTTATACTCCCAAAACCATTATAAAACCTGTAGACTCCGTTTATGCTTAGATTTGTATAGTTTACATAATTTTTATGTACTTGTTCCGCTATATATGTCACAGAATATATTAGCTATAAAATCATATATTAGCTCATTATTTTCTTTCTTCTACAAGCAATCCTCTTTCGTTTTGTTATTTTCCTAGTTAAACTTAATGCCAAATGTTTTGTTTTAGATAAGGTATTAATGTTTGGTTTAGGAGACACAAACTACGAAAAATACGGTTTTCAAGTTACAGTAGTCTGAAATATGTCTATTTCCGCTGTGTTTTGAAAGCTTTGAATAAGTAGGTATGCAACGTTTTATCTTCTTTGGTGAACCCTGAATGATTTTTGAAGGTAAAAAGATTGAAATAAATATTTAAAAAAGGATCAACTTTATTAGTTGCTGCACTGAAAAATACAAAATAATATTAATTCTATTGGTTCTGGTAGGTACTTTTCAAGTAGGTCAAAAGTTTTCAATATAACCACAACTGCACCACTTCAAAATTACCTGTACCCATAGAATTAATATTATTTTGTGTTTTTAGTGCAGGAACCAATAAAGTCCATCCAATTATTTGTAAAAAAATTGTATGTCTCATATTTTCTCAGAATCAGTTCGAAATACGTCAAGTTATGACTCATTTCATATTTGAAATAAATTTATAGTTTTCCTACTACTATAACTTTCCTTGAATTGGCTTGTAATCATTTCAGGAATGTATGTAAATATTTTTAATTTCCTTTCAGAGCCACCCTGGACCTGGACCACTATGGACGTTATTATCTTAATGGCAATTGTGTAAAGTTTAACCGGCATTTCTTTGAATCCTAATGGCTGGGCAATCAACTCGAATATTTTTATTCCGTTTTCGTTCTTGAACGCTGTGCTCAAACTATAATTTCAGTGGTTTATAGGTCAGGCTATTTTGTCTGTCCGATTGTATTGTGTGCGTTTGACTTACGAGCGTTTTTGTTTCATAATTTGATACAGTTTTGATTCTAGTCGTGACTAGTAAAGCTGTGCACCGTCAGACAACTCAACTTACAACTGCGATGAATTTGATTGATTTTTGACTTCTAAAAACATCATAAAGTTGTTGTTGAACGAGATGTAATTGATGTACCGTCTATGAAAATGAAGAAATATCAAAGAAATCATAAAGAACAAATATTCGATTGAAATAAAATAACGTTCAATAGTTTTCAATTTGAAGTACCTATGTACCTACAAAAAGAACTACATGACATAATTGTATTCAAATGTCAAGTTCGTGATGGATGATATAGCTATGCTATGTATTAGCTTTCTCTCTTTCTTATCGAGTCTTGTTGAAAAATACTACAACTGTCGAAAATTGATTATAAGGATTAGAATTCTATAGTATACAAATATTCCTATCTATTGTGATGAAATGTTTCAATTGCTGCACTTTTACAGTAATGGTTTCTCTAGATATTTTTGCATGAGGTATTAATCAACTGTAATATAACAAATATTCTCATATGCGTCTAACAAATTCCTGATGTTTCCATTCCGAATATTCCATCATCAATTTAAAAGATTCCTAATCCTCTATCAGATTGCTAATAGTGATGCGCAAAGCAAGACCAAGACCAAGACCGATATGGTCTTGGTATTGGTCTTGGTCTTGCACCCTTGGTATTGGTCTTGGTCTTGCTGCAAGACTTGCAAGACTTTGCAAGACTCTTGCAAAAATTTTGATCTTTTTATAAGTGTGAAAAGTTGTTGCGATTGCAAACCGTGATTGCTTAATCCAAATGAAGAAGAACCCTGCATATATATATATGGGAAGTATGTAATTCATAATCTTATAAGATTGCCTATAATTATATTATCATTCGAAATGTGTAAATATCGACCGTATAGAAAAATTGTCATTGTCCAGAACAAACACGCCTGGTAATGTAGAATAAGTAATGAGAATAAAACTAGGTGCCTAGAATTATGTTAGGGCAAGTGAGATGCGTAAAAGTTTATAAATTAATAATCACCATTCTCTTATGAGAATCTTATCTTACTAGCGCGACTTAGTCTGCTTGTGTTTTCTTGGTATCATCCGTCCCAACTGAGCACTCATTTTACTATATACTTCTACTTCATACTTCTATTTCATAACTCATTCTCTTGCTCATTCTACAATGGTTTTGTACCATTTTCTTTAATAAAATAGAAAGAATCTCTGAAAGCGATCAAAAGTATTTCTGATAAAACTAACTTCTATTTTTGTAGAAAGCTTTTTCCAAAAAATGAGAATTAAAAACAGTTAGAGATTTAATACGCCCATTTATAAAACTAGGTATCTATTTAAAAAGTCAATCGTGTGAATATCTCAGTTGAGTTAGTTAATGAGCATGATCGAAAAAATTGTTTCAAAATAAGGGCAATATAAAATTTCAAATATCTCCAAAAGTGGCCACTGGATAAATGTCACCAAAAAAAATCAGATTTATAGATGATTTTTAACCTTTGCTTAAAACATTCTGCGCGATAGAAAAAATAATAAAAATAAAAAACCGTGTAGTTTACCTTCCCCTGGCTACGAACTGTCGGGATTCTTTGAAAACAGCTCGGTAAGTGAAATCCTAGAAGGGTTGAAATTGCGGTATAGGTATAGGGTATTTAAAAATTTTTTGAAATCCGGAAATCCTAGAAGGGTAAAATGAACTCGCTTTTCAACCAACAACTTTAAATTCAATGTTTTTAGAATCTGTACAATTAAGATCAATCATAAGGGAGTTCAAAGATTAAATTAATTAGGTTATTAATAAGCGTTTCTTATCTAATCATTGAGTAAAATAATATGTTTCCTACCAATTTGGTGTTTGGTTACGGAAATGCAAGAGTCTTGCAAGTCTCGCAAGTCTTGCAGCAAGACCAAGACCAAGACCAGGTTAGTCTCGGTCTTGGTCTTGCAAAATTGCAAGACCAAGACCAAGACTGCAAGACCAAGACCAGTCTCGCAGCATCACTAATTGCTAATAGCCTTATTATTTACAAGACAATGATTTGGATAAGCTTCAAAGCCTTTCTTAATGCTCCTAGTCCATTAGCTCAGAATACGTATGTCGACTTACCAAAAGGATATTCTTTGTGGGTGTCCCTTATTTCACTAATCTTTGTCAGCCTACTGACTGTTAAAGCAGGCTTTATTAGGTTTCTGGTGATTTCTACAGTTGCTTCTGGTTGCTTATTCCTCTCCCAATCTCCCAAGGTTAGTTTAGGTTATTTATCTCCCTACATTGTGCTAGTATTTGATGAAAATGTGAAAGGATTATTGAATTAAATATATAATTGATTTTAAATTGATTTTTCAAAAGATGCGAAAAATCTTCAATAACAAATATAAAGAAAATATCTCATTAGGTCTAAATTATATATTGAATTTCTTCTTTACTGTGATAAAAACTCTTCTCAAGCGTTACAGATAGAAAATTTACATTGAATTAACTTTACAAAGAAATGAGACAAACCATCAGCGGTTTTTGGGTCTAAAAAACTATATGAATACCTACATAAACTAGATGGAATTGTTTTGGTCCAATTTGGGTTTTCCAATGAATCATAATATCTTCAAGTTTATATTAAAAGTTTATTTAATGTGTAAATATGTAGAGAGAGGACTCACTAACTGCCAATGTAGTACATAATTTACCTGAGGTTTCTGTCTTGTAAAGAAAACAGGAAATATTAATAAAATTTGTCTGAAAGAAATAAAAACCGGATTTTCTGTATAAATAGGTTAATCCTAAATGTTCACTCATATGTTTAATTTATAAATATTTATTGTAACTTCATATAATGTTCAGTGATTTGAATGAGTTCGAGAGATTTCAATAGTAGGTAAGGAGAGAAAATTTTTGGTTCTGCAAACACGGGCACTAAAATCAAATCAATATGAAAAAGTTGGAATTCAATGAAACCTCTCTTGCGAGTAAAAATATGTTTTTTCTGTGACGGGAAAAAGTTTGACATTTCATCTCTGTTAACAGGTGACAAAATATCACTTTTTTCTCCACGGAAAAGAAGTGAGTATTTTTTTCCGGGTAGATATAATATATCAAAAAAAATATAAATTAAATCACAGAATTAAATTGACAGATATTTGATTACCCCAAAGGTTTCCTTAGCAGCGCATGTCTAATTGTCACCTACCACATCAAATTGATAATTTTCTGACTTTAATATATTGTAATATTATTTCAATATTAAATCATTGTTTTTCCCGTCACATAAAAAATAGTGTATAATAAACGAAAGAATATAAGATTTTTAGCTCTCGAGCTAAAATCTAATACATTTTCCCTTGTGTAATAAATAACTAATTTACGAAAACCATTTATTCTACTGAAGTATTTATATATCTAGAAATAGTTAATGAAACAAATCATCTTAAAAGTGGATGTATCTTTTCTCATAACCTTCATTAATCTCTAATAGGTACTAATAAAGATATCTACATGAGAAACGGGAAGTGCATGGGATAATATATTTCTATTTGTAGTTGTTATTTAGATGATGTTTGAGTTATTGAATAAAAGACAAAAAAATAGTTTTAGAAATATCATATCTCCATTTCTTCCTGTTGCTATTATTTATAGAAACCTTCCAAACTTTCAGATTTTGGATTTGGTAAATATCTAAACTAGGCAAATCAAAAATTGAATATTTTTCAAGTTTAATAAATTGAAAGAGCCACTCAATATATGATGTTGAAATACAGTTCAAAAGTACCGTGTAATCACTTTTTAAAACTAGGTACATGGAATTGAATTAAAATGGACAGCTTCAAAATGATTTGAACTACCTACCCATTTGATGGATACCTAATACTTGTTGCAAGTCATCATTTTAATGAGTAAGCCTATATGAGATTAGTTGTTACTCGCCCCATATATAATCTAGAACACTTCAATTACAAAGAGGTCGTTGGTTATTTTGATAGAGGAAATCGACGACTTAACGAACCATTAAGATTTGTAAATTTAAAATCCAATATAATATCCAAGGTAAACTACTTTAATCACACAGATATATAGCGAATCGGATCCCTGACAAGTGCCTGTGTGTGTGTGTGTGTGTTTGTATGTGTATATGATGCTATTATGTTTTATAACAATGGAAGAACTCGCCTACTATATGCAGTTGCAACACCATCGCATCATTTTTGCAGAGTAGGTACTAGAGAAATATCACATTATCATTATTGCGCTATACAAAAGCTATGGAATCGCTGAACTCATTACTCAAAATTCCGTGAAAGAACCATGGAGAATAAACACCACATGATACATAATACCTTGGCGAATACATGTTAGTCACAACATTTAGAGACATCAATAACGATTGATGTTGCCGATCGATGATACCTGCTATCTCTCTTTGTGATGACAGTTAGAACAATTTTATTGTTACAGGAGTATTTTTACACGAACACATTAGTTTTGGTGTATTTGTTTTTCATGAGTTTTTATGATCCGAATAATAACGTGTAATTACAAACAAGTAATATAAGTTCTCATGAAAAAGCAACACTAAAGGTGTTTTAAAGAAAACACTCCACTCACACGAACATTTCAACTGAGAAATGAGTAAATATTAAATTTCATCTGGACATGACTTGAAGTTTCATCAAAAACTTAGGAGCTGCATTGGTGCTACAGTTTTGAGCAACAATTCTTTTGCAGAGCAGCTATCACGAGAATAACGGACCAGTCATGTGCATCAGGCACAAAACAATATCAACAATATCGGTCCCGAGATAATCTTAACGCAGGCAGACGCAAAAACTACTCCCAAAAATATATTTCTTAAGAACTGGAGGCCTGAAACATGAATATTCCTTGAAAATTAGATATCGAAGAATTAATCCGATTAAAATATTTCCATAACTTTCCAACCACCTTCATGCAGATTAAACTCGAATCACTCATTTTCTTCAGGTACTTTTGTAATCTCTAAAAAGCTGTAATATTCAATTTTCACGCAGGATGATATGTTTAGCCTGAATATGATTTTTTTCTACCATTTTAAGCAAAACATGTTCTTCGGATTATGCGCTGTAGCCATTGCGAGCGGGAGGCCTATCTTCTGCCACGGATGTGCGGAATTGGCACTCTACAAAACAAAAAAGAAAGTAACAAATCGGTCCATCGTTTCAAGATAATATTGCTACACGGGAACAGACTGCATATTAAATCTCTGAAAGTCATTTGGAAACTGTACCAAATATCCAACCCGATTAAAATACTTTCCGTTTATAGAAAAGTAGAAATGCGATAGTATTTTACTGATGTCTACAAATAAATATTTTCCACGATTACCTTGAAAACTAATTTTTCTGTATGGGTAGGTATAATTATATATATATATATATATATATATATATATATATATATATATATATATATATATATATATATATATTATCATTTTATCATGCAAACCATAAGCAGTAGGTAATATTAGGTATACCTACAGTGAGAACATTTGGAATAAAAATCCTAAATCAAATACGCACTTCATTTAACATAATCTTTCGATTGGGACATCAACATACTATTTTTTGCATGGGAATATACAGTTGCTTTATCAAATCTAAAGTAGAAAAAAATCGTGAATATGCCAATATACATGCAACTGTATGAAATTAAAGTAAGCAGTTTTTGAGATAAAAAGATTCAAAGTTTGACAGTTTATTATATTGTCGAAATGTCCACAGAGAAGACGTTTCTTGAATTATTTGATCTTATCTAGATAGCCATGCCCGGTGGTAGTTCCATAAGTTATTCGAAATTTTACGAAAAAAAAAAGAGGAATTGCTGTCCGGGTTCTGAGACGATGCAAAGAAATTAAAAGAATACTTAATGACAAAATTTTCAGTATCTTAAATTGATTAGTTAGTATTGTTTTTATTATGTAATCTACATAGTTATATTGTACCAAAGAGCAGTAGCACTCAATTTTAAAGCCATTTATCTAAAAAAAATGGTCAACTGTAAAATACTATTGTTACATATTCCCATTTTTAGGATTTTTTTCTCACTTAGATTCAATTTAAATAAAAATGCCATGATTGCGTCGCAGGGATTTCCTAATATCATGATCAAAAAAATGCCATCAAAATATGCGCAATAAAATTTCAGCGATTGAGCGTTTTTGCCCAAAATATTCCGGGCGTATTTTATTTACGGCAAGCGTTCGGATGATTCTCTCTCTCTTTCGTACTTGTCCAAACTTCAAATAGAACGAGGTAATATGGGGCTACATTATAGCTCGTGTGAGTTTGAACCTTTTTATTCCTTATTTAAAAACGCAACAATGGGTCAAAGACAATGAAAACATCATTGACAGTAATATTTTTTAAGTAATAAATTGACTTACTCACTTTACAATTACAGTTACAAAAACTCAACATTCAAACTTCATAAAGAAAAAAAATACAATTTTAAAAATTTGTAAGTGATCTAATCACCAAACAAATAAATGCTTAAAATAATCCAAATACCAAAAGGCATAACATTCAAATGAACAAAATAGACATAGACATAGATTTTAGATTTGCCACTTTTGCCGCACATATTCGTACTTTGCACTTCAGAGGTGGGATTACATCTGAACGGAAACCTTCAAGTGTTTTTCCCCGTTTGAGAATATCATATCTAACCCAAGGAGATACACTAAAACTTTTTCGGAAGTGTACAGTAAAAAGGTTTTCATTTGAAATTCGCAGCGACAATGCTTGGAAGATGTTGAGTTTTGCAGTGTTTATGTAGGAATCAGCAAACCGATGAAGATCTTTAAAATGATTTCCTTTCATAACTTTATAAGGGTTCCTATGGCAACTCTCTTTTACCATTTTCTCAATGTTCCCTGGATTATACAGCTTCTTCAATCTTTTTCGTTTCTCAATATGAGCAATATCCCGCCTTCCGAGGTGTTCTTTCCGGATTTTCATACGTCCCATAATACATACGACTAATAGCTGCATTCGACTAAGCAAGTATGTGTTTCGGTTTGTTTCATCCGTAATGGCATAAAAATTTAGGCAAATTCTCAGCCTTTGTACCAAGCTAACATTTTGGCACTGACACTTGCATTTACAGATTGCCTAAAACCAATTCGTATGCAACACTTTCTGTGCCATTTGGTCAACTTTTTCGTTGATTTTCGGTTTGCATTTTAGATACTCACAAATTTTACCGAACAACAGACTAATTTTATTGAAGTGGTGATGGCACGAACATTTTAAAGTAAAAAAGCTATGGCTCTTAGTGGTAGAGTCTGCTATGAGACACAATTTAAGGCATTTATGGTGGCACTTAGCGCGTTTACAGAACAACTGGCGATGGCACATAGACCGGTTCAAAGTAGACAACTCGAAAAATGAAAAATTGCCACTTAGACCCTTAAGAAGTTACACTCTTCAACTAGTAACATCCTTCAGAGTAACTTGATAACTAAGAAACATGAGAGGCTATCTATTTGTAGTAAAATTGAATTAACTCAGGCATTGCATAGCTATCAGCATTATAACGAGCAATACAAGAAACTGTCATAAATTCAACCTAGACTATTTCTTGTGAACTGTAGAACAACGATTATTATCAAATAATAAAATTTAATGACTAAAACATTCCCAAAGGAAAGCTCTGCTCGTATTTCGACAGATATTCTTTGCGCAAACTTATCTGAAGCTTAATTGCAAAAAATGAGACACTTAAACTTCTAATGAATAACCAATAAATTAGCGGTCAGTGGCACAGCTATATTTGGTTGAGAGACAATTTCATTTTATATCACGTTTAAGCTAATTACAAATACCCATTAGACTCGTTACGTAACAATTGAACGCTAATTAATTGTTGGGAAAATCGCTGAAAGTTTATAAATATCTTGCTGTTGCAGCGAAATAACATTTCAGAAATGCTCGAATATTTGTTTGTTAAAGGAGTAGATTTATATTATTAACTGCGGAGGTTGGACTAGGTATGAATAAATTAGCGAGTTCAAAATACAAGATTTGAATTAATTTAATAATTTATGTTTATAATTATTATAAGATATCAAATACCTAACCCTACCGTTATAAAATTATGGATCGTTAAATCGTTATATTGGGATTTGTCGATTGGGTAAGATTCAAGTCAATATGACGGGAGATGTGTTTATTAGAAATGTACTGTAATAGTCAACTATACAATTTGTTAATAAAATATTTATTATTTGTAGAATTTGTATTTTATTTATGTAGAAGCCTACATTCTCGCGATAACCCATAGTCCAATAGAACCCGCAATGAATTTTAAAACCAACCATAAAGTCACTCGTATTTTTTGTAGATGATATTTATTTAACATTTTTGTGGGCTTACATAGTCACGATGATTGTTGACTGTTCACATCTATTTAGTAATTTCATTTAAAAGTGAGTAAAGCAAAGAAAAACACTAATACACTAACTTGTTGCTCTTTCAAAATTAGATGGTTTCCAAGCATATTGTGATATATTGCGCAACTAATACAAGGACACTTTTAAATATTCATGTGATGGAGAATTTCTATTATAACAAAGAATTATCCCAAAAACGTCAAAAGAGATAACATTTTTGACCGACGAACCCAAACAGTGGAGGTATACAATTCGACTGTCTGGTGATTCATTTGAAAGAGAAGACTTGTGAAATGATCCCATATTCGTAAAAAAACTCAAATCCCAAATCTCATTCCCTTCCAAAAACGACCCCGGGGTCGGGGGTGAAGGGAGCAATTTTTCTCGAAAATCGAAAATCTGAGGCAACCACATAAAAGACCAGATTATTTGTAGCAAGATTATTTATAATGAACATTTTCGGTACGCTCAGCAACGACGGCGCATCTGTGTCTATATAGCCCTCTTTATGAAACCCGTGATTTCATGGATTAAGTGCTTGCAATATTTATGATGATTATCATAAATTTGAGAAAACAGATTTTTTTAAATATGGGGGCATTACTTAAAATAAGCTTAGATTGTTTGATAAAAACCTATATGGAAATTCATGAGATAAACAATTCCACCGATGATGTAAATCATGTAATTTGATACGTGGGATCATGACGGTCACACCCATCATGGGGTGGATACGCAGTCCACCCAAATATGGACATGCTCATCATGTACGCCAATTTGCACTCTGATCCTCTAACAGCATCCAAAGCTTCCAATAAATTCATGGACATTCATTCGTATGATATATTTACTTATATATATATTTGCACGGGATAATTCGAACGAGTTGCGTGTGTATCTATAATACCGATGACCCCGGTTTATACCTTGCCGCAGGTTACGGTGTTAATATGTGCAAGAATTAATTACAGACAATTGCGATTTCCGCAAATCTAGACACAACGTCGAACAGTCGTCGGCAGGTGAAACCGTCCAATAAATTGCTCACTTACCGGTAAATTCCACTTACGCATGATATATATTAGCATTTGGCTAGCGAAAAATTCTCCCACCTGTATATGGACATGCTCGGCTGGCCTGATGCTTTTTTGTATCTGGGAATAATGTTGTTGTGTTCAAGTAAAGTTAGTGAGTCGCATCTAGTATGACCACTTGACATCACTTTTTACCCTAAGCTATTCTTAAGAAGCGATTGTTTGTTCATTCTTGGTGAGCTGCCAATTATAACAGGATTTCGTCTTCTCCTTCAGGTGCCTATTCATTCCGAATATTGCCGCCCAGTTGACTGCTGCTCTAAACAGTTTTCTGGTTGTGAATACCATGTCCTTAGTTTCTAAAGCCATGATATCCTTCTTCATCCAGGCCCTCTCTTTCCAAACACTTTTCCTTGGAGGATCCATTTTAAGAGTTTGTATGTTATGTAATTTCTTATCAGATATATGTTCGGCATATTTTAGTTTCCTTCTCTTCTTAATCGTGTTCATCACCTATTTGTCCTTCCTTCCTTCTAAGTATTCTTCTGTAGAGCCAAATCTTGATTAGTGTCCAAGATTCCATTCCTTAATACAATATGGAGAACATATAGCAGCGCAGGAGTTTTACATTGGTATCTAGTCTGAGGTTGTGGGTTATGAAGAGCTTTAACAAATTGATGAAAGTACCTGTAGCTTTTTAAATCCTACTTTTGATTTTTTGAGAGTAGTTAAACCGGTCGCTTACTAATGTTTTCAGGTAGACAAATTTGTATACCCGTCCTATTGGCACATTTCTAATGAATATTTGGCAGCTTTCTTTCTACTCTTTACTCATGACCATAAATTTTGTTTTACTGATTTCATTTCTAGCTGATTTTACAGACTTCCATCACATTATCCTTTAACTGTCGTAAACCCTTTATACCATCTGCAAATATGACGATATCTGCACAGCGGATATTAATTCGTTCCCCGTTTACAGTAATTCCATTATCATTATTTTCAAGCTTCAAATATATCTTCTGAATAGAGATTGAATATCAGAGGCAAGACGGTACATACACCCTTATCGTACGCGTCGCCAGATTGTTAACTGCCTCCGTTGTTTCATCTCCACCGTTGATATTTATTTTTATGGTGGCTGTCTGGATCCATTACATCTTTTGTATAATTCTTAGATCTTTATCGTCTATTCCGTCGTTGGATTTTGTCAAACCCATTTTTTGTAGTCTACAAAGCAGGTATTTCATGTTCCTATATCGTTCGAATATTACTTGTAGACTGAATAGTGCCTCGCTTGTTCTAACTCCCTTCAAGATGCAAAATTGTGCGTCTGCTTCTCTTTCTTTGTATTTGTTGAATATTCTGGGATGAATAATTTTAAGGAACTTATTTTTACTCTCAACTTTCAATTAATCTAAAGCCTCGATAACACTGAGCGAGATTATGAGCTGCTTCTTGTGTTTTTTATTGACTGCTTGTAAATTCGCTTATTATCATCATGTTCGCTAGCCAAATAGCAGCTTTTAATTTATCTAGCAGAAAAGTTGTTCTACTTTACTCACTAAAAGCTGGCGAGTACGGTTGTTGACTAGTAAACTAGCTTTGTTTCATTTTAAGGAACTAGCCTCTAGTATACCTGTTTATGTCTTTTATATTTCCTAACACAGGGTACCTTTAACAGATATGAGGAAATTTTTGTATTCCACCTTTGACTTTTTTCTCTTTTTTTTAAAATAAAAACTGCGGTTTAAATCAGTATTAAACATTTTACAACTGAGATATTATGAAATTTAATCCGTAAAGATATGAATATGATATGAAAATATTTTCCTTAGAATGATGTTTCTTAGGTATTCCACTGAAGAGAAGATTATTGATTGATTGATGCTATTGTAACGAGTAACTTACCTCCCACCTGTAGAAATATATATTTAAAGATTAGTATAGATTTTTGAATGGGCATATAAAATATAAAAAAATCAATCTTACAACGGAATTGTATACCTTCTCCTTTTGGCATTTTATGACATATACATTAAACTTTTTAACTTTGGCATAATTAACTTATCAGTAATTCCTCTCAATTCCTTGTTGTCGATTTCACCTTGATATTAATTCAAAAATTTCTAAAACTCAATTTAAGCCACACGGTGATAGATCCAAACTTTTTTATTGAACACTACGTGAAAACCTTTAGATTGATTTTTTGATTTTTATTCTGGTAAAAGCGTTGAATAGTATCTAAATCAACGAATTCACAGAACCACATTATGACATATGGAATGATGGAGGTAAAATGATAGCGCTAAGACTGGCAGAGGATTTCGCACAGTCACTCTCTCTCTACAAACAGTATTATTCGTGGACGAAGTCATGGGTATCTTCCAGATTAATTGTATAATTTACTATAGAGTTGTTCATCTCATCAATTTGAAATAACATGTCTTATATTTTGAAATATATTCTACGAAAATTTATACATGAAATATATTTCCGTAGGTGTTGAAATATGAACATTATTGTGTAAAAAAGAATTTCATATTCAAGATTCCGACTTCATTTTATATATTACTAGTAAATTATTTTTCAATTTTCATTCAAAACAAAAAAACAACATCTGAATAATTTCAAAAGAGTATGAACAAATTTTACAGAAACTAGGTATACTTTGACATGAATGGGTATTTCTCAACTTTAACCGAACACCCTATAGGTATAAAGCTATAAACACCTGAACGGATAAAATAAAATACTCAATGTGATAATTATAGCGAAATAAAAAGTTCCAAATGGCTATTAATGTATTTGCTTAAATTGTTTGACATGGTAGATAAGTCGGTCGGAGAGTTGAAACGCTTTTGAATTGAATAGGGGCAACCAGAGCATGGCGATCGTGAAGATATAATTACCCATACCAGAGACTACATGATATAGAAATTGTATAAAGGTAAGGCTTCTCAATATAATTTGATAGCCTCGATTTATATGCAATGAGTTTTCAGTAGTGACTGATCATGTACCCAAGGTGTTTCACATATGATATGTATTTGGTTGAAAGTTATCATTCTCTGTCAAGGGAAAATATAATAGGATAAATTTAGATTAATAGAAGAGAGTAATGTCGTAGCTACAAATATGGAATACTTAGGTACCTAATTGAGAAGGTCCACTCAGTCTAAATCATACTTATTATCTGCATTTGGTCCAAATGAAAGTGAAGATGACGAAGTGTTAAATACTTGTTATGCACTATTAAAAAAAGAAGTTTAAACTTTAGCTATAGAAAATTAAATTATTATTGCGGGTTGCAATAAATAGAACCACTCAGCGGCTCTTCAAATATTTATGTATGTGCGAAAAACTAAATCGATCTTTATCTAGAACGTAGAAAAAGCCTAATTGTATGCAGTCCAATTATGATATTGTTGACAACAGTTCGCACTTGTAGTATCTCAAAAGGGGTCGACATCTTTGTGCTTTTGTTACTATCCTCAGTAAAGCCGGAACCGATTCAGGTGCTGTAATTTTAGGTTGCTTTCTTGCAGTTGAATGTAAAATCTATTTTGAGCTGAAATCCTGGATGTTGCTCGGCTGGATGAACAGCACCTAGACAAATCGAAATGCTAACGTCGCGGCTCTGGGTATTCTGTTCGAAATGAATGCGGTCTGGGTGAACTCATTTCCGCAATAACCGATCAGATCTTCCACTTCTGTGTTGCAAAATACAAAATATCCACAACACAATCTGAGATCTATGACCGGGGCCTATCCATTTGCTCACAACGGATTGTAGGTACTTCACTGTTGCGCAAAAAACTTCCTTTTAACAGTCATTCTGAGCCAACGTAAAAGAAAATGAATTGACAATTTTTTTTTACAAAAGATAGAATCGAACTGAACAATTTGAAATAAGGTCAATTATATTGGTGCTGATAATTTCGAAATGGTGCTGTTGTTGGTAAATAGAAGCCTTTTAGCACCAACTTCGAAAGTACCATTTCTTATTTTCAGAGCGAAAAATTACATTTTGAGTATTTCATTAGTGATCCAAATTGTTAAGCGTTCGGTTATATCCGTGAATTAAAAATATGACTATACGAATATTGCAGTTTTCTATTTCTGTAAATCGGAAACCTGTCACTATTTTGAAGAATGTCCTATTTAAACACAACTGGAAATATTCTTTTCTTCAGTGCTGTGAATTTACAATTGCCAAAAATCGTTGCCGAATTTGGGGGTCGTTTTGAGGGGAGCGATGAGCTGGATTCTATTCATTTCTAATGTGCTACCATTGCTCAACCCTCCTCTTTCAAATGATTTAAATAATTATCAAAAACGGTGCACATTTAGTACACAAAAGTCGCGTCCTTCCTTGAAATAAGCAAACGTAAGTACTCTTGAATTGTATACCTCCTTCGTTTTTCGAACTCAAAAACTCCTAGCATATATATTACAATTTATAAGGCACAACTTTTCTCTAAAATATCTGTTACTTAAAGAAAATGAATTAACAAAACTCGTAACATAATAAAATAAAATAATTTATTTATTTCATATCCTATTAGATAAACTATTCACAATACTTTTCTGTAAAATCTCTTCTTATTGGCTTCTTGGATATAAAATTACAATACGAAATTAATTGACGTTGAAGATCAAATTTCAGTGAAAAAACACAACTGTTTTGGAATGAAAGACAAAAGCAATAGCAAAGATTTAAAAAATCACACATTACTTAATATTATTTATTGGTCTAGTTATTCACATAAAAATTGCAATAAAATGATCAGTCTCATTAGGAGTGATTTTTTTGGAAGAAGAAAAAATCCAATTTTGAAAACTCTGATGGAACAATTAGCATGGATAGACAAGAACTATATCAAATGCAAAAACAGGCGAGCATTAATCACTGACTACGTCTCTGCTCTATAATTAATGCTTTATAATCATTTTGAAAACTACTTCAATTCAAACAATGATGTATAAAATTTATAAACTATTTTTATCTAATAAAGAAATCAATGTTTTTTCCCATAACGCATTCTGGTTATTTCATTTCGGACTGTGACCGAATAGAAATATCCAGAAGGCGACGTGGATATATTGATTTGTCGATATCGCGTTCTTTGTACAAGTTTCGGTCAGTAGCAGAATTCATAGACTAGATAATTTAAGGGACAGATTTACAGCCGTATTCATAAAGAAATCTTAATTTGGTACTAGCTTAATTTTTTGTTAGTTAGATATATATATATTATATATATATATATTATATAGATCATGACAGTATCATTAGTTTCATTACCAAACTAAACTAGTCCGAACTAAGATTTGTTCAGGATTACGGCTGTTGTTTTTTTTTAATTTTTCGTGTTTGTAATTTTTATATTTCTTTCAACTAGCAGAAATTCAAATAACACCTACTCGTACATAAATTTCGAGGATAATTTGAATTCATTTTATCTTGTTTGATCCATTTTCAATCGAGATTGAGTAACAGCATCAACTATTATCTATACTATCTATTACCTATTTTGAAAAAATATACAAATCGATATACATATATATATTTGTTGTCTCCATTTCCAATAGAAATTAGGTACCTACATCCGCCTAACTAAATTTGACCTACTATATGAAATAGCTCTCTGGTCATCTTAATTATTTGTTCAGTTGGTAGGTAGTCTCCTTCCATTGTTTACACACAAAAACAAATTATTCTTAATTAATTAAAAAATAAGTTACAAGATAGTCATCACAACCAGCGAGCTCTATGGATAAGCATTCGTCCGAGACAGAAAGAGAAAAGTGATGTTCTCATGTTAATGAAACCAAGTAGATAATCTCGACGCTTATTATTTGGATCATCTTATTGCTTGCATTCTGCAGGTACAGTATCGAAGTGTATCTTGAACTTAAAACTAATTCATATAACGTTCCACTCAGCTAAACATCCAATATCAAGACTAATGAATAGAAATAATCTAAAAGTATCATCTTATTCCATTTCGATATACATATATACTGTTCTTGATATCAATGAACCCGATCTCCCCTACAGCCGTCGGTGAAGTATAAAAGCTCTTAATTCAAGATAAAAATATGCAGCAAGATCAAGTCGAGAGGAATGGCGAGCGAATGAAAAAGTGAAATAACGAAATTCCTCGTGCCAAAATGAGTATAACAAAAAGTCAATGGCTATTAACCATGTCTTAAGCCGACTATTCGGTTTTTGCATTATTAACCGTTAGTTCTACTTTAAAATCATCTCTGTCTCTTAACATGAAAGATGTAGCGTTATTTTCTGTCAATTTTTTTCTACTTTTCTGGGGATTGTTAACTAATAGATACTTTTGAATATATAGGTATAATACTAATGGAAGGCTTGCTCTGTCAGTATAATTTAAAAATATAAATTTGGTCTTTTGTTAAATGAAATATAAAAAAATCATGACCTAGCATTGATTCAAAATTCATCACAAATCGTTTGTTATAACGATAATTAATTTTCCATTGCAAATCTACCTACCATGCTCGTGCGGGACAACAAAAAGAGAATCAATAGAGAATAATCACTTCGCATGAATTTACCATACAGCGATGAGGTAGAGCTCGTTTGCGATGCTATTGTAAATTGAATCGAGACACGTTGCACAACCCAAAGGTATATGATATCTTATAATAAAGTATATATATTATATTATTTCAAGGCGGTTTATATGTCAAGCATCCGACATCCTTATAGACGGATCTCTCTGCACATGATACGATTTTATATCATCATGTCGGATATTCACAAGTGTTGAATTTATTATATGTATATAATATCTGATTACATTCGAAATGTATCAAAAATAAGAAAAAAGACACATCCGCATTTTTATGTTTCCGAATGATTGGTTGACTTTGAAATCAATTTGAGCTTTTAGTGGAATAAAAGGTGTGAACATGACATAGTTACTAGTTATTAGTTTCAGAGACTATTAACCTGAAAATCATAATACATGAAGTATATTTTGAAAATAATCAGCTTTATATAATGACCGCTTAAGTACTCAAACGTCTAATTTTTATTTTTATAGTAGCCAATATTTACTCCATCGTGCGATTATCGAAAATTAATCTTGAAACCTCTGGTTTCTGAATCTAGAGAGTTTGAAACGGATATATTTGCAGAAACAGAAAACAATACAATAACTTCCTGATGGTAAGTTAATGAGTAATACTCTGTTATATCTGCAGCAGACTAACATAATTTTTATGAATACATATTTTTAACTAAAAATTGGACAAACTTTATTAGTTGGTCCACTAAAAAATAGAAAATAATAATAACTCTATGTGTGCTGGTACTATTGAAGTTGTGCAGGTTTAGTTAGATAGAAGACTTTTGGCACCAACTTCAAAAATACCGGAACCAATTGAATTAATATTATTTTGTATTTTTCAGTGCACCATATAATGAAGTCGGTCCAATTTTTGAAAAAAATATATAATTCAAACTTTTGAGTGAACGTTCACTAATACCAAAGACGATAGTACTTTATTCTATTACCATGTATATTTTTTGCTTGCAGTTGTTATTACTCAGAGATCTCAAAACATCTCGGCGGAAAAATTGCCCCGTCCGCCCCTTCGGTGACGGTTTTAAGAGAGAAGGAGATTTCGGACTTGAGTTTTTCTAAATATGGGAGAATTTCTCAACTCTCTTCTTTCAAATTAATCAAAAATCATCAAAATCGGAGCACGTTTACTAAGCAAAACGCGCGAACAGCTATAAATATAAAAAAGCAAACATACAACCTCCTCCTTTTTGGAAGTCGGTCAAAACTTTGTAGAATTATTCAATATTCTCCAGATTTGAGAAATAAATTTAAATATAAGCTGGAACTAACAAACGTTTACAATATTGATAAAATTGTGGTAAGATTTTTTTATACGTTTTCAGATACACATTATTTGACACCGGCATAAAAATTTCGCAGTACAGTTTAGTATAACGAATCAGAACACTTGTACACTTTTTCGGTAACACAAATTCACATTAGATAAAGGCGCTACTTCAAATCTCCAGCCAGCCAAGAAATCACATAAATAACAGAAACATTTTCTTTGTTTTGTTTTACTTTCACTCAGAACTCCATTTCCCAATGGAAATCTATTTAATAAGACAATTTGCGAAAGTATCAAATTAGCCATAAAAAAATCACTAAGAAAGAATTTATCACACTCAACCCCTATCTACATTTATTGGAGTTTAAGCATTTCCATGGGAGACAAGAAGTAAATCTCCAAAAGCCCATATCATAAGAAGTTATTTGAATTTACTCTCAATATTCAAATAAAACTCAGATATATGTATCTATACTTCTTGAGATGTTAGTAAGTAAACCGAGAATGATTCATTTCAGACTGATGACGCAACAACTAGGTATATACTATTCAGAGTATAAATCACTATTATATTTTCTCTTGATATTTATAAACTGGATGTCGTGATGTCCAAAACAAAAGAAACACATTTTATAAGAATCAAGCTGCCTAACAAGCCTATGAAAACAATTGCTCAAGAGTGTGTGCGCATGATCTTAGCAGGCAGGCGTGGGTGCCCGTGATCTAATGTTTTTTTTGTCGATTCACATTTGTTTGATTTCACACAGTTGACCCCGATTGAGAACGAGAGTTTCGCAATTGACTTATAGTGCTCTAGGTAATCAGAATTTAACGAAGTGTCGATGTGCACGAGCATGCTGGTATGAGATGAAATCCAGCCACAACTCATAACACAGCAAGCAGCAGCTTGAAATTCAAGGCAGCGCGCTCCTTCATGAGTTGGGATGGAGAACAGTCGTCAATATATCATTATTACTGGTGAAAGAAGTAGCGGGTGGCTTAAAGGGGCCATGCACAAATTAATATACGTCCATACGCTGATTTAAATGAAATAATAATCAAAATTTCTCAGAACATAGTTCAAGGTAGAGATCTGTAGATAAGAATTTCAAACAGAAGATATAATGACTTACATATTATAGCCATGCACATTAGAAATATTCGATCTGAGCATAAACATAAATAAGTTTCTTAAAAAAAATAGGACCGACTTTATAAGAGGAATTTAATGAAAATAACAGAATCTATTCAATTGGAATGATACCTTGCAAAATATTTGAGACACAATATATATATATATATATATATATATATATATATATATATATATATATATATATATATATATATATATATATATATATATATATATGGTAACAGTTCTGCTTATTACCATTTTGAACTTTTCATTCCCAATTTCAAAACAGAGAAAACAACAAATACAATACAATACATAAAATTTTTAATAATATTATTTATAACAGTTTTAAAATGGTTCAAAACACTTCTACACGTTACTAAGATGAGAATAAATCTCTTAAACGTTTTTGAATCTGGCGATGCTGATAAAAGTTTTATCAAAAAGTTGTCTTTTATTGTTGAAGGAATTCCACACACAACGATATCAAACGTTAATGAGTCAAAGTAAACTTGAGCAGGTAAAAATTAAATTTTGATCTATCTATTACACTAGAATCAAAAAAACATTTTTGATAAAATACTTTTGGGTCTTATGTCATTGAAGCTTTCAGGACTTGATGTTCTAGAAAGAGGAAAAACTCGTGCCTTTTTCCATTGTTCTGGAAATAAATATAGATTTGATTATACTCATTAATAATATATAAAGCAAAAGAAAGAGTAAACAAAGTTTTATTGTTAAAATATTGATAGCGTCCAATCCTGTGGCATTACTTTTAATATCGGTGACTATTTGTCCACAATAAAAAATCCATTCTATTCCTACACATGTTCTATGCTCTGGGCAACATTGTGTTTTTTTGTTGAAGAAAATACGGTCAATTTTTTGAAATATTTTTTTTATTTACTGATTAAACATTTTTTTGTAAACGTTAGAGCAAATTACCAAATCAAACGTTCATTTCATAATCACCATAATTTAAAAAAAATAAAAAATGATACAAAATATATCTTTTCAAAATTCTTCAAATCGTAAAGATAACGCATTTCGTACATTTTTATCAAGTAGACTTTAAATTTTAAAAGGAAAGCTACCTCCTGTCAAAATAACAATTAGTCTGTACATGCAAAAAGTAAATTTGTATTACAAAATTTAAAATGAATTACACAAACGCTGAAATGTGCGAAATGCAATAGCTTTACGGAATGGCGCGAAGATATCCTGACCGCCCAGTACCACACCATAACTTGTTTCAACGCATTCATCAACGACTGTGGGAAAATGGAAGTTTTAAAAAGAATACTGCTGAAATTGAAGAAAGTCGGGCCATAGGTACCAGAAAAATTTTTCACATTTAAAACCTATATTACTCGACGAGTATTTTGAAAAGACAAAAAAGAATTGACCGAAGGGCGGAACTCGGATACGCCCTTTTCAGTGTACCAACTAATAACGTCTGTCCAATTTTTTGTAAAAAATGTTTGTTAAAGGAAAAATAACTACCAATAAAATTAATATTATCTGCACCCTTAGAAATATTAATGTTGTATAAAACAATCCGACGGTGGAATTTGCTTTAGGGTGGTAGTGATTAACTGAGACAATAATTTATTAATATTGCATAATAAAGCGTTGCTGTTCACAGGATACCTACTTTTGCTTGGATAAGATAGGTGAAGTTTGGCTTATACGACTTGTCTGTTAATTTTCAAAAATTTTGATTATTTCCACGCTCAAAAAACAACCAATATCTGTAAAAAGTGAATCAAATGTACCTGGGTAAGGAATGAGAAAGTTATCGTTCAGTAGAAATCAAGAAAACACAAATATAATTTAATAATCAGGGTAAATCCTGCTTTTATGCTATTATTATAATCTTTTCAAAAATTTCAACTGCAAGAATATCAGTATTAGTTGAAACTGAAATTATTTATAAAAAAACAGTAAAATTTGAGTTATCAGAAATTCTTCTCTCAATTGTTCGAACAACCAATGACAGAAACTAGTTCTCCACTCTCGTAACATGTGAACAGAATAAATTTAAATATGAATCACCATGATTTTGCTACCATTTGAATATAAGGTAAACGAATAGTCTCCGGCTCCTTTGATAACGTAGAAAAAAAACACCAATCGCTTGTCCCTGTTGACCGTTTTCTTCTCCCAAACGGTAACGTAATTGTTATCGTATTAAGAATGAGAGAATCTCAGTTCAAATTCCTAAGCAAATCGTTCATTTTCTAAGTGGCGATAACCTATTTTAGGAAAATTAAATGAATGAATCGCATCTGGCCGCTTTAAGACAAAATGACTGACTATAGATATGTCTGGGTTGCGGCAACCGACCGACTAGGCAGATCTATATTGTAATTCTAGCATTACATCAATCTTTGAACAGACCGCATAGCGATCGAATGTTTATTTTGAGTTTCTCAATAAAGATCAGTTTAGAAATGCTTCGAATGGTTGTGTAATTTTCTCATAGTAAAATATATGGCTATTCGGTTTCAATGGGCTAATTTCACTAGGTAATAGCTCTTACGCTTTCAATGGGTTATTAAAATGCGGTAAATAAATATAATATAGAATATTTCATACAGGTAACACGCAATCTCGTGTCTTGAGATAGACTATTTATTGTAAAAATTATAGGTTGTTATTTTCTCTTCTACTGCCTTCAATAGATCGTAGAAATTTTTTATGTTCATAAGATGATTACTGCGAAGACATTGCAAGAAAAAATTGATTCTATTTCTACTATAAATTTTCAAAGTTTAAGATATACCGACAGACAAACAAACACACAGGATCTTCTAAAGATGTCATTTTTTCATCAGATGTACGAAACCCTAGGGAGAATGAAATTACATTTTAGACAAAGATTGGCGTTTCTAATCTTTGCATTAGTAATCAAGAAGGAGTGATCAGAAGTTTATAAATACAAACCATATTTTTATGCCATTATATGTTATTATAGAAATACGCCAACTATTTCACATTTCGTTACAGAATTTCAATTATTTATATAATCAATAATTCCTTTACATATGTACATATGTTTCTTTTCCTTGGCATGTTGTTAAAGCAACAACTTATATGGAACATTGTGATTCAATTATATACTTGTTCTCGGAAATCCATTTAGATAATTGGAACATAAGAATTGATGAAAAAATTTTGCCCATAATTACTTCCAGTATTTATTCAAGTTTATTATGTTAGCATATAATAAATCATCTAAATATCTTTAACTGCAAAAAATTATATTTTTTTGATAGTAAAGGAATATTATATATCTACAGGGTTCGGCAAATGTGTAGAAATAGCTGATTTCTGGCTTAACTATACATCATATTAAAAAAAAATCCTATAAAAGTAATAGTACCTACCTACTGTTTAAATTTTCAATAGCTATTCTAATTTTTGAGATATGACATATTTTTTTGTTTTTTAAAATATATATACATATTTTTTTTGTTTTTTATGTACATCCTTCTCTAATAATAAAAAATATCATTTTCATTATCCAGTCTTAGTTCGGTACTAGCTATTACCGTATTAAAATAAAAAACAAAACACTATCCTAGCATAAAACCGAAATAAGAGTCATAAACCAAATTTAAGGTTAGATCTCCGCACTCAATTTAGTAGCGCACTAAGTTTCGATTATGAATACGCCTGAATATGTTTTGATGGGTGTTTAACTCGTGATGTTTCAAATAATTTTAAAATAATATATTTGCTATTCATTGCCCAGTGCTCGACATTCGACCGTAATCCATTAAATTTAACTTTAAACTGTATTGAGGTTTCTTCTGATATGGAGTATAACTCAAAAAATATTGGAATATATTTTTTTAAAATTTGGTTTATCAATTTTATATAAGAATTATTTGTAAATTCGATATACACCCTAATCTCCGAAGATAGAAAAGTGAAAAATCAAAAAATGAGGTGGAATCATTTGACGTCTATGTTACAGAAATATTAAAATGATCTTTCTAATATGTGTTGTTGAAATGAATTTAATAATATAATTGAAAATTTTCACCGTAAAAAAGATACAGAAACATGTAAAGCATAAAACACCTTTAGATTGTGAAGATTCATGAATAGAATGTTTGCTCATTGACTCGTTCAGCAGCACTAGGATGTTTTATGGATAAAACTAAAATCTCTAAATGTGTGCACGGCATAAATAGCTTAACTTTTTTCAATATTTAATACAATTTCTCCTAAATAAATATATTTTACAAAAAATAGGACCGAAGTTATTAGTTGGTGCACTGAAAAATACAAAATATTAATTCTGTTGGTTCTGGTATTTTTGAAGTTGTGCAGTTGTAGTTAGATTGGAATCTTTTGTCACCAACTTCATATGTACCAGCACCAATATAATTTATATCTATTATTTTGTATTTTTCGGTGCATCAACTAATAACGTCAGTCCAATTTTTTGTAAAAAATATTTATTTCACACTTTCGAGAAACATTAGTCACGAAAGTCATTGAACGTTCACTTATACCATTACCCATAATGTATATATATATATTATTTGCTTGTATTTGTTACGAATATTATTTGGAGATCTCAAAGCATCACGGCGGAAATACTTATGTACACATATTTCAGACTTTACCACTGCTGTAACTTGAAAACCGTAACTCTATGAAAAACAGTTGTAAATGTTGTTATTATAAATAATCTGGTTTGAATTTGGCATTCTCAGATTTTAACATCGCTGAAACTCAAAAATCATCAATATCGGAGTACGCTTACTATTTACAGCGCGCACACAAACAAAAAACAGCACAATTGTATACGTCCTCCGTTTGGGTTCGTAAGTCAAAAAAATATCAAATGTAATGATGCTAAAAGAAAATATAATAGAAAATAATGATAAAAATAAAACAAATTATCGGTTTGCCAATATGTCAGGATTTCTCCTATGAAGTGCTTGTATATTTGATTCACCGTAATATAAATCTAAGTAAACCTCGGAGTATGAGTTCTACTTGTATTGGCAATTTTTTAATATAACGTAGCCAGAAATCAGGTATTTTATACATTTGTCCGACCATCTATATGTGTAATCTATCTATCTATCCATATAACTAAAAATGCGTTGCTAAGAGCAAAACTCGCGAACGGCTCGACCAATTCCGATAATTTTTGTTTTAATATTTTCATTAAGGTATAAGGAAGGTTCCTATGGACATGGTGTTTTCAATAAACACCACTTTTCCCATACGCTTTCTTAGTGTGGTGTCAGATACGTCATACACGTCAAGACCCATTATCCAAAGTACAAATATTAAACCTACTCCATCTAAGACTGGAAATATTGGTGATAAAAGTAAATTATTAAAAATAATCAAGCAAGTAAAAAAATATCGTGTACTATAAAGCATTACACTAAAAATATTATAATATTATTGAAGTGTACAAAAGCAGGAAGTTATTTTTTATGTAATCGGCATTTTAAATTGAGATAATAAATTAATAATTAAAGAGATTACTTTGAAATTAGTTTTATTTATTAATTTTTTCTATTGGACTGCAAATGGCCTATAACCAACATAACTATTTATTTAAAATTTCATATAGGTATCTTTACGATTATTACTGCTACGGCAGCAACGCGCCTGGTACTATCACTATCACACTTGTCAAAAACCACCATTAACGTTTTCAATATCATTGAACAATACTATAATTGAAAAAACTAAATCAGTGAAATTTCTTGGAACTCTCTTTGACAGTAACCTTTCTTGGGATACACAAATCAACAGTGTTTGTAAAAAAATCAATAAGTGTTTTTATTTATCAACGGTTTTGAAATCTATGTTAGATAAAGATACCCTACTAAATATTTATTATTCATATGCCTACTCTGCGATATCCTGTAGCATCATTGTCTGGGGACAAGGGAGAGATATTCAAAGAGTTTTTGTCTTGCAAAAAAGGATAATAGAAATCAGAAACAAAAAAATTCTAACTGTAACTTCTATTTATATATTGAAACTGCTTAGCCACATTTACAAAATTAGACATAAATTGCCAAAAAATAGTGGCATCCACAGTCATAGCACGAGAAGTAAAAATGACATATCAACAAAAAAAATGAACCATACTTTTTATAAGAAATCTCCTCTTATAGCCGGGGGCTCATATTTCAATAGACTTCGCAACCATATAAAAAATAGTCCAACATACAAAGTATTCAGAGGTAGGCTGAAGAAAACCTTAGTCGAAAATTGTTTTTATACCCTAGAAGAATTCTGTGATTTTCTCTCCAACTGATTGTGCATATAATTGTATTTGTTCAAAATGTGATATTAACTATTTGTTTCTATTATTTTCAAGTAAACTGCAAATATGTACTGACAAGTAACATCTGTTGTAAAATAGGAAAATGAGTTAAATAATTTTGGAATTGTTTTTAACAAAAATATAGGTTGATGTTAATTGTGAACAAACTATATGTATTGTGGTATTGTATAAAAATTAAATATAGGCTAACGTGTATACACTATATGTATTGTGGTACGGTATCAAATAATATCAATTGTATTTGTATTGATTTCATTGTTTCAATGTTTTATATTTATTATTATGTATTATGTGAGACGTCAATTTCTCTTTTATCTGACTTATCTCATGTCATGTATTATGGTCACAAGAGATGAATAAAAAATCTAAATCTAAATCTAAATCTACTGCTAGAAAGAATAATAAATCTCTTTTTTAATACAGGTTCCTAAATGATTATTTAATAACGGAGATCTGTAAAGAAAAGTCTTTCCGCTCTAAAGATGACATTTATACCGGAAACTAAATATGTTTACTAAGAAGTTTATTCAATAGTTAAATACTATGACTGTGTTTTACAATCAGAATATTAAATCCAAATGTTGAAAAGTATTGACCTAATGGTGCTCATTTTTCATATTATGTGTTTAATTTCACATCAATATTTCCGGCATGGATTTTTAATATCATTAACGCAGCATAAATCTATATATATTTGATATATTTCGGTTTTTATCTTGCGTGTTCAGGTTACTGGTCTAATCTTTCATCGAAAAATTTTCGTATAGGTACATACAAGCTTTGAATGCATGCTTTTATATATATATATTTTTTATGATTATGTATCCAGTTTCCAATATTTATTAAAAAAATGAATTAATTATGGCTATTATAAGCAGCTGATTTTGTTGTTATTATAATGGTTACTACTGAAGTTGTTCTCACTAATTGTACAAATTTACGCAGAGAACAGCAATACCTTCTATTAGTGGTGCACTTGTAAAGATAAAAATCAAGAGGATTATTATTTAATGCATTTAAATATCAGATTCCTTATACCTAATATCAAGTTCTAGTACCAGTAAGAAAGATCATCAGATAGAGATCTCTGACATTTGCAAGATCACAATGTTAAACACTTGTCAACCGACATTGTGATACGTTAGTATAAAAAGTCAGTGCCGGATGGAGAACTTGTTCTATATACTGACTGACACTATCGCCATGTATATAATATATAGAGATAATCTAAAGGTACATTCTAAATTATGTTGCTTCAAATGTACCTATCTATTATGCATGTACATTAGTACATTTTATATAGAGGTCTAAGTTGTTGTGTGTTTTTTTATTATAATAAAATTATTGGTTTTGAATGTTTGGGCTATTTTCTAAATGCTGTTTAAAAAGATGATATACTCAACAAATTAATTGATAATACCAAATGAGTCAAACATTGCTAACTACAATTGATTTGATATTTATCAATAGAAAACATAATAGATATATAGGTACATATGTATAATTGAAAAAAAATAATTGTAGAAACTAGTATTTCTCAGTCAAGAATCACTAATGGGTTTATTCATAAATGCAAGAATCTATAAAGTTTGTAACTAGCGAAATCAAAGATAAAAATATGGCAAATTGCTTTTTCAGTTAAACTATCTGAAACCGAAACAAACGGCCAGACCCCTCTAAAGGTGGTTTTTAACACTATCAATCGAATAACTTATTTTCCTTAGAGACTTTTAGACGGGACAATTCGACTGTGTGCTTTTTTAAAATTATATCTTATCAAAACTGAAATGTAGATCATTTAGCATGAGAATTCTAAACGTTTTAACCTTTTTCATTAGAGTCATAAATAATTGGTTGGATTCAATAATGAAAATTATTTTAAGTTGCGCGAACCCGAATAATCCTGTGACAATTTTGGCTTTCAGCCCCCTTATTCAGTAAGCTTTACGATTAGAATCAGATCCGTGATTTATGAATGCTTCGTGATCGACTGCCCGAGTCTTTTCTGTTCCCTAGTTACTACTAGACTATTCGTTAGGCATGTTAAAACCAAAAACCATAGAATTAATACTCCAAAACTATCGGCACGAATCGAAAATTTGTAAATAAGTTGTTTACATTCGAGCTAGAAAACTGTTGCCGCAGAAACATACACTCAGCTATACGATATAAATTCGCATGAAAGACATTATTCTTACAATAGATATAGATAGAACGGGTATAATTGATCTTTAATATATCTTTCCGAAACTCATTGCCTTCGTTCCAATGAGACTGATTATTTATAGCAAGAAAAATTGATAACTGTCTTAAGATTGAACTAAAGCATCTAAAGAGTTTTGACCATTCAACTTATCGCCATAAAATAACAAGCTTCGAAAAACCATCTAAATCCTCTATATTTAGATAAAGTTAGAAAATAGATATGATTTGTATCTACCACGTTTATTCAGAAACATTTAGATAAAATTGGAAGAAATTTTTAAAGCGTAAAGCGTTTTATTGAAAAAAATCTAGAAAACGAGAAAATATTCGAGTAGTTATATCAAAAATTTCCAAAAAATACGAAAAAGCAAATAGCGCACGTTCGGTTGATTATATATATATATATATATATATATATATATATATATATATATATATATATATATATATAATAAAATAGATTTTTGTTGGGGATGCAGTCATTTAATAAATAAAAAAATAAATAACTGTCATTAGTTATTTATAAATAACTAATGACATTTCTGATTGCTGACTATGAAATCTTTCCTGTTTGTGGTTAATTTTATATAAATTCACGAATTTTGCCCCGACGAAGAGAATAAACATTCTCGAAAGCTTGGCATAACCCAAAAAAATTTATTTATTAAATGACTGCATCCCCAACAAAAATCTATTTTATTAAATAATAAACCAGTGAAGAATTCAGAATCAAACAATATATATATATATATATATATATATATATATATATATATATATATATATATATATACATATATATATATATATAATCAATAACCTTATCTACCCTAAGGTGTTAAATTGTATAGTTTGAATACCCATCGAATGGGGTTTCGTCTATCTCTTTTTTCCGTTTATAAGCTAGGTGAAATAAAATTTTAACATCATAAACATATGTCTTTGATCATATCGGCTGATTGTTATTTTGACGTTTGTTCTTGTTCTCTTTGACATTTTACGTCAAACATTTCTTCTTGAAAGTGATTTAGCCTCTTTAAAAATATGTCAGTGTCAGTGTTTTGGGGTTAGGAATAAAAATTTTATTTAAATTATTTACGACATGCGTGAAATGGCAGATGACGTCAGGAATCGTGACGAAACCCCACTCGATGGGTATTCAAACTATATGTATTAATCTTGTATGAATTTTGCTTTTCCGTTTATAAGCTAGGTGAAATAAAATTTTAACATCATAAACATATGTCTTTGATCATATCGGCTGATTGTTATTTTGATGTTTGTTCTTGTTTCCTTAGACGTGTTATGTCAAACATTTCTTTTTGAAAGTGATTTAGCCCCTTTACAAATATGTCAGTGTCAGTGTTTTGGGGTTAGGATTAAAATTTAATTTAATTTAATTTAATTTAAATTATTTACGACATGCGTGAAATGGCAGATGACGTCAGGAATCGTGACGAAACCCCACTCGATGGGTATTCAAACTAAATGTATTGATCTTGTATGAATTTTGCCCATGCTTTTCAGTCTTGCGCCATGTTTTTAGCTTCTATCCATGTCTTATTTCTTTTCTTCAGAATTTCCACCGCCGTATCATCCCATTTCTTCTTTGGTCTCTCTCTTTTTTGTTTTTGAACTGACTTTTCCAGCCATGACATAAATATATACTCGTAAATAAGAATTTTCAAAATTTAGTTTAAACATGAAAAATATTTCTTTCAGGAACAGTTTAAGATATCGCAAAATCGTAGATTCGTCATATCAATAAATTCCCGAATCCGTTGCCTGTCATTCAAAAATATAAGAAATAAGTTTTTCTACTGCTAACACAAGAGGGTTTTTTGCCGTAATACCTAAAATGAAGGTTGCCTAACAATTTACAGCTAGTTAAGGTAAAAGTAATTAAATTAATCCTTTATATTCTTTCCCGTAGGTATAATTTAAATCTAAGGATGGAAGGGTCTTGATATTAAAATATTCAAACAGGATTCTACAAAAATCTCTAAATATAGACGGAGCACGTGTAGAGTTGCTCTACATAATGCTGCATAGTAATTTTGAGAGTAAAATAATGAATAATAAATAGATTCCCTGCCATAAGCGTACTTTATATAATTATCGAGCCAAATGAAAGCTAGAGGCTAGAACTATTAGATAATTTTCCAAAAAGAGTTCTTTTTTAATCTTCTATCCAAGATAATGCCTTAGGTGTTAGATAATTTCTCTGACATAGCATGTAGCGTGATTTTAAAGCCAGTGCTCTATTTGTTTTATATACAGGGTGGTTAATTATATGATTCGTTGCTTGATTGATTTTATGAGCAAGAGCTCATAACAATTGCGTGGTTATTAATTGTTTACAGAGAATACTTTTGGCTTTAAGTGTTATGTACCAAATTGGTGAAAATGGGACCTTTTATTAAGACTCCGCTTTTCGTCCGCCCGTCTGTCTGTCAACGGGCTCTTTATTGTGAAACGCAATAGAGAGAGAGCTGAATTTTACTTTTGCAGCTACAACAACAAATACTTCCCGACTTCGCAAAACGGTGGAGGTATAGTATTCGAGATGGTTTGTCTGCTTTTTATCATTCTCACCGCTACTAGAATAATTATTAACCTATTTATTAAGGAAAGTATAGTAATTGTGTAAAATGTTGGGTGTCCGGTTCTGAACAGATGTTCATGTTTTAGAGGTCCCTGAGTCAAAAAACCATGTACAGGGTGGGCCAGCTGGCGGTATTTGATGGATCGTGGCTGATCTATTAGAGATAGAGTAAAATTGATTTTTATAAAAGTGGTTCGTGGTTAAATCGACTACAATTTGAATATATTTTCAAATACGGTCGACTTCCGGTTATATCAAAAACTGGTCATCACCTCATTATTTTAAGTGGAACACCATGTATTTTTTAAAATCTTTGGGTTCCTTGTGTAAAATAAAGGTCAATTTGTTAAGCATTAAAATCAGCATCTAGCAATGTAGTTTGTTTAGTATCTACTATGCTATTTGAGAAAATCGAGTTATCTCTGATTTAAGTTTCCTCAAAAATTCAATTCAGAGCAACCCTTTATCCTACTACTTTCAAATTAAGCTTGAATAAGGGAATGATTCTAACTCAATTAAATGCAAAAACCGCATTTCAAAATCTTACTTCCCACAAATGCTTAACAAACTGACCAAATCATTATGTAGTCGATATAACCCTCAACAACTTTTATTAAAACAATTTTGCTCTATCTCTAATAGATCAGGCACGATTCTCCAAATACCGCCAGCTGCTCCACCCTGTATATTTCTCGCCATTAGTTTCTGTCTGTCGTTCTGTGCCCAGATTATCTCGGGAACTAATGGATCAGTTTTTTGCTTTCGTTCCAGGGGATTCCAAATTCACTTATTGTTATTATAATTATTATTATGAAACGGGGGAGGGGGATGGGTTTTCAAGTTATAGCGATAGGGAATTTCTGAAACACAAATCTGTTTTTATAATTGAATGTTCAATAATTTTAATGATTTGTGAAACGTGAAATGTTGAACACTATTTTTTAAGTTTATTTGTTGGTGCACCGCAAAATACATCTTATTTTTTACAAAAACTAGGACCGACTCTATAATTTGTTGCACTAAAAATACAGAATAATATTATTTCCACTGGTGCTAGTAATTTTGATGTAATGCAGTTATAGGTATATAGATGGGTTTTGGCACCAACTTCAGGAGTACTTAGTTTAACAAAAAAAATATTTATCTTATATTTCAGTGAATCATTTGTCGTCAAAATCGCTTATATTTAGACATTTCAAAACATAGCGGTAATCCATATTTCAGACTTTACTGTTGGTGTAACTTACAAACCGTAATTTTTTTTAAGAATGTCAATTTTAAACATTGCCGAATTGTTTAACTTTGCCTTCTTAGAGTTTCGATTTCCTAAAACAATTGCTCCCTCCACCTCCTTTCGAGGCAGTTTTGGGAGGAAGGAAATACTATATTATAACTTTTTTCCTTCCTTCTTCAAACAAAAGAAAACATAAAAATCGGAGTACGTTTACTATGCAAACAACGAAAACAAACACATACAATCATAAAATGTAAAAAACACAACTCAATTCACGTATGATTAATTGCAGATTTTTATGGGCATGAACTAATATTCTTATTGAATATCTTTCAAGGTTTTCCTCAATCAAGCTAAATATTAGACAAACTACCGTAAAAAGTGTCTTAATGCAACCCAGTGTACCCTTAAAGAAGATAGGGCATGTTCCGATCAACCTGTTCGTTGATTTCAAGAAAAATTCACGGCACGATATCGAAATGTGAGCAGCCATAAATAAACGTCTAACGCCTCACCCTGAACAATAAAAATATAATTCGATGGAATCAAAATTAGAAGCATCTCAAGTTTCCTAATTAATTTTCACTTTAATTAGTTAGCAGCAGTGAGGCCGATGAGAGTTGCCCAAGTGTTTCTCTGGCAGATATTTCAAATATTTTATTATGCAAATTCAGTGCTACCGTCAAACACTCAACATGCTTCATATTTACATAGATAATATTGACTTTATGGAAAATTCTCTAGACTGAGGTCATTCCAATCTCAAATAGACCAACCAGAGTTAATAAAGTATTTTTTATGAAAACTTACACTCTTCAATGGATTCATCGAGTGTTTACATATGGTGGTACACTGGTTTGTTGTGAATGGTTACGCTTCAAGAATAACATTAAAGAACACATCGTCTCCAACTTTTACAAGCAGAGCACGATGTGTTTGTCAATGTGAATTGAGAATATATTCTAATGATGATATAGAAGTGCAATTTAAATATATAAGCAGGTGTTGAGGATGTATATAAGAATTGGTACAAAAAAGTGACGAGAAAAAATAGATTAGGCGTATAAAATTTATGGTTATATTTATAACTGTCGTGCGTTGTGAATAGAGATACAGTACAGTTAATAGGATGTGAGAACATTTTCTATTTATGATAAATTTAAGGTACATACCTCATCGAAGCTTCTAAGAATCAGGATGTAATATATTTATGAATATAAAATACCGGTTCATTTACCAATAACGCTATTTTCTGAGGCACTCTTGAATAATTTCATTTCATTCAATAATTTCATCTATTTATTCTTGCAGAAAAACAAGTATGTACTAACCATAGCACTTCTAAACCAAACGTTCAACTTGACAATTATTTATGTATATTCACAGTACATCAGCCACAATTTAAGACTATTCATTCTTTCAACTAAATTTTATTTATCGGTTACTTTTCGGTAGGTAGTTACCTACCTACATAGTGTTCAGAATGTAAAATACTGGAACATTTAGATGTACATTTGGCACCGCAACAATGTAAGAGAATATTGGTCATAGTGGTGGGTTGGTGAAGTCAATGTTTGTCGAGTACAATTATCAGTTAATGTACCAATAATGGGGTATTTCATTAATTTTGAAAAATAGTATTTTTGATTTTATATTTATAAACTGAAGTCTCAAAACTCATCATTTTAATTAATAATGAATATATTAAGAATTAAAAATTAAAATAAACCGTTATGGCAGAACTAACCAGCCCTTCCTTAGATACAATCTAATGTCAAAAATGTGTTCATGTCAAATTTATTTGAAGGTTTGAATTTCGCTTATTACTTTGCTTACAGCTGGAAATTGTACTTTATTCCAGATTATTGTTTTCTTACGTTACAAAATGGTTTATAAAGTTTGCGTTGTTCAGGAGTTTCGTCAATAATAACATTATATGGTGTTTTGGTGATTTTGTGTTCTGGAGTTATTCTTCCAGGAACTGTGCAGATATTATTTACCCTTTTGACCTGTACGTAACCTACAGAATCATTATCCTAAAAATTAAATATAGTACACAGTCAATTCAAATCAAGTGTATACACTTGGATTTCACATTAATCAAATACAATTTACTACAATGCCTAATACTTACTTTTTAGTTTTAATATTGCGAACTTCAGAACTGAAAAAATGCATATTCAATACATAAAAATTATCACTGTGAGCCTTAGAAAATCCTGGATTCACGTTTATAATATAATTATAACAATAATAGTAGAAAAGCAATATAATCTGAAAACAAAATGACAGTTGACTATAACCTCAATTTATTCTTGAACACGAATTCAATATGTGACTTTACAAATAAATTATTTGATTGTCTTATAAAATTATCTTGTTCTTTAAATTGCCAAGTATAATGTAACAGTCTTAAAAGTAGTACTTTCTTTTCTACTGAAATACCCTATTATATGTTTTCTTTAGAAAATTGAATACTGGATTTACACCCCAACACCTGCATTGATTTGTTCTTCCAAAATGATGCAGACGTTTTATTTTCGGTTTTTATCTTCACGCGTTTGTCACGACCTTTTTAGCTTATTAATGTTACTTTATTTGATTGGATGTATAATACACAGTTCGTTCTGAAATTAAAACTATGGGCTATCAGCGAAATTCTAGGGCTGTCAAATCGAACACAGCGCACGCTGTAGCAAAAATATGAAACAAATCGGAGTTGGAAGTTACCAGGCTCAATTTTGCAAGAACTCAAACGATTACTCGTTTCAACTTTGGTATTCTAAAAATGGGATTGCACATTCTCATAGTTGGAGAGTGGTCTAAACTGCTGCAAGAACGTTCCGATCAAAACAATTTTAAATAATTGACACTCTCGAGATGTTTTGTTCACAAGATATTGTCCTTGTCGTGCACATATCCAATATCCATACGAAAATAGATGGGCGACTTGCACTATGTTTTAAAATCATTTCAAATCTATTTAAAACAATGTTTCTATCTCACTAATCATGTTCAAGCCATTGTCATTGTTATCACCAGGTTGCAAAAAGTCAGTTCTATATCGATATCATCCTTGATCCTAAATAGAGTTGGACCGAAAATTGGCTACAAACAACCGCTTTTACCTACATCTTGAAAACATATCCTTCACCAGGGTACCTCAACTCAAAAAGTGTAATTATTCCAAGACTAGAATTTCCATGATTACCTAAATACCTAGATATTTCTGATTCATTTGAAGATATTCGGTTAAAAGAGGTGTCTAGGATAAAAATAAGTACATAAATCATCTTCAAAATATCATTTAATAAAACCAAATAAATACATAATTATTTCTATCGTATTTCTTTGTTTGCAAGATCTGCACTTGTTGATAGGGTTAGGTTATCGATAAGATAAGATTCTGATCCTGGTTACCCCTGTAGAATTGTGTATATGCGGAGGTAATGGAAGTTAATGGCAAACTACAATAACATACATGTGTCTTACAAAACGAAAATCCAGGTTTCATATAAGTGCGACATAGCGTGTGTCACAAATAGATGCTCATAAATGTGTAAAACAAAAGCCAGTTTAGAGAAATTTTATTGGAAATGCTGAAGAGTTTGAAAGTGCGGTGCGACTTTTTTACTAATTTCAGTATACACACGTTATCACTGAAATACCTAATTAATTAAGAAAATTGATATTAAGAGTCGATATCATGTCAAATCCTACATTTATATCAAAATGTTGACAATAGAAAGCTTTGAGCATACGTTTCGAAATTATCGGCTCTTTGAGTCTCTAATTTCAGTAATTTCTCGCTTATACATTCCTAAATGGTTGTTATTACATCTATTTGCGTCACCTGGAGCCATTTATAAGACCCGATTTAGTGCTGTAGACACGGAAAATCAAAATTACCATCCATTATAACATTACGGACAAATCAATATCTCAAGTTTCTAATAATTAAAGCCCCACGAAATTGCCATGTCGTTCCCTAGAATATGATATGACCTGTACCCGAAATGAGACAACTCGCTATCTAATACCTCTTAGGATTCAAGCTTTGGGGCACGTGTAGACGTGCAATTTTCCGAGGCACCAGAGCGCGGCTCTTTTTCAGCCATCACGAAATAACAGGTGCCCAGGTATTTTACCTTCCATTGCCCACTAGTTGCTTTCGTCCTACTCTTGTCAATAGATAATTCATATAGTTTATGGAACGGCGACACGCCTTTTCATTTATCGACGCAACAGGAACTGTAAAAAGGGAAATAGCGTTTCAGGTGCTGTGGATAAATTGCTTCTTCAGAAAGTCGTGCTTCGACAATACTTTTCTAGCTGCTTACTGAACCATGTGTGGTGTATGACTGGAAGCTAAATTAGAAATTGATAATTATTGTAGTTGGTTTATTAATTTATTGCTTAGGCGGCGGGTATGCCACTTCGTACTTTACATTGGATTTATTAAGGGAGAAGCCAAAAAAATATTTCTGACTAGAATTCCTGTATATGGAGCTTGGCTGATGTTTGAGAAATAATTGCATGTCTCGCTGTACATCGAATGATTAATTTATGTTATTATCAGATAACGGATACCTTTCAACTATTCTCAACTTTTATTCTTCACTAGGCGTGTCCAATCAACAAACAATAAATATCTAGTGCTCGTTCAGTATACCTACTCCGTAGAATTTCCACAACAACCGTATCACTGGGATTTAATTCTTAAATAAATTTTACTTAATAAATATATTAGGGGGCAATTTTCAAAGAGAAGGAGATTTTGGATTGCGTTTTTATGTATATGGGACCAAATTTCAAGCTTCCTCTTTCAAATGAATCAAAAATCATCAAAATTGGAGTACGTTTACTATATACAACGCGCGAACAAACCAAAAAGAAAGCAGACAGCCGAATTGTATACCTCCTCCGTTCGGGGTTCGTAGGTCAAAAATGAGTCGGTCGATGTACGACAAAATGGGAAAAAAGTCATTGGGTGCCAAATCTGGGCTTTCGGTAGATGAACCATTGATTGAATTGTTGCAATGGTAGTAAAGTTCCGACTTATCGGCTTGAGCTAAGGACATAGGGGACCAATTGTTTTCATGCTCCGGGTCACAAAAGAATTTTTCGAACAATTCTCGTCGAGAGAAGAAAAAATAATTGCACAAGGTTTAGAAGACTGGATATGACCGAAGATTTACACTGTCTATGATTCTCTGTTCTCTACGTAAACAAATGAGATCAATGAATTTGCCTATTACAGGCATTCCCTACCAACTAGGTACCAATCATAGTCAGCTGTCTTGCGTAATCGAGAATAGCCCGTGGCACCCAGGACGCATTTGTTCGAAATATGTGCGTATGGAATTTGACATGATTTTTATGGCGTCATCTCCTTTTTCTTATTTCATGCGCAAGGTTATTCTGTTTTTCTAGATAATCTTGTGAAATCACTGTAAACATAACAACTAATGCTTTAAATTCGAAATTTTCTGGGTAAGAATAATGATAAAAAATAGAATATTACAGGATGACAGATGGCAGCAATAATATATCAGGATCGCTCATTCCCGAAACATTAAAAAGTGACTCTTGGAGTACCCCAATCATATAATGTAAGCAAAATGGCTCCAATATGGACATAAAAGTGGGATCATTGATAAGACATCATAATAGTTGTTTTAACTTAAGTATGGAATTGGAGAATATTTTAAATAGAGCTACAGTTTTAAAAAACGACGAGTTGAGAAAAAACGTAAGAAAATAGAAGCAGTTAAACTGTCAATTAGTCCCTTAAAAACTTCTGAGAAATAAACACAAACAGGCGTATTCAAAATAGAAACTTAGTAAACTACTAAACTAAGTGCGGAGGTCTAACCTAAAATTAGGTTTATATGGTAGAATATTGTTTTGTTTTTTATTTAATACGATACTAGCTAGTACCAAACTAAGATTGGATTATGAATACGCCTGCTAATGATATTTTATACGTACCTACTAATCAAACATTAGCAATTTGAGAAAATCAAAATGGTTGTGCGAAAGGTAGATGTAAATATAATAATAAATATTTAGATGAGCAACGTGATTACGTCATCAGCTAGTATCTTTTCAATGTCTTTTTATTGACATCCTATCATCAGAAATTGTTTTGAAATTTATCAGTTTGAATAGTATAGTTTTACTGAGGTCTCAAATCAATTTATTATTCACGTCTATAAATATGAGAAGGGGCATTCTTATGTTTGTAGGTTATAATTCATATTTAATTATGACGTTACCATTATCAAACCAAAATACAAACTCGTCTATTTGTGTCTAATATATCGAACGTCAAATTTTTGAAGTGCTGATTCTAATCTGTCTCCATTTAACGATTTTACAACGTTGGAAACTTCAGGCGTACCAACTTCTCTGTGACGTAATACATCGAGTTATTTAAATTGACTATATATCACATACCTATTGTCAAAAGTGAAAGATTTCACCTATAAATTTACTAACAGCGTTTAGATCTAGAGGTTTTTTGTTTAATTTCTGCGAATAACTGGCACATACTAGAATTATTTACGGTTTCAATGTAAATTTAAAAGAAAATCAGAAAACATTTTATTGAGGAAAATATAATTGAGGGCTGATTTTATCACCTTTAACTTTCTACTTCTATAATAATAAACTTAAAATATTGAATAAATCATTGACCAATTATGTGGAATTAATTAATTCAAGTGTGTGTCATATTCAGTTATGACGTAGAAAGAACCGTTTAGCTAGAATATGAATAAACAGTTTATTTGAGCATAACTTGTTCTCCTGCTTTTCTTCAGAAATCATTAAGAGTTTTTAGCTCTATATATAGTCTTGAGCAAAACACATTTTTCGGTTACCTATTGCCTAACAACTAGTGCAAATAGGATATAGGATCTAGGTCACAGGCGGTAATCTATACATCTATACATATATGTATAATAAAATTGTAACAGGCCGATGTCTGTACATTAAAGATATTTAAGAAAAAAATAATATTTTTTTTTTATAAGAGCAACAGAAGCCAAAACAACATTTGTTTAAATTTTTGTCTGTCTGTCAGTATGTTTGTACGCGCATCACCCAAAAACTACTGCATGGAATTGAATGCAGTTTTCACAGATCTATTACTAGAGGTCTATCTTCAAATACATACATACAATACATTTTATTGGTTGCGGCTGTCTGTCTTTCTGTATGTTTGTACAAGTATCACGCAAAGACTACTACATACAATTGAATGCAATTTACACCCATGTAGGTATTGCTAGAGGTCTAACTTACAATATAGGTTCCATTTTACCAAGTCTGTCTGTATGTTTGTACACGCAAAAACTACCGCATGGAATTGAATGCAGTTTTCCACACGCACGAAGTATCGGGCAAAAGCTAGCACAAGATAAAATAGAAAACAAAAAAAATCGTCTACCCGTTCCCGTGATAATCTTGGCACAGACAGACTGACACACCGAGGTTGACGATTATACGATTATAATACCCTTACTTCTACTTGGGGTAACAATAGTAAAGTAAAAGTAAAGTATTGATATTTTGGGAAATGTTTCTAAGCAAAACTCATAGCATTCGATTCTATTTAAAATATTACCAACAGTTTTCAATGTTGACTTAATATGTACGCAATGACTTATACCTATAATAATAGCATATAATATTATGTGTTATACCTAAGTTGAGTACATACAGAAATATTCGAGGTACCATTTAGAAATTTTCTCATTCGATTTTGCGGTTTAACGCAACACTCGAACATCCTCTTTTACATATTTTATGAGCATATGCTACCGGTTATGGAATACGATAGAAACCGTATACAGTTTCTTACATGCGAGGTCTCAACCGTTAAATCTTGAACAAATTTGTAATATACATAAGTTAATTTGAGATCGCTGCTTCGAATTGGATATCCATATACAAGGTGATTGTACTACTATGGGTAACTGGATAACATGTTTGCCTGGTAAGTACCCATGTGCCCGAAATCAATTCAACCATATGGTGTATACGCATTGATGCTTGTACCTAGTCGACTTTATGAAAATCACCTATCCAGCTGAGTGTTCTAAGTATTCTAAGCATATTTGCAACAAGCGATCAAATCATAAATTATTACTCAAGTATTTTCATAGTGAGCATTATGTTTTCAACTTTAGGTATTGTATAATATTTTATATTCTAAAATACCGAAAAAATATTTTAGCTTGAAGCGTGAAGTTCAGGCACGGATGGATCTTTTTTTGCTTTCTTTTTTGTTTTGTAAGTTACAGGTACCGCTCGCCTCTGACACAGAATGGGCATCCTGCTCTAAAAGTTGGTGAACTTACTGGCCTTAAAAATATGTTTTGTTCAGAAGTGTAGGGTGAAAATGGTTCTGCTGATTTTGATTAAACGTTTTTTAAATATTCAAGGCACATCGCTGTCGCTTCATAATGTCATGAACCACCATGACGTGTAATAGCCATCGCAGAGGAATATGAGAAAAATAATTGGATTTTTTTTAGAAAATTGTCCTTATCTCGAAATTCTGGCTATTTAGGTATAGGGACATGACATATCAATTCGAAGTGAATTAAGTCACCTTTTTGGACATTTCATTATTTATACATCGTGTTCCATTAAAAAAAATATCACTTTCAACCCTTTTTGTAAAAGCACCCATTTTAAGCGACCCTGTATAACAAACAACAAACTTCTCTATACAGAATCAATAGCATGATTAACTACACAAAAAATTGCAGCTTCCTAAGATTACTAATGCCGCAGAAATAAACATTTTATTCGAGCAATGTTTTCGATAAACAATATGGAAAATAATTTTATTGATATCTCGAAAACCGTTAGAGACAGGTATAGGTCTGAGGCAAAAATAATGGGAAAGTATTACCAAATTAAAAAAATGTGGTAATATATGTGTCCTATTTGAAATAACAAAGATGCTGCTAACTTCTGGTATAAGTGGCAATGCTGCATCGTTGAAAATATAATAGATCGATAGATCAAGAGCAATTACTTGAGTAAACAAATTTTCCCGTTCTCCATAAACGTCTAACCATCGACCGTGGCCCACCCTGTATTATGCATAATAGTTACAAATAAACACTGCTTCTGCTCTTACATCAAGGTTGGGGCTCCAAAGGACCAGATAGATGATTTCCGAATCAAATGAACAACTTTTCATAATTTCTAAAGATTGTGAGAAACTGATGTGCTTATGAGACGTTATTTGGTTTAGAAACTAATTGGGTTGGACGCTTCTGATTCGACTTTTGTTATATTCATTAATCCTTTATTAAAAGTATTCAAGCAATCTGAATGCACCAATGAGCACTAGTAGAGCTAGTGATTAGGAGTCATGACAATTGTCTTACCTATGTTGTAAATTTGAAAACAAATTTAGTTGAAGAAGCTCATCGAAATCACTGGTACTAAATTTGACTTTAACGGTGCCAAAAACGATATAAATACACTATAAATTGTTCGGTACGTGGCAACATAAAATAATGCATACGTGGATAGTCAACAAAGAAGCATTTACGCCTACTCAGTACATTCGCATTTATAGCCTTACTTATATATAAATGTTTTCATAACATTATTGTTAGTTGTTTGATTTACCTTCCAGCAAAATTTATGATTCGATGCGTGTGAAAACTGAAGTTAGTGGTTATAAAATATGAACCATTCTTTACCAACTGCAATATAATGAGGACGCCACACATAAGATGACTTAATCATTAGTAGGAGTTTTTCCAACTAGAACTCTAGGGACGTTTTCCATTATCATTGTGGTCCGATTTTAGTAGTTTTTACTGCTTATTTTTCTTTCTTGAAAATAAGACAGTTATAGTTTTTGTTGAAAACCTAAAATTTTAAATGTTGCGTTTATTTCTGTGGTTACTTATATTCCTCAATTCATCAGAATTGGTATTGGTCGTATTGATTATTACCTGCGACCTACAGGAATAATAACTGAAAGTAACATACCTACATATATATAATTGTATATTTTAACATGAAGGTGAATTCGCAACAAAAACTGTTCTTAAACTTTCAGTCTTACTTGTGAGAGTTAACATAGGTATTGAAGAAAAATCAGAGGATGTTCGAATAAAATGTTCCAAAATGATAAATACCCAAAAAATCTTATTAAGAGTTAGTTATTTAGAATATATGTAGATATGATTTCTGGTTTCAACTTTTGTTTAAAAATTTGACAAAAAAATGTTTTGTTTCAATATAACATATTTTATGAGATTATGTTTTCTAATGCTAGAGGCCAGCTGATGAGTCTTGTAATATGTGATTTGTGTTAATTGCTGAAATAGTTCAAGAACTGTTCAATATTAAAAAGGGAACATTGTTATTATGAACAAAACATTTTAGTATTAGTTCCTATTAACCTGCTTGAAGATCCATATAACTTTTTCATGATTAATTCTTTTTTATAAATCTACATAAATGATATTCTCAGATTGTAGCTCCACTTTTAGGGCCGTTATTTTAAAAATAGTCAATTCTCTTTTATTTAAATTCACACACACGTGAAAACAATATTGCCAACCTTAAAACTAGATGCTTTACCCGCCAAACAAATTGAGCTCAAAATAAGATAAGCAAAGTCTTTGAAAGATTGCTACTACGAAGAATCTAGTCTGACCACGTTTTACTCGCACTACTACCAAATCATAATTCGGATTTCGGAGAGAACATTCCATAGTAAGTCCACAGAATAGTCAATGAAACTTCCAAAAGTCTGGAAGATATAAAATATTGCAATGCTGGTTTTCTAGATAGATCCCAGGCTTTCGATAAGGTTTGGCATGTTGGCTAGCTCTACAAACTAGAAAGTCTTTTCACCAGTAACTATTATCTTCTCATTAAATCCTACCTATCAGACAGGCCTATCCACTCCGGTGTTCTTTAGGGTAGTGCCATTGGTCCACTGCTTTACCTACTGTACAAAGCCGACTTACCGCAAACTAACAACATAATAATTGCCTCCTTTGCTGATGACGTAGCAGTACTAGCTATAAACGAGGACCCTACGTTAGCATCCGGCGATCTGCAAGGCCACCTCAATTTACTCAGTGACTGGTATGCCCGATGGCGTGTGAAAATTAACCAAACCAAAACAACCAAATCACTTTCACCACGCGCCACAGCGTCTGTCCACCTGTATTGATGAACTACGTTCAAATACCAAAAACATCACAAACTACCTAATACCTTGGCCTCCACTTGGATCAGCGTCTTACATGGAAAAAACACATTGAAACCAAGAGAAGACAATTTGATATAAAATTTCGGTAGATGAATTGGCTGTTGGGCTGTACAAAGCCCTACTCAAGCCAACTGGACATATGCGCTTCAACTCTGAGACTGTGCAAAATCATCATCTGTAAACATCATACAGAAATTTCGATCCGAAGTTCAATAACAAATGCCCCATGGTATGTGAGCAACCGGACTCTTCACGATAACCTAAAAACTCCCTTTATAGAATATGAAACCACTCATATGGCATCTTCGCACAAACAACGACTTGAAAATCATGAAAATATACTTGTGAAGAATCTCTACAACAATGGACCAGCAACAAGAAGACAAATTGGAATCTGGCCTCGAGATTTAGTACCTCATAACTGAAGAAAGAAGGAGAAGGTGGAATATCATTGGATGCTCCCCCTATCATATACTAATCTTACTTACATATTTACTTAATACACTGTTATATAGAGGTAGATTATAAATTAAGCAAAATGAGGAAAAAAATATTGTTAACAATTTAAGACGGATATTGTTCAAACACATTCACTAGTCAAGAGCTACATTTAACAGATATTATATCACTGTAGAACAAAAAAGAGAAATATAAAGACATGGGTTACTTATTAAGACATCAATAATACCACCATCCTCTTGTCAGATTTTGGAATTGATCAACATCTTGACCACAATCGATTAATAAGCTCGAATGATCTTAATAATCATATCCTGGAAACACAAATTATTTATATCGACAACTGCCGGTTTATGAACGTTGACATTCGTACTTCCACAGTTATTTAAGCAATAACACTTCCGATAATATAGATTGAGCTTTCAGAGAAAGTTACAGTTACAAACGGATGTTTCAACATTCATGCAGATCCTACATTGTAACGAAAAATTTATGTTGCCGAGCTATTTTGTGCGGCACTCAATAATGAAGATTATTTGTGAATTTGGATGTATGTAATATATAATAACTTTTTAGAACAGATAAATCAAAACAATTATCACCCAGTTTGAGGAATGGAATGGAATCTCTCCTTAGTTGTTTTAATTTCCGTCAGATTTGACTGGACTTTGAAATATAATTCAAACTTTTTATTTAAAAAAATATGTTGAAGTAAAGCCTATAACCTATATGTACTCTAATCACATCGAGATCTGGTTTGGAAAATCTCCAAGAAAATAAAAATAAATAAAGCTTATACCAATATCTGACCAGCATGCAAGTTAAAAACTTTATTCGATTTACTAATTGGAATTAGGCAAATGGATACTAAGATTTAAACTTAAATTGAGATCAATAGTCTATAGTTTGGATGTAAATATTTTATCCAATCCTAATTTTCTAGAATTTTTCTGTGTTTGTTATTTTCATAGTCTCACTTAGATTCCATTTTTTTAAATCAAGATAAAGATGATTTCCCATTTGATATAGAAAGTTGTATGAAATAAATAGATTCCTTGCTCACATGTTCAGAAGTGGATAAGGAATAATCAATCTATTCTGTTATATAAAATTGAAATTGATTCCTGAATTTATTGCTTAGATTGGAGCATCTACAATAATACCTACATCCTAGGTAAAAACTAAAGTTGAAACTGTGTTAAAAGGGGGCAAAGATTTGGTATGCTCGATATAAAGAGAGTCACAGTTGTGGGAGAAAGACAGGCGAATAATATCTTATCTACTGTTATAATAATGTACGGAAATGATTTAAATCAAAATTATTTAATTTCGCGCACTAGTGCGATAAAGCTGATAATATTCCAGAGCATGTTGAAAAATCTAAATGATTTTCCATACTTATTTGAGATTTGAGAAAAATAATTTGTTCTGTCTTTACGTTTTGCTATTGTTCCGAAATACCTACTGATTATTGTTCAGAACATGATAACTTTCTAAAGAGTAGTTTGGTGGTTTGCCTCTACGTCGAGGCGGAAATACAAGTCCATAGACAGAATCTTGTTGGAAAAATAAATAGTTGTTTTTTTTAATTTTATAATGTCTAATCATAGAAATGAAAATTATACGAATTCCTACTTGGTAACATCCACGGAAATCATTATCATTCATCTGTCGTATGAAATAATATATTAAATTCCGTGGACAACACAACGTATCTGAAAAGAACTGTGCTTAGTCTTCTGTTGAAATATATTCTTAAATAGTTAATTTTATTAAAAAAAATTGGTTTCTCCAGAATAAGTTATGGGGTGAGTGGTTTTTAATTTTAGCAATGTAAGAAGTAAATATTTATATTATATTTCTTTGATTATGATGATGTAATTAAGGAAAGATCCGTTGCCTGCATATGCTCAAAGATGCGAAATGATACAAAACCAGGTAAATTTGACCCTATATGAAGTTCCGAGCTGGGAAGACATCATTGAAATAGGGGATCTCATATCTTAATAAATAAATGCGTATGGCGTTAATTATCGGGTAGTTCTAGGATGTTCTGGCACCGCGTGCTACTTAAGTTAGTTGATTTACGTGCCCACCGAAGCACGGAAAAACTATGAACGTATTTCATGAAATTCTACTTTCTGCAGACCGTTGGATTTTTAACTATGCAGTGGGAGTGGGATATTATTGCAACAGGTCACATTCTCCAAAATTATTTCGTCAAAGGTTTAAATTGTACCAATATTACTCGTTCTTTTTGTAAGTATTTTGCTTATGTAGGATTGCTTGGATTTCATATAATTTTAAGCTGAAAATCATAGTGTGGATCTAGAAGGTCGGACTCATACCTACAGCTAGTTTAGATGGCTTCATCAAATTTATTTGCGGAAGCTCGTACGTGACATCACGAAATAACGTTGAATATTTCAGCATCCTGGATTGTTTTAACGGACCTCTCTGTTCCTGCCATCGAAATCATCAATGTGAAACGTTCAAATGAAAAGAAAAAATTACGACGGTTGCACATTCCAATCATAAAACTAATTACAGTCTGCACGAACACAGACATTGTTTTATTCTGTTTGTACAAAGTTATAATGTTCTTATATCTAGGGAATAAGAGAATAGGAGGTTATATTGGAAATACGATTGCAGAGTAATACATATTTATTTTCACTGGATGGTTCATGTTGGTTGGACAGATATAACTTGATTGTTTGGTTTAACTCATTTAAAAGAAATGTTTAATGTTATTCTGCTTTCTTAAACTTTAGAAACAACTAATTGTTGTTTGAAAATATTGTTGGTTAGTGGCTAGATTGCAATATAATAAAATAATTCTGGAAAAACCCTGCCTCGTTCATTCCTATACAATACTGTAGACTGATAGCTTACTAGCTTAGGACAGAAAATAGAATAAGTATTTCAAAACTTGGTGTTGCATAAGATATTTCTACTTCCTCCTTTGATAATCATGTAAAAATTATCTCTTTGATTTCGCACAGCAGAGACCAGGCCTGAAACCTCGAAAACAAAACAAGTACTGGAAATAACAGAGACGTAAGTGGTCACAAAGAATGTGTAACGTAGATAACATTAATGACTGGGTCTTTCAATGGACAAAATAATGGCATGCACGCAGACAGAAGAAGACAGGCCGCAAGGGACAAGTCACCAGTGGGATGCAGCATTACTGGAAGACCCCGTAAACGACAGGAAAACAAAAAAGAACAAGAAATTTTCATAATAAAGAAGAAAAAGAAGACAAATTGAATAATTTATATATAGAACAAATTAAAATAGTAGTTAGGTAATCTAAACCACTGCTTTTGTCCCTGACTAACGTCAGAATATTCGTACTTGACAAGTTTACCACTGAAGATGCCAAAAGTGTTGGTGACTTTTTGCCTTATAGATTTATTGTCGGTGTTTTTGACTTGATTTGAATGGAAAAGGGTTGTAACTGCGTAGAGAGAAGTGAAAGGTTGTGGGGTGTAATATACATCCTTCCTGTTATTCCTGTCGAACCAGAAAATGATGTTGAATCTCTCCCATATCTTACAGTAACATGGATTTATTTAAACAGAGGTTACAATACCCGAATGTAAAGCCCTGACTATAAATTCGCTTCGTATTTACCCTTGTTTTTGTTTAGTATTTGAATATATCATGAAAATTTCCAAATCTGTGTCATATATTTTGTACAAATTTTATTGTACTTTTAAATGGAATCTGTCATCTTGATTATGAAGTGAATAATGAATGTTTTTTATGTGATGATCATCAACTATCATCGACTGATCAAAATAGGCATATTCAACCCAAAGGCGACATTATATTATAAGTCTTCTTCCTTGTTAATAATTTATCATTCCTTTTTATACAAAGAGCTTATTTACAGTAACATTTCCAAGCTTCATTGTATTTGTACTTACGTGCATGAAAGATTCACATTAACATAACACATTCTATTGTTATTATTATTGAAGTATAAATAAACATTCTAATGAAGACAAATATATTTTAATAGCAAGAGATGAAAGAATTTCTCCACAGGTGGGATGGAAGATAATAAATAAACGCTATTTATGGACATGAATATTCCATCTTACAGAGTAAAATATCTTACGAGCTATTCATTTTTTATCATTATAAATCAAATTCTAGTTTTTATGAAAAAAAAGTAAATGTAAGGGTAAGATTGGAATGTAATGTGAAAGTTGCTTTTAATCTGCTTTATTGGATCCAAGAATTTATTAACTTCATTAGATTATGTACCGGAAAACTCAAAATAATATTAACTACATTGGATCTCGAACAAATCATAAACAGCTTACAGTTGTACAAGAGCTTAAAGTCAAGTACTTATTCCAAGAACATATAAAGGGACGATGAGTAACTCTGTATGCAGTGCTATGTATGACTGAAATAACTTCTGCTAATAAGTTGTCAATTTGGGATGTTGCGCTGTATCTCAATGAGTATCATTACGTCACTCCCTCCGCGAACGTACAAGATGTCAAATAACAATATCTATGACTAACGTATTTACTATTTACTTCAATACCAAGGACATGCTCTTTACACGTTCTTGATTATTACTCTGAAACAGAAGTCAATTGAGGTAATTGTTTTGTAATTTGTCATCAAATTTGAATTGTGAGCAACATAAATTTAGTATTGTAGCGATATGAATCAGACAAGAACGTTAGTGTTTTTATAAACGAGAGTATTTTATTGCCTTGTTCCACACCATGACTATAAAATACTCATTGGATATGAATTTAGAGGAAATAATTCAACAAAATTAGCTCAGTTTGAAATTACCAAGCGAACATTTGGCGAAAACCCGAGATCGAGATGCCCTGTTGACATTTCTATGAATTGAAGAAAATATGGAAGCATCTGTACCTACTTCTTTCATTTGATCCAATGATACGAGGCAACCTATATCATCTGAAACAATTATTAATCTGGATGACTTGGGATATTCCGAATTCGATCGAAAATGTTGAACAAATTTTGTATATAATGCTTCTTCTGCAACATATGGAATAAGTGATATTAGTTTATAAATTTCATTTAATTTTTAGATAAAATGTTCCATAATAAACATCTATACCAAATTTTAAGTAGATACATCCTGTAGTTCGTTGCTTTATTATCCCACAGAAATCAATCATTTTTCCGGGACAGTATGTGTTGATCCAGGTAATAAACTATCTTTATACCAAATTTCATCCAAATCCATCCAGCCGTTTTTGCCTGATTGAGTAACAAACATCCATCAATCTATCCATCCATCCATCCATCCAAACTTTACATTTAAAATATTAGTTTAGATACTATATGAGTTTGACTTACGCTCAAATAATCAAAACAAAGACTAAATTAACCACACTAACACCAACACTTCATTTTTCAAACCCGACAATTGTTTCGCCTCTTTAGGAGTAAACCGTAACTACGGGGTGTCCCACCACACTTATTGCTCTTTTTTTTCGTGAGGTGAGGTGTGATCGAAATAACAATCCCTACCATGCATTTCGCTAACATGCAATGAGTATTTTCATATTATTTAGAAGTAATTAAGAGGAGTGAAAATATTTTATATAGATACACAATATGTAATAAACAGAGACGCAATATTCCTATTTTAGTATGTTGAGAACCAATATAATAAATACTTATTATCATTTTTTTTTATGGGTATGATCTAATATCTGTCTACTTCCACCAATTTTTTAAAAACCACCTCTCCCACATTCCCACTCAAAATCAAAGTTTTTTAAACGATCAATTCAAAAGTTGCTTGAAATGATCTTTCCAATGATTTTGCTAGATCTTTTTTAAGTAAAAAAACATTACCCATTTACCCCATTGAAGTGTGTTTTAAGAAATACTTGTTAGATTTTTTGACAATTTCTACAGAACTAAGTATACTATTGTCTCAGCAGTCCTTTTCCAAATAAAATAAAAATCATCAAATTCGGAGCTTGGTTACTATGCAAAACTCTGGAACATCTATATGTTATGCTAAAAGACCGAATTTGGGCCGAATTGAAGAAGAGACCATATCAGGCAAAGTTAAAATTGGACATTAAAAAAATCATATGTTTCCGAGTTAAACCAGTGTGAAGTCAGAAATATGTGTGTTCCCGCTAGATATGAGATCGTCAAATTAAAGAAGGGATTATTGTAGCAACATTTAAACTGAACATTTTTCAAAAAAAATTAAGGTTTCAGAGTTTACAGCATTGATAATGTCTGAAATTTGTGTAGCGGTCGTAAACCATTTTTACTAGCGGGTGATACGAGGGTTATTTCAAGTAAATTTTTGTAACCTCTGGTTGAATCGCCAGCTCGAACTGGGAAACATATAGGCAGAGGACGTGGCGACGGCAAGGAGGGGTATTTTCGTCGCCTGACTGCAAGTGACTTGACTTCTCCTTAGATAGACTTTTGAAATTGGTGCCAAGACTTCTATCTAACGACAACTGCACAAGTTCAAAATTACCAGTGCCAATAGAATTAATATTATTTTGTATTTTTCAGTGCACTGACTAATAGAGTTATTCCAGTAAAAAAAATGTGAGAGAGTTCAGGAAGTTCAATCATAACAACATCTTTGCTATGAGTTCTTTAGATTAGAATAAAGGCGATTATATATGTGATGATATTGTTGTTTTCATTTGTCTTAAGCAGTTCTCAATTATTATATACTATATTACGATAGAGAAAAGAAGTTTGATCGGCCGCCATTTTGAAACTAGTTCTGATTATGTCCGTTAACCAATTCAACCGATTTATTTGTACACCTGATTTCTAGAGCGAGTTTGAACTTGGTACCTAAAGGTATACCTTGTTTACACATTTCTATTTATCCTATATCTATATATGGTGCTTTGTTTCCTGACTGGACAGTTAGAGTGGTGTTATTCAATATTGTGATAATGTAAGATCCAATGTAAAATTGTAAGTATAGCCTAGCTACTGTTGACGTTATTAAATGGCGGTAGGGGTGTTTGCCCTTGCGGTAGTTGTTATCGGCATAGTTAGACATTATCTGGTTATTTACCAGTTGTATAATCATCTTGATTATGTAGCAGTTTCAATTCATATTTAGAAAGATCATAATATGAATGGTACAGGATAATTTAGAGAAAAGTTCTGCTTGAACATTCTAAAAGAAATGATTGAATTGATTCGATTTTCCATAACCTGGCTAATTAATGATTTGTGAGCGATCTTTTTACCAGCCTTCTCTATTTTTCGATTTTGAGGTACAGAGTTTCAATTAGCAAGAGTCAATTCTGCCTAATTAATCTGGGTCATCTATATAATTGTGATAGTAGTATATTAACATATCGCATGTTCCAAGATCCGGTACGAAGATATCATCTAATGCAAATATTCATCATTGAAGTTGCAAGAAATGATCTGTTTTAGAAGTATGGTGTGGGTAGATTTGGAAAATATAAATCAATATTATTAATGCAACTGTCAAATTAGGTTTTTCTTTGTGCGTCCATTTGGAAGGTACTAATGATATCCAGTCATATTATGAATGAGTTCTGTGATAAATTGCAATAATTTATCTAAGAAGAATAATATAAAGTGTTGAATAAAGACAAGAACGTTATAACTAATATACTTATATATCTTTTTTTTCATGATTATAAATGAGCTAGTCACTAGGATTATTAATGATTGAGAAATTATTTATTTGATAAGAGAAACGCACAGTGACCTTATTAGAATTGAAATATGATAGGTATATTTTTTGAGTAGTGTAGGTATATTAATGGATGTTGATAATATCAAGGTTAAAACGATTTTTTGAACTTACTTAAATGAAATGAAATATTTACAATTTTGATGATTTTGGAAGACGGTAGGATATAACAATTATTTTTTTTGATGTTATTAGGTATAATATGTGCAACTTTTTTAAATATTGACATATTATTTTTACATTTTGATATGATGTCCATAGATAATTGTTCGCTTCCACCAAAACCAACCAAAGCAACACCAACCTTATATAAGGCGACGCCTTAGATACAACTTCAATTTCACTTCTCGTTTTTCACAAGGTAGCTCCTAAGCTTAAAGTGCCTGAATTTTGGTAAATTTTCTGTGTTCTTTAGGTTCAGTTGTAAGACTGCGTTTTTATATTTTATAATTAATGAATTATTCTTAATATTTTCACCCTGTTCCAATATTTATAATTAATTTCATTAAATATCATGATATTAAAATCGCAAAGTGACTATTGGGTAGAATTTGCAAATAAAACGTTTGAAAAAAGATGCTTGGAATGAAATACCAATTGACTAAAAATATATTCGGTAGCATCCTGAAGTTGTTATAGGGTATTATATATTGACTGCAAATTTTAACAAATTCAAGCGTTGTCCATAGGTCAAATTAATCGTTGTCTAATTAATATAACAGCGCAAATCTATATCTAGATATACTTTTATACTTATGGCAAAAACTCTAATAAATCTTCAGTTCTTATACACAAAAACTTGAATAAATATATACAAATTTTGTCGAAAATCGAAAATCTGAGTTGGTATAATTAAAGATAGGACAATATCCGGAAACGTTTAAATTGAATATTTTTTCAAAAAAGTTACGGTTTTTGAGATAGAGGAGAGTTTCTCATTTTTGCTTTGTAGAGAGGGTGATTTCATTCGAAAAGACATAATTATTTGTAGCAACATTTATAATGAACATTTTTTCCTTAGAGTTACAGTTTTCGAGTTAAATCGGTGTTAAAATGGTAACATAAAATTCTTAAGCATATTTCCGCAGCGATGCTTTGAGATCTCAATAAAAACAACTACAAGCAAAGAATATAGGTGGGCAATAGGATAAGTACACTGCCATTAGAGATCGTTCAACGATTTTCGTGACTAATGTTACACTCAAAAGTGAGAAATAAATATTTTTTGTAAGAAATATTTTTTTTGTTAAACTTATGATGCGGCAAATATATAGGGTGATTCACGGTCGATAGTACCTTAGATTTTTAAGGAAAACTATTCGTAGGATCGTTCTGAAAATTGTATTATATAGAATATACCTAGAGATCTATCGACTGAAAATATTGTTTCCAGTGAATTAATTAATTTTCTTTTATTTTATTCAAAACAGAGCTCCAATCAATAGCCCATTACTCTGAATTTTAGAATTGTGAAACGATGAAATTCCGGTAATAGCTAAAATACTTCTTTCTTAGTTATTATGGAAGGTTTTCTTTTTATGTTATACAGGGTCGCTCAAAATCTTGATATTTCCATCAGATCTAGAAAGACCCAAAAATGCGTCTTATAAATAGAATACCCTATATTTTATTATTTTTTCAGATAGAGAATCAAAATACCTTTGATATGATATATCATGTTCCTATACCAAAATGGTCAGGTTTTCAAAATATAAGCAAGTATCTATTAAAGTGAATTATTTCTAGCATTTTTATATTATGGTATTTGCTGGTTACCCTGGTGATGCAAAGTTTGACAACTAATTATCGTAAGGAAGAATAAGTGTTTGTTGAGTTGTTCATTCTTCATAGATTGCAAAAACATCCAGAAAGTTTAATGCGAGATCCTCCAAAGTACGAAAAGGCAACAGGAATAAATCTATTCACAGAACAAATAAGTAATTTTCTGATTCCTAGAAGCTAATTCAAAATGTTGATTTAAGAAACTGTTTCGTTACTCATCTTTAGGATGATAAGTTGACTGCAGATACGATTCGTTTAGCGTGCTCTGTAAATTTATTTAAAAATAATAATAAACTTTCATAGATATTGTAACGGGGATTTATATTAAAACTGGGTTCGATTTATTTTTACTTATTTATTTACACCAATAACTACTCGTCTATATACACATTTATATTCACACTATATTTCTTGGACTATAACTACATTCTACTGTCTGTGTTCTATCACTAACTCACTGACCGTGCTCTATGAGAAATTATCTATTACTAACTCTGTCTATGCCTTCAGCCTTACATTAATCTAACCTAAAAAGCTATAGATGGTTCCAGTGTTTGTTTTCGTTGTTTCTGGAGGTTATTTGTTATTTCTCAATATATGGCTTCGAGAATAGACCAGGACTTATTCTCTTGCCTCTGATGTCTCCAGTGTTTTCCAGAATGTGCGTTGTGTGTGTAGTTTATTATTGGGGTAAGTCTTCACGTTACAATATCATACTCAGTATTGGCAAAACAATAATAAGTAACAACCTGAACTCAATTTCAAGATAAAATTAGCAATAACTATGCATTGACTGATATTGAGAGAATGAATTAAGTTCAACGATATACATATGTATTTTGTGATCTTTTGTTAGATTATTTAGGCAAAAGACTTTGTAAATCAGTATAATATCTAATTATCAATCAACAACCAAGTGATAAGGACAGAGGTTTGAATAATAATAATTAGTGAAGAAATATAAATAATTAAACATTTATAATACATTCTCAAATGACAACCGTTTCTTTCCAAACATCATAGAATACGTTTCTCCACCAATAAAATAGCTTTTCTCATTTCACGTGCATCTATCTCATCAATGCTTTTAATTATGCCTTGACGCAGTTCATCTTTACTTTGTACTGGTGTTGAATACACTCTTTTCTTCAAATCTTTACGTTTCAGACAAATTATTTCAAGGAATACCTCAAATAATGTTTGATAAATGATAATTTAATTTAATTATCACCATGGTAACCAGAAAAAATCCTAGAAATAATTTAACTTAATAGATAGACGCTTATATTTTGAAAACCTGACCATTTAGGTATAGGAGCATGATATATCATTTCAAAGGTATTTTGATTCTATTTCTGAAGAAATAATAAAATATAGGGTGTTCCATTTGAAAAAACGCATTTTTGGGTCTTTATAAATCTGATGGAAAGATCAAGAATTTTGAGCGACCCTGTATAACATAAAAAGAAAACCTTCAATAATAACTAAAAAAGAAGTATTTCTAAAGCTACTACCGGAATTTCATCGTTTCACAATTCAAAAATTCAGAGTAATAGGCTATTGATTGGAGCTCTGTTTTGAACAAAACAAAAGAAAATTAATTAATTCACTGCAAACTGTTTGAGATAGGAATGGATATCTTATGAAAGAATAACCAGAAGGCGATAGAGAATCTAATAAATTGATAATATATAGGGTGTCTTATTTGAAACATCAAAGTTGATAATACTTTTTGATAGAAGTAGCAACATTGCAAGGCTGAAAATATTTTCAGTCGATAGATCTAGATCTAGGTATAATCTACATAATATAATTTTCAGAACGATCCTACGAATAGTTTTCCTTAAACGTCTAAGGTACCATCGACCGTAAATTACCCTGTATTGTCAAAGGTTTATTCATTTTTGATATATGTAAGTGATTATTTGGTGAAAACATTATACATAAGTACTCCCTGGAAAAGTTAGGTCCTAAAGAGAGATAAAAAATGTGATAGAAAACTCTTATGAAAATCCATGGTATTTTTAACATGCTCCTCCAACAAAAAATCTCAAATGCACTGATTTTGGAATAATCTATTTCACTCCCACTCTACAAGGCATATGCAAAAAGACGAGAGATGAACCCAATTTTTGTGTGGATATTTATGTCATGTTTTGTTCCATGTTTTTGTTAACGAGTCGTAGTGGCTTTAGCTGTTCATGTGCTTCTCTATCTTTTGTGTGCTGCATCCTGTATTTGTTGTAAGAAAGTCAAAGTATACAAATTTACCCATCGCCTCAAATTATTCACCATCTTGATTTCCAGTTTTTTGCTGTTCGACCTGTCTTTGATTATCTTTATTAACGATCTATTAATAACTAGTCTAACATTTCTTGTTCACTGCTAGTGAGTAAAGTGTTATCACCAGCCTACTTCAAATAATAGATTTTTTGTCACCGGTGGATGTATCTCTGTTCCAATCAAAAGTAGTTTTCCTGGGTATTCTTTTATAATTCTACATTGGTTATATCTCATAAAAATAGTTTTTTTTGTTATTATTTTGTGAAAAATATTTTCAACAATTTTCATAACACCGCTGGAAACCCAGTGTATCCACAGAAGTGTTATCCCAAAATTCACAAGTCATTTTCCAAAATAAATAAATTCACTAATCCAGTGTCCATTTGTCTTTTTGACCCCCCTTTACCCTAATTGCATCGATAATTATTTTTTTTTCTATCGGGGTTAAAAGATAATAATTGGTAATCCTTAAATCATTCATACAAAATCATCAATGAGCTACATCTCTAGGTAAGTGCAAGATTGCTAACATTAACGTTCAACGAATCTGATGACTACTGAAATACTCAACACTTTGAAATAATTAATTTCTTACAAAAATTAATATTGAATTTATTAGTTTGTGGGTAGGTACTTTTGAAATTGGTTCCAAAAGTATGCATTATACACCTACACAACTTTAAAAGTACTGGAGCCAATAGTATTAGTATTATTTTGTAATTCTCTGTGCACCAACTAATAAAGTCGCTCCTAGTTTTTCTTTTCAGGTTTATTACGTTATTCCAAATGCTTCGAGAGAAAATAAGATCGATTCAAATCGATTTATTTGCATCTTTGTTCTTATTTAACTATAATGTGTTATAAATTAAGACAACTATGCAGTAATTGAAACACTAGGACCGACAAAAACGAATGAATAAGAATTCCGTATATCCTGAAACTGTATCAAAACTTGTCATTTAACAGTGTTAAATTGCTATATTTTTAGATATGTCTCAAGCGTACTTCCAAGGTATATGATAAAGATTACAAAGACAACAGTTTGTGGTGAAAACACCTCCTCGGAGGCTGCTGCCACTGAAGTGCAACATAGTGCTAGTAGTATTTAGATGCCAGCGGCCATCTCAAAAGTCACGACCTGCTCTGCGTGATGCCCCTTGGTACGTCCCGCAAACCCCTCGGCCATACCACCGAGTAGTACTGACCAACTGACCATGCGGAACTGGGTGAATGATAAATGTTGGTTTGGGTTATTGCCCGTCGTACGAGAGATGTGTTTATTTCAACCAACCAACCGATTGGATCGATCCGTGATTGTCTTACTATAGTCAAAAAAATAAATAGGAAGATGATTGTTATACAGCTTGAAGTGGTTTTCTTGATCAAAACTTGATCTGTGTGTAATATAATGGTAGCTTAGTCTAATTTCTGATATAAGATGTTCTCTACTTTGTCATAATGAAAATGATTTTGGGATATCACGTGCCTCTGGTTTAAACTGGATATGAAATCTGTTTGATTTCGAAATTATTTTAGGAGATACCAACGTTTTTATGCAGAAAAAAAATGATGCTGATCTACAAAGGCATTAGGAATACTTGGCGCTGGAAGGATTGTTTTGTACAAAGTAAAAATGTAAAGATTTATCACGATCACTTATACACTATGAATGGGACCAAAAGTTTTTGACAAATAAATGATTTTATTAGGCGGACAAACTTTTGGCAGTAAATTCACTGGCCTGACTGACAAAACAAAGGGTCTAGCTAATGGCAAAGGTAATTCAGACCAAAGGAATTTTTTTGATAGGAATATAAAATTTAGATACCAATTTACCTGAATATCTGACCTTAATTCCAACATATAAGCGGACAAATATAAACGATAAAAATAACTATAAAGGCTTACAAATCATTTACTTCAAAAGTAAATTATTCGTTCGTTCGTTACTGTCACTATTTAATATATATTTTTACCAATTTTTTCTATTTTTTTAATATCTGAAATACAGTTCCGAAAGGATATACATGATACCTGTGCACGGTTCCAGTTTACAGACAACCATGGCTAAGGCGGGATTCGAACCCGCGCTCACGATGAGCTGTGGCAAGCAACGAACGATATTCATTAGCATTAGGTACCAATCCATATTTCTAAAATGCAACAATTTCGAGATACAGGGACTTGAAATTGAAAAAAAAATCGTTTTTTGTGTTTATCGTACAGAAAACATCTTTTGTAAGCATTTTCCACTAATAATAAGCTAAGTTTTGAGTAAGAAAAAATTTTCTTGTTAAGTCATAATTTTTGAAGATTTTGAAGGACTAGTGGTGCTTTTCTCCCCAATTTCTACGCCAATGAAAAAAGTGCGGTTTTGAGGTGCCAATTTGAAACGCCAATGTTTTCTAAAAATAAAGGTACTCTTGGTCGTGAGCTTTAAAGTCGACCGTTTTCAAGAAAAATCAACTTTTATGTTGAAAAAACACGGTCAATTTTAGCTTCTGTTACTACTTCTAACGTTTGCATAAATTTTGTTGCTTAAGTAATTAAAAAAATGTATTTCAAAAAATTTACTTGTTTTTTCAACATAAAAGTAGATTTTTCTCGAAAACGGTCGACTTTAGAGCTTACGACCTAGAGTACCTTTTTGTGTAGAAAACAATGGCGGTTCAAATAGGCGCCTCAAAATTGTACTATTTCCATTGGCGTAGAAATTGGGGAGAAAACAACGACTACTCCTTCAAAATCGTCACCAATTATGACTTAACAAAAAATTTTTTCTGACTCTAAACTTAGCTGAGTGGAAAATGCTTACAAAAGCCGTTTTCTGTACGATAAACGGTTCCGGAGATATTCACAAAAAAACAATATTTTTTTTTTCAGTATCAACACCCTGTTTCTCGAAAATGGTGCATCTTAGAGGGTAAGATAAGATAAACTTTTTTTCATATTTTTGGATGAGCTATCGCATCCTCAAGACCTACGCATATATTATGAAACACCCTGTATAATATAGACCTTGTTCTTTGTGGAAATAAATGGATACCAAATTATAAGTTTTCTCCTGCAGCTTTGCTCGCAGGGGTATTGGGAGCAACAACTTATTTCCAGAAATTACTTACAAATACAGAATTTATATTTGAGTCGATATCTATTTCATAATAATAACCAAGCTATAGTATAATTGCAAAACAAATATTTTCTGCCACAAGTTGGAGGAGCGAACTGTAATTGCTCAGTGGAACTAATCCCTAATATCAGTTTTTAGTTCACCTGCACATTAGTTTATGCAAATCCTAAGAGGAATAATATGGAGATATAGGTTTGTGGAAAAAAATATTGTGATATAGCATAGTTGATACACGTAGCTATTATAGATATATTATATTATAAACTAGCTGAAATAAAATTTTAACGTCATAAACATATGTCTTGGGTCAGATCGGCTGATTGTTATATTGACGTTTGTTCTTATTCTCTTTGACGTTTAATGTCAAACATTTCTTTTTGAAAGTGATTTAGCCCCTTTACAAATATGTCAGTGTCAGTGTTTTGAGGTTAGGAATTAAAATTTAATTTAAATTATTTACGACATGCGTAAAATGACAGATGACGTCCGGAATCGTGAAGAAACCCCACTCGATGGGTATTCAAACTATAGTTTGAATATCGATTTTACGCATGCCGTAAATACTTGAAATTAAATTTTCATTCCTAACCCCAAAACACTGACACTGACATATTTGTAAAGGGGCTAAATCACCTTAAACAAGTGAAATTTTCGAAAAAAATTAAAAATAGTTTTTATTGGGCATTTAAGATTTAAACTGTACCGATGAGTACCTACTATTGCTATCCTTTTCTCGATTTTAACTATACTTATGTAGTTATGTATATGTGTTTGCCAGCAACAGCAATTCCATAACAAATTACTGTTTGTCTACCACAACACAAAATTAAACTTTAAATTAACAATAACGTCTGACGTCTGACAATTGCGACATAACCATAGACGATCTTCCAAAAAGTACCTATATACCAGAGAACGAGACGTATATATACGCTCCATGCTCGTGCGTAATTCCAGTGATCCCATTGTCGTTCCATGTCGACATTATAATGATCTTGGTTGAATGAGATTGAATGAGATAATTATAATTACCAATATTGGATCACACTTGGAGCTTAACAGGCGGCGAGATGTCTGCGATCTAAGTACGAATTCGAAATTTCAAGTCTCTAGACCGTATGGGGCCTGAGAAATCGCTGCGGAGTCCATTGATACAAGAACCGAAAGTAATAAAAACTATTTAATTCAAAATGTTTGACATTAAACGTCAATGAGAACAAGAACAAACGTCAAAATAACAATCAGCCGATTTGATCGAAGACATATGTTTATGATATTAAAATTTTATTTCACCTAGTTTACAAACGAAAAAAAGAGATAGACAAGGTATGACGAAACCCCATTCGATGGGTATTCAAACTATAGGTATTTTATGCTATATGATATGAATAGCGTTTTCATGAAAATTAGTAACTAGATTGAGTCATAGCATAAAGTAACTACTACAGTTTGAGTTAATAGAACAAGGAGATATTGGTACAATTCGGTTGGATGTTTATTTTCTTCTGATGTATGTACCTATATTCGCGAGTTTTGAATAGTAAACTTGGGACTAATTTGATGATTCTTTTTTCATTCAAAAGATGATTACTGGAAAATGGTACCATTCAAAGGGGAAAGCCTCGACATATTTTTCCAAAAAATGTAATATAGCAAAGTTAATAAGTATATATTTTTTGAAAATCCTACTTTTAAATCATCATTTAAAAATTTCAATAGTTTCCGAACAATAAACCTTGGTAGGTAGAGCTTGCGATCGAATTTTTAATCATTGTACATATTTGTTGAAAGCTTTCATTTGATATTAATGCAATTCATAAATCTCTACATACTATGAAACAAAGTCGCTTCCCGCAGCCCATGGTTGATAGTATCAAAGGCCTTTGCCAGGTCCAAGAAAGTTACGGCAACATGTTCATCATTATCAATTGCATTATAAATAAAATTTGTTACAGCATTTAGTGCATGGTTAGTATCAAGGCTCGTTTGAAAATCAAATTGTCTGTTAGATATGATTATGTACTTTTTCAAAAATCTTAGCTAAGTTGGAAATCAGGGATATGGGTTTGTAGTTAGATAGCGTATATTTGTTTTAAGCTTTGTGTATGGATTTAATGTCTGCTTTTTTTAACGAGTCCGGCCAAACCGATGTTTCAGTGCATATTATTTTGATTACATGTGTGATAGTTTCAGTTATAAAATCTACTAATGATACAAGCGTTTTTGTATTTATGGTTTCAACAGCTCTATTTTATCATTCGTTTTATGATTTTGCTTTTTCCGTTTTCGTTTGTTGGGTGCAAGAATATTGTATAAGGATTTTCGGGTGGACTATTATAACATTCATTTGACGGTAGGACCAATATTACAGAAAAAGCTTTATATTGTATTCGCTATTTCCAAGGGATCGTAGATTTTTTGATTAGACTCATTTTTTATGTATTTTATATTATCATCTTTCTTAGTCCTATTGCAAAGAAGCTTTTTCAATTACTTTCTTGTCGTGTATAATTTTTGCTTGTTTTATCACCTTATCATGAATATTAGTATATATTTTGTATTCGTCAGCCTTCAGCAATTCATACTTTGGATCAAGTTTCCAAGTAGTATAGAGTAGTTCTTTTCTTCTGCATGATATAATTATTGATGGAGTAATCCATTTACTTCTTGGTATTTGATTACTTTTATTTGCATTCAGTTTACTAGATATGGTTGCTTTTCTTATGCATGATAATATATTATTTATAAAAATGTCAGTAGCTTCATTGGGGTTTAGCAGAGATAGAATAATGTTCTGGTTAGTTTTTTGTTTGTTGTTTTCATTAATTTATTATAATTAATATGCTGGGATGCTTCCTTTGCCTTTGAGTAATGAATTTTTTCAAAGCTTACAACTAGAGGGTAATGATCATTGAAAAGGTTTTCATACTTGAAAGCTTAAGTTTCAATAAATCAATGCAAACTGTAGTTTGCAGAGGTAAGAGCGGTATCTCTCACTTCTGCCTACAGAAGCATTATTTACAGAAAAATGTTCGATTTTCAAGGTCACGTAATGGTTTTTCCCGATTAATTTAAAAATATGGCTTGAAATTAATGAGATATTATGTATAATACAATCTTACAATGATAAGTAATCATTTGAGTACGTTTTAAACTCTTAAAAGGCTGTAATATTTATATTATCGATATATGTAAAACCAAGTAGACGGATTTCACAATTTAGTATTTTCAAGACTCTACAGTGTTGCCGGTGCTAAAATTTTACCTGTTTATAAAGACCTAAGTCATATATAAATGTCGGATAAATACTTAAGTGAAACAAATAATGTAATAATGAACCTGATAGTAAAATCTTTTTTACTTAAAAAGCATGCAATCGACTTCTCTTTTATTCGAAAATGGTACATTGTTAACGCATTAATAATATACGTCAAACGTATAACTAACGTTTCCCTAACTAAACGGCAACACGGTAGCCGTATTTCTCTCCCAATTACCAAATGTCAGTCACAATAACAACGCAAGTGACGATGGCTGTGTTCAGGGAGCCGCTTCTGCATTCTGCACAATCAATGCAAACCATAGAGATATAACACTTAACATAGAGTAGGCAAGTCCTGTGCAGCACTGCTAGTGGATGTGGTCCATAGATAAAAAGAGATAAAGAATATCGTGCCCGTGTCTGTCTTTGTTTCATGACGCGTACAGAGGGAAAAGTTTATATTTGCGCATAATTCAAATTGAAATTTATTACAATTCTTACTGTCCTCTAAAAATAGTACATTCCAATTCTATATTTTAGGTCATTTAATTAGTCACTTTCATGTTTTAGGCTTATAGGCGAATATCTATGTAGTTTTGTACTCAGTATAAGGTATATAAGCTGCTGTCTGTGATCGTAAAAAGGTTCCTGCTCGAAAATATTTGTCATTGGTTAATATTTTTAAGGTTTCACTTACAATTTTGAAATATATATTTTTCATTAATAAGGAATCTTTATATAAACGCAGTATTCTTTCTGTATGATGACAAATTAGATTGACATCATTTGATGCAAAGTTTAACTTTTCTAACCAATTTGTTAATTCTAAGTTATCGGACTTTTCTAAAACCAACAAAGTTAAACATTGCTCACAGTGAATTCTTTTCCTTAATGTATAAACTATAAATTCAGCGATATGTTTTATGATGTCGTCAAGATATTTTGACTGTTCCAGAATGTTAAAACTACTACGAAGCATGTCATCGAATAACAAATAATATATCTTTTATTTTGTTATTTTCGGCAGAAGTCGTTACCAGAAGTGTGAGATCTTGAAGTGCGTAATAGACCAATTGCATCAATGGATTCAATTCTCTCTTTTTCAAGCATATCTAGAAGCTTTGTTCTCTGGTACATGTCACAGAACATAAATAAATTGATAGAAACTCTCACAGAGAGCCATTAGCATGGAATTATTTGGAAATAGGTATAGTAAATTATGTTCAAAAGAGTGACATTTCAAATGAAAGTGGCCGCTTAATGCAATCGGTCTATTGGCAGAAGCAGGAACTAAATACATTCACATTATTAAGAAGTAACTTTTTAAAGGCTGATTGAAACTGAATCGTGGTAGGATTATTATTAAATCAATGTATTCTCCTAATAAGCGTAAAAAAACATTTCAACATAGTTTTGAGATAATTTATATGATAAATATAAATATTTTACTATTTTTTGTGTGACAGTTTTTTACATGAAGTAGGTATATAAATTTATTAAACAAATAATGAAAACTAAAAAGCCAGTTCGAACCGATATTGATTTAAGAACAGGCCTGCTAATAGTTTTATAAAACTGAGGTTGATTTAAATGCTTCACATTGGATTGTTTAAATTTACTAATCTTAACTTTAACTTGTACCTACATCAATTTCTAATTGTTGTATATATACTTTAATTTTTGTTTCCAATTCTGGTAATGATTTATCAGTTATACTCATCTTTCCAACTGTTTTACAAAACAGATTCTTGATATTTAACAAATGAAAAATGTCATTGAAGTTTTTCAAGAATTTAGTTATATGTACCTACGTTGAAGCATTTTCATGTTCACTATCCTTTATTTCGAATTTAAGTTAGTTTACTGCAGCTGAAGTACTTGAACTTAAAACTTGCGCTGAGAGATAAACTTTCTTTTTTTCATTATTAGTATATTGTTTACCGTTTAATTATCAACTATTTCCCTATTTACAAATTATAAAAACGTAACTGCTTCGGATTTCTGTTTGAGTTTGGATGACAGCTGAGTCGGATGCGGATGACAGATAGATACAGTAATCCACCAATCACGAGTGTTCAAAATAAAAGAGACAGATAATCCTGCCTTATTTTCTGTTTTTTTTCTATTCAGGGTACGCATTTTCGATAGACTTGCCTGCTGTATGTTATATGTTATCTCTATGATAGAATAGAATAGAATTGCGTTCACATTCTGTCATTTGCTGTCACAATGAGGTTAAGGAGTTAAGGCACGAATTGAGATAAGAAAACTGACTTATTTTTTGTCTATGGAGAGACTCGTCTGAGAAACATTACTAACTGAAAATGCTGGAAATGAACCAGCGTCAATACATGGGATAAATTTGGGACATAATAGCGAAGATGGTTCCTATATTTTATTCGTATTCTCACTAAAGCTGGAACATGTACATATTGAAACTACTTAGCAGTAACTTAAATAGGTACTGACTAGCATATCTCTTTGCCATACCATGACTAAATTTCAAACCTGCGCAAAGATTTCTGTCTGAATATCTGGTTTATGCTTATAATTTTCTGCACGTTTGTGCAACCCTCAATATTGGTGAGCATCTTGTTAGTTTTTTCACAGAATGGTCATTCTATCATTGTGATCAGTAAAAATTACCACATTAAATGTGTGTGTAATAAATTTTGGGTTAAATAAATAATATTTGTCATTCATTTCTATAATTTTCTGTAAAATTTACGAACCGTTAGTTTTCCGTGCCAACTTATCTCAAAAACTAGATTGAAAATAATTCCAATAGTGATTGAGGATTGAATAATTAGAATAAAGCCCGCTGCAGACGGAGTATGTTTTGCTGTATGTTTCCTTGACGGGAGCTATGCATGGTGCTGTGCATGCTTCCGTGTAAGAAAATGACATCGCGTGCACGGTTGGTTGCTTGCACTCGTGCATGATTTGATGATAGAACCGGTGCTATTTTCGGTGACTTTTTTCATGCATCGTGCCTTGTCGGGGCACTCGGAAATAGTCGAGTCGCACTCAAAAGTTTTTTGCACATGATAACATGTTATTTTTGATTGTTGGGACATTTTCTATGTTGTAACAATGATTAGAAATAGAGCTTGATTAAAATGTACTGTCATTTTACGTACATGATGGCCTGCATAGTGTGAAGCCAACACACCATGCGCGGCAACATTTATCATGCAGCAAAACATACTCCGTCTGCAGCGGGCTTAAATCAAACGTAGACATACTGGTATAAGAGTATACTTTTGCAGAAGAATTTGGTGACCACTGCATCTTAATTGCACCTGAGTTTCCTCATCGGGTGAAAATATTTCAGTTAAATTATTTATTTAACTTATCCCAAAGTAGAAACTTATCCCTCTCCGCTTTAAAAAACTGTCCGTATCATAAAAGATTATCGGTTTGTTATGTCAATGTCAGTATGAAGTCTGTGTCAGATATACAGTATTCCTGTCATTGTGGCTTGCAAACGCACACTCTCCATACACACCAGCACTGCGCCAGACGATGAACTCTCGTATATTGAAAAACTTAGACATTTACCCACATTTACAGTAAATCTGGACTGGAGCATTTTCATTTCCTCACCAGCCTGCATTTATGATTCGCAATATTAACGCATTTTGATCGTCATCGTCAATTGAAAATCTTTTCAACTTCCTTCTCTTGCCCCTGGTCAATAGTAACAAGTGAAATGTTTGATAAAAAATAATTATGAATATAATACGTCAAGTTGTAATTTCATGGAAGGAATTTTGGGGGCGGTGAGAAGCGATAGAATCACTTGATGAAAATGTACCATTCAAACAAAATTCTTATATAAAACAACATACCAAAAATTGTATCGGTGTGGTTCAGCTTTAACTGAGCATATGCGAAAGATTTGAGTTTTTTTGTTGAATTTTGCTGAATATAGCTCTCACCTCCAAAAGTTTTACATTGGGAATTTTTTTTGGGGATTTACTTTTAAGAAAAATATTATCAATGCAATAGCCTTTATTCACGTCAGTTGGTGAAGGTCTAATGATTGTCTGGAAACCAGCATAAAATTCTCTCTCCAAAAGTTATTTAAATGCTCCAAGCCAACTGAATCTAGCTTTAAAATATCTATATTGAAATCTCCTATTTGTAAATGCTTTTTAATCTTCTTTTCGTTTCTAAATATTTTTTTAAATGTAAAACAAACCCCGCTTTCGACAAATCATGGGCTCTGTAAAGGCCGAAATTTCTAAATTAATACTATTTTCCAATTTGATAATTACATTAATTATACTTAGTTTTTCTAATTGGATAAATTCAGTTTCTCATCAAAACTCTCTTTAATAAAAATCACCACACCATCAGTATTGTGTTTGTTGTCTGTTATTAAATTTGATATAATTCACGCGAGCTTTATTAGATTCTTATTGTAGTACCGATTGAATATATTATTTTGTGTTTTCTCGTGCATCATCTAATAAAATCAGTCCTTTGTAAGTCATTTTTTCACGGCCATTTGTAGCCGCTTTGACAAGACATCTATCAACATAATTTTCTCAAAATTATGATCTTTTTCAATCAAAGGTCTTTGGGTCAAGACGATTCCAGTTATCAACTTTTACAAGTATCTTAAGTTAGGTTTTTTGCGACAATTTCTTATATTTTTATTTTTCAGCGAGATGGGTACTAAGAAAGCTCACATATGTACATGGGCATGAGACATCCACATCATAAACGTGCAAGCCAAATTTAATATTAAAAATAATCTTAATAATTCTCCTGTACCTGTTAACTTATTCACGGCAGTATACCTAAGAGAATAATTTGTGCAGTTAACACTAAATGACGATAATTTGTAAATGTTTTCAAAAAATGTAGGTGCTAAGAACGTAAAAGGCAGTTTAATGTTTTGAGTGAAGAAATCTGAAGCAAGAGTAGGTACATCGCTCAAGAATTTATAAGGATATGTTCGATTTACCTATTCCCAATGTGTCAAGTTTGGTGTTTCCATGATATTTATTTGAGGAGATTTATCTGTAGGTACTTATGGTGATTTCGAAATGGAAACACAACAAGCGCTGTTTTCAGCAAATATCATTTTTTTGAGTCAACATCATTAAACAAATCATGTTTTGTATTTCGAAATCATCATGAGACGAGGACGTGAAGTTTTTCGATTGTCAAACTGCTCACATTGTAGAATATAAGTGATTTGAAATGTGTAATCCCACTTCGGAAATTCACATTTGGGAACCTGGGACAAATTTGCCAGAATTTGTGCCATTTCGAAACATGGAGCTCAGGTACGTGAATGAATTTTAACATTTGGGAACATGAATAAATCATCCTTCTTGATTAGATCATCGGGCGGATGTAAATCTGCCACTAAACGTACCTGGTCAGAAAAAGGTATAGGTAAACGCGGTGCACCCGAATTGCGTTATGGAAGGGTTGTTACCTGCATTCGAAGTCTGAACTGCGTTACCATTTTCAGAGACTACCTGAGCCCCACTAATCTTCTCCTGAATTGCGTTATGATTTCTGACAGCAGCATGTCATAACATTAAAAGAGTTTTATAACACATAGTTTAATTTATACTAGACAAATAATTCATTTATGTATGTACACTGAAACAGCAATATCTTTTTAATAATTACAAATATTCAAAAATTCAAACGAGATATAATTAACAAAAAATCAACAGTCAATTGTTATAATTTATTAAACTTGTAGGAAAAAAATTTGAGGAAATATATCCTTAAGATCTGTTTATTATTATACTGTTATGGAATAAAGTCAAAATATGAGATTTCATATTGAAAATCTTCTCGGCATACTCTCCTCTTCTTTTTATACATCGCCAAAACATTTCACCACATTTTAGCATTTTTTATTTCTGGAACTTGAAATTGTTGAAGAGTGAAATGAATAAACAGGGAAGAATAAAGATCCCAAAAAGCTTTTATAAATTCCATTTTGGGATTATCTAGGTAAATATAAATGAAATTATTATATAGGTAAAAGGATTATAATTTAAAGCCTGGTGGCACATTTATAGGTACAGATTTTAAAAAAATAATTAAGGGAGAGGTACAAGACCCTTTTTCGGTGACACATCTACCTCCGCCGAGATCATCATAGGACAACAAGATTAGGCCTTATCATAATAAAAATTAAAATTAAAAATCAATCTTCTAGTAATATAATCTGGAAAACCAAAACAATTCTAGTGACTCTTCAGGATTAAAATTAACTATTGATTTTTTCAACAAAAGTCTAAGCATACTTCTTATCAAATAAGTTGTGTCTGTCTGTTTAGAAGAGTGCTGTAATGACCAGTAACTACAAATAAATAATTTATAATGACGCATCTACATTTTTTGCCGCAATTAAATATGTCACTTGAAATATTTCATTCAGTAAACCTTTACCCAAAATTCATAACTGGGATTTTTTTATCAAAGTTCCCAACTGGAAGTCCTGAAGTAGTAATAAGTAAAAAAAAAGAATAAAAAATAGGACAATATCTCTTGTGCTACCTAAAGAAAAACTGCCGTTCAAATACTTAGTATAGTCTGTTAAGTCATAGTTATTATCACTTATTCCGGGATATATATTCGACCTATGTACATACTGTCTCAGTATCCTATGTTTAGGCGTCAACCTTAATCAAGTTTGGTAGATTAATCGCGAATATCAAATTTAGTCTCCTTGTTAGCTAAAATTCGGCAGTATCTATTTTTTTATGAACCACTCACAAATTACACGATGACCTCATCTAATACAATGATATAAGCAATTTTCAAATCATTATGGATTGGCTATGGTAAATTTACACTTGAGAAAATAAATTCCATGTTGATTGAGATAATCAACACATAAAAATCCAATTGAAAATGTATAATGTGTCTATGTGTTACACAATATTGCTAAAATTGAGGTAATTATCTCATTATAACATAGAAATTAGCTACTTTTATTTGTTTTTAATAAAAGTTATTTCAAAATAATCGAAACACTTTCTAAAATTAAATTACCAGCTTTCAGAGACTTATGCCGGAAAACTAATGCATGGATATTTAGTTCTAATCACCAGATTTGTATCTTATTAAGTATTACTGTAATATTAGTGCGGTCATAATTAGACGATTTGAATCCGTACGTAGGATTTACCTGCAAAACTATGAGTGAAGCCCTATATTTTATATTTTCTTCAAAAATTTAGTAGCATTAGCGATAGGGAGTGATTATTTTTTGTCAATTTCTTCAGTATTTTGTGGACTATACATTTAAAATATAATGAAATATGTTTTTATTAGCCTTACTTAATTTTTACTTGAAAAGAAAAGCGTCAGTCAGTTTCATAATTTTGCCCAGAAAATCTATCAGAATCTACGCTCTAGAATATTTATGAGGGCACGTATCTCTGTACCTTTAAGTAGCAAGTTTGATTTTTTGACTCTAGAGTCTTATATACAAACTCAGTCCTGCAAATTCCAACCTCAGTTTCGATTTGCTGATCAATTATTCTGTTTTATTTGTTCGCTACTTCATTTTTTTTGGAGAACTATCCAAATATTTATGTTAGAAAAATGCATAAAGGCACTATGAAGAAATTCATCAACTTCGTGGTCTAATCAAACAAAAAAACTATAAATAATCTTTCAGGTGCAGACTGATCTACTTTTATGTTGTAATAATAATCAGTTTCTTAGAAATGATTAAGCGTAATGTTTGAGTGATTTAGTATTAAATTGTAATTATACAATCACAAATTACTTTTAAATTGTTAGTTGTGGCGACTTATGTGTAGTACTAAATAAGCACTCTGCGTACCGGCGTTGGAAACATATATTTATGTAGTTTTGAAAGGATTGAATGAAAAACGAGCATCTGTATATTAGTGTGGTTCGCAGCTACATGCGATCGATTTATCTTCTGTGTACCAGTTTCAGTTCAACGTGGGCCAATACATTGCCTTCTACCCACTAAAATATTAGAAATATCACTATTAAGAAGATAAATCATTGATAAAATCAAGAGAATACCAACTTCTACGTGTTTACAAAAATCTGGCAATTTTTTCTATGTTTTCTCATTAATACTTTGATGCTATCGCATCACAATATTACAATATACAATTTATGTAGATAACTGTTTAACTTGAGTAAAGAATTAAATACGATCATGTTGAACTGAAGTAAAAACTAATTAATTAAAGTTGAATGAATTTGGAAGTGGCCAACCATGATCTTAGTATTAAATCTGCTCAGGAAATCAAGTCCGTGTAACGACAAATGAGATCATTACTTTAAAATGATTATTGACCTTTATCTTGTGGTAATGACCCTACATTTCTCAGATAAATGCATCAATGTAGATAAAATGTACAATTTGCAACTTTCGAAGTATCTATCTTATATGTAATATTTATCTAGTTTTTAATATAATAGTGGTTCCGAAAAATCTAATAGGTTGAAATAATATTTATTCCTGCTTTGAATATAAATCTGAAGATGGCGTTAGAATTAGCAATTTACAATTAATTATCAAAAATTGTCAGCTACGATGCATGCGAGAAAAAATCGATGTCGATCTTCATGTCATTCAAAAAATTTCATTTGTTGATAATTGATTCAGAGAATCTAATCGAAATTCCTATTTTATGGTATTATGCTCAATGAGAAAAAAAGAAAAATGAAAACAAGACGTTTTCTAGAAAAAATGTTTATATTTCTGTAATCGGAAACATAAATAGATTTTTATCCGATAAAAGATTAAATCCATATCACTGTTGATGATTATGCTGAATAGAGGTGATGTAGGTAGCCCAAACCACAATATAAAATCTGTGTGCTCTATTTACTAACTACCCTACTACAATTCTTAGACCGACTTCCAAATGAAGGCGGTATACAATTTGACAGCTTGTCTGCTTTATTTTGTATGTCTCCGATTCTCATGATTCTATTTTAATTTGAACTGACTATTGAGAGTTCTTCCTATTAAAAAAATCGACATTCAACATGTACTTCCCTCAAAACATCTCTTAAAGGGGGTGGAATGGAATTTTTTTACTCGAAAATCGATAATTTGGGACACCAAATGAAAGAAGAGACCACACATCCAGCAACGTTCTAAGTGAACATTTTTCAAAATCATTATAGGCTTCCGAGTTATAGGTGTGGTAAATTCTGAAATATGTGTTTCCGCTATGTGGAGGGGGTTATTTTGTTCGAAAATTGAAAATATGAGACAGCCAAATTAAGGAAGAGACCGTACGTAGCAACATTTAAAAAAATACTGTTTCCGAGTTACAGCAGTGGTAAAGTCTGAAATGATATGTGTGTTGCCGCAATGTGAATATAAGTGAACGTTGAATGATTTTGATGACCACTGATACTCAAATTGTGATTTTTTACAAAAAAACTGCTGGTACTTTTGAAATTGGTGCCAAAACTCTCCTATCTACCTACAACTGCATAACTTCAAAATTACCAGCACCAGTGGAATTAATATTATTTTGTATTTTTCAAAGCACCAAATAATAAACCTGGTCCTATTTTTTGTAAAGAGGAAATTATTATTCACAATCGTTTTATAGACATAGGGTCGAATGCTGTTGTATTGAAAACCCCCCATAAAGTCCATTTGAAAAAGGCGTAGAGTAATAAATTATAATAATGAAGGGATCTCTATTGTATTATGGCGCTTATATGGCAGAAAGCTACTGGTGCGAGGTGGAGTGGCATCGTGTGCATGCAACTTAAAGACAATTTTCGAAAAATTAGTTCTAGGAACCTATTTAACCCTTCTTCTTATAGTTACTTTAAAAGGTTACAAATAAATATTTTCCCGGCAGACATATTAAGATATCGCGATTGAAATCTTTCTATTTTCCATTTTTTCCATGATATATGGTGAAAGGTACAAAAAGGCATAATATTTGAGGTCTCTCTCACTCCTAATTGCCATAACAGAAATAATTGTAAAAAATATTTCATCTACACAATTTTATTTTATGGGAAAGATTAGCTACATAAATATCTCTATGTATTTATTTATAATTTCAGCAAACTCTGTCCTTCCTAGTTATGTTTATAAGACGATTTATTCTATTATCCATCGATATTTCCAATTTATTCCAAATATCACAAAATTATGTCATATTATGAGAATTATTTAAGATTTATTTTCATTAATCAAGTTTAGGTTTGTTCATTTATGTCAAAGACACTCAATTAAATATCGATGTTCCTCAAAGTGACTCGGAATCTTTTATTGTTATAGAATTTTCAGCTGAATTACATAGAATCATAATATCGAAATCCACATTCCCTACACTTACACCTAGTTGATATGGTAATGTTGAACTTAACAGAGATATAGCAATCTACTTATTTTCAGTAAATAAATAGAACGTTGAACAAGTATCTTAAAATTTTTCTGGAGCATGATGCAGTTAATCGTGTATTTCTAATCCCAGAATCTATCTACATAAAATATGTGGGCTTATGCGGCACACTCTGAGATTTATGCTTTTTTCCCCGAGGGACAATAACGTTCATAAGCGTGCCACAATGGAGATTGGGAGAAAATTAAGATCTTTATCGGTTAAGCTCAAGAAATAATAAAAGATGACCGGAAAAATACTAATAGGTATCTTCTATTTGATAGATTCGTTGAGTGGCTTGGCCTCAATATATTTATGAAAATGCATTCTTTAAGTGTAGGTCGATATATTTTAGAGGCAGTAATTTTCGCTAAGATATGATTATCTATACTTCTTTTATTCCATCGAATTTTATTAGGTATCACATAAATTTTGAGTTCCCTCTGTAGTTTTGGAACTCCACAAATAGCGAATACGATCTCTGCCATCAGTTGAAACTATGGTAAAGACATTAAATGACATTAAAATGAACCCACTTTAATGTCCTTAGCTGATTGGAAGCAATCGATACAAGATCGGGTTCGAAATGGCGTGCAGAGCTCTGGTTTTATTCCAGATGACTACCTAACGGCTGTCAAAAAATTATCGAAATTCAAAATAAAAACTCGAATTAAGTGTTTAAATTAGTTTAGTTTAGTCACATATGAAAAGAAACTTCAATTTGTAATTATTTTGATTAAACAAAAAAGTAAATATGAGTAAATAAAGAGTTAAACAGCTAACATGTTTATTACACTATAAAACTATATAATTACCTGTTTTTGGGTTATCCACTAACTAAACTAAATTGAATACTTATATTATGTATTTTGTTTTGGATTTCTATAGAAGAGAAGTTTCTTTGAACAGTGGATAGGTATAGTCATCTAGATTATAACCAGAACTCTCTGCATCTCAATTCGACTATGATCATTAATATTGTAACATATCTGTCTCTTGTATATATATGTAATGAGCGTTTCCACAATAGCGTTTGTTTTCAAGAAGCCATTTAAGACATTATTGTTTATAAGTATTTATAAAGAGCTTCCGAGGCTTATTTTCCAAAGCTTTTGTATCTGTAGTTTTTTAAATGTTGAAATTCCATTTGGTAACTGAGATAAGGCCAACAAACTATATATAAAAGAGAAGTTACTTTAGAGGGATTACCCTATTTGAATTGAAGATCTATAAATTTATATATTGAATTGCAGCCCATATATTACTGAAGATGTTATTTAAAAAAAACAGTAATATAATGAGCTTAACATTACACTTCCTTGATTTTTTTGTATTAAATAATTTTGTTCAAAAATGAAGTGAACTATCTGCTTATTTTATATACTGATATATTTATCATTTATATTTATTGAATGAATTTCTATATCAATTTCTCTTTTCGTAGATAATGTGAAGTTGAATTATAATAATATTTTATGCTGGTCTACTTTTCTAATAAAATTTAAAAAAATATAATATTAACTTAATACTAAGGTCCCGAATAGAGGTCGATCAAAATAAATAAATTTGTACGAAGTAGCCATTTTGAGCGAAGTATCCACCAACGAGTTTTGGGCGAAGTGAACATTTTGGGCAAAGTGTCCATCAACGAGTTTTGGGCGAAGTGGCTCTGGAAAATGTTTTCAGTGGGAAATTTTTGGCGAAGTGGTCGCTATATCATTTTGGACGAAGTGTCCAGGTTTTTTAATTCATCGTAGCGATTACGCCCTGTAGCGATCATCACAGAAACCTGAAAATAATATCCAGCATTTTCTGTTGGTAACTTTAATCAAGATTTTTACCGCAGTGAGTAGTTTCCTAGCATGCTTATTTGGCCATCCTGTACTCAGTTCTAGATTATTTAGACATAACTCTAAAAGTAAAACGAGAATAAAATGGGAATAGCTGCACCTATTAGACACCTACTTTACCATTATATGTGGCGAGCTATTATATACATATAGCGCTTCTGATTTTTTCTTTTTCAAGCATTGACCACCTATATGGAATACCGTAATAACGATGTTGTGCATTATCTTGACAAAAAGACAAGTAGGGTCTGATTTTAAATGCCGTTTCAAGAGTCTCTGCACCTGCTTTCGATTGTCGCTATTGCCGCGGCAAAAGTAAGAAGGCATTATTGCAGACTTCTTTGTGTGAAGGAACCAGATGAGGCACAGGTCAAATTGGCTGCAGTGAATATTTGGGAGGCAATTAAGGTATGTTTGAAAATTAACGATGGCAATAAATCATTCGCCAGATGGGCGTACAGTGCCGACTTCCTCTTTATATGGTAGCGTTTACAAGTGCATTCATACAGGTCATTTATTCTATCAATACGAAAGTACGATTAAAATTGATTTTGGCAGATATTGACTTTAAATTCAGTAATATAATCTATAATTCAATCGCATTGGCTTATGATACTATAATTATTGAAAAATATTTTATTACTTATTAAGTTTTGTCTGCGTTGCTATTTGAGATAGTGCCTAGGTACCTAATATTTACGAAATAATTCATTACAAGTTCTAAAGTCGAAAAGCATTTATGTGTTCAATTCAGAGAGGTGATTAATCTTCCTTTTATCATATCGAATCACAGCCACGATTATTATTATTCAATGGAAGATTTATGTTGCCTATAAATTATAAAAACAAATTATTATCATTATTATGTGATTGCATGTCTATGGGAATAAGATGACCTATCCTCATTTACAACGAATATATTTGCAATGAAAATTATCACTAAAATTTATTTTCATGTTGGTATTATTGCTTGACATCTATACAAATAAGTACTTCTCGCAGAAACAAAGTTAAGACAATATATTTTTCTACTGGATAATAAACTACAATCGTCCATAAAAGTTCCGGTAATCTACGGTAGATGTATATTGAGTTTATTTCGTTAATCAAAACAGGTAGGAAATGCTTTATACCTGTCAGTCTTTCCAATTCAGGAGCAACGTAATTTGATACATGGTAAGTGGAGAACGTGTATATGAGTCTCTAATTAATGCAAAAAATAACCACAAAAAGAACTGTCGCTTCAGGCTACATTTTCAAGAAAACAATTTAGAAATTCAATATAGCCGAAAAAATTACATATATAAAAAGTAATATAATAGCTACATAACTGTGCATTCCATGAAATCTAGACTCTGAATTGTGACTAATTTAGTTTAGTTATTCGCAAAAATGTGCAGGTAACTGTTTACCCTAATTAGGTTAAGCGAGTATTGTATATAGTATGGCCTGCTGGATTTTATAAGATGCTAATTAATATAATCACAGTAGGTAACTGGCAAGTTTTTGTACATAATAAGTATAGAAACTGCTGGTCTCTGGTATAAGAAGCTGTACTCATAAGATAAACATTATTATTACTGAAAAGTATACCACTTTTCAATATATATTAACTAAAAATGGATGTTTGTACAATACAACTAATGACTAAATACCGATTTATCAATGGTTTGAAAATTTACTCGAGGAAAACATATTTTGATGGATTTATTATAAAAATCTCAATATTTGATCAACGTCCATAATAATAAAATTATTGCATATTTAAATGTTATGTTTGTATGTATGCAAAACTGATATGATAATTTTGTAAGGCATATATGTATTTATATCTTTAAAAACTATTTTATAATTATTCACATATTCATTATAACTTTACCTACAGCAAGGTCATTTTTAATTGACTACTCTACTTACCAAGAGATAAAAAAATCACAGGCTCGGCACTTAGACCACAGAAATATTCAAAAACAATAGTATAAGAAATATACTAGAGAATATTTTTCTTTATCTGAGCAAGCAACTATAAACAAATATTCTGTAACCATGAATATTACATAGATACCTACTGTTATAATTATTGATGAAAAGACCAAAAATTCTCATATATAATTTTTTAGCTAAACTATTTTTTATGTGCAATTTAAATGTTGTCGGATGTAGTCACTTTTTTAGTTTTGATAATTAGGAAGTACCTAAAAATAGAATTTTATAACGGTGGGAAGAAATTTACAGTCGTTTTCTCAGAATACCTAACCTAAACAACTTTTATATCAACTTATACCTGTCAAATATCACGCTCGATTTTGGGGCCTCGCCCATCTCCGTCCGAGTAAGCAGGTACCTACCGTGCATAAAAATGTCCCAAGTGGGTCCACAACCCTAAATCTACCTGTTTCAAAACTACCCATCACCGCCTGACTTTTACTATTTGGTGTATATTTATTACAGTGTTAATTCCTGCACAGAAATCATATGACTGATTAAGAAAAAACAACATATTTTTGTTTGAAAGTTTATTGAAATTGAGATGTGCTTTACAATAAGATTTTCAATCCATATACATGATTTCTGCTTTACATAAAAAATTAAATTGGAATGGACGAAAATATAATCAGGTTTACAGATTGGTCATTGAATAAAACAAAATCTTCACCCTTATTCGTCTTCAGGTCCATTTCCGCCAACTTTGTGTGTATTTCTGCAATTGATCTTGGTAATTCTGGTGGAATTTTACTCCGGGTATAGTAAATGTTCTTCCTCACTCACACCAGGTACTTTAGGGTGTGATCATCCTGTTGGCTTTCTTCTCTTAGAGCTTGTCTCATTATGTTTAAAGGTTTTTCGCATATATCGTCTTCAGATTTCCTTTTAGCTGATGTTGTTAAAATTTGCCTTTGCAAGATATTCTCCAACTTTGGTTCATGGTAATGATTTTGATTGGATGATGTAAGAATTCGATCGATAGGCATTGCAGTTTTTCTTAATGCACTTCCACTTTTCCCCGGAACTTAATTTACGAGTAAATTCACTAAATTTTTATCGATCGATTCAATGCCAAAAGAAGTTAGCCTCGTTGACTAGTTAATTCACTAATCTAAGCCGAGTCACTCATTTTCACGATATATCACTCTCCGGATGATAACAAAAACTAGGAAGAAATCTCTTTAGAAGCATTATTTATTCATAAAATTATTCTAAATGGTTTTCCCCATTTCGGGAACCTACTAAACTCTTTTAATTAGTTTTCAACTTTGTTTTGAAAATAGACGGAGATGGGAATTTTACCAATCTCATAATAATTCATTTTACCTGGTTTTGACCTTTTCTATTTCTATTATTGATAAAATTAGTTCCTACCGAGCTTGATATTATTCATAAGTTGAATACATCAGAAGATTATCAATTTCTCTTATGTAAAATTTTGGTATTCCTGGGGAATATATTTCACTGTTCAATTATCAGAACATACATAGCACAAAAGCTCTATCTCAAGAAATAATTAACTGATATCCTCTAAATTATCAAAAGTGAGAATGTTAAAAAATCCAATATTGAAATTTAATCAGTTCCTAACTGGGATTTTATATTAAAGATATTCCCAGTTAACATAAAGGCTGGAAAACAATGTGTTCTTCCTAACAGGAGAAAATTTGCAGAGCTGAATCTGAATTTAGGGATACGTTTATCAGAAATACTCCAGTGTCGAGTTCAGCAATGTTTAATTTCGCCCGTGAATCAGCTGAAGTACCTTCAGCTAAGAATGAGCGAAACCAGAGATGTAGTTTAACATCAGTTTCATGGTCTTGAAAAAACTCTGTAAGAATTTAGACTAAAATATTCAGAGGATGGCCAATTCAAACTTGTTAACCATTATCGTAATAACTTGATTTTTTTCTGACATCTTTGTCACCCAACTCTCACCTTCTCGCAGTAATAAAACCTGAATAAATATCTATTACAAAATATTGAACAAAGTAATATTAATTCCATTGGTACTGTTAATTTTGAATTTGTGCAGATATAGTAAGATTGAAAACTTTTAGCACCAACTTCAAAACTTCCAGAACCAATAGAATTAATATTATTTTGTATTTTTCAGTGCACCAAGTAATAAAATCTTTTCATTTTTTGTAAAAAATATGTAGTTCACACTTTTAAGGTAATGTTGGTCATCAAAATCATTCAACGATCACCAAAGAAGATAGAAGTAGCTTATACTTATTCAGAGATTTCAAAACATCGCGGAAATACTCATATTTCAGAGTTTACTTCTGTTGAAACTCGGAAACCGTACATTTTTTAAAAAATGGTGCAATTTAAATTTTGTTACCTAGAACCCCTTTTGTCATTTGACCGTCTCCTATTTTAAATTTTCGAACGAAAATACACATATTTCAGACTTTATCAATCCTATAACTCGGAAACCTATGATTTATTTGAAAATGTTCAATTTAAACGCTGGATATGAAAGCATGAAGACAAACAGTCGAACTGTATATCTCAAAAATGATTAGGTACATGTCATAAATTTTATATTCTATCTATTTCAAGAGGCTGGAATGGTGAGATTTTTTCTCTAATTTTATCAAATCTTGCTGCTTTTCCCAGATTACTCTATACCACTTCTCATACCTCCTAATTAATGGTTACATACACTCATTGGAAATAAAATCAATAAATATTAATAAGAAATTTTATCTGTTATCTATATGAAAAGTAAAATCAATTTCCGGCACTTTCAATTAATAATATTGATATCGAGAAAGTCCTAAGAGTTAATAATTCAACTAAAGAATTATATTATTTTATATATTCTATATATTATAAATCATGTTAGGTGAAACGGATATTGGAACACAATGTAATATATTAAGTCTAACATAGAACATAGCAATAACAATGAACTTTAACACCTTCATAAATGTGTCTAGGATGTAAATGGACAATATATATCACTATTTTATCTGTTGAGTATTTGTTCAGTTGTCTTTATTGTTCACTACTTTTCTTGATAACTTGTCGAAACATATTATAACAATTTATTCGATATACTGAAGGTGAGGTTTGTTATTTTTGCCTTAAGCTGGTCATCTACATCCAAGTAATAATTTCTTGGAAAATATATGGAGATTATGATAAGCTGTATCACGATTTCTTGTTTTTATCTACTTCGCAATCAAGAACACTTATCCATTGATGATCAGTTATTATTTTATCTATTATACATGGAAATGAATTGTATAAAAATAATTTTGTAAAATTACTTGAATCAGGTTTAAAATAGATAGTTAAGTTAAAAAAAACTATTTTCTGCATTCGCAATTACAATGCAAATAATAATATTGAAAATAATATTTATAGATTATTTTTATTCGAAAATGACAACGGACATTCGTTTTCTAGGGATGGTTGTGTAGGTACCTAAATATCTTTAGAGAAATTTCCAGAATTATCTAATAATAACTTTCCCAACAAAGTTTCACTTCTTCAAGTACAAATAAAACATCGCTTAGACTTGCACGACTTTTGTTCATAATGCAGTTTTAATTGTTGTTAACATCGTCTATAACATCGTCGTGGTAAAACTATATAATAGAATTCAAATTAATTTGTTTGCTAAGCATGACGTTTATGCCGCTCTTCCACTCATATATCAACCAATGAATGAAGATGAACCCTTGGCCAGTTGTTGTTGACGCGAAATGAACACGAAGGTGATGAGCGTGCGGATATTGTTCGCAACACAATAAGCGATTGTTTGATTTTGTAGCCCCTGCTGAGAATTTAATCTCCATCATAATTACAACCGGAGAAATGTTGGTTTCAAGCAACGCGTGGTGCATTTCTGAAACTGTTTATTCTCTACAAGTATCTCAATGGGTTATCATGAGTAAGAAAGCCACACAATAAGTAAGAGTGAATCGATTTACTCAAAGATGAAATCTGAATCTGAATTCATTATGACTGCGAAAAGAGATGATTGTAATAAATAATTAAAAAAAAGATAGGACCGACTTTATTCGATGATGCACTAACAAGAATAAAATACTAATACATAATGTACTGAAGGATCATCAAGATTTTGAAGTGAAGTGACAGTCATGTATCAGCTAAAGAAGATTATTTACACCAACGTCCAAATCTTAATAATCCTTACATTATGTATTGTTATTTTATTATTTTTAGTGTATCATCGAATAAAGTCGTTTTTTATTATTTATTTAACAATTTTGAGTGATCATTGGGGAATAACATTAATTTTATCAATCAAAAGAACAAAAATGAATACTAGGTGTAGGCAAATAATATCATCAATAATTCAAATTATTAATTGCTCAATAAATCTATTTGTTACAATGGAAAATATTTTTTATGTAATGTTGTTATTAATTAATACAGAACAAGAAAAACAAATGTAAGTAAATCAGGTGCGTTGTGATCGAACCTACGTTACGTTATTAGGTAAATCTCTTAGAAATGTACCTATTGCGATCGTTCACACTTTTGAATTTCGAAAAAATTTCAACGGCATATTGTTATATGTCTATAAGTTAGTCCAAAAAAACATTTGGTTAAAAAGTTTATATATATATATATATATATATATATATATATATCTATATCTATATATATATATATATATATATATATATATATATATATATATATATATATATATATATATATATATATATGGGATATTACGAAATTTGTTAACACGATAGAGATCGCAGTTTTGGAGGTATCAAGTTCAAATTCGCTTCAAAAATCAATCTCTCACATATCTCGGCCGAGTTCATTATTGGGCGATATCGGGTAAGTAGTTTCAAAATGGCGACCGTTCAAACATTTAAAAAAATTATCAAAAAAGTGCCGTAGTGTAAATATCATCAAAAATAGTTTTAGGTTATAGATATAATCAGTACCTACAACTTTTATTCAGAGCAATTTTTCAGAAAATTCACAGATAAAAAAATAAAAATTAATAAAGAAAATTAAGAAATATTGATGAAACATGAACACTCAATATAAATTTGATGTAATTGTACATTTTCTGGAGATCTTAATATAGACCCTGATTAAAAAAATATATAGTATATTTATTGAAAAGAAATAGGCGAAAAAAAAATTCTGCCTTGAAGTGGACTCGAACCCTGTCTGCTTTATATTCAACAGCCAAAACAGAAACCTCTAACCGCAAGGCTATGACACATACGACAATTTCATGTAATAACATGTAGATATACCCATGAAAAGGTTGTTCAAATTTCAATTCAATGAATTTTGAAAAATTTACCTTTCCGCTGGGATCGGGATTTTTTGGTTTTCTAATCATACACCTCTGCATAACAGGTCTGATGGACCTGCTATCTGATACCAAAAACAATTACACGGATCAAGTCTGCAAGACCAGTATTTCACACTTGGCCGTTGGGTCCGACCCACAAAAAGTGTCTCCATGTAGGGCCACTTATTTTGTCATCATGTACACTTCATTGTCATTTGATATTCTTATAGTATTAATATGCCTAGCAGCTCCATTATCTTCTTTTCTGATACCGGGAGATGGTAAACACCTTCTTCGTGCTACAAAATCAATGTATTTGTAACGGTTTATGAACGAAAAGTTTGTAAGTTTGGCATTATTTAATGTCCAAACGCTTGAAACGAATATTGATAAAAACAGGTTCATAGCTATTACTTTTTTTTGATGTTTTAAATGAAAAATTAACAAGGTATATACTTTCATCATCCCACAAAACCACAGCATCAAAACTCAAAATGTGGAGTGAAACGTCTAAATTTGGATATTAATGCAAGAGATATAGAATATGGAAACTATGAGTAGACGCATAATCGGAAATGACACGGAAAATATGAAACTGGTTTTCAATGTTCAACAGATTTTACTGAGTTGATGTTTGTGCGCAAGCGTTTTTAATTTTTTAGAAGATCAAAATTTACATCCGGATGCAACTGACAGTTTTGTCTATTCTAAACTGAGTACATATAATACTGACTGAGTACTGGAAAGAATACTTATAGAAAACTCACGTCTACTTCTCGTGGAGTACCGTGTTGCCAAATGATGAATATCCATATAAAATGTTTGCCTATTGTGAAAGTGCTAGAGTAGAAATATTGAAATATTGGGAACATGGCTGGAGTTTCGACAGAACCAAATGAGTATTCGAAAACCTATACTAATATTTATATATTTTTACATTTTTAGGTAGTTTATCCGTAGAGATGATCAGATCTTATAGTTACTTCAAATTTTATTAAGAGTTTTTACAGAATAAATTTCAGAACTTCAATAGTTATTACTATTCAAATAAAGAAAAAATATACCACTGATCACTGAATATTCATGATGAGTAGAATTACTATATTGGTTTTCTGTTGTCTTGTAAGAACGGCTTTATAATCTTGCATACGAAACAAATATAAATATGTTGTATGATATTGTAGTAGGAGTTATAATTAACCTCTGAAGTTTCAGAAGTAGCTTTCATAAGTTTTTACCTAAAAGAATATGTCTACACCTAAACAAAATATCGCTGGAATAGACTTACATGCAGACAGACAGATTTGCTCTTGAGCCTCCGGAGCTTCCATGAGTTTCAATATATATTGTATATATATATATATATATATATATATATATATATATATATATATATATATATATATATATATATATATATATATGGATTTCACTATTCCTCTCCTGATAAAGAGAGTTAACCTCTTCATCAGCCAACCAGTGTTTTTCATTGCGGAAGAATTCTCAACAATCTGCTGTATGATAATATAGAAATTAATTTCAACTATCGTTTCTAATCTATACCATTGTGAGACATTATTATTATATTTAATTGTTATTTGTATTACTGGCTTATATATAATAAATCGAAGTCCGAGAAACGACATAATATTAGACCGGTCATATTAATTAGTTACACCTATGCGTATTACGGCTAATTATTATCTAATGGAGAAATTGTTGTGCGTGTAAAACAAATGAATTATGAAATAAATTACCTGTTTTGTGTTGGTTGTCCAGCGGCAGTTGGTCGGTCAGCCCATTGCAGAATCTGAAAAAAAATAACGAGAAGTTATTACGTAACTTGGAAACATTGGTGCTTGAAAAGGATTAACAGTTGTTTACATTTGAAATTCCTGTGTGTGGACACGAAATGGAACCAAACGATCAATTTTGTTAATGAATGTGGATTATGGTCAAACATTGGTTTGATCAAATAGAATTAGAAAGCTGCTTATTTCAGATTGAGTGGCTAGAAATTGATTTGAACTGAACTGATTTGGGCAATAGAAATGGTACACGGATAATTTAAAAAAGTATGGGTGTTTAAATATAATAATTCTATCAAAGAAATCTCTTGAAAATGTACGGTGAAGAAGAGCATGGTATTAGGTAAATTTCAGCATAGGTTAGTTAGCTGCAATCAAATTAGTAGTATATTCGTCGTTTGAATTATTGGTCTAAATTATGACAATACTCGAAACACTTACCGCAGTATTTATTTTCGCTGTTAATTTCTACCTAATGCATTTCAAAATCATATTCAGTTAATATCAAAAATAACTTGAACACCCACCTAAAAATATTATACCATTGGGATCTTTTGTGTTTTATTTTGATTTTATTTCACAGTTTTAAATACAAAGAAATATTCTAACGTCCATTCGATTTAACTCTGGGACTTATTACTAGAATAATAAAACTCCGCTATATTTTATGCATTGGCTTTAAGAAATATGAAATATCCAATACTGTTGGGATATCTAGGAGTAGACCTGTTAATATAAAACGAGTATCAAAATTCAAGTGTTTTATAGAGTGGTACAAATATTTGAAGATAGTTGAACTCAACGGGTCCAGAGAGCAACCATTACTTAGTCTGATACAATAAATAATTTCTGGGCGACCGAGTTCGGATAACACAGGATTAAAAGTGTGCCTCTAAGAGTTGCTAAGGATGTTTAATCTCAGTTCACAAATGTTCAATTTCTAGTTAAAAAGTATTGCGATCGGTAGATCGGTGAATATTGCTTTTATCGTTCACATAGCTCATAACTCATAGTTTTCGAAATAAATATGAATTTGAAATATACCAGAGCTCAGCTTTATCACCAATCGCCTTCTCGAAGCTCAAACCTCATACTGAAATTTTTATCGCAATCTGCGGAGTCATTGCTGAAATAGCTAGTGTGGATCACGAGGGTCACACCCAATTAATAATGAAAGTAGCCCCAATCGATTTCACTCAAACTCCAGAAAAGACGATGGTGTGGGCCGGAGTGGTTGGTGGACAAGTGATAGGTCCATTCTTCATAGATGGAAATTTAAGTACAGCACAATATTTACAATTATTACAGAATCGTATTGTTTCTGCGATTCATGATGCTGTAGGTGAAAGTTTTCAATCGACATGATTTCAACAAGATGGGGCGCCTCCTCATTGTGGTCGTAAAGTACGAGCATAACTAGATCAAGTTTTTCCCTAAGGTCCCCCGATTTGACGCCCCTTGGTTACTTCTTATGGGGTCATCTAAAAAGCAGGGTGTACAAAACGAAACCACGTGATATTAACGAACTGAAGCAGCGGATTATTCACGACATTCGGATTATTAATGAAGCTTAGTGGAATAAAGTAATAGATGCGTTCTATACAAGGTTAGGACATTATCAAGAAGTGAATGGTGTGCAGTTTGAGCATCTAAAATTATATATCAAATAATGTAATAGGTACTTTCAAAAAGATTAAAGCTTATAGGGTTTATTTTCAAAACTATGAAATGGATGAATTTAGGGATAAGGTGTTATTTATAAAATGTGTCTAACATTTAGCGTAGAGTCCAAATATTCAATAATATATAGGGTGTTCCTTTTAAAAATATGAACCGTTGGGGTTCTAAGACTTTTTGACCAACCCTGTAAAATTAATTTTCTTCTGCCCAATAGAAATTCAAGAACCCTAAGACTGTTATACCAAACTTTTTTCGATACCATGTTTAGTTTACCCAATAATCGACCGTTTCGGGACTTTTCAGAAGCCCTGTATATACAAGAATTGCTCGTATTAATGTATTAGATATTGGCAGAAGCATTGTTGTTTGTAACTCTTACAGACGATTGGTGCTTTCAGTATTGCCATTGTTCAAAACAATTAACTGATTATTAGATTCTCATTTCGATGCCAAGCGTTAATAAGAACTAGAGCCAGATAGAAGAAACATAATCGAGCAATATGTTATGAATTGATTAAGATTGAGAATTCTAGAGTAATTCGCTATTACGTAACAAGCAAACTTCAGTCATAGAGGTTATCGAATCAAAGACAAAGATTATAGAAACACGATACTTACTGATCGATGTTTTTGAGCTCGTTTAAGTATTAAAATGTCAATGTATTAATTAATAGTTTATTTATATATATCGAACAGAGAATAAGAAAAATCTATTATAAAAAGTGAAACTTTGAATTCGATGCGGTACAGTTACCTTCAATACGGGACGTCAAAGTATATGATATGGGATCTATCCAATTAGGCCAGTCAAAGAGTGTTCAATAGAGGGGTATAGAGTGCATGGAATATGGGAGAATTTTCGACTTGAGGACTTTGTTAGAAGTATTTAGGAGGTAAACATATTATAAGTCCCCGCCCCTGGGAGATGAGCTAAGTGGGGGAGGGGGAGGAAAGGGCTCATTTTTTGTATTCTTTTTGTATATCTCGGAAGCGGTGTACTAAAAGTCAGCTGATATACTCTTATTATGAAAGTTAGAAAATAAATCTTTTTGTTTGATTTTAATTTCACTTTCCAAACGGATATTGATATCCACACATTTCCGGAGTCGATATCGTCGACTTTGTTCATCTGCTTTTGTGCTCTCTGATGTATTAGTGTACCCATCGAAAACCTCTGTCCGACCTCTACCATTATAATGAGTTTTCAGTTATCTAACGTAACTATCACAAATGTTAAATACAGTTGTCTTTTTTTGCCAAATAACTTTGTGGATTAGGAAACCCCCATCAACAACAAATTGCAAGGTAGTCAAATCAAGGTCCTTATCATTTTACTTAAACAGTGTATATAGTGCTGACTTTTTGCACTTCCTCCTTTCGTTCAAGAATGCCAGAGCATTGGGTTCTCAATAACTACACATATTTTTTTTCTAAAATAATTATCACAAGTCTTTATTTTATTATATTGACTTTTTTTAGCAACATTTCGCTACACAAATCCGGGGTTTCTTCAGGCAAAAAATAGCGACGGAGAAATGGCACATCCTTACAAAGGAAAACTTAATTGTTAATTTACATATTGATTATTTGAATTTATATAAATTAAATTGGATAAAAAACATTTTGGCTAAACTTGACAACATGTAAATTATTTTTTCCTTACAAAGGATGTAACATTTCTTCGCAACTATTTATTAGCCTGAAGAAGCCCCGGATTTGTGTGACGGAGCGTTGCTAAAAAAAAATTCAAAATTATAAAATAAAGATGATAAGAAAAAACTTATGTATATTTATTGCGAACTCACCAAATATTAATCAATATTACAAAAAATACGTTTTTAATTAATTTTTGAAGTAGATGTATCTTTAATTTTAATAGGTATTTTTAGGTTGGAATTAAACGGTATTATCCGAGGTATTATCTATTTACTTCTTATTCATCTTGCTGTCATCTATGGTTTATATTTTTCGTTGTTAAAGTGTTGGTTTTTAATCATGAAAGCAAGTTACACCAGTTAAAACGCAGCACGCTTTTGCCATACTGATTTATACCTATGTTAGAAATTCTATAACTTTTGATTGGTTGAAGATAAAGTAAGAAAACTTATATCATATTAAGGTAAATTTCTATAATTTTTCGAGAAACGATTGTGGAAGTCCATATAAAAAATATGTTTAACAAAAAGAGTGAGATAAAGATTATTTATTCGAATATTTTTGTTTTTCAATGACGTATATCTCGAGAATCGATGACAAATCGACAAATATGTTGAGAAACTTTTTATAGGAAGTTTAATTTGCTCTCATTTTTATTTCAAATATTTTTGAGCCCTTTCTTCCCCTTCCCCACTTAGCTCACCTCCCAGTGGCGGGGACTTATATTTACCTCCTAACTATTCCAAACAAGTCAAGTCAAAAATTCTCGGATATTACACGCACTTTACAATGCATTCTTTGATTGGACTAAATTGGATTGCTGTAATTGATGAAATAAGTTTATGCTTCTAGTCACAAAAAAGGAGAATATATATCTGCTTCGAGAAAGAATCGACTTGTTGCAACCCAGCACAGTGGTCTCAGATCGAATTCAAGCTTTGTTATGTTTTCCTAGTAAGCAGATTTTCAATGCTATGCTTGTGTTTGACTGTAATGTATCAATCAATTATACGATTTAAGGAACCACATTTTAAAACATTGTTTATATTAATAAGAAATGTCCTTCATATTCATGAATTATTGTAACAATAATTAGATTAATAATTTTATATGTATTAACAGTTAGTTGCTTAGTAGAAAAATGTATTGTTTCAGGTTATGATAATTGATTTATTATTATAATAAAAAAAAAGTTTCTGGTTGTATGTGACCTATTCAAAAGTCTTCCAAAATAGGTAAATACTATCTAGATATTATACATCACATATATCTATACATTAGATATCAAAGTTCTGTAAAGTGACTAATAGTTTCAGGTTCAGTATTTGTGTTGGTATTTGGATAGGATCCAAGGTGACAAATGTACGGGATTTCGTTGAAATTTCATTTGACAGAGATTCTCTGTATTATAATTCAGCAGGTATATCATCGTTTTCTATGAATCGGCTTGTTAGAATTATACAATTACATTATTTGACAAAAAAGGGGATGAGACAGTCCTTCGCTATAAAGGAGCTTATAGCCATACCAGTTTAACTGCTGCAATAAGAAAGATAATTTAACGATCGATCATAACACTGGGGATAGATATGTAGCTATACTAACAATCTATAAAATCTTCTTGATACGTGGTACTTAATTATTATTGGAAATAGCGATCATTTATTTTATTGCTTATTACGCAAAGATACTTCGTATCTAATTCGAATTGTAGGTAATGACGAAACGGTAGCTCAAATTTACTTTAATATACAGATATCACAGAGCAGAGAAGAAGCACAGGTAAGATCAATAGAGTATTGCACAACTTCTTAAGGAATAAGGACCGTGTTAGCACATCGTCAATTCTTTCATAGTTTCTAAAATGTAGAATCTAAATTTAATTTTCATTTTATTCCTTCAGTTTTTGTTTTAACTTAAAATTTTCCTGGCGTTACCCAAGAAAATTGCAAAATATCAAAATTGATGCCAAAATATGTGCAACTGGTACCTAGATAAAAGTGTCCCAAGTAAAAATTGAAAAAGCAGAATACTGCTGTCTCAAATTTATTTCACGACTATTATAGAAAATAATTTCTTTGCTCAAGGTTGGATGACGATTGCAAATTCATCTTTTCAGTATTTATTATATTATTATTTGTATATAAAAGAACTACAAGGAGCGAGTAAGAACAAGCAAAAACAAAAGATTATTGTATGTAGACGGACCCCTTTATTTTTTTACTTATTTCTTATTATAGCAGCTATAGCATCAGTTTTTGAAAATTTCATGTCTACCTATTTTTCTAAGAGACAGCTAAAAAGAATGATAATCTCGAGCAAAAATAGTGCCCCTTTATTTAAAATTTTATTTAACTTTTTTATTTGTTGTTATTGTGGGGATTCAAACATGTATTTCTCCCAGAAGTTTTTTAACAATTAGGGAGTATTCAGAAAATATGTAGAAAGTTAAATCATATTTGTTGAGAGTACTTCTAATTTGATGGGGGAAATAAACTTTCCATATCAACAAGGTTGTTTATTTGTCGAAATTTAACCGTAATTCAATAACTTCAAGTTTAAACAGTGTTGAGGTTCTTCTGTCAAAGAGTATTCCCGGGTTAAAAGTGCTCTGCTAGCTTATTTTTTCGATTATAAAATTTTCAATTGACAAAATAAAGTGTAATTTGGTGCTGCAATGAAAAATTTTGTGCTCTTTCTGTTTTTATGGAAATTAGAGAATATAAATTAACTGTTAGCTTAATGTAAAGCTATGAATTTGTGGTAGAATTAGTACATTGACCAAAATCTTCCGCAGTTGTTTGTGAGTGTACCTTCGAATACTGTAAAGCTGATAAAAATCAGTATTGACCTTTTTAGTGACGTGGCGAAGAAGGTCAAGTACAGCTGAAGAATAAAATCCTGTGGAAGTGAGGACAATGAGCTTAGGTCGAGGTTATTTGTAATTCGCCGACCACCAAAGACAATAGCTTTAGATTTTCAATGACTGAGACGATGCAGCCAATCTGCATACAGCAGCTATGAAGCATCACGAATGCAAGAACCAGCATCACTGATGAAGATGAGAATGAGCAGAGCCCCAAGAATGGAATCTAGAGAAACACCCATCTTGCTGCACTTCCAGGAGGTTAAAGAGCCATGTCCTCTATGCGACTACTAGATAAGAATGAAACCAGAGGACAAGGCAAGCTGATAAGCCCAAAGTTGACACACAAGGACAGACAGACTTTGTCGAAGACGAAATAAAAGAGAATGAGTACTGCCAGTTTTCGAACATCTTTCGAGTGTCATTGAGATAGTGCGTGAGTATTGTTACTGAATTCAAACAATGAGGTCGAGAACCATCTGGATGAAATCACGTTCTATTTTCCTTTCAGGAATCATTATCATACACACTCATCCAGTAAAAAAACAATAATTCGAATTGTAACCTTCTTTAAGGATAAATAATAACATGAATTGAAGTCGCACGAGAACTATAACCTTATTTTCATGGCATCGAAGAATGTGTGTTGACGTATCTATCTATCTAGTGAGTATCTAAACAGGAAACTGCTAGAAATATCCTGAGGGGGTACAAACGAAATGTGTTCGGGTTCTAGCCCTACATCGAATTTAAAAAGGGTGTTTGGAAATAGTAGATAATATTGGCGGGTGGATAGAGGTCACTAAACTGCTTGAAAAATTGAGATAACAAATTATTCGATTTCAGAACTAGTAACTTCCTATGGGTTAATAACAAGAAGACGGAGAGGCTAGTGTTCTAAAATCGAGGGGCTCATATCGACTTTCTGCGTAACAGGTTGGCGAGGAATACATTTGTTATTAGAAATCTGTCAACCGCTGTTTCGTTGTTCGTCTCAAAAACTGTTTATTTTGCTCTGTTTGAGTCGCATGCTAGGTATGATATTGTTGTTTGGAGATTATGTAGTATTCTGAACGTATATTTAAAATTCAAAGGAAAATGATCAGAATCATTGATAATTTAGAATACAGGGTCTACTGTAAATTATCTTTTAAGAAATTAATGTTTTAACTTTGCCCTCTCTGTTCCTATACGAGATATTATCGTGTGCTACTAAGAATCATGCTCAATGGAATCAGAATGAAGATGGTCACTCATATGATACTCGCGGGAAGCATGTAATGTAATTTTTCAGCATACATTGAAGTGTTTCGTTATGGAAAACATATTTTATACTGTTGATGATTTTGTTGAACTAAAAGTGATACGTATTTGATGAAAGTGATATTCTCTATGTGACGAGTGTAAACCTATTTCGGATAAACATGCATAAAATCTGTATCTACATCTGTAAAATGCACTCGACCTTCTAGATTCCTGGTTATAGTCTTTGTTGTTTTCAATAATTCGATGACCCGAAAAGGTGGTTATTTGAAATTAATTCGAAAGATCATTCTGGATTTTAGTTTCAATCTTATTAATTGAACTCTTTTACAAAAGAAGCGATAATGCGAACGAATAACGTTTTCGTTAGAAATTGATGGTTGATTAGCAGGTGCTAGGTAAATAAAAAAAATAAACTAGGAATTTAGGTATATAATCAATTCTTAGTCTAATGTAATAAATAGATATTGTATTTTTTAGACAGTCACACTTATTGGAACGATACCTTGAGGCAGTTTCTCCATATTTTTTGTAATTGTATCTATAAATCAAACATCCCAAACTCATATACAACTTATACCGGATATAAGAGTAGATGTAGAAGATAATAACATAAATTTGTTTAGACAGACTTGATTGATTAGATCGTATGATGAATTTCTACATTTAAGAATTAACATTTGATCTGTATAGTCTCTTAATTTCTTTATATAAAACTGTTATAGTGAAAGGTTAGTAGACATATTTCCTTTTGAAATAAATATGCTGGGATGGCCACTGCTAAATAAAAAATAACTATATATCTTCAGCAATTGTGATTGGCTATAATATCATTTATATACCTATTTTGTTCTTTTGATTTTTTGAAAACGCGATCTGTAACATATCTGTATCATTCCAGGTATAACACTTAAGCATTATATTTTCAATGAATGAAGATTGATGGGTTCGACAATTATAGCTTTTTCTAGTATATAAAAAATATTGTAAAAAGTTCTTGAGCTTGTAGAAATTAGATAACTATTTCATATTCAAGAACCATATGAAGGCCGAAATGATTCCGAATTATAGATTTACCCTTTTGACCAATTCAAAATTTACATTTAACTTGAAATTGGATTTCGAAGTGATATATTTTCTAGATTTTTATATAATATATGTATTTGGTACAAGAATTAATCATGTAAAAATATCAGCCCAATTCATTGATGTTCATGATCGAAAGAAATTAATAAATATTTTTTACAAAAAAATGGACCGAAGTTATTAGGTGCACTGAAAAGTACGAAATAATATTAATTCTATTGGTGCTGATACTTTTGAAGTTGTGCAGTTAGATTTATAACTATTGACACCAACTTCACAAGTACCAGCACCAATAGCACCGCTGTAACTCGAAAACCGTAAATCTAAGAGAAAAATGTTCATTATACCACCATTATCCACATTGCGAAAATACACATATGTGAGACTTTATCGTGAATGTAATTGGAAAACCGTAACTCTTTTAGAAAAATGTTCAATTTAAACTTTTTCAGATATTGTCCTATCTTTAATTCTGGCATCTTGAATATTCGATTTTCGAAAAAAATTGCCCCCTTCACACCATTCGAGGGCGGTTGTCGGAGGGAAGGAGAATTCGAATTTGAATTTTTACGAATATGGGACCATTTCTCAATTCTTCTCTTTCAAATGAATCAAAAATCATCAAAATCGGAGTACTTTTTCTATATACAACGCGGGTACAAACCAAAGAAAAGGCAGACAGTCGAATTGTATACCTCCTCCGTTCGGGGTTCGTCGATCAAAAGTGTTGTTTTTTTTAGAAAAACCAGGTCCGACTTCATATGATAACTCACTGAGAACTGCAATTTAATATTGATTCTACTCGTAATGGAATTAAAAACTGAGGATGTAGCAGGAAACAGTCGGAATCTAATTGCAGACAAATCAGAAAAATCATAAGGATTTTGATTTTTCGCAAAGCATAATTATAGATAGAGTTCAAAATTCTTATAATTTCAACATTTAATTTTTTCTTTAATAATTGATTTTGTATGATGCGTTGTTTATAAATAGCAAGTAATTTACATCAAAAATTATCTATTCTCTGTTCAGTTTTCAAGAGCTGTTTATCCAAAATCATTGTTTATCTTTGAAAAAACTTACTTACTTAAATGCCTTTTGAAGAGAGTTTTCTGGGGGAAGGCCATATTGGTTTTTCGAATTATATAAGAAGCACCAATATCGATGCAAGCTGACTATGCAAAAAGTGGGGGATAAAAAGATAAAAAGAAATATTGAATGAGAAACAATGAGAGTAATAAATTTATGGTTATTTCGATGGTGTTTCTTTTAGGTTCGTTTGCGTGGTTTTGATAGGTAGGTAGGTAAATGTGTTCTGATTTTGATGTTATTTTTTTATTTGAAAGAAGAGTGCTGAGAGATGGTTTCATGTAAATAAAATATGAAATTCAAGATTTCTTTCCCCCCCCAAAAACTGCGTCCAAAAAGGATGGAGAGGGCAATTTTTTATCAAAGATCGAAACATTTAAAGGATATTTTTTCAAAAATATGGTTTACTAGTTACAACAATATAAAGTCTGAAATATGAGCGTACTGGAATTTCTAAATAAAAGTGAACGTTCAACAATTTAGATAACAAAAGATACATGCAAAAATGTGAAATATCCCAAGTAGCACTGAAATGATATAGCAAAAATAGCATCCCAATCTTCTCTACTTTGTGAGTTACAGAGTACCTACTACCCCAACAGCGTTTAGCTGACAAAAATCTCCATCAACCTGACCCAAACTAGGCGAATGCTAGATTAAATTCTCGATCTCATTTTATGTTATAGGTAGATATTATAAACATCAACGAGCAATTCATTCAGGAGTATGAAAACACCGCGAAGTTATATTAAATCGACGAAATGATTCATCTGTATCTACCTGCATTTTCTCAATAATGGCTATTTCATTTTTTTCACTTTCACGTTGGTAATATTCCATTAAACGGGAATAATCAATGCTACTAAGTACGGCACTGGTACCAACCTCAGCAAATCAAACGAGATCATCATAAACTTTCTCCTATCGCCTACGGTGTTAGTTGCACGATGTTATTATTATTTTATATTAGCATTTCCATTGCGGACTCTACAACTACGTTATATATAAATACAGTAAACATTAATATGTTATTATTAATGAATATCAATATTTAATTTAATTATTATTTTTAAGATGTCTTGAGCACATTAGGTATACAAAATTACCATATAAAAACTTTTCATTTTTCTATATTTGTTATTGTTAAAATATAGTTTCGTACTGTTCAGGAGTATGTAAAAACATTTTTTAAGATTTAGGATGACGTGATCATCTTATTCGAAATTATCAGACATATTTTTCTGAAGCTACCCATAACTTTTCATGAGACTGTAATAAGTAGTTATTCTTCAAATAGTCGCGGTTGAAGCTGAGATAGCAATATAATAGGGTTCATGTTAGCCATCCAAGAACAGTTTGTCAACACAAAAAATACCTGAACTACATCTTAAAAAACGCCAATATAGCAGATGACAGATGCCGAGAAGTGCAAAGTAGAGACAATACAACACATAACAGCAGGATGAAGCGTGCTAGCCCAAAACGAATACCTACCTACACCGCCATAATCAATTGACTGCAGTGATACACATCTGTTATAAATTGAAATTGCAACGGAAAACCCAAAAGACGCAATAATACAAGTATCAGTCGCCTGCAGTAGTAGGTACAAAACAATTAGTATGTTATCTACTATGACAGATCCATTAGCACAGATCGGACGATTCCGTGTAACAAACCATACCTAGTAGTCAGATACAAAGCAGAAAATGAGGCCTACATCATTGACAAAAGATTACTTAACACCCACATAATGTTCATCACAATTCTCGAGAAGGAAACTCAAATATACAGAACTGGCAGATGATATTGTGGAAGCCCATTAAAGTAACAATAATCCCAATTGTCATTTCCAGCATGGTTTATAACGCCGAAGGAAATCCACAGAGGTCTACATAATATACTGCGACTACAAAAGAACAACATACATCTTACTTCAGAAGCTGGAGACTTTCAGATAACTGTTGCGCCAAGATTTGACGATGTACTCCGATAAAACACCCCAAAATAAGACGAAAATCAAGAATACCAATTTACGAGTTTTCGTCTCCTTTTGGAGATATTGGCCCTTTTTGGTCCCAACAAGCTAGCGGGATATTTGAGCGAAAGGTATATTTTGGTGGGGAGAAACGCGTTTAGAAATGAATATATATTTGTACTTACCAGTAAAATCACTGTTGATACCATCTCAATATCATAAATTGCCATTTTTGAATGTATATACTACAAACACATTTCACTTTCACTACTAGGTTAGCCACCATACTGTAATTATTGAAATTTTAAAAACGAAATAATATTGGAAATACGAGTCCACGCGATTACAATTACAGTGTCGCCATTTCCTTCAATTTGGAAGCTCATAGAATTATTAATTTATCCTATGACAGTAGAATAAAATGTAGAAAATAGAAAAATGTTTCGCTATATCAAACATAATTGAAATGAAAATTATTCAAACAATAAAACTAAGGAACAAAATTAAACACAGATTTAGTATTTTTGGAAAAAAATGTATGGTTAGGCTTAGGTTAGGTCAAGTTAGGTTTATGTTTAATTTTCTATTGTCCAAAAAGAGTTTCGTTAAGGTTTTAGTTTTTGTTTTAGTAATTTTCATTTAAATTATATTTCATATAGCGATACATTTTTCTATTGTCTACAACTTATTCTACTGTCATAGTATAAATTAATAATTCTATGAGCTTCCAAAATGAAGTCAATGGCAACACTATATTTGTAATCGCCTGGAATCGTATTTCCAATATTATTTCGTTTTTCAAATTTCAATAATTACAGTATGGCGGCTAACCTAGTTGTGAAAGTGAAATATGTTTGTAGTTTATTCGTTGAACATCAACAGCGATTTTACTGGTAAGTACTGGTAAGTACAAATATTCACTTCTAAACGCGTGTCTCCCCACCTAAACAAACCTTTTGCTCAAATATCACGCTAGCTTGTTGGGACCAAAAAGAGCCAATATCTCCAAAAGGAGACGAAAACTCGAAAATTGGTATTCCTAATTCTCGTCTTATTTTGGGGTGTTTTACCAGAAACCACTGTCAAATCATGACGCTACAATTATCGGAAACGTGCCCAGAAGCTGGTAGTGCGGAAATTCTTGAGTCAGAAGTAGGCGAAATCACAGCAACAGCTCGTACCTAGCAGCAAACATCTGAAGATAACCCAAGAAGGCCTTAACATAATAATAATAACAGCTCTAGCCACCAAACAGTACACGCAAAGGCATGACAGTGTATATTAAATCATCGATAAAGAAAGAGCAAAAAAGTAAGTAGGTACACCATACTACAAATATCAACAAGCTAAATTACCTACTAGAAAACAACACAGCCAATCTCTACTGGAATCGGGATCGCAAATAAAACAACAAACCAGACATAACACTCATCCACAAACTAACCAGAACTACTTAGTTAATAGAAATATCCATGCCAAATTCACCGAACCTAAAGGAGAAACACATAAAAAAATTGAGAAACACCTACAACTAACAGAAGAAATACGACTGATGTGGCACTATGATACTTAATTGTTTCGCCAATAGGTTTAACATCAAAAACACTATAGCCTAGAGTTACCACCACACCTATACATACATCCCCATACAAAAGGCAGTTATTCTCCACTCATGTAACATCACACCTCAGGTCCACAGCATGAAGTAGATAAAGAGTAAAGACGTTTGACTGCTTGACATAAGTCCGCGACTACACTAAGCACCAGGGAAACACCCCGAGATAGAAAGCGAAATAATAATAATAATAAAATGCCCAATGTTATATTATGACATATCCCAAGCCGATTCAATTTAAATTTCTACATATGTTATTACTATTGATAATAGATATATGTATGTTTTGAAATAGTATTTAGAATTCAAATTTATTTTTTATGTGGATGTTGTGAGTGCGCGGTTGAACAACATTAATGTTGTAAAATAAATTGAGTTATTATTTTCTATCAATTTTTATGGACGTAACCATTGGTAAAAAAACATGTAAATTATAGTTTTTGCAACAATGACTAAAATCGATTATACTCGAAGAAAGCAACAACTGGCCTACTCTTTTTTTATTCGGTACAAGTTTACATTTATATAAGATGCAATGTCACCTATTTAAATAGCATCCTGTATAAGTATTTTGCCGTGAAATTTCTTTAAATTATATTATTTTATGCATTCCATCTATCAACTAATTAAATAACTGTTTATTTAGCTTACTTAGGCGTAGTCTCCTTCTATGGCTTTGACGGGCATTATTTTTTCATCATATTCTTGCTGATACTTGTTAATTAATAACTTGAAGTGATTTTCCGCGATACCCGGCCATTAAAAGAATTTTATACTGATTTATAACTGATATGATAATGTGCGCGAACTAGTCATCGCGAAAGACGAGAAACTTAGCGTTTTTTCGGAAGTAGAAAAATATTGATTTCACTAGAATTATTCAACTTTATATGTTGCTGATGGGTTCTACATAGTTTAATAATGTCAAATTTAATTGCTCGCTTAGAAGATTATGTAATTAGTTGCATGTAGGAATGTGCTTCTCACATGATTGAAATTAACTTGCAATATTGATAATTTCATAGTCATGGTGCTAAAATGCCCTGTTTTCCTTATTAGGAGTTGTTAGGACCATCTAGAAAATTATTTGGGAAAATTCATCTCTCCTATATAATATAGCTTCGCAAAGGGTTTAGACTTCATGTGCCTACCTGATTTACAAAAACTGAAGTTTTCTACCCACGACTCCTTTAATTTTTTAATGATGCCAACATAAAATTTAAACGAAATAGCAAACTGAAATGGTGTCGACAAGTCCAATTAACAACCTGCTAAAGGAAAGTTACTGGCGTGTGTCCGTCTAGGCTAGGCCATTAAATGAAGTCAGTATTCATTCCTGACAACTTTACAAGCATTAAAATTTCCTTCCATGTAAGGCTCATTACTGATATGAGAATAATTTCCACAGACGAACGCGCCAATAGGCTGTTAAGGCTTAAAATGGAAGCTGCCTGAAAATTAACCTAGATGCAACCGAGCAATGTTATGGATCAATTTTCATCCGATAAGGATACACGATATTATTAAATTTTCATTTCCAATTGTGTGAGATCCTCAAATAAATATTATTAGTATTAATGTTTATCTCATGCCATATGCGTTGTAGTTTGTAAAGTGTTTGCTAGATACGAGTAGCTATGATTTTTCAAAAATAACGTAGTTGAAGGCACGTTGAAGGTGTGGTGTAGTAAGTACTCTTATACATTATACAAAACTGAATATAGCGAAATTATAAGTAGGTATCCTGATTCCTACATGCTACAGCTGATATGGTATTTCTAATTTATATAAATTAATATAGCTATGTATATCTGTGTAGATTTTAACATGTTATTGTAATAAAAAATATTCGGTGGCATTTAGCATTTGTAAAACTAATGAAATTTCTATTAGTAGTCTAAGAACTCACTGAAAAAAACTGACGGATTGAGTACCAGGATGATTTTTTTTTGGAAATGTATAACATAAGGAAAATCATAGGTTGCCTGGACAGTTTTTTTTCATATTTATTTATGTCTGCTCTACGTAATATTTTTTGTTCGGCAACCACACCAATAAAGTAACAGCCGCAAAGTACTCTTGACACTTAGTATGTACTGGATAGAAAAAAAAAATCCCGATGGCCTGTAGTCAGCGGAAAGGTAAATTTTTCAAAATTCATTGAATTGAAATTTTAACAACCTTTTCATTGGTATACCTACATGTTACTAAATAAAATTGTCATAGTCTTGCGGTTAGAGGTTTTTGTTTTGGCTGTTGAATATAAAGCAGACAGGGTTCGAGTCCACTTAAAGGCAGACTTTTTTTTCGTCTATTTCTTTTCAATAAATATACTATATATTTTTTTAATCTGGGTCTATATTAAGATCTCCAGAAAATGTACAATTACATCAAATTTATATTGAGTGTTCATGTTTTATCAATATTTGTTATTTTTCTTTATTAATTTTTATTTTTTTACATGTGTATTTTATGAAAAATTGCTTTGAACAAAAGTTGTAGGTACTGATTATATCTATAACCTAAAATTATTTTTGATGATATTCACACTACGGCTCTTTTTTGATTATTTTTTAAAATGTTTGAATGGTCGCCATTTTGAAACTACTTACCCGATATTGCCCAATAACGAACTCGACCGAGATATTTGAGAGATTGATTTTTGTAGCAAATTTGAACTTGATACCTTCAAAACTGCGACCTCTATCGTGTTAACAAATTTCGTAATATCCCATATATATATATATATATATATATATATATATATATATATATATATATATATATATATATATATAATATATATATATATATAAACTTTTGAACCAAATGTTTTTTTGGACTAACTTATAGACATATAACAGCATGCCGTTGAAATTTTTTCGAAATTCAAAAGTGTGAACGATCGCAACCTAAAAAAATCCCGATGGCCTGTAGTCAGCGGAAAGGTAAATTTTTAAAAATTCATTGAATTGAAATTTTAGCAACCTTTTCATTGGTATACCCACATGTTATTAAATAAAATTGTCATAGCCTTGCGGTAAGAGGTTTTCGTTTTGGCTGTTGAATATAAAGCAGACAGGGTGCGAGTCCACTTCAAGGCATATTTTTTTTTCGTCTATTTCTTTTCAATAAATATACTATATATTTTTTTAATCAGGGTCTATATTAAGATCTCCAGAAAATGTACAATTACATCAAATTTATATTGAGTGTTCATGTTTTATCAATATTTGTTATTTTTCTTTATTAATTTTTATTTTTTTACCTGTGTATTTTATGAAAAATTGCTTTGAACAAAAGTTGTTGGTACTGATTATATCTATAACCTAAAATTATTTTTAATAATATTTACACTACTGCTCTTTTTTGATAATTTTTTTAAATGTTTGAATAGTCGCCATTTTGAAACTACTTACCCGATATTGCCCAATAACGAACTCGACCCAGATATTTGAGAGATTGATTTTTGTAGCAAATTTGAACTTGATACCTTCAAAACTGCGACCTCTATCGTGGTGTTAACAAATTTCGTAATATCCCATATATATATATATATATATATACATATATATATATATATATATATATATATATATATATATATATATATATAAACTTTTGAACCAAATGTTTTTTTGGACTAACTTATAGACATATAACAACATGCCGTTGAAATTTTTTCGAAATTCAAAAGTGTGAACGATCGCAACCTAAAAAAATCCCGATGGCCTGTAGTCAGCGGAAAGGTAAATTTTTCAAAATTCATTGAATTGAAATTTTAACAACCTTTTCATTGGTATACCTACATGTTATTACATAAAATTGTCATAGCCTTGCGGTTAGAGGTTTTTGTTTTGGCTGTTGAATATAAAGCAGACAGGGTGCGAGTCCACTTCAGGGCAGATTTTTTTTTTCGCCTATTTCTTTTCAATAAATATACTATATATTTTTTTTAATCAGGGTCTATATTAAGATCTCCAGAAAATGTACAATTACATCAAATTTATATTGAGTGTTCATGTTTTATCAATAGTTGTTATTTTTCTTTATTAATTTTTATTTTTTTACCTGTGTATTTTATGAAAAAATGCTTTGAATAAAAGTTGTAGTTACTGATTATATCTGTAACCTAAAATTATTTTTAATAATATTTAAACTACGGCTCTTTTTTGATAATTTTTGTAAATGTTTGAATGGTCGCCATTTTGAAACTACTTACCCGATATTGCCCAATAACGAACTCGACCGAGATATTTGAGAGATTGATTTTTGTAGCAAATTTGAACTTGACACCTTCAAAACTGCGACCTCTATCGTGTTAACAAATTTCGTAATATCCCATATATATATATATATATAAACTTTTGAACCAAATGTTTTTTTGGACTAACTTATAGACATATAACAACATGCCGTTGAAATTTTTTCGAAATTCAAAAGTGTGAACGATCGCAATAGGTATATTTCTATAAGAAATTTATCTAAAAATCCCGATGGCCTGTAGTCAGCGGAAAGGTAAATTTTTAAAAATTCATTGAATTGAAATTTTAACAACCTTTTCATTGGTATACCCACATGTTATTAAATAAAATTGTCATAGCCTTGCGGTAAGAGGTTTTTGTTTTGGCTGTTGAATATAAAGCAGACAGGGTGCGAGTCCACTTCAAGGCATATTTTTTTTCGTCTATTTCTTTTCAATAAATATACTATATATTTTTTTAATCAGGGTCTATATTAAGATCTCCAGAAAATGTACAATTACATCAAATTTATATTGAGTGTTCATGTTTTATCAATATTTGTTATTTTTCTTTATTAATTTTTATTTTTTTACCTGTGTATTTTATGAAAAATTGCTTTGAACAAAAGTTGTTGGTACTGATTATATCTATAACCTAAAATTATTTTTAATAATATTTACACTACTGCTCTTTTTTGATAATTTTTTTAAATGTTTGAATGGTCGCCATTTTGAAACTACTTACCCGATATTGCCCAATAACGGACTCGACCCAGATATTTGAGAGATTGATTTTTGTAGCAAATTTGAACTGGATACCTTCAAAACTGCGACCTCTATTGTGTTAACAAATTTCGTAATATCCCATATATATATAAACTTTTGAACCAAATGTTTTTTTGGACTAACTTATAGACACATAACAACATGCCGTTGAAATTTTTTCGAAATTCGAAAGTGTGAACGATCGCAATAGGTATATTTCTATAAGAAATTTACCTAAAATTGCTTGCTCCTTTAAATTTTGTTCCAATACTTGGACGCTACTTTGGTTGGCTACTGTACCTTTCGGTTAACAGTATCAGATTATGACTGCATTCAAATTTAAATATTTTTATATTAGGAAAAACATGGGTGCCACATCAAGGGTATGTTTAGGACCCATTAAAAAAATAGGATCCAGTGAACAAGATTTAACGTGGCACTCAAATAGACTCAGACAAATACTCAGTTAATTATAAATTTTTAAGACTAGTTTCAGGCTGTTACTTTATTGATGTGGTTGAATGCAAAAATGTGAGCAAATTCTGCCGGTATTTTCCATATGGTGACTGAAAACTAACAATTTTCTTGCAGTCGTCTTACAATATATGAGAACCGGAAATAAATGTAGATTTATTAATATTTATTTGTCAGCACATTTATATATGGATGATCAAGCTAATTTTAATTTTCTCCTTATATATAATTTTCTTGACTTTGCAGCCAAAAGTTTCAAAGGGGGTTTCAACAAGATCAACTTTTTTGTAGACCGATTTTTTTTTTCGTCAAATAGAAAACCTGCCCATAATTAAAAAATGGGAAGAGCTTATGTAATTGATAGTCATTTGCGAATGAAACTTATAGGGATAATCGATACCGGAATGCGAATCAACCAGAAGGGGCGGATGTATATGTGCCAACAAACGTACCTGGTCAGAAAACCTAACTTAGGTAAAGGTGCCACCAACCTGAAGAGTGCAATGAAAATTTCACATGTAAATGTGACAATGGTTTAAATCATTATAATTTATGAATTATGTGGTTGTAATTAATTAAAAGATACATAGATATAAGAAATAAATTTGAATTTGGTGGAATTGACATCCGTTAATTTCTGTTTGGGGCCTGATATTTTATACAATATGTATTGCTTTTTCAAAATCAATAAACACTTTAAATAGCTCAAAGACTAAAACAAATTAATTCAAAACCTTAAATTTAGTTAAAAAATAGCTTCTCGTACGAACATTTGTTTCTTTTCCAACAGGCAAAACATGTAAGGCACATAATGTCCATTGTGAAATCCATGAATAGTAAAAAATGGTACAAATATTTGGTGAAGTATGAAAACGTACGTAACATCCATATACACTTTTTGTACTTTACAGTTTTCTTGAATATTTATTTTAATCATGAAAGCTATCATATGATCTACTACCTTACTATTAATAAATAACAAATTCTCGCCCTACATGTTTTCGGCTTTATTTCTCCAGAACTTGTACACAAGCACACCTACATATTCTATATCCTATCAGCTATTCTCTTACAAGTATGAGAAACAATTTACCGATTTAGTTTTTATACTTCAGGATCAGGTCCCACCGTAAAAATCTTCGCGTCGCAATTTACTTTTTAGCATTTTTTCTTTCTTGAATATGAAATTGTAGAATGAAACGTCGTCGCCGTAGTTGCTTGTCGCAGTTTTAAGCTCTATGATAAATGAATAAACAGGGAAGAATAAGGAAGAGGCATCCCAAAAAGCTGTTATATATTCCATTATGGGATTATCTAGGAAAATTAAAATAAAATTAATATTTAGGTAAAAGGAATATAATTTATAGCCGGTTGGTATATTTGCTGGTATAGATTTAAAAAAATATTTCAGGGAGAGGTACAATACCCTTTTTCGGTGGCACGTTTACCTCCGCCGACCAGGGGCATAGTTTTGTCAAATTTCATTGAAATTCCTAAATCTATATATTATGAGGATTACACGGTAAGTTTTTGGAAGTTTTTTTATCGATCATTAAGTAAGTGAGGCCGAGCTCACTACAGCAATGATTTAATGAATTCTCGTTGTGATCCATAATTTTTGAGCCACAATATCATACTTTATCGGATCGAATTTTTATATTGGTCCTACACGTCAAGAAATCTAAACATATATTTGAATAAGACTCCAGCAGTGGAAAAATCCATAACAAGGAATGTTACCTACTTTTCCGATAGTTGGATCAATTATTGTAAATCCAATTGTTCAAATAGTTGTAACAAATTCAATTGAATCGATCAATTCAGCATAATGTACCCAACGAATTACATTTTATAACTCATGTTCAATGTGATGTATAAGATGTCCCTTCAATTATGCACCTCATATCTGACCTACATACCAGTATCTGTATCTAACATGAATAAGCATGCAAATAATATAAGAATTTGCTTGTACGCCATTGTATGTGGTCGATCGTTTATCATTTTCGTCCATTTTATGTTGCGCCGCTTTTGATCTATGTGAAATTACAATTGCTCATGCGTATATATGGTTTATGTCCATAATTAAAATGTGTGTTACATTGATAGTGCAGAGTCACAGCACCGGTGCATTTCCCTATAAGCAAATAAGCATATATATTATATCAAGACCTAAATCTTGTTATAAATTATGAAGAATGTGCTTGCTCACATATATGTGTATGTAAATGCTACCACGCTACAAAGATTTTAGACAGAAAAAAACATGAGTCTCGAGAACTTGTTTATCGGGTCACACAGGATCTGCAATGATTCAGTGTTGTTTTTTCGTTGGAAAACCTTTTGCGTGTTCTAGTGACTGTCCATTATCGCCGGTGTCAATAAATATTAACAGAGCCTCTATATAGAAAAACCGTAGTGGAAGTTTCAAAGCCGGATCTTAGATTTTTTTGTCAGGAAATTTGTCTTCTGCCTGGTCCTCTAATTCCCAGTATCTTTTTCAGTAGAAAAAGCGGCAGTAGTTCGTATCGTTCATTATGTCTAATGATTTTCCTCGAGTATTCCAATTTTCTTTACTCATGTATAGCCATAATCTGCATTTCCCTCCTTTTCATATGGTTTGTCCACTGGATTCTGGGTATGCGTTTATACACCACAACTCAGTTGCATACTGCCTCTTTCCGCTTGCCTCGGTGACTACTGGGATTAAACTCCATGGGGGTGCTAAGGTAAGAAGTAACATTGGAGAAGTAATCTTTAATTTGGCAAGTTTAGAAAGTGGCATTCAAGCAAGCTAGATATCTTGATGATTGGGGTCCAACATTTTTCTTCTATTTCAAATACAACATCCCATATTATAGGTTTGAATTCCATTGAGCTATGATCCGTCGATTCATATTAGTATTCCTAATAGGCTTGTAAATTAGGTATCTCTGAAAACGAATCCTGCTAGGTTTTTATATGCATCCGGGTAACATCTTTTTTCTATATTGATACTGTTACGAAATGCCAGTTGTGAAGTCGTTTTTTTGGCAGATAATTTACAAGAAAGTTTCTCCAACTATAAGAAATGATTTCCTAATTTCAATGAACTATGATCTTAGCTTTATCTTCAAAACGCACGCGTTATGCTATCTCGAGCTTTCTTTCACATGCATTATTTATTATTTATATGACATTTGTTGTATGTCTACATGTTAGAGAATTAGGTATATATTAAAGTAAAATCTTGTTTTATAGCAAAGATTCAAAGATATACAACTTATTAGAGAAAGAAGAGGAAAAATGTTACATATTCACTTTTCTTTTGTTAAATAATAAGTTTTGTGTTATCCATCACATGTCATTAAACATTAAAGGAAGTTATAAATTATTGTTCTATAACACGCTTCGACCTGTCTATACTTGACAACATGTTATTGAAACATTTGCTGCGGCACCGCGCTGGTTAGCTTTTCATTTAGGGATAATTTCATAACCAATCGATAATGGAATAAAAGTTATTTCTTCATTTTGTGTAACTCATAACCTGATGACGAACTGAAACTATTGCGTTTTATAATAACTTTTATAACGTCAGTTACTTTATCTCCCGTTCTTGTAAAGAAACATTAAATTATAAGTCCAATCAAGAGAAATATGCAATTAAATATAATGGGAGATTGAATTTGGTTACGAAATCAGCCCTTAGTATTACGAGGACCGTCTATCGTATGGTTCTGTTTTGCTATATAAATTGTAATATTATATCAAGTTACACAATTATGTTATACAGCTTTGTTATTTGAGTTTAGGCACTATTATGTTCTCGACCACCATTTTGGCCCTATCTTTCCATTCCATAACGGGCAAATAAAAACTGTTGAAAGATATCCAATTGAAGAGTTGTTTATTAATCATCTTTCTGTTGATGGCACAAAGTCTTGTAGATTGCAAGATTTTTTTCTTATATTTATGTAAATGACGTAATTATCTGAAATATCTTATTTAGTGCGCCGTAAGAAAATAAACTAAAATTGTCGTTATTATATGTTAAACGCTAGCTGAACAACATTGACTAGAATGAAATTTATAATTATTATGGTAGATCCAAAGTCTGTTACTGATATTGCGTTAAAAGATAATATAGTGTTGGCGTATTTCGAAACGTAGTAAAAAATCTCCATTTACAAAGCAACGGCAACGACACTGCATTAGATAATCGTTGAGTGAATTGATCTTCTGGAAGCATCTAACGTTATTTAATAGTTCAGGACTGTCAAAGAAGATTCCATCTAAATAAAATAGAATGATGAATTTAAATGTAACAGAAAAGCTTTGAATTTGTTTAAGGAAGTATTGGCTTGAATCAATGGACAAAAAAAGTAATGTATTATTTTTTTCTAAATTAAGGGAGAGGGGAATTTTCGTAATTTCCTTTAATATCTACTTGATCTAATATGCCATAATACCCTTGAAGAAAATATATCCTTAAAATTTTTATTTTGTCTCACAAAATGATGATCATGATGCGGTTACCCGCTAAACTCTGTATTATTACCAAATTTGAACTGTTTCATTTCTATAGTTTCGTGGAACACAGGCTGCGATAGACGAACATACAAATAGGTAGATACCACAATGATCTTATGAAGATTTTGTTCTTTCAATCTACGAAACCCTTGAGCTAATGTTGAAATAAAATATAGCACGATCCGATTGAAATAAAATATTTATTCACTTCTGTTGAAACAGCACACTTTTAATATATAAATTTATAATCATTACGGGGAATGTTTATTAGATCACTAAAAACTAAAGAAATTAAACCTTAATTGAATGATAACATAAAAATAGGTACCCCAAGTAGTTGTGTAAAGAATGCTAATCTTGAAAAAAAAATCTGTCTATCTGTCCGTCTTTGCCAAGATTATCTCGGGAACTGATAGATGAATTTTGTTGCTTTCTTTTTGTTTTCCTAGGGTACCAATAACGCTGGCCTATGATAACAAAGGGCATCCTGCTGATACAAGCTGCCAGGCGATAATCAGAAACCGTGATTTGCACAAGCCTGTGGCGCGAAGATGCCTCTAACAATTCTGATGAAATTTATCCAAAAAAATCTTCCTCAAATCGGAGATAAAGCAGCAGAAAATGTTATGGAGCAAGTAATAAGGATATTGGATTTTAATGAATTGCTTGAAGAAACATAAGCCAAATTTATAAGAATGAGAGATTTATGTAGCCAAAATCTGTGTTTTATAAATCAAGCCAATAAATTATTTTCATACAAAATAACATGGCATTATTATCGCAACCAAATATTTCTATTGTGAAAACAAAATATAGAAATCAAATAACTTATATAATATTGATATTGAATAATAAAAAATTAAACTTCACTTTAATATTGAATATTCTTACTAACTTATTCTGACTGTTCTATTAAACTGTCTTTTTACACTGTCTTATACACTGTATCTTTACACTCTGTTTCATGCCGACAATCCTCCCAAATATATACCCGAAAATGACTCTCCAGATCTTTCCAGCCCCCTGTGGTCTTTGATCACTCCAGTCGCCACTGGACTTTTCTCGAAATCCTTTGTCGGTATCCTACTGAGCACATGCGTCACATTCTTTGTCAGCGACCGCTCTCGAGATCCCTATCGTTCGCGCATAAGCATCAAAAGAACGCCGCCAGTTTGTGGCCCAGTGCCGGTGGCCGTACCCCTTGCACGTTACAATATGGTCTTCAGGAATTGAGAAAATTATCGAGCTTTTTCGGAATACGTCTTAAAATATAAGAGAAAACATCGTTTCATTCGATAATCTATAAGATGTGTGAGTGATTTCAATAATTGTGTCGGATAGTGAATTTTCTCAAATCATATTAGATTTTTTTATAGAATTTTTAAATCTTTCATTTTCTTATTCACCATATACCATGACAAAATTATTGTTTTATTTATTTACCCAATTTACATTCTAAAAATATAATATATATAATGACGATGGTAATAAACTCTTAAATCTATCTGCATTTGAGGACATTCCAATTATGATATTTCATCTAAACCAGTGAAATGTAATGTATGTAATTTATATTATTCGTTAAAATATCAACAATGTTATATTGAATCGGCATGAAAAGGACCTTATTATAATTGAGCGGACCTGGTCTCTGATTCAAGCATGCATATAAATATATGAAATCGTCATCAATATTTACAGCAGGACATTACGTTGGATTGGCGTGAAGCAATTTGCATCTACGTCCGCCCAAAACCCATAAACACTCTAGCGCTTTTGCGTAAAATATTATAATATAATGTTAGTTTTGCAGCATAAATTCGTCACGTATTCTTCTCTTCTATGGCTTCAACTATGCGCACACGTACGTAATTCACCGTGAAATGGCTCAACATTTTCCGGATCTAAAGTTTTGCATACAATGTGCTCGGCTTAAATATAGCATATATCTCCTAAATCGCAAATAACAAGAACCAACTCATGCTCACTTCCATATTTGTATCACAGTAACAGTTTTGTTGTTTACTATCTGGCTTGAATGGAGTCACAAAAAGCGGTTTAATCCCAGTGCTATGACGAATCATCTCGTGTCGTTGTCCTTAACAATAAAAAGTATTTACTTATCAAAGTGTATTAGGGGTAGGTATCATGACAAATATACCAATATCAATTCTAATCCTGAATTCTTATTAGTGTTCCATACACCTGCAAATTATCCCTCATATCTAAAAGGTGGCTAGCTAGATTCGTGAACATATCTGTAGGTGTATGAGTACCTAATAGTTAAACCCCGAGTGAAGTCAAGACATCAAATCCGTACAAAAAATCCGGTAAGATTAAACTTTTAGCCAAAATCATTGAGTTGTATGCGACGGATGAAAATATGTTTTATAGAAGTTTATAGAAATCGTGATTGTCATTGGTAAATAATAGCTAAGTAGCAGACGCATTTGGTCCCTGAAATCATAACTTCAGAAAATATATTGAAGCTCAAGGTGTAGATGTCCAAAACATCTATTTATTTTAATCGTTGAAATGTATCATATATGTTTTATATAAAATGCAATTTTCTCCAAAGATATAGATTAAAATAAAGTATACCTCTTATGTAGAAAAGAGTTGAACAAACATAAATATTTTTTACAAAAAATTGGACCGAAGTTATTAGTTTGTTCACAGAAAAATACAAAATAGTATTAATTCTATTAGTGGTATTACTTTTAAAGTTGTGCAGTTGCAGTTAGATTGATAACTTTTGGCATCAACTGCACAAGTACCAGCACCAATCGAATTAACATTATTTTTGACCGACTTCAAAAAAAGGAGAATATATACAATTCGGTTGTAAGATTGCTTTTTTTATTTTTTTTATGGCTGTTCGCTCGTTTCGTATAGTAAACGTACTCCGATTTAGACGATTTTTGTTTCATTTGAAAGAGGAGAGTTGAGAAATGGTCTCATATTGAGGAAAATCAAATCCAAAATCTCCTTTCCTCCAAAAACCGCCCCCAAAGGGGGTGGAGGGGGCAAATTTTCTCAAAAATTGAAAATCCGGAAATGTTTAAATTGGACATTTTTGAAAATAATCATACGTTTCCGCGCTACAGTCCGAAATATGTGTTTCAGCTATGTGGAAGGGGCAAATTTTTCTGAAAATCGAAAATTCGAGATTTGAAAATTAGAGAGGGGACCATATCCGGAAACATTTAAATTGAACATTTTTTCAAAAGAGTTACAGTTTCCGAGTTTCGCAATGGTAAAGTCTGAAATATGTGATATGCGTATTTTCGCTAGTACAAGCTAAACCTACCTATAACTTTTTGGGTATTAGTGAACGTTCAACAATTTTCATGACTAATTTTACACTTAAAAATGTGAAATAAATATTTTTTACAAAAAATTGGACCGACTTTATCAGTTGTTGCACTGAAAAAAACAAAATAATATTAATTCTATTGGTGCTGGTTCTTTTGGAGTTGGTGCCTACAACAACAAACTACAACGGCACAACTTCAAAATTACCAGCTCCAATAGAATTAATATTATTTTGTTTTTTTCAGTGCAACAACTGATAAAGTCGGTCCAATTTTTTGTAAAAAATATTTATGTATTTTTCAGTGCACCAACTAATAACGTAGGTCCAATTTCTTGTAAAAACTATTTATTTCGTAACAATAGTCATGAAAATCGTTGAATGTTCACTAATATCAATGAAGATGCTACCTATCCTATTATACAGGTATATTCTTTGCGTGTAGTTGTTATTATTAAGATCTAAAAACATCGCTGCGGAAATACGCATAAGTATTTTAGATGTTACCATTTTACCACCGCTGTAACTCGAAAACCATAACTCTAAGGAAAAAAATAAAAATTTTAAATGTTTCTACAAATAATTGAATCTCTTGTGTAGAACCCACAGATTTTCAATTTTCGAAAGAAATCACTTTCTCCAGATAGCAAAGAGAATTTAACATGCCTCTTAATCGAAAACCGTAACTCTTTTGAAACAATCTTCAATTTAAATGTTTCCGGATATTATCCTGTCTTTAATTATACCACCTCAGATTTTCAATTCTCGAGAAAATTTGCCTCCATCCCCTTCGGGGTTGGTTTTCGGAGGAAAGGAGATTTCGGATTAGTTTTTTTATGAATATGGGACCATTTCTCAAGCCTCCTCTTTCAAAATAATCAAAAAATAATCAAAATCAGAGTACGATTACTATATAAAACGCGGGCAAGAACCATGAAAAAGTTTCAGTTTAAAAACCGGAATTGTCTCAGAACGGAAATTACTATTTATATATTTACGATCTACTGATATCAATATGCAATCTCAGCAATTTGATGCTCTAGAATACAGCATCTACTAGAGATAGGTATATTCACGAGATTCAACAATTTTGCGAATTACGGTATGTTTGAGCAAGAGGTGTTCTTACATTAATTCAGGCGAGTTAACCTTTATAGCCCTTAATACGCAATGTCGAAGGGATTTTCTTGACTGATGTATATCCATAATATGGCAAAGTAGCTTATAAAAATGATGAAATACCAGAAAGGGGCTATATTGACTTCTATCCAGTTAATTCCTTACTTTAATTAGAAATGAATAAATGAATATTGATTTCAAAATAATGAATAGCATATCGAATTTAATACAATAAGTATTCTTTACAAAAAAATTGAATCGACTTTATTTGTTGGTGCAATGAAAAATAAAAAATAATGTTAATTCTATTGGTGCTGGTAATATTGAAATTGTGCAATCGCAGTTAAATAGAAGACTCTTGGCACCAACTTCACAAGTACCAGCACCAATATAATTAATATTATTTTGGTGTTTTTCAGTGCACCAACAACTAAAGTCGGTCAAATTTTTTGTAAAAAAAATATTTCGTACTTTCGAGTTTAATATTATTCATGAAAATAGTTGAAGATTCACTAATACCAAAGAAGATAGTACTTATCCTACTACCGATGTATATTCTTTGCTTGTACTTGTTATTATTGATGGATCTCAAAATCTAGTTTTTAATTTGGCCGTCTCAGATTTTAAATTTCCCTTCCATATAGCAGAAATACACATATTTCAGATTCACGATGTTATAACTCCAAAACCGTAACTGTTATGAAAAAATATGCTATCTAAACGTTTCCGGATATTGCCTTATATTTAATTCTGCCGGCTCAGATTTTCGATTATCGAAAGAAATTGCCCCCTCCACGTCCTTTGGCGGTTTTTGGAGGAAGGAGAATTCCGATGAGATTTTGGATTGGAGTTTTTATGAATGTGTGATCAATTCTCAATACTCCTCTTTCAAATGAAAAAAATGTCATCAAAATCGGAAGAAGTTTTCTATGCAAAAGGCGCAAATATCCATTAAAAAAAAAACATGCACACGTATATTCGAATTCTATACCTCCTCCGTTTGGGTTCGTCGGTCTATTGACCGACGCTTATAAGGACGAGTTTCTATAAGCTCAAGCAGAAATCCATGCAGAATCTTCAATAATTAAATTTTCAATAAAATCTCCTTCTATATAAAAATTAAGATTGCTAAATATTCTATGTCCCTTCATGAAATGATTGGCGTTCAACTTCAAGTTGTCATTTCAAATAAAGATGTTGAATGTACATATTTGGGAGAAGGATTAAAATTGTAAATAAGATCCAGTAAAAAATGAGCCATATGTCAAACTGTGAATGGTTTCTGAGCTCTTTTCTATACAGTAAATTATCCATTAAACTTCAATTGGTAATTATTATTTAATTCAAGGTAATTTTAAATATATCAGTCAACTTGAGCGACAGTTGATCCGATGAGTATATAATATCTTTCTCAAAAAATTAATTGTCCTCACTCCATTGCATTTCAATGAACCTCGCGATGGAATTTTCAGGACAAAAACATCAGCCTGTCACTTTGGCCGCCACTGCTCGATGTGTTTTGTTTCACATCGCCTACTTAAAATGAATATTAAATTAGTTTGGGCTCGTTGAAAAACAAGACTCGATTATTTTTAAATTCAACAATTTAGTTCTAAATGCAGCGCGAAATAAAAATTTTTAGTACAAGGCATGCTTAATAAAACCTCAAAAGAAGAAGTTTTTTTTGGTGGTCATTTACTTCTTTTAATCTCCATTCAAAATTGATTTACATTTGATTATGGACCGCTCGCCAACAGGACTGTTTCGTTTCAATAGGAAATCCTTATTTTGTATAATATACACTGCGTCCAAGTTTTGATGTCATTACGAGGTTTTGTTGAAAATAAACTTATTTCATTTGTTACCTGGTTTTTTGGAATAAGCAGAACCAGTGAAACTTAGATGTTTACATCATGTGCGGTCTTAATTACGACTCAAACTTGTATTTTATTAAACAGATCACCTTCTGTTAGTTTCAAGCCATTTTAATATATCTCTTTTCCAATATCGCATGAAGAACAATCATAGAGTTGTTAATTACAACAAAATGTGATACATTAATCTATTGTGCATTAATAATTATTGCAAGAAATAAATATTTTTAAACTGTGTACTGACTGAGTGACGATTTCACATTTCTACTTAGTAACTGGAATGTATAGATCCTTGAAAATGGAAAATGATTTATTGACATATTTTGCAAGCGTCATAAGAGGGGCTATCACTTACCAGATGACACAACAGGGAAGTGAGTTACTGTCACTGCTGCTGTCAAAAGTTTTTAGTTTACATCTATTTTGTCGACTGTCAATGTCATTGATGCCATTGTCGTTTCTATTTCCATACCCGAAACCAAGAAGACTGTAAACAAGGAAATTAAACTAAAATTTCATAAGCATATCTTTTGTAAATGCGTCTTTGCGCACCATGCCGTGCGCAACAAGTGGCTCTTACAAAAAAGACAGCAGATCATGATCACGAAGATAAATAAATAGAACAAATATTTAAGGTAATTGTCAAGATGTTCGTCGTACACGAGGCCTCGCTATTTACTTCTGTAATCTCATGTAGCTACATAGAGAAGCATAGGAATTTTACTCTCCTTGTTTCCAGTCTTCTTGCTCGAAACTTTGCCACATCCTTGTAAATAAAACTTGATGTTCAGTGATATTTGAGATCTTCCTTTACACTAGCGAACCTTGCGGTGAATTAAAGCGCAAAGCCCTCATTCAAACTTCAGCAGTTGCCGACATCCTGCAACAATAACGAAACACACCCACTAAGTATCTTAGGTGCTAATAGGGATTAAGGAAAAATTATTTTATTCATTCAACCAAGTGAATCACCCTATTATCTTCTTCATTCTAAATATGTAGGTACCTATGTATATAAGATCTCAAATAGAGATGAAATTATTTTTTGTTTGGAAAGTTTATTTACCTCATTTCGTTCATATTATTTATTTACCAAAATCCAAAATCCAACATATTAAATAAAGTAATAGAAACTTAAGAAACTGCTGTTAACACATGTTTTGAAACTTATCGACTGTCATGTTCTCTATAAATAATTTCAGCCTATTTGAGTTGTATACTTAAGCCAGCAACATAATTATGACTTATAACCGACAGCTTTATGAAGACGGTCACATCAAAATAAAAATCTTACGTACTCAGTGACATCATGAATGGCTTCTTGATAAATTATGTGCCTAGATAGATACTGAACGCACAGGTGCGTATTTGCGCAATAATAAATTATGATGGATCCTATTAATCTGGAGATATGCGAGTTTCATAGAAATTATCTTTGCGATGAAATTACGAAGAAGAAATTTCTTGATATTATGATTGCAATTAACGTTGCCTAGCACTCATTAAGACTACTTAGATACTCCATTTTAAATAGGTAGGCACTGAAATATGTATCATAACCCTTTTACAAGAAAATGTTATTTTATTGATCTCATATCTATCGTTATTTCGGAAAGCCTGTAACTACATGTATGTAGTATTAATCTTGAGAGTTTAGTCAACTTTCGGTACATATGAATCTTGACATTGCTAATAAACGCAGAACCGAGAAGTCAAAATTTTTATATATTTATATATTATCCGAAAATGTTGTTTTATATATTTTATTTGAATTTCTAAAGATCTTCCACATATGTTGTGGAGATTCAGCTACAAGTGAAAACAAGATTTGTAGTTGATTAACGGCTTAGATAGATTATCAGTAGGTAATGAGTATCTGGACAAATCAAAGCAGGTCAATGTAAAATGGAAAAAATAATGATCATAGTACACTCTCATATTTAAATCGACTGCCGGTAATGACCAAATCCGCCAAGTTACTTTAGTCCATCTTACAACATTGGAGAATTAAGTCGGAGTTTCAATATAATGATGATTGATTGGACGTCTCGCGGCCGCCGGTGAAATCAAAATTGCCAAAGAAATCCTAATTTGAATCTATTGATTTGCGGGATGATCAACATTCCAAGCCATAATGAATAGACTTTGAAAAGTGGTATTTCGAAATAATATTAGATCAAGTTTTTCCCACACCTCTGTAGCCACTGAAAATATTCTGATTAATTTGGTAAAAAAGCTCTTTCATTTGTTCGAAACTCTCATTAGGACCCAGTTAAGTACTTATGGGAGATAATTGATGATAATTTCAGGGGAGTATTCTAACACTTTAAATAGAGATAGACGCTAGTATCTAGGTAGGCAGTTGTTTTCCTTTGAAGTCATTCTGTCTAATTTTCTGACTTTCACGTTAACAAGAATAACGATTCTCTTATAAATAACAACAAAAAAATATTAATTGTTGATACAACGAATAACCATGCCGAGTTTACAATGATGACAGCAATAAGACTAAAATTCTAATTGTTATTTGGTAAAACACATTAATTAGGTAACTGCTCTTGAAAATTTCAACTATAGGCTTCACTATATAGTTCAGTTTAGTAATATGTGAACAAGAAACATAAACTCAAGAAGATCTACTATTTCTATTATGATTAGGGGCATAATTGTAAAATAATCTAATCTCCTAATTCCACTTTATTCTAGAACCTAGCTTCAAGCATATATATTCTTTTAGTGAATTTTATAGCCTTGCGTCATATTTTCTAGCAAACTCAACAATTAAAATATTAATAACATACAGCAGATTCACTGCTTCCCAAAGCTAGCGCTATCGTATCACAAGAGCTGCGTGAACAATAAACTTTTTATTCACGCGGCCATTTGCATCTCATACAACAAAGTTTCAAACATCTTGCATCGCCGTTGAACCTCATAAATTCGCATTTTTAACAATAAACAATAGATTCCACATAACAGAAATAATTTTAGGTTGTGGCCAACTAAATTTACTTTGTTTTGTCTGCTCGAATGTTTTTTTATTCATAAGAAGGCCGTATCTTCGACGTCTATGGGAGTCCGCTATGCTCTAATTCTTTCACACAATGTCTAACAGGTCCCAATTCGCATCAGTGAATTCACATTGAATCATTTAAGATATCGTTTATCTTCGAATATCTTCATTCTCATATCCTAATGGCCTCTTATCTACACGATTTCTGTTAGTACAAGTTTGATTGTGTAAAATTCTACAGTTATTCGATTTCAAGTTAATGATAACGCGTACCAACATGATGTTTTTTTCTATTCCGAATTTCCGAATACTGTGCGCTCTTTAACGTGAATTTGTTTTCCATCAAAATGCCCGATTACTAACTGTTAAAATCTAAATATACCTACATTGATCCACTAAATAACTGTTCGAATTCACACGCTTACTTCTTAATCTGATGGGAGAATAGTATTCAGACATTCAACATTTTGTACCCATAAGTGTTCATTACATTACTTGTGAGTCAACAATTAAGGTAAATGCCTAAGTAACTCCAAATATTGCTTTTTTGAACGACTTCTAAAAGAAGGAGATATACCATTCGACTGAGTGATTGCTTTTCTTATGTAAGTAACCACGTTTCGCATAATAAACGTGCACCGTTTAAGGATTCTTCTTCGCATTTGAAGAGAACAGCTAAGAAATGGTCCCTTATTCAAATATCTAGGGATTGATCGAAAGCCCTTCGAATGGTAGAAAAAATATACTCTTAAAAATAAATAGGTATTCTTTCTTAGATCATATGATTTCTTAAAATATTTGAATGTGAAAATTTCATGATAAGTTTCGTAGTCAGAGTTTTGAGAAATTCAAAAATGTATTTCATTCACTTCAGAAACAGATGCTTACAAATTTTAATAGTTCTATAATTAATTACTATATCATTGCAAATGCTATAAATCTGAAGGAATTGCTTGTCCATTAGTTTCTTATTTTTCCTAATAAAATCACTTTCTAAATAATAATAAAAAGGGCATCTTCTCCACCCTATACCTGTCATAATACAATGTACAATGTGCGTCTAAAGTCTGGACCCCCCTTTTAACTTCAAAATCATTTGAAATATTTTTATTAAAATTTGGGAACTTTATTAAGACAATATAAGCAACATTTTATGTAGTCGAGTAATATCACATTTAAAAGGTATTTTCACCTGTAATTCATCATCAAAGTTTTAAGTTGTTTTCACTTTCCGAAACAAAATGGCCTCAAAAAAGTTAGATTTGATTTTGGATTGATTGACACCAATTTTTGGTGCCATGAATGGTATTTCTAATAATACAATTTATTAAATTTTGTGTCTGCTAAACTAAAATTAAATGCCTCTTTCTCTGTTGATCGTTTAATTTTCAATACCATATCTTAAGAAACGCAACAATAATAAAATTTTATTTCACACAACTTACTTCTAAGTAACAAGTAATGGCAAATAAAAATGTGAAACGGCCAGGTACACATTATTTTGGAGCAAAATTTGGAATTTCCTTAAAATATAATACGCCGTCAATTTTTTTTAGTACAAAGTGAGCTTTGCTGCTAAGGCAACTGTGACACTGACAAACAATGTATCTAGTATTTGTTTCGGTTCACGTAAGGTTGGTTGTTAAATTAATCGTTGTACTTTTTTCTTTATGAAGTAGGCTTTGTGTCTAGCTAACAATGACATATTTAGTTCATTTTTGTTTTGATTTACCAAAGTGTAGTTTGGTACACCCGTATTGCGATTTTTTCAAAATATCTCGAACTTTGCAAGAAAATGTTGATACAGTTCTAATTTTTGGCTAAGCACAATACAATTATCATGCTGCTGAGCACATTTTTAATGAACGGTTTCCTGATCATCCACTTACAAGAAAGAACTTAAGGAGATTGGTTCGAGTTCGAGTTCAGATAGTAGCGGTAATGATGGTTAATCCGATGCAACCGACATCGCAAGTAGCATAAGAGTGCGAAGTTAGTACGAAATGTGTCCAAAGAGTGTTAAAAAGGAATAAATTTCATCCATATAAACTAAAAATACTACATGACTGAAACGAGGAGGATCCAGACCGTAGAATTGAATTCTGTGAAATAATGTCTGAACGATTGAACAGGGACCTTAATTATATTAAAACCATTTATGTGAGTGATGAATGTATCTTCTTTCTAAACGGAAAAGTGGATACACAGAATGTTAGATACTGGAGTGATATGAATCCACACATTTATCGAGAAAGCAAAGCTCAGCTTCCTCAAAAACTCAATGTTTGGGCAGTTATTTTGGTAAACCACGTAATAGGTACATTTTTTTATTGAGGGAAATTCAACTGGCATATCTTGATATGCTTCAAAATGACATAGAAAATTTAATTCTTGAGTGTCTAGAAGCAAACCCCGACGAATTTGGAGATGGGGAAATAAATTACCAGCAAGATGGGGCACCGCCGCATTACCATAAAATGGTTAAAAACTATGTGGATTAATAGTATCCTGGGCGCTGGATTGGTCGTCGTGCCCTAACCGAATGGCCCGCTCGTTCACCAAATTTAAACCCCATGGATTTTTTATGGGGTTATGGTAAATCCAAGGTTTATGTTACAAAGCCGGACTCATTAAATGATTTACGCCAGAGAATAATTTAGGCATGTGCCTCAAATACACCTGAAATATTTCACAACGTTCGTGAAGAATTTCAAAATAGATTGTACATGTACCAAGAAGTAAGTGGCGAACATTTTGAGCACTTAATTAAGTAGTTTAGGTTCTGTTATGTTTCACAAGAAGGGTGAAATAACATTTGTTTTATTATTGTGTTGTTTTTTCAAATGTGTTTATGGAAATTAAACGATCAATTGAAAAAAGGATTTAATTTTAGTTTAGCAGAAACAAAATTTAATAAATTGTATTTTTAGAAATACCATTTATGGCACCCAAATTTAATAGTGTCAATCAATCCGAAATAAAATATAACTTTTTTTGAAGGTTTCTGAAATTCGACATGGCGCTATTTTGTTTCGGAAAGTGACAGCGACTTAAAACTTTGACGATGAACTACAAGAAAAAATACCTTTTAAATGAGTTATTACTCGACTCCCATTACCATTTCTTTTTTTCAAAATGGCGCCTTACTGTCAGTTTGACTTTTGTATTTGTCACTGCCTGCTTAAAATGTTGCTTATATTGTCTTACTAAAGTCCCCAAATTTTATTAAACATATTTCAAACTATTTGAAAATTAAAGATTATAGTTTATTATTCTCTCTCTCTTTTTGAAATGGAGAATAGTAGGAATCGATCCCACAATGTCCAAGTAGTGCATGAGTTATTTACCACGATATCTCACAATAACTAACATCATTAGATGATGCATTGAAAAGTATACAAAAACTTATTTATAAAAACTAGGACCGCCTTTACTTTCTAAGCACCAGTGAAATTAATAATATCTTGTATTTCTCAGTGACTCAGTGTACTAACACTAACTAGTAAAGTCGGTCCTAGTTATTGTCAAAAAGTTTTATTTCACAATAGGCATCAAAATCGATCAACGTTCACTTATACTACACAAATTTCAAAACATCGGAAAATACACATATTTCAGATTTTACCATTTCTATTTTAAACATTGCTGAATAAGGTCTCTTCTTTAATTCTGACGTCTTGCATTTTAGATTTTCGAAAAAAATGCTCCCTTCACCCCATTTGGGAACAGTTTATAGGGGAAGGGAATGTTGTTTTTTTAGATATGTGACTATTTCTCAGCTTCTTACTTTCAAATGAAATTCAAATCAGAGCATGAACATAAAACATAAAAAAGCACTCAGCGGAATTGTATACCTCCTCTATTTGCGAAGTCGATCATAAAAACAGATAATGTAAGAATCATAAAGATAATGTAATGTTGGTAGCCCATGCTGTACAGGTTTATTTCGTATAAGCCTCTTTTTTGGAAAATCTAATGCTGTGGAAAAGAGGGATACTTGAGTACTACAAATAGGATGTGTTTCAGCACTAACTACGCCTCTGCGATTGCATCGAGTAAGGTGAAGTAACAATCATAAATCACAGACGACCTTGGACAGGATCGTGTTTAGTCATCTGTCCTGAGTTCTCACGCAACGTAAACAGTTGATGGTATTATATCCGGAAGTTGGATGACTAGAAGAAATTTTAAAATTTGCTTTTTTATCAATTACAGTACGTAACGGTTTATACACCCATGATCTTAATCAATCATTCATATGAGCACTTTCAGCAAATATAAACAAATCTGACAATTGTATCTACCTATAATGGGAATACCCTATTATTTATTCTAGAGTATAAATTGAACAACACTTCGCATCTCGTGGTATTAGTATTTAGAAAGATGATTATGTTACAATAATTCAGAAACATGCCAAATATCAACTGGCCACATTGATATTTATTGTATAGAAGAAGATTATCGACGAGAGTGGCCTGTGATTTTTTCACTTCACTTCATAGAATAAACATTTAAAAAAATATCAGGTTCAAAATACCAGATTTGACGTCCCAGATAATATCGTAGGACATTTTTATCTTTAATAGCCCGTAAAATAATCATGTCTACATGTTGAGTTTTATTGTCAAGTTTAACAAATTTAATGTATCATGTAAATATTTGTTTAGTTGAATAGAATATAGGTATATAGATGGTATATGCTCAACTTTTCAGTAGAGATGTCCATATTTAAAATCATTTTCCAAATAATTTGTATTAAAATGTAATGTTCTGCAATTTAGACCACAACAATTATTGTAGATTTTGAACAAGCCGACAATAGCAGCTCGATATATTTTCTTAGGGGGGGTAAACAGATAGTTGATTCCTACTCGCTTTTTTAAGGTTTTTAAAAAAATATTTTTCAACCAAATTTGATGAGGTGCGGCATTTCAGTACCTACATATGCTTAAATGCTTTCCTTCCGAGAAAGCCAGTTGTTGGAATAGTAATCACAAAAGGCAAAATGTTCTATTATTCCTATTGTTAAATTCAATTACAAGCAAAAATTTATTAGAGATTACAATTTGTTTTTAATGGAATTATAATTGAAGGTAATATAGCCGTTGGCATAGAAAATAAACGTAATTAAATATTCTTCTGTGGAATGAGTTCTACTTCTTGCAACTTGAAATTGTTATTTATTTCACGAGACTGCACACTATTTGAAGTGCATTCCATGACACAGATGATTCTCGTTTAGTAAAACCATATATTACTGATTTGTTTAAATAAAAAAATATAGTTTCAAGAGACAAAATTAAGAAATAAGTTTCATTATATTGAAGCTTTTATTTCAACATATTCTGCCTTTCTTTTGTCTTTATGCTAATCATTTAAAAACGAGTTTAAAAAAAATGAAGATGTCGGCCCAGATTATTTAAGTACCTATTTATCTTACATTTTGAATAGTTCTGATATATAGCCCACCCTCGAAGACTATAACTAATTGATGCATACATTTTCTAATAAATTTAATACGGGTTGATATTCCGAAAATTCTAACCGTTGTCGAATCGTAAATTCTGAATTGTTTAGAATCAGCTATCCATTTGACATTTATCTTTCAGAATATTTCAAAATATGTGATTGGTATCATGATAATAATACAGAACACGACCTAGAAAATTACAAATCAAACTTTGTATTCAATTTATGAACTTTGTCAAACTTTTTTATTGGCCAAAGTTACTAAAAAGTCCCGATAGGATGACGTAGACGCATTGCTCATTTGAATAGACTTTAATTTATAGATTATGTGCAAATAATGTTGTCTATTTTTATATTCAAAGCTCCGGGAACTTTCCATTTGAAAATGTTCATAGATATGTTGACCGTTTGGTCAATTCAATTCAGTTTCATATATTTTTATCTAATAACTTTAAAATGTATATATTTTTATTTATTTTCTTTCTCTCTTGTCAGACCGGTCCACCGATCATCTGAGCACTCGTCAATCATCAAAATCGGTGATTATATATCTATTAGGTAGGTATTAGGCGAAATTGTTAATTTTAGAATTCTATCTGATTATATAACTTGTAAAGAAAAGAAAAAAGTATGGAATATTCTATAGTCTGACTCATGAAATTGCCTTATATGATTATTCTGTGTATATTCAGTGATTTCAAGAAAATACATGGGCTATGAAGTTTAACTTTCCAAGGGCTCTACTAGAAACCCTTTTTTGACAAATTTCCAATTAAAAATCTACCCAATGATCTCTTTACCACCTTTAAAGCGCTGAATGCCATTTGATCTGAGTTCGCATCTCTCATCTTTACATAGATAAATATTTTTTACAAAAAATTGGACCGACGTTATAGTTGATGCACTGAAAAGTATAAAATAATATTACTTCTATTGGTGATGGTACTTTTGAAGTTGTGCAGTTGCAGTTAGATTGATAGCTTTTGGCACCAACTTCACAAGTACCACCACCAATAGAAGTAATATTATTTTATACTTTTCAGTGCATCAACTATAACGTCGGTCCAATTTTTTGTAAAAAATATTTATTTCACACTTTTGAGTGTAACATTAGTCCCGAAAATCGTTGAACGTTCACTATACCATATCAATGAAGATAATACTTATCCTATTACCCACGTATATTCCTTGCTTGTAGTGGTTATTATTGAGATCTCAGAACATCGCGGCGGAAATACGCTTGAATATTTTAGTTGTTACCATTTAACACCGATTTAACTCGAAAACCGTAATTCTAAGGAAAAAATGTTCATTATAAATGTTGCTACAAATAATTATATCTTTCATGTAGTATCGAAAAATTTTCAATTTTCGAAAGAAATTGTCCTCTCCACATAGCAAAAATACATATTTAACATGCGTCTATCTCGAAAACCGTAACACTTTTGAAAAAATGTTCAATTTAAACGTTTCCGAATATTGTCCTATCTTTAATTATACCAACTCAGATTTTCGATTTTCGAGAAAATTCGCCCCCACCACCCCTTCGGGGGCGGTTTTCGGTGGGAAGGAGATTTCGGATTTGCGTTTTTATGAATATGGGACCATTTCTCAATCCCCTTCTTTCAAATGAATCCAAAATCATCAAAATCGGAGATCGTCTACTATATAAAAGGCGCGCACGAACCAAAAAAAAAAAAAAAAAATAAAGCAGACAGTCGAATTGTATACCTCCTCCGTTCGGGGTTCGTCGGTCAATAAAATGAAGTCACTTCCGCTGTGTGCTCGCATAGATCTTTTAAACTTCTCAACGGATTTTAATGCAGATTTCAGTGATTCAAGACGAAGGTTAATATTCATAATACATACATATACAGAAAAACCGAAAAATTCTAAGATTTGTAATGTGATGTCGTAAAAAACATGTTTTTGTGCGTTTAAATCGCAAACGCTGGCTCAACCTTACGAGATAGATCAAAGCAAAGCAGGAGCGAGTCAGTAGTATTAAATAAAAAAATAATAGCTTAAAAAAAAAGAACGGATCTAGTTCTTTAGGATTACCAAATTGAATTTTTTTTAATTTAATTTCTTTCAGATAATGTAGGTAGGTAAGGTAGACATACAGATAGATGGCCAGACAGACACCAGAGTGATCTTATAAGGGTTCCATCTCCGCACCGGGTGTATGAATTCTAGATATATTTGTACCAATGCAAATAGATGTTTCATAATTGGCTTCAAAGGTACTATGAACTTTTTGAAATTCCATTTTCTACTACTACCTACTACTGCTACTAAAGTTATGTGTAATCTGTAAGTGAAAACGTTTCAAGTAATAATATAGTGAGTTTGTTCCATCCCTCTTGCAAACCTTCATGCTCATGTGTAGCAGATATAATGTAATCCAATCAAAATATTACCGTTTACGAATGATTCTGCCTTCATTCCAACCAATTTTGTCATTGTTCTGAAACGGTTATTTCGTTGTATGATCAGTAGAAGAAACTGAATAGACTGACATGCGTACTAGAAATTAAATTAATTTCTACTGTACATGACGAATTCGGGGAATGGTATTCATATCAAACTAAATTTATATTTCAGAATTTTCCATCCATACATTTTCATTAATCGTTCTATAACAGTGCGAAAGCAGCACATGCGCATAAAATAATCCATACAGTTTCAGAAAAGTTTTGTGTCATAAAACTGCTGGACTACTTCAAGTATACCTACCTACCTACCCAGATTGTATGGAGTATGATAAAAGATACTGTACTGGATCGAATTTCTAAAGACTTATATCTATGACAAAACCTTGTCAGTGTCAAAATTACCTGTTAAATTACTGGAAAGTAAACAGTAGTCCTTTGAAAATGAGAAAATGATATACACTGATAGAAAGCTAACAGTGACAAGTGATGTTTCAATCAATATAAATGCAATATTTACAGGTCATTCAAGTACAGACATGTTCCCATTTTCAAAGGCCTACGGGGATGAGTTTTTTTGGATCGCTCGATATTATTATTCAACACGATAAGCTAGTGTTAACGTAGATTTTATAAATCTTCCAAAACATGTGTGTGATGTTTATAAGTAGCTATATATTAAAAAAAAATTGAAGATTTTTTTCTCTTCTATATCTTTTGGAATTGATTACGACCAATAGATATTAATTATCTTTAAGGATTAATCTATGTTATTTCAATTCAAAGAACATATGGCATAAAAGATGGATATATTACTCTTTTTGATTATTAAGAAATCTTTTTTTAATAGTTTATCCGGAAATAACCATCATTATAAGTAGCTGTCATAAGTATCATAATTTTTGCACATATATTCAAATTTATATTTTCATTACCCATTATAGATGTGCTAACGTTTAATTTCTCTTAATAAATTTATTTAATAAATGCCAAGGAATGAATGCTATTTTAAATGTTAATGCTTTTTCTAAGGAGATAAACCAAAGTCAGCTATCTATTTCTATTTTATCAATATGTTTTTGTCAATTTATATTCAAATCCTAGTTAATGACAATAATTGTCATTGATTAAAAAAAATCTCTGTTTGTAGAAAAAAGAAACTCAAAGACTTTGAGTTTCTTTTTTCTACATTTTACTTCACTCCACTTTGAGATAATGGACTTTTACCTACAAAAACCTCTGTTATTTGTTCTATTGAGTAATATTATTTTCAACATTCTTAGCCTCGTAAATTAATTTGAATAGATTTTAAGAAAGACCTATGCAAGCTACCAAGAAAGATCAAAAAATTGACAAGTTATTAACGAATGTCTGTTAATGATATATATAAGAGCTTAAAATCTATTGTGAATGTCGATGAAAACCAGATCACTAAAACAATTCGGTTAGTCCAATAACGGATTATATTGTTATTTTTACCAATATAACTATTTACTTATTATAGTTATAGTGACTTCCATATTTGGCAACTAATGTTCATCCAATGACCAGTAAGTAATCCATTATAATCGGATCTGGAATAAATTTGTACGGATGTTATCACCCATCATTAATATACTACTACTTAAGTGTAATCTCCTTGGAACGACGTAGGCATATACATATTTAATGTGTGAGTGTGTATCAAGCCCACCAAAAAAACATATACCGATAAAAATGAAATATGGTCTCTTAACCGCATCTGACTTGAGAACAAGCTAAGTCAATTTGGACGACATATTTGAAATTAATAAGCGATAATATTTCGTGGACTTTTAATTTATTATTTGCTATATAAATAAATGTAAGCCATTACAGCCCGTGAAAGCCAAGTGCCATTTTTTATTTTGGATTGCAATTAATCTAACTAATAGAAATCGCATGATTTTTTGATATGGTGCTGCTGGAGGAGACTTTCTTGAATTCAAAGTTTGTAGGAAATGCTAGATAGAGATTTCCTTTCATGTTTATTTTTTTACATAGTTAAATTTCAGGGCGTGCGTCTTATTTTATAACTTCTGGTGTAATCATTTCTTTAATATTCTTATAGACCAAGTTTCCGGACCATCCTCTCAAAAATATTATTAACAGTTGACCAATTCCACCTGATTTATGCTTATAAGAATATTAACTTCATATTTACTATGAATATCAAATTATAGCTATGGGCAACTGTTACTATGGGTAGGTATTAAGCAATGCTACTCATAGTCTCATAGTCCTACAGTGGATATACGAAAAAATTGAAAATTCGCATGTAATGAAACAAATTAATTATTACATACCTAATAAAAGTGAAGCATTATATATCTATGATTTCAGAATATTTTTTTTGTTGAACTTATATAGGTATTTATATGCAAAACATGCATTTTAAACATGTTTGTCTGTCTGTAATCACTAATCTCCGAAACGATTCAATCTATTTCTAAAGCTCCATTGTTTGCATGTACCTATATCTACCATAAATTTTGATGTTTGTTGATTTTACGCCAACGATTCTGGTCCTCAATTATCGATGTTAAAAGTTTTCATAACTAAGAACTATTTTTTACTTATATTATTAATAATGTCAAAGTAAACAATAATCTTTCTTTTTATAGTGCTTAGGAATTTATTGCGGACTGTTAGATAAGTTTTTTGTACTTATATCTTAAACGAAATGGTTTATGAAAATCATTCTGTAGACTAAATTTTTATATTTAGGTAAGTATGCAATTATCTCGTGAAATTTATTTTCACTATAACGGTTGGAGGAATTGGCTCCAACTTTACTTCCACCAGCACCAAAAGAAATCATCACATATTTGAAAACTAAAAATGAAACTGTATTTACCTTGTAAATATATGGAGAGTTCAATAGATGAGTAGACACGAAACCCCCGATTAGAGTGTTTATATCCTCTGTGAAGAAGTAGGTACGGAAGTTATTAAGTAATAATTTATCTTCAATTATCCAAAATTCACATTTAGTACAAGATATGATACTTAAAAAGATCGCTTCATCTTCTTTCCTTGATGTAGAAAACGAAAGGATTTTATCGTAAAGGCTGCAATAATCTTGAAGAAATATTTTTTACAAAAAAATGGACCGACGTTATTAGTTGAAAAGTATAAAATAATATTAGTTCTATAGGTGATGTTACTTTTGAAGTTGTGCAGTTGCAGGTAGATTGATAACTTTCGGCACCAACTTCACAAGTACCACCACCAATAGAATTAATATTATTTTATACTTTTCAGTGCACCAACTAATAACGTCGGTCCAATTTTTTGTAAAAAATATTGGTTTTCGGAGGGAAGGAGATGTCGGATTCCCGTTTTTATGAAAACAGGACCATGTCTCAAGACTCCTCTTTCAAGGGAATCAAAAATCATCAAAATCGGACTACGATTACTATATGAAAGGCGCGCACAAGCCAAAAAAGAAAAAAAAGGCACACAGTCGAATTGTATACCTCCTCCGTTTGGGGTTCGTCGGTCAAAAATGATTTCTGTCTTTTTCAAATTTTTACTATAATGGTTTGGAGCCAATTACGCCATAGCTTCCACCAGCTCCAAAAAAATCTCAATAGTACTATTTCAATTAATTATTGTAAAAGGCAATTATGATTAAGAACGATGAAGAGGTATTTGAGCTAAATTTTTTCATAGAACAATCAGAAGTTAAGCAGCAGTAGACCAAAGAAGGCTAGTAACCAAAAAGCAAAGAATAACTTGCAACACTTGAATATGAACTATACATTGCTTTAAAAAATTATCGTAACCAACGCCACCTATGGTGGTGTTATCGTAATGCACTTAACAACGTTTTGAGTTTGCTACGTCAAATTTTTCATTCTAAGTTGGTTAAGTAGTCACTAATTTTAATGCACCAATCAGTCATTTTTCCATTCCTGGCCGATTCCTACGTATTGTCATAAAAAGTAGAATGCTAGTGTTGTTTAATATAATTGTAACTATTTTTACTGCAATTATGTAATGAACAGTGCGGCAATGTTCAATTCACTTCCAAATATTGTACATATTGGACATATAGACATTTTGAACTTTTATTATGATTCTGAAATTAGTTTAGGTATTTATATTTATTTCAATATTGACCAATAAAATTTTTCTGCTCCAAAGAGTAACAAGTAATGTTTCAATATATATATTTTTTTGATTACTCGATATATATAAACTTAAAAAATATATTTTCGTCTTCTTTATTGAAATATTAATGTAATCTCGCGATGAGCTTTTATTATCATACGAATTTTATAATATACTTAATTGATGGGTTTTATTTAATTTAATGCTTATTTTCTTCTTTTGAGGGCATTCTAACAAAAGCGTATTTTGAAAACATGTCTTCCATTCCAGTTTTTCATTAAATATTTTCAACAAATACACTATTGATATTGAGTAGCGACTGAATATAGTTTGCTTGTAATTTTATTTCAATTCAAGTATGCATTCATAAGGATATAAAATAGTTTTCAGTTTAGACCACTCTAAAATACCAAAACTGATTGAATATTATTAAAGCATTGCCTATTATTATAGTAATAAAGCGCGTACCTACAATCAATTTTAATGAGAGATTTATATCAAGCGACCATTTGTTTCCCATTTCCACTTGTAGGTATATGTAATCCATTCGAGAAATCAATGAAAATTATATTTCGATAATAGGGTATCTAGAAACGACATAACCTTCCATATTTTAATTTTTGATGTTCGTTTTAATAAGATGTATAATTTAAAATTGTTGAGTTAAACTTGTCAAAAAAAGAAACTGGTTATTATAAAGAAGATGGGTTATCTCAGCGTTTAGTTTTGATATCTATACCATCTGAATATATAAAAACTCAATCACATATTTTTTTAAAAGCATTTTTAATTTGTCAGCAAGTACTCACTTAATTAAACTCTTATTTTCTTAGACGGCCATAGGACCAGAGAGTAAAACATATTCCTCTTTCCCAGGATGTATGTGTATGTGTATATAAATATTCGAGGCTCATGGGTAATCATTAAAAGACACGGCACCAAAATCTTCCGTTATGACTGAATTATAATTTCATTATTGCATGAAGACAGGTTGAAATTAGAAGTTTTGATCTACGGTCACGAATGGTTGCGTTTTTCTCTGAAAACGTGGCCATGAGATACACGGAGGATATCATGTAACCTTAAAAATATAACTCAATCAATAGCATTACACATTGAAAAGTTGTTGGTGGGAAATAAATAACCTATCCTCAACTTTTTGATTTGATGAGAAATATTTCACATGAATAAGAAGATTGCTTAGTCAATGAAAAATATTTCACGTGAATAAAGAGACAGCTCAATCATTTTCAACCCGTTTAATAATCTTTAGAAATTTTGTGTTGAATCATACCAAAAATTTTGAAGAAAATTATATTGTATATGTTCTAGAGCTTTGTCTTATTCTTCTGCCTTGATATGGATATTTGTTTATTTTATAATTTTTGACAAGGTGGCTTTTGTTTAAATTCAGAGCATTTTTAAATAAAACACAAATCATTTTTCGGCTTAGAGATATTTGAAGAAGACATTTGGCACATGAATAAAGAACATTTAATTTTATGTCAACATCAATATAGAAAGCTGTGAGATATAATAAAGTCAATGAAAAACATATATGCATAAACAGTCAATCTAATTTTATCCTTACAACTTATTTATTAACTTTTTTTCACGAACGATCATCTAAAATCGTATGTTGTCTTCATGCTTTCTTAACATGGCCTTTGGAAACGATCATTTAAAACTGTCAAACTCCATTGTTCCATTTATTGGTACCATTGTTTTGTTCGCAATAAATTTTGCGATTTTCATGAGAATCATCGACCAGAACAGCTGCTAGCCTAGCACTTCCATAAAATACAGACTGAATCCATCGAAGCATATCAAAAGTAAATAGTTCTATCATAATATAAGCGTGTGGTTACTTCCGTCGTATTAGCAGCAATGCAGTCTGTCTGTATGCGATGTTCTACTTTTCTCGATGGCTATTTTGAAAATAAGAAATGAAAAAAGTGGTTGCTTTGCAATGATATGGAGGGTTCAATGGTTGAGTAGGCAGGAAACCACCTGATTTTAGTGATTTTATCAATGGTGAAGAAATAAGAGATTGTTAACTAATTTTAAATAATTCCAAATTCTATTTTGAATAAAAATATCTACATTAGGAAGTCACTTCTTTCCTTGATGTGGAAACATGAGGTATATGAAATTGGCAAATTCTTGGTGGAAAATGATGAACGCGAAAAAAATCACATGGATTTGACCAAGTTAACTTTAACTAGGTAAATTGATAAGGATTGCTTGCGAATAACACATATGTTTTACACTTCTTACAAGCGTTCAAAAGCGTCATTAATCCGAGCTCTAGATTTTTGTACACTGAATGTTCCGGACAACTGCAATAGAATAAAATAACTTGAATAATATATTTAAAAATTTATATAGGTAATATTTTTTGAAAAAATATAATAGCTTTTTTTATAATTAATTTAGAAAATCTCTATACCTATATCTTCTCTAAGTGTTTTGTAAATGTGAATAATAATGATATCAATTACCTCTTTGTACAATCGAAGGTACGATAGTTATTCAATAACGAGTTCATTGAATTTTACACTATGATATTATTTTATTTAATAATTTGAATCAACTCCCATTTTTAATCGCATATTTAGAATCAGCATATGTTTTTACGGGCAACAAGATAAGTACAGATAATTGTTACATAAGTAAATTTGAAAAATAATAAGATGGAACAAATATATCTAAATTAAATGTTCGAATCGGGTATCGGTAACAATCTGTTAAAATATAATCAATAATGTAACGTTTAACCCTGTGCTAAATGTTGTGGGGTGAGTTCACTTGCGTAATACTCAAAAGTTTGGAAATTGCTTCCAATGGTTTATTTTCAAAAACGCTGTACACGACCTTACTTTGCAGTACAACTGTCACAACTTGTTACTTTGCCTATCGCGTTTCAACTACTATCGACTTATGTCTCCGATTGACTGATACAATAAACTGACTGTGTCCCGTGATCGACACGGCTTTATATATCTGAATCTTGACATGACATTCATCGAGAAGGTTCTATGATTATCTAGACGCACATACTAGATGCTTGTCAAACTGACAATATTAGGACAAAGTGTACCTCACATATAGTTTGTGGAAGGATCGAGAACAAATAAACTAATTCTGGAACTACTTAATGAAATATACAAGCAATAACTATTGTAAACAAGGAATCAGAACAAATATAAACTAAAAGAAATAATAACAGTAAGTACATAATAAACTACCCGCGTTACAATAATAAATGATCTTTGAACATTGTCTATGACTTCTGCACTGATGTTTCTAATTACGAGAATTCGCCTTTTAAGGATGCTAAATTTACAGGTCGAGTCACGTTACTTTTAAAATATTCCCACTAGAAGAAATGCAATATAAAGAAAAATAGAGAGTAATTAAAGGTGATAATTTGCGAATATCTATTGTATTGTGAATTTTGTACTTATTACAATAACTGATGAAGTCGGTGCTAGTTTTTGAAATTATTATATATTTTTAGCGTAGGTATAAGTTCATCATTTTTCTGCGAAACATAATTATTAGTGATGCGCAAAGCAAGACCAAGACCAAGACCGACATGGTCTTGGTATTGGTCTTGGTCTTGCACCCTTGGTATTGGTCTTGGTCTTGCATCAAATCCTTAGTCTTGGTCTTGGGTCTTGGTCTTGCATATACGGTCTTGGTATTGGTCTTGGTCTTGCTGCAAGACTTGCAAGACTTCGCAAGACTCTTGCAAAAATTTTGATCTTTTTATAAGTGTGAAAAGTTGTTGCGATTCTAAACCATAATTGCTTAATTTAAATGAAGAAGAACCCTGCATATGTATGGGAAGTATGTAATTCATAATCTTATAAGATTGCCTGTAATTATATTATCATTCAAAATGGATAAATATCGACCGTATAAAAAATTGTCATTGTCCAGAACAAACACGCCTGGTATTGTAATGGTACCAAACCATTGTAGAATAAGTAATGAGAATAAAACTAGGCTTGTAGAATTAAGTTAGGGCAAATGAGATGCGTAATTAATTAATAAAGTTTATAAATTAATAATCACCATTCACATATGAGAATCGTATCTAACTTGCGCGACTTAGTCTGCTTGTGTTTTCTTGGTATCATCCGTCCCAACTGAGCACTCATTTTACTACATACTTCTACTTCTATTTCATAACTCATTCTCTTGCTCCTTCTACAATGGTTTTGTACCATTTTCTTTAATAAAATAGAAAGAATCTCTGAAAACGATCAAAAGTATTTCTGGTTTATAAAACTAACTTCAATTTTTTTAGGAAGCTTTTTCCAAAAAATGAAAATTAAAAACAGGTAGAGATTTGTTAATACGCGCATTTACAAAACTATTATCTATTTAAAAAGTCAGTCGTCTGAATATCTTAGTTGAGTTAGTTAATGGGCATGATCGAAAAAATAGTTTCAAAATAAGGGCAATCTAAAATTTCAAATATCTCCAAAAGTGGCCACTGGATAAATGTCATCAAAAAGATATCAGATAAAAAAAATAATAAAAATAAAAAACCATATAGTTTACCTTCCCCTGGGTACGAACTATCGGGATTCTTTGAAAACAGCTCGGTAAGGGAAATCCTAGAAGGATTGAAAGTACGGTATAGGTATAGGGCGTTTCAGAATTTTTTGAAATCCGGAAATCCTAGAAGCGTAAAATGAACTCGCTTTTCACCCAACAACTTTTAATTTAATATTTTTTAATTTTCTAAAATAAAGATCGATAATAAGGAAGTTCAAAGATTAAATTGATTAGGTTATTTATTAGCGTTTCTTAACTTATCATTGAGCAAAATAATATGTTTCCTACCAATTTGGTGTTTGGTTACGGAACTGCAAGAGTCTTGCAAGTCTCGCAAGTCTTGCAGCAAGACCAAGACCAAGACCAGGTTAGTCTTGGTATTGGTCTTGCATCCCAGTATTGGTCTTGGTCTTGGGTCTTGGTCTTGCATAGATGGTCTTGGTCTCGGTCTTGGTCTTGCAATTTTGCAAGACCAAGACCAAGACTGCATGACCAAGACCAGTCTCGCTGCATCACTAATAATTATTATGAAGAAAATGGCTTTAAAGCCTTATACGGGGAAGTGGACAATTAAAGCCAGTACCACTAGAAAACGAACCATTCAAGCTATCGAGATTCACTGTATAACTTGTCGCTTAGGGTTCCCCCGCACCCCTATCACATCGGCAAATACGCTTGACCGGCTTGCTTATCTTGAAACTAACAGATTCAACGCGACTGCAACTATTTTGCAATTATAACCGTCTAAACGACGATTTGGAAAATGATTTTCGAATAAAAAGTATTGAAGTGATGTTCATTGCATACATTTATGAATAATAAATGCCATTTTAATCATAGGCATTCACATTACTCTTTTAACTTATTTATCCAATTTTTTAAAGAACCAAAAATTTATGCGTCGTGCTTACATATCAAAATTGATACAATTGTAGCACTGCGGCAACTCTGTTACAACAACGCGAAAGCAACTGGTTGTTAATTTTTACATAAGCAGTCCCTCTCATGTCACCGTCAGCGATTTTCAAATATTTTGAGCGTGTGTGATGTTAAAATCTGCAATTTTAAGCCTAAAAAGTAAGTATGAAATAGTATATCTGTTTATCTTTTTGACCAACTTCAAAAAAAGAGAAGGTATACAATTCGGTTGTATGTTTGCTTAATTTTAGAAAAAATTGGACCGATTTTATTAGTTGTTGCACTGAAAAATACAAAATAATATTAATTCTATTGGTGCTGTTAATTTTGTTATGTTAAGTTGTGCCGTTGTAGTTTGTTGTTGTAGGCACCAACTCCAATAAAACCAGCACCAATAGAATTAATATTATTTTGTATTTTTCAGTGCAACAACTAATAAAGTCGGTCCAATTTTTTCTAAAAAATATTTATTAAGATAGTAGGTACCTATATTTTTATTAAATATTAAACTATACTATAAGTGATATTTAATAATGTACTTGTTTTAAATTATTTGTTTGCGATAAAATTGAATGAAAGATAAGTAACCGTCATTGCGGTAATGAGTGTTAACCGGCCACATTTCAAAAACCTTTTATTTTGCGTCACTTTCAGATGTCGAAAACTTGGAAAAGAACTACAACAAACTCCAACAGTAAGTAACCTACGAGCTGCTGCGTTACGAGTCAGAGAAGGTGTTTGGAACAGCTTGTTGCGCATATTTTAATATTAAGAGAAAAATAGCCTTTCACTGCACCAAAAATATGAAATTATCACACAATTTCAAAATAGAAGTTCATATGTTTGACTGGGACTAGATTCCAGCCTTTCTTTAAAGAAATCCTCCGGTGAGCGTACAGACGGAGGCAATTAGTATTCAAAGAATATTAGGATACAACAAAACTGAAGTGAGAAAGATTTTTAACAACATAAAAGCAGTGATGGTCAAGCACTCATTTTCTCCTGCAGATATTTGCAACGTTGACCAGAAAGGAATAACGGAATAACAGCAAATGAAACTTAAAAAAAATGGAGAGTTAGATCTTTGACTTCTTGAGAGAGAGGAAAAACTATAACCGTGATATGACTGGTGGTGGAAATTTCTCATCGCCCTTGTTCATCCATTTCCATAAAAGATACTTGCCATATTTAGAAAACGATGATCCAGTGGGAGGTAATTATGAACTCTCTAATAATGGATAGAAGAATGAAAAAATACTCATAAAATGGCTAGAACATTTTGCAAAGTATGCAAAGCCTTTGAAAGAAACCATTCTTTTTTTTTTGATAATCATTCAGCCATGCTATCCCTGATTTTACCTTCAGCTAGCTACAATGTGCTGTTAATTAAATCAAACGCAAAAATCATTCAAATTATAACAGCTCTGACGATGAGAATGAAAGTTGTTATCTTGTTTCCTAGAGAAGCGTGTACTTTTTCCTTGTGAAGTTGGTGCCAAAAGTCTTCTATCTACCTATAACTCCAACTTACCAGTAATAGTAATATGATTTTGTATTTTTCCTATAAAAGTGGGTCCTATTAAAAAAATAGTTCAAATATTTTTATTTTTAATTATTCACAATAAATTTTATTCCATAATTTTGCAGTGGTTTTACTCATTTAGGTTTGGTACACTGCTTAGTTTACTTAATACACACTTTTCATGTGTCCAGATAACATGGCAGAATCAAACTGCATGTTGGATGAGAGTAGTGCCGACTTTACATCCACCCGCACGTTTTAAAGACACCTCGTATATTTATTAACGGGAAAATGAAATATATGGTCTGGTTAGATATATCTCAGTTTATACACACATATATTCATATATACACATCTATACAGAATGTACCTACTTTGAGATAGCCCATTTAGATCAGGCCGGAGGGACCTTACAATAAAATAAAATAACAAATGAAATATAACTACCGCGTTATCCGCCCATAAATTCACATGGAAAAATCATCATATTTACCGATTGGTATATATATATAAGGTAGGTTGGTATAGAAGAGAATCTCAGAGCGACAACAAGAGAAGTAGTTGGCCTGCAAAGTTATTGAGGTGTGTTTCGATTGCGATAGACTATCAAATAGAAAAGACGAGCCGCGCCGTGCCTGTTGTGGTGTTGCAGAGGTGTGCTAACACGTGTTCTAAATTTCACGAGATACACTGCTCGACAACAAATATAGCAAGCACATTTTGATGAAAATTCGGCAACTACAAGGAAGACTTGCCCATGAGGGTTGAAGCAATAATATACCTAGGCCAGAGGCAACCAAATAAAATTCGGAAAGGAAAACCAGCAGGCGGAAATTAAACTGGTATGGATGGACTTCGGACGTCTAAGAAACCCTCTGATATTCCCATAAAACAAAAGTCTTTAACACCTGCATCCTCCCTGTTTTGTCGTATGCAATGGAGACAACGACATTAACCACAAGAGCAGCTAACAAACTCCGAACAACGCAAAGAGCAATGGAACGGAGTATGGTGGGAGTATCACTTCGGAACCACCTAAGAAACGAAGATATACGACTTCGAACAAAAGTAGAGGAAGTAGTGGGGCGTTTTGCCAATCTTAAATGGTCTTGGGCGGAACACATCGCTCGACAAGATAACACGAGATGGACCAAGCAGCTACTGCAATGGAGACCCAGATTATGCAAAAAGAAGCGTCGGACGGCCACAAAGAAGATAGATTGACGACATAAGGGAATGGATAGGAAAGAACTGGAATCAGAGAGCACAAGGTATGTTGGAATGGAGGACACAAATGGAGGCTTCTGTCCTGGAGTGGATGAACAAGGACTGTTGAAAAAGAAGAAGAAGATATATAAATAGTAAACAATCAGTTCATGTCCTCCGATCCTTTCCAGCAAATAAAATTTTACAAATTTCTATTTTCTGAATCAAAATGATTTCTTTACATTGAAATACCTCTCAATTAACAAATTAAACTAGTACCGAACCAAAATTGTTTATGATTACATCTGAGTACCTAGGTATTATTTTAGTTTTATATTAAAACTGTCACACTTGATATTATCGATAGCGTAACAAATAAACTAAACCAGTACTAGGATTGATTATGAATATATCTGAATGTGTTTATGTAACATTTATATTTTTAATTATAATTCCTGTTCCTAATTAGTTATGAATGCAATTAAGAAATATTTACTTTTGTCTAGACTTTCATAGTTCCATTATTCATTTCTGGAAATAAAGATGGTTTTGATGTCAACCTATCAACATATGTTCTATGAACATATGTTCACCCAAGCAAATACTCAGACAGAAGGGGTAACACAACTCTGTACGCTGTGCTTTATGCAGCAGTGGCTAAATAACGTCGATAACAAGTTATCATTTTCTGGCGTTGCTCACTAAACCCATTGCGCATCTATCACCACGAGTAGGGAAAACGGTGTTTGTTCCCAAATCCTAAATAAGGGATTGCCAGTGCTATTACTAAAGTATTAGATTGTTCAGTTTTCTACACAATAATATTTTATCACATATATTAAAATTTATATTGAATATTATTAGTTATAATGAAGGTATTCGTATTTTCAATATAACTCCACGAAATTCTCTCATGGTGGAGACCTAAAATCAGCTGCACTATGCGAAGCAGGGACTTTATAACGTCATTAGCTAATACTTGAATAAATAGAATCGTCTTTTACCAGGATTTTTTTTTCGTAATTAAATTCAATTTGTCATGATATGTTAATAGCTCAAATTGTTATTTAGCTGGGCGTAAAATATTCGAGGAAAATAAATCGAATGTATGCACTCAAACTGCAGAAAAACCTAAGCGAAAATTGTTTATCACTCCTAAGTAGTCAAGTAAGGAAATTTACCTGAGTCCAAAAAACATGTTTTCAGTCATTTGTCAGTTTTTACCAAGTTTGTCTAGGATCTAGTTGTGAATTTGCGACCATCCCCAGTTGATTTTGTTTCATCGAACAAAGCTTTCACTTATGTGGTGCTGATGATAGCAAACAAGCTTGAAATCGCCGCGATACACATCTAATGTATGGGTGTCCGACGAAATCAAAACATAAAGTTGAGAGCATCATCATTTCGTTATACTTACTTATATATATTTTTTCTTGATTGAACTCGTTATAGATATCTTCTTATGAAAATATATAAAGGTAGTGGAAGTTTTATTGACCTTCAAGATTATTTTGGATAAGGCGACCTTAGATAGCCTTCTTTACTACAAAAATCTCTTTAATTAAATTATCCTCCAAACAATAATTATCTTCACATTTATGTTGCATCTGGTATACCTACTTGTTCAACAATGTGAATTAGAAACAGTTATTATTTATTATACACACACACAGTTCGATAGTGAATTCTATCAAAAAAAATTAACCTGTCAACTCGAACACTGAAATTACAACCAGTAAAGTTCAAACTTCCGTGGTAATTGGCAGTTTGAGAAAAAACACACACGAAAGCAAATCGTTGCGTGCAAAAAATAACAGTGATTGAGAGATTTAAATAAGACATGTAACCAATTAAGATGGAAGGAAAACGAGGTTCATTCTACCAAACACTTAATTAAGTAGGCGGGCGCAACTTTGTTGGTAATTTCACAGCCGAAATGTACTTGGTTCGATTGGTAGATTCTGATAATGTATTCAATTATCAACAGTTATAAGTGGGTTTAACAGTCTACTATTTTCAAATATAGCCCATCAAATGAGGAGATAAGCTTTAGTGAATTCTTTGATTTCATTATTATACCAAGTTTATTCTTCAATTCAAAATTCAATCAAAAAGAATAATCATCGGTAACTCTTCTAAAGCAAAATTTTGACGCTACTGACATAACATAGTAATAGTGTGAAATAAGCCTGAAGTTTGAGTTGTAGTTACAAATAGCCACATCTTCCAGTCTGAACGATCATCAAATAAGACCTTTCTAATGAGCTTTATTAATAAATCCAAGTAGAATTGCCCGTTCTTAATGTGACAGCCATAAACTATCTTGGCAAAGCCACTAAAAGAAATTGTGGAATGACTGAAGCAGGTGTATCGAATAGAAGGAAAAGATACGCTGGTTTTTATATATTTTATAATCACTAAAAGGTGTGTCCTTAAATGGCTTTTAAGATCATCATTAAGTGCGAGCTTGTCGTTTTTATTAATCTTTACTACAGAATTACAGAATTAGATATATAAAATATCAATTTGAAATATATTTATTTTTCGTACCATCAACGTAACAGAAGGAATGATATTGACGTACGCACTTACAAAACAGATTAAATTATTATTTTTCAATTTAAAATGTTTTCATTATTCTGGAACTAGCACACGCTATTGAATTAGAATTAATATTTTTATGAGCAATAGAACGTTGATGATTTGGACAGAAAAAAAAATGGATACAATAAATTTGTATATTAATGAATCAAACACCAGAACCCTAAGATCTCAAGGACAGACAAACATGACTGACAGTGATTTGAAATGGTGGTTATCGATATTGTATAACGATACAAAATTTGATTATCAGATATACAAAATATCATTCGATACAGAATTGTCTATCTTGACGAAACATAGAATAATCTACAAAAAAGTATCCTATGGAGATTGACATTATGACTTTTGTCTGATAACAATGTTATTTCATAATTAAATCTGATATATTCGATAATTAGTCTACGACAATAGCTCTAATGTCATTTATAAATGCTGAATATATTTCCTTGATTCTTAGATTAAGAATTTACTAAATGTCTTATTAGAGCCACGTAGAAAAGATAATTGTATTAAAGGTATCTATATAAAATGATATATAATAATCGTTTGTTATTCTGAATTCTGTCAATATCTGCTCGGCTTTGTTGAGCTAATTTTTAATACTTTATATGTCCTTTCATTGTTGCCATCGCCATAATCTAATTATGTTTTAAAATAATATTTTGTTCTCAAAGGTGAACCAATTCATTTTTTAAATGGTTTTGTAAAATTTGAAAGAACATTCGTCTGGTAGGCTAAATAAGAGATCCATTACTTTAAACAAAACTATTAGGCAATGAACAACCAGAGATACATCAAAATTAAAATACTGTATTTAAAATTCACTTCAGTAATTCAGCTTATGGTGAATCCTAAAGAAGCAAGTCTGAAAATAAGATTCACATTAACTGAAATTAATAAATGTGGAAATTAATTTACATCAATTTGAATGAACGTCTAGATATTTGCTTTTTTAACATCAAAACATTGGTTCATATTTATCTATTCCATTAGATATTGCTCAAAAAAATGTCGATGCACTGGTTCGTTTACCAAAAAAAAAACATTTTTTTTATCATTCCTATAATATTTGATAGGTGAAATTTTATCTGACACAATTTCTTGAGTCATGTAGTTATATTTATTTATTTTCGTTCCACCTACTTCCACCATCGTACAATAATTGTTGTTGAGAATATGCTAATAGATTTTCTATTAAACATAAAAGTGTTCTTAATTTATTCACACAATGGAGCGGTTCTTGGCAAATAATGATGGTAGGATCATGCAGCGTGGAATATGCAGATATTAATAGACACACAAATTAGTATGTCTTAGGTCTTAGACTCTTAGACCATGTACCTACCTACAGGGTGGGAGTCTATATCACTGACGAATATCTGTACAGATAATTTAAAGTCTATGCCAACGGACTGGGTATTCTGAACTATTCTGAATTAGAAGCTGATTCCTAATATTTAAACAATATTACGTAGCCTTGAGATGCTGTAAAAAAGGTATGATTTGTACATGGCATAGGTATAATCAATTTATAAAGCCATTTTCTTTGGTGATGAGTCACAACATTCAATAATATTGTAGTACATTAGGTAACAGCTTTAAACGTACAAGTACTAATAGAATTATAAAAATTTTATACTTTTCAATGCACCAGCTAATAAAGTGGGTCATACATTTTGTAAAAAAATATTTTTTGTTTTCAATTTTTGAGTGTTTCATTAGTCAAGAAAATTGATGAATGTTCTCTTATATTCATTGATTCCGAAAACTCAATGTTGCACTTTCCTAGTGCTGTAACTGGGATTTTTTTGAAAAATGTCCAATTCACATATTGTCGGTAGTGATATTTCATTAATATTTTGTGGTAAAATTTCAACTATTCGAGAAAAAATGTCCTGTCGACTCTCTTTGGTGGAGGAAGGAGATATTGAATATTGACCAAATAATCTGAGACCATCTTTCAACAGTTCTCTTTCCAATTAAAAAGGAATCAAATCAAAATCTGTGGCCGTTTATTACACAAAACTTGCGAACATACATAAAACAATAAAGCAACCATACATCCTCCGTATCTCGACATCGGTCATAAACATATTCATCTTTGTTAGAGGGTAATTCAGAAACAGATATAGCCTTACAGACCTAGGCAAATGGTGTTAAATACTCCAAAACAAAGTATGTAATAACATAACCCCCATTTAATATAATATATAATAATATAATAATAAGAAAATAAAACAGTAGACATAGGGATGATACTATCAGTTTGGAACATCTATCACTGGCGTTTCTTTGAGGGGACAATAAAGTAATAATAGAAAGTAGATGAATGCAATATAGAACAATGTATATTATGACTAACCTGGTCTTAAAAAAATAAACTTAATGTGCATTTCTTCAGAAATGCCTTTCAAAAAGTTAAATTCCTCTTTCAAGTTAAAAAATTTCATACAGAAGTTGTTAGTATAGATTATATCTATAATTCAAAAATATTTTTGACAGATACTTTTTGATTTTTTCTTCTTAGTTTCTTAGTTTGATCGGCTGCCATTTTGAAAAGAGATATTTATATGATCGATTTTTACAGCAAATTTGAACTTAACAATACTTATTGAATGGGATAGGTAAATTAGATCAATATATCCTTGGATCTGTCATGACTATCAAAAAAAATAATTTTTAATTACTAGCTGGCTATAGAAATCTATTTATTATACATGGGAAAAAAGTATTAGATTTTAGGCCGAGAGCTAAAATCTAATATTCTTCCCGTCTATATTAAAGTCAGAAAATTATCGAAGTGAAATTTGAAGTTTTAAACTAGCAGGCTGTGGTACTTACAGCGACAATTAGACCTGCGTTGCTAAGATCTTTAGAGTAATAAAATATCTGTCAATTTAATTCTGTGATTTGATTTAAAAATTGCGAACTTAGTGGTTTTTTTCTTTGTAAAAATTGTTTGATTTCGAGTTTTCTCTGACTTCACCGGAGTAGCTACTGTCACAAAAATTATATCCAGCAAAATCGATATATTTATGTGTAGGTAATATATTCCAGGGAAAAAGTACTCACTTTTCCAGTGGGAAAAAGTAACACTTTTTCCAGTGTCAACAGAGATAAAAAGTCAAACTTTTTTTACTGTCACGAAAAAAAAAAATAAAGATTTCTTATATTTAAGCGCCTCTATATATTTCATTCTTCTGATCACAAATAATCGTTGTTCGTTAGATTTTTTTAATTTAATCTTTCATCCAATGCCGGCACATATTTGCAATCACAGTTTCAACTTTTATATTTAAAATCTATAATTAGATATTAGAAATTCCATGTTTTTCAACATAGAGTTTACAAAGACAATACTTTGCTATGTTTATTATAAAATATTCAACTTTTGTTTATTGTACAATTTGTATTCCATGATTCTATTAGTATTAGTATTTTTAATGAATATGTTTATATTTTCTTACCTATAAAATCCACTTTATACCACTTTTATCTATACTAATTGCATATGTTGCATTTAGGTAGGTACTTATACTACTTATTTTATGTATAAATTGGATCTCTTTGTATCTAGAACATATTCGAGATACCAACATACAACATTTATTTAATTTTCTTGTACTTCCCTCTTTATCATAGTTCTGAAGATCTACGTGAAACAATTATTGAATACAATTTTAACCTTCCTTGGCCGGTGGTCATAAATTCAACGCTTCATAAAAAGTTGTATATTTAGTATTAATTCTTACTTGGTGCCAATGGCTTTTATCAATGTTTCTTTGTTTTTCCACTTCTTTAAAATTTAAAATATATTTCTATGAAACACATGCATAGAGAATTTATGATGATTATACATGATTTATTGGGAATCTTATTCAATTATTTTGAAAATTGTTTCTATTTATCTATATAGAAGTATAATTTTGATAAAAGTTGAATATTAAATATAGTTTGTGAATTTCAATTTCTTTATTATGACTTTCTATCGAATTACATGTCTCCTAATACAAAAGTTGAAGTATTTTTTTTAAATAATAAAATGCACCTGGTCTCCCAATTCTTGCTGTCGAGTGAAAGCACTTTTATCACTATAAATTATTAAAATTTATTATGCAAATTATTATAATATCCGTACTGTTTATCACAGCGGATAAAAAAGTTATTAGATTCTATGCAACCTGTCAGATAATAATTTTGTGAAGTAAAATAAGATTCAAATCATAATAATAAATAGAAAAGTTTAGAAGTATTTGTTCTACATATTTTATCAGAAATAAGCGAAAATAACTACTACTTATAAAGCAGAAACCGACCACCTCCCAATAATAATTTTTATAGCTTATGGCCACTTTCTGATTTATCTTAGCTCGTAAAAGAGTAATTATGATGTCCCATAATAAAAATTGCCAAACCGATAAGTTTCAGTTATTAACTGTGGATCGAAATTGTCGTGCGAATCGAAAGTAAGACCAATAATAACCTATTAAATTAAAGTTGCTGGCTGTCAAAAGCTTAAGAATTTTTAAACTGCTAGAACTCATAATAATTATTATTTGTCAACTAATTGAATATAACAAGTCCTCTACTGAAATTATGGAGAGGCTCGTTAATTAAACTCAGGTAGTATCTTCATACGGCGACATGCGCTGGTAACATGTTAATAATCTTCATTCATGCAATTTCGAAATAATCATAACCTGTCTTACAATGAACTTAAATTTTTATTAAATAATATCTAAGAGTAATTTCATAAACATATTTGACATTTTAATAGTCGAAAAGTCCTTAATAGCGTTAAATTCCCGTACTCTCATCTCATTAGCCTCCTACAGCTACTGGAAGTGGCTATGCAGGAAATTATTGTAATCAGGTCAACTATTCTTTGTACGGTTTTCAACAAATCTTTATGTTTTAGAGTTTCTTGAGTCGAAAAATGTGTTTCCAATTTCACTGTTAGAAAACTCAATCTATACTTGCATCTATATTAGTTTTTAGAGTTGTAGAAATATCTGTAAATAATATATTTATCGCTTTTTTTTGGATTTGTTAAGCATAGATTATGCAGTTTCCTATGTCAAAATGTCAACGGCAGTATTCATGTTTCCAATGAGATCAACTGTCTCTTGTCAATTGTCATATGACTTAGAGCTTAAGCCGGCTACACATTAAATATATACGGGGTGGCCAATCGAAAACGAAACAGAAAGATTTTCAGGAGGTGTGTCATTATTTTAGGAAAAAGCAGGAACCCATCACAAAGGGGGACAATTTTTTTGGTATTTTTGACTCCAACACTTTTACCCCCTAGTGAGGGTATGAATCATCCCAAAATATTTAAATAGCATTGGGGGTCGAGTAAGATGTCTTTTAACAGCTCTTTAATCCTTTTAACAATAGTCTTTAAGTTTGTAAATTCCGCCTAATACTTTAAACACTTTAACTTCTAAAGATTAAAGATGGTTTGATGCTTACTTACTACTTGTTGATAAAATGTTCAAACTGATGATCATCTACCTCCGTACAATAACAAAGATTATGTTCGAAACGTTCGCGCACATGCCGTAGCATTTCCTGAGTGATTCGACGGCACTACAATTCTTTGACGCAAATCTTTTATCGAAGCTGGTTGGGTTCTGTAAAATGTACTTTTCTTTATCGTTTAGGTGGAATTTACAAATGCGACTGTATAGGGAATTACACAAGCTGTTGAAAGACATCCTACTCGATCCTCAATGCTATTTGAATATTTTGGGGTGATTCTTACTCTCACTAGGGGGAAATAGTGGTGGTTTCCTGAAAATGGCTCTGTTTCGTTTTCGATTGGCCACCCCGTATATACTTATATACAGGTTGACCCAGGAGAGGAAAGCTTCATAACTTTTTCTCTATCCAAGCTATCGATATTGTTTTTTTTTTTAATTTTAGGACTGACAATTAGGCACAATCTAAAAATATGTTTGTACAGGATGTCCTAAATTAAGAAAAGCAATTGATTTTTGTTCATTGAGTTCGAACCCTCCATTTCCGGTACAGTTTTGATTTGCAACTATAACATAGATATAACGCACCCAGACCTTTCTGCAATAGTTTTTGACTTATATCAATTTATGTGTCAAAAAGCTGCCTGTATAGACCCACAAAATAAGTCATAATTTCAGAACCAATCAAAATAATTAAATCAATCTCTTTTCAGTCGATTCCATAAGCTTTGAAGCATTTTTTGAAATACAGATGAACTAAGGGTCGATTTTCCGTCACCTGCTACAATTTTTTGAAAATAGCAATGACTCCGTTTTTTCAAACGCAACACCCCATATTTTATTGCATCAGTTCATAGCATTTTTAAGAGCTTTCTGCCAATATATGGTTTGTGGGGTCTAATTTGTATGATTTGTGAGTTTAATTGCAAAATAAAGAATTTTGATGGTTTGTAAGAAAAAAAAAAGGAGTCGAGTAGGCTGCTATCATAAGATTTGACACATCCGTTTTATTACAAAATTAAAATATGTCATTTTGTTAATAATGCATTTCACTCGTGAAGAAGTGAATATGGTCTTCTATATCGACGAGGCTGATATAAATTCTCTTTTAACAAGTAGAATCCACCATCAGAAATATCCAGAAGTAAGAACTCCACGGGCGTTTGCATTAAAAAACTAACAGATCGACTTGAACTTACTGAGGAGGTTTGTAGTGTTTTGAAGATATCATAATATAATCTAGACCACTCTTATCCCAATTGTTGGATAGGTAGAGGAGGTGCAATACCTTGGCCCGCGCGATCTCCAGACCTTAATCCAATGGATTTTTTCTTTGGGGCTATGTGAAGGAAAGGGTTTTCAGAAATCGTCCTACGGTTATTGGACAATATGAAAAACAAGATCTGGGCGTTCTTTCGTTCAATTGATGCAGCAATGCTTGCCAGAGTTCGGAACTTATTCACTAGAAGACTGGAAGGTTTCGTGGAACATGATGGTGACCCGTTTGAGCACTTATAAATAGACATTTTAACACTTTTCACTGCTACAAATTGTCATCAAATTCAATGTTGCTGAAGTATTGTTTTCCGAATTTATTCATGTATCAATTTTATGAGAGTGGCCAGCTCAAATCCTTTTTTAAGAAATATTTTGCACTGAATAAGGAAAAAATTTCAAATTATACCTCACAAACCAATGATGCTAAAGAATATAGGGTTTGGCATTTGAAAAAATCGTATCATTATGAGAATCCTGATTTTGCAACAGAAGTCGTGAATTATAGAAAACAACCCCACAAACCCTATATTGACCAAAAGTTATTAAAACATTCTATTTAATGATGCTATAAAATATAGGGTGTTGCATTTAAGAGAATTTAGTTTTTGCCATTAGTATTATGTTAATTTATAAAAATCTTAGTAGGTGACGTAAATCGACCTTGAGCTCTTCTACATTTCAAAAAATGCTTCAAAGCTTAAGTAGTCGACTGAAAAGAAATTGGTTTGATTATCTTTAATAGTTCAGAAATAAGGAATTTTTCGTGGGCCTAGACACTAAACTTTTTTGATACATAAATTGACATAAGTCAAAAACTATTATTGCAGAAAGGTCTGTGAAGCTGGGTGCGTTATACCTACAAGTTAGTTGCAAATCTAAAGCTGTAACAAGAATGGGGGTCACCATTAAAAAAAACAGAATTGAATTGCTTCTCTTACTTTGGGACTTCCTGTACAAAAATAAAAAAAAATTTGAAATGTATCTCATTGTCAGTCCTGACATTTGAAAGAAAATAATTTCTATAGACTAAAAGTTATGGAGCTTTACCGCACACACACATTACCACTGCTGTATCTCGAATGGCGCATTTTTTTGTCCATTTTAATTTTTAATGTTGCTTTATATAAACTCTTCTTTAATTTTGCCATCTCATAGTAATCAATAGAGAGGACATGTAATAGACACTATTGTAAGTGGGAACATCAACCTCAATCAATTTTCTGTTTCTTTTCAAAAACTCTCTATTTTTGTCATGGCATTCCTACTTTACTGTATAAACTATATGACTATGATCCTTTGTCTGCAATAAGATTTATTTGATTTTTTCATTTTTATAAGAATATGAAGTGGCAACAGATGCTTGTCGCTGTCAAGGTCGGTAGCGATGACGAACTTGCCCAAAATATTTTCCTGGAAGCCCTTAACCAACCTCTCTGGCCCTATTTTTGTAGAAAAGCTGGCAAAAATTAGTGTGCCAATAAAATTTTATATTTTCTAATTTCTATTTCTAATTTATTTATATTCTAGTACATGACCATCCTCTCATCGTGCATCTCTAAGAGAAAGTGGAAAAGAGTTATGGGCAAATGAAATTTACTATTTTCTAACTGTTTATTCATATTCTCCTAATAACAAATTTATGAGAGAATGAGAGAATGAATAACTCAAGTAAATTATGAGAAAACGAATAATTCGTGTGAATTTTGCATAACGTGGTAGGAAAGTCGTGTGAATGGACTAGTGAGTTGAGTGAATTATACTTTTTTTTTATTTATTTCATCAACGATTTTCAAGTTTTTCAAATTCATAACAATCTTTTTGATTGTTATTTGAATTGATATTTCAGAACTTCTTTCTTAAATAATATTTGTACGGCTACAGTGGCTTCAAATTTCCAAACTTCTGGGTGATCTCAAATGATATATATATTTTTCTATTGTTTTGACGTCATTCTCAGACAATTATCAAACTTATAAAAGGCTTATTGACTTTTCTATCAAATATGATCCTTATTCGTAGAGAAGAAGCCTTCTAGATCTTTGGTCAGTTACATTAGTTCTGACATTTTTTTAAAGGGAGAAATATTTATTTAAAGAATATAAAATTAAATATTAAATAAATTAGGATAACCTTTGAGTATATGAAAACATCCCAAATTCTATGATTTTTCTAGTTACTGCCATAGTCAAGGCTGAAATATGTATGTTTCCGGTGTTTTGAAGTCTCTGTCAATAAGTGAAAGTTCACTGATTTTGATGACTATGAATACACTCAAAAATGTGAAACAAATATTTTCAATAAAACAATAGTACATACTTTAAAAGCAATTTAAAACTCAAATTAATATTAATTATACTGGTGCTGGTACTTTTGAAATTAATGCTAATGCTAAATTTTATGAAATCTAAAAGTATTAGAAGGAGAAAGATGAGGCTACATAATTTATTATTCGCTACTTCAATATGCAGAAAGAGCCAGTAAAACATTGACACATCACTATCATTTCTAAGAATTTAGTGTCTACAATTTTCGACCTCGATTTATAGCTATAGTTTTTCTGAACTACAATAATTTACCGTCAATCAGAACTTTTCATAAAATATTTGAGAAATTTGGTTCGTCTGCGAAAAAGTTTGGTAAGCGCTGGAGTAGGGAGGATGCAGACAGTCACAGACAAAAATGTACTGTGTAGGCTACCTAAAACTAGAATAAAATTCCCATTATGCACCTAAATTTTGATATAAATGAGCAAGATATCTAAAGCTATTGCAGCAAAAGCTGAAGTTGGATGGGATTAGAGATGAAATATTATCTAATAATAACTTCCCCATTATTCTCTTTTAAATTTAAATATCATGTTAGCTTCAGCTTAAGTTTGGAGTGGTGAATCCATCAATTCAAATTGAATCTCGTGAAAACATCTTCCCATCATTCGTTTAATATGAAAACATTTTATTGCCAATAGCAAAATTAATTGCCTCTTACACATTTCTCGACTAAATTGTGCAAAATTTTCAACAAGAACTCGTACACCTTACACTTATGAACCATTAAAGCTCATCAGCCGACAAAAGAGACCCATAATGATATTCCAAATACCCAGTAGCACAAAACCCACAAAAATATTCAAAATGTAATTATATGCAAATAGAAACTGAGTAATAACACACGCTCGTGACGAGGCTCTATAATAATTATTATGTATTAACATGCACACATATAGGGACGAAAAACTATGGGCTTTTTATGTCTTGGCGATGGCTTCAGTATTTTTAATGAGTACATATATGCTAGGGAATAATAGAGCTATAAAATACTTCTTGATTTTAGATGTTAATCGTAAAATTATACCGGAGCTCCAACACAACGTGAATAAAATTTCCCACATATTGTGAAGAAGCGCTGATCAAAAAGATTGTTTGACATGAAATTACATTATAACAACAAGTAGGAAAAGTACAATTACATGGTTCACATTTTTTTGTATATTATTAACCGAAATAATATATACGTTCTGGTTTTCAGTTGAATGAGCAATTTTTGTCCTAATCCTAATATGAAGAGAATATTATCATTGCGCCAGAATTTGGTTGACAATTAGTATTCGATCATCAAGTTTATTGAATAACATTGTTTTTGTTGGTATAAGCACTTTAAGTTCCTCACAATCCATATCCAGCAATTCCTTTATTGGTGTAGTTACTGTACAAAAAATGTTCTATAGAGAAGTCATAACAAAGTATTGAGAAATTATATAAACAAGAAGTTTGCATCAAATTACAGAAATTTAGACTGGAAGTTTCACAGAATTATCTCATAAAACAACTTTATGACAATATAATGCGATAGCTTCAGTGGATGTATTGACTTTTTTTTGGTGTTATTCATGAGAACGCTCCAAATGTGGGTAGGTACTAAAATGTAATGACTGATAGGAATCGTCAACAAAGTCAAGTTGCTCATTTCACCGATATGTTGTTTAAAACACTAGTTAAATTATATATCGAATTGAAAAACATACACGTTGATACGAGCGGCCCTGAATTTACCCCGAGCAGGTATTTACCATATTTCTTCAACCATAATTCATCGGTATATTGTGATTGCGCGCAGCGGTCAAATACCTCCTGGGGTACTGAAATTTACCCTTGCGGATATTGTGATTGCACGCAACGGAAGGACTAAGGCGATTAAGGCAAGTGGGCCAAAATTTTTTGAAAATTTATTTGAAATTAGGGTATTCCAATATCTGTTTTCTTAATGACATTTTGTAAATTCGTATTGGTTGAAGACAGTATAAATACAGGAATCAAAAATTTGGCCGACGCGTTGGCTACAATTGAAATTAAAACATCTATAAATGAAAACTTCCGGCTTTCGTTGAATAAGGAGATGGAATAGTTAAATTCAGCTGTAAAAAACTGGGATGGGATCTTCAACAACTGCACAAAATTCTTCACGCAGTTATTCACGATTCACGCGGTTCGTAATGGACATTATGTTCCCTTAGTTTTGCAGTTATAAAAAAATAAGAAGGCAGAAGCTTATGAGCAAGTGTTCAGATCTGTAATATCTGCTTGTTATAGCCAAAATCTGACATTTAATCCTAGTGAAATGTGTGATTTCGAAGAAGCTATTCACAAAGCAAACCGAAACGTTTGGCCTCAGCTAAATATAACTGGCTGCAGATTCCACATCAGCCAAGCTGGGCTGAGGAAAATACAGAATATTGGAATCAAAAGAGAGTATTCTGACAAGGACAGTGAGTTGGGGAAATGGTTACGCTTGTCTTTCGACTTCATATATTTAGATAATGCTGATGTCTCGGAATGCTTCGTTGAAGAATTGATTGCCGAAGCCTCCAACGATGCCCGAGTAATGTCCTTTTGCGATTATTTAACGGACAATTACATTTCTGAATTTTCGAGATTTTTTCCAAAGATGTGGGCTTCATGTAGCCCAAGCCGAGAACGGACCACCAACACCTGTGAATCTTTTCATAGCTTACATTAACAAAAAAAATTAAAACTATCAATTATGAAAGAAAATTTAAAAATAAAAAAATATTCAGAATAGATTTTGTCAAAACTATATGTTATAGGACATGTTCAATACGTATGTAAATTGTATAATACAATAAATATAAATTAAAATAATAAGTTAACAATATTGAGTTTTTTTATCATAACTTTGCGCGCAATCAAAGTATACCTTTTTAAAAACAGCCACTTGAGAACCCTGACCGCTGCGCGCAATTGCAGTCTGCCCTAATTCATCCCCATAGTAATTACGGTCCTTTAATCTCCTACCAGAATTTGTCCCCGGACAAGAGATTAAGAAATTTATACTTTTATGGAAATATATATAGAAATTGCTTTTTATTTAGGTGTGCAAATTCACTACATTTTAAGAATTGGTGTTAAATTTTACAGAGACTACAATTAGCACATAACTTCCACGTTCAGTCAAACTGACAAAGCCTTCCATATTTTCTCACACCTAAATAAAATGCAACTCTTAGCCAGGAATATCATTTCAGAATGAAATAACAATCTAATACGAATGAAAAGTAATTTACACTTTTGGTAGAATTTGTATTTAATAGGCAACTACCTATTTATATTTCCGAGAAAGTATAAATCTCTTGTCTGGGGAAAAATTCTGGTAGGAGATTAAAGGACCATAATTAGTATTGGGACGAAGTATGGTTGTAGAAATTAGGTACTATCTGCTCGGTGACGAATTCAGGGCCGCCCACGTGTTTTGGTGCGTCCGTTGATAGCAGTTACCCTGAATTTCTAAAAAGAAGCAGTATTAGAATTCGACTTGGACGAACAAAGAAGGACAAAATAATACTATTTTGTTGATAAAAGAAATGCGCCCTGAGTATGATTTTTACATGTGCCTATATTAATAATTTTTGTCTCATTTGCGCAATATACAATGTAAATTCCATAACTACCGTTATTTTAGTTTCATATGAATTCTGCTCCGATTTTGATAATTTGACTTTTTACAATCACTAGATCACGAAGCAATAAAAGGAGGAAATCATGTCAAATTCCGTACGCATATTAAAAAAAATCCCGATGGCCTGTAGTCAGCGGAAAGGTAAATTTTTCAAAATTCATTGAATTGAAATTTTAACAACCTTTTCATTGGTATACCTACATGTTATTAAATAAAATTGGCATAGCCTTGCGGTTAGAGGTTTTTGTTTTGGCTGTTGAATATAAAGCAGACAGGGTTCGAGTCCACTTCAAGGCAGATTTTTTTTTTCGTCTATTTCTTTTCAATAAATATACTATATATTTTTTTAATCAGGGTCTATATTAAGATCTCCAGAAAATGTACAATTACATCAAATTATTGAGTGTTCATGTTTTATCAATATTTGTTATTTTTCTTTATTAATTTTTATTTTTTTATCTGTGTATTTTATGAAAAATTGCTTTGAACAAAAGTTGTAGGTACTGATTATATCTATAACCTAAAATTATTTTTAATAATATTTAGACTACTGCTCTTTTTTGATATTTTTTTTAAATATTTGAATGGTCGCCATTTTGAAACTACTTACCCGATATTGCCCAATAACGAACTCGACCGAGATATTTGAGAGATTGATTTTTGTAGCAAATTTGAACTTGATACCTTCAAAACTGCGACCTCTATCGTGTTAACAAATTTCGTAATATCCCATATATATATATATATATATATAAACTTTTGAACCAAATGTTTTTTTGGACTAACTTATAGACATATAACAACATGCCGTTGAAATTTTTTCGAAATTCAAAAGTGTGAACGATCGCAATAGGTATATTTCTATAAGAAATTTACCTAAAAAGTGCAGGTCGGCGTGCGCAGCAAGCCACTATCGATAAATGTAGAGGTCAGATTACTGCAGGGAACTCAACTGACGTGCAACTTCTATTATCTCATTTGATTACGTAGAGAAACATAGGCAGTGTATGTATGTAAACTCCTAAAGATAGGCAGTGTATGTATGTAAACTCCAAAAGATAGACTTGGGTGAGATCGAGCTTGCGCCTACATCAATGTTTGTGCTTGATTCTGACTTTTGGTAAGTACCAATATTGACAATCACTTGTGAGAACAAAATCACCCAACTGACGCCCCCTCTACCCAAAAGATAAACTGGTGTGAAGTTCATGATGTTCATCCTAAACATTCATCGCCTCATCATTGCGAAAGCTGTTAATACCGTTACATGCGCATTAAGATAATTAAATATATTTTTACCGAATTGGAAGTATCTTGGAGCTATACAATCCTCTCTTAAAGTTATATAATGTGTATTATTAGCAAAACGTATAAGAGAAAAGTACAGGCTATTTAGACGCTTGTTAGTTGCAGAGAAAATTGTCGAAAAAATTCCCATGACATTTTATGTACTTACAATGGCGATATGTTACGCCCCAAGTTAACTTATTCACATATAAATGATCGGTTTTCTTTGTATAGGTTGATAACATTTTGTCATGCGCGTATTCTAATAATAGAAATTAACAAATGACTGCTCCATCATGACTAATGACAATTTTATTTTATTACTTTCCCGCACATAAGTGGGTGCAAGGAAAATAGTGTGTTATTTATTTGAGGTCAATAAAATCGTTCTATTATAATTTAATTATTATTATAAATCGATGAAGAGATCAATCGAGAAGTAGGACTCTACCCAGTATAGGATTGTAATGAAACTTGGTAAAAAATTAACTTTGCTGACAAATTGGCAGCGGACTACTCAAAAGAATATTTGGTAGGTATGTCCACTCAAAATGAATTCCATTGAATATAAAAATCGTCTGTTGAGGTCGTATGAACATTAATTTTTTTCACCATGCTTAGACAAACAACATCGGTCATATTCAATTTTTAGGTAGGAATATAGCCAGAATATAAGTAAACAATAAGAGAAAAATTTACAGTTCATTAGAGCATAACTTTTTTCCTGCTCCTTTTTATCATTGGTGATCTGCCAACTGCTAGAAGAGCACTTTTAGCAAGATTCATCAAAATAGTTAGAGCCGTTTTCACGCTCTTCCGAACTTGGAAAATTTGAGACGATTACAAATTGCCCTTACTAGGCTACTTATAGTGGCTGTAAGGAACGTGAAAATCTGGTGTTCCTAGCGCATTCAAACGAATTTATCGGATATACCTAAACATAATCTGTGACTAGTCATTTTTTTCATCGGGTCAAGATAAACAATGCCGAGAGCGCCATCTCTGAGTATGAGTTGTGAGAAATATTCCATTCAAGCTAATAAATGCGTCGGTTAGACAGATTTTCAATACATGGTGATATTTACATGCTTTATTTGCCTCAGAATTAAAAAAAAATAAAGAGAATCTGTATATAAGCCATTGGAATTCACAGATTATTGCTATATTGTAACGAGATCGGAGTATGTTACTGACCGTTATTCTTGTTATTCGAGTGTTACAAGGAAAATATGGAAAGAAAAGTGTTGATATTATCAGAAAAAAGTGATATTATAAAAAGTTTGGAAAATGACATGCGCGTTACGTATCTTAAAGTATGATATTGATAAATCTACTTTGTGTGCAATAAAAAAATCTGGTTTGTCCACCCATATGACTTTCCTACCGCTCGAAGGCAAATTCCAGTGAATAATAATAGCGCTAGTAAACTAAAATTCCTCTGGTCAAATCGTGCTACCACTCATTTTTTTCAGCATGTCCAGACAAACAACAATGGTCATGTAACATTTTTTGGCAAAATGAAATGTTTAGCCAGAATCTGAAGAAACATGTGGAAAATATGGAATTTTATTCAAGCATAAACTTTTTGTGCTTTTTCTTAGAGATGGCAGGTGGTAAAGGGCTCTCAGAAGAATACTTTATGCAAGTTTAATCAAAATCCTTGGAGACGTTTTCGAGCTACAGTCTTGAGCAAATCACGTTTTTTTGGCTATAGCTCAGCATCCAATGTATACAGGATTCTCATTCAGTGCCACCGACGAGTGGTATTGGTACCAAACAAAATAAAAAAGAAAGCAACAAAATATACCGATCCTTTCCCAAGATAATGCTGTCACAGACAGACACACAGACATACGGACAGACCGACAGACCAATGGCTGAAAATATGTTTATAAGAATCTCTATCTCTGAAACGTCAACATTTTTGTAAAAATCTCGATTCCGAAAATTTCACACGATTTCAATAGATACTTTCCTTATAAAGCTACTATAATAGCGTAGGAAAGTAAAAATATAGCGAATATTTTAAATTTAACTTTAAGGTCAGCAGGTAATATCAGAAGAAAGACTTTGAAATTGGGAGGGAAATCCAGGATGGAGACAATATTTTATGAATTGTTTTACCAACAAAGTTTAAAGAATCTTTCAGTGACTTCTGAATTGTTAAAGGCAAAAGGAAAATCTTTGAATGCCATTCTAAAGGAAATTCACCCATTTTCTGTAAGCGATGGTTGGTTACAAAGCCATGTAAGTTATTTTGCTCAATTTTTTTAACACTACAGCACATACCTAATTAACTTTTAAACTTATTTTTTTCTTAGAATATTCAAGCGAAGATATATTGAAATGGAATGAAGCAGACTTAGGCGAGGAAACGATAATGACGATGATGATTATGAGGTGAATGAAAAAAAAATATGAAAATAGCGAAAGGGTATAAGTTAGTTCTTCAGAAGCTGTGAAAACATTCAACAAGGCTATTATGTGGAGTTAAAACGATATTTTTGATGTGGAGGATCTACTAGTATTGCGAAAATGCAGGGACAAGGCTTCGCAGAAAAGCATGGGAGCAAAAAAGATCAAAAATACATATTCGATTATATGAACAATTCGATAATACGAATAGGTACACCTTGTTTTTATTAGTTCCCAAATACATGTACGAAAACCCTGTTGACTTGATGAAAGAATATTCGATTCAATTAGAAATTTGTTTAACTTGTCCAAGAATGCATATTCAAACACTTTGGAGAATACAGAAGTTACAGTTACTGGTCGATATTTTTTTATTAATTGTGTATGGTTATTTTTCTAGAACAAGGGTTTACTGCATAGTGATAACTGTTTTGCACTTCTCTATTGCTGTATCTCGGAAACCACTCAATTTTATGAAAAACGTAAATATTAAATGTTGCTGGAAATAATCTTTTCTTAGTTCTTGAAAGATAAAAATTTCAATTTTCAAAAAGCTCACGCTTCTCCTCGTGGGGCAGTTTTTTGGAGGAAGAAATATAGGATTTCATTTGACAGCACTCCTTATTCTAATGAAGAAGAATCATAAAAAACGGTGAAGATCTGCTATGAAAATGTTGCAAACACATGAAATATACTCGTACAATAGAAAATTGTATAGCACTCCTCCTTCTTCTGGGAAGTCGATCAAAAAACAGTACAGTTTGTTATCTAGCGAGTTCCTCAATAAGGTAAAATCCAAAAGTTTTTCGTATGTCAATATTATATCGAATATCATCTCTCGTTTTAAATCTTCTTATTTATTGATTATCTTGATTAATATTACATCATTAATGCTATATGTGTCTTTCCTGAATTTCATTTGATCTATAGATTCCATAGATTTCGGTCACTGATTTATTAGAAAATGTATGCTACAATCTAATAGTTTTGATTTCTAGAAGTAACACAAGTTAGTAAATGAAGCTCTTGAGGTTTTTAAATATACAGATACCTACAGATATAACTAGGTACCTAATTCAAGTATGATAAATACAAATTCCCATCAAAGAATAAGCATCCTGAATCTAATAAAGAAGAATCATCAGAACCGGTGCATTTTTACGATTTGAAAAAGTTGCAAAACATACAATACAATTATTAAGCAGTCCTCCTTCTTTTGGGAAGTCGGTGAAAAAACAGAACATTTTGTTATCCAGGGCAAGGATTTCATCAATAAGGTAAAATCTAAAAGTTTTTCGTATATTTTTATTTATTGATTATCTTAATTAATATTACAACATTAACATAACTAGTCATGCTATAAAAGCTGCCTATTTCCTGAACTTTATTTCTATCAGTTTTGAGATCTAGAGAAACAAAAGTAAAAGAAGCTCTTGAAGTTCTTAAATATACAGATACAGATAGAACTAGGTACCTAATTCATGTATGAATCATACACACTCATCAAAGAAGAAGCATATGTAGACAAGAATCCGAAGTACCTACTTATATTCAATTAAGCATATGGTCCGTGAAATACAACTATATTAAGTATTTTTTCATTAAAAATGTACTAACATATTATATTTTCTTCAGGAAAACTGTGATCCTTGGAAATGCAGATTCATAAACTGGTAGGCTACAAACTCGGTATCATAATGACCTAATCGACTGAAATATCAATATTTATAAATAATGCAATCATCCAAAATAAAACCACTTATTAAATTTCTCTAAAATTGAAGTGGAATATTTAAACATTCTATCAATCAAGTAGAATAGTGAGATTTCGTCAAATAACAATAATATTTACGCAAGTCCGGGTTTTTACTAATTCCGGATCTAACACCTATTGAGGTAAAGAGGTTACTGGTTAAGAGGTCATTTTTATCTATTTATATATAGGATATTTATTCTATATATATATTTTATATTTTGTAATTCAAATAATAAGAGGGCAGTAAGAGTTTTTATCTTCATAACAATGATTATTCTATTTCAGATTGCTCTTTTCCGTATCACAAATGGCATCTTGATGTTGTCAAAAAAATACTACTTACCTTTCTCTTATTACTGTGATATCGAGATAGAGTATTCAACAATTATTTTGAGCATTAGCCAAATAGAAGAATCATAATAAAATTATGGCCTAAACTACTGCTAGAAACAAAAAAAATCGGTTATTTCATATTTCTTATATACCTACAAAGCCCGAAATTGAACGTATGGGAGATCACAAATAAAGGAAATTGGTTGAAAGAGTAAAGTCTTCTTAAAATCAAAAAAAAAAAATTGAAATTTTACAATATTCTAGCAATTTATTTAAAGTTGCTTTGATCATTGTTATATTCATATTTCTTAAAATGAATAAGTCTGTACACATAAATTTCAATTTCAGTATTTAACATCTTTGGAATTATCATCAATGTTGTTTTCTCATAAGAATGAATATCGGATATCAAAAACTTATTATTTATGTCCTATCCCAATTTCTTAGACTGAACCTATAAAGCTTGTTCCTAGTAGTTTGGACCAGTTTCAAACTGTTTTTTACTTTGATTTGCGGTTGTGAGCATGAGTATTTGAATTTTTTGAGGACCAAAATAAAATGCTTCTGACAGTTTGAATTTGGTCTCATTTACTGCTCGTACACTCTTATAAAAGAAACATTTTGTTCAGAAAGTAGGACTCTTTTTAAGTTATTCTTAAATACTCTCGTTATGACTCTTATGCTTCCTGTAATGATACAGGTATACCTACGCCAAAAACAATTAAGTGAACCATAACTATATTATTGAGAAATTAACGGTCCTCTATAAATCAGAATTTTCCCGACGAAATTCTACTCCAGAGAAACACATGAATATAATATGGAATCTGGCAGTAATTGATCATTTTGTTGATAAAACTGCACTTTAATTGGAAACGGGATCAGGTTTTTACCAGTTACAGAGTTCAAAATTAGATAATTATCGATATATTTACATGGAACGCTGCTTATAGTGGACCTGGGAATAAGATTTTTCAAAAATCCAAAAACACGTCCTCAAAGATTTTTTGGCCCCAAAGAGGGGCGCAGCCCTAAAAAACTTTGTATTTTCAAATTAGAAGACACCACTTGTGGCACCTCTTTAGAAAGCTTATTGAATAAGGAATTTATCAATAACATTTTTTTGACATCGGTCAAACCATGTGTCAGAAATTTACTAAAAACTGATTTCTAACTATAAAATGAGCAATGACATTAATAATAACATTAATGCTGGAATGTCACCTTTTAGCGTGACAGTAGTTGAAAATGTACCCCTTCAGAGTAGAACTCTTCCCTTACTCTTCTCAAAACTTCTGGCGTGATTAAAAATATCTAGGTCTGTTATTATAGACCTTAGTTTTCAAATCACCCCATAAATAAAAATCGAATGGGGTAATATCCGGGGATCCACAAAGCTGGCATCTTCAGTGATAAACCTGTTACTGGTTTACCCCTGAAGATGCTAACTTTATTCGCAAAACAATTGTCGGGTGACAATTAATAAATATGTTGGTGTGTTGTGGTAATTATCTGTTTTTATTTTATTATCGATATATATTGATGACATTTACGTAACCTTGACGGCCATTTCTCATGAAACTGCCTCCCGCCAGTTTATCTTGTTCAACGCACTTTGTCAAATTTATACCATAATTACTGATATTAGGTTATTTGATTTATCCATACCATGATTCTTTCATAAATTGTGATACTTTATCGAAAAGGTAATAATATATTAGATTAAAAACCCCCAACCAAAAAAAAGTCTCTCGTACTTTCGGTCAAGTCTATCAGACAGATAGGTATCTGTGTTAAACTTCATTAAAAAACTAGCTCACCTGTTAAACAAAAGAGAGCGGGCTAAGCGTGTGTCTGACGCGCATACGAACGATTCTATACCATTGTACAAGAACTGTCTACATATTACGGTCCAGAGAAACAGCCAACGAAAGTTTAATATTTTAATATTTTTTTGTTATAGCGACAATAACAGGAGGACGGTTAGCGGATGCTTGATAATAGAGTCCATTTGGCATCTTTTAGGTACAGAATCCTAAAATCGAATTCAAAACGGGTTCATGCATTTGGGCGCTACGTTACCTGCAAAAAGATAAATAGCTGATTTGATTAAACTAAAGTTTGAGGTTTTACAACGTTGGAAATTTCTAGCACACAAACTCACCTGCGATGTAAAACAACTGATTACTTAAATTGACTGCACCGTATACCTACCTACCAAAAAGTACTAGGTACTGAGCGCGTTAGGTATACTGACCTTTAGAAATAATTTATTATAATTCCGGTATAAATTGCAAGGAAAGGATACTTAGATCAAATAAAATGCCTGTTATTGATTTGGTAGATATTTCTAATAAATATTTTCCCTAACATTCCCATATCCGTATTGACCGGTAAACCGTTCTCTTAGCTTCTTTGTTCCATCGTTCAATTACCTATTGAAGAGAGATCGCGCTAACAAGACAACATCGCTCAAGAAATATGTCAGAGAATAATCCAATAAATTATCCAGACCGCGTAAGTTGTTAACACATTTTTTAAAAGTCGATATCTTCGTGTCAATATTTATTAAGGTTAAATATCTAATTGCTGCTGCTATATACTCCTGGGATTGTCAACTTATGAGATAATAAATAGAAAAAGAATGGATGTGTTTATACTATGTACGGAACAGTGATTCATGGTTATGAGTTTTTCCTTTTCATTAACATTCAACGGCAGTCACAGCGAAAATAAATCACCGATACGGAAAATGTAAGAAATGTTGAATGAGAATACAGTGTGACTGTTAGAAGATATCTTTCTTACGCTTGAAATTAGTTTTCAAGTAAAACTTGCGATATGATGGAGGTAATTTGGTAATTGAAAAATAAAATGTATCTGATCCTTCAGTATTGAAGCGAAGCTTTTGCAATTACTATATCTAATTTAATATTAGATATTCGTTGCAAAGTAAACATAAATGCAGGCTTATGTCAGTCTCATACCGCAGATGGGCACGTACAATTTTGTATAAAACAGTAAAAGCATAGTAAATACAACGACTCTTTAGAAGATCTCATGAGTTATGAACAAATTGAACAATTCAATATTTCTTGAGAAATAAGTTGTTCAATCACAAAAGCTTCATTATTATTATATTATCTCATTCAATTATTACATTTTTTGGCAAAAGGGATTATTTGTTAATGAATGAGGAAAGAGGTATCAAACATTTTTCAAAAATTTCAACGGCTCCAGAGGCAGAAAGTTTTCGAAGAAATGGTATATCACGGTGCAAATTTATTGAAAGTCTTACATTTAATTTGTTTTCTGTTGACACTCAAAAATATGAAATAAATAACTTTAAATGCAATATGATTTTATTGGTTGGTGCGCCGAAAAATACGTTGTCAAAAGTCAGTCGTGTGTTGTTTTGAAAGCTCTCGAATACATTTATTTTTATGCAGTTTTTCTATGGCAAATTCATTTATACCGGGGAGCCCAAAAAAAAACTCACGAACATAAACTTATTTTTATCATATGACAACATTTATTTCATTTTTCAATCTTGTATGTATTATGTCCTAGATATACTTATATACTATACTCAACAGTTATTAGAAACAGTACGAGTGAAAATATCAATATGAGTGACCCCCAGAAATAATGAAGAATTCTGCGTTGTGTTTTTTGAAAAAATGCTGGAAACGTTCAATTTTTATTTTGTGATGCGGTTCCCTTTAGGTAAATTCTTGTATATAGGTACATCAACTCCATTTTTTTATTAAAAAAACCTTACTTAACTTTTAGGGTTCCGTACAAAATTGGTGAGAACAGGACCCTATTACTGAAACTACGCTGTCCATTCATCTGGCCGTTCGTGTGTCAGCCGGTTCTATCTTCTGAACCGTAAAAGGTAGACAATTGAAATTTTGAAAATCTGTGCGCTTCTATTTTCCCTATGACAAAATAATGAAAATGGTTCTTTGAGGAAACTAAAGAATGTAAGAGTTACCATCTGTTTAATTGCTTATATCTTATTACCTGGATTATAATCCTTTTTAACAGGGCAAGCTCTCTGACCTTGATTTAAAATATAGGCGAGGTATTAGAATCGCATATAGATGGAAGCAGATATTTTTAGGAGGTTGGCAAATCAAAATAACAAGTTATTTATGGGAAATTTGTTTTAGAGGTAAAGGGCCTCTGATTTAGATGAGATTTCTACTCAAGTGGGGTATTTATAATGTTGATAGTATTTGATGTCAGCTTTTAAATTTAATAAATTACCTTTTCTAGGGTAATTTATCAAGCAAATAAACTGAATTAACGCGACGTAGTTATTATAAATCGCTTATAATAATAATACGGATTATATTATTTCTCAAAGGTGATTTATTGTCAGTACTACATACTTACATACCTCAATCCCAATACAAAAATTAAAGACTGAAATATTATTTTAGAGATAACGTTTCCCGCTAATGACTAGTGATGCGCAAAGCAAGACCAAGACCAAGACCGACATTGTCTTGGTATTGCTCTTGTTCTTGCACCCTTGGTATTGGTCTTGGTCTTGCATCAAATCCTTAGTCTTGGTCTTGGGTCTTGGTCTTGCATATACGGTCTTGGTATTGGTCTTGATCTTGCTGCAAGACTTGCAAGACTTCGCAAGACTCTTGCAAAAATTTTGATCTTTTTATAAGTGTGAAAAGTTGTTGCGATTCTAAACCGCAATTGCTTAATTTAAATGAAGAAGAACCCTGCGTATGTATGGAAAGTATGTAATTCATAATCTTATAAGATTGCCTGTAATTATATTATCATTCGAAATGGATAAATATCGACCGTATAAAAAATTGTCATTGTCCAGAACAAACACGCCTGGTATTGTAATGGTACCAAACCATTGTAGAATCAGTAATGAGAATAAAACTAGGCTTGTAGAATTAAGTTAGGGCAAGTGAGTTGCGTAATTAATTAATGAAGTTTATAAATTAATAATCACCATTCACTTATGAGAATCGTATCTTACTTGCACGACTTAGTCTGCTTGTGTTTTCTTGGTATCATCCGTCCCAACTGAGCACTCATTTTACTACATACATCTACTTTATACTTCTATTTCATAACTCATTCTCTTGCTCATTCTACAATGGTTTTGTACCTTTTTCTTTAATAAAATATAAAGAATCTCTGAAAGCGATCAAAAGTATTTCTGGTTTATAAAACTAACTTCATTCTTTTTAGAAAGCTTTTTCCAAAAAATGAAATTTAAAAACAGGTAGAGATTTGTCAATACGCGCATTTATAAAACTAGGTATCTATTTAAAAAGTCAGTCGTGTGAATATCTTAGTTGAGTTAGTTAAGGAGAATGATCGAAAAAATAGTTTCAAAATAAGGGCAATCTAAAATTTCAAATATCTCCAAAAGTGGCCACTGGATAAATGTCATCAAAAAGATATCAGATTTATAGATGATTTTTAACGTTTGCGTAAAACATTCTGCGCGATAGAGAAAATAACAGAAATAAAAAACCGTGTAGTTTACCTTCCCCTGGCTACGAACTCTCGGGATTCTTTGAAAACAGCTCGGTAAGGGAAATCCTAGAAGGATTGAAAGTACGGTATAGGTATAGGGTGTTTCAGAATTTTTTGAAATCCGGAAATCCTAGAAGCGTAAAATGAACTCGCTTTTCACCCAACAACTTTTAATTCAATATTTTTAGAATTTCTAAAATAAAGATCGATAATAAGGGAGTTCAAAGATTAAATCGATTAGGTTATATATTAGCGTTTCTTAACTTATCATTGAGCAAAATAATATGTTTCCTACCAATTTGGTGTTTGGTTACGGAACTGCAAGAGTCTTGCAAGTCTCGCAAGTCTTGCAGCAAGACCAAGACCAAGACCAGGTTAGTCTTGGTATTGGTCTTGCATCCCAGTATTGGTCTTGGTCTTGGGTCTTGGTCTTGCATAGACGGTCTTGGTCTCGGTCTTGGTCTTGGCAATTTTGCAAGACCAAGACCAAGACTGCAAGACCAAGACCAGTCTCGCAGCATCACTACTAATGACGCAATGTCAACAAATAATTATAATTCGATCATCGCACATATTATTTTTTAGGATGATACAGAAACTTTATAAAAAAAATGATCCGTGTTTTTTGTTCTTTTCATTATTTTAATTAATAATAATAAAAAAATAGTTGAAAAACAATAAAAATGCCCTCCTTTGACATCACAGTTCCCCCTCATCTGGAATTGGCTGATCTTATCTTACACGTTGTGAGATTATATTTTCGTTTTATATTTGGTTTCGCCAATACCAAGCGGGATTGTAACTTTTATATCTGGTGTTTATGGTGGACGCATATCAGACAATGAAATTTGCAAAGCAAGTGACTAATATAAAGTGTTGCGCACCCGAACAAACTACTTGTTCATGATTGGAGCCGGTAAGCGGGAATTTGATCTCGTTTTTAAATACGTGGACAAACTTAAATTAACATTTCGATAATGAAAAATTGTCTGAATATAAGTGATTTTAATGGTGAGTTGCTTGTTTGAGGTATAAGCTGTATTGTTTAAAACTAATAAAACATAAAGAATCCAATGCACTCAACGACCCTATTAACGTTTTTTGCATAAGAAATTTAGAAGGCGTCATCAATTGACAATCTGTGTTAGTAACATGACAGCTGCTTCTGAAAGTAGCATTGTTAGTATTTCTGGGTGCTCACAATGACATGTAATCCCACGACGACCGAAAAACCTCTGAATCTATCTCAGGTTTTTCGTTTGACATTGCAAGCCTTATTAGATGATCTCTAAAAATACTTTCAGTGTGTAGTGATTGGTTAAGTTTATGTTGTTGAATGTCAAAAAGAGTTCTCCTTCCTGCTCACATTATATTCATAATGTCAAATAAAGATAGACTACGTTCAGCTTAAGTAGACACTTTAGTTTCTGCAAAGCTTCCGCTCAAGAAAACAGACACACAACTTTTGAAGTTATACAGGAATGCCTAGTAGACGTAACTACTTGCAGTACTGTTGAGCCAAACAATACATGCAAGAACAAAAAATATCCAAAAGTTCCTTAAACGTTATCGGGTTCTGTCCCACTGCCCGTTTTGGAGGGGCTTCTAAGCATTACCAAGGACTAAATACTCCCAATATTGGTGCGTGTGGTCATTAAACACGGGAATCTCATAATCGGTCATTAAAGCCAGGTCATAGCAATAAGGTTTAAGTTTATTATGATAAAATTCGAACCCTCAGCAGTAAGGTAGATTTCTATTAAATATATTAAAAAATAAGAAGCTTTTTTAAATTACATTTATATATAATGTATAAAGGTATAAGCCATAGCTTAAAATAGAATAAATATTTAAACAAATGGGACTAAGAAATATAAAATAATATTAATTCTATTTTATTCTATTCTAAGTTGTGCAGTTGTAGATTGAAAACTTTTGGCAGCAATTTCAAAAGTACCAGAACCAATAGAGTTAATATTATTTTGTATTTTTCAGTGCACCAACTAATAATGTCGGTCCAATTTTTTGCAAAATATATTTATTTCACACTTTTCAAGGTAACATTATGCATCAAAATCATTGAATGTTCACCAAAGATACATTGCTTATACTATTTAGAGATTTCAAAACATCGCGGAAATACACATATTTCAAACTATATCACGCATGTAACTCAGAAACCGTGCCTACATTATTTTAATACACTTTTTTTTCTTTAATGTGGCCGTCTAATATTTTCGGTTTTCGAGAAAAATTGCACCCTACACTCCCTTTCAGAGAAGTTTTTGAAGGGAAGGGCATGCTGATTTTCGATTTTTTTTCAATTAGACTAACTCTAAACAGCCCTCTATCAAATAAAAAGCTGAGCTCGTTTACATTTTTAACTTGCAAAATAGACATACAATAACGTTTATCTGATAATAACTGTGCTATTTAAGGTTAATTTTGAAATTACTGATTGGACTGACTGATTGAGCATGCACAATTCAGCTTTTTGTATGAATATAAATTATATTGATTTAGAGTAGAATAATTGACAGATTTTCACCGTTCATTTATTGTTATTATTAATACACCAGAGAAACTCTCATTAAAACCTCCAACTCTAGCATCCATCCAATAGGTAATTTTATAATTAAATCTGACATTGATTAATATATTCCACCACAATTAAAAAGTTTTCATTGTGGAAATATTACCTCCCAACAAAGCAACAAATTATTCCGTCAAATTACCAATTCTTCCAAGCACATTTATAAGATAAAACACAAGGATAGGTACTCAATGACATTTGATTAGACATGATTATAAGCTTCCACTTTCCTTACTATCATTAATTATGGCTTTTTCTTTTCTCGTATGTATACTGTTTATCTCGAGCATAGCTCACCTCGTTCTCTACCTGCTTGTAATTATAATCTAGTTAGACACGGTTATCCGCCTAGACTATGTGAAATGCTGACATCTATTTTGCACGCATATTCAGATGATTAATCTCAACAATAAGTCTCTCACGCCACCTGATATATAGAGTAGGCATATAGATATATAAATAAGATTTACACAATGCAAATGTGAACATTAGATACACATGACTTAGAATATGACACTGACTCAAAGATATATCTCCGGATAAAAATTGATAATTTCCATTTCTTGTCGTAGCTATATATTATAATACCACTTTTCTGACCAAAAGCATCGACGATTCTCATTATACAATATTTTGCTAGCAACAATGTACCGTAAAACCACTTTCTGGTAGGTACTTTTGGTACCTATATTCAACACTACCAATCAGGTCAAGTAGAACAAAACTGACGGGCACTTGTGTCTTGCGAAACGATTATTAAAGTTTTACGTACGTTTTCCTTAGGATAGATACCGAATGAAGGAAAGTTCATTTGTTAGACATTCGTTTCTTTTCCTAGAGTAAAATAAGCCTGTTGAATTATGACGGAAAGTTTATCCACATTATAATAATTAGGTAAGTTAGATAATATAAATTGAGTAGCTCTAGGTTGACGTAGGGAGTGCATATCAAATCAGTGTATAATTTGAATACACATCGAATGGGGTTTTGTCACGATTCCTGACGTCATCTGCCATTTCACACATGTCGTAAATAGTTTGATTTAAATTTTAATACCTAACCCGAAAACACTGACACTGACATATTTGTTGAAGGGCTAAATCACTTTCGAAAAGAAATGTTACATTAAACTTCAAAGAGAACAAGAACAAACGTCAAAATAACAATCAGCCGATCTGGTCGAAGGCATATGTTTATGACGTTAAAATTTTATTTCACCCAGTTTACAAACAAAAAAAGGGATAGACAAGGTATGACGAAACCCCATTCAATGGGTATGCAAACTATATGTATTTGACAAAATTATATGACGTCATATCGTGAATTATTATAACTCCCGTTTTCAGTACATCTAAAATTAATTAAAAATTAATAATATGGACGGTTCCAAAGTCAATTTGTGCAAAATGCTGCAAATCAAAGTACAGTGCTGGGTGGATTTCCAAGTATCTTATGATAAAATTTTGACGAAGCTTTTTTGACGCACAAGGCCTAGAAATTCTTGAAAGCGATAGGACATTGAGGTAATTATCCATCTAAATCAATTATTTCGGAGATTCAAAGAGTCTTTGACTTTCATATTAGAAAGCTGAATAAAAACACTTGAATCACACAGAGGTTATCGAATTTTTAGTTAGATTTATTTCAAAAAAAACTTGGAAGTAAGAAATAATAAAAAATGAACAAACTTGGATACTGATTTTTCATATTTTGAATTGAAACAAAGATAAGGGAATGAATGAAAATAATGACCCAGTCCAGAAATATCAGCAATGCCATTATGATTTTGAATAAATAATGGATTTTATAAAGGTAATGTAATAGCTACAAAGTAAATTTTTCTTTATCAAAATTGTTAACATGAGCAAGTACCATGTCGCATAAGAGCTTTGTCTTGAATGATTTGTTATACCATTGTTGAACTGGCTATGGCATATTAGAAGAAGTTTTTTTTTTATGCTAATGACCCTCATGCCGTACCTGTACTTCTGTTGGCAATTCGCGCCACGTATGCGTAATTACATAGGTACATATAGGAAAAGATCTTCGGTTTACCTCTCATATGTGTACCTATGTTGTTGTGTTGATGTTTGTGTTTGTGTGCGCGTAGACGGTCGGCCCATTTATTAAATCCATTAGACCGCGGAAATTCATAGACTTTAAGCCATTAGAAATTTTAAATTATCAAAGTTTCCAACGCTTTGCTGTCTCATCTTCACTATCGACCATAATTTAAAGCTGCGATAATTAAGAAAAATAACGACTTGCAACTAGTGGATTCATCGACGTTAATGTACGATGGACTATTAGGACTGAAATGTCTTGTCGGCGGCACGATGTTTGATTCTAATCTTACCTTACTGGATAACATTATGTGGAAATTATATTTATTCGCATTGTATATAATAGCTTACATCTGAACATCTAAGTGAGATCTCTTGAATTAAAGTAGTCACAAATTATTATTTGAAATATTTGAAGTAGTTCTCGGATTAGAAATCATTTAATTTGACTTATTAGTGAGTAAAAAACCTTATCGAAAATCTTCTTAGATCTACTTAGAAGGTATGTAATTCTAAACATATCTTGGTCTAATGATTGACCTAACAACAATGTTAGAAGAAGGAAATACCATTGCAACATTGAACTTACCTTCAGAGGAATGTTACTGATGTATTATCGAACATATGGCAAATAGACAATGTCCATATTAAATAATTTATCATAATAGTTATAAATAAAGCCACAATTGCACTTTCAATTCTAATATGAATACTTATGAAATTTCTACAACCATAAATCACGTTTATAACAGTCATTGAACGAGGCGTTTTTTTCTTAATTTTTATTGATCTGCAAGTGTATCAATAATACGCAGTCATTCATTGACTATCGTTTCTATAAATAATATTTAATGACACCGTTAATATTTTACAGAAGAGACAGTTATATTTCATAGAAGAGCTAGTATTTGAAAGTAGGTAGTTGGTCTGCCTATCTATCTGTTAGATTTTGAGCTTTGTTTTTTATGTTTGATGACTTATTGTGCGCAATACAATTTTTGACCGACTTCGCGCAGACCATGGATACAACTCGACTGTAGGTACGAACGTGAGTTTCGCATAGTAAAGTAGAAAGAGAAGTGATGAGAAATGGTCAAATTGAAAAAAAATTTAACATGTTTCTATTCCCATAAATCCCCTTCCCGAAGGGAATCTTTTTCCGAAAAACGAAAACATAACACGGCAGAAGAAACGACCTTTTAGGAAATTAATGTCTTCAGAGGGAGAGAGTGGGGTGTCTTCGAAAAAAATATACATAAAAATCAAAAATGTGAAATAAATAACTTTTTACAAAAACTGACACAAACTTTATTAGTTGGAAAGTCTATCTTAACTGTGCCACTTCAAAAGTATCATATTATGTCGTATTTTTATTGCACCTACTGATAAATTCGAGGCTAGTTCTAGTGAATAGTTATTTATTATATAAGGGAAAAAGTAGTAGTAGTAGTAGTAGATTTTAAAATTTAATATTCTTCCCGTGTATAATACACTACTTTTTCTGTGACGGGAAAAAGGATGATTTAATAATGAAAAAAATATTACAATATATTAAAGTCAGAGAATTATCATTTATAATCTCCTTACAGCTTCAATAATTTACGAAATTTTTTTAGAGGTGCAATATTTTGACCGAGGCGAACTTTCTTAAAAAAATCGCAACTAAGAAAAAAATTATGGAGAATAATTCAACCTCGAGGGAGTTTCGGTGCGAAAATTTTATACCACAAATTATTTTTGAAGGAAAATACAATTTTTTATAGTTTATAAGTACATATTTGTCAAAAATAATCTACGCATGTTATTCTGGCATCTGCAGGTTACAGTTGTCACGCTAGGAAAATTCTACTTATTAGTTTGCAATTTTGCGACCGAAATGTTTTTCGGAAAATTCAGGTTATCGTCATAGAAACATGTCACAAAAAAAGCTTAAAATTGGTAGTCTGTTGTACTTATAACGACAGTTAGAACTGCGTTGCTAAGAAAACGTTTGAAAGTAATCAAATATCTGTCAATTTAATTCTGTGATTTGATTTATATTTATGTGTAAGGTAAAGTCACCTATTTTGGACCAGTTTTAAAATTTTTGTTCAAAATTTTCAAAAACCTCGAGAAATTTGGCCAAATATTCTCGATTATTTATCTATGACATGTTTGTGATCTTTTTTCTTTTCTTATTTATTGATGTAAGCAATACTACCGAAGGTATTTTTTATTATAACATAGAATACGTCACAAAACTTAAAAAATATATAATTAAAGAACAAAAAACAATTCTAAGATTTAAATAAAAATCCCTTTGTAATAAAAAAAACTGTGTGACAAAAAACTCAAATATCACAAATGTAATAATTGGCGTTTTTACCCACACTGTACACTTTTTGCACTGAATCATGTCTTTCGGTTGCCTTAAGGTAATAGTAGGATGTCGGTGCGTAATGCCATTCTTCCCCTGCCATCATTTTTTAACGTTGAAAGCGTTTTATTTTGTTTCTTTCTGCTAATTGAAATGCAGCTCTACGAACATTTTTTATAGTTGTTCCATAGAGACCTGCTTTCTAGTGCTAATATGTGGTCTTCTAACTCTCTTTCCTGCTCCACACTGAAAATACTGCATCGAACTAAAGCATTATGGCCTTTATTGGTTCTAAAATTATTCGAATTTAAGTGTCTGACGAATGTTGGCTTCGGAATCTCGAACATTTTGCATATCTCATTAAAACCGTATCTGCCTGTTTTATATTTTATTATAGCCTGTTTCATATTTTCTTCGGTCCACTGCCCATATCTTATTTTCCCTTGAGCATTGGAACTCATTCTGTAAAAACGGAGTGATTCCAAAATTGTACCGGTACAATTTTGGCAACCAATACATCATACAAATCATGTTTCGAAATTAATGGCGATAGGTTATTAACAGGTTGAAGTTGAGGTTATATTTTAGTCTGGATTCCCGGGCACTCGGGAATCAAAGGGACTGAAGCGACCAACACACTTGCCAGAAAGAGAACACGAACTCCTTTCATTGGTCCAGAACCTTTCTGTGGTACAGGTAAATGTACCTAGAAGAAAGTGTTTCAGGAGAAGGAAGAAACCGAACGAGAAACATTTTGGCGGAATCTCCCTGACTGGGATCATTTCAAAAAGTTTCTTGGAAGCTTTAATACTGCAAGATCTTAGCAAGAATATGCTACAACTTCTTACTTGATTTCATACTGGGCATTGTCACCTCAGGAAGCACATAACGAGAATGGGTCTAGCATAGAACGACGAGTGCAGAATCTGTGGGGAGGATCACCTGGTGACAGAATGCCTCGCCATTGCTAGCCAATGCAAAAAATGCTTTGGACAAGAAACATGCGGAAATTAGGAAGTAACCTGCTTGAAGCAGCTTCCCAGATTCTGGATTTCATTAGAACCCTGGAACTGGAGGGCGAGCTGTAGACTACGTAATGGTGAGAACAGCTCTGATGGGGGGCACAATAGACCTCAAGGTCGCAGTGCAATGAAAACCCCCTAAATCTACAATCTACAATGCAGATTGAGCAAATAATTAGTGATATTGAAAAACCTTCTGTAAATCTTTAAAAGCTTAGTGAGAATTTGCTAAGACTTAGGTACACGACAAACGGGCAAATTGGTTTCCGGCGCCTACTCAAACCACGCACGCTGGGACAAATTTAAACTTTGGTCTGTAGACTAGATTACGTTAGAAGAACCTACAGGGGTACACAGATGGTACTCACGCTTTCAAATTTAAGAAATATAGAGATGGTACGATTTAGGAGGTGGTCTTCCTACTCGCAATAGCTTTAGTGCGCAACGCCCAAAAATTACCGATATTAACGACGAAATTCCAGCCAAAGCTCATTATCATATAATTTGCAACTGCAACGCGACTGCCGTGAATTGTGCAATCTTTCCTTTTAGACGTAAATGCCAGTGCAAATAATTTGCAACTGAAAACATTGCTGTCTCTACCGAATAATCAGTGAGCTGTAATTACATTGAATTTACCATATTATCAACCAACAACTGCTTAGCAGGCAACCGCTCTACGTATTTTTGCGACATGCAACCAGCTTACAACCGCAACGCGACCACAATGGCACAGCAACTAGGTCGATTAATTATACATAATAAGCGTCTCGGTTACAAATCCGGACAATGCGTCTTTGCGCATTTAAATGTGCGCAAAAAGCATATTCATTGCCAATGTATGCCTAAATTATTTGCTCCTAGTTATATATAAAGTTAGCAGAGCCAAAGTCAATTTTGCCATCCATGTGAACGTAACATTAGAAAAAAATTATTTTGACAAATTACGAACACTTCTATTTGACCAGTTCAGATATCTATCAATTATCAATCATGAATGCACAAAATTAAAAGAAATAGATATTCTGTCTAGACTTTCATTCTATGCCCGGTGAGGATTTTTGATCGATTTGTCTATTCTTATGTTATATAGGTATTATTTCTGTTATTTCGGCTAACTTTAGATGCTTATAGGTATATATCGAAGAACAAATAAAAAATTCACAGGGCATAATATTTCATAAATATGCATTGACTTTTGCGATTAATAGATAAATATTCTTTCTATATAATAATTAGTAGATAATCTGTCATTCACAAGTATCATTAATATTAGTTTGTAGAGGAAGATGGGATAAATTCTAATGGCTATGGCATATACTAATACTGTGTTCTGTGAACCTTGACCTTAAACAAGCACTAGAAGTTGTTGAAAATTATTAACAACATAACCGATGATGAATTAAATGGAATATAATTTTCAGAAGAGATAATAACGTGAGATATATACATATATATATATATATATATATATATATATATATATATATATATATTTCTTGATGGGAATAATTTTGTGATGGACACATTAAATCCTAATTACTTAGTTCTATCTCAGACGAGAGGTACCTATTGGTTTCATGTTGTCACTTTTGACATATTATTCCATATAGGTATTTCTATTTTCCGAAAGGGATTTTAAGGTTATGATATTGAACTATTTCTGCGATGCATCTCTCGAAGTCCCAGTATATAATATATGTAAGTATAAAGTTATATGAAGGCAATAATTAATCATATCCATAGTTGAATTTCATATCTAGAACAATTAATATGATTGAAATGATTGTCTATTTTAAGCTGAATGCCAACATTAACAATGAAAAACTTGAATTTATAAGATGCGTCACCATATATGACCATTTGAGAAACTTGTTTCTGCCTGTATGTATGTCTGAAAGTTTATATTGAATAGGCCCTGAAACGGATTAATAGATTCCAATGAAAATTTCAGAGAATGAAGCAGGAATTTTAGCTCAAATTCTCATGAATGTGACATTTCAATATGTTGCAGGCTTTAGAAGATATCTTTATAAATATCCATAAACTTTATTACTCCATCTAGTGGGTATCATCATCAACAGGCTGCGTCAAAGTCGGATGGAGTGGAAAATTGTCAGGGACTGTCATATCCATATATATATATGTCATATAATGATAAATTCCATCATTTTAGTAACAAGTCGCTACCTGAGCACGCGGAACATAAAATATAATATTAATTCTATTGTTGCAGATACTGTTGGAGTATGTGCCTATAAAACAAACTAAAACTAAGTCGGCCCAATTTTTGATTACAAAATATTTATTTCCCACTTTTAAGTGTAATATTAAATATTAGTCATGAAAATTGTTGAACGTTCACTAATACCAAAGAAAATAGTAGTTATCCTCTTACCCATGTATAGGCTTAATTCTTATTATTCAAAGATCTCAAACCATCGCTGCGCAGATATGCATTTTTCAGCCTGTTCTGCTGTAACTCGAAAACCGTAATTCTTTTGAAAAACTGTTCAATTTATTTGTTGCTACCGACATATAATCTATTCTTTAATTTAGACATCTCATATTTTCAATTTCCAAAAAAAATTGCACCCTCTACATACCTATCGGAAATACACATATCACATATTTCAGACATTACCATTGCTTTAACACGAAAACCGTAATTATATTGAAAAAATGTTCAATTTAAACTTTCTGTATATGGTCTCGTGTTTAATTCTACCGTCTCAGATTTTCTATTTTTGATAAAAATTGACCCCTCCACCCCCGTCGGGAGCGGTTGGAGGGAAGAAGGTTTCGGATTTGAGTTTTCCTAAACATGGGACCATTTCTCAACTCTTCTCTTTCAAATGAAACAAAAATCGTTCAAATCCAAGTACGTTTGCTATGCAAAACACGCGAACAACCATAAAAAGCAAACATACAACCGAATTGCATACCTCCACCTTTCTTTGAAGTCGGTCAAATAATTGAATTACTGGACCACCGCTGTAACGTGAGCAAAATATACTGTTGTTCTGGTGTCAAACAATTCAATAGTTCAGTTTTCTAGATTTTTCTTAATTCCAAGAACTGGAACTGATAAGGGTGTTCGAACAGTAGTTGGGGACGGTTTGATAACTGTTTGTTTCCAAGTGGTTTGGGATTTTGTTCTGCTCGAACGCCAAACTGCAGTTTGCAAACTACCCCTTCCACTTTCTTACAATTTCGTCGTAATAGAACAATTAATAATGCAGATAGATATGTTTTATGACCAAGGATAAGAGAGAACATCAATGAAAGACTGATGGACAAAACACAAAATCAGGGTTTAATTTAGGACTGTGGTAGTGTGAAAGGAATTTCTCCAACAACAGATACTCAGAGAACACTATACTGTAAGAAGAAGAAGAGAGTCCGGACTAGTTTGGAAATCGTCAAACTGCTGCTCGAACATCTTACTAGTAGTTGGAAGTAAATTATTTTATCGTAAATTAAAGTGCGCAGGCGTCTGACGGTTTGGGACTAATTTGAACCGCTGCTCGAACGCCCTTATTGAATCAGGTTTGAAATGTGATAAGAGACAATTATGTCGAAGTGAATCAACTCTAGCTGATTATTATTATTATTCGATTATCAGAAATTTGTGGTGGTTAGCTATAAATATGATTTAATTTACATTTTTTTAAGTTTAAATACAAATTGTTAATATTAAGACTAGGTATATTATAAATTCAATCATTCCAAATGGCATTTCAAATATATCCTAAGTTTGTCCTAGCCAATAGCTTATTAATGATTTTTTTATAAGGCAGAGAATGCCATTCCTGATTATCCAATTAACTTTCGAAAATATTTGGTAGAAATTTTCCAATTACCAAATACAACAAATTATTAGCACCTCACAACAAATGATTGCTTTCGTGTATAAAAAAACTAATTGATATTGGTAGTGCTTAACCGCAAAATCGTTGTATTTCTCATTCATATTTGAGAAATCATGACCTCTGATTCGGTTATAGAACTTATGAGATTAATCTGATAATTTTTTCCATTTCCAAGATTATAGTGCCTAATTTTCTCTCCACATAGGTACACTTGATCGATTTCTGACTTGGTTTGATTCCCCATTTAGTAGATGATATAACTGTTTATCTAGATCAGTTCTAAATAAATTAAATACATCAATACCATTTTCGAATCAGCTTTAGGCACTTATTTTTTTTAAAACAATTGGTTACTTAGGTTTTCATATATTTTTTTAACCGAACATTAATTGAAATTAAATAAACGTGACATATTATTAGCGCAAAAACTGCGAAATTCAATCACGTGTTACACGAGAACTTAAAATAACAAAAATCGAATCTCAGGTGCTACTGTATTTTTCTTATGGAGCCCATACACAGTCGAACATGCCCCTCAACTTGACTCACGAACTTACCCGGACTCACGTCTTTGGGTAGATTCGAGAGAACTGAGCAATGTCCATCAACCAATAATATAACCAAAACCCTCTGGAATATTATAAAAGACCCACAAAAAAATAATGAAAACAAGATCATACAAGGTCATAATGATAAGATAATAATCAAAGACTGTGGAACTTTTCGATGCGGTATCGAACACGGTAGATGAGCACGATGGTTTTATTTTTACGGAGACATGGCTACATTCGGACATTTTGGACAGTGAGTTGGTTGACACTGGTACATTTAGAGTATTTCGTAGTGACCGTAATTTTGCGGCGACTGGGTCTAAGCGAGGCGGCGGTGTTCTTGTTGCACTCAATAATAAAATGAATGCAGTACGAATAAACTTGGAGTCCTTTTCACCACTATTTAGTGAAATAAAAATAGTTGATATCTTATTAGTAAAAATTAACATTAATTATCGTGTATTATATATCCTGACTTGTTACATACCGCCGTCTTGTACAAATGACGTTTATGAGACACTATTTGACGCCATCTCAGAGTTATACTGTATTTATGGTTCAGATATGTTGTTTATCGGCGATTTCAATATACCTGAGTTTTTCAATGGTGTAACAAATGGTGTCTCTTCATCTAATTTTAACTCATTGATGAGACTCTGTAATTTCTTAGAATTGAAAAATTTCAACAATATTACCAATTTTCAAGGTCGCTTATTAGATTTGGTTTTGTTTAATATAACATGTATTGTTAGCGAAGCTGTTGCCTTGCTCCCGCAGGACATCTACCATCCTGCTCTATCAGTCGAGCTTTCTACTTGCAAAGATAAGTGTAAAGTATATCCTGCTAGGCTTAATTGTAATTTTAATTTTAAAAAGGCCAATTTTAATAACTTATACGCGGAGTTGTCTGCTATTGATTGGGCTTTTTTAAACGAATACGACCATGACATAAATTTAATGGTTGAGGTTTTTACTGAAAAGATTTTAATCTCATTTAGAAATCATATTCCCTTAAAAAGGCCGGTTTCAACTATCTATCCACCTTGGTTTAACGGAGCTATTATAAATAAATTAAAAAGTAAAAATAGAGCAAGATACAAATATAAAAAAACTAATAATTTGCAGTTTTATCGAGAGTATGTCAACCTACGTTCGGAAATTAAAGTCGAAGTTAAACTATTACGTATCAACTACTTACATCAAGTAGAAGCTAACATTGAAGAGGAGCCTAACAGATTTTGGTCTTTTCTACATCTTAAGAATCAAGGTTCTGCCATGCCCATTACGCTAAATCTTAACAAACTTGTTTCCCATCCGCAAGAAATTGTGGATGCTTTTGCTGACTCTTTTTCGCGAACATTTTGGGATAGTGATGAGCCACCGCTCTCACATGACGTGAAGATAGGTGTATCAACGCCAGATGGATATCCGATATGCATCTTACGGTCTGTAACGGAGCACGATATTAAAAGAGCAATTTACAAATTAAAAGCAAACATGACAATGGGCCCTGACTTCATTCCGGCGTTTATTATTAAGGATTGTCTTTCAATATTTCTTAAGCCCCTAAATATTATTTTTAATATGATATTGTCATCATCAAATTATCCAGATCCTTGGAAGATTTCCAGAATTTGTCCAGTTTTTAAAAAGGGCGACCATGGTGATATTAATAACTATCGGCCCGTATCCATAATTTGCATCTAGGTATCCAGGTGGTCACACACTGGGTATTATCTCTGATGAACAACATGGATTTATGCGTGGTAGATCGACCATTACCAATCTTGTATGCACTACGCAATATCTCTGCGAGCGACTTGATAGACAAAGCCAAGTGGATGTCATATACACCGACTTCTCAAAGGCCTTCGACAGGCTGGACCACGGTATTCTGATTAAAAAACTTTCGTCTTTTGGATTTTCCGAGACGTTAATTAATCTAGTAAGTTCATATCTTTCCAACAGATATCAATATGTACAATACCGTGGCTACAGGTCGAGCAGATTTTTACAGTCCTCTTGAGTACCGCAGGGGTCTGTTTTGGGACCGCTTTTTTTTAATCTGTTTATAAACGATATTGTTTCTGTGTTAGACGTTGAGTGTCTACTTTATGCTGACGACCTAAAGCTCTTCAGTGAAATTGTCTCGCTTAATGACGCTCATAAGCTCCAAAATAACTTAGACGCACTATACGAATGGTGTTGTAGAAATAAACTTCCGCTGAACCCGGTAAAATGTAATGTTGTATCCTTTACGCGTAAACTTCATCCAATTATCCGTGATTACAGTGTGGATAATGTTGTACTTGCAAGACCTGACGTTATTAAAGATCTTGGCGTTATTTTCGACCCTAAGTTGACATTTACTAATCACATTGAACATACCATATCAAATGCATCTAAGGTACTGGGATTCGTTGTGCGTAACTCGCGTGAGTTTCAGCAGGCCTCAACGTTTCGAAGATTGTATACAGCTTTTATAAGGTCAAATCTTGAGTATGCGTCTATTGTGTGGAATCCGATTTATCAAATCCATGTTTCTGCTCTTGAGAGGATCCAGCGTCGATTTTTAAAGTCGTCCGTTTTTGCATTGGACGGAGTATGGCCTGGGATCGGATATCCACATCAATTGCTCCTTAATAGATTTAAACTGAATGAATTAGTTTCTAGGCGTTCATGTTGCTCAGTTATTTTCTTGTTTAAGCTGTTGCATAATGATATTAATTGTAATAAACTTTCTGATTACATTAGGATTAGAGTTCCTAGAGTAGAACATGTGTTACATTTTTACCATCTATCCCACGAACAAACATTCTTGTAACATCCCCATTTTACCAAATGTTTAAGAACTATGAAAAAATTGAGGCCAATGTTGATATATTCTGTTGTAATATTTCCCAAATCAAAAGGATATTTGTTTAGTAATAATTGTTAAGCTACGACTATTTTCTTTTCCTCTGTCATTATATCTTAAGTATTTTTATTATTAAGGCTATTTGATTATTTGTTCTTTAAAATGCCCATGTATGTTACACAAAACCTATGTTTTTTTTTTCCTCATCCTATAATTGGATATCTGTTGGATGTTGTAAAATAAATAAATAAATAAATAAATAAAAATAAATAATCAGTAGCGAAGTAGAACTTGTTGAAACATTTGGAGATTATTTTTCAACAATAATCGAGTAGAAAACTGAGATGCATTTTCGCCGAATGTTAATGTAACTATGTTTTTTTAACCGGTCAGTACGGATGAGGTGAAAAATGTTATAGCGTCCTTACCAAATTAAAAACATCCTGGACATGATGAAGTTTCAACAAAAATTGTCAAAGAATGTATAACATAATATCTGAAGCGTTATAAACTGGTGTATTCCCTTTGAAGAATATTCTGAAATGCTTATAATAGCGGTCCTTGTTTCTGTACTAAATAATTAAGACAGAAAAAATATCGAGAACTATAATCCCATATCAATAATCAGTATTATCTGCAATTTGGGACTTTGTACAACAGGTATATAATTTAGTAGATAATAAAAATATTGTCGTGGGCGTATTTTACGATTTTTATTTTCAATTTTTCGTAGAGCGTTCGACACCTTGAATATCAAATTCGTATCAGAAAAGTTATTAACATGAGCATTCGTGGAAATATAAATCAACTTATAGTGTTTTTTCTACTAATAGATACTTTCAGGTAAAACAGAATGATATACTGTCGGATGATTATCTTGTAACAATTGGGATACCTCAAGAAAGTGATATTATTGGGCCATTGATATTTCTATTATATGTGAATGACTTACCTAATAGGTACATTACCTAACATAAGACATGGTGTTATATACTTCTAAGCAGATACATCAATCATAATTTCGAGTAAAACATCAGAAGAAGAAATGAATAACCTTGTCAAATCAGTCCCAAACGAATTTGATGAGTGGTGTAGTAGGAATAGACTTATAGTTAACTTGGAGAACAGTATGTACGGACTTTGCAAATTCATCTCGAAGTCTGTATGATTTCAACTTTATTTTTCGGAATAAGTCCTTAACATTAACTTGGTTTATGTTTTTAGGAACAATGATTAATTCACATTTCACTTGACGAAGAGTTCACATCCAGAAAAATTAATCATTCTTATTACCCCCAAATTAGGAACCAAATCACTAATATCCGTTTAATTTGCAAAGTTCCATTACATTATTAACTATAAAATTGTAGTCTGGGATACTTATAGCTTACGAAATAGATTGAATTTTCAAAAGACAAAAGTTTTTGCTGAGACTGATGTTCAACCAAAGAACTTCATGTAAAGAAATTTTTCAAAAAAATAAATAATTGACTGTCGTATACATGTTTATTTTGAGAATATTGACGTATATCAGGAAAGAAAAAAGAACTAGAATTAGGATCAGATGTTCATATTTATAATATCAGGAATAATAAATAGTATGGTCACGGCCCAGAAACATTACCATGCAAAGAATGAGACGTCTCCCTTGTGGCTAATATATTTTGTGCTCCACATTTTAATGTGTTTCATGTTATTTAATTTAATTATTATACATACTTACCAACATTTGTGAATATGACCTATGATGAATAAATCTATCTATCTATTTAACCAAATTTACTATTTAAGTACGTGTGTTGATGTCTTCTAGATCAAGTTCGGAACCTGGTCCACGAACGTGTTGAACTGTGTATGGGGCCCATTAGAGCGGTTATAAGTTCTGCTGCAAGCCATTTCAGGGATATGTGTTATTTCTGGGACACCCTGTATATTCTGCTATTTCTATATATCTAATTACATTTATCACAGTCCGTCACAGTTGAGAAACTAATATTAATATAAGCAAGGAAATTTATGACCGAAAGGAACATATACAATGGAATGACTGTCTTCATTGCAGTCATTACCTCGCAACCACTTTTCTTGAAAAGTACTAGAACTGAACGACTTATTACTTTTAAGTTGGTTAGTTATTCTTCGGTAACATGGTTAGGAAAACAGTTCTAAAATAATAAAAAAGAAGTCCAGTGTTTGAATAATATCACTGGTCCATGGATGCAGTCATTTAATCAATAATATGATGTTTAAAAAATATTTCCTCTTTGTGGTTAATTTCTTGTGCATTATATCATTAAATTATTTTGTAGAAATTTCAATAAATATACCTTTATGCACTCCATGACATTTTCTTCAAACTCTGTTTATTTTCATATCTTTCCACAACAGGAAACTCAAAGGTGCTCCTAATTTAAGTATGTATACATTTTAGTTTCAAATTTCTATTGTACCTATGTACTCAGAGAAGCACCACGGATTCCAAATGTTTTTGTTACCTTCAAAGAATCCAATACTTCAATACCACAAAGCGTACCGCTATAAACTTGTAAATATATGATAATCGTAGTCTTGTTCAAATTAAAATTTCTTTCAACAATGGTACAGAGGATGCACTAAATCATGCAACTTTGACTCAAGTGTCAGAATAATGATCACCTAATATAGTATTCGATATAGAAATAGATACTTGAAGTCACCATCGAAATACCTTTTTGCGACTGCTCCAATTGTTTATCTAGAATACATCCACTCAGATAAATCAATATTGAATATACAATTTACCCTTTATTAACAATGCCTTCAGGCTGTTTATTTTGTAACTTCAACGGCAACATTGTTAATACTGATGTGGAAATAAATGTTTTATTAACGGAGTATTGTTGGTCGTAAAGATTCGGGAGAATTTACAATTCATAGTAGGTGTTTCTACGTTAACAATGCACCTGTATGCCTTTAATAACAAAAATCTTATGATTTCAGTTGAATTATTCAATACAAAATATTAACGATACACCTGAGTTATTTTAATTGTCTTGATACAAGCTACTGGAAGCACTGTTTCGCATAATAATGGATATATTTTGAAAGGTTTCTCAATTTTCAAATGATCAGTCTTTTTATATTAATCTAAAGGATTAAGTATAATTTCACAGCCATAAAGAAATATTATTTAATTATCATAAAATTCATAAAATAGCCTTAGGTACGTTTCTACCCTTCTTTCAAAATAGCCTACCTATAAAAAGGTAGGTACAATCAACTACATGGGTATTTGTTATGTTTTCTTTTGTAAGAAAATTAAAATGGCTTTAACGATTTTACGGAAATCTGTGAGGTAGGAAAGTTGAAGCTATAACAGAATCATAAATAATACCTAAACACTAATGTACCTACTGTAGTTACTTGCAGTGCCAAAGGAAATAAAAATTGGTTAAGTGCGAGCTGATCCTGGGTGATTCATATTTTTTTAGTGTAAGAAAATTGTGGCAGACATAGGTACAGACAGAAAGACTCCATAGATATTTGATAAGCTTTCATTATTTTCATCTGATATACAAAATTCTCACAAGGGACTTGAGTGTAAAAATGGTACCTATTGATAAGACTCCATCGCAGTACTTTGTATTGAAAATTTGTAGCCCTTAAACATGTATAAACAATTTGTTTATACATGCCAACAATCAGCAGCTATTTATATGCATATAAAATTTATACGACGAGGAAAATTAGAAAAAATAAGGCAGATGAAAATATAACAACTTAAAAATAACATACGGACAAAAATTAACAGGGAACATAACCTAAAATGCTGCAAAATGGAGAAGTTTATTCTAAAACAAGTAATTTTACCATCTTAGATCTTAGGTACCTACTTGAGGTAATCAAACCAAATTCATAAAATAATTGTTAATTATTCTATATGATACATTCCTGAGAGCAGTATAAAATCTATCCTTCTACCATCATCAAAGTCCATGTAAAATACTTACCTATCCCACAATTCACAAAATTTGCTGATGCAAATTATCTCTTCATTTTCATAACTTATTGACATTGTTAGACAGTAATTTTCAATGGGCCATTCAAAGAAGGTATCGTTTCTTCATCGCTGGTTGTTAGATCGCAACTTGTGAGACTCACCCTTTGCCATAACAGGATGGAAAATATTTTACGCGAGTGTATAGTTCACGAGCCGAGCGATAAGATTCAGTTTGCCATCGACTGCATCACCTTTTAGAGCATATTCATACCATTTCTGAATATTTGTAGTTCCTTTTCCACGTCTACTGTAGGGTTATCTGCATACAAATTCAGTTTGAATTAATGAGCATTCGGATTTGTCCAATAATTGACTAAATGACAAAATGTTGGTCTGCAATATCACGTACGAGCATCTTTAACTTAGAGATCTGTGATCAAATCTGTTGCTGCTATGAGATAATCGTTCATAGATATTTATATACATTTCTTATTATTTAAAATAATAATATACAAAATTCTAATATATTTTCTGAAAATTTGGTTGATACTGATTTGCTCTATTAAAAGCTATCTGGTTGAAGTTTAATATATATATATATATATATATATATATATATATATATATAAATAAATAAAAAGATGTTCTTGGGGATGCAGTCATATATTCAATAAAATTCTTTGACTGAAGCCGAGCTTTCGAGAATGTTTATTCTCTTCTTCAGGGCAAAAATCTTTCCTGTTTTTGGTTAATTTATTCTAAATTCACGATTTTTGCCCTGAAGAAGAGAATAAACATTCTCGAAAGCTCGACTACAATGAGGACTATTTCTCTGAAGCGAAGTCCTTTATCTTCTCGAGCCCAAATTATCAACTACTCAAGTGCAATGTAATTTCTTGTGAGTTCTCTATTCTGGTACACGACTACAAACACTTCTCCCTCTGGAGAAAGAGTTACTCCTTTTGCCCTCTCTAGATCGAATATCATTATTCCTTTTTTTTAACTGAAAGCCAACCTCGTGCCAATTGACTAATTTTCTCAAAATTATATAAATAGCTATAAATTCAATATTTTACAAATTGATTGCTTAATCCATTATAACAGTACGTCTCATATAATACTGGATTATAGTAACAAGTAGTATAAAATCAGGATTAATATGAATTACTTAATTAAAAGTATAGCATTCTCGATAATTTGCGTTTGCAATGAGTCTTCTAAATTGTAATGAGTTAAATAAACAATTCTTAATTAGTCTCTGTGAATTATTTTTCCATGCCCAGAATTGCGTGCAGCCACGCATGATCCCAAACGTGGGTGGTGACGTGCCCAGGGAACGTTTGATACATAGGCCACATCATACAATTCTGTACATATGCTTTCATGGGTCATTTCTCGCCTTATACGATTACACAATTGCACTTTATTGTGGGATTAATATATGTTTTTAACTTTCATTGCACTTACTAATAAAAGGCGGTTCTATATTTTTTACAAAATATTTGATATTTTTGAGTGTCATTAATTATCGAATTAGTTGAATTTTCACTAATATTCAAAGATTTCGCAATATAGCGACTCGACAGCAATCTTGTTTGTCCACAATGCTGTAATTTGGAAATCGTTGAAGTTTTTAAGAAATATCCGATTCAAACGTTGCCGGATATGGTCTGCTCTTTATTTTTTTCATATAAAAAAGAAGTGGCTGTTTCATTGGCAAAGCTACATACATTCATTTTGGAAACTACAATCACAGTGTAACAGAAAATATGAATATACATATGCATAGAAGAAGCTTAATTAAAGTCCATGATTGTAAAGATATAGGTATTAATTTTCAGTCAAAATTAAAATGGAATAAACATACAGAATACATTATAAAAAACAAAATATTTTTATAGACTGTGAATCTAAATCTACGAAAGCGGCTACACTAAGAATGAATAGGTACTATGCTTTTTTCGCATTTGACCTTAAGCATAATTGCCAGAGTTGGTACCAATATAAACAACCAACAATGAATTTAACAACTATTTGCATTTGAATCCATAACCCCTGCGATAGTGTGACTGGTTATACATTTATTATGCTACCAAAATCTATAAAAAGGGTTAGATAATAATAATAAAAATAATAATAATTTTTCTGTGTTGTAGGAGGGAAATGCATTTACGCACACTGTACGATTAGGAATTTCGTACAGTAGTGCAGGGCTCCCGACTGCTCAAGAACTTGAAGTCTGACGGACTACCTGCTAAAAACCCCCTCTTGTTAGTTCTTTCAGTTCGTCTACAAGGTTTAGGGCCGATCAAGATCAGCCTTTTTGGCTTTAAGCAATGCTTCCGGGAAACGGATCACTTGGTTCCAGGAGTCACTGTCACGTAGCATAACCTTCACAAGAGTATTCGGTTCAAATGTTAATAATAATAATAATAATAATAAACCACAATTATGTGAGAAAAGATAATAAAATAATAATAATAATAATAATAATAATAATAAATAAGCGACCCATTCTACTCAATCAAATATATTTTACCAGATACTTGACTGTCCAACTGGAACACTCTGTAACTCTTAGCCATAATATTTTAAGGTGATTCGGATTAAATCTTCAAATTTGAGTCCAAAATTTACTAGTCAAAATATTTCCAATGATGCAAACCTTATACTATATGAATTATGTTGAATGTTGACATTTCATGAAATACAATATTAATTTCTTTGGTTGCAGGTAATTATGTTTTTTTATCTCATTGTTATTCAATAATAACTATATAACAATGAAATATACTTGCTTTTCAAATCGTGGACACTCTTTTTCCTGATCATCCCTTTAGTACCATTCCAGCATTCCTATAGTGGAGCCGGAAGATGTATCCACCGTTTTCGGAGAACGAACTAATGGCCGCTGTAAGCTCTATGAAGAACGGAACAGCCCCAGGAACCGATCTAGTGCCGGTGGAGGTCCTGAAAGAGATCGCCCTTATTTACCCATCTCTCCTGTTGAAGATGTACAATGAGTGCCTGAAGGCGGGTGTTTTTCCCTCTGGCTGGAAGATTGCGAGGCTGGTTCTTTTGAATAAAGGAAAAGGTCCCCCAGACTCTCCACACAGGTACCGACCTCTCTCTATGTTGGACACAGCAGGCAAACTGTATGAGCGCCAGCATGGTTTTCGCAGGAGTCATTCTACCATCAGCGCGATCAGCAAAGTGGTAGCTGCTGTCAGTCGTTCGGATCAGTCTTGTCCTGCTGCTAGGCCAATAGTCATATTGGTGACGCTGGATGTGAGGAACGCCTTTAATTCTTTAAGGTGGGTTGACGTGCTCGGAGCGCTTGAGCATAACTTCAGTACCCCTCAGTACCTCTTAGCCATCGTGAGAGACTATCTTCGGGACCGGCGACTTCAATACGAGACAGCAGAAGGATTAACAAACAAAGTAATTAACTCTGCGGCTGCACAGGTTTCCATACTTGGCCAAGACTTGTGGAATATCTCATACGATGGCCTGCTACGCCTGAGCATGCCAGATAATGCGTACCTTGTGGCTTACGCTGATGATGTAGCCGCCGTAATAACTGCCAGAAACGTCGACTTGGCACAGATCCGTCTGAATCAAGTAATGCGACGCGTGTTACGCTGGATGGATGATCATGGCCTAGGACTCGAGATACCCAAGACCGAGATAGTGATGTTGACCAGGATACGCATCCCAACGGTGGTACCCTTCATAATAGGCACTGAAGTTATGCTATCTAAGCGATCAGCAAAGTACCTAGGGGTAACATTAGACTGCAAGCTGAGTTATTGGGAGCACATCCGCACGGCTTGTGAACAGGCAGAGAAGGTGAGTGCTTCACTAGGCCGACTTATGAGTAACGTCGGGGGCCCTAGACCGGATAGGCGGAAGCTGCTTATGTCGACCGTCCAGTCCATTTTTCTGTACGGAGCGGAGATTTGGGCAGGAGCCATGAGCATAAAGAAATATAGAACACGAATGCTAGCGGTACAGCGGAGAGGGGCATGCGCTTACCGAACAGTTTCGGCCACAATTGTGGCTGGTGTCATCCCAATTGACTTGCTGGCAGAGGAACGCTGTCATATATACCGGCTCAGTGCCGAAATAGGAAGAGTCGCTGCCTCCGAGGTAGTTCGCCCAGAAACCCTGATACAGGGGCAGCGCAGATGAGAGAGGTCGTCTACAGGTCGGTGGACGGCAAGACTAATAAAAGAACTGGGTCCGTGGTTGAAACGGAAACATGGAGAGGTGAACTTCTACCTCACCCAGTTTCTAACGGGCCACGGGTATGTCCGAGCCTACTTGCACCTGATGGGAAAAGTGGTATATCCTCATTGCCGTTACTGCAAAGCAGAGGTGGACGATGCGTTTCATGCGTTTTTTGTGTGCGACAAGTTCACAGAAGAACTCCGGGCACTTAATGATGGGGCTGAAGCTGTCAATTCCGAAAACATCGTAGGGGCGATGCTTCTAAGCGAGGCCAGGTGGGACGCCATCGCCTCTTTTGTGGAGATGGTTTTGATGAGCAGGAAGAGAGACGGCTGTCTAGAAGACCCGTGAAGTGATCCAAAATCGTTTTTTTTAGTGCGGTCGCCTACTTAATAACAGCAGGCAATCCCACACTACCAATGCGCTTCAAGGTGCCCTTGGTGTCTTTTGAAGGTTTTTCCAACTACCCGAAGAAAAACTTGCTTTTCAAATCACATTTTTCTTTACAGGTTCCTTTTATGAATTCTCTCAAAAAGTTAGGTACCTTATAGATAAGGTATATAATATAAAGATATTGAATATATTAATTATGGTTACCAAGCAAAAGGTTATTTTCAGCTTGACTTTATGAACATGGTACCTTTAGAGTAGGACCATTCCAAATGGGGAAAGTTTTTTTAGGGAAGGATATGTTGCATTTCAAATTTCTTGAACGGTACTACCTATTAGCAGTCCTCTTTCAAATGAATAAATAATGTTTACTATGCGTGCGAAAGTAAAAAACGCACACTTACAGAAGAATTGTATCTAGCGATTAAAAAAAACTCATGCTCAGTAGGCCTTTGAAAATGAGAACATGTCTACTTGAGTCATCTGCAATTGCATTTATATTGAATGAAACATCACATCACTTTTAGCTTCCTATCTGTCTTTATCAAAGACATGTTCTCATTTTCAAAGGCCTGTTGGGGATGTTTTTTTTGGATCGCTCGATATACCTCCTCTATTTGGAAGCCGGAAAATAAAATTATTCCACGGGACTTATATCTTCCCAAAATAATTATTTAGGACAGAAAGCGATATTCTTCGACACATTAACCAACGAACATTATTTTGGATTCTCTCAAAGTGAAGAACTGTGGCGTCTCATGTCAACTAAATTTTAAAAAAATCCCGATGGCCTGTAGTCAGCGGAAAGGTAAATTTTTCAAAATTCATTGAATTGAAATTTGAACAACTTTTTCATTGGTATACCTACATGTTATTACATGTAATTGTCGTATGTGTCATAGCCTTGCGGTTAGAGGTTTTTGTTTTGGCTGTTGAATATATAGGAGACAGGGTTCGAGTTCAACTTCAAGGCAGAATTTTTTTTTCGTCTATTTCTTTTCAATAAATATACTAATTTTTTTTTTAATCAGGGTCTATATTAAGAATGTAAAATGTACAATTACATCAAATTTATATTGAGGGTTCATGTTTTATCAATATTTGTTATTTTTCTTTATTAATTTTTATTTTTTTACCTGTGTATTTTATGAAAAAATGCTTTGAACAAAAGTTGTAGATACTGATTATATCTATAACCTAAAATTGTTTTTGATGATATTTACACTACGGCTCTTTTTTGATAATTTTTTTAAATGTTTGAATGGCCGCCATTTTGAAACTACTTACCCGATATTGCCCAATAACGAACTCGACCGAGATATTTGAGAGATTGATTTGATTTTTGTTGCAAATTTGAACTTGATACCTTCAAAACTGCGACCTCTATCGTGTTAACAAATTTCGTAATATCCCATATATATATATATATATATATATATATATATATATATATATTTGAACCAAATGTTTTTTTGGACTAACTTATAGACATATAACAACATGCCGTTGAAATTTTTTCGAAATTCAAAAGTGTGAACGATCGCAATAGGTACATTTCTATAAGAAATTTACCTAATAAACTTGAAATTTACTGGAGATGTGCGGGCATTTTTTTTTGTAATGGATGCGGAAAATTTTAATTACTCACCTTAATTTACAACACATTTAGTGATGCTGCGAGACTGGTCTTGGTCTTGCAGTCTTGGTCTTGGTCTTGCAAAATTGCCAAGACCAAGACCGAGACCAAGACCGTCTATGCAAGACCAAGACCCAAGACCAAGACCAATACTGGGATGCAAGACCAATACCAAGACTAACCTGGTCTTGGTCTTGGTCTTGCTGCAAGACTTGCGAGACTTGCAAGACTCTTGCAGTTCCGTAACCAAACACCAAATTGGTAGGAAACATATTATTTTGCTCAATGATAAGTTAAGAAACGCTAATAAATAACCTAATCGATTTAATCTTTGAACTCCCTTATTATCGATCTTTATTTTAGAAATTCTAAAAATATTGAATTAAAAGTTGTTGGGTGAAAAGCGAGTTCATTTTACGCTTCTAGGATTTCCGGATTTCAAAAAATTCTGAAACACCCTATACCTATACCGTACTTTCAATCCTTCTAGGATTTCCCTTACCGAGCTGTTTTCAAAGAATCCCGATAGTTCGTAGCCAGGGGAAGGTAAACTACACGGTTTTTTATTTCTGTTATTTTCTCTATCGCGCAGAATGTTTTACGCAAACGTTAAAAATCATCTATAAATCTGATATCTTTTTGATGACATTTATCCAGTGGCCACTTTTGGAGATATTTGAAATTTTAGATTGCCCTTATTTTGAAACTATTTTTTCGATCATTCTCCTTAACTAACTCAACTAAGATATTCACACGACTGACTTTTTAAATAGATACCTAGTTTTATAAATGCGCGTATTGACAAATCTTTACCTGTTTTTAAATTTCATTTTTTGGAAAAAGCTTTCTAAAAAGAATGAAGTTAGTTTTATAAACCAGAAATACTTTTGATCGCTTTCAGAGATTCTTTATATTTTATTAAAGAAAAAGGTACAAAACCATTGTAGAATGAGCAAGAGAATGAGTTATGAAATAGAAGTATAAAGTAGATGTATGTAGTAAAATGAGTGCTCAGTTGGGACGGATGATACCAAGAAAACACAAGCAGACTAAGTCGTGCAAGTAAGATACGATTCTCGTAAGTGAATGGTGATTATTAATTTATAAACTTCATTAATTAATTACGCAACTCACTTGCCCTAACTTAATTCTACAAGCCTAGTTTTATTCTCATTACTGATTCTACAATGGTTTGGTACCATTACAATACCAGGCGTGTTTGTTCTGGACAATGACAATTTTTTATACGGTCGATATTTATCCATTTCGAATGATAATATAATTACAGGCAATCTTATAAGATTATGAATTACATACTTTCCATACATATGCAGGGTTCTTCTTCATTTAAATTAAGCAATTGCGGTTTAGAATCGCAACAACTTTTCACACTTATAAAAAGATCAAAATTTTTGCAAGAGTCTTGCGAAGTCTTGCAAGTCTTGCAGCAAGATCAAGACCAATACCAAGACCGTATATGCAAGACCAAGACCCAAGACCAAGACTAAGGATTTGATGCAAGACCAAGACCAATACCAAGGGTGCAAGAACAAGACCAATACCAAGACAATGTCGGTCTTGGTCTTGGTCTTGCTTTGCGCATCACTAAACACATTCAGAAAAGTAGCAGAAATTGAATCGATAGATAATGAGCAACAGCTTTAAATAAAACACCGTTGAAGATGCACCGGAAAAATGTTCGTGATGTTGGTATATTTCATTAGTCATATTTTGTATAAAATCAGAAAATTATTCCAGCCCAGATGACCGAAAACCATCGAAGAAATTAAAATACTCTAAACCTCACTCCAAACGGAATTCACACAACTGAGGTTGCATGTTTAAATAGGTTGTGCTCTTGGGTTGATTTCATTCATTTTTATGCGAAATCAAAGGCAGACAGATAACCTCGAATTATTGTAGTAATTTTTAGCGTCCAATTATTCATGACACTTTCGCATATAATTGGACGTAGCGGATTATCTACCTTTTAATGACCAATTCATGGACGTCGACGAACATTTGCTGAATTAAAACCAGAGAATTGATAACTCTAAGAAATAAATAAGGGATATTCAGTGCTTAGAAAGTATTTCAGTAAAGTGTATCAAACTCACAAATCACCCACAAGATAATCTTCTTCTAGCTCCCTATCTATTATTGCAAAGTTATATCACTAATATTATTATTGAGAATAAAATGCTCACGATATCTTTTCACCTATACAGGCAAACATGACGTGCTGCAAATAAAAAAGTATTTGATTGAAACGTTGCGATTGATTGAATTTCTTAAGGAAGTTGTTGTCTCTGCAAGTTGTCATGGAAGATGGCATCAGATAATTTATTGAAGATGAAAAGGCAATGATGACATTGTTCATTGTTAGGAGATAGAGTAATAAGAGGTTTGATGGTTTGATTATTTTTAACTCATATTTTTTTGTATTGATTTCATTAATAAAGTTTTTTGGATATTTGAACCAGAAAATGAAAAATTTTAAAAAAAAAACATTATAACCAAATACTTCCCTGCAGTGTACCTATCTACCCATAAATATGAATCGACAAAAAAAATATATTTTCTCAATTATAGATAAATAAAGTATTTCATATTTTAGAATATACTGTAATTATAACTAGGAAAGTTATCTGATAAACGAATATTATTAAAGATGTTAGATTACAAGTATTGATTATAGCCTATATTACTCCTTTTGGGAGCTACGATACGACATATAGATATCTACATAGAAACACGTGTCAATCTTAACTTTAGTGTAAAACAGTATCATTTGGTTGGTAGCTAAGATGCCACAGAAAGAAAAAGCTAGGAACACTTTTAAACAACTCATCTTTCGAACAATATCAAAACTAAATCGGAGTTTGTTCATCGGTTTAGGCGATACGATGCCATATATAGTTAGATATCCAAATACATACACATGTTAATCTTATAACTCTAGCTATGTGTATGGGGGACTAAAATCTAGTTAAGTACCCTCTCGATTGACATACCGGTCAAACCAAAAAAAGTTTATTTATTAGGTAGCTACGATGCCACAGAACATACCATGGAAAGATACATACGTTAAAATACGCTAAAATGCCGACAGTACACAAATTGAATTATCTGTATCGTCAGTTTCCAAAGAAGAGCTCAATCAACACCGGATGATACCTACATAGCAATATCATTCTGGATTTATCATTTTTATGAATCAGAATACAAAAATGTTTTGTCAAAACAGATCATTACAAGGGGAGTTTGAAGAAAATGGAATAAAATAATTCTAGATTAATTTAATCCATTGGGTATTGTAATTTAGTTTTTGTAAAAATTTTATATGGGTCACCTTCCTGTAGGTTCCTGGACACAATGTTAAGGTCAGAACGATCTAAAAAAAAGTCATAGGCTTTACCTAAATTATCTGAAATGGTATAATAAATTAAACATCACTGGTCACCTTAAATTTTTAGAATAGACTTCTATGTGATATTAATGAGTGACAAGTGTACATACCGATATAATTTGTGATAATACCTAACATACTGTAAATATTCTATTTCAGAGCTTAAGAACCTTTGGAAATGACATAAATGAATTGAACATTTCAGCACTATTCATCAATTTTCAATTCCGGTTCGATTGATTCGTTTGGTTATTCTTATTTTCAAAGCTTCTAAAAAAAATTGCTGCAGATGTAGAACAAGTGAAATTTTTGAAAAAAAATTAAAAATAGTTTTTATTGGGCATTTAAGATTTAAACCGTACCGATGAGTACCTACTATTGCTATCCTTTTCTCGATTTTAACTATACTTATGTATATTTGTTTGCCAGCAACAGCAATTCCATAACAAATTACTGTTTGTCTACCACAACACAAAATTAAAATTTAAATTAACAATAACGTCTGACAATTGCGACATAACCATAGACGATCTTCCAGAAAGTACCTATATACCGGAGAGCGAGACGTATATATACGCTCCATGCTCGTGCGTAATTCCAGTGACGGATCCCATTGTCGTTCCATGTCGACAAAATAAAAATCTTGGTTGAATGAGATTGAATGAGATAATTATAATTACCAATATTGGATCACACTTGGAGCTTAACAGGCGGCGAGATGTCTGCGATCTAAGTACGAATTCGAAATTTCAAGTCTCTAGACCGTATGGGGCCTGAGAAATCGCTGCGGAGTCCATTGATACAAGAACCGAAAGTAATAAAAACTATTTAAAAACTAAGAATATTTTTAAATATTCAGTAACTTAAGTAAATTTTAATTGAATCGGTGTATTTGAATCCTCTTCGTTTGATTGCAAAGAGTATTTATTTATTGATTTTCTAATATTTTCAGTCAAAGTAGGTAATTTATAATTTGGCTTTTCTGACGAATTCTCTTTGAAATATTTACAAACTCGGTTTAAAAATGAGAAGATTTAACTTGAAATTTAATTTAAATCATCTTGTGACATATTCACGCTGTTAGAGAGAATATCACACAACACAAAGTTAATTTTGTAGCAATATCAATGACTTCACAAAACGGATATTGAGCAGACTGAGAAAAATATCAATAATTATCAATATAGACAATTTATATAGGTACTTCAGTTATATCTTTTATGTTAAATTCATAAGAAATCTTTCAACTCAGGAGCATACAGTTTCGTTTATTATATGTTTGATTAATATTGCTGCCAACGAACGCATTCATTGAATACGATATAACAACTAATTCAGATCTTACTCTAGCAAAGACATGCCGAGGAATATTTATCATATGAAATAGCCTACTTCGAATTACTTTTTTTGTTAGCTTGACATTAGCATAGTTTTTGTTTATACTATTATATTAGTGAATAACCCTGTCAAATTCGGGGCTAAAAGCTGCCTAATCGGAGACAGAAGTCGTTATTGAGTTCTGCCGAAGCTGGATCGAACCCACAATTCGTGCGTCTCGTCAACAGACAACAGAAAAATTATAAAAATAATTAGAATCAAATACGACTGGCTAATAATTTGATCTTATATTGAGGACGAATTTGTGAATGATCGAGTGATCTCTGCATTCAAGTCACGTTTTCTTCCTACAAAATATCCAAATAATATTGAATAGAAATTACTGACTGTGTGTGGCGCGCAGGTTTTGAGGAGTGGTCATTTTGAAATCATATTTAACTATGTTTTTAGGGTATAGATTAATCGACTTTGAACTTTGTTTGGAAGAGAGATCAAGCATTAATTTTGTACTGCATAGCTTTTTTCATCCTATTCAACATAAGATAGAATTTATATTAAACATACTAATTAGATATACCTGTACAGGGTTTTAGGTAAACATGCGGCAAAAATTCAAGGGGTTATTCTTTGGCCTAATCTAAGAATATTTTGTTCTGAGATGATTTTTCAAAAACCCATTTGTTTCGAACAGGGTGAACAAAATTTGCGACAAGCACATTCAATAAGTTGTTGAAATCTTTAATGAAAATAATACTATGGCGTACGTCAAGGAGTTTATCTAGTATTTTTTTACAATGTGATGTTATTTTTTAAATCCTGATCACTTGGAACGCATGACCTGCTCGATCTCCTGATTTAAGCCCCCGGGATTATTCCCTTTGGGGATATCGGAAGTCATTAGTTTACGATACTCCAGTGGAGAATTTGGACGACTTGAGAAATCGGATAACTCAATAATTAGAAACGAAGATATTCCTAATCTTGAAAATGTAATTTTTCCAATATGTTTTTAAAGATTATTAAGAAAGCTAAAAACATCTGGAGATTATGATACAGAACTTGAATGACAAAAGCAAGAATGAATACGACCAAGACCAAAATGATGACTAACTTGAGAAAAATGTACATTCAAATTAACAACGAACCTCTAGAATATGACCTAGGACAAACCAATACCAAATACAAAATTTATTGAAAAAATAAATTATCATGAAGATCGCCAATTGATAGAAGAAATACAGATTGGTATCTTAAGAAGATAATGAAGTCCAAAAATCTAGGCCTGCTGTATTTTAGGCATCAACATATGGTTGGAAACAAATATTATGAGATGGAAGCTTACCAGCCTGAGAGCAATGGAAAGGAAAGGAGAATGACCAGTTTTAAAACAGCACAGTATTTAGAAACACTGACATTCGCTGTCGAAAACAAAATTACAAATACAATGACACAAATTGACTAGTAGAAATGTAGATTAACAGGCCACATGACGAGTGAGAATAAGAAAACATGCAGCAGGGCTGTTACCATCAAGAGATGGCAAAAGATGTCTCCAAACTGGAGAAGGATGGTTCAAATAGACGACAATGGTAATTTTTTGGGGACGCCCATGTCAAGAGGCGCACCGAAATAAGAGTAATTTTTTATTAAATTAATTATCATTATTATTATTTTCCGCTCAAATTTATTTTTCACCAAAATTTTCGATTTCGTTCTTGCTCTCTCAAACACGATCGTTTCTTGTTATCATTTAACAAGTCACATCAAAGCCGCAAATTTATTTGTTATAACTGAGACCGTATCAGATTCCAAGTTCCGGTATTTTATATAAGGACTGCTTTATAAAGAAAGCACAGTAATAAAGAAAATTGAATATTCAAATAGTTGACCAGCATACCGTGTCCATGTGACTAAACGGTGACATGTTTAATCGCAAATTTTCCCCATAAATTAATGTGGAAGTTCAGGTATAGGACACGGAACATAAAATTATTAGATTTCAATGTAGAATTCCAATAATGAAATAAAAATAAGTGTTTCGATTTAAAATAAAGAAGCTGATGGTGGTAACTTACTAAATTTTTGGCCAGAATTAATTTAGCGTCAGAAAATTTGCAGTAAGAAGAAAATGTCCTACTCCGATTCTCCGTGTTCTCACCGTATGCCCAACATAGTAAAAAATATCCGTAATTCTGTCTTCAGTAGTTTAATTCGATCATTCTCTTCTACTTCTAAAAAGTGAAGATTTATTAATAATCGTCTAACCAAATCATTTTCCATAATTACAATAGTATTTATTTATAGTGAGCATGGTTACCGTTTGCAACTCAATGGTCAAAAACAGTTATATTTAAATTTACTTAAACAATAATTCGCTGATTGCATTGAAAAAAGGAATTTTCTTCTTCTTGTATAAGTTATAATAATACCTATCATTTTACAAATTTCAAAGTCATAAACTAATTTTCAGTCATAGAATGACCAAAATTATATAGTAGGGAGTATTTCATAATGAATTTAAGGGATTACATTTTACATGACCCAAACGACCAAAGACTTAAGAATGCTCTAGAAAGAAAAACGAATTTCAAATTCCTGTTTTAATATAGATCAAATAAGCGGGTGTCAATTCAGCATCAGCCATTTCTCTGGAAATGATGTAATATTATAAATATGTTGATCATCAAATAAGAAGTGGAAGCATGTAAACATAAGCGAATAAAAATAACATTTGTAGTTATGTTTTGTCGTTTACTCGATAGCTCGATAACATACTTAATGTACTAATGATCAAATATTATCTTTAATGGCATCACACGGCATCTGTATGGATACCCATAGTCATTGTATAACATAGCTTTTCTTTCATACATATATGGTTACGGTGAATAACCATTGTGGCTCATGCTTATAATTACTGGGTGCCAGGTAATAAATTTCAATTTTTCAGCACCATCAGTTACATGGGAGCCTGTGTACGATATATATTAGGTGTCAACTTGTCAAAGAAATTGGGAATATGTCTATGTCAAACGGTACTTTTCAGGCTTTTCATGAAGTTATTGGATATGTATTCTCGAATGCTAGGATAGTGCTAATGAGGAGAAGACTTCTTTCTTGTCATTTTGCACCTTCTTTGGTTTGTTGATGATAGCATTTTTCTTTCATTTAGGATAATATCATATAGAAGACAATTATCTCTATAAAGGATATGAATATGCCTTTTGAAATGAAGATGAGAGTATTTATTGAAATTTTAAGTGCAGGAATATTACTTCCAATACAAATTAATTAGCTTCAGTTATAATAGGTTCTGATGACTTCCAATTATAATGTTCTTATTCATTTGCTTAAGAGTATTAGTTTTTTTCTGGTATCACAAATACTATACATTTTTTCTACAACTGATAAAGTTTTCTATTATATTTTTATGAACAGTTCTGATGAAATTATTCTTTGTTAATTTCCTATATAATTTACATCCTCGTGTCCTAAGCTTTATTATTATTTGGAGAAAATTATTAAACATTTGGTACATAATTGCCAACTAACTAAAGGGGATACAGAATATCTATATCGGAGATGCGTTGCGCGGTTAACGTCAAGGATCAGTGATGAGACTATACATACTCTTCCAACCTACTGTAGTAATCTACAAAATATCCTACTGTTATTTATATAATCCATATTGGCAAAAGAAACCGGAAACTCGGGACTCTAGCTAACTTCACATAATTATATGCGAGTGTAGGGGAAATGTATGGTATGTTGAGAAAATATCAGACTATTTTGACCAACAGAGGATACATTATTCTTCCCGCAACTTGAAAATTGACCATATTAATTTTTGAAGATTCTGAGCTCCTGGTAATAATTGTCATTTTATATAGGTGAACAGATCTGATAATGCTGAAAAATTATTTAGGCCAGTTATTGAACTCGGAATTATTTATATAACGACTAGGTCGTCACAATGTTGCGCAACTTTGATTATAAGATTAATAATTAGGTAGCTATCATGATTTTGAGCCAACTGGCTCTCATCAGTATTTAACAGGAAGATATGCCGTTTTCGTTTAACACTCCTTACTTGAACTCGTCATTGTATCCAAAAAATATAATCACTGTCGCAGCAAAAATATTCTACCGCGGACACATTATAACGTCTTGATTATACCGTCAGAAGCATGCGCATTTCAATTTTAAGAAGACCGAAATTGAAATGCACGTACTTCACAACCACAGAATAAATACAGTGGGAAACAGTTTGAAAATGGTCCGACACTCCTTATTCAATTTACTTGTAATGATAATCATTCATTAACCAGAAAATAAAAGGGTAAAATGAATAGATGTAAATTTAAAATAATAATAACATAGATAAAAGCTAGAAATTTAGATGAGTTTTCAGGTATATTTCATACATTTTCCTATTTTCTTACAATGAAATAGTGACTTTTAATGTCGTTTTATTATATTACTAATTTCAGTCTTCAATATGCAAGAAAAAAATCACTAATCGATTTATGGAGTCGTTCCTATACGTAACCGTTATTTTTATGGTGAAATCATAGAGTCACCATGAAGAATTCACAATATATACAATAATGAATGCGTTATGAATCACGTAGGTACTTATCTTTACAAATTATCTCTCAGTCATCGTTATATTTTATTTATTTCTCGCATCAAATCACCTTGCAAGAATTCATACCTACTCAAGATCATTTACAACACCCTAGTTCAATATAGGTATTCAATTTCATTGATCGTCTAGAATGATAGATGATAAATATTTTTTCCACTCAAAAATACAAATTAATATTAATCCAATTGGTACTGGTAGTTTTGAAGTTGTGCAGTTGTACTTAGATTGAAAACTTTTGGCACCAATTTCACAAGTACCAGCACCAATCGAATTAATGTTATTTTATATTTTTCACTGCACCAACTATTAAAGTCGGTCCAATTTTTTTTTTATATTTATTTCACAATTTTGAGTGTAAGTGCTCATTTATAATGGACGTATGGTGTAAGAGTTTCGTAAAGGATAAAGTTGAACACTGGAATAGTTGAACAATGTTCAACTTTACGTGCGGCTTATGGGAAATTTAGAAACATTTTTAGGGGATTTGGATTTTTTTTGTTGAATTATTCGTCTGTTGGTAAGTATCGGTTCGCGTTCATGTATATTTAAAGAACCATTCTTCATTAAGAAGTTTTAGTTCCAGTATTAAACGTTGGTATTCACCTTTCTTTCCTCGATTCCTGTTTACTGGACGCACACTCCACCACCCAGGTTTTCTTTTTTTCTATACACAATCTCTTGTAGGTATTCTACGCATTGCCAATAACAAAACCAATAACTGCATTTCCAACACCATGCTAGTATACCTACACCAGAGAAAACCCCCAGATGTACTGTACTATAGCTGCCAAATGTCAAATAATTTCACGCATACGTAGCAACCAAATTTTTATGTTCATTATAAAAAATATATCTTATGCGTTCTTTGTGCCTTACGTCTTACGTCCATTATAAATGAGCACTAACATTATTCATCAAAATCATGCAATGTTGACCAAAGAGGATAATGCGTTACTCATATTTATTCAGATTCCACATATTGCGGAAATACACATATCTCAGAGTTAACGACTGCTGCAAATCGGAAACCTATGATTTTATGAAAACTGTCCAGATTAAATGTTGCTGGATATGGTCTCTTCTTTAATTTTCGAAAAAAATGCCCCCTGGTGTAAAGACATATTTCATAATTACACTAATTGCTGTAAAACGAAAACTATGATTTTATTAAACGTTGCCGGATATAGATAGATAGATAGATAGCATTTATTTGTACGTAAGCCAAGATACATGGATGTACACGCCAGATTAGAAATAATGGAAAATAATATAAAAAATGTATTAAAAAAATCCCGATGGCCTGTAGTCAGCGGAAAGGTGAAATTTTCAACAATCGTGAATTTAGAATAAATTAACCAAAAACAAGAAAAATTTCAGAGCCATCAATTACAAATGTCATTATTTATATTTTATATATAAATAATGACATTTGTAATTGATGGCTATGAAATTTTTCCTGTTTTTGGTTAATTTATTCTAAATTCACGATTTTTGCCTTGAAGAAGAGAATAAACATTCTCGAAAGCTAGGCTTCAATCAAAGAATTTTATTTAATATATGACAGCAACCCCAAGAACATCTTTTTATTTATTATAAAACCAGTCAAGAATACAATATCAATATATATATATATATATATATATATATATATATATATAAACTTTTGAACCAAATGTTTTTTGGACTAACTTATAGACATATAACAACATGCCGTTGAATTTTTTTCGAAATTCAAAAGTGTGAACGATCGCAATATGTACATTTCTATAAGAAATTTACCTAAAAATAACAAAGTCATGACTAATATTCATTAAAAGATTTAAAACTAAAGATAATCAAAAAAGAAAAAAAAGATCACTCAAATGTAACAAATACTCCCCTATAGAATAGTAACATTTTCTTAGCAAGAGATTCTTTGTGTATGCTTTAAATTTTCTAAATTCTAGTAACCTTATCTGTGATGGTAATTTATTAAATAGTTTAATACCCATGTATGTTTTTGAATGTTTATTTGAAACTAATGCCCTAGTTCCCTTCCTAATTTTCCAATCTCGAATTTTTGAAAAACTTGCCTCTCCTATATATCTGAAACACACATTTTAGACTGTAACGCGGGAACCTATGATTATTTTTAAAAATGTCAAATTTAAACTTTCCCAATATGGAATGTTCTATAATTCTGTCGTCTCAGATTTTCAATTTTCGGAAACCTTCTTTGGGGAAAATTTTTGAGGGAAAGGGCATGTCTAATAATGTTTTTTTAATGGGACCAATGCTCAATACTCCTCTCTCAAATAGAAGAAAGCATAAAAATCGCAGCACGTTTACTATGCGAACATCGATAATAAAACTTGCAGACATAGAATTGTATGCCTCCTCTGTTTGATTCGTCGGTTAAGAATCAGATCAAATAGTGAAAAGAATTTAAACTACTAAAAATAAACTAAATTTATGTTGAGAAATATCGGTGATTTTGAATCCACCGTAGGTCCATTAGTCTATGATTACTTTCCAAACGTTTGCATTCTATAGTGTGTTTTAATGATGAACAATGAATTCCCTAATTACGAAATAAAATATTACTGGCAAAGTTAAAGAACGGCAACGTCATTTTCCATTAAAATACATTGACTCAATCCAACCACACTGCATTCTCAGTGTGAAACGCAGTAGCTATAGTACGGAATTATAAAAAATAAGATCTTTTGTTCTCAAAGGAAAATTATAACATATAACTTTTTCAATATATCGCTTCTTAAATCTTAAAACCTGATTAGGCGAACCTTTTAGCCGTAGATTATTAAAGAAGGAATATAATAAAAATAATAATCAATGAATATATGTACTCGTATTGAGATATTCATACGAGACTCAATGTTGTATATTCGGGTTTGAGTACTAAAATAACAAACAAATCAGTTACACTAACGGGTAAAAAAATGCATGTACATCATTTGACGTTTGAACTTCGATGTTATATTATTATTTACCTACTACTAAAGTTAGTTAAATATGAATGAAGTCATAATAGCCTTAGAACTTTATATGAAATACTATCTGATGCTCTCGACTTCGTTCTTTTAGGTAATTATAGTCATGATGAGGTGTGATAATAAATATTTTTTACAAAAAAATGGACCGACGTTATTAGTTGGTGCACTGAAAAGAATAAAATAATATTAATTCTATTTTTTATTGAGATCGAGCGAGAGCATCGCTGCGGAATACGCTTAAGAATTTTATGTTACCATTTTAACACCGATTTAACTGAAAAACTGTAACTCTGAGAAAAAAATGTCCAGTATAAATGTTGCTAAAAATAATTATGTCTTTCATGTAGTATCGAAAGATTTTCAATTTTTGAAAGAAATCGCCTTCTCTACATAGCAAAAATGAGATATTGTCCTATCTTTAATTATACTATATATATACAATTCGATTTTCGACAAAATTTCCTCCCTCCTCCTTCGAAGAGAAGGAGATTTTGGATCTGCGTTTTTGTAAATATGAGACCATTTCTCAATCCTCCTCTTTCCAATGAATCAAAAATCATCAAAATCGGGGTTTGCTTACTATATAAAACGCGCGGTCAAACAAAAAAAAGCAGACAGTCGAATTGTATACCTCCTCCGTTCGGGGTTCGTCGGTTAAAAATATAATTTATCACAGAACGTACATATTTATTTACTGACAATGCCAAGTACCTTCTGGATTTTATACAGAAGCTAAGATCACTCACAGGAGATTCCTTCATCTCTCAAAGAACGTCTATTTAGAAATGGTTCCACCGTTTAGGCGATTAGTCCGGAGCAAAAACTGCTGACAAAATTTTTGAAAACGTTTGACGTTTGTTTGGGTTTTGTTATCGTGTCAATAACAAGATGAATTTAAGGGAGAACTTCTATTTAAAAAATGACATAGATATAACATTGTATTTTTATCTTTGAGCATGAATACGACTGATTTTTTTCGTAACGCATATTTTTATTTTATTTCTAATTATCCTTAAACTATCACGGGTTCTATTGAGAAATAAGCTTTATTTGTTTATTAAGAGCATCAATTTCACATACTAAGGTTCTTGTTAGGAATTAATTATTTAAAGATATTGATAAATACCATGAAGAAATTGGAAAATTTATATCAATAACACTCCTTAATATACTTAGTTGGAAATGCAAATTTCATGCCCTAGTTTTAAAATTTGTTGAACTGTTGAAATGAAAACAAGTCGTAAATGATAATTTGATTAGTCATTTCCATGCCTTGATGACAACGGATTGTTATTCATAAATTCACATTATGCAACTATCGTTAGATGATATATTTTTCTGAATTTGAGAATACTTTCAGACCGTCAATGTTTTTATGTAAAGCACAATCATCAACTTGTTATTTATTTTGTAATGTTCAATAAGATGAATGTTTCTGATCTTATTAATGTGTGAAACAAGAAGTTATGTTTATGAACAGTTCTACTTATGGGGCTTTCGATTATCATAATTGTGTTCGACTATACGTGATTTTTCTAGCTTGAAAGTTTTATCACAGGTAAGAGTACCCAAGGTATCAAAGTTTATGTTGATTCCAAACCACCAATATATCCTAAATCTTATAAAACATCTTTCCAGAAAAGGTGTAATAGGAAGGACACGAACGCGTTCCCAGCTCAACACCACTAACCCAACTAAACGCTGACAACACTCCTGTCTCTCTGCTTAGCTTCAAATCAAATGAATTGTTTCGGAAACAGATAAAAGCCTAGAGCCGAACTAAATTACAGGGGAAATTCGAACTAAGTATTCGAAACCAAAGATATATCAAATTTATACTTTCATTTTCCAATAATTAATTTTTTCACAATGTGATATATAATAGATTGAAGTTTGATTTGACCAAATCTAATTCGAACATTGCTCAATGGATTAGATTGCGAAAACCTAGGAAACCGTTTAGTAAGGCATATATACGATATTTAGCTGCACGTATTTGCAATGTATATGAATCTCATTAGTCTTAATAGGAAATATGTCTAAATCATGTGCATTCATTATCTAGGTAGAGTAAACGGTTACGTATGTATGTAAGCATCTCAAACAATATAAAAATAATAAGAACAAAGAAACTAAGACAGAGACATGAATTGATTCAAAAGCATCTTGTAGTCTCATTCACCATGTAGGTAAACATCAACGTATTTAAATTTCACACAACCCAAAGCATAATCGTGCTGCATCTTTTTTTACGACCTCTTTTATCTGTCAAAGCATGAAATTGATTTTGAGCGCACGTGAAAATACTTTTGACTGCTACTTTACTGCTACTACATGAAAAATTATCTAGCACGATTTGTACAATCTTAAGATGAAAGTTACAGATTTCGAATTCTTCTGATGCCAACTGAGATGGTTGATGAGAATAGCTAACATAGTTTTTCTTCGATTTTTTTTTTTCAGATAAAAAAGAATAACATATGTATAACGCAGAAGGTTACATTCCCATTAAAGTTAGGTACTCATGTTCGACATTACAAGCAATAAGTCTTCCAAGTAGACGATTCAGAATGGGTGGCCTGTAGTTCTGATATACGATTGAAGACTTTGTCTTCCCACATTTTACAAAGAAAATGTCTAGTAGATAAGCAAACTCTTGTTTAATAGAGTATGAACATTAGCTCTATATTTCACAAACAGCAAGCACAAAACTGCTAGCTTAGCAGTAAGCTAGCAGAGTATCTGTTATTTATTGCATAATCCGTATTCTTAATACCATAATAATTATGTACTTTTTATGTGCTTATTTCATGCTGCAACTAATAATTTTATGCTCTTTTGGTTTTGGAGGAATTTTAAAACAAAAAGCTTACTAGTAAGCTAGCAGAGCACCTGTTGATTTTTTGCGATATCCGTATTTTAATTGCTATAATTATTATTTGTTTTTATGTGCTAATTTCTTCCTGCAATTAAAAATTGTGTGCTTTTTCAGTATCTGACAAGTTTTAAAATTAAAACTTCTGCTACCTAATCATTAACATAGTGAAGCACTGCCTTCGCCACCATCTGTAATGCCTGTGTGGTCTAGCAGAATAGTTCGTACATATGGTATAGAAGGTTCATAGTTCGATTCGATTGAGGCAATGTTATTTAGTAATTATAGAACAATTAAGAAAGAGGTAAACAAAAGTGATTTTTTTGAAGAAAAAAAAAAACAACACAGAGCAGCATTACTGATGGTGACGAAGGCAGTGCTTCACTATGTTAATGGTTAAGTAGCAGAACTATTAATTTAAAAATTTCTCAGATACTGAAAAAGTACAAAAATTTTAATTGCAGCAAGAAATTAACACATAAAAAGCACATAAATATTAAAGTAATTAATATACATGCATCACAAGAAAACAACAGGTGCTCTGCTAGCTTACCTACTGGTAAGTTAGCAGAGCCTTTTTGTTTTCAAATTCCTTCGAAACTGGAAGAGCAAAAAATTTTTAATTGTAGCAAGAAATTAGCACATAAAAAGCATATAATTCTGTGTACATATCAAATCCATTTTCAGAACTATGCTCTTCTAGGTTACCAGAGGTGTATGAACAAGTCTATATAAGCTTTATATTTGTTCAAGTCAATAATGCGGTCTTGAATGGAAACTATATTGCCACGATTTCGAGGTTAGGTTTGTTATCGAAATCCGATCATAGCAAGACTAGTAACAGGTAACAGGTAACTAGGTGATTTGGCATCAGAAAAGGCACTGCACCCACCGTGGCTGTCTCTGGACCTGTTGGTTGGTGTATATATGATCGTAGTCCATACAGTCGCCTTGTCTCATTTGAAGGTCAGTTAATTTTGTAAGTATATTGTGCAGTCTATTCTCAATGTATATTTTAACGCATAAGCTCACAAAATAATAGGGCACAAAGTAAGGCATCAGTAATAATCTATAAGCACTCAGCGTCATTTATACCGTGTTGCATATAGTTTGAGTAACCAAATTATGATGGTTTGATGCCGTGGTGGTTTCTTGGTCGATGACATCTTATATGAATCATCAACAAATGACAGTGAAATGGACAGCTACGAGAAAAACGAAAGTTACAGTATTGATTCCGAAAATTACTACAAATTAATGCCTCTTTCTCAAAAAATATTAATTTTTCAATGCAAAAATATACTCTGGAATACAGGAAACCGGATTCATATAAATCTTTCTAATTCAACTTTTATTTAAAGTTATTCCTAATTCTCACTAATTATTTTACATTTCGAAAATATAACTTACATTGATTACAGGAAATAGTTATCTTTTTGACTGACGAACCCCGAACGGAGGAGGTATAAAATTCGACTGTCTGCTTTTTTTTTGTTTATTCGCGTGTTGTATATAGTAAATGTTCGATTTTGATGATTTTTTATTCATTTGAAAGAGGCGACTTGGAAATTGGTCCCATATTCGTAAAAACTTAAACCGAAATCTCCTTCCCTCCGAAAACCGCCACCGAAGGAGGTGGAGGGTGCAAATTTTCTCGATAATGGAAAATCTGAAGTGGTATAATTAAAGATAGGACAATATCCGAAAACGTTTAAATTGAACATTTTTTCAAATGAGTTAGTGTTTTCGAGTAAGAGGCTTGTTAAATTCTCAAATATTAGTATTTTTGCTATGTGGAGAGGGGGATTTCTTTCTAAAATTGAAAATCTTTGGGTTTTGCATGAAACACCTAATTATTAGTATCAATATTATAATGAACTATTTTTCCTTAGAGTTACGGTTTTCGAGTTACAGAGTTGGTAAAATGATAACATCTAAAATACTTGTGCGTATTTCCACAGCGATGTTTTGAGATCTTAAAAATAACATATACAAGCAAAGAATATACGTGGATAATAGGATAAGAGTACTATCTTTATTGGTAGATATTAGTGAACGTTCAACGATATTCGTGACTAATGTTAATGTTACACTCAAAAGACTGAAATAAATATTTTTTACAAAAAAATGGACTGACGTTATTAGTTGGTGCACTTAAAAATACAAAATAATATTAATTCGATTGGTGCTGGTACTTGTGAAGTTGGTACCAAAAGCTATCATTCTAACTGCAACTGCACAACTTCAAAAGTAACAGCACCAATAGAATTAATATTATTTTGTATTCTTCAGTGCACCAACTAATACCGTCGATCCAATTTTTTATAAAAAGTATTTATTATATTTGTTGTCATTATTGTAATTATTATTCTTCCATAGTTATTTAGGCAGCCAGGACTTGATTTGATTGATTTTCGGTATTGAGACCACGAATGTAACCCCTACCATATATATTGAAAATTATAAAAATGGATGCGGACCATGTTCAGTGGCAGAAGCTTCAGTATTAATCTAGAATCCGGCTAACCTCTACCCGGAGATAAATTCCCAGTTGGCATGTATTTCCTGCCACCATTTATGATGAATGGGGCATGATGACCTTTAATCTGACACCTCATTTACAAGTTTAATGAATCAGAGCATATTCTTAAGAAATCATTCTCTTCTCTTGCCATTTTTTCGGTGCGGCTTATTCCCTTCTAAGTAGTCCAGACGTGAGATTGTTCTGTTATATTTGCAAGATAATCTTTACAATAAAATCATGTAAGTGGTATGCACATTCTTCTATAACAGCTTCTATCAATGTCACTTCAAATTAATTATAGTGAAATCTGTTAGTAAAAGTTTATTTGCTTAAACTGTGTCTAAGACTAAATTAATCATTATTATGATAACTATGTATCAGATAGATTAATTTTAACTCCCTTTAAGAATCCGCTCCCAATTTCATATGAATGTAGAAACAAAATAGTTTTGACATGATACATTTCTTATCTGTGTAATATGCAGACAGTAGCTTTTTATGGGATGACAGGACGCCACAGGTCAAATCGTGCCAAGTAAAATACCTTCTCGATTAACGGATTTCCATTATACTATTCTTAATACTTAACGGTCTCTGCGAGACCCTTCATAATTTTTAATTGCCCATACTACAAATTACTTAATAACAGTTCTTCGTCTCGTATACAGAATCTGATCGCCGAAACTGTTAACAAATCGTGATTTTAGAAAGCTATTTAATTCGTTGAGGTACGTTAACACTATTCTAGCTTTTGCTTGGTAGGTAGGTGTACGCGTATTTGAATGACACCTGTCTCGATATGAATTGAATAGTTGGTATATATAATGAACAAAATATCTTGCTAAGATATTGTATCCATACATAATGGAGATATTAGTTAGTGATGTACTATACAAAATATATGGTGCTTTGTTAGAGCTAACTAATCCCAATGTAAAGGACTGATTATAAAGAATCAGCCTTTGTAACGCGAACGTACCTATAGTGTTATATCCGCATTTATTATTTTGATTTAGTAAGTATGTTAACATGGATTTTAAGCTTTGTCCTGCTTGGATTATTACTTAATGACATGTGAAAAGTCATTTATAGACAGTTCCAGGATCAAAGTGTTTGACAAATATAATAACATTACATGAATTAAAATAATAATCCTCAGACAAGTAGTATTGTTAGCATTTTTATTCAAGTTTTAACCACATAGGCATATTACCGTAACATTTTATGGTAATTGTTTGTTATAAGGGTTTTTGGTATTTTATGTAAGAGATTTTTGAAAATGTCTTTATTACTGCCTTGATATAGGTCGAAAATAACATAAATCCACGAGCGCCTTTTTTAGATTTATTTGATTTTTTTATCAACAGAAACATACTTACGGGACAGTGGAGTGAAAAGGGGTGCTGGGTGCTGGCCGGGGATAAAACAGCAAGAATCCAATGTAAAACAAACAAAAACAATAAATCAATAATAAAATTTGCATCTCTTGTTTTTTTTTTAAATTCATGGTGGTCCTAAATTACCGCAACCATCACCATATCTTCCTCAAATAGTTACTAATTCTTTTGGGAATACCCTTCAAAATTGCTATAAATTAGGCGTGAAAAAAGAAATTTTGCATCTCTTGTTTTTTTTTTAAATTTATGGTGGTCCTAAATTACCGCAACTATCAGTGTATCATCCTCAAACAGCAACTGATTCTTTTGGGAGTACCTATCTTCAAAAATTGCCGTAAATTAGCCATGAAAAGAGAAAATTTGAATCTGTTATTTTTTTTATTGAAGAATTCATGGTCGTCCTAAATTATCGTAACCATCAACGTATCTTCCTCAAATAACAACCGATTAGGGAGTACGACTAGGCCGACGAATAAATATTAATGCCAAATCAATTTTTTGGAACTAAATTTTATTGAAATTTCCACTCATAAACTCCATAGAGCTTAAATAATTTCCGAAAATTTTTTCGAGGTGCAATTTTCTTAAAAAAAATCGCAACTGAGAGAAGGAGATTCGGTACGAAAATTTTACACCAAATAAGTAAATACAACTTTTGACAGTTTATAAATAAATATTTGTCAAAAGTAATCTAAGCTTGTTATTCCGGCATCTGCATGTGACAGCTGTCAAGCCAGGGAAATTATGACATCAATCTTGCGGCCGAATTTTTTTTCGAAAAATTCAGATTGTCGTCATAGCAACCTGTCAAAATCTCAAAACGGCAGGTATAAAATTTTTATCGAAATTAATTTTTTATTATGGTGGTACCCCCAAAACAATCAATTGTTTTTTGAGGAAGATACGGAGATGGCGGTGCTAACTTTACCTATATAAACTCAGCACGACCATGAATTTGCAAGAATAAAAGAGCGGCAATTTTTCTTTTTTCATGGCAAATTTATACGCCTCACTCTCTTAGAATTTATTTCGGTTGTTCTTTAAACATATACCATGTAGAGCACACTTATGTATAGAATGCAACAAATATATTATTTACCATACTAGTAAATCGTATAGTCATAGGCAATATTGCAGGTATTGGATACTTCATTGGTATTACATATTTGAAAAGAGAACAGTTCAATAATTACCATTACTAAAGGTTCACTAAATAAGTTACTCAAGCACCAGAATACACAAATCTCTCTATTATGGCTACGTTTTAAGTTAAGAACATTATGTAAGTACTCACCGGAAATTTCAGAGATATTCACCTGAAACAAGTATGTAATTAAATTAGTTAATATAATATTTCACTGTTTTGAGAATAAATTAATATAAATGAACTGAAAATAAGTTGAAATTATTCTCAAAGCTTAAAATAAAATTCCAATTTTACGTCTTGACACAGAACTGAGCTAGAACAATGAAAAATATTTTTTGAGCTCAGCTCGCATCTCTTCTTTACTCAAATTTATGTGATCATCTCACAACAAGAAAAAAATATTATTAAAAAAAATCCAATTCAAAAAGAGAAGCTCGTAGTTATCGTGGTAATTTTACCTGTACTCAAACAAAAAACAAAAAGATGAGTTTATCCCACACGGTTTCGATCTATTAAAAAAATGTTATTAGCGTGCAAGTGACTTTGCAGTGTATGTTTATCAACATCATCGCGAAAATTCGATATGAGAAATCCATTTTAATATTTATTTAAAAAATAACTATGGATCAGTTCTAACCACTCCCCAAAATTCTGAACAATGCATAATTAGTAGTAGATATCAAGTAATAAATGGAAAATGGTGATATTGGACCCGAATTATATACGTTTATGAACTTCGAAGCAGATAGTATATAAATAAATGAATATTATTCTAGAATATAAAATGATTCTTATAATTGCTTAAAAGTTAAGGCAAATTGAATTATTTCCAACGAAAGCATACTTCTTGTAGATCAAACAACTGTTAAAATGTCTACTGCAATATTAGTGGGAACTTATTCGAAGCATTCATCTCTTCGATCTTAAAGTAGGTAGGTAGTATCAATTGAGTCGATGTAATGTCGAAAGGGCACAACCTTCTTTGGTGCATTCCCAAGCTTACAGCCCATAGAAAAACAAAAGAGTTCAACTCGGCAGCCTGCTTGCCTCACCAAGCAATAAAGTGCACCCGCACTAGACGAAGGTCGGCAGCCTACGGAAATGTCACGAGCCGACACGATCCTCAAGTCATGTATCGTAAACCAACTTCGCTTATTCGGTATTAACAAAGGTTGTGTCTGGTATTTACTGAAAGACAATCTGGTAAGACGGCGATAAATGGGATTGAAATAAAAATTCATTCTAAATGAGAGTAGTGCGAATAGATGTACCTATTAGTAGTAGTAGTAAATGTTTTCGAGAATAAAATTTGATTGGTCTAGAGTCTAGATGAATACATATTTTAATTTGTCCTGTTATAATTTCAACCAGTTTATGTATAAACCGGCTTTCTTAGGAACAACGCTCAGGTTACTCTCACTCAAAGTTTTTTCACAGATCGTGAATGATGGAGGAGCAAGAGCCTGAGTTGTCCTAAGAGATATCGCAACTGTTCGATTAAATAAAAATAAATTATTGCTTAAATTTTGACTAACGATGCAAATTTGCTGCGGTACCTACATGTTTTTTTAATCAACATGCCAGCAAATAAATTTATGCAAAGTTTTTATTTATAATTAATAAATTATGTGATAAATTTATAATAACTAAGTTAAACATGTTGCCGAAAGTTTTAACACACACAGTTAACCGATCGTAATCAACACTTGGAGTTTCTCCAACTTTCGAACGCTGAACTGGATACAAGACTGCTATTTGTTATAATTTTTTTTGTATATTTTCCGACAAAACCCAATAACTATGTAATACCTGTTACAAAATTCCACAGGTAGTATTCAAATGCAGTTCTTCTAAAACATAATTCCAAAACATAAATGTGCACTATACATTATAAGGTGTTGCTAAGGCTATATTGGTTAAATGAAGTTATATAAATGCGATTTGGCACTCCCTCAGATTGACATTTTTCTGAATCGTATAATTTTAAGAGCATTTTGTTATTTTTTCCTCAGTTCAAATGTCAGTCACATTATCTTCAGAATTTGTCCATTATCGAAAGGAATTATTGCAGAATAGATGTACTGAGAAATACAGTCATATTCATTTTTTTACTCTCATTAAACAAACAAAATATATATTTTTCAATTGAATAATCTTCTCTAAAGCCTTAGAAAATTATGTTTTTCGGTTTTATATATAGCCGTAACAATTTTATATTTGAATCTTGAAATTTATTCAAAAGTCCCAATTTAAAGGCCGTTATCAAACGGACCAAATATATTGAATTTATGGCAATATATATAACCACATTTTTTGGGCGCAACTTTTAAATTTTGAAAAGTTCAATATGGGACAATTTTCAGCACTTATTTTTCTAATCATAAAATAAGAGTCAAAATCGGTGTAAGTGCAATGCAAAATGTTCGATGGCCTCTCTCTTATATATTTAATACCTGTATCTCTTCGCCTATGTCTTAAAAATATAGGTACCTAATTGAAGGAGCGAACTAAGGAAGTCTTTCTGTCAAGCGCAGGACAGCTGAGACGAAGGCCGCCCCCGTTCCTTCTCCATAAGTTAAGTGATCTGCTATGTAATGCATCATTTTAGCCCTGTTTGTTCTAGTTGATAATCATGCTTCATCAATCCAAAGGGATCCGCGAGAATCCCGAGAATACTTTAGACTAATACATAGTTAGTATGTTAACAATAAACATGTCTCAATTCTCTTCAGCCCACCATTACCTCTAATATTTGCATGGTAAAGTAATAAATATTTGATATATATTTTTCCCTATTCAATAAATATTTTTTCAGCAGGTTCTATTTTAAGTCTCGATATAGATATAGATAAATATTTAATTTGAAATTTTGCCAGGCAGCCAATACATAATACTGTTGTTTTCGAATCTAAATCGAGTTTTTATTTTGTAGTTAATAAATATTTTTTATCAAAAATTGGATCGACTTTATAAGTTGGTGCACTGAACAATACAAATTAATAATAATTTTATTGCTGTTGGTACTTTTGAAGTTGGCGCCAAAAGTCGAACTAGAATTGTAGAACTTCAAAAGTACCTGCATCAAAAGAATTAATATTATTTTGTAATTTTCAGTTTACCAACTTATAAAGTCTGTCCAATTTTTGAAAAGAAATATTGATTTCACACTTTTGAGTTTAAAATTATTCAAGAAAATCGTAAACGTTCACTTTTACCAAAGAAGGTAGTGCTGATCCTATTACCCATATAGTTTGCTTGTACTTCTTATTATTCGGAGATCTCAAAACATCGCGGTGGAAATACACATATTTCAGACTTTACCACTGCTGTCACTTGAAAGCCGTAGTTTCTTTAAATGTTGCTACGTATAATCTCTCCTTCAATTGGGCCTTCTCATATTATAAAAGAATTGCCCTCTTCAGATAGCGGAAATACACATACCTACATATTTCAATCTTTACCATTGCTTTAACTCGAAAACTCTTCTTAAGAAATGTTCATTTTAAACGTTTCCAGATATGGTCTTATCTTAAATTCTGCCGTCTCAGATTTTCGATTTAGGAGAAAAATTGCCCCCTTCACCCACTTCGCGGGCTTCAGAGCAAAAAACAGTTTGGATTTGACTTTTTTCTAAAAATGGGACCATTCCTCAACTCTCCTCTTTCAAATGAATCAAAAATCATCAAAATTGGAGCAAATTTACTAAGCAAAACGTGCGAACACCCATAATCCTACATAAGAAAAAAATGAAAAAGCATACATACAACCAAATTAAATGCCTCCTCCTTTTTTGAAGTTGGCCGAAAAAAATTGAGTTAGTTTCTTGATAATAGGTACCTAATTGATCTGAAAGATATATAATACGTTATAATAAGTTACAAATGACAGTTTTTGTTCAATGGCTATCGAAAATGAGGCCTTAGAAAAAATAATAGGGAGGAAATGAGTAGAAACCCAAAAGATTTAGAGAATGAAACTCAGGGTGTAATTAGTTAATTGAATATTGCTGATATAAAGTATTAAGATGAACAGCATCCAGGAAAAATATCTTTCAACCTTAGGTATTATAGAAAACTCCAGGATTTCCTCAGATATTTACAAATAACCATGATCTTGGACAGAGCATAAATATTAACACGGGAGTGTTATCTAGTATTTTTCCACAAAATTGATCACAAATATTTCTAACGTTATTGAAATGTAATTTGCGGGAAGGCATCCTTTTCACATAAATTAAAAGTATAATACCAATGTATAAAATTCATGTGTTATTTGCTTATAGGTGGAATTTATAAAAGCTTTAATGCCATTACGGCAATAAAGATTAAAAACCCAACTTGAGATACAATGACTGTTTTTGCTTTTTTTGTGAGAGTATTTGTTCATGTAAGGCGCCATTTGCATATGAACTTCATACATATTCAGTTAGTCGTTTCGCATATGTGTATAGGAAAGCAAACATAAATGTTTCCCTTTTAAGTTGTCATGAACTTGCGAGAAATTCTTGATAGTTATCTTCTTGTGTTTCTCCCATTTGATATTTATGATTTCAAAGAGCTGACACATATATTTGAGTCAGTTAAAGAGGACATATGAAAAAGAAAAAAATGAACAGTTTTCGAAAAGTATTGGCCGTATATTTTAAACAGTGGGAGGGAAGGAGTTTATTTTTTACCGTGTTAAAAAAGTTGCAATACATTGTAACAACATTTTCGATGGGCAACCAAATCTAACACCCAAACTTCTCAATTTTATATTGATTCCTTGAAAATGCCTCATAAGTAATAAGATTGATAAGAACCAAATAGACTGCAATATACTGAGGGAGATTAGCATTTGATACCCGATTATTTGAATATGGAACATTTTCATGAATATTCGTATCCCATTGATTCAGCCATAAAGAGATCAAGGAAAATAAAGTGAAACATCATCTTGTACATAGCAATTACAGCTGGCAGTTTTCAAACATCAGGTGTACCCTTGTAAGGCCATAATGACCTTGATCCATTTTCAGCGGTTAATAAATGCTACTAGATGGTGAGAAACGAGTTTTTCTCCCGCATTTATTGAGCCAATGGCGAAAGTGATGTCTTGAAGGAATAATTAACTATACAGTGCAATTTTTATTGTCTATTTCATAGATTCATCTTGAATACGTATGTTTGAATTGAATAACTCATGCACTTTAGCGATGGCTTTGTAAGGAGAAAAAAAAATGTTTCATCTTAGCTAAATTGTAACCTTTATTGAAGCCGTCACGTATTTCTAGGTCATCTTAGAAAATAGGAATCTTAAATAAATCATACAAGATGATTACCTATGCACCATAGCTCTTTCGATTATTATTGGGAAGTATGTTAACCAGCCAATAGATCATAAATGCTAGCTACAATTCAATAAGCCGTCCAATAATTATGGATTATCAATTATAATCTTTAGTGGATATATGCAACATAGATGACAGTTGATTCACTAGTTTTTTTTAAACTAAATATCTGTGAAAGAAACGCTATAAGATATAACTTCGTTTTTTACATCAAAAGAAAACCTTGTATAACAAGTCATCAAAATAGAACATTATATAGAATTTCGAATTAACTAGTTAATATTGGCTTTTTTGTTACTAAGAGGTTTTTTTATCATCATGTATGTGGTTATTATTCAGGTAGCCTTACTAAGAGAAAATACTTTGACTATAGTTCGATGGTAATGTAACTTTCATCTTGTAAATTGGTTTTATTTTAATATGTTTCTTTAAAATGAATTACATCTAGGTATATACAAAAAAACATAATTTGTTAAGATAATATTGAAAATAAATAAAAATCGTCATCCAGTTTTTCCATCAGATACGTTTGTTGATCTCGACTAATACTTTATAATGATCTAAAAGTGTCAAAGTTTTAATTGCTTCCAACGTAGGTGTTTGATTCATAGGGTCCCATAGCTTCCCACCTATTGGGTGTGCCTTTTAATATCTTGATTTATACAATATTCTATTTTGCAACATTTCAAATAGCTTCGTGTAGTGGTTGGTTTCATATAACAAACAATTTTCTTCGTGATTACCTTTAATAGATGGAAATCAATGGGAATTCAATGAGAATAAACTTAATTAAGTTTATGAGAATTGTGATACAGACATTGAATGGAACTTGCTATTTAAATAGGTTGAGATATGCAGATACCATGATGATTGGAGTAGACATATGTAGGTATATGAGCATTATGTTCGATTAGGAACATATATATGTATAGAACGCTTGAATCCACGGTATTGATTCAATTGAACATGTATGAGTAGAATAATGATTCACTTAGTGCCAATAATACTTGACAAATATCTAGAATGTTGTGTTATCGTTTTAAATGTCGCACAAATGACGAGATGAAGAAAAACAAGATTCAAACTTAATGTTGACAGAACTCTGTGAAAATTCACTGTGGTTTCATTAATCTTGAAAGGCAAGTATTACAAAATTAGAATGTGTACCTATTACAGAAACCAGAACAAAATTCCATTACTGTTTGTGATTTAGTCATCCTTCATGAATCCCAGCAAATGTTTACAAGTACCTAATGATTGTAATTTTGTTATTACGTGTGTCGGTTTCATGCTTTTATTTGCTAGTAGTGTTGAGTAGTTTTCTTTGGATGTATTATAGGTAGATACAGTTTTATTTTTGGAATACCTACATGTTAAAATAATCTTGTCATTCCTTTGTGAATGACCATGTAAGTCAACTATGATAATAAATATCATTCGTAAGTTTTCTGAATTCACAAAAGACTTAAAGGAAAACATAGTTACCTACCATTTTACAAAAACGATTATTGGATGATGCAATGAAAAATACAATATATTATATACTTAATGATGATTTTAAAGTTCTGCAAGCTCTTGAACGGCACTTTTGTGGAATAATATAAGATAGATATTTTATTTTTCAGGATACCATTTTCTGTTTCCAATAAAAGAGGAGTAATTTATTATAAATATAAATAAATACGTGAAGATTTAGAGTAGATTAGGTAATGGAGTTGCTTTTTATTCTCTCCTACTACGACCTCTTCAGACCTATTGTGATTCTCCGTTTCTGTGTATAGTCTCATTCATTTTATTATGCCTATTCTAAAAATAATAATTTAGATCGTCTTTTGGTGCTGAACCTGGTATCCTCTGTTGGAACTAGTTCGTCGGCCCTTACATTGCCTCTAATACCTAAATAAAAAATCAAACATTTAACTGAATTGTAAAACTAACTACCTTCTCCCTTTTTAAGTCTGTCAAAAACCTTTTTTTTATAATTACTTCATAACTCATGATTTGTTATATAAACCAAATTATAGTAGGTATATGGAAATCTTCTTTATTATTTATTTTATGAAAAAATGTTATTTTTGATCAATATTTCTGCATGTCCTAAAAACCAAAATGTTATAAGTAATCAGATATCAGTTTTTTTGCATTCGTAAGCGACTTTTTGAAATATGTGAATTTCGCTCAAGAGTCCTCTATTATTTATCAAATCCAAAACTTCATTGAGAAATGTTAATCCTAATTAAAAACTGCCGTCAGACATCCAATATTATCATCTACCATGAAGAAAAAATGTACGTTATTTTTTCTAAATCTTCTCTGTATTAGCATGATAAATTATGTTAGACAAATAAATTCAGTGTATGATGCTATATTAGATATCAACCTATAAGCAATCTGATAATAGTTAGTGCATCCTACATTAAATGTCGATCTGTAGACATATATTATCAAAGCTAATATGGAAGATTTAGTAAAAATAACACAATCTGGTTTTTCATACTGATATTAGGTGTATGACCCCAGTTTTAATTACTAATAACATTCCTCAATAAAGATTGTTGATATTGAAATAGATAAAGCTCTTATACAAATGCAAAATATTATATCTGAATATTTCATTTTGGATTTTACACCATGCAGAACTCCTCATTAATAGTAAATTCTTTTAGAAAATCAGTATAAAAAGTTTTCCATGGTGCCTAAAAATTGGACACATCTGCTTATTCAGTATCTATAATTTAAGGTGATGTTATATTTAAGATTGTTGGGGTAAAAGTTTCACCTACCTTATTTATTCTGTTATATAATATTCTAATTTTATCCAGCATATAGGTAGTAAAAATATCCAGTCACGTATAGACAAAGATGTGTGGAAGCTACCTGAGGCAATGATCAGCTAGCTGCCTGCTGTTCGATCATCCGCGCGATCCCATGAAAATTTTAAAGCAATATAAATATGCTCAGCTGCAAATGCAATGCCAATCAATACTAAAAATTTCTCCATGCTTGGAATAATTTTAAGCCTAATTAAACTACTCCTCGAGGTGCCATTTTAATTAATAGCATTGCGAGGCGGATGTATACTCTGAGACATACCTACAATGTATTACTCACCGCAATCATGAAAAAAGAAATGAAAAGTAATAATGTTCGTTAGAGCATTAAGGATATACCAAATTCTTATGCTGGAAAGATAATAATCTAACCAGTATAATGTATATATATATATATATATAAATATCCCAATAACGATAAAAAAATTGTTATGTGATTTATAAGCTGAAAGTTGAAAGAACTTCTGTTGCTGTTGTAGGATAATAAATTGTCCAGCTCACGCCTATCTGGCTAATTGTTGTTCAGTTTTAATAAGCAACCTTGGTGACATAAATATTTACATAGTCATCATAGCTGACAGATACTAACCCATAAATATAAGGTGTTATATACTACCATAGCGTACATATAAAATTACATATATTTAATTTCTTCATTGAAAGCCGAGGATTTTCAGACCTCCAGTCTTTAATTATATTTGTTTGTACCCAAATTGGTGGAAAAGAAAAATGCATAGGAATTACGTGGTGAGGTATATGTATTTAGAAACATTTTAGTTTAGTCAGTAGGTATTTAACTGGCTTTTGTTCCAAGCCGTCTAAACCCAATTTTTGCCTAGGCTTCTAGATAAGGTTGTATACTTGTAATATTATGGACATCGTTTTCAGTATATTCAACATAAGGTAGGGATAGCATATACGGAGTTTTTAAAAATTATATAGCTCGTTTGGTTTTTGAGAAGTTTTGGTTAGAGATAATATTTAACATATAGCAGGCAAGTTGATCGAAAATGCGTACCCTCAATAGAAAGAAACAGAAAATAAGGCAGAAGTATCTATCTCGTTTATTTTGAACACTCGTGATTAGTGGATCGCTGTACCTATCTGTCATCCGCATTCGACTCAGCCATCATCCAAACTGAGATCACTACCTCCAACATCCAAACTCAAATAGAAAATTCGAAGCGGTTATGTTTCTATAATTTGCAAATAGGTTAGGTTAGGTTAATAAATATAATATAATAATTAATATAAATCACACTAAAAAAAAAATTGTGAGAATTTGTGTTATTTTATTGACCGACGAACCCCGAACGGAGGAGGTATACAATTCGACTGTCTACTTTATTTTTATTTTTTGGTTCGTGCGCGCCTTTTATATAGTAAACAAGCTCCGATTTTGATGATTTTGGATTCATTTGAAAGAAGAGGTTTGAGAAATGGTCTCATATTCATAAAAACGGGGGTGAATTTTCTCGAAAATCTGATTTTTTGTAATTAAAGATAGGACAATACCCGGGAACGTTTAAATTGAACATTCTTTCAAAAGTGTTACGGTTTTCGAGATAGACGCATGTTAAATATGTATTTTTGCTATGTGGAGAGGGCAATTTCATTCGAAAATTGAAAATTTTTCGATACTACATGAAAGATATAATTATTTGTAGCAACATTTATAATGAACATTTTTTCCTTAGAGTTACGGTTTTCGAGTTAAATCGGTGTTAAAATGGTAACATATAAAATACTCAAGCGTATTTCCGCAGCGATGCGTTGAGATCTCAATAATAACAACTACAAGCAAAGTATACATGGGTAATAGGATAAGTACTATCTTCATTGGTATGAATGCACGTTCAACGATTTTAGTGACTAATGTAAGGTACACTCAAAAGTATGAAATAAATATTTTTACAAAAAATTGGACCGACGTTATTAGTTGATGCACTGAAAAGTATAAAATAATATTAATTCTATTGGTGATGGTACTTGTGAAGTTGGTGCCAAAAGTTATCAATCTAACTGCAACTGCACAACTTCAAAAGTAACAGCACCAATAGAATTAATATTATTTTATACTTTTCAGTGCATCAACTAATAACGTCGGTCCAATTCTTTGTAAAAATATTTATTTATTTTTATTACACAGGACAACAGCAGAAGTTTTCACAAGTAAGAAATGATTTGTGTCATTGTTATTTTATAATAAGTGTAAACTATTCCGATAAATCAAAATTATCAGAATTGGAAAATCAAGGGAAATTGAACTTTGCATCAAATGATGTCTATATAATTAGTCATTATACAGAAAGAATACTGCGATTATATAAAGGTTCCTTAATAATGAAAAATATATAATTCAAAATTGTAAGTGAAACCTCAAAAATATTACCACCGACAATTCTCCTTAATGATAATCATGTTTTAGAGCAACAACCTCTTGACGATAATTTATATAATATATACCTCATAATACAAAATTACATGGATATTCGGCTGGTACTTGTGAAGTTGGTGCCAAAAGTTATCAGTCTAACTGCAACTGCACAACTTCAAAAGTAAGAGCACCAATAGAATTAATATTATTTTATACTTTTCAGTGCATCAACTAATAACGTCGGTCCAATTTTTTGTAAAAAATATTTATTCATGGTAAAAATACTATTTGACTGGAATATATTGCTGATCCAGATATAACAGCTATCCCTGTGCAAAAAAATATTGTGACTTTTGAAAGGAAAAACTTTCTTGTGAACAAAATATAGCAAAACTGACCAATCCATTTCCTTATCCTTGAAGGTTTGATCCATTTTTTTTCAAAGAAGACTCAAATCGCTCGTGACCGCTGCAAGATAATAAGTAATAAGAAAACAATTTCGTTAATTATTGAGTTCAGAAGCCCATGTGACTATAATAACATATGAGTAAGTACCTATGGAAGAACTGAGAGCTTGGTTCTTTTGTTAAATTCATATATATGTAGATATGATAAATACTATATGGGTACTAACAACCTATAGTATAAGATTATAGGGCAAACAATGGTGTAAGGCAGGCCTTAACTTTAGTTAGGAGCAACATTTTGAATGAAAAATAGAAGATAACCAACTTAATATACCAACGAGAGATATCCATTCCTGATTTTGCTTTCGACAAGGCAAACAAATGTCATGCATCTATACCTTGTCGGGGATATTTCATGTTCGCGTTGTGTTAGTTAGGAGCTCGAACGTGATGTAGTCGAGATTTTCTATTTGAAATTAAAAGTAGTGCACGACAGACAGTGGATTATGTCGGAAAAGTATGCGCGCTACCTTGCCAATTGCACAATCGCTGCACCCACAACACGGCTATGCGTTTTTCTATCGCTCTCTCACTCTCTTTTTCTTTTTCTTTCTACTCTAGTGCATCGGTTTTGCTCGAAGATAATTTCGATAGCGTCAGCGCGGTTCTCGCTTAGGTATCATGATATACATCTCCAGCAATGTGTACCGTACAGGGCGGTTACTTCTTGCTATTCTAATACTTGATGAACTTTAACATCTACAATGATATAAATATGCCGAGTTAAGGTGCAGTATTATTAAAAAAAACGTCTGAATTTATCACAAAGCGCAATGAAGAATTTTGTTGTTTTGGAGTTTACTCCTTAAGAATCAACACTAAGTACCTAAATAAATATGAATAAAAATAGATACATGCTTTCAGTATTATAAGGGATGCGTTTATTTACCCTCTTTGTCTATTGTATTGTAACGTGGATAGATATTCATGTACTTACGGTTGATATTCGTTTATTAGTTATTTATGCTACTATATTGCTTACAGTAGTTATTGCATGTATATTTCCTTATGTAGTTCTACAATTATAGAAGATTTATTCTGGATCCTTCCAGAAACTATATGTGAGGTACAATTTGTCATACTATTGTCATTTTGACATGGATCTAGAACATTAATTATGTGCATCTAGATAATCATAGAACATTCTCGATTTATGTCATGTCATGATTCAGGTATATAAAGTCGTGTCGATTACGGGACAGAGTCAGTCTTATGAAGGCAGTGAGTCTTATAAAGACAGTTGATAACAGTCAGTCTGTGGAGTCAGAGGTTAATAGTAGTTCTGTCGGTGAAGACAGTGACAGTATAGATTGTCAAGGTGACAAGTGGTGACAGTTGTACCATAATAGAAGCTCGTGTACTGAGTGTTTGAAAATAAATCATTGGAAGCAATCTGCGAACTTTGAGTTTTACGCAAGTGAACTCACCCCACAACGTTTAGCACAGGGTTAAACGTTACAGTATATTCAATGACAATCGCACATTTTTTTCCAATTTGTCGAAAATTGAAAACTATCGGGATTTTTATAGGGGAAACCTTTATCTCAAATATTGAGAACATTCATAATGTTTCGAACATTCCTTCTTTAACATTATTACTGCTTCTGAGTCTAACTTTGTACAGACGGTTTATACAAAAAAAATCGAATTGATAAATGTTGTACAACTTCATTATTCCTGAAGATTCTCTTGGTCGATTTATGTGATCGTCACTGTTGTTTTGATGCATACTATTTGGAAATCACCGATTCAAGGCGATCGTATGTTAAATTGATAACTTTCTTCTAGCGTTGACTACAACTGTCTCTTAATGGGATGCATGACTTCTTATTTTTCTCTTTATTAGGAGTACATACATAGTAGAGTAATGAATGAAATGAATTTAGTTAAAGGAACTCTTTTAAGATAAAGTTAAAAGCGATTTGATCTCTCAAATTCGATTTTTTACCAAGAAAATGCTTCTCATGTTTTGGAAACCTAATCATCTTATTATGTACCTAATAGAGTATGCAATAAAACCAGTTTAGTTAAAAGAGCTCTTTGATGCCAATTTAAAAGCTGAAAAACTGATAACAATGTTTCACAAACATATTCGAAAAAAATGAGGTTTTTGACCGACGAACAAAACGAAGGAGATAAATAGTAAACATGCTCCGAGTTTCATGATTCTTTTTTCATTTGATAGACGACTATTGCTGAGAGTTGGTCCCACTGACAAAAAATCGACATTCAGTATATCCTCCCCCTCATGAACTTTTCCCAAAGGAAGTGGAGGGGGCGTTTTTTTCCAAAAATTAATAATTGAGATAATAAAATTGAAGAAGAGGCCATATTTGGCAGCGTTTAAATTGGATTTTTTTAAAACAATCTTAGGTTTCCGACTTACTCCTGTGCTAAAGTATGAAAAATATGTGTTTCCGCTATGCGGTGGAAGCATTTTTTTTTTCGAAAATTCAAAATTTGAGACGGCCAAACTATAGAAGAGATTATAAGTAGCAACATTTAAATTGGACATTTTTAGACAAAAACGTACGGTTTCCGAGTTACAGTAGTGGTAAAGTCCGAAATAAGTGTATATCCGTGATGTTTTGAAATCTTTGAATTCGTATGTTACACTCAAAAATGTCAAATAAATATATTTTACGAAAAATTGGACCAGAACCAATAGAATTACTATTATTTTATATTTTTCCGTGCAGCAACTAGTAAAGTGGGTGCATTTTTTTTCAAAAAAGATTTATCAAGCTAAAAGAGGATACTGAATACTTTTTATATGATGTTCTTGTTTCTGACAACAATTTCTGATTGTATAGATATCAACTCAGTATTATATAAAGTAGACCAAGAGGGGTCAAGGTCATTGTTATTCCTTGGATATATAGGTACAAAGAATAATGATAATTTAAAAGTTCATTGCTATTAGATATAGACACAATATCTTTGCGGATACTCATAGAAAGTCTATCTGCATTTACCGTAATTATAAGCAAAAACTAATCGAATCTTGGGGAATTTTGAAGTAAATAACTGCTATAAATCAGGTATAGCCTTATTTTCACACATTTAATTATATTCTTCAGGATTTTTCCTTAATGTGAACATGATCTCATGCCTGCCAAGTAACTCTTCCATAAATAGTTAAATCCACAATAAGCTAGTAATGGAAGTTAGTTCAGAAGACAATTTAAATACATATATAATATATTCTTCTGATCTATAATCATTAAATTGGTTATAACAGAAAGCTACGTTTCGTAAGTTTTTTCAATTAAAATTAAATATAAGATTCCTAGATAAAAGCATGTCATTGTGGGACTCGTAAAGTTGATATATTCGTAGGTTATGTTTGGTTAATATAACTTACCAACTGTTACCTTTACATGAATTGTTACCAACTCAATCACAATACAATTCATTTATACCAAATATTTTGAAATTTGAAAATAACTTTAAATATAACAAAATCGACAGATATAATAAGCTGATTTCCATCAATTTCATTTTCGCAATATGATGAATCCACCTGTTACTTTGAGTAGTTAATTGTTTCAATAACTTTTTGGGATATTGCCAGTTTCGACTTTTCTATCAATCTTAATTGCAACCCAAACCATGTAAACTTAAAGATTTTTTGCTTTTCTTTCTCTAGATACCTACCTAAACTTGAGCACAAAACGCTTCCTCTCCTCTAGATATTGCCATTCACCTGAATTCAGCAAGATTACCACTTACTACCATCACTCACCCTATACATTCCGCAATTTCAAGCTTATTTCACATATCTGAATCTAGCCGATATCTCTCACATCATCCAGATAAAGCCGAATTATATCTTACTCTTCTCTCAAAACTCATAAATTCTGGGTTACACAATATTAAATACACAAATTTCCAAATCACAATCCCCGCGCATTTCTAAATTCAACTTACTTATACCACCCCAACCAAGGAGGATATAAGGTATGGAGGTAGCATTGGTTAAGTGTGAAACGCGCGGCAGTGAAGCCACCTGGCGTATAGGCAACCCGCGAAGTATGAACATCATACGCGCGAATGCATGCTGCACTTTCCCACATGGCAGTGAAAAATAGAAATGGTTTGCTTTACCCTTCCACTGATTTAGTTAAAATCTGCTTTATAAGTGATAAGTTCAGACGCCAGTCCATGGTAAAAGTGGTGGAAAGACTTGAGCAAGACAATATACGGCAGTGCATTTGTCCAATATGATTTTGCAATATTTTTCAAATTCTATTATTTTTGAAACCCTCAATGACCACGTTTTCGATCAACCTCCCTTCGAAAATTATTTATTTTTGTTAATAAAGACAATTGCGGCAAAATATGTAGATATAAGATTTCATTTTATTGCAATAAATGTTATAGATAAATCTGAAACTAGGAGACAGTTTTAAAATAAGTTAGACTTGTTTAAAGAACATTATTGTGTGTTTTAAAGGACATTAATGCGTTATTTATGTTGTACATTCATGTGAGTTTCTATTTTTGCGGATTTAGGTAGTAATTAATTTTATAAGCATCTCATAAAATGTATATTGTAGCTTGTAGGTACTCTAAACGATGATACAATTAACGCTTTGACTTGATTTTTCTTCCTTATGACAAGCAAAAAATCAGAATATCAGCAAAACTGATGATTTTCTAGCAAATTCCCTTTGTTACTGTGCGCATAGATAAGTGATTGTCGCATGTATACTGCGCGCCCAGGTGTACATACTTGACGGGTTGTCTAAATTCCGCGAGGCTTAACTTTTTAACTTAAGTACTCCCTTCCTATCTTCTATCCTCCTTGATCCCAACCATTACACAAAACAGATAATCAAATGTCATATTTATAACCTACAAAAATGATGAGGAACAATAATTGATTTCTATTTGATTGATAACCTATACTAATATATATATACGAGTAACGATTTTACGTATGGCCACAAAAATGTCGAAAATTACTTATCCGATTTCGATAATTTTTTTATTGAATTTATCATATTTGCTTTGGTACCATAGACTATATTTTATATGTGTCTGGGCCTCCTAGGTTGAGGGTTCCATATCTGTAATTCACAAAGAAGAACCTCTGAGCTCTATGGCTGAATTTTCGTGGATTTTTTGGTATATATTTGTGTGTATTATGTCACACGACTGTTTTGTGAGAGTCTGTCAGTGCGACTGGAATTTAAAGGTGGAGGGTTCATACCGGAAAGTCCTTAAGACATTACGAGTAACAACTTTTCGTATGACCACAAAAATCTCGAAAACTACTTATCCGATTTCGATAATTCTTTTTATTGAATTTTTTATATTTGTGCGGGAGACATAGGCTATATTTTATATGTGTCTGGGCCTCCTGGGTTGAGGTTGTCATATCTGAAATTCTCAAAGAAGTATCTCTGAGCTCTATTGCTGAATTTTCGTGGATTTTTCGGTATATATTTGTGTGTAGTATATATCACTTGACTGTTTTGTGAGAGTCTGTCAGTGCGACTGGAATTTAAAGGTGGAGGGATCCGTACCGGAAAATCCTTAAGATATATGTAGGAAAAATTATCATGCTGTTCTCTCTTGGTTCATATCTGTGGATTGATCTGGGTTGATGTTCGGACTGGTTCTACGTGCGATTAGGTCTCATAGAAGGGTTCCATACTCAAGACTTTTAATGACTTTATGTTTTCGTAGCACAGTCTACGAAAGTATTTGCCCAGGAAGTGCCGGGTAAAACAGCTAGAAATCTATAAGGCAACTTCGTATACCAGGACTATTTAGCCAGATCAATTTTGATATGAAGTTTAAGTTTATAGATTATTTATAGGTTGTTCAAAGTCAATGTTGTTAGAAGATCTATGAAACCAATTAGGCGCTGCTTATTTTGTTTCCCAATAAACAAAATACTTAGCTAATTATAAATATTTTTTTAGATAAATGTCTCCCACAAGAAATAATAACCAAATACACGTAGGATATAATGTAATTATCAACTGGTAGATTATTTGGAGAATATCATCATTGTACCTTACAAGATGATAATTACATTACAGAAGAATTCTGATTCAGTAGCTGTATGCAGTATATAATTAGCTGCGGTGAATAAATTTCTCTTACTTTCTAGTAAGATTGCGTCTCTTTATCAGGCTCGGGTCAAGGTACAACAATAATTTGTAAACGAATAATGAATCTTTAAAGAAATACATGACTTAAAACATCTACAACAAGAGTTAATGTATTAAGAAGAATAATGTAATAATACATAATGTGACAATCATAAAGTTAGTCAAATTGGTATCAACTATAGTTTTTTTTCTGATTTTTACATTTTGTTTTGGTTATTTTATTATTTTTAGTGCATCATCAAACGAAGGTGGTTTTTTGAGTTATTCTTATTTACAGTTAATGCACAAGCAAAATTATATACCGACCAAATATAAGACTATTCATTTCACAATTTTCAGTGATCATGGTAAATAACTCATACGCCTCCTGGCCCCTGTAGAAACTTCTATTAGATATTAATTTTGTCTCACAAGAAAACGCAAATGAATATTAGAATCAATTTTATATTCCATTATCGTAAATATTCTTGTTGAAGATGAAAAAAAAGTGTGTTAATCAATATAGTTAAAATCGAACCTACGGCCCTGCGTATATTTAAGCGGACATCTGTATCACTTGATCATGCGGGTTATATGTTGTAGGCAATTAATTCTTTACTTGAATATAAGAAAATATATTTTCTCAATTCTATAAAAGTGTCTTATCTTAAAAACGATTATTAATTTATTATAAGTTCAATTATAAACATATTTTAATTTCAAAGCTCTAAGTATAAAACAATTAGTTTTATCGAAAAGTTTTCAATTGTATGTTCTAAAAGATCTAAAAAATATTATTTTTCAAATATGTTTTGCCAGCATTTTGAATATGGCATTATCTTTCAATCTTCGTCATTCAAATGAAAAAAGAATAATTAAAATCGCTTTTACTCTACTTACTAACCGAAGTTACATACATAAAACAAACACAACCAAATTTTGTACCTCCTCCTTTGTGGAAGTCGGTCAGAAACAGTCAAACTGTATACCTCTTTCCTCTGGGAAGTCGGTCAACAATATGATTATTCCAAGAAATAAGTAAATAATAACTGCACAACAGAAAAAATATTGGACAAAGTACATGAGAAATAGAATACTTGGAATAAGAAATAAACCTTTAGGGTTCCGAACATATGACAATAAACGTTACCTCTATGAGCTCACACTGGAATATATCCGTCCGTATGTCTGCTCGTCTATCACAGCCAATTTCCTTTGAATCCACTGATTTTTAAGAGTTAAATTTTAACACTTATAGAGTTGGCGAATAGGGTAAATTAACGTATTATGATTATATTTTAAAAAGTCAATACTTTCTGATAACAATGCAGTAAAGTTGACGAATACGGAACGTTATTTTTTGTTCCAAGTATTCACGTTTGTACCTACCACAAATTGATCATCCGTTGATGAAATTTCCACATGCAATTGCAAGACTTGGATTCTTGTTTTATTACTGATAATAATACGGTGAATGAATTTTTTGCAATCATGAAACACTTTTTCCTTATACTGATGTTGCTCATTTAACTTTGGCCATTCTTCCGTTAGTCACATTTTATGTATTTTCGATCTTGTTTCGAGTGTATCATAAAGAAGTCTTATCTGGTGTTTATGTATCATTATCTGCATTCAGTGACAGCTTTATTACTCCCTTGAAATGGTCAATTATCGAAATACTCGTGTTTCAACAGAGGAAACAGCGAATATTGTAATTACGAGGACCAACATTTCCATGCGTTTTTCTCATCTTCATTCAACCATTTTGAATTAGTCATTTTAATATGAATTATAAACCTATAGGTACCTACTCCATTTCAAAAAGAATAAATATTTAAACAAAATTAGAACGACTTTATCAGTGGTTGCACTGAGAAATACAAAATAATATTAATTCTATTGGTGCTGGTTCTTTTGGAGTTGGTACCTACAACAACAAACTACAACGGCACAACTTTAAAATTACTAGCACCAATAGAATTAATATTATTTTGAATTTTTCAGTGTGTAACGTTTAACCCTGTGCTAAACGTTGTGGGGTGAGTTTACTTGCGTAAGACTCAAAGTTCGCAGATTGCTTCCAAATGGTTTATTTTTAAACACACTGTACACGACTTTCTGTTGTAGTGCAACTGTCACCTCTTGTCACCTTGATAAACTATACTGTCACTGTCTTCACCGAGAGAACTACTATTAACATCTGATTCCACAGACTGGCTGTTATCAACCGACTTTATAAGACTCACTGACTTCATAAGACTGACTCTGTCCTGTGATCGACACGGCTTTATATACCTGAATCATAACATGACATTCATCGAGAATGTTCTAGATCCTTGTCAAACTGACAATAGTATGACAAATTGTACCTCACATATAGTTTCTGGAAGGATCGAGAATAAATCTACTATAATTCTAGAACTACATAATCAAATATACAAACAACAACTATTGTAAACAAGGTAGTAGAATAAATAGCTAATAAAACTAATCACAACCGTAAGTACATGACTACCTATCCACGTTACATTGCCCCCTTCTTAGCTTTGATCGTCCCGATCAAACATCATCCCAATACATTCTACTCGTCTGGGGGAGCTCCTTGCATCCTCTGGTCCCAATCCTCGCTCTCGCCTCCCGAGGAAGACAGGTTACTTGGTGGTACTTGTGATCCTCTTCTTCGGCCATCAAAATGTTTCACCGGAGTAAGACTACTTCCTCCTATAGGTGAACACCTTCGCACAGGTGATCTGCTTCTACACAAGCTAACATTAGTCCTTGTTGCCGTACAACCTTCACCACTACGTGATCTTGAATTGCGATCATGCAACCTGGGTATGTGGCAAGAAGACGTCAATTTACTACAGTACATCTCACTAACTTCAATATTGTTTGAACTACTGCGGTTGCGCCTACTATCTCGGTTATCGCGTCGCCTCATGCGCTTCCTTCTATTGTGGTCGAAGCACCTTCTACCTCCTGCGCCTCTTTCTGGACTACTGCAACGTTAATTGCTTTTCCCACGAACACTAGTGCCTACACATTGCCTGGTACTTCTTCGACATCTCGATATACTGAGCCTTCTAACAAGACTCTTTCTTCTATTGGTTGATCTCTCTCTAGAGATACTGGTCTCCTTCGAACTGGGTATGGCACCTTCCCTCTTAACACCAAGCTCGATATCTAAGCTGTCTTTGTTAGAGCAATAATGAATTTCTGTTGTGCGCAATTTTCTTTCTGCCGGATTTCGAAACTTTCTTGTACATGACCAGTTTGAAATTGTGGACAGTTCTTCTTGATGTGCCCTTCTTGACCACAGTTCCAACACACCCTCTGAGTACTATGTCCAGTTGAATGACGATCCAGTTTTCGGAACATTTCAAAAATTTGCTTAATGATGTTAATTTTTCTGTATTTCTCCTCTTGGATTAGGCTAACTTGTCGAATCTGTCCCCGATGGAGATGGGATCTGGATGCCTGTTTAGCAGCTTCATACTCAAGAGCACGAGCAAGGGCATTTTCAATTCTTGTAAGGCCACCCAACCGTAAAGCCTGCTGAATCTCAAAATCTCTTAAACCATCAATGAATGTTTGTACTGTTAGCCTATCAAGAATATCTCTTGGCGCTGTAGGGTATGCCAAACGAGCCGTGCAACATCAATTTCATATTGTTGCAGTGTTTCGTCATACCTTTGCTGCCTGTACTTTAACTGTGCTTGGTAAACTTGTTGTAGATGTTGGTCACCGTAACGCTTTTCAAGTTGATCTACTAAACTCTCAAACGAATGTTCGCTAGTTAGGGTATTTAAGATTTCCAATGCGTCACCACGTAGAGCCAAGATCAATGCAGTGACCTTCTCTTCATCTGACCAATCACTCTCCAAAGCAGCAGCATCAAATTGCTTCTTATATGTAGACCAAGACTGTTTACCATCGAATTTTGGGGCTTCAATTTTGACTGGATTAACTATACCATTTTCAATTTCATTCGACGATCGTCTCAGAGGTACTTCAGATTTCATTTGCAACATCTTTTGCTCTATTATTTGATGTTTTTGATATTTAAAATGTTCCTGAACTTTTTCTAATTTCTGGTCAGCTTCTTCTTTTTGCAACATCTTGTCATCTATTAGTTGAAAATTCTTTATGAAGTTTTCTTGGACTTTCTCTAATTTTTGTTCAACTTTCTCTAATTTCTGGTCTACTTCCTGTTTATATTATTGTCGCACTCTTGCTTGTTCTTCTAAGATTTGTCTTATTCTTATTTCTTGTTCGTCTTTTTCCTGTTGTCTAATTCTTTCTCGTTCTTCTTTTTCTTGTTGTCTAATTCTTTCTTGTTCTTCTTTATCTTGGTGTCTACTTCTTTCTTGTTCTTGTCTACTTCTTTCTTGATATTCTAGAGTTTGACTTATTCTTGTTTGGTCTTCCTTTTTAATTCTTTCTTGATTTTCTAGAATTTTACTTATTTTTTTCTCTTGTTCTTCTTTATCTTTTTGTCTACTTCTTTCTTGATTTTCTAGAATGTGTTTGTTCTTGTCTACTTCTTTCTTGATTTTCTAGGAACTTCATTATTTCTGCAAAATTTGCCATTTTGTCGTAATCTTTCGATCTGGTATTCACCATATTTTCTCAGCAAAATGAGAAGATCCCTTTTTCTGACAACAATTGTAACGTTTAACCTTGTGCTAAACGTTGTGGGGTGAGTTCACTTGCGTAAGACTCAATGTTCGCAGATTGCTATATCTCAGTGAAAATCTTGTAATTGTTCCATACGTCTCCACATTTTTATTCTATTGTTTTTCTTTTTCTATATTTATATTTCAGTCTTTTATTTTATTATTGCGTGTTTTTCTTGATTTATATATTGTACATTATCATGTAGTATGTAGACTTGTCTACTATTTCCTTATTACTTTATATACCTATATGTATATTTTGAAAATTGTTTTCAATATATTTTTTTCTATGCTGAAACAAGTGTTTACACTATCAGTTTTGCTGCTTTGTTCACATTATCAACGTTTAATAGAAACCCATTCTTTTTCATTATTCTTGTATTTTTTGTGATTTTGTGAATAAAGATGATTATTATTATTATTATTATTATTCTTATTATTATTTTCTATCTTCTTTGTCATAGCATAATAACGAATAGCATGGCGATTTACAATCCGGATAATCGAGACTCATCTACATACTTTCTATACTAGGTTACCCAGGATAGGAAATTGTAATATGACATGTCTTAAAAATTTATTTGAAAATAATCTAAGAAATTCGATTTTGACAAATTTGTCATCCTTGCGCAAGAACGATGAGTTGGTATAACTATACAAATAAAACATATTTAAAAGGTTAACTTTTTATTTATACAAATATATTTATTAATTTCTTTATACCACATGATATCTCTTTAATGTTCTTGTATTTACGCTTTACCATATAAAAGAACGGAACCTTCGCGTTATGAGATCCACTCGTACCTACCACAGTTTTTATTTGTATACATTAGTTTAAAATTTGTACGAATAGTTTGAAATGGATCCGCATGTTCGAATAAAGTGAGAAATGTCGGCGCGTTGATAAAAGTGCAAGCCGCCAGCGCCAATATAATCGACAGTGAGATCAGAGGCTATTCTGTGGTCAAGTGCCCTTTCAAACGTCGACAATTGCCGACGAATGCCAAAAGAAATTCTTCTGCACTCTTAACAACAACAATGCCTGGCCATAGTATGGTAACTGAAGCTTGAAGTTCCGCTTGTACCAAGGTCGAAGTTCAGGCTGCCAGATTGAATTATTATTAGTCATAGCCTAGCAGCGCTGTCAATACTTAACTGATTTGTATCAGAAATGATGTATGTTATTTTAAATACCTTAACCGAAGGTTTATGTTGTCGATTATGGCAGTAAAATCTGATAAAAATGACGTATTTTATTGCTGTAATCCATTTTCCGAACAGTTATTAAATGTTCTTCTAGCATGTGAAATAACAATTGATAAACATCTAGGATCTAGTACAATTCATTTACGATGTAAAAATAAATATTGAACGGAGAAGAAATTACGTAAGAAAAATTGTTATCTTGTTAAGTTTAAAGAGCTCCTATATATAGTACCTATAGATTAATTCCTAAGTTATTCCTATAGAATAATAACAATTGAATTTGTATCCGAGAAATTCTACGAAAGCAGAAAGTCATTATGGGATCCAAGACTACATTCCAAATTTTGACATTACAGCGGCCAAATTATTAGTGACAGAATCCATATTTATATAATTTCTATTCTAATTTATTTTTGTGAGCATACAATAGGCTTTTTATATGTTTTGCCTATTTAGTGGGTAATACTGAAGATATCCTCATTATTATTATTATTATTATTATTATTATTATTATTATTATTATTATTATTATCATTATTATTATTATTATTATTATTATTATTATTATTATTATTATTATTATTATTATTATTATTATTATTATTATTATTATTATTATTATTATTATTATTATTATTATTATTATTATTATTATTATTATTATTATTATTATTATTATTATTATTATTATTATTATTATTATTATTATTATTATTATTATTATTATTATTATTATTATTATTATTATTATTATTATTATTATTATTATTATTATTATTATTATTATTATTATTATTATTATTATTATTATTATTATTATTATTATTATTATTATTATTATTATTATTATTATTATTATTATTATTATTATTATTATTATTATTATTATTATTATTATTATTATTATTATTATTATTATTATTATTATTATTATTATTATTATTATTATTATTATTATTATTATTATTATTATTATTATTATTATTATTATTATTATTATTATTATTATTATTATTATTATTATTATTATTATTATTATTATTATTATTATTATTATTATTATTATTATTATTATTATTATTATTATTATTATTATTATTATTATTATTATTATTATTATTATTATTATTATTATTATTATTATTATTATTATTATTATTATTATTATTATTACAGTTACTTCCGTTACTTCTTATTTGGCAGATTTTTGTAAGAAAGAGCTAATGCAATGAGGCCTTTTAAAATATTGTTTCACTTGTTTTCAAATGTCTTTTCTGTTCGAAATTATTAGAAAAATGTTCATTCCTATATTAGATTAGCTAGAATGTATGAGTTACATAAAAAAAGTCTAGGTAGAACATAGAATTTTCGGTAGGCGTAGATGGATCTAAGCCTACGTAACCTGAACGGCCGTTTCTCAGGATAAGCCCTAAATCAATTTGTTGATTTTAAACTTATTTAGCTACTTTCTTTATATTTATAGTTTCGGTAGTAAACTTTCGCCAAGGCTCGTTTGTGGAAACATCTTTTAATGATAATAGATGATGATAATCCCCAAGACTTGAAAACCGTTTATACAGGAATTATCGGTTGAGGAACAAGGGGAGAGCAGTCTAAATGCAGAAAAGAACAGAAAAAAAAATAACTTTTTTATCTAATAGAGCATTTTAATTGAGACGAAATCTGCTTTCTGCCAAGACTTACAGGTAAATTATATTTTATGATTATTCATCTTTTATTATAATTAAACATTCCAGTTATATTCAGCCTTATTATTCAATAACGACTTATGTAGAAATTGTAACCTTTGTATATTTGTTGTCTATATTAGGCAGTTTGCAGATGTTTCAATAAAAATTAAAATGCTAAAATATTAATTTTGAAATTGTATAAATGGAAATGACTTTTCGATATACCTACTGAAAGAAAATATCTTCAGCTAAGTTATAGCATCTGATTTCTGGTCAGTTAAATATCGAAATATTAGAACTTTACTGTGAGTATACCACTAGCTACACGAATTTATTATTAGAATTTGCGGAGAAAAAGCGAACAGGATTTCTTGAGTTCCCACGAACAGTGCCGGAACAATAATTATCCATTTTCTTATTTCTTTTTGTTTCAAGAATCTATTATCTATCAGATTGAAAATCAAAAGAATAAAAGAGTGTGTATTTCTGGCTTTTTAGAAAACTAATCCGTGTGGAAGTCATGATGAAGGAGTTATGATGATATGATTTTAATATTTGTATTCGTTATATTTCAATGGTTATAATAAATAATCAATAACAGTTATAATCACGTCAATAATATCCTAATTTCTGCATTTGCTTCAGAGTCATAACCATTCATTGAGATGGCCTTGAGGAAGATGTACCTATATCTCAGACTGTATTACGCGTATCGAATCGTGTCATCAGTCACTCGTTTCCGTCAAATCATTTGTAGCAAAGCATTGGAAACTCTCCTGTCGAGTTTGATTTAAATCCTGGCAGACTACTGAACTCGAAAAGTAGTAACATAGGTGTCAAGATAGCATGTTCTACCTACCTAATCGACTATGGTGTCATCCGCTCCTATCTTTAGATGTAAGCCAGAACGTAGAAAATGGACCGATAATGTGGATGAAACCAAGGCGAAAAAATTATGGCACTATCAACATCAGCAAGTTTTTAATTTTTAAATTTTAATTTTTAATTATATTATTGTGGAGATGACACACTGTTTTATTTAAATTAAAATCAACAAGTCCCTTGAAAACGTCATGGATGTTATGATCAAAGGCGACAAAGAACGGTCCGTCATACATGCCTGAATTAAAACCATCATGAGGAAAAAAAAAGCCATACGGAGAAGTCGAAGTAATACCACCGGCGCTACTGTTTCACTTATGTACGGTAAGGAGGATGTTAAGTACGCTAGAGTATAGCGCGACCAGAAATCCAAGAAGGTTGTAAATTACCAAACACTTGAGTTATCAGCAGACAGTCTACGCAGAGTTGTACCTGCTCTAGCCATTAAATTTTGTTTTATAGGTAGGTATAATGGGTTAAGATAATTATTAAGAAAAATCGCTTGAATAAAATTGAGAATTGTTTATGTACAGGCTGTCCAGAATAAGATTCACTACCCCCTATCTCAGAAACTATGAGAGATATGAAAAAAATATTGAAATAAAATATTTGTGAATTTCATTAAATTTTTTGGATTCTTCGTAAAATTTTAGGTTAACTTTATCTAACAAACCCTATACCTAGTATTTATAGTTTTTGAGATTTTATAATTTTTTGCTGAATGTTTAAAAAGCCCAAGTAGTTGAAATAATTTTTTGAAGGCAATAAATTATTAGAGACTTTCCTCATTTAACCGTTTTTCTATTTCTTATAGGATATCCGTACCTCCTAAAGAATCTTTAATAGTGGATGGTCAAGTTTGATTCACTTCAAGGTAGGAACATAAACAAAAATAAAAACATAAAAATCTTTTTTTACACATTTCTGGTTCATAGATTTTACATATGTATGTTGGGCCATCTCTAGAGTCAACTCAACACGTTCTCATGTTACAATTACTTGAAATTACTCATGGTACTGACTTGTTACCTCCAGGCCACGTTCACACGGCAATACACCACACGTTTTTCACAGCACATTTTAAACGTAGAACCAGTAGGATGTTACTGTACATTTTCATTCGGGTAAAATACGAAGAGCTATTATAGTTTTCGTAATCAGTCACTCTGAGAAGACGTTTGTGATGGATCCATACTTTATTCTTTGTTGTATTGGTAGAACACGCCAGCGGTTTTGCCAACTGGCATAGATGTCAAGGAGCAGATAACAGATTTGTAATAAGTTGAAAAATTAGGAAAACAAGGAAATAATTTTTGATGTATTGAGAACATCATTTTGTGATTTTCATAGCTCCAACTAATAACATTCGAAATACTATTTGGAACCTGGAAACGTTGGCGTAAAATTCAAAAATAATAAACACAGAATTATCAGTTTAAACACCAACACTTTATATTGAAAAATAATTTACTCCACATTTTTTAGTCTTTCATAAGCCATCAAAATTTTGGAACCTTCACTTCAGTGACTTCAAAATATAAAATTTTGTACTTTCATGGTGCTCGAAAATCGTTGAAGCTCTTGAAAAATGTTCTGTTTAAAAGTTTCCGGAAATGGTAGTCAAATAACGTTACCCCTCCACTCTTTTTGGGGCGAAGAACATGTAGAATTTCAGGTTTCTATGGAAAAGAACTCGCGAAAAGATATAAATAGACATAGACAAATAGTCTTCTTCATTTGGAAAGTCGGTTCAAAATGAATATCATCATGCAGGGAATGTAAGGCCTTATATTTTATGAATGTATTATTGTATAAATTAAATAACAATATTCAATTTCAAAATATATTTTTTTCTTTTTTATCTTTTATTACAGACTTTAAACTCCTATAAAATATAGCCTTGAAATCCCCGTTGCCTATTTTATTCATGCAGTTTTTGATAATCCTTTTTACCGTTTTGAATCACCATTGTATATGATAGATAGCAAGGCACGAGATTTAAGATTTTTTGGTATATAATAATAATTATGAGTAAAGAAATCAAGTTTCACACTAATATTTTTTTAGTTCTGTTTTTTCTAAATGCATCGTTTAAAAGCATTTTCAATAGACACCTTCAAATTGAATCAATCTTATTTAATTTTTATCTCTTACATCGTTTTTTTCGACTCTTTTAATATTTGATACAATTTAAGAGCTAAGGTCAAGCAAGCATCCATTAGCACCTATATAATGAAAAACGCTGTCTAATGCTGAGAACGTAACTTAGAAATCTTCACAGACATTTTCAATCACCGTAAGACTCGGTTTCACTGTTCATGTAAAATCTATCATTACTCCAGTTCCACTAGATAGATGTATTAGCTTGATACGATCTAAGTATGGGTAGAGCGGCGCAAAAATCATTGGAGATTGTATCTTAATTCAGTAGTTTCTTGGGATTACAACACTATTGAAGATTTATCTTGTAGTTGACAGATTGTAATTATTTGTAGTTTTTGTTGGAGTAATCGCAATATAGCCTCGGTATAAAGTATATATATCAAGGAATAAATATTTCTTAAAAAATCCTCATTGCTGTTACTTATATTACTTCGTTTGCAAACATAAAAAACCTTTCTACCTAAAAATGATCTACTCTGAAATATGAAAATTATTAACGATAAAATCATTGCATATGATAATGATATTCATACTGCGATCGAAGTTGTATGTTCAGTTGTTTCGAAGCTAAGAGAGGGTAGTAATATATTCTAAGCTGTTCATTTTGAGAAAATCATAATAAATATGTATAATTTGAAAAATGTACAAGCTCCGTACCTAATTACGAAGATAAGCGATGCAGTCAATTTTGGTTTTCTGTACTCATTATCTTCCAAGCCATTTATTTAAAAAAAAATATATTTCAATTACATATTTGATGCTTAGGTATATCACATGACGCACTTGAAGAAAATTTCTCATATAATTACTAAATTTGACAAACGAAATCCAAAACCACAAGTAGAATTCGATTTCATGTGATATAAGCCATACAACCGGATGTTCGGTACTGTCAAAGTAAAAACTTAATTTACATTTATATCTAGCTACAGAATTTAATAATGGTATATCAAAAGTAATAAAAAGACTAGAACCGACTTCATGTGATAATATAATAAGAGGAATAAAATAATAATTCATAATTTAATGTTTAAGATTTGGCAGTTGGTCTGTATCAGCTACAGAAGATTATTTGCAACAATTTCAAAATCTTAATGATCCCCACATTATTTATTGTTATTTTGTTCCTTTTAGTGGATCAACGAATAAAGATGCTGCTAGTTTTTTTTGTATATTTATTACACATTTTTGAGTATTAATGGTAAATTTCATCAATCAAAGAAACGCCAATAAATACTAAGAAAAATTATACACAATCGATGATCCCAATCATTCCAATAACAAATTTTCATTCAATTAATAACTCTATTTTCTGAAAGAAAGAGTAATGTTGCTATTAATTAGTGCAGAACACAAAATAAAATATGTGAGAAAAAGAGGCGCGTTGAACCCACCTCATACACCTTAAGCTTTGCATCACAGTGACCGTATGTTTTTGACCGACGAACCCCGAACGGAGGAGGTATACAATTCGACTGTCTGCTTTATTTTTTTTTTTTTTTTTTTTGGTTCGTGCGCGCCTTTTATATAGTAGACGATCTCCGATTTTGATGATTTTGGATTCATTTGAAAGAAGGAGATTGAGAAATGGTCCCATATTCATAAAAACGCAAATCCGAAATCTCCTTCCCTCCGAAAACCGCCCCCGAAGGGGTGGTGGGGGCGAATTTTCTCGAAAATCGAAAATCTGAGTTGGTATAATTAAAGATAGGACAATATCCGGAAACGTTTAAATTGAACATTTTTTCAAAAGTGTTACGGTTTTCGAGATAGACGCATGTTAAATATGTATTTTTGCTATGTGGAGAGGACAATTTCTTTCGAAAATTGAAAATTTTTCGATACTACATGAAAGATATAATTATTTGTAGCAACATTTATAATGAACATTTTTTCCTTAGAATTACGGTTTTCGGGTTAAATCGGTGTTAAATGGTAACAACTAAAATATTCAAGCGTATTTCCGCCGCGATGTTCTGAGATCTCAATAATAACCACTACAAGCAAGGAATATACGTGGGTAATAGGATAAGTATTATCTTCATTGATATGGTATAGTGAACGTTCAACGATTTTCGGGACTAATGTTACACTCAAAAGTGTGAAATAAATATTTTTTACAAAAAATTGGACCGACGTTATAGTTGATACACTGAAAAGTATAAAATAATATTACTTCTATTGGTGATGGTACTTGTGAAGTTGGTGCCAAAAGCTATCAATCTAACTGCAACTGCACAACTTCAAAAGTACCATCACCAATAGAAGTAATATTATTTTATACTTTTCAGTGTATCAACTATAACGTCGGTCCAATTTTTTGTAAAAAATATTTATAAGAGAATGAATTCATCACTTCAATATAAAGAGTATATAAGTAAGTTTTTTTTAATGTGCTCATACGTCGGAAATTTTATTATTGCTGGAAAGGCAATTATAGCTTTTCTGTTGATAGAAACATTACTATAAATATATTTTACACACCTTCACCTATCACCCTGTATCTCGGTATATTATTGTAAGCAGTAGCATTGCAGAATTCACATGTATATTTTAGGGTTTCCTGGTAAATGGAATATTCTGTCAAATACGATTTTGTCTCTTATCCCTGTAATAACTTAGTTAGATTTAATCTAACTTGAACAACAATAACTCTTCAATGAGTACCATTTGCTTATGATTTCATCATCGTGGTACTATTTAAGATTTTAACATTTCAAGCACAAATCATTTTTTATTGCTCCTATTTATTAAGTGAAAATGAATAATTAAACAATATCAATAAAATTTGAGGACCATGTATGTAAAGGTACCAAAATAAACAATGAAATATGTGACATGAAATTAAATAAATAATTTTTACAAGAAATTGGGCCGACTTTATTTGTTGGGGCAGTGAAATATAGAAAATAATACCAATTCTATTGGGACTGGTAATTTTGATGTTGTGCAATAATTGTAGTTAAATAGAAGATTTTTGGCACCAACTTTACAAGTACCAGCACCAATAGAATTAATATTATTTTGTATTTTTCAGTGCAACAACAAATAAAGTCAGTAATACCAGTAATTATTATTCAGAGAACTCAAGACATCGCCGCGGAAATACGTTTATTTCAGATTTTACCACCGCTATAACCCGAAAGCCACAATGGAAAATATATTCAATTAAAATATTGCTACAAATAATCCGTTCTTTAATTTGGACGTCTCAGATGTTCAATTTTCGAAATAAATTACCCCCTCCACATAGCAGACATACACATATTTCCGACTTTACCATTGCTGTAACGCGGAAACCGTAACTACTTTTGAAAAAATGTTCAATTTAAACGTGTCCGGATATTGTCTCATCATTAATTCTGCCGTCTCAGACTCGATTTTCGAGACATTACGCTCTTCACCCCCATCGGGGTATTTTTTGGAGGGAAGGAGATTTTGGATTGAAGTTTTTAAGAAAATGGGACCATTTCTCAAGTCTCCTCTTTCAAATGAATCGAAAAACATAAAAATCGGAGTACGTTTACTATATACAGCGCGCGCACAAACCAAAAAATAGCAGAATGCAAAAAGTCGAATTGTATACATCCTCCGTTTAGGTTCTTCGTCTAAAAATATATCAGGAGATTATTACTAATAGATATTCTTTTCAATGTAATGTTAGATTGATTTTATACTGTTTGTACCTATATCATTTTCAGCTTCTTGAAAATCAAATCTATAAATATAACAAATCTGTTTTTCTCGTTAAAGTAAAGTTCGTATGACCTTCTGATCAAGATCTGTTTTGTCAGAGCTTTCGGGTTACACAAGATTCTCTGACAAGACCAAACAATTATTTATGTAGCCGAGACCAAGGACTTTACGTGCCTTCCCAAGCACGGAGCAGTCTGAGTATTGGAAAATCATGTCTGTGTTGCTGCCCACTCTGCCATGATTGCTCAGGGACTCAGGGTTCAGGTACTACATGCAAAATAATTCATACATATACTCATATCTTATTGAATCTGGTCATGGTGATAGCTTATGACCTTAGCCACAGTTAAGGATGAGTCTCATCCTGCAGCAGGGTTTCGTTTTTACAGTAGGGCTCAAAAATCAATTATATGAAATAATTTTGAAAATATTACCGGTTGCGACATCTTTTGCTGAATAGTTAATACACTTAGAAAGCTAAATTTAAGTCCACTTCATGATTTACTAATTAGTTCACAATTCACAAGAATAATTGAAGGGATGATATTGATAGAAAGATTCGTGCACAAACATATACTTGGACGAAGTAACTAGCATCTTCCAGTCTAACATCATTTTGTCACTACTCCTAACTTCAGGTTCACCAGTAATAATAAGATAACGCAAATATTTATAGCTTATATTTCATTGAGGTTACCTACATGCTACATACCTACCCACGATAACTAATATCCCAGTTATAATTAGTTCTTTATACTGTGCCATTATCTTAAGAATTGCTTAGATAAATAGCTTTTTATAAAAAAACAGGAATCACTTCATCAGATAATGCTTTAAAGAGTACAAGACTATTAATTAATTAATGACAAACTTAGGAATACCACGTGAATGAATGAAAATAAACATAGGTAATTATTACAAACATACTATATTGGAAAAGTCATAAAAAAATTTAAGTCGTAAGTATGGGTAATCGGTATAAAAAAATATGACTTTGATACCTACTTACAGAACAACTTTTCAATCCTTGCACTTTTGAGGGAAGTATTTAGTTCATAATGCAAAATTCACGAGAAGCCAAAAAACTAATAAACAACCTAATTGAATAGGTATCTACCTTCAATAGAAATCAGCCAAAAAGAAAAGCAAATCCATATTAAAAATATCAAACATATTTTTTCTCTAAAATTGTCTCATTATAAAGCTTGTTTTCAATGCTTCGCCTTGAATTCAAACTGACCATGTAGCCCCACATCTGACTCGTTTGTTACATTTTTAGGTGAAACCAGTCCAAAGAAAAAGTATAACGCTACAATAATTATCAAGATAAATATTCATTACCTTAGTCATTAAACAAAATGAAACTCGGTGCATTGTACTGTCCGGATGTTGAAGAAAACAACCGAATTCTCAAGATTAATTTCGTGTCTTAATTACGAATTCAGCTAATTAATTAGTATCTGATAACCGGATGAAATGTATACGATCATTTATAGTTTCCTTCCTGGCTTGTTTTCACATCCAACTATTATTGGTTGTCTATTTAATGGTAGTAGAAAACTATGACAAAGTGGGCTTCAAGATATTCAAAAAAACAATTTACAAACAAAAAATTAATAAAGCTTGATTTATTTCCTTGTACTCACAATAAAAATCACAAAAGATCTCGGCAGTTGCCGGTTTTATAAAAGACACGACACTTGAATCAGCCTTTCTTAAAAAATTACCATTATTTCAGTGACCTTGTCCTTTTCAACGACATTGCATGACTGCACGTTTATTTGTAATTAATTATTGTTGTAAGTCGTTTTTCACGACGCTTACTACAAAATGGTAATTTCTACTTGAATGTGTAACATTTTTTAATACCAAATTTATTAGCAATGGGAAAACATATTATATTCAAGAAACAATTTCCTGATACTACTGTTTGCACTTTATAAAACAGCACATGAATTCTTCAAGAAGTATTGGGAGAGTCATGAGCCAAGTTTTCTAGTATGATAATATATTGATTCTTCAACCTGTAAAACGATAACATTAGTTTAGATGATTAGTTTTTCATTGAGAAATGGCCAATGGTTTCCGATAACGTTGTTTGCTACAAATTTTTGAAATCACTGAATATAATCAAAGTTCACAGTAGAATTCTGTCGGCTTTGAAAGATTGATGTAAACGTTCAACGATTTTGATGACTAACAAAACACACAAAATTGTGAGAAAAATAACTTTTTACTAAAACTAGAGCCGACTTCTTTAGATCATGCACTGAAATATTAATTCTTTTGAAATTTATGCACATCTTCAAAATTACAAGCACAATAGTCGAGATGGAAAATTGTAGGCAATAAATTCAAAGAAATCTATAAACATTTGAAGGACGATGTTGCTAGCAGATATTTTATAATCTGCTATTTTATTATTTTTTATTTATTTTTTATTTTTGATATCTGGAATACAATCCCGAAGAGGTATACAGGATACCTGTGCACGGGTCTAGTTTACAAACAACCATGGCTCAGGCGGGATTCGAACCCGCGCTCACGATGAGCTGTTGCAAGCTACGAACGCACTTCAGGCGCCTTAGCCCACTCAGCCATCATGATCCTACGCATTATATGGTTTTTCAATAATTATCATGCAGTCAAATAGTCATTGGAGACCCAGAAGATCACTGAAACATCACCGAGATTTTCGAGATTTTACTGCCTACAATATCCGAAGTCGACTGTAATAATATATAATATTATTTAGTCCGGGTAGGCATATAAGAATTCTTTATTTCATAGTTCTGTTGTGCATTGGATTTTGCAATTTATTGCCATTTTTATTCATTATTTAATGATTATGACTTATTTATTTATAGATGCTCTTAATATTATTAACATATATGAGCATATAAGTATGACGATATATTTCGTCGTCTCATTAAACTTGCATTCATGCATTCATGCGAATATTTATAGAATTTTTCTTTTCACGAGCATTGTAGTTTTTGCTGCAAGCCACTCATATGTTATTTTAATTATATATAGAAGACAAGCAGGAGAAAGCGTCGTTTTAATGACTGGCTCTTAGCTAAAATGTCCACACACATAAAGTATCTAATAACCTGTGTATATATCCATCTTAAATGTGGTGGATGCCCAAAACGTATTATTATAATACTGCATCTCATTTTTAAGAGTGTTGAGAGTTTAGTAATTATTAAGATATCAGCTGCTGAGTATATGACTTGCCAAACTTGAATAACGAACACGCCCGAGGTATTGAAAAAAATCACTTATTTTACAACTGCTACGTAGTATTTGGCAGAAGAATCGTGTTTTTCCTAAATACTTATGTAGCAGATGTTAACAGTAATGAAGCAATTTGGCCTGCCTTATTATTGATATTTTGGAACATGAATATCAGAATTTAGCGCATTCGCATGAATCTTTCCTTATAAGTTACCCACTCATTTTATCTAATTGGAGGTAGAATTATGGATAAGAATTTAAAAAATGTGTCACAGCACATTGATAATAAACTCGAACTCTATTGATTATGCTCGTGGTTTATCACATTGCTACCTAGAGATAATTGTTACCAGTAAGCTCAGACGGCTTTTAGGTAGCGATAAGATGAACACCGACGGGTAATTCTAGCTAGAATCAATCGTTTTGGTTGAAAATAGTAGTTATGAATGGCACCACTACTTTTGCTAACTTGCGTGGGAACGATGACCGATCATTAGCTGCTAGCTTTTCATCTATAGCTATTTTCTGCCAAATACATGTTCATTTCAATAATATTTTGTATGATTGGACAAGAATACATATAGATAATACATAAAATTGTAACCAATAGAGCTTTCGCGCTTACTTGATGGGGGCGCCACCGTCATCAAACTCCGTTTTGATAGGAATTTTAATTTAAAGATGAGTAACAGGCGAGCAGAAAATGCTCGTATTATCTCTTGACGAGACAAGGAAATCATGTGCTAGACGCCTTTGAGATCGAGATGTGATCAACTCCGTTTTGTTCGCTTGATAATCGTATAGTGATTTTTGACCGACGAACCAAACTGAGGAGGTATACAATTCTACTGTTTGTTTGCATGTTGTTTTATGGATGTTCGCGCCGTATAAACAGTAAACGTGCTCCGATTTTCATAATTCTTTATATGAAAAAGTCGATATTCAACATGTCAAAAAAATTCTCCCGCAGAGGGGGGACAATTTTTTTCGAACATCGAAAATTCGAGACGACAAAAATTATATAAGAGACCATATCTGACAACGTGTAAATTTGACATTTTTCAAAAAAATCTTAGGTTTCTGAGTGACAGCAGTGTTTTGAAATTTCTGAATTAGTATATGCAAAGCATTTATGGAGCGGAGCTTAACTATTTCTTGTTCGATAAACAGAGCATCTATAGAGTAATCAGAATATTCTCGAATGATGCCATATCCAATTCAGCATCTAAAGCCGCATCCATCACGGGTAAAAGTAAGTCTATGGATTCAGTCAATCAGAGTAATAAGTCTATATAGTAGCTTTAAAACGCGTTTGTCAAAGTCACAAGTTGCGACAAAAAGTACTCTGTTTATTCCAAGTTATGGAAAAAAACGTGTAGAAGAAAACGGCGAAATGTAATGTTAATTACATAATAGAACTTCGCCACACCGTATAACACAGAGCTAAATGTTGCATTTGGTATATGAAGTAAAACTACCAGTTGAAATAAGAAGTATTGATAAACTACCATTGCACAAGAAAGAAATTTCAAACAGCTTGTGGAAATTGAACCCTATTCACTCAATGATTAACTGTCATGCAGTTTATTCCAGTAAAGTGAAATGTACATGACCATTGTTTCAATTAATATACTTTATGTAATCTGTATGTATATATACTGTGATATTCATTGAAATAAAATGTTGTTTATTATTATAATTAATGGATTTACTATCCTCGCACCCTCTATAAGCTATATGTATCGTTTATTTTGTCACAGTATTGTCAGTTTTAAAAGCATCTAAGACAATCTAAGCTGTCACTGTATTTACCGACTGAACTGCTATTAACATCTGATACCACAGACTGACTTAATGAACTGACTTTATAAAACTGACTATGACCCGTGATCGACACGGCTTGATATATCTGAATCTTGACTTGACATTCATCGAGAATGTTCTAGGCTTATCTAGATGCACATAATAATATTCTAGAGGCTTGTCAAACTCACAATACTATGGCAAATTTTACCTCACATATAGTTTCTTGAAGGATCGAGATTAATTCAACTAATTCTAGAACTACTTCATGAAATATACAAGCAATAACTATTGTAAACAAGGTAGTAGAAATAAATAGATACTAAAGAAATAATAACTTTAAGTACATGATTACCTATCCACGTTACAGTACTGAGACCCAAAGTGTATACCAAGTGAAGGAAATAAATGTTTAGAAGCAAACTACGAACTTTAGAGTGAACTCCCCACACCATTTACAGCGGGGCCAAACGTTACAATATCCTCAATTTTATTGTCTATCCTTTCAATATGCATACCAGAATTGATCAAAGAAGAGTAGAAATAAAATAATAATTGTTAACTATTCCTCTAAAAGTTATAGTAATAAATTTGTGTTGTACATGATTCTCAGAGAAAAGTTTTAGCATTCCAAAATTCAGCAGAACAGAAATCAGATGCAAATTATATTATTGCTTAAAAATATATTTCTTCAGTATACTGAGAAGCCTCTTCTTATCGTTCAGTTTAAAAAATCTTGAAACGGAGAAGGTATTCATTTCAACTGTCGACTGCTTTTTTGGTTCGTGCGGGCGCTGTATATAGAAAACGTACTCTGATTTTTATGATTTTTGATTCATTTGAAAGAGGAGACTTGAGAAATAGTCCCATATTCATGAAAACTCAAATCCAAAATATCCTTCCCTTCAAAAACGCAATGTTTCACGAAAATCGAAAATTTGAGGCGGCAGAGTTAAAGATAGGACAATATACGAAAACGTTTAAATTGAACATTATTTTAAAAGAGTTACGGTTTTCGAGTTAAAGAGATGTTAAAATCTCAAATATGTTCTATCTAATACCTATATCAAATATATATATTTGAAAATTGAAAAATATTTTCTAAAAAGTAAAACTACTTTTGCGAATAACTTCATTATTATTAAATTAAAAGTTCATGTATTTTTCAAATAAAATCTTTTATACAATTTCAGGAATAATTCAATGTAAGTTTTTCTGTATAAATAGTTTATCATCATATAGGGGGCAATCTGAACAAAAACGAGGCTTGCTGGAAGTTAGCGAACGAATCTAATAATTACAGTTTGTAACTGGATTACCAACAACGGTGCCAATCTTATTCGTGAAATAACTACAATACCCACGAGATTTGATGTTTTTGTTAGAGGAGCTTGGGATATTAAAGTCTAAGGTCTCGTGTCTCTTTGAAAAATAATATTGAGCCATAGGTATGTTACTTAAAAGTTGTCTTGAGTTTTTTATATAAAATTTTATATAAATGTCGTTTTCACAAATAGTATTAACCACAGTGAAATGGTCTAAAGATATTTAATCGAGAATCAATGTTTTTAATTACTGAACTTAACGATGATAAATAATAACCCAGATCTCAATTTTACAGTCTTCTTTATTATCTTTTCACTCAAAAATGCACTGATAATTTTAAAAATACTAAATCATACTATACACATAATTAATATTCGCGAAGAATAGCAGGTGGTCTTTTATATGGAATATTTTTGATTAGCACTTTATACTAATTAGCATTCTTGCATGCAACATTACCTGCTTGAGTTTCTTTATGACACCGATAATAATCATTGCAGCATACGAATTATTAAAAATCACCCGAATATATAATATGGATGTATGCATTAATGTCTGGTGTTATTTAATTGAATATGAGGAAGATATTAATAAGAATCACAGTGAGTATAATATCAAAACTGGCATTCATAAGCTACTGTTATTGGAGCTTACTTGTCAAGTTAATGTAGAGTGAGGAAAGTGAGCCTTATTTTTTAAAGAAAGTACCAAAATATTTTTTAAATAATGATATTTTTTATGTAAATTCTTGAACTGTTTAGTGAGTGGTATGAATGTTAAATTATTGTGTTGGTTGTGAAGTGGTACAACAAGGAACTCGGCTGAAGAATGTGTGATGTAGACAAATTTGTATTACATCACGGTTGTGATTAATTTGAATCATCTTATTACTTGTCGCATATTTGTATGGTTATTTTGTCACTTTCATCTTCATCATTCAAAATATTTGGCGTAAATGAGAAAAATATAAAAAACAAGTATTGTGATTGACTTTGTAGCAACAGACATGATAGTTATCAAATAAAAATTATAACCTTCTACAATGGCAATCGATTTTAATGAATAATAAATTAGACAGTTTTTTTGATCGGATTATTCTAAACACAAAATAAAATTAACAAAAGATTATAAATTTATAAGAAATACTAACATATTTATGAGCATTAATGGGAGCCTTAACTGAATGAATTCAAGTTTAAACACTATTGATGTTCTTTTGTCAAAGATAAGTTCAGTTAGAAGTACATAGAAGACTTTTGGTACCAACGCCAATGTATCAGCATCAGAAGAATTAATATTATATTGTATTTTTCAGTGCACCAACTAATAAAGTCCAACACCACCAAATTCTCTGAACGTTTCTTATATTCAGAGTTTTGAAAATATAGCGGAAACTCACATATTTCTGACTTTACTAGTGCTTTAACTTAGAAACATTTTTTTTAATGTTTTATTTAAATGTTGTTAAATATGATTTCTTCTTTAATTTTACCGTCTCAAATTTCTGAGTATCCATCAAAAAATCCCTCCACCCTTTTTGGATAAGTTTTTGAGTTGAAGAAGGAGTCGGCTATTTTTTTTCAATATGGCACCGTATAAAAATATCAGATGGTGCGAAGGAACATAAAAAGCAGACAGTCGAATTGTATACCTCCTTCGTTAGGGAAGTCGATTTTTCAAATAATCAAAATTGTCATGATGGGTAGTGGAAAATAATAGTTTTGGTGAGAATATAACATAAATATATTGGCAGTTACTATGTAATAATTTTACTTTTTATTTCATAATATTCAAATATTCCTTAGAATCGTTCACTTTAACCTACATTGACTTGTGAGAATATATATATATATATATATATATATATATATATATATATATATATATATATAAATTGTAAGTTACTATTGATTGATCGTTTTCCAAATGTCTAGATTGTCATGGAATCCATCCGTGAATAGAACACCAACAGTTTAAAAAGAGAGAAGTAGCCAACAAAATTGATGGGATGGAGGAGATAGAGGTCAATAACGTGGTTGCTGCTGCTGCTGAGAAATCCATCGAGTGCGCGACTTCCCGAAAGCTAACAAAAAATGCCGAAAAATCAACAGACCGTATTATTACTATGCGATGTTCTGTGGTCTCGGTCATTTTACTCGATTCACATTAAAAACAGCCTTAAAGTCAAGATGAAGGCCACGGCAATGAAAATTACTTGGTAACCTTTTCATGCTTTTTATAATATTGTTAATGTTCAAGTTCAATTCTTGCAAAAAATGTGACGTACCAGCTGGAGTTATTTTTAATTGCTTTCGCAGACATATATATTTAATGATAATGGAAATTGTATGTATATTATTTCTTACTCTTATTGCAAGTCCATACTTCTATCAGTACCTATTCATTTATTTTAATCTTATGAGCATGATTAGAATGGTACCACTAGGAATTATACTTGCAGAAATTTTTTACAGACAATATAGGTCCCAGGCTGGGATATATTTTCCCATTTTTGTTTACCGTTTGTTTCAGTGTCAGTGGCTGATCTCGATAAGATTTGTTTACGAAAAATTCAAATAGTACTAGATGTAACTACTATATGCTCTATATGAATAGACAATTAGATATAAATATTTTTTACAAAAAATTGGACCGACGTTATTAGTTGGTGCACTGAAAAGTATAAAATAATATTAATTCTATTGGTGCTGTTACTTTAGAAGTTGTGCAGTTGCAGGTAGATTGATAACTTTTGGCACCAACTTCACAAGTAGCACCACCAATAGAATTAATATTATTTTATACTTTTCAGTGCATCAACTAATAACGTCGGTCCAATTTTTTGTAAAAAATATTTATTTCACACTTTTGAGTGTAACATTAGTCACGAAAATCGTTGAACGTTCACTAATACCAATGAAGGTAGTACTTATCCTATTACCCACGTATATACCTTGCTTGTAGTTGTTATTATTGAGATCTCCGAACCTCGCTGCGGCAATACGCTTGAATATTTTAGTTGTTACCTTTTTAACATCGATTTTACTCGAAAACCGTAACTTTAAGGGAAAAATGTTCATTATAAATGTTGCTTCAAATAATTATGTCCTTCATGCACGGCCCACAGATTTTCAATTTTCGACAGAAATCGTCCTCTCCACATTGCACTTTTGAGAAATTTACATGCGTCTATCTCGAAAACCGTAACTCTTTTGAAAAAATGTTCAATTTAAACGTTTGCGTATATTGTCCTATCTTTAATTATACCATATCAGATTTTCAATTTTCGAGAAAATTTGCCGCATCCACCCCCTTCGGGGGCTGTTTTCGGAGGGATGGAGATGTCGGATTCCCGTTTTTATGAATATGGGACCATTTCTCAAGGCTCCTCTTTCAAATGAATCAAAAATCATCAAAATCGGACAACGATTACTATATGAAAGGCGCGCACAAACCAAAAAAAAAGCACACAGTCGAATTGTATACCTCCTCCGTTTGGGGTTCGTCGGTCAATAAGTTGTTGAAAACCCAAGCAAAATTTAAACTTTATATCATAGATATCTCAGAGAACTGGAGATATATCTTGGAATCTCAATATGCTAAACATTAATGCGATACTAACTTTGCATTGACTGTATAATGTTTTTATGCAATAGATATACCTCAGACCACCCAATCGAAATGTTTGTTATGAACCTTACAACTTGTTCTCCTGTTTTCATTTACAAATGTTTTGACCGACTTCAAAAAAAGGAGAAGGTATACAATTCGGTTGTAAGATTGCTTTTTTTTTATGGCTGTTCGCGCGTTTTTCATAGTAAACGTACTCCGATTTAGACGATTTTTGTTTCATTTGAAAGAGGAGAGTTGAGGAATGGTCCCATATTGAGGAAAATCAAATCCAAAATCTCCTTCCCACCAAAAACCGCCCCCAAAGGTGGAGGGGGCAAATTTTTTTGAAAATCGAAAATCCGATACGACAGAATTAACGGAAATTCCATATCCGGAAATGTTTAAATTGGACATTTTTGAGAATAATCATACGTTTCCGCGCTACAGTCTGAAATATGTGTTTCAGCTATGTGGAAGGGGCAAATTTTTTTGAAAATCGAAAATTCGAGATTTGAAAATTAGAAAGGGGACCATATCCGGAAACATTTAAATTAAAAAATTTTTCAAAATAGTTATCGTTTCCGAGTTTCGCAATGGTAAAGTCTGAAATATGTGAAACCTAAACCTACCTATAACTTTTTGGGTATTAGTGAACGTTCAACAATTTTCATGACTAATTTTAAACTAAAAAATGTGAAATAAATATTTTTTACAAAAAATTGGACCGACTTTATCAGTTGTTGCACTGAAAAATACAAAATAATATTAATTCTATTGGTGCTGGTTCTTTTGGAGTGGGTAACTACAACAACAAATTACAACGGCATAACTTCAAAATTACCAGCACCAATAGAATTAATATTATTTTGTATTTTTCAGTGCAACAACTGATAAAGTCGGTCCAATTTTTTGTAAAAAATATTTATTTTATATATGATCCGTTGTTCATAATTTGTTGTGTGTTTATCCAATAAGAAAAAAATCAAAGTATGTAAAAGACAAAATCATAATAAATGCTTACAAGAGAATGAAAAAGTCAGATTAGGAATTTGATAAGAAAAGAAGCTATGCCAGATTTGGGTGTATTACCTACAAAGTTTTCTGAGATATGATAAAAAAATATTTTTGTTTTCAGTAGGTATCCTGTATCTATAAATTTATGGTACATAATATTTATATCCATACAAATCTTCTGGGAAATTATTTATTTTAATTCTTTACTTCATCTGAAGTCACCCTGTACGTGCAGATGGAAAAATAATTATTTTCTAATCTGAAACCTACTATAGAATAATTGTATGGAGATTTTTACTCCTTCCGTAATTGCCTAAGCTTGATTTCAGAATAATAAAGTTAGGAACATATCAACAACAGAATGGTCTCAACAGTTCATGGACAGTTCTTCGATCAATGAATGAAAGTAACTGAAATTATGTAGATGATATTACTTATTTGTAGTATCATTATTAAGTTTTGGAACTCTCTACATTTCTCATCTAACAAATAAGAATGTGAGTTTAGAAAAATTAGTTGGCTAGGCTACAACCCCATTATTTTTTGCTTATAGGTTGCAATTTCGAACACATAAATAGGCTATCAATTATTCAATGAATTGAAAATGGGGCCATCTAAGTATTGTCTATTTCTATGATTTAAAAAATAATCAATTTATGTAATAGCCAATGAGTTTATTTACGAAGGTGTTAAATTCATTTGAGGAATATTTGTTATTCTGCATATTTGGAAAATGGATTTTTATTGAAAGTAAAGTAGATATAGTAATGGATACTTAATTTTCTTTCTTATGAATGAAGATCTCAATTAGTTATTATTTTATGAGGTAATGTGTTAGATTGAAATCACTCACATACGCACCATATTTAGGAGCTTTTAGCTCTGAGAAAGTAGTTAGTAGTTAGAAATTGTTAGATAAATTCTTATCTAGAGCTATTCAATGGCAATCTTGGTATAAAGAGTTAAAAAAACGTACCTTATTAGAGTAGACTGGAATTAGTAACTTAGGAATATCATATCAATCATACAAAATGTAATTAGGTTCGACATAGTTTGTAAGATATATATATATATATATATATATATATATATATATATATATATATATATATATATATATATATATAATGAATTTACAATTCATTATATATATATATATATATATATATATATATATAGATATTGAAGTTGTTTCAGATAATAATAAATATTTAATAGAAAAACTAATAGCAACTTTATTAGTTGGTGTACTGAAAAATATAAAATAATATTTATTACACTGATGCTGATACGTTTGGAGTTCTGCAGTTACAAGTAGGTACCTAGATAGAATACTTTTGGCACCAACTTCAAACGTATCAGCACCAGTGTCATTAAAATTATTTTGTATTTTTCATTGCACCAACTAATTAAGTCGGTTTAAATTTTTATAAAAAAAGTTCTACTCCACAATTTTGAGTCATGAAAATAGTTGAACGTTCACTTAGACCAAAAAATTTAGTAGGTACTTATCCTATTACCCATACATATTTTCTTTACTTTAAAGTTTAACGCCGCATCAATCTACAATTCTACAAGATTTATTAGCGACTATTTTTTCCTTACAATCTAAATTTAATTGATGACATTGATATCATTTCAGTAGGAAATTAATTGTTTGATGTTGTTAGGAGGTAAAGTTGTCCAAATATGTTAGAGCAATTTGATTACTTTGCTTCTCAATGATGTAAATGTGCATTTGCTGATACTTATTATTATTTCAGACTTTACCACCGTTCTAACTCGGAAACCGTATCTTAAATAAAAATGTCTAATATGTCCCCGTTGGGCAATTTTTTGGAGGAAGAACATGCTGAAATTGATTTAACTTGGGATCATTTCTCAACTATGTTCTTTCAATTGAAACAAAAAACATTAAAATCGGAGTACGTTTACTATACACCGCGCGCGTACGAACATAAAAAAGCATACCTACAGTCGAATTTTATACCTTCTCCTTTTGAATAGATGGTCAAAAATGAGTTAGGTATAGGTACCAACTTACACACAACCTATAATTCTCACAAAATATGATGCCTGCTAATACATTGCTTTATTTGTACGATGTTTTAGCGAAAATACGAACGAGAAAATAATTTTCAAAATCGGTGTAAAAAATGATAGGAAATAAGCAGAGAAAAACTCGGAATGTATAGGTACCTTTTGAAGTCGGTCAAAACAGAATGGCTGATGGCTTCTGGCGTTTATTCGTAAGAAATCGTCGTACTACTGCACTTGAAAAAATGTCACCGAATATGAAAATCTACTGAATGGCTTGTACGAGAATTATTTTTTTCTGCTAAGACAAACCACAATGGTCATTGTTCATCATATTCTCGCATGACGACTTGTTCTGCCCAGAATATGAATGTTAAAGTAGAATATATAAGTTCTATCTTAGCTTAACTATTTTCCTTTCCTTTCCAAGAATTTCTCTTTGGATGAATGATCAATGGCTTCCAGAAGAATATTTTAGCCAAGTTTCATGAAAAGACTCAAAGCCAATTTGTACTCCACAGTGTTCACTAAAATACGTTCCTAGGCTATTTCGTAGCCAATGCTGCGAACAAGTTGCCCATCTTGTGGATTCTATAAAACAAAAATTAAAGCAACAAAATTGGTCTATACGTTCGCTTTCACGATTGTATTACCAAACAAATCTTTCAAATTTAATAAATAAATTAAGTAAGTACTTTGGCAGTAGCTCAAATCTATGGTCTTTTTGTACCGTTAACTTTTTATCAAGTTGGTAGAAAAATAAATCATTAGGTAGAATTGCTTAAAATTATCCACCTTCGCGCTCTTTATGTTTATCATCGAATTACGAAATTTCCATATCGAAGGCGGTTACTGACAGGTCAGCGCAGTTCACGATGACGCCATTTTTACTTGACAGACTTTTGCACAGAACGTTTGATGAGTTGAAAAGGTTAGGGTCGTCATTTTAATCGACCTTATACGGCTAAACTGCAATTTAGCTCGAATTAGGAGAAAATATTTCATTAATATGGATGTATCATTATCGTGCCTAATAACAGGACATCGCTATTGGTACACCAGATTCTCTGTACAAATAATGCCACCACTAAATGATCTACGATATGACGGAGGATGACCTGATATTGGCAGCAGTTGCGAAATACGAGTAGGTATATTGTACTTATATTATAAACAAAAACGCTGGGATGCAACCTACCACTATAAGGTATTATGAGCAAGCTTTCAAGAATGCGGGTTCATAAACTCGTGAAGCTGTTTAAGGAAATGCAATACTATTATAAGAAGATTCATATGTTCATGACAAAGCTTACAGGGCATGCTGCACAAGATTTGATACAATATTCTGAAATAAGAGTTTGTAGTAGGTATAATGGAAATGGAAAGTGGATCAGTACGAAGTTTATGATCGAATAAGAGTAGGTTTCTATATTTCCGAGAAAATTAGGTATAGGTCCCTTAAGAAAATATTTTATTTTACCATGAGAGAATAATAAAGTAGAACCTCCGATAGCGACCATTTAAGACTCGTGTTACTTCTATTATTGGTATCACTAATTATATCAAAAGAGCAGTATAAGTCCACCTGATTTAAAGAAAAATAATGTATCTAACTAATCTTATCCCTGCTGATGTCACAGTGGTTAATATAGTGTATTGAATAAAAAAATGCAACAACAACTAGGTATGCTCTTTTTGACCGACGTTCCCCGAACAGAGGAGGTCTACAATTCGACTTGTTTCTTCGCGCGTTGTAAATAGTAAACGTACTCCAATTTTGATGATTTTTAATTCATTTGAAAAGGAAGACCTGAAAAATGGTCCCATATTCGTAATAACTCAGATCCGAAATCTTCTTCCCTCTGCCCCCGAAGGATTTTCTCGAAAATCGAAATTTCGAGATACTAAAATTAAAGATAGGACAATATCCGGAAACGTTTAAATTGAGCATTTTTTCAAAAGAGTTACGGTTTTCGAGTTACATTCATGGTAAAATCTTACATATGTATATTTTCGCATTGGAGGGGGCGATTTTTTTCGAAAACTGAACATCTCTGGTTACCTACCACATGAAAGATAATAATATTGTTACGTTTTTCGAATTAGATAGGTGGTAAAATAGTTAAATCTAAAATACTTATCCGTATTTCCGCAGCGATGTTCTGAGATCTATACATAATAACAAGTACAAGCAAATAATATACGTGGGTAATAGGATAAGTACTATCTTCTTTTATTAGGTATTAGTGAACGTTCAACGATTTTCGTGACTAAATTTACAATCAAATGTGTGAAATAATTTTTTTTTACAATAAATTGGACCGACGTTATTAGCTGGTGCACCGAGAAATATTTTTTACATAAAATTGGACCGACGTTATTAGTTGAAGCACTAAAAAATACAAAATAATATTAGGTCTATTGGTGCTGTTACTTCTGAAGTTGTGCAGTTGCAGTTAGATTGATAACTTTTGGCACCAACTTCACAAGTACCAGCACCAATAGAATTAATATTATTTTGTATTTTTCAGTGCTCCAACTAATAACGTCGGTAACCTTCACCATTCTCCATGTATGCTTTTCTTATATTTGCAAATACTCAAAATTTTAATAACATCGTCGCGAAAATACGCATATTATAAAATTTACCACTCTTTTATCTCAAAAACCGTAATTCTACGGGAAACATATTCGTTATAAATATTGCTAAAAATAATTAGGACTTTCATGTAGAACCCAGAGATTTTCAATTTTCGAAAGAAATCGCCCTCTCCACATAGCAAAAATATAGGTACATATTTGTGAAATTAACATGCCTCTTACTCGAAAACCGTAACTCTTTTGAAAAAATGTTCAATTTAAACGTTTACGGATATTGTCCTATCTTAGATTTTCGAGAAAATTTGCCACCTCCACCCCGTTCGAGTGCGGTTTTCGGAAAGAAGGAGATTTCGGTTTTGCGTTTTTATGAATATGGGACCATTTCTCAAGCCTGCTCTTTTAAATAAATCAAAAATCATCAAAATCAGAGTATTATTACTATATAAAATGCGCGGTCAAGCAAAAAAAAGCAAACAGTCTAATTGTATACCTCCTCCGTTCGGGGTTCGTCGGTCAAAAATACGAAGTAATATTAATTCTATTGGTGCTGGTACTTGTGAAGTTGGTGCCATAAAGTTATCAATATAACTGCAACTGCACATCTTCAAAAGTAAAATCACCAATAGAATTAATATTACTTCGTATTTTTCAGTGCACCAACTAATAACGTCGGTATATTTTTTTGTAAAAAAAAAATTATCAACCAATACAACTTCAAATTGCCATACTTTGGATTAAGGCATAATAAAGAGTTATGAAATTCAATACTTGAGCTACCTTATTAAGACACTTTTAACATGTATATGCGGTGGCTGGCTTTGCGAAAAATTGATTAATACAGATACTGATTACTTCTACGAAAGTAATATTCTGCTCGCAATTTTTCTCCCAGCTCCCAGCTCTAAAACACAACAAGGTTATCCTAATCTAAAACTGGTGAATAATATATCGAGACTATTTGAAATATGCAGCAAATTCGAGAAAAAGAAAAAGAACAAAAGAACAGATTCGTGAATGCAGTAGAAAATACAAAAATAGAACCAAGGGAATAAGAGATAAAAATGGTAAAGTTATAGAAGAAGAAAACGAATATATGCTAAGATGGGAATTTTATTGAATGACTCTCACAAAAATCGATGAAGAAGACTAAACTCTAGAAATTCCAACTCTAGGAGAAGTGAAGGAAATTATCAGTAAACAAACAGAAAGGATAGATCAGCTGATATTGAGTATTTGGCGAAAAGAAAAGATGCCAGAAGAGTGAGAAACTGGTTGTATAAAATAAAGCAGATAATGGAAAAATCACTTGAATATTAAATTGATATTAAAATACTCTTCTTATAATTTGAAAAGACATAATAAGAAAAATGTAATTGTATGGAGAGAGGGACCAATGGCTATAGCAGGCTTCAGTGGGATAAAATGGTTGAAGGAGGCAGGTTTGGATTATATTCCTTCTCAAAATAGACTTAATAATACAGGCTAGGAAAGCTTGTGTAAGACCAAGAAAACGATAATGCGAGAAATGAACTGGGCACTGATTTACACTCTGTTGGGATGAAAAATGTTACACTTTTACATAAGTACACTTTAAAATCCTCACGCCTCCTCATTCTTGATCTACCTGTCAATATAACTCAACATTACAGAAGCATTGTCCATTTCTCGTGGTAAGTCTAGTGCGCCAGTAGGATTTTCTTGTTTTCGTGGGAACAGCTTGAGGTTATGGTTATTCTCGCATATTCGTCACCAGTTAGTTTTGTGGTCACTATTCTACAAAGTTATTTTTACTTCCAACTAGGTATTTATCTGCGTCTGGGATAAGCCCTAAGATTATTATTTGTTGATGGAAATGCTAAATTATTTGTGGATTTATTGATATTTATTATTAGCTATGATAATCGTGAAAACAGAGCTTATTATCTCATACTAAGTATTATTTTTAAGCAGTATACAATCTGCGAATTTAATATCTAAATCAATAGGTATAAATTATACATCTTAGAATATCTGCGCTCATAACGACTACATCTATGTAGTTGGTAATTACTGACGAACATCAGTATATTATGTTATTGATCTGAAAGAGAAACTAGTAAGTAATTTATAAAAGTAAACATGCAATATCTAGTAGCTGTTTTCATGGATATTTATAAATAGTATATATTGTTAATTTTATTTTGCAGTTATGCATTCGATGTTAAAGATAATTACATAAGAAGTGAAATGCTCACAAATGTTCCTCTTTTCTCTTTGTAAGATAAGGCGTACAAGTAACGTAAAGTAGATTATTATTATCTTCATATCCTGATTTATTTCCCATGATTGCAGACTAGCGGGCATTGCATTTTCATTATATGTATTTAGTAAACCACAAAGTACGAAATATTTATTTTTGGTATATAAAGCATGAATTTAAATATCTTGTATTTGAGACCCATATATGTAGTATGAATAAAAAAACAGATTGGTCAAGTGCAAGTCAAGCTAGCGTAGAATGGGTTCCATAACTACGATTTTCGTACTTGTAGGTTTTCCTTAGTGATGGCTTATGTTCTGTTTTTTTTTTAATTCTACACTCAGCACTTTCGAAGTCAATATTCATATATATTACTTAATATTTTCTAAGACATAAAATAATAAATATATAAAATTTCAGTTACTCGTAACGAGCCGTTTCATGATATGCTTGCAGAAAGTTTTTTTAATTTGCAAAACAAGATTAATACTAATTCTCTGATTAAATTATATGTCCATGTTGCCATCAGTTCCAAATTTAAACTTATACATATTCAGAGTAAATAGGTTGTAACAGACAGACATACAGACAACGGAGTGATCGTATACTCGTTCTGTTTTTTCAACAGATGTATGCAAACCTAAAAACAATATTCATATAAGTATAAGAAATAATCGAATAATTACTTTCAACATAAAAAATATAAATACTAAATCAAGAATCAGAGCACATAGGGGAAAGATGGAAACTGATGCAAATCAGAGAATAAGAATATCCCAACACGGATTATGTTTTATATAGTATCCATATTTATAAATTATTAATTTCTCATGGAGATATTTACATACCTTATGCTGTGCACCACAGATTTTATGACAGAGAAATCCAGTGCCTACTCTCAAGTATCTAAATTGATAAATGGAGTAACGATATGCACAGTAGCATATTAATTACAAAATCTGACTGCGAGCAAGTCGTTTGTAACTAGATGACGTTCTGCTATTAGATTGGAGTTTATGCTGTTTATATAATATAGAAAATGATGTCTTTCAAATTATATATAGTTTATATTTGTCAGCAAAACATTTGATTGATTATGTTGTAATAAAGTCTCTAAGCGTGCACAAATGAGGATTTTATATTGATTGATTACCAAGTTTATGAACTGGCAGCATATTTTGTACTCAATGATCATGCATGGTCTTCTTCTTCTTCACATGTCCAGGATTTCTCCTATTTATCACAAACAATAACTTTAAAAAATTGCGATATACAGGTAACGACTAGTAATCCAGAAAGTATTCATTACATTTCGTTACGCGATCGTAATCTTTAGATGTATTTTCAATTTTAACTTGAATTTTAGGTAAAGTTCTTATAGAAATGTACCTATTGCGATCGTTCACACTTTTGAATTTCGAAAAAATTTCAACGGCATGTTGTTATATGTCTATAAGTTAGTCCAAAAAACATTTGACTCAAATGTTTACATATATATATATATATATATTTATTTATATATATATATATATATATATATATATATATATATATATATATATTACGAAATTTGTTAACACGATAGAGGTCGCAGTTTTGGAGGTATCAAGTTCAAATTTTCTACAAAAATCAATCTCTCAAATATCTCGGCCGAATTTGTTATTGGGCGATATCGGGTAAGTAGTTTCAAAATGGCGACCGTTCAAACATTTAAAAAAATTATCAAAAAAAGGCCGTAGTGTAAATATCATCAAAAATAATTTTAGGTTATAGATATAATCAGTACCTACAACATTTGTTCAAAGCAATTTTTCATAAAATGCACAGATAAAAAAATAAAAATTAATAAAGAACAATAAGAAATATTGATAAAACATGAACACTCAATATAAATTTGATGTAATTGTACATTTTCTGGAGATCTTAATATAGACCCTGATTAAAAAAATATATAGTATATTTATTGAAAAGAAATAGGCAAAAAAAAATTCTGCCTTGAAGTGGAACGCGAACCCTATCTGCTTTATATTTTACAGCCAAAACAAAAACCTCTAACCGCACGGCTATGACACATTATGTAATAACATGTAGGTATACCAACGAAAAGGTTGTTCAAATTTCAATTCAATGAATTTTGAAAAATTTACCTTTCCGCTGACTATAGGCCATCGGGATTTTGTTTGATTGAGATTATATATGGAAATATTTGAAAAGTTATCAACCGATCCCAATAACAGTATTTTGGAAGGAATGATTCTCCAGCACATTCAGACCGCCACATTAAAATTGTCTGTTCGAGTTGAAGAAGATTGTTATCTGATTTTTTGTTCGTGGATTAAAATCCGAATTTTCGAATGCATTCGACAGATCCTTCTATCGGGATATGAACATTAAGGGATATTGAAATTACTTCTCTTATTGGAAACAGAACCTCATATTGTTGTTTGGCGTTCTCCAATCAGAAGTAAATCACTTTGGTTACAAAGCATCGATTGAGACTTTACCATTGCTGTAACTCGAAAACCGTAACGCTATTAAAAAAGTTTTCAATTTGAACGTTTTCGGATATGGTCTTACCTTCAATTTTGCCATCTTAGATTTTTGATTTTCGAGAAAAATTGCCCCATCCACCCACTTCGGGAGCGGTTTTTGGAGTGATGGATATTTCGGATTTGAATTTTTCTAGATATAGGACCGTTTCTAAATTCTCTTCATTCAAATAAATAAAAAATCACCATAATCGGAGTACGTTTACTATATACAGTGCGCGCACAAACCAAAAAAAAAAGAGAAAGCCGACAGTTGAAATGTATACCTCCTCCGTTTAGGATGTCGGTCAAGAATATAGAACAAGCTCTTGAGCATTGAAATAATTCAGTTTAAATTTGTAATGCATTCAGGATTTGCTCGGGAAAACAACTAATAATATCTCCTTGATCGTATAAGAGCTAGTACACTGTTGGAAATGCTTGTATAATATGCTTCTGGCATTTATTTGCGAGGCACTAACTTATCGGTAATAACTTACCCACATCCGTTTGTAGGTATTAATTTGAGATTAATTTATAACAACATTTGATTATATGAATTACTGTAATCGTGAATTTAGGTGCCATGTGTTCGTATAGATAAAATTGCTGCAAAAACATGAAAATATGTTCGTTTAGAAAATGTAGAAAGAGACGGACAGAATTGAATACGTTATTACAATTGAAGAAAGATGTTGATGATTGTAGTTGTTGCTTGTCCAAATCACTTCTTTGTCAGGATTTCTATAAACATGTAGGTTTGGGAAACTTGTGATTGCAGTGCTATTAAGTTTGGTATTTACCGTTGCTTTTTGAAAACACATATGATAGATATTTACAGTAATATTATGATATACTACGAGGTGCTTAGAAATATCTAAGTACATATGTCCATATATCTTGAAATAATTGTTAAAACTTATATTTGAAAAATCAATTATGAATTGAATTGAACACCAACAGATTGGAAACTCCAAATTAATATAATAAGATCTAAGTATAGGTATTAAAATTATTGCTAGTCCATTTTGATGTGTAAATAAGAATTTATTTATACGGTGCGAAAATGTTAATACACATAGTTTTTTACAAACAAAGGTTAATTTAGAAATTATAATGATGTTCGAATTGTGCATGAGGTGAAAATTGCTTAAAGATATACAGGAGACTGTACCAAATTCAATTATTTTATAACTTTTAAATTAATTGTAAGCTAGTAGAATTCTGGATCAAATCAACATTCTCTTTTATTCTGAAATATTTTCAGTCATACTAACAGTTATGATGTTATGATTCGTCATTATCTTCCTTATTTCACATGCTTCACTAGAACTGTAAGAAGATACTTCACGGATCAGTGGGCATATACAGCTTTAATATAAAATCAAAATTATTTCAATTAGGTACTGACAAAATCAATGCTTACGAGATATGTCTATTGGATTTTCATTGGGTTTTGAAGAAAAGCGAATCGATATTACAATTAAATTTTGTATCCGCCCATACATCAGCGTGTTGCGTGTCACATTTCAAAAGGCGAGTTTTCGAAACTTTGAAAATTATATTTAACGTAAAATTTTGGTAGCTCTGTGTGCGACAATATCGATTTCAAAAGTCTCAGAAAACTGGTAAAAGGTACATTGTTGAAAGTAACGCCACATCTTTCCTTCAAAATTATCAAGATATCTAAGAAATTATTCATAATAGCTATAATGTAAACCAGTTGGAACACATCATGAGATTTTCTCAGGAATCCATACCTAAATGAAATAATATACTTAAAATAAGGAAGTTGATTGCAACTTATCGTTATATTGGAAGTAGTACTATTTTGATTTTCTTAATGAAAGAGAAACTTGAATAACTGCATACTCGTAGGGACACTGTGTTACATGAAGGTCTCGCCAACATTTGAGTAGAGGTAGGGGTAGTTCCCATATTACATGTCTAAGCTTGCATTCTCATGGACGGCAAAAGCGACTGTACATGTAACATGAAGTTGATATTTTGCCGAGTATTTTACCAAAAATGCCAATGTTAAAAGAGATTGCCATGCCACGATTTTGAGGTTAGACCTATTATACAATCCCGATCACAGTAAAAACGCAACATTACAGAATTGATCTCAATCTCGTGCTGTAGATTTATAGAGGATAAATATTTTTTACAAAAAATTGGACCGACATTATTAGTTGATGCACTGAAAAGTATAAAATAATATTAATTCTATTGGTGCTGTTACTTTTGAAGTTGTGCAGATGCAGTTAGATTGATAACTTGGCACCAACTTCACAAGTACGAGCTCCAATAGAATTAATATTATTTTATACTTTTCTGTGCACCAACTAATAACGTCGGTTCATTTTTTTGTAAAAATATTTATTTCACACTTTTGAGTTTAACATTAGTCACGAAAATCTTTGAACGTTCACTAATTATCGATGAAGATAATACTTATCCTATAACCCAGGTATATTCTTTGCTTGTAGTTGTTATTATTGTAGACTCAAAACATGGCTGCGGGAGTACGCTTAAGTATTTTAGATGTTACCCATTAACACCGATTTATCTCGAAAGCCGTAAATCTAAGGAAAACATATTCTTTATAAATGTTGCTACAAATATGTCTTTCATGTAGTACCAACAGATTTTCAAATTTCGAAGGAAATCGCCCTCTCCACATAGCCAGAATATATATATTTGAGAATTTAACATGCCCTTTTGGGGCGGTTTTCGGAAGGAAAGAGATTTCGGATTTGCGTTTGTATGAATAAGGGACCATTTCTCAAGCCTCCTCTTACAAAAGAATCAAACATCATCATAATCGGAGCTCGTTTACTATATAAAAGGCGGACACGAACCAAAAAAAAGAGCAGACAGTGGAATTGTATAACTCCTCCGTTTGGGGTTCGTCGGTCAAAAATCCAAACGACTTCATAGTGAAATATATATTATTACTTATTAGAGTAAAATAACATGATTTGTACAGATTTGATAGAACATTCCGTTTGAAAGAACTCTTTCAATTTATTTACTCATACAGAAAGCAAATAGTGCGACTTGAGTCCACTAATTTTCTCTCTGTCTATTATATTAAATATAAAAAATCGAAAATGTCTAACCTTCCAAAAACTTTCCTCAATAATAGTACAGAGATAAATGTTTGTTGAAAATCGAGCATCATATTAGATGAAATAACTTGAAATTCCTGTAGCATTTGAATGAAAGATTTTTCAAAAAAATTCTATGGTTTTTGAGTGTATGGAAGCACTAAAAACGCATTAAAATTTTACTTTTTAACATCTTCACTACTCAAGAGATTCCTATTTTCTATCTGTATTTAAAAGTAGATTTTTTGCTTTAATTAAAATTCAGAGCTTTTAATACCCACACATCGTTGGCTGCGTTGATTATTTACTAGTATGTGCCTAGCTGAAAGTGCCAGGTGAGCAATTTGTTAATATTGGGTAATTTGATATGAGAGCAAAATTCACTTCAAAAAAGTAAGTTCTTGGTACATAGATATTAAAATAAATATAATGGTAAAATTATACATATACTATATTTACTTGCTTTATCGCCTATCTATTCTATTGACAACTTCTTCCTAGGAAGTCATCCAACTAATCAAATCTGAGCTCAAGAATTACCGTGCTATACAATGCTGATAGAACATAAAAAAGATTATGTATAAATACATTTCTACGAGAAAGGGTGAAAAAAGCAAGTGGAAAAAAAATCGCTTCGCCATTTAATAGTGAATAACTCCGTCTGAACAAAACTTAACAGCAAGAATTCTATTCCAGCAGGATTACCTAGGTCATGAATTACTAGCGAATCTCTTATGATATAGTCGTAACAAAAATGCTTTTCTCATGAAGTTCTGGACTAAACTGTTTTTCTGACTGACGAACCCCGCACGGAGGAGGTATACAATTCTAGTTTCTGCTTTTTTTATTATTTGGTTCGTACGCGCGTTTTATGTAGTAAACATACTGCGATTTTGATGATTTTCCATTCATTTGAAAGAGGCGACTTGAAACATGATCCCATATTCATAAAAACGCAAATCCTAAATCTCCTTCCCTCCGAAAACCGCCCCAGAAGGGGCTGGAGGTGGCGGTTTTTTTCGAAAACTGAAAATCTGAGGGTACAACATGAGAGACAAGAATAATTGTAGCAACATTTAAACTAAACATTTTTTCCTTAGAGTTACGGTTTTCGAGTTAGTGCGTTGGCAAAATGGTCAAATATGCTGCAGTTGCACTTAGATTGATAACTTTTGGCACCAATTTCGCAAGTACTAGCACCATTAGAACTGATATTATTTTGTATTTTTTAGCAGACAGTCGAATTGTATACCTCATCCGTTCGGGGTTCGTCGTTCAAAAATACTTATGCGTAAGTATTTCCGCCGCGATATTCTGAAATCTCTACATAATAACAAGTAAAAGCAAAGAAATGGTACTTGGGTAATAAGATAAGTACTATCTTCTTTGGTATATATTAAATACCATGCAATAGCGCATATATCGGACAAATTAGTCAATATTTCATAAATCGTATCAAAGATCATACATATAATGAAAAACTAAAACCGCAACAAATCATGAAGAGGAAAAAACTTACTTTAAATTATAAAACCAAAATATTAACTACTGAACAAAATACATATTAAATTAATATTATTTCATAGATGAGAGCTAGCGTCGACTGGAACACCTAGAAAATTATCATCAATTGGCTGGTAAATTATCACATAAAAATGGCATGTAGTCGAAGACATGATACTATCCAGATATATAATAAATATTTTTCACAAAAAATTGGACCGACGTTATCAGTTGGTGCTCTGGAAAATTAGCAATAATATTAATTCTATTGGAACTCGTACTTTTGAAGTTGTGTATTTATTTCACAATTTTAGTATTACATTTGTCACGAAAATCGTTGAACGTTCACCATTATCCATTTGCTATTATTCAGAAAGCTAAGAAGATCGTCGCGGAAATACGCATATTATGAAATTTACTGCTGCTGGTAAAAATCGTAACTCTATGGAAAAAAAATTCAATATAAATGTTGCTACAAAAAATCTGTTCATTCTCAGATTTTCAATTTTACAAAAGAAATTGCTTCTTCCACATAGCGAAAATATACATATTTCAAATTTTAACATCGCATTAACTCGAAAACTGGAGCTCTTTTGCAAAAATGTTCCATTTAAACGTCATCTGTAATTCTGTCATCTTGGATTTTTGATTTTCGAGAAAATTTGACCCTTCCATTCCCTTCGGTAGCAATTTTCGTAAGGAAAGAGAATGATTTTCGGGAAAATTTGACCTTTCCACCCTATTCGGGGGCGGTTTTTGGAGGGAATGAGATTTCGGATTTGCGTTTTTGTGACTAACTATAGAACCATTTCTCAAGTCTTTTCTTTCAAATTGATTATAGTACGTTTACTATATAAAACGCGTACAAGGACCAAAACAAAACAAACAGTTGAATTGTAATCTCCTTTCGGGGTTCTTCGGTCAAAAAAACATAGGATAGCCAACGCCTACGTTTTATAGATAAGAAAAAAACTTAAGTCTTGTGGGTTATTCTCCAATAAGACTACAAAGCATTTCATTTATATGTGAACCTACACAACCTATGTCTGATGAAAAGTCACAGAAAGATGTCATATTACTAAGATATATTCGCAAAACGAGCAGGATATGCGTTTTAATGATACTTTAGAAGGATCTTCAAATACATTGTAGACTTGAAGGGAATTATTTAATATATACCATGTTTTCAAAACTATGCATATCCCAAACTCTGCCAAATGGATTCACGATGGCTGAGTGGGCTAAGGTGGTGGAAATGCGTTCGTAGCTTGTGACAGCTCATCGTGAGCGCGGTTTCGAATCCCGCCTGAGCCATGGTTGTTTGTAAACTGGACCTGTGCACAGGTATCCTGTTTACCTCTTCGGGAGTGTATTTCAGATATTTAAAAAAATAAATAAAAAATAATAAAAAGTTGAAATTGATTAAAACCAGCTGACCAAATGTCATAGTTGATTATAATCATGGTTGTACAAAAATAGTCTTGTAACACAACCCTGCATATTGAAGTTTTTTTTTAATTCTTATTATAGCAATATTCCTATATGACGCTACTGTCGCGTGATCGCGTGTCAATGGCTATGCTTATTTTTTGAATACACTTTTAATCTTCTTCTTTATTTGTGTATAATATTGTTTTCTGTGGTGACTTATAATATTATTATCATATACAAATTAAAGGCAAGAATCATTATGTCGGTAATCCGCAACGACACAGCGCCTTTACGACCAAAAACGCCTTCAAGTAGTGTGACACTTCTGCTAGGGGAGATGCAAGACCTTATATTATACGATCGTGATTAAAATACCTTCTGTCATATGAATCCTTCAGAATATTTGACATAAATAAAAATAGTCAGTTTGTTCCGTAATATAAACCTGCATGCTGACCAGTACTGACAGTCATGAATCGACGCCATATTGTACTGATGCGCCATACTGGTTACACTTGTTTGACATATGTTGTCAATGCCATAATTTATCAACTCATTGGTCAACTATTCACATTCATTAGTATGGCGTCGAATTGTGGCGTCATAGCCACTGGTCAGCATGTTGGTTTATATGTCAGAGCACGCTGAATATTAAGAACGTGTATTGTCATTGATTTCCTAATAAGAGCTAACGTCAGAATTTAATACAAATCATTATCTACGATAAGAGGCATAGATCCACCGTATCCACAGCAGATACCTGCTAGCTGGTGCTAAGGATCCAGTTGGCCGCTCCCGAAATTTCTGTTTTAGATACAACTTTTTGGGTAAAGGTAGATTATGTTGAAATTTCGTTTACGCTACCTGTCAGTTATACTGACAATATTTTCTGCTAACTAGATCGCTATATAGTGTTTTTTGCAGTGACCAATTATCCGGGGCTAAAACTGATTCACTCTGGTCCGTAAAATAATAAGATCATATAGTAATGACAGGAAATTATATAAGCAAATGTTCTAATACTTGGACTGCATTAAGATCCGTCGTTTGAATATGAAATAAGATATATTAAACTTCTACAACTTTTTTTCATACACATTCCAGAATAATTTAAAATAAATAATATATATATATTTAATACTCATATATAGGTATATATACATATTCGTAGAACACGAGTTTGGAATCTTTAATCTTGAATACCCGACGCTGAAGCCGATAGGGGTCGCTAACCCAGTAGTTAAGTTAGATACTCGTCTTAAAACGACTCAACTGGAGCAATCAGTCGCTAATTGCGCAATTCAATAGTCACGTCACGAAGCACCAGAGACAAACTTACCAAACGATAAATCTCGCTGAGGAAGATGGATGGATCTGCATACACCTTGTTTCCATTCAACGTTTCAAAATGCAAGTGTAAAGTGAAACAAGGCTGGCATCATTAAAAAAGATAGAGCTTTTCAATCTGCGGAATGATAATGATGATGGTTGGCGATTGGCTTATTTGGAACAACAAAAATCGGTTTAACTTACAGAGCATTGGTATCTCTGACATCTCAAGTACTAAAACATGTTGGATGCTCTTGCTAAAATCATAAGGCAATTTTTGATTGACATAATGTTTTTAGCAGTTTATCAAAAGTAAGAGATGTGTTTATATTATTGGGTATATTTCTCTTCGTTTTAATTACTATATGTAGATATAATTATTTTTCGAAATTGGTACCGTTTACAGAACAATTCCAATTACTCTATAGTTTATATAGTATGTAAAGCCATATGGCTTTTAAAACAGTTTAAAAAACATGAATTGTGTATTTCTGACTATTTTTGGCTTAGATTTTAACAGAGCAACGTTTTACAAAAAATACGATAGTCTACTTAACTTTCAATTGGAATATTGGGGTAGTCAAGTAATATAATCAACTTTGTTTTTCCACAATGGATTTTTATAGATTTGAAAATGACTTTCCTTAGCTTTTCAATGATTCATAAAATTGATACAAAAAAATAAATCATATTTATTAGAAACAACAGAACGCAAAGGGTAGATATCCTATTTGATTTACTATTTGAAAACAAAATATCTTGCAAAGAATGTTATGGCACACCGTTTTCCAATTTAATAGCAAGGATTGCATTAAGTAGCAATAAAAATATATTATCTATTTAAAAATTCCAAATATAAATGACTCTTCACATTCCTATTGTGCGTTAATATAATAAAAAATATTATTATTAGGTCGTATCATAAAATATATTCCGAGTATATGGGGAAAATCTTGAATTATTATTATATAGACCAAACATTTATCATTTTATTTATACTTATGGTATGGTTTCATGATATCTTTATATCATGGCAAAATAATATCTCACTTGATTCATGTTTCGGTAAGTTACAATATAATATTCTAGGATTATAATAATGCTGGAAAATATTAAAAAATATTTGTTTATTGAAATTGCCCAAATAATTTCACGCCTCTTCAACATTAAAAAAAAGGTATTATTATGGTGCCATATTCATATTATTATTGAATATTCAATTATTAAATAGTTCAATTACAATTGTAAGCCGTTTTCAATTTTATTTACAAAATTTAATTATTATTGTCATATATCATTCCAAATGAGGGTATTTATTATATACTTTGGTACTTAAAATAATCTAACTAACTATCTTCATTGAGTAAATAATATTAATCTATAAACTATTTTTATTTATATACTTAGTATTAATTTCTTAATTTACCTCATTGAATTTAAATTTTCAGCATAATTTTAATTCTCAAATTGAAATTATATATATATATATATATATAATGTTAATTAAAAATATTTTATTCTTGAATTTAAATTATCGTCATAATTTTAATTCATGACTTTTAATTCTGCAACACTGTGTTTAGCCGTCGGTATAATAGATCCCGGCTTACTGTATATATACCAAATGCGTACTATCACCAAAGTCTTGCTATCACTGTGTTTGACACATCTACCAAAACTATACCACACTACCACTATTGTAGATAGTGACTCATATTTTCAACATAGACCTTTGCGGGTCTGAGGGGAAAGGAAATCGACGATTCATAGGCGTGCAGCTATTATTAAAAATAATTTATGTATCTAATAATGCTTTATGAAATCCATATCCGCACGCCCACCCATGAGTCACTATCTACAATTTTGATACTATGCAGATGGCGACACAGATTTTTAAAATTTATATTTTTGAATTTCTTTTGAGACAAAAAATTTTTGAACGATTATGAGATGATTTTTTGCTTTGTACCTCAATAGTTGTTTAAATTTTTAAATATTAGACATCACCGATTAGGCAAATATAGTAATGGATTTGATTGACACTCACTATTTTTGAGATAAATCAATTTGTATTTCCAAATAGTAGGGTTAGGCAATTATCTATATTCACAATGTCACTGTCTGTACTCATTCTTATAACAATTGATAAACTTTAACACAAAGAAATTAATAAAACTGAAAGCTCACGGTAATATTCACGAACAACAATAAGTACGTAGTTCAACTCACAATGTTGATTGGAAGTTCTTGATTACGATTATTTTCATTAACTACATAAGTTTAATTTTTATTCAGATTCATATCAATAGATTGTAATGAAAAGTAATAAAAAAATAAAATAAATGATAATTCAAATGATTACTATTTGGAAATATAACGATAATTTTCTGAATTTGAATTTTATTACCGAGAAAAACAAATCATTTATTTACAATTATTTTACGGAGGCCTTGAATCATTCAATTGCGATTATGCTTTGATATCATTGTCATAGTCTTTGTGAATAATTTTCGTTAAATATTTTTGATTAGTAATTTAATTTATGAGATTCTGAGAAAAATATTCCTCAATATTCTAATTACACTCGTTAGATTCCTTCAAATAATTTTTAAGTCAATGTTTTTGCGAAGCCTCGTTTTACATCAAATTGATGATGTTTGGCTTATGCTCTGTTTACACGATCCCTCTTGTCGGCACAGTTGAAATTGCCCAGTTACGATGGAACAAAATTGGCCACAAGTTACCAATAGGTAAACTCGCGCAAACCAAATCTGAGCAGATCGCATTTTGTTGATGAAAATGTGTTTTTTTGACAACGTATTATTACGCATAAGTACAGACTGGTGTTAAGGATATTAAGTATAGTTATAGATGAAACCGCTTATAACCAGTTACTACGCCTAGTAACACCCATAATAGATTTAAAAGATTCTGTCATAAATTATTCTAAGAAGACAATTTTGTGAATCACAGCCAAACTAACTAATGAGATATTAGGGCTTGAATGGTCATTCATACGCTAAAGTCAAACTGTTCCTTTTGTGCAGAGTCAAAGTCGCAACGTGCCAACGACTGCACAAGCCGTGCAAACTGATACGGGTGAAAGAGAGTGTGTGGACGGGTTCTTGTATATTTGTATATTTTTGAAATATTTATTATCTAAGGACAACTAGGTACTAAAGCATTAGCAAAGATTTATTTTGAATAATCCGTATGATATGTATTTGTATTTTTTGAATGCTGTCTAGAAAATAAATTTGTAAACCTGAAAACAGTCTTTTTGAAATCCATCAAAATGTAATCCTATATAGAGAATGTATGACAAGCAAAGTTGATCATTTGAGAGAACACGTCGAAATTAGAAGTAACATATAAAACATCCTTAAACTGACTGGTTTATAAAAACTAGTGTTCGCCAAGCGGTCGAAATTCGACCGTAATTCATTATTTTTTTAAATCAAACATTATTGATTTTTTTTTTGTCTAAAGTTATAATAATTGCATATTATTTTTGGTAATTTTGTTCTACAACGTCATTTGCTAGCTTGATTTCTCATAATTCATTGAATTGAAATTTGAACAACCTTTTCATAGATAGACTTACATGTCATTACATATAAGTTGCCGTATATATCATAGCCTTGCGGTTAGAGGTTTTTGTTTTGGCTCTTGAATATAAAGCAGACAGGGTTCGCGTTCCATTTCAAGGCTGAATTTTTTTTCGCCTATTTCTTATCAAAAAGTATACTATATATTTTTTTAAGCAGGGTCTATATCAAGATCTCCAGAAAATGTACAATTACATCAAATTTATATTGAGTGTTCATATTTTATCAATATTTGTTATTTTCTCATTATTAATTTCATTTTTTTCTGTTCATTTTATGGAAAATTGTGTCGAACAAAAGTTGTAGGTACTGATTATATCTATAACCTATAATTGTTTCTGATGATATTTACAATACGGCTCTTTTTTGATAATTTTTTTAAATGTTTGAACGGTCTCCATTGCAAATTTGAACTTGATACCTCCAAAACTGCGACCTCTATCGTAATATCCCATATATATATATATAAACTTTAGAACCAAATGTTTTTTTGGACTAACTTATAGACATATAACAACATGCCGTTGAAATTTTTTCGAAATTCAAAAGTGTGAACGATTGCAATAGGTACATTTCTATAAGAAATTTTCCTAAAACACAATGACAGCTAGCTATTTATTTTTTAATAAAATTCATTCTAATGTTTCGATATAACGGTGGTAATATTACTTCTACCTTATGAAGAGAATGCAGTCCTTTCAAAAAAGGGAAATGTTTTTCATCGAAAAACCTTCGCTGTTAAAGCATTAATCCACTATAAAAAATAAAGTGCGAATTTAAATGTATCTCACAAAATAATTACATCACTTTGTATACGCTATTCACAATATTTAAATTTGCGCTTGACCAGGGTTGTCAAAACAATCTGACAGCCTCGACTCGCTGACTTCACATTGCAAATGGGTTTGTTATGCAACACATAATACACTTATAACACGAGAACCATATTTTTTTATTTAATATAATTTATTTGAAAATATTAACGCATAATACATCCCAATTTTAACTGTGTGCACTACTTCAACATATAAACTTTCACTATTCCAAATCTCATGATCATCCGTGCACGTTTTAAGTCTTAAAACTCGTCTACAATCACGTATTAATATAGAGATATGAGACTTTTAAAGATTGCACGATTTCAGTTTTCTTAAAATAGTCAATAAACGCAACTACATAGTTAAAATTATTGAATAGATTAAATTCAGTTTCTATTAAAATTAATCAAAACATTGTCAACCTAACCAATTCATTATCAATTTCAGGCGTATTTCTTAATAAAAGTGAATATTTTGAAATTTTTCTTCGCAAGTATTATTAGTAAAGAAATTTAACATGCTATACATATAATTAGTATCTTTTTTAAGTTTTAAACAAAACTTGTTTCAAATAACATGATAGAATTATTGATAGAAACGATATAACTAATCTTCTCTATGAGATCCTTATGTAATTTTTAATAAATTTAGTACGTTCATAGGATAAAGATAATCTAATTTTATCAACAAAATACGACCTAGGGAAATATATTTCCTGGGCTCAAAGCCTCATGCTAGGGCTACGTGAAACCATATATTTTTGAGCGTTTATCTGTTTTTCTTTACAGTGATTTAGAAAAGGGGTTAAAGACAATTACAGTTCCAAGTGACTAGGTACTCATAACATTCAGTTATAAAGTATTTCATTCCAAAACCGTTTGGAGACTAATCATCTGTTCATTTAGACCTAAGTGAGTACCTACTATCCTGGCATATCATTAAAACGACTAAACCGATTTTGAGATAGCTTTTAATCAGAAAAAGTAATTTTCATAGAGAAGTAAGCACCGCTCATTCAACTAATAATTGTTTCATTAATCAAGTTTGCATAATCAGCAGTGAACTATTGCTAGCATCTAATGATGAGCTTTCTTATAACCAGTTCTATGTATATGAAATTTGATTCGAGTTTCCTTTTTTCGCGCTCACCAAGTCGACTGCTTTAGATGTTACATTCTTATTTAAAAATTGCACTGATTTGCAACCAGAAAATATTCGTAAAATACAAATCATTTCTCATCCACGAGGAAGATACTATTCCACAGGGCTTTGAGTCAGTCAAAAAACTCATGTTGTAGCTTACATCGTTCATTGTCAAAAAAACAATCGAAAACAGGTATTCTATTTTTCTTCACGAGCGGCAATCCCTCTGAAATGACATAATAAATTTTTATACCTCTGACAATCACTTGTTTCCTTGCATGGCTAACTAAGATCTAACAAAAAGCAAGATGTAATGGGCTGACGGTAGATACACGTTAGATTAAATTAATTAATGGAAAATGTGTGTGATGCCACACACGGTGCGCTCCCTTTTCTACGTAACGTTTTTGTCATCTTCTGAATGTATCTTCAAAATTTATAAGGAGTAGAAGTTTTGAAGCTTCAGAAATTTCTTCTAACCCACTAGATATTGATTCTCTATTTAAGATTATGCTTGTTGTATGTTTTGTTTCAACTGCAATTCCTGACCGTTTGCAAACCATCTGATCTAGTCGGTTCGCAAATTTATGAAAAAACAATATATTAATAATAGTAATAATAATAAGCATCTATTGCCAAGAAAATCCCCTTTACAGAGCCAAAAATAATAAAGTAAATGAAGACGTTACATAAAACGTAACATTATAACATATAACTGTTGATTGTAATTCTAAAAGGAGCCTTTGACAGTAGGTAGTTTTGCTGCAAAAATGTGTTGTTATGTATGTGACAAAAATAAAATTGATGCCAGGCTTCTGCGCTCTTCCAGTCGTACAATATCGAACTTTTAAGCGAAATAATATTTTATCTCCCATCTCTGTCATTTGGAAGTTGATTCTTGAAGTAACTGAAAAACCTATATTCTTCCTCAAGGTTCAGTCCCTCTCTATACCATTCATCGGAAAATTATTTTATCCCCTATTTGGTGGGAAAATAGGAGTTACTTTTTATCAATAACATAAGAAATGACTACGGTACTCTATAAAATAGATAGATCTCAGAGAAAATATGAGAAAGTTTACATAGAAATCTGTGAAATATTGTTCTTGAGAATTGTGACGTGTACGTAAAGTTTCATTAGTTACCTTAACTTTTTCTTGTACAATTCGGGTAGGTACTATCCAGGAAGAAAAGAGTTGCTATCTACTAGAAAAATGACATAAATGATAAAATCAAATGGTCTATTTTTTGGTCGTTGTCTTGATATTTTTCTTAGGTATTGACCGACCTCCAACAGAAGGATACCTACTTTATTGTATACCCCGACTGTATATTTTTTTTTATATACCTACCTACCGTTATAATCTCGTTTCGCATAGTAAACGTAAACCAATTTTAATAATTCATTTTGAAAGTGGACGGCTGAAAGAAAACATTTTAATTTTCTTAAGGAGATCTTGAAGAACGTTTGATTTCTTGAAACGTTTGTGAATATTTCTTGATCTAACGGTTTCATAGCAAAAGCTTTGAGAATATCAAAAATTTATTTCACTCTTCAAGAAACAGCTTTTTATAATTCGTAATGTTTCTATAATAAAGTTGTATATCAATGTAAAAGCTATAAATCTGTTGTAATTGCCTTCCCATTAAAGATCAGATTTCTAAGATAATTGCACTTTTATACGATCACGATTCCGGTATTATTTCATATTAAGTATGAGAAAATATACACGGTGTCCCTCTGCGAACTGCATCAATTTGAAAATGGTTTAAGAAGTTGAATGAAAATAAAATTTAAATAAAAACATAAGGCAATAAAAATAATGGTACCAAAATTTGTATAAAAATGCATATTCCGCAAATCTTTAGTTTTTGAAATAATTGGTTTTGTAATAAATATGTTCTATGGGAGAACTATACAAAAATTTTAAGTTGTTTTAGATTTGGGTCATGATTGTATTAGATAATAATTGTAACTGTCAGAAAACTCGAATATTATACCGGGACGATTAAAATATACAAGACCTTAATGTATTTAAATTTATTTATTATTGTCTCCACAAAATCCGTTGAAATGATTTCTTCGATAATAATGATTCCAATGCCAGTTACATTGTAGATAATGATAAAAGGTCCAAAGCTCTTTGGTGTATTACAGAGTCTTGAATTCTCATAGATAAACAAATACGTTTAAATTACACATGTGGGTATTTGTATAATTTAATCGCCCCTACCTGATAGTTATTTAAAACCTGCAAATAACAAGTATAGAATTTACATTTTTGAGAAATTTTTTTGACTTTTCTTGACACGTGTGCTTATGTTTATTCTCAAATGCAATCATAGCCCATTTAAAACATAACGGAAAATTATGTATTTAGAAAACTAAAAATTTTAGTAGCTAATAGACATTCTCATACAAATTTAACTTTATGTTTTTATTTATAAGATAAAATTCTATAAATATGTTTTTTTATATTTTTATTCTGCTCTGATGATCTCCCTAATTATCAAAATATCATAAAAATGCTTCAGACAAAAAAACAAGTCGAAATTAAATAAAAAAGTTATAAAATGATAATTAAGTATTGATCGACAAAGGTAACATTTCACATAAAATTTAAAATATGTTAAGAACGGTAAACTTAAACATGGAATATTATATATGAAATGTTTTAGAATTTGAAGAGGAATCTAAAAATCGTAATAATATATAGGTCGCTCCATTTGAAATAATGAAGTTGGCATATACTTTCGGTTTGTGCCAAATTTTTGAAAATACTTTAGACGAGTAACCCCTATAACGTCACTCTTGTTCTGAGTTTTCAGATTTGGTTCATCTATAGTTTTCTATATATCAATTGATGCAGATCCCGAAGGGAGACTGGGTATACTTAGCCTCCATGAAATGCATTTTAAACTAAGAATGCAGTGTGAAAGGTTAAGGAGACCATCGTTGCCTGCTTGTTGTTTTGCTGGTCTCCAATTAAAATTTTACTTATTTTTTTGTGCTCAAATATTATTAATAATAAACAATTAAAACAAATTGCCTATACTAGGTCCCACAGCATCCTCAGTGTGAAACGCACTGAAAAGTATAAAATAGCTGAAAATCTAATGAAGTCTGTCATTGACTTTCCAGTTATTTTTTATAATATAATCGATGAGAATATTTTGGAGTTAATCACGAGTGAAGCTCCTTTCAGATACTATTCAAAATAATATAAATGATATGCTTGAAACAACATTATACCGCGATATATATTAAATAGCGTTCTTTGAACTGTAAACCTGTTATGACCGAGAACAATTGAAGCTCAAGCGCACTGATTTCATTTTAATATTATTTGTTTTCTTTAGGTAACTTGACCGGCATTTTTTGCCCATTTAAATTTAACAACCTACCTTACCACAATATTATCTACATCTGAGGTAATTATAACGTGTAAGCTCGACTTTCGTACTAAAGTTCTTCTTCTTATTATAAATACGCATATGGTGGTAAGCACGTCGATTCTGCATGAAATTACTCTTTGTTGTTCGTTATCGGACCTATAGATTTAATATTCACTGTATGTGCTTTTGTTCGGTACAATGTATGAAAAAAATGATAAACGAGGAACGGTTGTAGCTCATTACTGAGGTACCTAAGGCCCATTAATTTTGAAAAATGGAGCGGAAATCTACCTTACCTTGCTCTGAATAAGTATCTGAAATAGGTAAATAAAAATGTCTTGAGTTAATAAGCATTCATTGAAATCTATACACCATACTATCGCCCAACTCTTTATCAAAATATTAATTAGTTAAGGAACCCTGATGTTCTCAAAATAGTTGTAAAAAATTTGTTGCATGTCTTAAGAAGGCCATGATCTCTATGCATCAAAGGTTAATATATTCCATCAATCCCCGTTTGACTCAAGAAAGAAAAGATGGTCGTGGTGATTTCTATCAACTTGTTCGGTGAGTAATGAGGGTACCATTATTCGGTCATAAAAGTTGCTAATTTATGCGGCACGACAATGTTTCAGTTGAAGTACAGCGTTAAAACGGTGACCTATCGGTACCCAAGAGCAACATAAATCATCTTTAAATTAATTTGGTTCGGTCATAGTTTCCCACCATACAGGGTGTTCATTCTAGATATAGTACCGTTCAAAAAGTTAATGTTGACAGTTGAATGTTATTAGTATTGATGAGGTTAAAAGCAATTAAAAAAATCCGGTGTGTTCACTCACACGACTTTCCTACCGCGCTCAGATAAATTTCATGGAATACAAAAATCATCTGATCAGCGCGTGTAACAATTCATTCTATTCAGCGTGCCAAGACATACAACAATGGTCATATTCAATTTTTATGTAGCAGGAATCGTTTGTCAGAATATGAATAAATAGTTAGATAAATAATAATTCAATTGAAGATTGATAGATACGCGTTATACCGTATGGGCTTTTAGAGAAACCCTTTTAGCAAATTTCTTCAAAATCGTCAGAGCAGTTTTCTCATCATAGTGGAACCGTTTTTCAGCAACCAGTGCGAGCAAGATGTTCAATCTGCGTCAAGGGATCGTTCCCGAAATAATCTTTGAATAGACAGCAGACAGACCAATGGCTGAAAATAAGTTTTTTGGACTCAGGGGCCTCTGAAACCGTACACCGAAAATTTTACTCTACCTATAACTATATTTTTCTTACCAGACTACCTCGAGTAAGAAAGTAAAAATAAGTTCAAATGTGTTTTGGTTCTCATCTGTTAATGTTATTTATTTTTATTTTTTCACATCAAATTTGAATATTCTATAAGCGATGCTCTAATTTGATAACAAAATTTATAACGTCAAATAATATTCCTAAATGTCACTGGTCTTCTCAGTCACTTGATATGGCGTATTGAATTAGAGCCTTTCAATTCTAGATATAATGATATCTAGTACTAGAATATGCCCGTGACTCCGTCCAGGCAGACTGTTTGTAGTGCTTGTGTACTAATCTATTATTTCAATCTCATCATTTCAATTACACAAGTGAAGTGTGAACTAAGTTCATAATTCACGGTGCGATATATACCCCAGGTGTTAACCCAAACTAAGCTGGGCCATATTGTTTTGTGATCTTGTGGCTTTCAGCAACAGATGTCGCAACCGTACTATTCTATACTATTTTTTTAGGATATATCACTATGATGGATATTTGGATTATTTACCCGAACATCGAAAAAATGAATACTTCTACAATACGTACATATATGATTGACGGTATCTCAGGACTAACTAAGATAATTTCAATATTACATATATTTCAATTAGTGTCAAGTACCGAGCTAGTAGCCAAATTTATTATTTAGTATAAAACTGTCTGGAAAATTTTTGATAAACTTTCAGTTCAGTTTATGTTATTTAAATTAATCAAACTTCTCATCGTGAAAGAGTCCGACAAGCCTAAAGTATCACATAAGCTTAAATTTATTGATCATAAATAACTTAAAAAAGAAACTGGGCCAACTTCTTTGGATGCATTGAAAACTGAAATAAGAACTCATAATGTAGGAGTTACGATAATTTTGAATGATGTTGTATCAGCTATTGAGGATTCTTTGAACTAACTTCAAAATCTTTATGACTTTCTACATTATGTGTTTTTATTAATTTTATATCCACTTTCTAGTGCAAAGTCCAATGATCTCGTCCTAGCTTTTTTAAGTTATTTATTTCATAAGTTTTAGTGATCATGGATCATTAACTCACAAAGAAGTTACTTACAAGTCAAATATTAAATTATTATTTTCTTATAGTTTTGTTGCCTGCAAGTAATAATATTTTATAAGTTATGTTATTATAATCTAAAAGTTAAAAAAAAACAAAAAGTAATTTTATTTGAAAAAGAACAACGGGGATTTTGCTTCCTAGTTAGTTTACAGACAGATCATTATAAGGGTGTTCGAGCTGCGGTTCAAACCAGTCCCAAACCGTCAGACGCCTGCGCACTTCAATTTACGATGAATAATTTATTCCCAACTACTAGTAAGATGTTCGGGCACTAGTTTGACGATTTCCAAACTAGTCCGGACTCAGTTTGAGACAGGCGCAGTTGAAGCGTCTTCTTCTTCTTAGAGTATAGTGTTCTCTGTTGTTGGAGAAATCCCTTTCAGAGAATACTACCATAGTCCTAAACTAAACCCTGGTTTGTGTTTTGTCCATCAGTCTTTCATTGATGTTCTCTCTTATCTTTGGTCATAAAGCATATCTATCGGCAAAGTCATTTGGTCTATGACGACGAAAATGTAAGAAAGTGGAAGGGGTAGTCTGCAAACTGCAGTTTGGTGTTCGAGCAACAAAGTCCCAAATCACTTGGAAACTGTTTCAAACCGCACATGCGCATTTTAAACAGTTTTCAAACCGTCCAAAGCTCAAACAGCCTTTATGTCAACCGGTAGCAGCCGCATGAAAGTCTCATGGATCACTAGTAGACTTAAACAAAAAGTCAAACAGGAGTTGTGGGTCAATTCATAAATCTACGCTTCAATACGAAAGCAATTACTACAGATTCATATCCAAATTTTTGCGAAATTAGAATGAAATTTTTCTACCTTCTCATAGCTCTTCTCAAAATGGTTAGATTTATCAAGATTTTTTTGAGTAGGTAGGTACAAATTTTTCAAGAAATTATGTGATCTATAAGTTGAACATAAGAATATTTCAGGCTTTTCTCTACAATTCGAAGGAGTTTCCCGAAGGGATAAGCTCCACAAATCCCTGAAAGTTTGAATAAGGTCGAATTGTATACCTTCTTCTTTTGGGTAGTCGGTCAAAAATACCAACTGAAAATATACCATAAAATTTGTCAGTTTGATTGAAAGGCTTATCAAGAAACAAAAAAATATTCTTAAGAAATGTACCTAATAAAAAAATTTTTAATAAACATTAGTTTATGAACATTAATACACTAAACTTTTATATCACATATTAATGTGATTACTTAATGAAATATACCATGTCCTTTGCAAACCGAATAAAAATACATTATATAGATGAACAAATGTATCAGGTTTTCAAGTAAAAAATGACAAGCCATCGAATAGATAATTGCTTCTGTTTGTATTACCCTGTAGGCAGCGCGTAGTGAACAAGTCGCAGGGTTCCGGGTTGGCTGAAGAAAACGGGTTGAACGTCTGTCCAGGTATCGTAGTATCAATCTCCGGAATTATGCGGTGCCGACAGTGGCGTAGGAATACGACCATCGATCAGGGACACCGATAAGGGAATAACTCTTTTGCTTTATGATGTTATCTAATACTGAGGAAACGCCAACGTTTCGCAATTCGGATTCCAGAGATTCTATGTTGATTGATGATGTTACAGAGATATATATATATATATATATATATATATATATATATATATATATATATATAGTTAGTTGATATTTCAATGTCACCATATATAATGAAATTATATGCCTAGGTCTTCCTAATTCAGATTCATAATATTTAGAATAAAATTGCAGTAGTTAAATTTCTTTATGTAGGAGACGTAGGTATTACTTATAAAATTGGTTTTCATTTTCTTCTGATAGAACTCTTTTGTTCATATCATTTGTGGCCACTAAAAATATAAGATTATGAATAATTATCGAATTGATATTTACGCACCCAATTAACTTGTGAATTATAGTATTTCCTGTCTCTAGTATCCAATTATTAAAGTTTAATTAATTATCTGTATAGTTAGTACCGTAATATAAATTTCTTCTTGTGGGTAGGTACAATGAACAAAGCACTTTATGATTGACAATTTTTCGCATTGTTTCTTTTGTACATAGGTGCACTCTGATTAATTATATGTTTCTAGATAATCAGCAGTATAACGTACTTAGATTTAATTAACATTAATTTGTCGAGTGTCTTAAACGTGATTGACATAATGAGTTAAAAGAATTGTAAGAAGCAGAAATTATGATTTCAATGAATGCATCAAATGACACACCGGCAAATATTGTGGAATTAATATTCTTTCATAAGGAAATTACTTTATTAATTAATTACTCCGCAATATCTTTTACTCTGGATTCAGTGAATTAAACTCGAAGTTAACAAGAATAGGTACACTGAATGTTTCTCAAATGAAAGAGCTTCAACAAGTCACTGTGACTGCTGGTACCTAACTATAGAGATCGTTTGCTTTTGACACTCAGACATTTGTATAATTCTACTTCCTGTTTCACTATAATAATCTATACATTGATTCGATCCTAAAAATTGAAAATTGAGTAGGTATCCATGTTGAAAATAGAATAATGAAATAAAATTGCCAATCAAACTCTGAGTCTGAAGAGATTTTGTTTGTATTCAAATAGTATATATACAAATATGAAATTTGCATTTTCTTTGAGAAAAGAATACAATAGGTAGGTACATAAAAAATGATAAGACCAGAGTCCACACATTTCAATCAAAAGCCGGAACTTAGTAGGTTACGTATCGTCAAGAATTCAAATGCATATTCTGATATCTGAAGGCATATAAGAATTTAAAAATTTGCCATTAGAATTTATTTATTCTGTTCTGGTATGAGATAAATGTTAGTTTTTTCCCCACATTTGTCAATCGTTACATTATTAAATTCAAAATATCATCGCAAGTGGAGTCTTTATCTAATAACGCTTTGAAAAACGAGAATTTAAATGATTCGGTTGACCTTTTGCATATTTATATGCAATTTATTCAAGGATGGGTAGTTGAGTTCATGTGATTTGAATGCAAAGTTGCAGAGATACTTTTTGACACAACATTAAAAAATTATAACATTATTTTTTCTCTTTTTAACGTATACTTAGTATTTATACACGGTTAGTTGATATCAGCACGTTCGTATATCTGAATTATAAATATTTTTGACCGACAAACCCAAACGGATGAGGAATACAATTCGACTGTTTGCTACTCTTTGATTTGTGCGCGCGTTGTTAAATAAATGTAATCCGATTTTGATCTAGATATCTAGAGAAATTCAAATCCGAAATTTCCTCCCCTCCAGTTTTTTTGAATATCGAAAATCTGAGGTGGCACAATAGGGATGTTTACTCTAGTTGTTATTTTAAATAAATTTATGGTTAATCAATGAATGGTAACATTTGAATACATAAGATATTTTTTTCTGAGAATATTTAATTATAAATAATTGAAAAAAACTAATTCAAAGTGCAATAAATAATAGACTTTATCACGTGACTGAATCAGAGCGCATAGGCGCACGTCATGAACCGCTAAACAAACTAACCAACCAACGTCAGCAGTCACAGTCATTCCATCATTTATCTCCACGTGGTTATATGCTCTGTGATTCGTTAGAAATATCTTTTATGTTTTTGTTGATAAAAATTAGTGTATTTGCAAAAATGGAGTCTGGATAAAGCAGACAGCTCTAATTTGATTATAATTTGATGAAATTCTCGCCTTTTCATAGCTGCTGGTCGACACAAATCAGAAGTGGTAATGGGTCTTTTTGGTTGATAGGCAAATTTTGTATATACACAACCAGCTTTAAAGCTAACCACTTTCTTCTTATATCTTTATTTTTCGGAATGTAAATAACTAGTTTATCTGGTGTGCCAATCGCTAAGGAGTTACACATGGGAACTTCACAGTATTTATAAAACTTTCATTCTTCTTATGATTTTTCATTTGATAATCTCAATTCTCAAGCAAATTAACAATGATAATCTGACAAATACACAGAGCCCACAGAGGAAGAGTCAATATAAATCACATAGCACCTATTCTATATATGACAGATCGTAAGTGTTGCTTTTGTTAGCGGTGAGCGGTGAGCGGTGAAGTAGTGCGTGAATGATTTGCGTGCTACAGCCGGAAAATTCAAAATTTATTTTTTTCGTAGAAATTTTTTTTTTGCTTTGTAAAATATTTTTTTCGTATCTATTAAGGTTCGATCTAAAAAATAGGTACATTTGGACAAAATTGTCAACATCCCTGTTAAAGTTATGACAATATACGGAAACGTTTAAATTGAAAATGTTTTCAAAAGTATTACGGTTTTTGAATAACAGCAATGTTAAAAGCTCAAATATGTTTATTTTTATTATGTGGAGGGGGTGATTAAACCAATCTTTCAACAGAAAAGGCATACAAACTAAATTATTACAGGTGATTATGAATAATGTCGTTGCTTGTTCGCTCATTTAAGTGGTCATCCGAACACATAAATTATCTAAGAGATGACAACTAATTTGCATCTGATTCTAGCAAAGACATATTTCTCAGATAAAATACCCTACTTCGAATTATATACTTTCTTTTTGATCACTCGAGAGCTTCGAAACTGTTAGTGGTAAGAGAAAGGTAAATAATATATATTGCAACGCGTAGATGAATGTGCATTCTAAAAAGTGACAAAAAAAGAATTGCTCAAGGAATCTGAGTAATTATTTAAAGATGGAGAATATACACATACTCATGTGGATGATGTAAGTACACGTAATCTATCCAAAGGAAATAAGCTTCCGTTAATTTCCTTCCTTTAAACACATTTCATTTAGTGCTTTGTTCCGTCGAAAGTAAATCGTTTGGTACACACAACTATGAACTTTTTTGGGATATTCTCAACATAATTATTATATTTATACTGTTTGTAACAAATCATAAATGTTCTGCAAGTTGTGACGAAAATACAAATAAGGCGCGATATATTATTTCGGTCATATCTATTCTATAATTGCACAAGAATTTCCTTAGAGAAAACATTTAATCACGCCCTGAAACGACACCTTTAACTGTTTAAGAATCATGCCCGATCACGCATCAGTATCCATTCAATGAAATCTCTCCAACACAATACATCCATGAATAAATTAAATAAAAAATAATCAGAATTTTCTCAAGACAAAACATTTTAAATTTGTACACAGCGCTTGAATACCATTCATCATTTTATTGTTGTATTTAACATGACTTCCTTTCTTCTGATCTTTATCTAGTCTCAGTGGAATGTGAGAAAAATCTCTAAAGGTTATTATATCCTGGTAGATTAGGATTATACGTAGTGTGCATATTTATATCTAGTTAATTTAGGACTTTTGTTTTCTGAGCGTACCAAATTACCTAATATAGTAATTGAAGAAGCAATGCTGAACTATAGGACATTTAAATAAACTTAACTTTAAATTCGATCGAAAACTTTATGCGTTTGTAGAGATCTACTATTCCTACATATCAATTTCAAATTATCTTCATAGACGACTACAATATATATTTTTATAATTTTGTTGTTGCCACATCTACATTTTAGGTAAAAAATTTTAGTAAAACTTCCGATGTTCAATAACTTTAAAAGTGTTCTTTTTCCAAAAACAACCGGTAGTCGGTTATAGGGGTACCTACCAAAATTCTGCAGATCATATTATATTTTAGTTTTGTATATGTTTATGTATGTATGTGTGTGTGGGTGTTTTTTTTATGTCGATACGCCATATCTCTCTTATTATTTCATCTAAATTATTAGTTGAAACATCATTTTTAAGATTACGTCTCTCACTAATGAAAAAAATAATCATAAATTGGTTGAAGCTATTGTGATCTTTGAAAAAATATTTTAAAAACTTTTTACACGAAAGTGTATCTAATTTATCACGCAAACAATCTGCAAGAATAAAATTGAAAGAAAATACTTCACGCGCTAGTGTCATAAGGGTGCATGTTATCGTCAAGGGTACTGATATCGAGTACTTTTCTCACAATCATCAGATGAACATTCCAGGCAGGTGTTGCGAAAATAGGATGAAAAGTGGAGTCAACAATGGGAAACAGCAATCATGGAATAAATAAATGACACTAAAGCCTTTTACAGAAATTGTGTTCAATAAATAAGTCCTAGGTTAGGTTAGGTTAGGCATTTCTCAAACATTCTCCTAGGCTTATTAAATGTGTATGTATGTAGGTATTCATTATTTTGTAGAAGTTAGCAAATACAGAATATTAAAAAACTTTACAACTCATACACACCGATCTTAATAATGTTAATTTAACAACTTTTACACACCGAGTTCAAGTAAACAATAGCAACCAAAAGTAATATTTAAAAATTTTCACTTAAACATAATAAGCATGCTGGCAATTTTTCACATCCTGTTTTTTTGTTGTTAACATTAAGACACATTTATTATTAACATATTTTTCTTGGAAACATGTTAAAAATCTCGATGGCTTATAACTATAAGTATACTTCAGGGTTTTTAATTTTAATTTTTTTTAGAAAGATGTTTCAAACAAAAGTTGTAGAGCTAATCATGTTGATGAACTAATCAACGGATAATATACTTTTGTATAATTTTCGGGATCTTAAGGGATCTGAGTACCTAACAACTATTTCAAAGTTTTCAAGTATTAGTTACATTTGGACGATGTAAGTCTGTTAGGTAAACCTTAGCGACCGTCTCCCAGGAATCAGCTGCCCTTTGAGCCTTTGATGGAAATGCTAACAACTAACAAACAATTGAGAAAATTGTACTGAGGGATTGAATAATCACAATGTACGGACGATTTTTGCATTAGAGTGCTATCAAAATAAAACATAGCTTCGAATGTTTGCTTATTTATTCAATTTGCTATGCATGCTATGACGGCCTGGTTCTTTGCATTGAAATTCTATATACTTACTCTATGAAATAATTCTTGATTTCGTTCAGCCTGGATAACATATTATTTACCACACCTAAACAAATGTATTGAAAACTGTCACCTCCCATTTATTTGTTTTACATTTAATAATATTAATAAATATAACCAATAAATGCTCCTTTTATTTATTTATCTTTAGATCAGTTTCATAGAAGGTCGATCACTGACGTAGATTTTTTTTAGCAGCAATTAATTAAGCCTATAATATATGTGAAATTTAATGGGTACGCCTGATTTGAATATCTATGCAGATTGCCCATGGGGCTTATTAAGATATATAACAATAGTTTTAAAAAAATCTTTGAAGAAGTAGCTTCGCGTAGGATGGAGTTGTTCCGATAAACATCTTCTATAACGTTGCATCAAATTTTTCTTTTATCGTTAAAACTGAATAATTTATATCTGATTCAAAAAGCTATATACCTACTTCCTCACACAAATTAACTTATATTCCTCTGCTATGCTAACACCAAACACTATCATGTTTCGCTTATCAAGTTAACTTAGTCAGCAATGAACTACCATTTTTCTTGGAGCAAAAGTGGCGGGTGGAAAAGCTTCTATTTTGTGTTAATGTCAAATAGTCTCATCCATTTCAATGTGAGCTGATTCTGAGTCAACTGTTTTGATCCTCAGACATTGCGTACGAATTATGAGCTTAATTAATTCAGATTGTAACTATTATTTCATCAATATTAAATGCATCGTATTGGAAATTGTCACCTGCCATGAGATTCACAGATTTGCCTACTAAGTTGAGAGCAGCAGCTAGATAATATCTTAAAAATAACGTGAAAAAAGTAGTATTATCAGAAGTATAATAAAATAACCAAAATAATCATTAAAAAAACTCAACTCGTCTGCCAGATGCTTCGATATTGAATCTTAATTGATATCATCCGAGCACGATCACACTGAAGATTATAGGTTATACGGATGATTATAATTGATTAAGAAAGTAGGATTTTTTAATACATTCCAGTATTTTATAAATACTTAGTTTATACTTCCGTTGTAAATATAAGAAGGGAGAAGAGAATAGATCTATCTATAGATATTTCCTGTTGAATTATATTAAGTTCATTAATTGAATAAACTGAGCCGCCCGACACATATAGCAAGTTTACATCAACTGCTGCTAAATTCCACTGAAAAGACTAGGCTATTTTATCTCTTTCTTATGTTATTATTATATGATCAATTGTGAATGGAAATATAACAGTTCATCCGTATACAAGGATATTGTGCTAGGATGAAACATACATATTTTCAATAAGTAGTTTTATGTTGTACAGACCTTCCTGAAAAGCAAACGAACCAACATGAAGGCGAGTTTATGAATCAGAATCATTTTTATAAGCCAAAAAGTTTCCTCGAGTTTTCATTGACGATCAGTATCGTTTCTAAGGTAAACAAACAACCCACTAGATTACAGAGGACCAATTTTCTATATAATTTCGTGAGTTTTCATAATTTTCTATAAAAAAATATCATCTGTTTAGATTTTACAAGAATGAATTCTTTACTTCAGTTTTCTGCTAGGATATTCATATAACCCAGCAGCAGAAAGTACGCTGATAAGAGAAGTGAGATCTAACGGGATATCAAGTTCTTTTGAAGTTCATAAAATCATCAATCCTGACATAGATAACATCCTTCAAATGCTTTAAAACAAAATTCATCACAAATTGGCAAAACAAATGGGATGCTTCAAATAATAAGCTGAAATTAATAAAACCATCAGTACATAAATGGAACAATCTGCCCACTAAGAGAAGAGACCAGGTAGCCATCACAAGATTACGAATATGACATACCAGAATAACTCACGACTACCACTTCAAGAGAGAACCCGCCCCTGTGTGTAACATGTGTAACGTAACATTAACAGTGCAGCATTTAGTAGTGGAGTGCCCGTTATACAGCCAAGAAAGACAGCAACACAATATCCCCACCACGCTCAAAGAAACTCTTAATGAATCTTGTGATTAAGAACAATTAATAAATTTCCTTCTCAAAACACATCTTTTGAAATATACATAATATTATCTACTTATTATTGTAACTGTTCAATGCTAATAACCCTGCGTGGTTGAAGCATACAAATATAAAAAAAATATTCATCACGTTGTTTGCTTCTTAATAGTTCGACTGGGCAAGTCTCCGTAAAATCATCCATCCTGACATGCATAACATCCTTCAAATGCTTTAAAACAAAATTCATCATGTTGTTTGTAACTCAATAATTCGACTGGTCAGATGTCTCTTGCTGAACTTGAACAACATAATAAACAAAGTTATAAGTCAATATGCGACAAATTTATATATTTTAGCCCTTGACGTCTCGTAGATTGTATTCAAATACTAGTTGACTAGACTCAATAAAATACTTGACTAAGCCGTTCCCAAACTTGAATATACATTTTGGTGGGTACATCCTCCACACCAATTTTTAACCTCCTCAGTCAGTTGGAAGTAATAATACTATTAATGAGTTAGTCATTCAGAGGAAAAAATAGTGATTTTCATTATCTCGTTAATAGTGACAGGTTTTCTATTGAGATTAACTAATTAGAAAAGGGTCTTACTGAACACAAAAAAACTTCTGATTTTATGTTGTGTAGGGGTCGAAGGTTCGAAGGAATTTGATCAATATAACTCACTACCGGTGTGTCATCCTGTTGCTATACGAACGTGGTTGACACACAGCTGTCTAGATTCCATGAGCCATTTAATAAAAGTGCACTTATCTCTGAAATTCAATTATTAATGGGAAGGCAATTACTTCAGATTTATAGCTTTTATATTGATAAACCACTTTATTATAAATATATTTTGATATATTAGTAGCTGTCTCTGAAATGAGTAAAATACTTCTTCGACTTTCTCGGATTACCATTCACAAAACCCTTAGACTTTTAGAGAAGTTTTCAAGTACAAATGTTATAAGAAATCATATACCTACCTAAATGTTCTACAAGATTTAACAAAGAAATTTTCAATTTTGTCTCCAGTATTGGAAGATCTTTTTTTGAAGGGCCTTGTCGAAGGGGCACATGCCGATTCAGCGCAAATCTTCGGAAATCAGCAGGGGTACTCTAATCCTCCCTGCCCAATCAGCGCAAGAATTTAGAATCACCTGTTGCGACTCAGCGCAAAGGTAGGCACAAAGAAAAACTGCCAAATTGTATGGATTAATAAAGATAGAATGATTCTTCAATAAAAAACATATGCTGTAGGTGGAGATATATGTATTGGTTTTAATAAAATGCATTACCAAAAATATAACAAAACTATATTAACAAATCTTGTAACTAATTGTTTTTACAAAATCTAAATCTATATTTACAGTTACATTTGTTAGTTGAACACCTGTATTTCGCACATTTAGACTGAACTCTATCTTTACGGAAAGTAAAGTTTTGCATAACAATAAATTTCTTGCCACTTTCGCTCAATATGAACTCCATTTTTCTCAAACCAAAATAACATCAAACATGACGCCCACTTTACAGTGGTGGTAATTAGATTGGATTTCACCAAATTAGTTTACGATATTTAATCCTTAGGTTGCGCTCAATCGGCCGGTCAAATTTTACATAAAATTTCTGCCCCACATGAGTTAAAAAAGGGTTGCACTGAATCGGCATATACTGTGTCGAAGAGATGAGTTTTATGAAACACTAAAAATTTTAATATGGGACCATCTCCCAAGGTTCCTTTATTTTGGGAAGTCGGTCTTAAATAATTTCATTCCGAGATTCATTGACATCCGTAATGTATGATGTACCTACGTTAGACATATTGTACATACAGACAGACAAAATTATGATGTAGATAGGTACCTGAATGATTTATCTTCGATTTATAATTATTATTATGTAAGTTCACATTTTGACTGTCTTCTTTTTATTGATTCAGGGGTGAAATGTTTTTGAGATTTTATTTTTCTTTTCCCACTCCAGACTTATACAATACTACACAACAGGTATATATCGAATGGAAGTTTGTAGATATCTTATATATCTATATTATGTACAAGAAAATTAAAAATGACCAAACTATTGGTCTATGGAGATTAGTTATCAATACTTTAGATTCACGCCAATTGTATGAGATAATAGACACTCCAAATCCAATCCTTTTTTTAAAGGTTATTATTCGAATTAATTTATTAAATCCCATTAGCGCAGAATATAATATATAATTGTCATAAATAAACTAATAAAAATAAATTGATAATTGGGTGTGCACCACTTAGGAGCGAAAAAAATAGATGGAATTGTTCAAGGCCAATTATCTGTTTGGTCATAATGCATAACCAAAAGGGTAATAAGTTATACAAATAAACAAAGATATTTCATTGCTCACTAAGTATTAATTAGATAATAATTCGCAGAAACTGATACAATTATCTTGATCACGATTTAAACTCACAATGGGAAATGTTTTATTATAAATAATTCTAACATATATTCAACTTCTGAGCACGAAGTGAAATTTAAATGATTTTTTCAAAGTAAAATTAATCAGCATTTGATCAAGCATTTTTCAAATTTAATGAATTAAATAATAGACATATTGATTTTTCACTCTAATCAGGTAAAAGCCATGTATAGAGAGCAAAGGGACTCAAAATTTCCAAAGCGTAACCTTGATAATCTGGTCCTTATATGTTTGACAGAGGTAAGTTTTGGTTAAGTCGTAATTTCTTAACTCAGCATGTTTTTTTCAAAAATAAAAGACTGCAAAATTAAAGAAGATATCATATCCAGCAATATTTAAATTTGACTCTGTTCAATATAAAATAAAGATTATAACAATACTAATGTCTGAAATATATGTGATTCCGCAATTTCTTTGAATATTTGAATCTAAGAGAGAGCTCTGCAACTTTGATAAGTACCCTCAAAAATATGTTTGTTTTTACATAAACCAGAACCGACTTATTACTTAGTGCTCTGAAAAATAAAAGATAATATTAATTCAACTGATTCTTTCAAGGTTTGTACCTACTTGTAACTCTCTACTCCAAAATTACCAGCAGTAGAATAATTATTATTCTTTTTTTTAGTACACGGTCTTAGAATTTGTAAAAAAGTTTTTTCGAGTAGCTTATATGAATTTGGGCTCCATAGTATTTCGCACGAAAATATTTTTATTCTAAAAATATGAAAATGTACACGTTTCTTGAAAGCTAAGTAGATAAGACGAACCCCAAATTCTCTCTTTTTACTTTACTGAATAATTTTCTTGTGGAATCTACAGAAACTAGGTGGACGGATTGAATACAAAATGTTAAACTCCTTCCTATGTTACTAAAAACTCATAGAAGTAAAATGGATAAAGAGCTAAAATAATTATTCTACACTTCGATATCCAATAAGAATGACTTTATACTACTTATTTTGAATTTTCATGAAAAAGGAACAACAGGTTATCATTACTACTTTATGCCCGCTAGTTCGTGCGCGTGGAAAACTGCATTCAATTCCATGTGGTAGTTTTTGCATGATTCGTGTACAAACAAACAAGCAGACAGACGCGGTAAAATGAAACCTAAATTTGAAATTAGATCTCCACCAATAAATCGGTGAAAATTGCATCCAATTCCATGTAGTAGTTTTTGCGTGAAGCATTTATAAAAATACAGAAAGACTGACAGACGCGATAAAGTGTAGCCTATATTTTAAGTTAGACCTTTACTAATACATCGGTGAAAACTGCATTCAGTTTCATGCAGTAGTTTTTCCGTGATGCGTGTACAGACAGACAGATAACAATTCTAAAAACTGTTGTTTTGGCTTCTGATGCTCTAATAAAGACCCTCCATATTATTTTTTCTTAAATATCTTTAATGTACAGACATCGGCCAGTAACAATGTTATTATTTATATTATATATTGTATATTATATATTATATATTATATATTATATATTATATATTATATATTATACATTATATATTATATATTATATATTATATATTATATATTATATATTATATATTATATATTATATATTATATATTATATATTATATATTATATATTATATATTATATATTATATATTATATATTATATATTATATATTATATATTATATATTATATATTATATATTATATATTATATATTATATATTATATATTATATATGTATGATGTATGATATTAAGCAAGTTAACAAGATTTTTCAACAATATGTTTTGAAACTAGGTTCCTGGCTTTATTATAAACAAATTTTCAAAACACGAGTCTGCAGAGGAAATAAACTTATTAGTCAATTTTGAGATTACATATGGCAAATATAATGTTTCTCTCAAGTGTTTTAGAATAACTTAAAGATAATTAAAAGACAATGAAGTGATTGCATACAAATATTTAACATAATATGTGAACTCTTGTAATCAGTTATCTAATATATGTAAAATGATATATAAATACAATGGGTCATTTTGATATAGAATAAATCTATCTTAAATCGAGAATGTCATGTCATACAATTGCTAACTAATTAGCGACAAGTTTGATTGTCGTTACGTTGGTAATAAATATATTTGCTTTACACAAGTGTGCATTAAAGCCACACATGTCTTTGGAAATTAACAATAAAATACAAGTGAAACAAATTATAAATGTATTAGTCTATCTATTGAGCAATACTAAAACCAGACACCAGTTAATTAGTATTATTATATTGTGTGCATTACATTTATCGATATCTAGTTTCGATGCAAAGCTGTAATTGTTTTTTTGTCAAAGGTATTTCAGCCAAATGATACAATGAAATTTGGGAACTGTATAATTTTAAGCATTTTTAGGATTTGCAATAACATTTCTCATCTATCCGATACGAACATGAATACTTTTCTAGAGTACTTGAAGTTCTCTAATTGTTATTTACACATTTCAATAAAAATATTAATATAGATAGGTAGATAGATAGACAAAACGTTTTGATTTATATATTGCTGATTTTTAATATTATGATTTTAAAATGTTAGTTTTTCCTAAAACTAATGGGTCTAGGACACTTCGCCCAATGGACACTTAGCCCAAAATGATATATCGACCACTTCGCCCAAAAATTTCGTACTAAAAACAGATTGTAGAACCAATTCACCCAATGTATTTAAAAGTCCACGAAGCCCAAAACGGACGCTTTGAGTAAACTTGTTGGTGGAAACTTCGCCCAAAATGTCCACTTCGCGCAAATTATTTATTTATTTTGATGAAACCCTGTTTGCGGTGATAAATAAATATTATAACTGTTTTTTTAATAACATCTTCATTAATTTATGGGCTGCAAATAATAAATAAAAATATATAGAATATAGAAATTTATAGAACTTAATTAAGTCATGTTTGGGAACTGTATTATGTATTAAATAAAATAATTTTGTTTTAAAATAAGTTTAACTCTCTGCTTACTTTATTTAATAATATATTTAACATTTATATATATTGAATGATTTTTTATATTATTTTCTCGGTGACTTTTTCTTAATTATTGTGAAGTTGAATTACAATACTGTTTTTTGCTGGTCTTCTTTTCTAATAAAATTCAAACAGTTACAATATCAACTTATTTCTAAGGCCACGAATAGAATTCGATTCAAATAAATAAATAATTTGTGCGAAGTAGTCATTTACGGCTTTGTGGACATTCAGTTAGTTTGGGCGAAGTGTCCACCAACGAGTTTTGGGCGAAGTAAACATTTTGGGCGAAGTGTCCACAAACGACTTTTGGGCGAAGTGGACATTTTGGGCAAAGTGTCTACCAACGAGTGTCCATTGGGCGAAGTGTCCAGGTCCGAACTAATTACTTTATTAATCGCCTCGTGAGGCTACTCTTCAAACCTCGAGGATATTTAGGCTACTTAAGATTCAACAAATCTCTAGGAACAAAATTCTCCAAATAATTGTAGTATTTCATAATAAATTTCCACAAGGAACCTACTGTAATAGGCCCCTCTTATGGAAACGAATAATTTTACATATCTCCCGTTTCACATAACCAAATACCGTAAAGTCAATCGTAAATACTGTATGAATTATCAGTCAAGAGATCTTGGAAAAGTTTAAATCCAACAAGTCCTTATCCAAAAAACTTACCGCAATGGGGGTGGAGGGGGCAATTTGAGACGGAAAAATTAAAGAACAGACCATATCAAGCAATGTTTAAATTATTTATTTTCAGAAACTTTGCGGGTCTCCGAATTACAACGCTATGAATGTGTAAGATTGCTGCCGTTATATTGTAAAATAGCTGTATGAAATAAGCAAAATTTTAACTATTTTTTTTTACAAAAATAGGATCGACTTATTAGTTCATGTGCTAAATATACCATGTAATATTAATTCTATTGGTGCTGGTACTTTTGTAGTTGGTGTAAAAAAATTCTATCTACCTACCTATAACTGGACAGGTTCAAAATTACAAGTTAAAGTAGCACAGCTATTAACTTATGTCTCAGACAGTTTACAAGTTTACAGTTTGCTTGATGATACTTACTGAAGGAGTTTACTAACAACTATTGGCTAGTAAACTCGTCATCCAGCTTTTAGAATCATTGAATCTGACTTTAGGAAACTTGAAACGTGGAATAGTATTTTTTACAGACCCTATACATGTTTGGTTGCTGGTGTGAGGTCTCATACATCAATATCAGATAAAATAAACTCAATTGAGCATTAAATATATTTTATTTACTACGGCTTCTTCAAGATGGCGATATAATCGTTAGATTGCATTGAGGTAATAATATTTTCAAAATCCTAGAGGCGTGGTGTACTGTGAAGGCGGCGGATGTCCGCTTGCTTGTCAAACCAAAGTGGCGTTCATAGCAAGGCCGCGTTCGCACACGCCACAAAACCCCCCAGCGAGTAAACAAAGTACAATTTAAAATCCTTAGAATGAATTAAAAACTTAGATAACTACTTAAAAACTATACATAAAATGATACATCTATTATGGTCTTAAATGTATCTGTTCGACCAAACTGGGTAGTAACGTAGGGCTTAGCAGGATTTGTAGTCGCTTTGGAAGCTGCTGTCGGTAGAGTAATCTCATGCTCAAGGTCGACGGATAGGAAAGCAGGTTTCGTTCGATCATTGCTCACCTCCTTACGTTTGCCGGTGCTGTCGATTCTTAGGGATTTGTCATTACGAGCCAGGACTTTATACGGACTCGAATAAGGTGGTTGAAGCGACCCTCGTACGGTGTCGTCTAGTAGCATGACATGCGAAGCGTTTTTTATATCTTTAGATACAAATATCCTAGGCTCTAAGTGACGAGATGCAGGCGTTGGACGTAGTTCCGCCATGGCAGACCGTGATTGAGATATAATCGTTGCTAGATTCATGTCGGAGATCGCTCTGCACATGAGCAATTTAAATCTTCTTTGAGTGATGAGCGAATCTCAAGCAGTACTAAAGGCAAAACTCGATGCAAGGTATCATTATGACACATAAAGGTAGCCATTAATTGACGGTGGAACCACTCAATCATTCTATTTGCTTGAGGATGGTAGCTCGTAGTTCATATACGATTGATGGCACCACAGGTCAATAGATAAGCACCACAAGTTGATTGAAAAGTGTAGACTCGAATTGACGGCCTTGGTCAGTTGTGACGACGTTAGAAACACCAAAACTGGTGATTCAACCGTCCAGGAACATCTGAGCTACCTCTTCGCTGGTTAAAGTGTAGCTGTAAGGCATTAGTAGAAGCCGTTTGAAACGGGTAAGGGGCCGATAGTGTCCAAATGAACATGCCTGAACCTACCAGCAGGTGTCGCGAAGTTGCCTAGCGGTTCCGACATGTGACGCGTCACTTTATACTGCTAACAAGCTAGGCACTCACGTGCCCATACGCGGCAATCCTTGGCGATATCAGGCCACACGTAGCGGTCACCAATTTGGTTGCTGATGTGAGGTCTCATACAACAATATCAGATAAAATAAACTCAATTGTTCATTATATATATTATACACCGGCTTCTTCAAAATGGCGATATAATCATGAGCTTATTTACATATCTTATAGGTAACAACATTTCCAAAATCCTAGAGGCGTGGTGCGCTGTGTAGGCGACGGATGTCCGCTTGCTTGTCAAACCAAAGTGGCGTTCACACCAAGACCGCGTTCGCACACGCCACACATGCATGCAATACACAATATTTGGCAATTATCTATCCATGTCAATCTCTTTCAAAGGAGGGGTGTTTACTGTTGGTAAGTAGCGCGTAATATGGAGCCTTCTTATGATTCTGGTCATTTGACAATTGCCAAGAGACAGTCGATCTTATTGAAAAGTATCAATGACATATGAGACTGCATTATCGCTTCGAAAATATTAGCAATCTAAGTAATGTCTGAATAAACATAATCCATATGCTTTATAAATCAGACAACAAAAAATATATTATTTTCAGATTTTGTACCACTGAGAAAATAATAGGTTTTAGAATGATAAATTATATAATTATTCAAGGAAGAGCGCCATCTTATGAGACAAAACAAAAACTATTTTCACCAATAGGCTAGTAGAGACTTATTTTAGTTTTTTAACTATAAGGAGTCTATTTTCAGCTTTCTATCTTCACCGAACTCAATTCCATTGGGCTTATTTTTCGAAGAAACTTGACTTATACATTTTTTATATTACGAGATAATTGAATCAAAAGATCACATAAAGTTTTCAACCAACAATGAGACTATAGAAAATATTGTAGTAGTTATGCAAAAGACATACCTTCATAGATTGCTAGAGCTTATGCACTGAATATTTTTCAGGATTATCAACTTAATACGTGACATTATTTACATATTGTTTATGAGTAACAGAAATTATTATTTACCTAGATTTATTGATTGATGAATAATTAATATTTCTTGATTGAATTTCTTGGAATGTACTAGATAATTTTCAGAAAAAATGAATTAGTTAACCCACGACTTATTTATGAGGTTTTATTTAATGAAGGAACTCGTTTTATAGCCTGCTTTGATAAAGCAATTATTTCTTTAAATATAGACTTATATTTAGATATCTTGAGGATTTAATTTAATATTTATATGCATTATCAAATTGGGAGCTTCACCCAAAATATTTTTTAAACTATTTCATGCATTCATAATCAGTCCGATGTCGATATTATCTTTGTTACTACAAATATTCTAGTCGAAAATTCGCCACAGTCACCCATATAGGTGGGCAAGTTTCGATGCTTTTATAGGGTAACTTGGTAACTATTAGAAAAAAATCAATGACGAAGTCTCATTCTCTATTTTTGAGTTAAAATCAACCAAGAAAACAAAAATTAACTATCGTCTTTTGTTTTCTAGTTATAACCTAAGACTCATTTTTTGCATATTTGATGCATGCCTATATCTTATAAATTTGTGGAGTTATCTAAAAGTTATTTTGATATTCTTGAGACACTTTTTTGAGTAGGGTCCAGTGGCGAGGCTGGATTTCAAATTTGCTTCCCAAATTTCACGTTATGACATAAACATATATTCTTAAAAATAAAACTGGAGTGGATTTGAGCTTATCTAAAAAGAGTTATTTCTCCTCGTTTCAAAAATATATAGTTTATAGGAGGTAAAAAAGGAATAATTATTTTAGACATTAACTAAATTAAATTTAGGTACTCCATGTAACTGAAATATTTTATTTCAGTTTATTCGAAGTAGGCATGTTTAAACTAAGGCAATGTCTTAGTGACTATCATTAAGGAAGGATAGTTTCGTATTTGCAAGTAATATTCACTTAATACTGCATTCTATATCCAAATATGGCTTATGAAAAATATGATACATGAGAAAAATTTAATATTGTGTTTGACTTATATTTTAATCTGTATCTAGAAAGAAGACAATGTCAGAAAACTATTTTTGATTAGATTAAGAAATAACATGATCGTTTATTCTATATTCAACAAGCCAATAACAAAAATATTATTGAAACAAATACAAGTTATTTAAAATAGTTGTTGTTATGTACCAAATTAAACAAAAATATACCTGAAGTAGGATTGAAAGCTTTAAATAAGCGTAAATATTTAAAATGATGTCTGTCAATTATTCTCTTTGCATACATTGCCTCGGTTCTCAGGTATAAAATGATATATAATCTAGCCCCAGAAGAAGAAATTGAGGGGTATCAAGTCGGATGATTACGGTGGCCACCTAACTGGCCCATTAGTCCCTGTCCAATTGTTTCCAAAATTAATATTTAAAAAATGAGAAACAATTTGTGAGTTATGGGGTGGTGCACCATGATTTTGAAAAAAAAACAGATTTTTTCTTTTTGTTAAAGGTATATTATTTATAAATTCTTCAATGACATGATGGTTTATTATCGCATAATGTCGTTGATCAGTTAAATTTGATATGTATGGAACGCTAGAACCTGGCTATCACGAATAGCATACCCAACACTAAATCGAAATCGGCCTGGGCCTGGACGTTTACAATTCTGTGAGGACTGATCAGACCAGTAATGCTCATTATGACTAATATAAGCCTCATTTGTCCATATTATCTTCATAAAGAACAATGCGTTCTCCTGAATTTTATTTATAAACCAGTTGAGAAATGCCATACATCTTTGAGAAGCTGCTAGTTGAAGTTGGTGTTATTTTCTATTACATTACATTACAGAGTATGTGTTTCTTCAAAATATTTGAAACCCCTGATTCAGCTTCAGTTTGAGGACTGGATCTGGAAGAATTTGCGATTGTGATAGCAATTATTTTGACTGTAGCTTCTTCAGCAATTGTAATATTGTAATGTACCTGCCTCGGCTTGATAAATGATTCATAATTGATAAGGTTGTCTCTTAACATTTTAGAAATATCCTTATGAGGTTGTCTTCTCTCTGGATATACATTGAAATATATGTTAGTAGCTATACCATGTTTGTCTTAGTTTTCGTAAGCCCTTGTTGACTTTTTATCATAAACGAATCCAATGCGAAACTATATTTCTTAATGACAGACGCAACAACAGTAGCTCAATTGAAACGCCTGCTATGTATTCAATTAAAAATAAATATAATTTATTTATACGATAAGTAATACTTTTTCAATGTCCTATAAAATATATATTTTCAAAAAGAGAAAAAATAACTCAAATAAGCTCTAACTCTAGTTTTTATTTAAAAAATACATGTTTATATCATAACCTAACTTTCGAGAAGCAAATATAAAATCCAGCTACGCCACTGTATTCTATTAAAAAAATGCCAAAAGAAGGTCAAAACAAATTTTTGATAACTTCACAAAATTGAGTTTTAGGTTATAACACGATAACAAAAGACGATACCTAATTTTTGTTTTCACCATTGAGTTGACCTCAAAAATAGAGATCGAGACTGCACTATTGATTTGTTTCTATATCTAATAGTCACCAAGTTACCCTATAAAAGCATTGAAATTTGCCCACCATGTACATTAGGATGTACAAACAAAAAAATCCTCCTTAAAAACATTGTTCTATACTCTGGTACCTTGAAAATAGATAGATATATTGAAATATCAATTTTGGAAAGTCGGTTTCATCACAATAAGTGACTGCCAACTGGGAATAACTGATTATTGTGAAATATTTGGCTTACCCATGTGTTCTGAGCAACAAACCCATATCTCCTGGAAGTTTGTTTTTCCCTTGCATTATAGAACTATATATAACATAATCGAAAGTTTAAAAAAGATAAAAACAAAAAGTGTGTCTAAGCGGCCTTTTTTAAAAACAATGTAAATAAATTTAGAAAAAAAAAAAAACAACAGGCAAACATTGTTTTAATTATAAAATTGCTACGCTCTACTTAATGAAATCTACACATTATTATTGTTTTCCAGAATATAATATTCAACAGAATCAGGACTAGTAGATTTCTCTGTATTGTTTCTTCCCAAAAAGTGTGGAGGGGACATTATTTTCAAAGGATGGAAGCTTTATCATCAAGGACGTCCGAGTTAGAGAGGTCACTGAATGAAAGTAAGATTTTGATAATAAACCTTTGTTAGATGTACTGAAAATATACAAAATAATGATAATGCTATTGGTATTGGTACTTTGGAAGTTCCAGCCAAAACCTCTTATCTACAGTCCTTGTCCTCGACTTTGAACAGTTCGGAAAGAGTGAAGGGGTACTAAAATCTACATTAATTTTCAGTGGCCAGTAGCATACTGATATTGTATGTTTTCCCTAAACTTATATAGTGATAGCAATTATAAATGTCTAGTTTTTGATGGTCGTAGGGTGCATAAATTTATTCAATGAAGTAACGGTAACATCACAGGGTCCTCCGAATTACTGATTAGAAAGTTTATTAATCTTGATAAAAGTTAAAAGAAACGAAAAAATATTTATTTTCTACTACCCTTTAGTTGTAATTTTATTTGGACATTTAATTAAATAAACTGGAAACACGGTATTCCCTTAGAAGTAGAATTGAGTCTTACTGCCACATTCTTCAGTTTAGAATAGAAAAACCTTATAAAGTTTTCAAAATTACCATCAACACTGTAGTTGATACCACTTTGCATTTACCAATGCAGTTTCTAATGAAGGCATTCCTAGTATCAAGTAATCGGATAAAATTAAATTATCGGCACTCCACCATTATCATTCTTTTATCGAGTGAATATTAAGAATATTTTAATCAAATGAATTTATTATGTTATTAAAAGAAACGTTTTGATAGCAGACTATGTTTCCATTGATTAAATGGATAGTTGTGTGATAAATGATATTAAAGTTTTTTATGAGGAATAACGAGATTTTTTTATTAAATTGCCATTTAAAAGCATGCTTTGAAAGGTATTAAAATCTTTTCAGAAATCTGGCAACATCGGGATATATTTTTAATATTTTCTTCTAAGTTTCCCTGTGAAAGATATGTACCAATAACTCAATAACAACATATGTGACTAGTAGATGTTGAGTTAGATATGGATCAATATTATAGGTATAATATGTGGATCAACATTATTAATATCTTAAAATAAAAATATTCAAAATGTGTTTTTGACTTGCAAATGAATAAGTCAAGTGACTAACTGTACGTTATGGAAAGCAATACACCTTAGGCTACTGGAAACTATAAGGCAACGACATATTAGGATTTTCATATTTCTTTGAAATATTGCGAAAAAAACAAAATGATTACCCACATATATATTATTCGATCAGAATTTATCTTGATGTATTTTCATTCCTCAGGAGAATATACATAAGAATATTCCTTTCATTATCACCTCAAATGTGGAGCGGATATCCTCAACAATTAACATATAAACACATTTTTATGAGGACGGGTAATTAATTGGGTAGGTAGCAAACTAGTACAAGACGGGTAGGTAGTAAAGATGTGAACATAATAAGTAATTCCGTACAGTTTTTTATAACAAATTTTATCCTTTGGAGACGTGAAACAATACATATAGGAACATTGCACCATGAGATAGGTATTTATTGGAATGGTTTTTATAACTCAAGTCAACCTGATCGAGTACTCGATAATATTTCCAAGCGACACCGAATTTATTAATCCTTTTCGTCAGCATTACCATTCTTGGAGAATATATCCCAGTCGTCTATTTAAGTAACTAATGTCATTACATCAAACCTTGGTTAATTTGCTGGAAATTTCGTTTCAAATTTGCAAATTGGTGTTGATTAGAATCATCTTATTATCTGACATAGCTGGTTAACCCTTTATTTGGAAAGGATGTTTAATAAAAGAAATACAGTCCGGTGTATGTGTTATACTATATCTTAGCGAGTACATATATTTTTTTATTATTAATAGTTTCTCAAAAATCAGCATGTTGCTTAGAAGCTCATTGCTGATATTAGCTATTATTATTGAAAATGTTATTAACTGTAATACAAAAATCATACATGCTGTGGTAGAAAACATAACTAAAATAATAATACAAAAGTTTGATTTGTTATGAAAGTACAAAGAACAATTGCGTTTTGGAATAAAATAACTAATCATCATATGAAGGTTAGTCCAACACCCGTCAGCATGAGGATCCCATTAAACTGCTTGTTTTCAATATCATTTGTATTTATAGATAAATAACTATTTTGAACATAATATAGGTTAGTTTAGACAGTTATCAAAGCGATGTCTTTTAAAAAAAAAAACCCATTTAGAGGTTTTGTATTGCAAAGCACTCTCATTAAGAAGCTGTTCTTTATTTATATCGGAGTCAAAATCATTATCCAATTCTGTTTCGGGGATACCATCTATTGCATTTCCACTTTAAAGAAGGTAGTAAGTGGTTTGTTTCAAATCCATTCCCATTATCAGCCTCCAAATCGTTATATGCACCAAGAGTCATTGGTAAGACATCTTCATGGTGGGATAAATCTGCATCTGAGAGTAAAGTATATTTCGGTGGCAGTATCGCTAGCTTTTTCGAAACTTTGCGCTAAAAGGTATTCACACGTATAGGCATAAATTTCAGATCAGCAAAAACATAAAGAATCCTACTTAATTTGGCATTGTAACTTGCCAGCAACGTGACACAAAGGCACCTGTTGGTTCATCAAATGAAACGAAATGTATAAAATTTTATCAAGTAACACTCGAATCTACTTAAAAACTAATAAAATATAAGCAGTCCTACCATAACAAAACCGAACATCTGAACAAGCTCACGGATTTATTCTGAAACCAAAACATGTACGCCGAAAAAGTTCTAGTAATCACAGAAAATTGTACTTTGTAACATATTGCTTGAGCGCTACATACCGAAATAAAAACGTTTGTGAAAATCAAAATATTTGAAATTATTAAGTCATTTTACGATATTTTATTGTGATTGATTTGGTATTTAAGAGGTAACATCAAAATAAAATACAAAACATAACCTACAAACGTGACAAGATGTAATAGATTTCAATTTATCTGGGGAGTATGAATAGTGATAAATGGAATTAATTATGATGTTAATGGGTAGTTGTTAAAAATTTATTATTTACCGCAGTGTTTGATCATTATGAATAATGCCAAGTGAGACGCAACTGGAAAATTTCAGTTTATTTAGCAGGGTACTACATAGGTGCGGAAACACGTGTGAGTCGAGCTGTTTAATAAGCGCAGATGCTTACAATATAGGTTTGAATTGAATAGATATTTTCTAAAAAAATACTGACTTTATTAGTTGGTGCACTGAAAAATACAAAATAATATTAATTCTATTGGTGCTGGTACTTTTGGAGTTGGTGCCTATAACAACAAACTACATCGGTACAACTTCCAAGGTACGAGCACCAATATAATTAATATTATTTTGTATTTTTCAGTGCACCAACTAATAAAGTCGGTCCATTTCTTTGTAGAAAATATCTATTTCACACTTTTGAGCGTAACATTAGTCATGAAAATTGTTCAACATTCACTAATATTAAAGATGATAGTACTTATCCTATTACCGATGTATACAGAGATCTCAAAACATAGCGGTGTAGATATACACATTTCAGAATTTATTGCTGTAACTCGAAAACCGTTCAAGTTAAATGTTGCTACCTACATAAATGCCCTTTCCACACAGCGGAAATACACATATCACTTATTTCAGACTTAACCATTGCTGTAACTCGAAAACCGTAACTGTATTAAAAAAATTCAATTCAAACATTTCCGGATATGGTTCCCTTCCTAATATGCCAATCTCGAATTTTCGATTCCGGAAAAAAAGTGCCTGTGCCACAGCTGAAACACATATTTCAGACTGTAACTCGGAAACCTATGATAAATTTCAAAAATGTCCAATTTAAACATTTGCGGATATCGAAGTTTCTTTAATTCTGTCGTCTCAGATTTTCAATTTTCGGGAAAAAATGACAACACCACCCCCTTTGGGGAAAGCTTTTGAAGGAAGGGGCATATTTTATATTGATTTTTTTTTAAGTGAAACCAATTCTCAGTACGTCTCTCTCAAATTAAAAAAAACATCAAAATCGGAGCATGTTTACTATTCAAAAATCGCGAACATCCATAAAAAAGTGATACAGTCGAATTGTATACCTCCTCCGTTTGGGTTCGTCGGTCAAAAATATTAAAAATAAGGGTTTATTTTTTAAGGATACTGTTATGTTTTAAGGCACGTTGAAAATTTGTGCGTATCTGTCGGTGTTATACATAGGTAGGTTAACCATTTGCACTCAGAATATACCCTATAAATATATAATATTTAGACGGATTTCAACAAGAGTGCCCCAGTTTCTTAATTTGATGTCAATTTGAAAACGAAACCTATGATCAGTCTTAACTTCATGAAAATTTCTTATTTGAGCTTGGATAAATTGAAATAATTGACATGAATATTTGATTCCATGAAATATTAAACTAGCTTGTTTCAGTGAAAAGTCAGAATAATTCATTTTTACTAGCTGCAATTTTACAATTTATACTAAGACAAATGCTTGTAGAAATGTAATCTTTGGATTTTCCTAGAAAAAGAAGATAACATGATTAAGTCTCACGAAAAAAAATCCCAGATACATGACATGACACCCATGATGGATGATACCGAATGATGAAAGACTTAAATTCGCTATATACACATATTGCTAGAAACATAATATTAAGTCACTGGTGGGTACTTCGTTTGTCATTTTGTCATTGATGGATAGCCGATAACGTTTATTAAGTAATGAGTTCTGGTTCCGAGGTTACATGTTTTGGAGTACCAATATTGGAAAATGATATCAGAACAAATTCATTAGCTTCAGCACATCAGATGAAAGAACTCATTATGAGTAATTCAAGCTTCAAAGTTTGTTGTAAACTGTATAGAAAATTATTGAAAAATGAAATCCCCCCTTCAGTCGAAGTTGGAAAATCTATGCGAAAATCTAAACTGCAGAATACGTATATCCCATATAAGTCTATAACACCTCTATAAACCTGGCAAACCCAAGTGATCGAAATTGAATTTTAATGATGTCATAATTAAGCGCATTTTAGGTGCTATTTAGGTGCCCAAATAATAAATTAGGTGCACTAACGATTTTCGATTAATTAATGAAAAACAATGGGTCTGCTGGGTTTTCAAAAGCTAGCAGACTTATCTATCACGATATTTTTTTGTTTTAATTAGGGTGTAAAAATTAAGTGGTAATTAAGTGCTTTTGAAATCTTTTAGAAATCATTTGATAATACGAGAAATTACAACAAAAAAACATAGAATAGAATATTTCAAAAGATTTTTTTAAAACTCTGGGTCTGCAGGTTAACATATGTTGCTAGGTCTGCCAGTGAGACATTTTTCATCAGAATGGAATTTGAAAGATATCAAGTCTGGCATTTGTGGTGGGGAAGTATTTAAAACCAGTATAACAATTTGTATGGCCATAAAACTAAAAATGATAGATTGCTTCTAATGTAAGAAATAATGGAATATAATTCTAGATAAATCGTCGTTGTTAGTATATTTCAAAACAGTTCTTGTCCACTATTTCGCTTGCCTAACCTAACTTAACCTGGCAGACCAGAAAATGTTTTAAAAAGTATTTCCCCGAAATTCTTACACCATAATGCAAAAATAATATTGTGAATGGCATGTCTGCTAGATTTTGAATACCTAACAGACCTATTGTTTTTCATCAATTTTCCGAAAATCGTTTGTGCCCCTAATTTATTATTTGCGCACCTAAATAGCACCTGAAAAGCACTTAATTTTAATATCATTAAAATTCCATTTTGATGAAAAATGTCTAGCTGGCAGACCTAGCAAAATATGTTAACCTGGCAGACCCATAGTTTAATAAATCTTTCCCCGAAGTATTCTATTCTATGTTTTTTTGTAATTATCAAATAAATTATAAAGGATTTGAAAAGCACTTAATTCTTACTACATAATTTAAAAAAAAGTATATTGTGAAAGGCATGTATGCTAGATTTTGAATACTTATACCAGACAGATTATTTTTCATCAATTTTCCGAAAATTGTTTGTGCACCTAATATATTATTTAAGCACCTAAATAGCACCTGAAAAGCTCATAATTTTGCTATCATTCAGATTCAATTCTGATAAAAAATGTCTAGCTGGCAAACCTAGCAAGATATGTTAACCAGGCAGACCCTAACAGAATTAAAAAAAAATCTACTAAATATTCTAGCTTATAAAAACCCAGCAGATTCATTGTTTTTCATCAATTCTTCTAAAATCGTTAGTGCACTTAACTTATTATTTGCGCGCCTAAATAGCAACTAAAATGCACCTAATTATTACACCATTCAAATTTAATTCCGATGACTTAGGTTTGCCAGGTTTATAAAGATGTTCATTACACGTGTGACTTTTTTTTGTTTGGTATACAATTACCAGACGTTGTTATGTGAAAATTACTTAGTTTTCTTTCTCTATCAGAACTGTAGAATTGACAAATATATCTAATCATAAAAAAATCTATCATGGATAACTTTAATAACGAACATGACTTTACATCAAAGGCTAGTTCACTGAACTTGGGTTTGCCAGAAATATTTTGAATTTTGAATCTTTAAAGTTCATTTGATGTAAAATAGAAGTATAATTATCCATACAAATAGTTTTGTATTTTTAATTGGATATGCAAGCAAGAATTTACTTTACTAAAAAGTTTCTGGTTGATGTAGACGCGTGACTCTTTCAAATATCCATTCATTACCTAAATACAGGATTAAATGAAAATAACCTTCGTACCTAACTGTAATAGTATATATAAAAGATGATAATACCAGAGTTGTCGAGCAACATGGATGTTATTGAAGCATTCTTCAATTTGCTGTCTGCTTTCAAAATTAGATATTAGGTATATTTAAGGAATACCAAGCTTTTGAAATTTTAGTCATCATGTATGTCAAAGGTTTATGAAATTATGTTGTTTTCGGTTACGTTCTGTGGGTCTTTATTGCTCAGCAGGCCTTATGCAGCACAAGATAAACATAAATGTTACCATTCATTCTATGAGATCCCTTTAGGGTTTTATTTATTTGAGTTAAATTAATTGAGTTCATGATATCATAAGATATAAACATGGGAAGGAGAATTGTTCACATATCTAATACATACCTAAGCATAGACTTGATTAAAAAATTAAACAGATATCTCAATTATATTTGTATAGGTATGAGAAGATAATTAAATCAAAATTTATAAATCATGTATTATCAAAGATGTTATTGATTCATTAATATATTTTTTATGTGAAGTAGTCATATACATATTTGATGCCAGACAAACAGAAAACGATTAAAGCATTGATCTTTTGAGGTCTGTTTTATTTCTGAAAATCATGCCAAAAGTTAATTCAAAGAATATTCTATCTACAAGAACATTATTCTCATCGTAAATAGGTAATAAATTATAAAATAAACTAGATCAAGAACTTACCTAAAGGTAAATCCTTTGAAAGCAAAAATTGTCTTGGCCACTGATATTATTTTTCAGCTTATTACAGAGTACACTAACACCACTAGTAGGTATATTTTATACCGGTCTGTTGAACAAACGGTTTAGGTAAATAATTCGGCAGCACCAAATATTGATCAAGCTCGTGTGGCTTCTGTCCAATGTTTACAAATTGCACTTTACAAGCTATTCAAATGTTGATTTTTAAAAAAAACATATATGTTTCTTGATGGCTATAAAATGTTCAGTGAATTTACAGATGTAGCTTAATATTAGCTCGATTTATTTGTAGAGTTGTTGAGCAGTTTAAGCAGCTGTGTCCACATGCAAATAATACTAAGAAACAGTATTCAAGCTAAGTACAAACATCTGAGTATATGAATTCGGTTTTATCTATTGAAGTAGATTTTCCTGATAAACTTAGGTAGTTCTTAAAGTACCCACAACGGTTGTCAAGTGATGTTTCTGTGTAGATAATTCTAGCAAATAACGCGGTTCTGAATTATTATTATTGTCTATCAATACACTGAAACAAACACGGGCCGCAATAATCCAGTCTTACACAAAAATCAACCACAAAACTTATTGTCATTCATTTGTCAGAGGTTATAGAAGGGAATGTGTTGGAGGTGGTGGTTTTGATTGTTTTTGTTGTGCTGGGTGTCGGAGGAGTTCCTTTTCGCACACCACACGCTAGTGACACCACAAAGCGCGCAGTCTGACTAAAACCACCCACTTCGAGCGGGACCCACAGACCTACATTTGCTTGCCCCACCAGCTAGGCCCCACTTGTGGTGGTGCTCCCCACCAGGGTACACAAATGATTCTTTGGTCTCAGGTGCTGCGCGAAGATACTGACTGAAGAAATATTACTGTTTTTCGACAACGTTGCCGGCGACTTCGATGATGGGTCAAGCGGTAAACTTGCAAATAGATGTAGAAATTTAAATCAAGGTTTCGGTGCAACGGTAATCAGTACCGTCAATAAAATTATTCTTATTCTTCCTCTTGTCAAAAGAAAATATTGCAACAAATCCTGTTGGATAACAAATACGTGATCATCCATAACACCAAAAAATACCACAAGTCATTTTTTCTACTAACAAAAGAAAGGCTGACACCCCGAAAGGAATCAGCAGTATTCGTAAACAAATTTTGAATATTAAAATTGTCCTGTTTGATATCATTGTCACCTAGTACCCAATTAACTAACTTAACAAGTACGGAACTAAGATTTGATTATCAATACGGTTGGATTCTATGTAGGTGAGAAAAATATATATCGTTTGTGGAACTTGCAGTGAAACTGATCGGAAGGAACTAATAACTAATTCAATATAAAAATTCCAGCACTCTTTTTCCTAAACAAAACTAGTTCGGCAATAGTTAAGAGTAACACTAGAACTATCACGTACCATATCGCGGTACCTAGCTATCAAACAAACTAAACTAGTATCGAACTTATAAGTTGCTCATGAATACGGCTCAATATTTTCAATGATTTTGAACCTATTTTCATGGATTATAAGGCGCAAGCAGCCATTCTAAATGCCTAGGAAAAAAATAAAACCAAGTCTGCAACGCTAAAGGCGGGTATCCATTTATTGCAAAATTACGTATCGTATCAACGTGTCGAAGAGCCGTATCATTTCATTTTGGTGCTATATGCTGTATCGTATGTCAATTGTTTGCAATACAGATTCACTGCGTATTTGTGTATAGATGGCGCGAATGGGAGTGATACGATGGTTTGTTTCACCAGACCGACATTGATTTTTATTATTTTGTAGTAATGATAGTTTTTTCAGAATTTTAGCAATGAATGCACCTCGGCAAGCAGCAGAATTTTTATTCTCTTCTCTCTGCAGCAAGAGAGAACAAAAGACGAAAACCACCGCTTTCGTGGATGTCAAAGTTGTACGCAAGCAGGGAGCAATATAGTGGAACACGTTTAATGACTGACCTGATGTTCCAATCTGTTATGCTTACAGACTAGAACCTAATCCTTTAAACAAATTGTTGTTCAGTCAAGCGAGTAGCAAGCATGCACTCCTGACTTAGGTATACGTATCTTTTATAGTGCCGGTGGTCTTCGTCATTTTCATTTCCTTTCTCCAATTGCTGCCGAAAGATGTTCAATTTTTTGTTGCATTCATCAATCGACCTATTCACTTCTCTTGCGGTTTCCGCCCAAACGTCTTGTTTTAGAATTTCATTGTAATGATCCCGATGATATATATATAATTTATTACGTCCACCTTATTCCTCTCCAAAATATTATTTTATTATTTTTAGAAATACATGTATTACCAACCACATTTAAATTCAGACAGAGTGTACAAAAAATATAATTATTGTCTTACCATTTTTAAATGCGAATATGCAACGACCTGTTGTGTAAACAACAACCTACCCTCGTCCTTCTCTCGTATCGTCTCGTTTCTTAGAGGTGTCACCGGAAAAGACACAACTGAGCGATTAAGTCCGTTGCGTTTATTTTTACCATATGTGATACGTCACATTACAACGGTTTCCTATATCCACTGATATGATACGTTGATGCGATACGTGAATATGCAACAAATGGATCCCATCTTAAGAGAGAAAGCCTAAAAGTATGTCCTAATACCTATACCAGACGAATCCTATAGAACTTTCAGGAATGTAAGCAATATCTAATCCCATTATCTATTGGTATGAAATTATGAAATAAATTTCCCAATTTTATTAGCATGAATATATTAACATGGGTTTTCTTCATTCTGATTTTTTGAATAGTAAAAATTCCTTTTCTTCCTAGTTCCTGTTGGAAATTAATCTGCAAAATCTCTAAACAGCCTTTAAATTAAAATAAATATAGGAGGCTATAATTGTTATATAAATGAAGAATAAATAAAACATAAAAGTCTGAAGGAAATAATATTTAGTTTTTTATGACAACGCAGTGATGCAATAAGATATTTGTACCAAAAAGAAAATAAGTACGTGTCATTTATAGGATAATTCTCAAAATTTTTCTGAATAAACTGTCAGTATTTATTTTTTATTCAAGTGATGCTCTTATGTTTGTAATTACAATACAACAAATATTATTCTGTCTTTTCCAGTTTGTTAAATAATAAGATCTGTTTTTTATCGTAAATGTATTTTTTTACGTCCGGACTATCCTCCTTACATCTGTTTGAACGACATTAATTTACCGGTTGCTATGATGGTGGCTATCCAAACTTGTCAGTAAGTATTACTTAATGTTCAGAGAATGATAAGTGAATTCATACAGCTGGCATCCTATAAACAAGAGACAATTAAAAATCTCGAAAATTGTTCGTGGAACAGATGTCATTAAAACTACAATTGACTCATATATATATGATCTGTACCTACATGTTTTTTGGAATTGTTTGATACAAATGACAACTAATTGTCATCTCATGAAAAAATAGTTTGTAAGTACGTATGCCCAGATAAATAAACCAATGGTCGAATGTATACATCTATACATACATACCTAACAAGTGTAATTTTTTGAAGAAAATTAAAAATAGTTTTTATTGGGCATTTAAAATTTGGACCGTACCGATGAGTATCTATTATTGCTATCTCTCCTTTTCTTGATTTGAAATATACTTATGTATATCTGTTTGCCAGCAACAGCAATTCCATAATAAATTACTCTTTCCCTACTAAGACACAAAATTAAATTTTAAATCAGTCTTGTCAACGTCTCACGTCTGACAATTGCGACAGCCGACAGTGAACAGCACGACCTAACCATAGAGTAATATATACGACGATCTGCCAAAGAGTACCTTTATACCAGAGAACAGAGACGTATATATACGCTCCATCCTCGTGCGTTATTCCAGTGATAGATCCCATTGTCCGACATTGTCGTTCCATGTTGAAGAAATAGTTTGATCTTGCTCGAATGAGATAATATAATTAATCGATATTGTATCACACTTGGAGCTTAACAGGCAGCGAGATGTCTGCGATTCAAGTACGAATTCGAAATTTCAAGTCTCTAGACTATATGGGGCCTGAGAAATCGTTGCGGAGTCCATCGATATAAGAACCGAAAGTAATATCAAGTGGAATTTTTGAAATAAAAAATAAAAAATAGTTTTTATTAGGAATCTTAGATTTGAACCCTACCGATGAGTACCTACTATTGCTCTCCTTTTCTCGATTTGAACTAAACTTATGTATATCTGTTTGCCAGCAACAGCAATTCCATAACAAATTACTGTTTGTCTACCACAACACACATAACCATAGAGTAATATATACGACGCTCTGCCAGAGAGGACCTATATACCAGAGAACAGAGACGTATATGTAGGCACCATACTCCATGCTCGTGCGTAATTCCAGTGACGGATCCCATTGTCCGACATGGTGTTCCATGTCGAAGAAAAAGTGATCTTGCTTGAATGAGATAATTATAATTAATAAATATTGGGTCACACTTGGAGCTTAACAGGCGGCGAGATGTCTGCAATCTAAGTTCGAATTCGAAATTTCAAGTCTCTAGACCGTATGGGGCCTGAGAAATCGCTGCGGAGTCCATTGTTACAGGAACCGAAAGTAATTAAAACTATTTAAAAACTATTTGATAAGATTGTAACAGGCCGAAGTATGTACAGATATTTAAGAAAAACTTGAAATGAAATTGAATGCACACATAACGCAAAAACTACTATATGGAATTTAATTTAATTTTCACCTATGTTTTGCTAGAGGTCCAACTTAAAATATAGTTTCCATTTTACTGCGTCTGTCTAAATGTTTGTAAACGCATCAGGCAAAACTACCGCATAGAATTGAAGGCAGTTTTCCACACACATGAAATCGCGGGCAAAAGCTAGTATAATAATGGTCTCTAATGTTGAAAACGTGTTTAGTATCTTAAGAATTTAACGTAAAGATAACTTCTCGATATACCTAAATATGTATATTTAAATTATTGTGATTTTTCTCATTATCTTATCAATATCCGAGTCAATATCCGTTCTGTCATGTACCTAAATTTCATTGTTACATAATATTATGTGTTGCGTAATTTTGTCCATCAGATGACTTAGATTCATAGAATCTATTCTTAAAACGATTTTGTAAATATTTCAAATCAAATGAACATTTATGTAAGTTACCTACATAATTCAAACAAGTATTTATGTCTGCAGCAATTTATATCAAATGATTGAAACGAACTGAAACTGGGAATTGATGAATATTGCGGAAATCATCAATTCACTTCAATCATTTCCAAATGTTATTAAGGTCTGCAAAGTCAAACATTTTCCTAAATAGATCTCTGGCGAGTGCCCGACTACTTATTGCCAGCCACTATGATCGAAAACTTCCGTAACAATTTGGTCACATTTATTCATATCGGAAAAAATGTTACAGAAATGAATCAAAGGATTATTAATATTTTTTTCGTAGGGGGAATGCTTTTGCGCGCGCAGTGTGATACTCGCCCAACTGAAAGCTGGGAATACTCACTAAACCCCCTACGGCCGCGGAGACCCAAGGCCGGAACCCTTTCGGATGACTTCATGCCTGGCCGCCTAACTTGTACCCTAAGAGCTTCAGGATCCTTTGAATGTGGAATAACATATAAAATATATTGGGAGGCCTAAGTATCTTGCAGGCATCCCTCTTCTATCTTCGCACGCAGGACGGTATGGACATAATTGACGACCGCCCTCCAGGCTTCTTTACTCCGTAGCATGGCTTCCACTATGGTATCTGTGAAAGAAGTACCAGCATAGCAAACAAGCCCCCTTCTTTCATCGAAGAAACGACTACAGTCGAAGAACGTGTAATGAGTATAGTCGTCGTCCTCTGGGCAATACCTGCATTTACGGGAGCTGACCTTTCCCATTCTGTGAAGATATTTCCTGAAATGACCATGGCCATTCAAGAACTGACATACGTAAAAGTCGATCTCTCCATGGCCACGGTCTATCCCGGGGCCAATATATTTGATGAGGCGAAAGGTCCAATGGCCCTCGTTATTTTCATCCCACCTTTGCTGCCAGGTTTGCAGAGTCCCTTCTCTAGCAGCTATTGAGGTTTGTCTTCTGCCATGCTCTGACAAAAGACGATAGATGTTCTTTCTCTCGATAGCAAGCAGATCGATTGGTATTACACCGGCCACAACCATAACGGCAGCAGCAGACACTGTGCGATATGCGCAGGCCACTCTGAGGGCCGCCCTACGTTGGACTACCAGCACTCGCTTACTATATTTCAGAGGTGTGGGCAGATGCTATGGGGAAGAATTATTATTATTATTATTATTTTTATCTTTTCTCACATAATTGTGGTTTTATTTTGTACTGACGGGATATGCCAAGTCAGTGCATATTCTATTATTACTATTCTGAATTGAGGAATGATCTGACGATATGGCATGTTTTTAGAATTACCGTTTTCTGAAAGTTTCTATGTATGTTTGTGTTGACTCCTAGTTGTTTAAGGTGCGATTTCAATGTCTTTGGTGTGAGGCCTGTCACTGACATAATAAGATGGATAATTATAACTTTTTCTTGCTTCCAAAGCCTTTTAGGTCTTTGTTTTTGGTGATTTTTTCATTGTATTTTGTTTGGATGTTTGTATCACTATGAATGGCTATGTCAATTAGGTATGTGATTTTCTCTTCCTTTAACTGAAGAGTAATATCTGGTCTACTGCAGGATATTGTTTTGTCTGTTTGAATATTTATATCCCAATAGAGTTTGAAGTTTTTATTTTCGAGTATGGATGTTGGTGTGTATTTATAGTATGGTTCGGAGTTTTCTTCAAGTTTACACGCTATGGCCAGTGCTTGGTGAACTACTTTTGCTGCTGCGTTGTGCCTTGCTGTGTATTCTGGGCCAGCTAGGATTTTACATCCACTCGTAATGTGCTCAATTGTTTCCTTCTGAATGTGGCATTTTCTGCATATGTCGTCTATAATAGTCGGGTCTTTGATTATATATTTACGATAATTCTTTGTTGCTATAACTTGATCTTGGATAGCGAGCAAGAATCCTTCTGTTTCGGGAAAGAGCTGACCATCTTTTAACCATGTGTATGATGATTCTTTGTCGATGTATTCTTGTTTCATGCGGTATCTGTGTTGTCCATGGAGGATTTTCTCCGACAAGGTATCATTTTTTTTTTGTTGTAATTGCGTGTCATTGTATGTATCTGCTGGATGATTTGTTAGGGATAGGTTGAGGGGCGTATAGTTTTTATCTGCCTTGTTTATCGCTTGTTTATGTGGAGGCTAGTATGTTTATTATGAAAGAAACCTATCAGACAAGAAGAAATGAAATAAAAATATACACTCAAACCATTGTAAAATTACAGAAACAAAATAAATGCTTTTGAATTGAAATTATGAAAGAAATTTCTGAGTGATTGGATTTACCTTGTGTGCAGTGATGTTACATCTATAATTCCTCTTCCTCCATCATTTCTTTTGATTGTTAGCCTTTCTTTACATGAATTGGGGTGTAGTTTTCTGTGTTTAGTAAGTTCAGAGCGTATGAGGATGTTAATATTTTCTAGGTCTGTTTGGGACCACCGGATAATACCGAATGAATATGTGAGAGAGAGTAAGGTACTTGGAATTTAATTTTGTTTTTATCAGTTTGGTTACTCTATTTTTGAATTCACTTATAAGTTCTGTTTTGGTGTGGGTGTGGTTTAGTTTGGTGCCTCGATGAATCCTAGGTATTTGTAAGTTTCTTCTCTGAGCATGTTGTTTAGTGTTTTATTATTAGCTGTATGAGCGTTATGATGTTCTTTCCACTGGCCTCTGTCTATATGGAGCACTCTGCATTTACTCATTCCGAACTCCATGCAGATGTCTGAGGTGAATGTTTCTATGATTCTGAGAAGATCCCTCAACTGCCTACCCGTGGATGCGTAGAGTTTAATGTCGTCCATATATAATAAGTGGTTTATTTGTTGTTGGTTTTCTTTCTTGTGCCTGAGTTGGAAGCCATGCTTTGTATTATTAAGCATATTTGACATTGGATTAAGGCATAGGCAGAACCACAGCGCACTAAGGGAATCCCCCTGGAAGATACCACGTCTGTTGTGGAGTTCGTCTGTTTGTATATATCCGGTTTCTGTGTTTAATCGGATTTTCGTTTTCCAGGTTTTCATTATTTGTATAAGGAATTCTCTGATATTCTTATTGATTCTGTAGATCTCAAGGACCTTTATTAGCCAGCTGTGGGGTACGGAATCAAAGGCCTTTTTATAATCTATGTATCCGATGAGGAGGTTTCTATAATGTTTCCTAGTTTGTTCCATAATGACGCTATCTATTATCAGTTGTTCCTTACAGCCCTGGCTGCTTTTTCTACATCCTTTTTGTTCCTCTGTGAGTATGTTGTTGATCGTTAGGTGTTGTTCTATTTTCTTGCAGATTGTGGCTGTGATAATCTTATATAAGGTTGGCAGGCAAGTTATAGGTCGATAAGTTGAGGGGTTCTTAGTGTCTGAATTTTTGGGTTTTATGTAGGTTATTCCTTGAGTTAGGAAGCTTGGAAATATCTGCGGTTGCTGTATGATTTTGTTAATTTGGCGTGTGAGGGCTTCGTGTGTAGTAGTAACTTCATGCCTGTAGCCTGATTTAATTGTTTCGAGTTTTGTGGCAGTGTAGTAGCAGCGCATTACTGTTTCATTCATTTCAAATGTCCATTGTAGACGCTGTCTTTGTTTGCCAGCCTTGGTGGTTGCAGGTTGTTCCTGTAAAACATCCGTAGCCGGGTTTGGATCCGTATTTTGTGGAGTTAGGTTAGGTTAGGTAAAATGGAAACTATATTTTAAGTTGGGCCTCTAGCAAAACATAGGTGAAAATTAAATTAAATTCCATATAGTAGTTTTTGCGTTATGTGTGCATTCAATTTCATTTCAAGATTTTCTTAAATATCTGTACATACTTCGGCCTGTTACAATCTTATCAAATAGTTTTTATTACTTTCGGTTCTTGTATCGATGGACTCCGTAACGATTTCTCAGGCCCCATATAGTATAGAGACTTGAAATTTCGAATTCGTACTTGAATCGCAGACATCTCGCCGCCTGTTAAGCTCCAAGTGTGATCCAATATTGACTAATTATATTATCTCATTCGAGCAAGATCAAACTATTTCTTCAACATGGAACGACAATGTCGGAAAATGGGATCTATCACTGGAATATAGCACGAGGATGGAGCGTATATATACGTCTCTGTTCTCTGATATAAAGGTACTCTTTGGCAGACCGTCGTATATATTAATCTATGGTTATGTCGTGCTGTTCACTGTCAGCTGTCGCAATTGTCAGACGTCAGACGTTGACAAGACTGATTTAAAATTTAATTTTGTGTTTTAGTAGGCAAAGAGTAATCTATTGTGGAATTGCTGTTGCTGGCAAACAGATATACATAAGTATATTTCAAATCAAGAAAAGGAGAGCTAGCAATAATAGATACTCATCTGTACGGTTCAAATCTTAAATGCCCAATAAAAACTATTTTTAATTTTCTTCAAAAAATTCCTCTTGTTAGGTATATATGTATAGATGTATACATTATATGTGATTATTATTGCTGCATCCGACCATTGGTTTATTTTTTTACTTATCGTTCTCTGAACATCAAGTAATACTTACCGACAAATTTGGACAGCCACCATCATAGCAACCGGTAAATTAATGTCGTTCAAACAGATGTTGTAAACCATAGATGATAGTCTGGACGTACAAAAATACATTTACGATAAAAAAACAGATATTATATAACAAACTGGAAAAGACAGAATAATATTTGTTGTACTGTAATTACAAACATAAGAACATCACTTGAATAAAAAATAAATACTGACAATTTATTCAGTAAAAATGTTGAGAATTATCCTATAAATGACACGTACTTATTTTCTTTTTGGTACAAATATCTTATTGCATCACTGCGTTGTCATAAAAAACTAAATATTATTTCTTTCAGACTTTTATGTTGTTATTTATTGTTCATTTATATAACAATTATAGCCTCCTATATTTATTTTAATTTAAAGGCTGTGTTTAGAGATTTTGCAGATTAATTTCCAACAGGAACTAGGAAGAAAAGGAATTTTTACTTTCCAAAAAATCAGAATGAAGAAAACCCATGTTAATATTTTCATGCTAATAAAATTGGGAAATTTATTTCATAATTTCATACCAATAGATAATGGGATAAGATATTGGTTACATTCCTGAAAGTTCTATAGAATTCGTCTGGTATAGGTATTAGGACATACTTTTAGGCTTTCTCTCTTAAGGTGGGATCCATTTGTTGCATATTCACGTATCGCATCAACGTATCATATCAGTGGATATAGGAAACCGTTGCAATGTGACGTATCACATATGGTAAAAATAAACGCAACGGACTTAATCGCTCAATTGTGTCTTTTCCGTTGACACCTCCAAGAAACGATACGACACGAGAGGAGGGTATGTTGTTATTTACACAACATGTCGTTGCATATTCGCATTTAAAAATGATAATACAATAATTATATTTTTTGTGCAATCAGTCATCGTCTGAATTGAACTGTGGTTGGTAATATATGTATTTCTAAAAATAATAAAATAATAGTATGGAGAGGAATAAGGTGGACGTAATAAACTTCATATATCATCGGGATCATTAGGTACAATGAAATTCTAAAACAAGACGTTTGGGAGGAAACCGCGAGAAGTGAATAGGTCCATTGATGAATGCAACAAAAAATTGAATATCTTTCGGTAACACTTGGAGAAAGGAAATGAAAATGACGAAAACCACTGGCACTGGAAAAGATACGTATACCTAAGTCAGGAGTACATGCTTGCTTCTCGCTTGCCTGAACAATAATTTGTTTAAAGGATTAGGTTCTACTCTGTAAGCATAACAGATTGGAACATCAGGTCAGTCATTGAATTTGTTCCACTATATTGCTCCCTGCTTGCGTACAACTTTGACATCCTCTAAAGCGGTGGTTTTCGTCTATTGTTCTCTTTTGTTGCAGAGAGTAGAGAATAAAAATTCCGCTGCTTGCCGAGGTACATTCATTGCTAAAATTCTGAAAAAACTATCATAATTACAAAATAATAAAAAACAATGTCGGTCTGGTGAAACAAACCGTATCACTCCCCTTCGCGCCATCTATACACAAATACGCAGTGAATCTGTATTGTAAACAATTGACATACGATACAGCATACTGCACCAAAAAGTAATGATACGACTCATCGAAACGTTGATATGATATGTGATTTTGCAATAAATGGATACCCGCCTTAAGCGTTGCAGACTTGGTTTTATTTTTTCCTAAGCATTTAGAATGGCTGCTTGCGCCTTATAATCCATGAAAATACGTAAGTTAAAAATTATTGAAAATATTGAGTGGTATTCATGAGCAACTCTTAAGTTCGATAATAGTTTAGTTTGTTTGATAGTTAGGTACCGCGATATGGTACGTGACAGTTCTTGTGTTACTCTTAACTATTGCCGAACTAGTTTTGTTTAGGAAAAAGAATGATGGAATTTTTATATTGAATTAGTTATTAGTTCCTTCCGATCAGTTTCACTGCAAGTTCCACAAACGATATATCTTTGTTCTGATTCCAGACACTTTCCTGTGACAGAAGGACTTATTTTTGCCGCCCAAGATCAAGTTCTACCCACAAACAACTACAAAAAAAATTCATAATTAAGGATGGTAGAACTTCAAATAAATGCCGAAGATGCTGCTTACAATCTGAAACAGTAGCCCACATTGTAAACAGATGTAAAATGCTGGTCTTAACATCATATACAGATAGATACAACGATGTTGGGAAGATTATACACCAAAACCTTGACCATAAACTTATCAACGGATATACACCCTACTATCAATATGTTCCCAAAACTACACAAGAAGACCAGCATTTCAAGATCTACTGGGACAACCCAATACAAACCGATACGACCATCATAGCAAACCGCCCGGATATTGTCCTAGTCAACAAGAGAACAAAAGAAACTTTTCTTATCGATGTTGCTATTCCCAATGACAATAACATAGAAGCGAAAGACAATGAGAAGATGGAAAAAAATACGGAACTTGCTACTGAGGTAAAGAGAGTCTGGAATCAGAACAAAGTACACATCATACCTTGCTTGCCTTGCAAAAGTAAACCTACCTGAAGACATCCACACATAAGCTCAGAAAGCTGTCGTCATCAAGACTGCGTCAATAATCATAAAGTTCCTCAACACTTAAAAGGATATGTGTCCTAACTTGGAGATGACCCCCCGTTAGAGCTACATCAGATCAACCATGTTCCCAAAAGGATGTGAGAAACCATATATAATAATAATGATAATAATAATAATAATAATAATAATAATAATAATAATAATAATAATAATAATAATAATAATAATAATTATAATGATAATTATATTATTATTATTATTATTATTATTATTTTATTATATATGATTCGCCTTTTTCTAGCCACTTGTATGTCGGTTGATATGCCTTCTCTTTCAACTTGGTGTGGATGTCTTGAGTGCAGTTCTTTTGATTTCCATCTGTTAAGCTTCTCTTTTTCAATGTCTTTGGTTTCAGGTAGTGGATTTTTTTTGTGTGACTGATTTTGAAGTGTGAAGTTTTGATCTGCTTTGATAATACTGCGGTGGAGTATGGATCCTTGTTTTGAGTAGAAATATTCGCGTATGTTCTTTATCTGTCTATTGTGCAGGTCAATGAAGCCTCTCCCTCCCATTTTCCTTGGTAAGTTGATCCTTCAAGTTAGGACACATATCCTTTTAAGTGTTAAGGAACTTTCTGATTATTGACGCAGTCTTGATAACGAAAGCCTTCTGCGCTTTTGTGTGGACGTCTTCAGGTAGGTTTACTTTTGCAAGGCTGTATTTGAAGGATGTTGGGGTAATACCACTGGCAGATATTATGAATGGGATGCTGTGTACTTTGTTCTAATTCCAGACCCTCTTTACCTCAGTAGCAAGTTCCGTATATTTTTCCATCTTCTCATTGTATTTCGCTGCTATGTTATTGTCATTGGGAATAGCAACATCGATAAGAAAAGTTTCTTTTGTTCTTTTGTTGACTAGGACAATATCCGGGCGGTTTGCTATGATGGTCTTATCGGTTTGTATTGGGTTGTCCCAGTAGATCTTGAAATGCTGGTCTTCTTGTGTAGTTTTGGGAACATATTGATAGTAGGGTGTATATCCGTTGATAAGTTTATGGTCAAGGTTTTGGTGTATAATCTTCCCAACATCGTTGTATCTATCTGTATATGATGTTATGACCAGCATTTTACATCCGCTTACAATGTGGGCTACTGTTTCAGATTGTAAGCAGCATCTACCATCCTTAATTATGAATTTTTTGTAGTTGTTTATGGGTAGTACTTGATCTTGGGCGGCAAAAATAAGTGTTTCTGTCTCAGGATATAATTCGCCTTTTTCTAGCCACTTGTATGTCGGTTGATATGCCTTCTCTTTCAACTTGATGTGGATGTCTTGAGTGCAGTTCTTTTGATTTCCATCTGTTAGGCTTTTGTTTTTCAATGTCTTTGGTTTCAGGTAGTTGAATTTTTTTGTGTGATAGAGTTAGAGGTGTGAAGTTTTGATCTGCTTTGATAATACTGCGGTGGAGTATGGATCCTTGTTTTGAGATAAAATATTCGCGGATGTTCTTTATCTGTCTATTGTGCAGGTCATGCAGGTCAATGAAGCCTCTCCCTCCCATTTTCCTTGGTAAGTTGATCGTTTCATTGCATGCATGTAGGTGATGCGATCGATGATGCGTAAGCGATACTCTAATGATTCTGATAAGTTCCTCGAGTTCTGTGTTGTTCCAGTGAATGACTCCAAATAGCATAGGTGTTGTATTTTGCATTTTTCAATGCCAAATTCCATATGTATTTCTTTGCTGAAGTATTCAGTGGTTCTGATGAGGTTGTTGAGTTGGTCTTTTGTTTCTGCATGTAACTTGATATCGTCCATGTACATCAGGTGGTTTACTGTAAGATTCACGTTTGACTGGTGTTTTATCTAGAAACCGATATCAGTTCTGTTGAGGGTGTTGGACAGTGGGTTGAGGGCTATGCAAAATCAGACAGCACTAAGACTGTCTCCCTGAAAGATTCCACGTTTAATCTGGACTACTTCAGTGAGGAGACTCTTGGTTTAGGTATTGATGTTGATCCTGATGCGCCAAGCTTTCTTGAGATTCTGAAGAAGGTTTGTGATTTTTGTGTCTTCTTTATAGATGTCAAGTACTTTCAATAGCCATGAATGTGGGATAGAATCAAATGCTTTCTTATAGTCGATGAAACAGGTTGAGAGGTTTCTTTGCTTCGTTTCAGCTTGTTTCATGATTACTCTATCAATTGTGAGTTGTTCTTTACAGCCCGTCGACGTTTTACGGAATCCTTTTTGTTCTTCCGATAAGATGTTGTATTCGGTGATATGTTTTTCAATCTTGTTGCAAACAGTTGCTGATATAATCTTATAGAGGGTTGATAGACAGGTGATCGGTCTATAGTTTGCAGGGTTTGTGGTTATCTCATTCTTTGGTTTAATAAAGGTTATTCCCTCTATTAAAAACACTGGAAACAAAGTGTCTTTGGTCCATGGATGTTTGTGAATTTCTTGTACAAGAAGTTTTGTACTTTATCTGCACCAGGGGCTTTCCAGTTATGAGTTTTCATGATTACTTGGTGGAGTTCTTCAGTTGATATTGTTGTTTGATTGTTTCTCGTGATGGTTTGTTACGTTTCTTCTTCTGTTTTAATCGAAGATGCATGTTCATTAGGATTTACAGGTGTTGACCAGATGCTTTTCCAGAAAGACAGAATTTATTCTTCTTTTGGGATGGCAAAGTCTTCAGTCATCTTGCTGGGATTCAGGTTTTGTTAAAATTTCTTTCCGTTACGCTGGAATTGGCTATTGTGTTGCCTTCTATAATTTGATTTCTTGTATCTTTTTAATCTGGCTGCGTATACATATAGTTTTTGTCTGAGATTGTCTAGTAGTGTGGTTGCATCATTTTTCTGTTTTAGGAGGTGTTTTATGCTATTCAAGCTTTTCTTAGATCGTTTCCCACTTATGTATTGGGTTAACCTTCCAATTTCAGCTCTAAGTTTGGCTATTTTGTTGTTCAGTCTTTGTTCCCATTTGGGGACTGTATGTTGTCGTGGTGTTTTATTTACTTCTGTTTTCTGCCCATTTAAGTGGAGTACGGTTTTTGCTGCACAATAACAATGGTTTGGATTTCTTCTAGGTTTGTTTCTGTTATTTGGTCTTTGATAATTACGTTAACGGTCTTGATATTTTGATGAAATTTCCAGTTTACGTTTAACCGTGGAATTCCAGGTCTTTTGTTTGGATGTGATCCTCTCCATTTCAGTAGCTCTACAGTTAAGATGTTCTTGTGCATAGTTATTGTTTTCAATTTCTTGTCGGCTATGGTTCTGTCTCTGGTTGTTGTTTTCTCTTATTCTTTCTGATGGTGGGGTGGTATTTTGAGGTATAGTTTGTCGTATTTTTAGTTGGATCGTGTGCGGTTTATATTCCGACTGTGCTGTCTGGGATCTGTTGGTAGGAGTGGGAGGCAAGCGTGAAGGTGTTGCTTGAAGTATGTTTGGTGGAGATGGTGGGGCTGCTGTGGATGTATGTCTTGGGGGCATATTGCTTGGATTATGTTTGAGGGATTATGTTCTCGGGCTACCCTTCATTTATGCGTTCCAATATCTCGCGTGGGATTCTTTTATCTACCAGCAGCGTTCTTTTTTGAGATATCAATCCTTGCTTATTGAGGTGAGAAAGTTCTGGATACATTGTTATAAATAGTGTGTGGAATTCTTGTTCTTAGTTCCTTAGCTTGCTTTCTAAATGCGTAGCCTTGTAGTAACAATGAATGATACCAAGATTCATTTCATTAGTCCAATTCATTCGTTTCCTTGGCGCTCCTGCTTTTGTGGTTGCACTCGTTTGAGGCAAAACACTTTGAGAAAGGGTTCTTGTGGGCCGTGCGTGTGAAGACATGCCACTTGCTTCATCTTGATTCTCCATAAGGGGTGAAACCTCTCGACGGCTCCGAAGGGGACTCACCCGATCCCCACCGCCTTGATTATTTCTTGTAATTCCTTGTGGCTCTATGTCGAAAAGATATGGGTTTGTGAATAAGCTTCACGGGCAGGTCTCCGATAACCTTTAAGCAGCCGCCCCTATGGGAAACAAACGGAAGGTATTTACGAATCTTCTCTTCTTGCTTCTCTTTAATGTTATGTGGGGCTGGTACTGCAACGTCAATCAAGTAGGTAGTTTTCTCTCTCTTGTCCTTTATCACGATATCTGGTCTATTGTTATCCACAGGGTGGTCTGTGTGTATAGTTTTATTCCAATAGATTTTGATATCTTCGTTCTCCCTAACGGCTTCTGGCTTGTATTTATAATAAGGGATGTTTTCTGTAAGCATGTTGGCGTTTTTGCATATTTCTTGATGTATTATTTTCGCAATGTTGTCATGTCTTTTAACATAGGTACTCTGTGGGTGCTAGTACAGAACAGCTTGATATGATATGTTCTATTGTTTCACTTATATTATGACATAATCGACACATGTCGTTGGTTACAGCGAGATCTTTCATAATGTACTTCCGGTAGTTCAATGTAGGTATAACTTGATCCTGGATTCCCATCATGAAGCCTTCAGTTTCCGCAAGCAGGTTCCCGGTTTTTAACCACATATTGGATGCATTTGAGTCTATATGTTCCGAACTTAAGACGGCTGGATATCTGCCATGAAGTTGCTTAGCTCTCCATTTGTTTGCTCTGTCCTCTGTGGTTTCTATGTCTCTTAGTGGCTGATAATATTTGGTATCTAAGTTTAGTGGGGTGAGTCCTTTGTCTGCGTTAACAAGTTTTCTGTGGTATGTTGATGTTTCAATTTTCTCATAGAAATAGTTTCTTAGGCTTTCAATTTGTTTTTGATGAGCTTCCTTGAGGTCTACTATTCCTCGTCCACCTCTGTCCCGTGGCAGATAAAATCTTTCTAGCTCTGGCTTTTGTGAATAGGACTCATATATCTCTGTTCATGTCCTGAAGATCTGTGTCGGTCCATTTGATAACCCCAAAACTGTAAGTAATTGTCGGTACGGCATATGTGTTAAACGCTCTGGTTTTATTGATTGCAGATAATTGTGTTTTCAGTACAGCTTTGGTTCTATCAGTTAGTTTCTGTCTAAGAGTCTTCTTCATTATTTTTTGGCAGATACCTCTTGCTTGGTCTAGTCCCAAGTATTGGTAACTCTCATTTCTGTCCACCCCTTCTATTATTTTGTCGGTGTCAAGCTGAAATCCCTGATGTTCTTCCCATGCTCCCCTCTTTAGGGAGAGTATTTTGCACTTATTTAGGCCAAATTCCATGCCTGTGTCATCACTGTATTTCTTGGTCGTTTTAAGTAGCTTGTTTAGACCTTCCTTTGTGGCAGACATTAATTTGATATCATCCATATAGGCGAGATGGTCTATTATTTGCCCATTTTGAAGCTTGTATCCCACGCTTCGGCGATTGAGTAACCTTGATAATGGTGCCAAGGTAATACAATACCATAGAGCGCTAAGGGCGTCGCCATGGAATATACCACGTCTTACGTGTATGTTGCCTATGTCTTTCTGTCCTTCGTTGGTGTGCACTACTAGCTTAGTCTTCCACTGAGGCATTAGATTTTCCAATAGACTGACAATAGCTGGGCTAATCTTATAAACATTAAGCATTTCAATAAGAAGCGAGTGTGGCACACTATCGAAAGCTTTCTTGTAGTCGATGTATGCTACCTGGAGATCTTTTTTCCGTTGTTTCGCTTCCTCAGTTACTATCATGTCTATTACGAGCTGTTCTTTGCTGCCTCTGCTACCACATCCTTTTTGTTCATTTGGAAGTAATTTATTATTATCAAGGTGTTGATAAATTTGATTACAGATGATAGAGGTAAGTATTTTAAAGAGAGTGGGGAGGCAAGTGATTGGCCTATATTTTGAGGGATCATTTGTCGATAGGATTGTCTTTGGGAGTAGGTAAGTTATGTCTGTGGTTATGAATGTTGGTGCTTTTTTCGGGTCTTGCAGGATGTTTGTGAAGAGACTTGCTAGTGTTTTGTGAGTAGAATAGAATTTTTTAAACCAAAAGTTGTGGATTCCATCTGGTCCCGCTGACTTCCAATTATGCGTACTGTTGATTGCTTTTTTTACATCTGTCAAGGTGATGGTATTATAAAGCATCATGGGAATTTTCTCGGCATTTTTCCTTTCTTCAGACAGCCATTCTGCTTTTCTATTATGAGTTTTCTCTTTTTCCCATATTTCTGACCAATACGTAATTGTTGCTTCCTTTTCGGGGAAGTTATTAACTATTTTTGTATTGGTTTGTGTTAGTTGGCGGTAGAATTGTTTCTGGTTTATGGAGAATATTTTGTTGTGGGTTCTTCTCAAGTCTGCTTCATTATATCTTCTTAATCTGTTGGAGTATACCGACAATTTTTGTTTTAATTCATCAAGGACTTCGATCGGGCTCTGACTATTTCTGTGACAGAATTTCTGTAGAATCTTGTTTATTTTGTTTCTTATGTTTTGGGATGGGTTTCTGGTTGTAGTGTGTTGTTGAAGTTATCCTATTGGTGTTCTTAGTTTCTCTATCTGCTTTTCCAGTCTTACCTGCCATTTTTGTTTTCTGTTTGTGCTGTTAGTGTGTCTCGTGCTTTGTATATTTTGTTGGTGTAGTTCCAGTACAGTAAGAGCACCACAGTATATTATATCATGGTAATTGTTAAGATCTCGTATGCTGTCAAGTTCCCCTTCTATTATTTGGTTGATTCTATTAATGAAGTTGTTCGTGTTTATATTGAATTTTAGTTTCGGTAGCTTAGGTCTAGATAGGGGGTCCATTCCGCTATATAGGGCAAAGTTTTTCTTGAATGTAGTTGTTTCTTGATCTTCAGGTTGTTCGCTGGGTAAGTTATCATTTTCTGTTTGTGTTTGGAGATGGTTTTCTTGTTCTTCTAGTTGTAATAGTCCTAACTCAATTTGTACTTCTCGGCGGATTTCATTGATTTTGTTAAGGTCGAGTCGGTTTGTTATAAAGAGTTGGCGTCTTTGATCGAGGATGTTTTGGCATGTTTTCGTTCTGAGTTCTGGGAATTTCGTTAACATTGTCTGATAAAGCTCATCGCTGTAGGGCCTATTTGCTGGTTCCATTTCTGTGATTTTGAGGTAAGTACGGTACAGGTATTCATTCATTTCTTTAGTCCATTTCAACAGTTTCTTAGCATTAACATTCTCCTGGGTGGGCTGAGTTGCCTCAACAACACTTGCGGAGTTCGGATTCTGTGGGTTGCCTATTTGATGTTCCTGATCCGTAGCGGGGTGTGTGTTGGATCCAGACTGCGGGGTAACGTTACACACATCGTTCACACCCGCGTCAGGTATATCCTCCTGACGTGTCCGAGCAGGGTCAACCTGATTCCCTGCCACGCCCGAATATCTATTCCGTCTTGTTCTGACAGCGTATATAGTGTCACATTGCATGATTTGCTAACACATACAATGGTGCTGGTTTTTGTCAACTCCAGGTATTTTATTTCCCTGGTACTCTTCAGCGTATTCAAGGCTGACGAGCGTACCCCATCGCCAGGGGCAGCTCCCGATAGCAGACCAGCAACAGCCACGGGATTATTATTATTATTTTGTTGGGTATCTCTGCTGTAGCAGGTAAGTATATTTTAGGTACGGCCTCCTAGAAGGCAAGTATCTGAAATTATTCTATTTTTTTTTCTTTTAGATTTGGACGTTCAAGGCCTTCCGAGCTAAGTGACATGTTCCCAGAATCGCTAGTTTTTCGAGTGTGACGAAAATCTTCTGTGGTAAGTGTATTTGCTCAATATACTTTTCAAGTTTCATCGGTATTTCCCCTGTTGCCCCTATAATTAGCGGAATTACTATGACCTTCCTCTGTTGCCATATAGTTTTCAATTCTGCCGCTATTATTATTATTATTATTATTATTATTATTATTATTATTATTATTATTATTATTATTATTATTATTAATATTATTATTATTATTATTATTATTATTATTATTATTATTATTATTATTATTATTATTATTATTATTATTATTATTATTATTAATATTATTATTATTATTATTATTATTATTATTATTATTATTATTATTATTATTATTATTATTATTATTATTATTATTATTATTATTATTATTATTATTATTATTATTATTATTACCAGAACTTAAGCAAAAAGTGCTATCGGAACCAGCTTGCACGAGTTCAGCGCCTGGGTGCTCTACGTATTGCCTCGGCATACCGCACGGTTTCCGAGCCAGCTATACTGGTAATAGCAGGAATAGCCTCCATTCACCTACTAGCACGTGAACGACAGGCGCTCTACCAGAGAAACCGCGAAAATGAGAGAGATACTCTCGCTGCAGAAGAGCGGGACCACACTTTCAATGTCTGGCAGGTCAACTGGGATGCAGAGCCAAGAGGGCGATGGACCTCAAGGCTAATACCAAATATTAGACCGTGGGCTGAGAGAGAACATGTTGAGGTGGGATACTTCTTGACCCAACTCCTTTCTGGTCAGGGGTATTTCCGCCACAACCTCCACAAGACTGGAAGGACTGAAAGCCCGGATTACCTTTATTGCCCGGGTGTCGCCGATACCGTAGAGCACACTTTCTTCACCTGCAGTAGGTGGCATGACCGCCGAACCTCACTAGTGTCCATGATCGGACATGCTTCGTGATGAAAATACTTGGAACAGTGTAGTCAATTTCACTGAAACAATACTCAAAGCCAAAAAGGCTGACCTATATCGGCCTTAACATGCCAAACATTTCAAACGTCAAGCTAAAGGGCTAACGATCATCGGCCTAACCTTGATAATGTGTCAAACGGTTTCAGGTTAGTGCCATCGAAGGTGAGGGGGTTTTTAGCAGGTAGTCTAACTCACCGGAGGAGAGATGGAGAAAGCCTCCACCTCCTCATCCGGGCTCCCTGTAAAAAAGGGAAATGCCAAACGGCAAAGAAATCGTCTGCCGTGCGACCTGCCGAATGTCGGACAGCCGGGTGGCAGAGACGATCCACTGAGAAAGGGTCTCAGTGGAGCAGGAGTGCGGAAGTACCTGCGACTCTTCCATCAGGGACTTGCACCTGAGGAGGCCAGAAAACAGGCTCTTCAACACTCCACACCACCTACTGTCCCGACCCCGAAGGTAAAACCGACGGGAAAAGGGACGGGAAAGAGAGGCGCGGAGCATATCACTCCTCCGGAACGGCCTCAGCCTAAAAAGCCGAAAACAGCTGCAGCAAAAACCGGGCATGCCACTGGATACGCTGCAGCTGCCAAGGCCGTAAAGGCTATTCGTGTATCATACCCAAGGATTACCCTAGAGTAATCCTTGAACCACAGCGGCTCTCAACACTGGAGGATACTCTAGTGGAAGAGATGTGCAGTGGAGAGGTGAAGGGAATGCACTTCACCGGTATACATTTCCACTGTGGAATGATGCTGGTGGACTGCGGTTCTCAGGATTCGGCGGACTGGCTCATTGTAGTAGTGCCGGCCTTGAGGTCTTGGGAAGGACCCGAGTTAGTGGCGGTGGAGGAGAAAAACATCCCCAAACCCGTCACTGTAACGGTGTACTTCCCAAGAAGCTTCGAAATAGAGACGGAGAAGATCCTCCGACTCGTCGAAGTACAGAACACCTGGCTCAGTACCGGAGCCTGGAAAGTGCTCAACTCCAAAAAGGAGGGAACCGGTACTGTCCTCACGATTGGGATCGATCACCAATCAGGAGAGGCCCTGAAGGCAGAAAGATGCGTCTTAAACTTTAGGTTTGGACGTGTGTCTGTCTCTGGGCTAGGACAGAAAAATAATCCTGCGGGAGGTCTAAAAGATGCGGAGATACCCTCCACATCTACAGACTCCGGTGTGCAGGATAAAACAGCTAGCTCAGGTCTGGTCGAGGCCTCTGCTGGCTCTGCCAAAGAAGCCGGGGCGGCAGAGGTATTCTCTGCAGTCCTGGGGAAAGGGCGAACCTATGCGGGGGTCGAGGTCATAACCCGAGAGCCAGATGCCCGCTCGAGCTCCAAGGAGACTACCCTCCCGATGGATCTTGATGAGGGACAGGAGGAAAGAGAGGAGGGGGATAATTAGAGGCTGGACTACCCAGCCCCTATACCCCAGACTACAGCACCTTCGTCGTTTTCTCCATGGTGGCGCAAGTGAACTTGCATCACGCGAAGGGAGCTTCAGCAGTGATTGCAAGGCTATTTGCGAAATCCCAACTGGATTTTGTACTGATCCAGGAACCCTGGACAGGCAAAGCAGGCCAAATTAAAGGTTTAGCATCCAAAGACTCAAAATTGATCTATGACCAGAGGCAGGAGTCCTCTCGTGCCTGTGTGATCATAAGAAATAGCATTAATTACACATGTGTTTCAGAATTCATGACTCGGGACCTAGTTGCAATTCTAGTACAACTCAACACTGGGGGCATCAACCGAGACATAGTTATTGCATCTGCTTATTTCGCTGGAGACAATCCTGCAATACCTCCAGTCGAAGCTCAAGAGCTAGTGCAATACTGCAATAGCAGACAACTGCCAGACATCATAGGCTGTGATGCCAATGCGCACAATGTTATTTGGGGAAGCACGAACAACAACCCTAGAGGTGAGTGCTTACTTAAATATCTCTTAACTAATAATCTAGAAACCCTTAATGTGGGAACAACCCCCACTTTTGTCACGAGAGCAAGAGAAGAGGTCCTGGACGTAACAATTGCCAGCCTTACTGCCAGGAATAACGTATTTTATTGGAGAGTGATGGAGGAACCTTCTCTCTCCGATCATAGGATTATAGAGTTTAGGATTGCGGGGGAAGTAACCTCACTGTCTCCAACTCGTTACCCTAGAAATACAGACTGGTCTAAATATAAGACCCTTCTGAAGCAAAACTTGGAACAGATCGAAAGTAATGGGGTCAAACATCCACACTGCGATCTGGATCAAGAGGTCGAACTGGTCAGTGTGGCGATAACGGAGGCATTCCAATCAAGTTGCCCACTCTCAAAAGCTCGACCAAGCAAGGAAGCACCTTGGTGGAACAAAAACCTGTCAAACCTCAAATTAGAGGTCCGTCGGCTCTTCAACAGGGCTAAAAGAGACGATAATTGGTAGGGCTACACCGAGAAGCTCACACAATACAATAAGGAGATCAGGAAGGCCAAGAGGCTTCACTTTCAAGCTTTTTGTGAAAAGATCACTTCGACTCCTACTGCAGCCAGATTGCAAAAAGTCATGGCAAAAGGGGCAATCAGCCCCTTAATGTCGCTCAAGAAGCCAGGCGGGTCATACACTGAGGGAGAAGAGGAGCGATCTGCTCTACTTCTCAAAACACACTTCCCAGGAAGTGAACCCCTCAGTAGTATTGATGTAGCAATCCAAACCAAGAATCCTCGCAAGGAAGATTGGAGTGTTGCTAAGAAAATATTCACAAGACAAAGGTTAGAATGGGCAGTCAACACCTTTCAACCTTATAAATCGCCGGGTGTAGATGGCATATTCCCAATACTCCTACAGAAAGGAATGGAGGAGATCCTTCCCCATCTCCTGAAGATTACAAGAAGCTGCCTAGCACGGGGCTTTATACCTAGCATATGGCAAAGAGCCAGTAATCTTCATATCGAAAATAGGGAAGAAAAATGGAACTGATCCCCGATATTTCCGACCTATCTGTTTAACATCGTTTTTACTGAAAACGATGGAGAAAGTAGTGGATAACTACATAAGAACAGGAGATTCTGAAGGACAAACCACTTCATAAATGTCAGCATGCATACAGGGCGGGGCGTTCAACAGAAACCGCGCTGTATCAGCTAACTGAGGTCATTCAGAGTTCTCTGAACAATAAAGAAATCGCAATGTGTGCCTTCCTGGACATATCTGGGGCTTTTGACAACACCACACATGTGTCAATCAGGGAGGCACTCACACGGCGAGGAGTGAACAAGACCATTATCAAATAGATGTATGAGATGTTGAAGACGAGAATAGCTTAGGCCCAAGTAGGTGATCATACCACCTCTGTTAAAGCTACTCGTGGAACACCTCAAGGAGGAGTAATATCTCCCCTCCTATGGAGCTTAGTAGTAGACGAGTTACTCCACAAACTCACGGAGCTTGGCTTCACATGTATAGGCTATGCCGACGACATAGTCCTAATAGTCCGAGGAAAATTCGCGAACACATTATGCGAATTATTGCAGGAGGGCCTCAGAACTATTGAGCAATGGTGCTTGTCAGTGGGGCTTAGTATAAACCCATCCAAGACCACAATTATTCCATTTACTAGGAAAAGGAAACTTCCAGCTATGAATCCTCTCACTTTAAGTGGAGACATAATAATCTGGAAGGCTGAAGTCAAATATCTGGGATTAACACTAGATAGCATGCTTCTGTGTAACAAGCATATTGAGGCTACTGCTAGCAAAGCAATAAAGTCTTTAATGGCGTGCAGAAATCTGACTGGTAAGACTTGGGGATGTAACCCAAAAATACTGCTATGGATGTACGTCATGATTGTAAGACCGATAATATCATATGGGTCAATAGCCTAGCATGGCAAGGCAAGTCAAAGCAATACGAGGAAAACCCTCGATAGAATACAAAGACTAGCCTGTGTCTGTATCACTGGAGCTATGAGAACTTGCCCGACCAGGGCACTAGAGATCATCACAGATCTCACACCTCTCCATCTAGTGATAGATAGATTGGCCCATGAGGCCATTCTAAGACTATCTAGGGAAGGTTCAGACATTGTGGGAATTCGAAATCAGAGAGCTTGGTCCTCTCTGTCCAAACACATCCCATCAGCAAACCTTCCCAGTGATGTAATGTCAAAGAAAATAAGCTTCGAGAGAACTTTCACCACGGTGCTAAGTAGCAGAGAAGATTGGGACAGGGGGCTCACAACCCAAGCTCTCAAAAAGAATACCATTAAATGGTACACTGATGGTTCTAAGACCACGACGGGGACAGCCGCTGGAGTGTTTGGGAATCGCACCAAATGCTCACTTGCGCTAGGCCGCTGCCCAAGCGTCTTTCAAGCAGAATTGCTTGCAATTGAGAGATGCGCGGAGGTGAACCTTGAAAGAAACTATCAGAAATGTGACATTGCAATACATTCTGATAGTCAAGCTGCAATTAAAGCACTGAACTCTCATACCATTGACTCTAAAATGGTATGGGATTGCCGAAGGAATCTCAATGAGCTAGGCAGCACAAACTCCATTTACTGGCCCAGAACCCTTCTGTGGCACAGATAAAAGCACCTACAAGAAGGAGTTTCTGGAGAAGGAAAAAACCGTAAGAGAAACACTCTTGCGGGATACACCTGGATTGGATCATTCCAAAAAGTTTCTAAAAAACTTTGATACTGCAAGATCCAAAAGGTATTTGGATCTCAGCAAGAACAAGCTACACCTAATCACTGGATTTCTTACAGGACACTGTCGCCTCAAGAAGCATCTAATGAGATTAGGTCTAGCAGAGGATGACGAGTGCAGATTCTGCGGGGAAGAGGAGGAAACTCCGGATCACCTGGTGACGGAATGCCTCGCTATTGCTAGCCAACGCAAACAATGCCTTGGACTAGCAACCTGCAGTAGTGAGGAAGTATCCTCCTTGAAGCCAACCCAGATACTGGAGTTCATTAGAAATCTGGAACTTTAAGGCGAGTTGTAGACCGCGTATAGGCGAGTGCAACTCAGGTGGGGGACACAATAGACCTTGTTAACGCAGTGCAATGTAACCCCCTCTTAAATCTAAATCTAAATCTAATCTAGCAGGTAGTCTATCAGATTTCGTTTTTTTCGAACTGACAGGAGTCCTGCACTACAGTACGAGCTGCCTTACCGAATAGCATGCGTAAACGCATTTTCCTTCTCCACACAAAAAAAAATTATTATTATTATTATTATTATTATTATTATTATGAAAACGACGGGCAACAGGGACATTTCTCTTTGTGGGGTATCTCGACCTTATGGTCTTTTTTACCATCCCGTGATGTTGTACTGTGTTTAAATCCAGCTCCTTGAAATAATTAATTAGTGCTCTTGCTCCACAAGCTTTTAGGTGGGAAACTCTCTTCCTGGGACACTTAGTCTTCTATGCGCTAAGTTTTCGCATAGTAAGTGATTCACAAATTCTGTTATGATTAATGTTTGTGTATTTCTTTCAATGTTGATCAATAAAATAGTTTAACAGAAAAAAGTGACAAGTGATGTAATAATGTTATACACTTTCAGATGATTTAAGTAAATACATACGAAGATGTTCCCATATGTATAGTAGAACCAGAAATCTAAGAAGTTTGTAAATCCATATTAGCCGACGATCCTCATTATTCGAAATATAGATAACCAATAAAAGTGTGTGTTCCTTGAAATATTCCCAGGTCCGGATTAAGATATCTCATGAAATAGTTTGTTATTTGGCATAATCGCATTCATTATCGTGATGTTTATAAATGCTTTTATGTTATATATCATAATATATTGTATATACATAAATCATTTTCAATTATAATCAAGCGATTTTTCTTAATAATTATCTTAACCCATTATACCTACCTATAAAACAAAATGTAACCGCTAGGGCAGGTACAAATCTGCGTAGACTGCCTGCTGATAATTCAAGTGTTTTTATGTTTATGTATAGTGCTATATATGATATCCGTCGAAACAGTTTTTTTGTACCGCTTGATATAAGCATTACAAAGTGTAACAGTTTACAGGTTTCAGACAATAATTATATACTTATTATATATTAATCAGTACCTACTTATAAATAGTCATTAAAAATTATGAATACTTTTAATACTCCTTATTATAAAAATAGGCACTGTTCTCATAGAATCTAGTTTTATACTCACATTTGATAAAGATAGAGGGTGCCGAAACAATTGTCACGTGTTAACAACATAATAGTAGAAATTTTAATATTGTATATGAATTTTCCAAATGTACCTATAAACTCGAACATTCCTAAATTTTAAACATTGCTGGAATTAATATCTTCCTCAATACATTCTTACGAGTTCATACATTTTCTCAAAAAAAAAATTCCTTCATCCTCTTTGAGAAAAGTTTCTGGATGATTATAGATTTTCAAAAACATGAATATAGAATCACTGTTATGCACTCCGTTTTCATTTGAGAAAGTAGAAAACTCTTGAACAAGTAGGTATATAAAATCAAATTAAATATCTCCTCCTAGTTTAACTAGTCGGTCATTTGTGCTGCTTTTTATAACCAATTAAAGTATCATTTCTATCAGATTACAGTTTTCTGGAGATAGTTGTCTTTTCGAACTCGGTACAAAAGGCTTCTCAGATGGTAGGTACCTAGTTTAATTGGGATTATTTCTCCCTCTAAATAAACGGAAGTAAAAATGTTTTAAACATGATTTTTTTTCTCCATCTCCAGACGACAAGCACAATGAAATAGTTGCTCTCTGATTCTTGATTAAATAGTACCTAATATTTCGATAAGGGAAATTTCAAAGAGGATCTTTAAGTACTTATTAGCAATACAAATCACACTGTTGAGATGATATCTAAATATTGCCGTGCCTCACCGTAAATGGCATATCTTTCTACAAAGCCGCTATGCCATAGAAGTACAGGTGTTAATAAAAGAACGGTATATAAATCAAACGATATGAAATCCTTTACATTCACAAATATTTCAAATAAATAGATTATCTTCCGCAGTGTTTTATGTTTGCCGCCATATCTGTGTATTTTTTCAAAAGAAAGAAGTTAAAGTAAATCGATCTGCTTTTCTCATAGTATCTTCCAAAATGGTATTGCGAGCTTAAAGATATTTTCCAGATCTTTGGATTACCATAAAATAATTAATTATAGACTAATCAAGTGCACTTTTTGACCGACTTTCGAAACGGAGGATGTATTTCGACTGTCTGCTTTATTGGTTAGTGCGCGCACTGTATATAGTAAACGTAGTCCGATTTTGGTGATTTTTGATTTATTTGACAGAAGTGAGTTGAGAAAGAGTTTAAGATACTCAGATCCGAAATCTCTTTCTCTCTTAAAACAGCCCCGAAGTGGGTGGGGAGCGGTTAACTTTTCTCGAAAATCGGAAATCTGAGACGGCCATTAAAATTGGATATTTTTCAAATTAAGTTACGGTTTTCGGGTTTCAGCAGTGGAAAAGTCTGACATATGTATATTTCCATCGCGATGTTTTGTGATCCCTGAATAATAACAAGTACCAGTAAGGAATTATACATGGGTAGTAGGTACTATCTTCTTTTGTATTAGTGAACGTTCAACGATTTTCATGAGTAATGTTATACATAAAAGTGTGAAATACATATTTATTACCAAAAATTGGGCCGACTTTATTAGTCTGTACAGAAAAATACAAAATAATGTTAATTCTATTGATATTGGTACTTTTGAAGTTGATGCCAAAAGTCTTGTATCTAACTACAATAATTGCGCAAGTTCAAAGGTACACGCACCAATAGAATTAATATTATTTTGTAACAAGTTTTACAGTTATTTTTTGAGCAACAGATTTCATAATAAGAAATACATGTTTCATATTATTAAATATTGAGATTCCTTCTTGATAATATGCTGAAAAGTTTTATTAAATTCTAAACTACAAGAATAAATGATAAAAAACATTATCTTTAGGTGAGGATAAGTAAATAACAATAACAGGCATCGCTTTCATGAAACAGAGCTCTTTACAATTGGGTTTGTGTGTATGTTTTATAGATTATGTATTACCTCTCAGACATACCTAACTAGTTAATTCTTTCTTATTATGCCGCCTATAAAATAAGTACTAAAGTTGTATGACTTGATCATCTTTAAAATTATTATAGTTGTTGCCTATTGTTGAAGCAGCTATAAATAAAGGAAATAGGATTGTAATTAAGCGTCTCATCAGCGGTTAAATTCACATTATTCGAACATTAGTATAAAAGCAGTTAAGATTCATGTACAGAGTAACACTAAGTTTACTGATGCGATAATTCCATGCCAATATATTTAACCTCATATTTTCTCAATATATCTGTCGATCAGTATAAAATGAGTAACTTGAATAAGTTCATAATCAAAATAGGTCTGACTTCATTGGACGAGGCCCTGATAATTTCAAAAAAATGTCCAATATATTAAGCTAGAAAATCGCGACAATCGAATAAAATGTATTTTCGATCGACTTCCCAGACGGAGGGGGATACAATTCGACAGAGTAATTCTTTATTTTCGCACGCCCATTTCATAACGTTGTGTTGTAGCTCATAGAAGTTTCACAAATTTGCAATTATTATGATGTTTTATATTATACTAGATGTTTTACCTGGCGCTTCCCGGGCAAAGACTTTGGTACATTATGGTACGCAAAACTAAAGTCATAAAAAGTCTTGAGTATTGAACCCTTTTACTTCAGAGTCCTACTCGAACGTAGTACCAGTCCGAACACCAACCCAGATCCATCCATGGATATGCACCAAGAGAGAACAGCATTAGAATTTCTCCTACATATGTCAATGCTGCTATGGAACCCTCCCACTCGCATTGACAGACTCTCACAAATGAATCCAGTGATATGTCACTGTAGTATGCTACACACAAATATAACGAAAAATCCACGAAAATTCTGTCTTAGCGCTCAGATATACTTCTTTGGGTATTACAAGTATGGAACCCTCCACATAGGAAGCCCAGTCACACTTACAGCCATTACCAGATCATTCTAATAACATTCTACATACAAACATGTTAGAAAAGAATCCTCCACGTAGAGTTCCCTGGGTACTAAAAGTATAACAGTACTCTTTCGTAAGGTAGGATAAACAACTCTGCAAAATTTCGTAGGGATATCTCGAATATTGTAAGAGCCAATACGGCACATACACACACAAACACCCACATAGACAGACGTTAAGTTTTTTTATATAGATATATTAGGATAAATAGATATATTTATAAATATTTTTTTCAAAAAATTGGACCGACGTTATTAGTTGGTGCACTGAAAAGTTCAAAATAATATTCTTACTTCTTCTTCTTACTTACTTACTTACTTCTTACTTTTCAAGTTGTGCAGTTAGATTGATAATTTCTGGCACCAACTTCACAATTACCAGCACCAATAGAATTAATATTATTTTGTATTTTTTCGTGCACAACGTCGATCCAATTTCTTGTAAAAAATATTTATTTCACACTTTCGAGTGTAACAGTAGTCACGAAAATCGTTGAACGTTCACTAATACCAATGAAGATAGTACTTATCCTATTATCCACGGATATTCTTTGCTTGTAGTTGTTATTATTGAGATTTCAGAATATCGCTGCAGAAATACGCATAACTCAAACCGTAATTCTAAGGAGAAGTGTTCATTATAAATGTACTACAAAAAAATAGATCTTTCATGTAATACCCAAAGATTTTCAATTTTCAAAAGAAATCGCCCTCTCCACATTGCAAAAATAGACATACTTGAGAATTTAAACTCGAAAACCGTACCTCTTTTGAAAAATGGTCATTTCAAACGTTTCCGCATATTATCCTATCTTTAATTATACCACCTCATATCTTAAATTTTCGACAAAATTTGCTCCCTCCACCGCCTTCGGCGGCGGTTTTCGGATTTGCGTTTGTATGAAAATGGGACCATCTCTCAAGCCTTCTCTTTCAAGTTAAGCAAAAATCATCAAAATCGATTACTATATAAAAAGCGTGCACAAACCAAAAAAAACACACAGTCGAATTGTATACATCTGTTTATTTTTCGGCAAAATGCTTCAATCGGGAGCTATGGGTTGATAGACTTTATAGACCTAAGAAATGATAATTGTTAACTATTCAACTGAATGGAAATCAGATGCTGTGTATATTATAGCTTCAGTATATTAAGAAGCCTTTTCATATTGTTCAATTTGAAAATTTATTTTCCTTCCATTCTAAAGCTTCTCCGTTATTATTTCATCATCAATAGTTTTCAATAAAACATTTGCAAAGTTATGTCAATATTTAAAGATTTAAAGCAAATAAAATATTCACCTATAACATTTTAACCATCGGTTTGCCTGAGATTTTCATGTATCAGATGAGAGATGTTTGAAATAGGTTAATAGTTATTTTTTTATCTAGTACGCGAAATGCTACTTTGGTGATCGAGAACAGAAAATAGTCAATCAAGTATTTCGCGCACGAGTTGCCTACAAACGCCCAAAAGTGGAGAACTTCAGCTGCACTCCTTGCTAATGCGGGGAATGATATATGTTCGACTGTGGCCGAAGGATACTTGGAAAATGTTACCAACAATAAAATTCAAATATCAAATAAAATTTTAGACTGAAATCTCAGGATCAAGTGGTATCACCTTTACGACAATTGAATCCACATCAGAAATAGATAGTTTTTCAACTCCCAAAGTTCCAATATCACGAGCTGAATCTGTTATCTGTATTAGGAGTAAATATTGGTTCGTGCACTGGCTGTCCCATTAATGTTAACATTGTAAATAACAAATAAAATTAGTGTGAAATTATGATATAAATTGAAAAGTGCTCAAAAAGTGTTAATTATTGTTAATCGCTTAGAAATAAATGATTTCTTGGACTTTTGCTTCATTGTGAATCACAAAGGCTGTTTATATTTATTTATTTATTGATTACAATTTGCCACATATCAGGGGCAAATAACAAAATAAAAATAAAAATAACAAATCCTGATGATCTAAGAGAATAACGACATCAAATTTTATTATTATTTAATATAAGATTGACTTATTGACATGACATTTATTTATATAAATAAATATATAAATAAATGCCAGAGAAATATAAAATAGTTCAAATCACATAAAATCTGAAGAGTGCCTTTTATTATTATCAATTATTCCCTTGATATAGACGGACATTTTTTCTTATAGTTTTATAGGCTGATTTCGATTTTCCTAATTCATTTGATATATTGAAATATTTTATTGCTGAAAAGATGGAGTTTTATTTTACTTTTCCTTATTACATCTAGGTAATTCAATAATTGTGATCCTCATTTTACAAGTTAGAGTAGAATATTTCAAAGATAATTCAATTAAATTCAGCAACTGCTCAAACTTAACAGCTTTAAAAATCTAGTTTGAAGACGCTCTATAGGTTGGAGTGTAGATTTGTATGCACCACCTCATATTGTTAGACTATAGTTTAGAATAATTAGACATAAGCATGATATATTGCTTCCAAGACCTTACTAGGAAGATTTTTCAATTTATTTGCGTTGTATAGGCAATACCTAATACTTATCACGTTGGTTCTGTGTATATCTCATTTGAGGTTATTATCAACCGTAATACTAGTAACTCTACTTAAGGGTTTGTCATTTATATTAATGTTGATATTAACAGGAACACTATTAGTATAGCAGCCAAAAGTGATTAAATTCGTTTTTTCGACATTTACAGTAAGCTTCTTATTATGAAACCATCCATTCAATTTGTTCAGATACTAGTTCATTTTTAGTTCAGCGTTAGCCCCTGTATCTTCAATGCCCAACTGTATTACCAGCGAAAGCAACTAACTGTGGACAATTTTGAATATGATATCATTGATGTGTATATGAAAAAGAAAAGGGCCCAGAACAGTTTCCTGGAGCACACAAATTTTAATTGTTTTAAGTTCACTATATCCCGTTTAGTCTGACTGTTTGTTTTCTACCATTTAAATAGCTTATCAGTAGTTTTAAGGCAATACCTTACACCTTCATTTGAAGTTTATTATTCATGATCTTGTGATTTACGGTATGAAAAGCCTTTGTTAAATGAATGAATGAATAAATGAATGTAGCAATAACAGCTTTATCAAAACCGATACCATTTTAGATAAAGTCAAAAACTATATCTGGGACATCAGTTGTATTTGTATTCTTGAGGAACCCATATTCACCTTAATTTATTGTTTAATACTTGATTATAAATTTGTATAGACGATTATGAATATTTTTTACAAAAATTTTACCTATATAAGATATGTGTTATGGGTCTATAAATGTCCAAAATAGCACTATGACCTTTCTTAAAAAATGGTATTACTTCAGCCTGTTTAAGAGCATCAGACTCGTACCTCACGAAATACATATATTAAATATTCATTCTAGAATAGGCGCAATATAGTTTCTAATCGACTTTAATACTATAGTATGAATATTATCGGTGCATTCAGTCGCAAATTAAAAATAGTTTTGAAAATTTCATTGAAACTAACTGGATACTGTTATATTGAATTGATGTTTTTATTTATTAGGCGCATTTTTGTTGCACATACTCTGTTAGATTGAACTTTCATTCAAACTCTTGTTCTATATTCGCAAACAAAACATTGAATTTATAGTTTCGGTGTCTTTTATAACAGTGTTATTAATTTTGACTTTCTTTATATCACAATTTCTATTTTTATTTTTACCTAATTTATAGACACTTTATTGTCTTTGCAAATATGTTTCTTGATTTCACATGTTCTTTTTTTCTTGACTTATTACCCTTTGAAGTATTTTGTTGTAATTTTTGTAATATTTTGGAGAAATGATGAGCTTTTATTACTTTACCCATGACTTTCTTCAACTTTTAATCTTTAGTTTGAAAGTGGCAGTATTAATGCAATGTTAAAATATAGAAATGTCATATTTATTTCGCACACGGTGTTATATAGGAAAACAAAATCACTTCACATATTGTTATCAATGCGCAAAACTTGCCATTTTTGACCGACGAACCCAAACGGATTAGGTATACAATTCTATATTCTGCTTTTTTTTACTTTCCGACGCTACTATAGTAGCTGTATAAGGAAAGTATTGTAATCTTTTGAAATTTTCGGTATCGAGATTTTTTACAAATGTTGACGTTTCAGAGTTTTCTAAATCTAATAAACATATTTTCAGTCATTGGTCTGTCTGTCTGTCGGTATGCATTATCTCGAGAACGGATCGGCGTATTTTGATGCTATCATTTTTATTTTTTTTTGAATTACCACTCGCCGGTGCCACTGAATGAGAATCCCGTATACACTGGGTGCTGAGCTATGGCCAAAAAACGTGATTTGCTTAAGACTGTAGCTCGAAAATGGCTCTAAGGATTTTGATTAAACTTGCCTAAAGTATTCTTCTGATAGCCCTTTACCACCAACATACAGCGCCATATCTGAGAAAAAGCACAAATAATGTATGCTTGAATAAAATTCCATACTTTCCACATGTTTCTCCAGATTCTGGATAAACGTTTCATCTTGCGAAAAAATGCTACATGACCACTGTTGTTTGTCTTGACATGCTGAAAAAAATGAGTGGTAAGCACTTTTTGACCAGAGGATTTTTACTTTACTGCCGCTATTATTGTCGCTGTGTAAGGAAAGAATTGTAAAAGTGTAAAAATTTGTATTCACTGGAATTTGCCTGCAAGCGGTAGGAAAGTCGTGTGAGTTGACACACCTGATTATATTTTTATTTCTAATTCATTTGAAAGGGGAGACTTGTGGAAATGATTCCATATTCGTATAAACTCAAATCCGAAATATCCCTTAAAAAATCCGAAGGTGGTGAAGGGGGCGGTTTTTCTTGAAAAAATGTTAAGTGGCTGTTTCTTTCGAATATGGAAAATCGTAGGGAAGTACTTGAAAAAGCAGATTATTTGTAGCAGCATTTATAATAAACATTTTTTCATTACAGTTACGGTTTTTGAGTTACTGCGGTGGTAAAATGGTAAAATATAAAATACTTATGCTTATTTCCGCCGCGATGTTTTGTGATCTTTCATTTACTACAAGCAAAGAATGTACATGAGTAATAGGGTAAGTGCTATCTTCTTTGGTATTAGTGAACGTTCAACGATTTACGTGACATGTTACACTCGAAAGTGTGAAATAAATATTTTATATAAAAAATTGGACCGACGTTATTCGTTGGTGCACTGAAAAATACAAAATAATAAGAAGAAATAGTTTACTGTTGGAAGTCTCAACCATATTCATTATATTGGGGACCGTCTGAAACCAAAACGAGACTTGGCTCAAGTTTACCACCGAAACAATTAATGTATAAAAAGTTTTACTGAGTTATCTGATCGTTTCATCATTGAAGTCTATGCCTTTTGTCATGATTGTACGTTATGTTGCTTATTCAATTTTTATGTTCTTTATCAATACCAGACCAATCACGGTACAATTAAAATTATTTTTATTTATGTCAAATATTTTGAAGGTTAAATGAATTAGAAGATTACTAACTACAACCTTTTCAATGAATAATCAGCTGATTGGAAATTTAAAATTTCAAGCATACCAATTCTCCTATGGCATAATACATCTGGTTACTTTCTAAGTTTTGAAGAAATAGATTCGAAATAAATTTACTACCCAATAGAAGAAGAAGCATGGGGAAAAATTACCAAAGTTTCTCACTAGATCGTGTGAAAGGGAAATCATATTTTTATGTCAAAGATTGACCAGCCAAAGATTGAAATGTACGAGCGTTATTGACCTTTTTCCAATTAACTGAACTCAAATGGGGTAAAGATGAGTTCAAATAGCTCAAGTATAGTATAGTGTCACATTGTGGCTTCTAGGAATCTACAATTCATGATGAACAGGTACTCACAGAAGACAAATATTACAGAAGATATCTACACATGTTTATTTTAATCAAATCTTCAGCTAAGATAAACAACAATGTCCTGGATGTGAATCAATGGCCTTTATATTTTCTATTGACATCCGTATTCAATATATACTATAATTATTGAATATGCACTCCATGAGCATACTCGACAAAATTTCAAGTCTGAAATTTATTAGTTTAATAATTTATGCTACTAAATAGTGCAACACACAGAAGCTATATCACTTAATAATATTTCTGTTGGCGAAAACTTGAATAACTAGGAATATAAATATTAATATTCACACGTACATAATAAAAGCGCATAAAGCAATAACTAATAAGTTATTAAGGAGATTGGCAATTAGTATTGCCATAAATATGTAGGTACAGGTAATAGGTAGATATGTATAAGTGTATAAATATGGTGGTGGGTAGGAATAGTTCTTGTAGGTATATGGATTTAGAAAACACGGATGGGCTATTCTTAATCAGTATAACATTGTGTGTCATGTTAAGATCTTAACATACCTACATAAATTGTATAGCAATTTATATTGTAGAATAGCCTTATTGTTACAGATACAATTTAGGGATATTTGAGAAAGTGAAAGCTATGATTTTCGATTTAATCATTGTGGGAATTTTACAAGCATATAAAATGAATATGTAGATTCTCAGGCAATTCAATCAAAAACTTTATTCGTTTCATGTTAAAGCTATTGACAAATGTTTCCTTATTAGAATTTAGTGATAATCGATTTTGATATTAATTTCGAGACTCGAATCCATTCGAGCTTTGGTTTTAGATCATGAAATATTAGGCAATTATAAACAATATGGCTTTGACGACTAAAACTATCATTTTAGTATCTGGTTTCTTTTTGATATATTAATTTCATTCATATAGGACTCTTTCCAAGTAGCGTTTTGTAACGGGCATATAGAAATGACTGGGATTTATTTATTTTCAAGTTTATTTATTTCTATACTAAATAAAACAGGGTATTTATGTACACTATTTATATATCTTTCACTACACTATCGACAACTAAGTATAATTTATATTTACTATTTACACTATCTGCAACCGTATTTGAACAGAGCTTTATTTATTTATATTGCTGGTTGCCCTCTACTAGGGACCCAACCGCACCGTACTCCCGGTCTCCACCGTACTTGCGGTCTCCACCGTACTTGCGGTCTCCACCGTATTGCCGGTCTCGACGGACTGTATTATACTGTCGGTCTCACCGTACCGCCGGTCATCACCACAATAACGGTTTTAACAGTATTCACCGCAATGACTCACTCGACTGCACTATCTGACTGACTGACTCATTGCACCGGACTGACTGCCACACAGCTTCCAAACTTAGGTACATCTGTATCACTAGATCCCAATCCAGGACGCACCGTTGGCGTTGCACCCACAGCATCTCCAAGTCTTCCGCTATTCCATAGGTAATTATCGTTGACACCCACAGAAAACTGGTCAGCAATACCCAAGAATTTGCCATGTCACCCAGCAATGCAGCGCAACTTGCGAGATTGCATCAGCACCACTAGATCCTTACCATCGTTCCATGCCCAGCGTCGAGGATTTTCTTCATAGCTGGCCTTACACCCAGAGCATCTCCACCTCTTCCGCTGTCCCACAGGCAGTTCTCGGTGAGATTCAAAGGAAACTGTTCAGTAATACCCAGCAAGTTGCCACATCACCCGGCAATGCAGCTCCACTTGCAGGATTGCATCGCCAGATCCTTATCATCATTCCATGCCCAGCGTCAAGGACCTTCTCCATAACGCCGTAATAGACTTCTAACGCGCCCACAACCAGATCTCAGTAGCTTTCGACTGTTTAGAAGATTACGGTAACCACACCGTATAGGCTCTTTAGGTTTAATGGTACCAACGCCACATGGTCTTCGAAAGCTGGACACTGTCATCGAATTTCACCATGATGACCCTTTCATCTCCTCAACCAACTACGAGGAGCATATACAGCTGTGTTCTGCTTTCCTTCATTCTTCATATATAGTTTTTCCAGCTCAGGATCGTCGGCATAACAGCTCATGACAGGCATTTATCTCAACATTAGTTTTACTACCAGCCGCACACCGAAAATACCGAACTGCACACCGTTATTGCAGCAATCTCTTTCTCAATAACTTTCGAAAGAGTATTTCGAAATTTTATAAAAGGTAACTATAAAAAAACCGTGAAGCCTTGCACAATTCCTAGCTAAATCTGCAGTTACACAAATCACCCCGTTAGTTATTCTTTCCAGTCACTATTACCTTCATAACCCGTTTAATACACCATACTACCCCACACCTGACACCAATATAACGGGCATATTAAAATGACCGGATCTAGTCGAGAAATTAATTGATGATAATTTCATATTTAATGGGAGTGATCTCTAGGTCCACACTAGCTTTTTCGAGAAAGACATATCAGATGTTGATAAAAATTGCAGTAAGCGGTTTCGGAGTCGTGGAACCTACTGGATACATTCATGTTCCAAAAAAGTAGTTCTTTGCTATTAACTGATTCTTTTTTATTTCATTCATACCGGCTACCTGGTTCTTCGTCTCTTCAGAATGCTCCATTCTACTCATTACTCTATGCCATGACTATCAATTATCAATCACAGTTTTACATCAAGATGTCCTCTTTCATCAATAGGTAGTAGGTATATGCACACACTCAAATACCAATTTATTATTTTCTTAACAATTCTATTTTCAACTGAAAGACATATTTTTTAAGCAATGTTATTTAGTAATTCCAGAACAATAAAGAAACAGGTAAAAATTGATATTATTGGGTGAAAATAAAAACATCACAGTGTGACAATCGAACCCTATATTTCTGGGGGGGAGGTAGCAGCAGGTGTAAGAGTACAAAAATTTTAATTGCAGCATGATATTAGCACATAGTTCTGGTACATATCAAATCCATTTTCGGTACTTTGTTCCGCTAGGTTACCAGAGGTTATCAAATCGTTATATATTTATGGACTTTCCGTGTTTGATAGATGACCTAATCGAGAGTGTGTTCTAGCTAGTTAAGTTTATCTTGGACATCTGCCTTTCTGTCTATGGCATCATAGCTCACAAGCGGATTTACCAATTTAGATTTAGTTTATTTTGTTTGAAAGGTGAGTTGGTTCAGAGTGTTCTTAGCTAGTTTTACTTTAATTAAGTTTAACGTATATATTTGTCTATTTGTCTGTGGCTGAAAGAATGAACTCATATATTTTTTTTGTTTAAAAGATGATTTGGCCAAGAGTATTTCTACCTAGATTACTTTTGATTAAGTTGAACGTGTGTTTCTGTCTGTCTGTTTGAGGCAACGTCACTCTCAAGCGGATGAACCTATTTTGATTTGGTTTTTATTCTTACAGTTTTTTTTGTCATGGGTATCTTTAATTTTTTTTAATCTGAAATTAATAATTAGAAGAATATTCCTTATCAATATGTGTCTGGAAGCAAGTGCTCAATATTTTTTTTATGTACCAAAATACGTGTAGGTTATTTCCAGAACGAAGTGTTAAAAGCATTGACAGATTACTGTTGACTAGGTATACCAAATATATCTAATTAATCAAGTTTGCAAATCTTGCGATTTTTAAGAATTACGTTGACATACGTATAACTTTAGAAACTTAACTAGGAGTGACCAGCAAGAATCAGTGACACGTTAAATTGAAGTACAAAACCTATGAAATATTTTTCTCAATACTGGCGACAGCCTGGGAACTAATACTGTAATGTCTAGATAGTTACGTGTAAATAGCGGTACGAATTAATTTTATTGTGTCGTATTTTATGACTTTATCGTCGACTTGGGTTCTATTATTTATCGATTGTCTTCGATATATGATCGAGTTTCACTAGTGCCTCGTAACAAGCTCTAACCCTGTACAATGACGATTAACTTTCAATTTCATAGTGTAGATAACATTTATATCCAATTTAAATGTCTAATATAAATCTCATTTGTTATTATCTACATAGGCATTTCAACGATTGGAATTTACTACAATAGTTTCCAAACTTAAATTGAATGTATACGTAGTAGCTCAAAAATAGGTTACGCCCATCAACTTAATTTTTCTCATAAAGAAAAACTGTACAACTGCCTTATTAAAAGTGTATTTGTCATGAGTAACATTTTTATGATAAGTCAACATTTCAATATATATACAAATTGATAATAATTTTGAAGTTGTGTAATTGTAGTCAAATAGAAGACTCTTGGCACCAACTTCACCAGTACCAGCACCAATAGAATTAATATTATTTTGTATTTTTCAGTGCACCCACTAATAACGTCTGTCCAGTTTTTTTCACAATATTTCACACTTTTGAGCTTTACATTAAGTACTTATTCGGAAACCTATGATTTCTTTAATTGTCCAATCTGAACGTTGCCGGATATGGTTTCTTCTTTAATTTTTTCGTCTCAAATTTTTATTATTCCTCTATTAAATGAAAGAAGAATTTGAAAATCGGAGCACCCTTACTATTAAAAAAATATGCAGACAACTGTCAAATTGTATACATTCAACGTAATTTTTTCGATAACTATTGATCTTAGGTGTAGGAAACTTTACATGAAAACGCAGCGAATTGAAAGTAGGAATTAAAAATGAAAAAAATTTTGACAACCGTTACTTATTTTTAGGCGACTCTTTATACATGAATTTACCATCACAAAGGACGCAATGTGAAATAATAATCGACGGGTCCAAACGTTTGAAGATATGTGTTCATGTTTGAGAGGTCTCTGAGTCTAGAAAACATTCTCAGCCATTGGTATATCTGTCTGTCTTATCTCTGGAGCGGATGGTCTGATTTTGATGCTTTTTGCTTCTTTATATTGTAGGGTATCCATAGGGTATCTACTGGTTTAAACGCAATAGTTGGAAATCCTGTTGAGCTCAAGACTGTTGCGCGAAAACGGCTCTAACGATTTTGATGCAACTTGTCATAAACATGTTTTAAGGCCCTTCAGCACCTTCTATAACTTGTACTCAAATTCTGTGTAAACCATAATAGTTTGTCTTGGCACGCTGACAAAATGAATAGTCACACGACCTGATCGGAAATTTTTTATAATCGATGGAATTAATTTGTTTATTTTTTCAAAAGCCACGATCGTAGATGCTGACGGGTGGCTTGCTTGTAGCCTAGAGCGGAGTTCCATACCGGAAAATCCCAAATACACATGTAGGGGAAATTATCATGCTATTCTCTCTTGGTGAATGTCTGTGGATGGATCTGGGTTGGTGTTCGGACTGGTTCTACGTGCGAGTAGGTCTCATAGAAGGGTTCCATACTCAAAACTTTTGATAACTTTCTATTTTCGTACCACAATCTACAAAATGGTTTGCCCGGGAAGTGCCGGGTCGATGTACTACATTTACAGCCGAACAAGAGGAGGAAATATGTCAGAGTCTGTTGAATCTTGCCAGAATATTTTATAGACTGACACATCTGCCGGTAAGACGTGCAGTTTATTCCTTCGCTGAACGGTTAGCTGTTCATCATCGCTTTAATCAAGAAAAACGGGAGGTCAAGAAAGACTGGATGTATGTGTTTATGTCTAGGCATCCAGAATTAGCTCTTCGAAAACCTGAAGCGATGAGCCTAAATAGGATCATGGCTTTCAATGAAAATGAAGTAAGTCGCTTTTGTGAAAACTTACAAATGCTAATAGCTATATATTTTTCGCTCAGCACAAATATTTAATGTTGATGAAACTGGAATCACTAACAGTTAATAAACCCGGTAGAATGTAGAATAGTTGGACCAAAGGGGCAAAAACAGATGGGGACAGCTACAAGTGGCGAAAGAGGTAAAAATATAACAATTTGTTGTTGTATGAATGCAAGTGATGGATTTACTCCACTTCTCTTCATTTACCCCAGGCAACGAATTAATGCAGCTTTGGAAAGGGCTGAACCGCCAGATTCGATTCACAAATGCATTAAGAGTGGATGGATGACTGAAGAAGTGCTTTTTTCTGGCTTCAGGATTTCTCAAAAATTTGTAATCCGACCAAGGAAAATCTAGTGTTGCTCATTTGGACAACAACTACAGTCACATTTCTATACAAATATATGAGGACTGCCGTGAGAAAGGAATACATCTGCTTTCAATCCCGCCCCATACATCTCATCGCCTATAACCCCTTCTTTCTAAAGGGCCTATGATATCGAATGTGATTTATTTCTAAAATCACTACCATTTGAAAGAATTACTATGTTGGATGTGAATGGTCTGTTTGGCAAAGCCTACATTAAAGTTGCAAACACTAAAAAATATAAATGGCACTGAACCCTTCAGTTTTCGATGAGAACGACTTTTATAGGATTTTAAATGATCCAGGAGTTTCTGTAGATACTTATCCCAATTAAACTTTTCAAAATTCCAACTGGATCGAAATACATAATCCAGAAATGAGCTGTTCCAAAATGCGCATACCTGAACCGAATTTAAACGAACCTATTCCACAGGCTGTTCCAATATGCGAACACCTGAACCGACTTTAAACGAATCTGTTCCGGACTCAAACAAAAATCCCACTAATCAGTCTTTTAAGGAAATAGTTCCAGTTCCCAAGAAGCCTCGAAGTGTTGTTCAAACTCGCGGATAAAAAAAAGCAATTATCTGATGTTTTGATTCCCACTTCTTTAAAGGCGGACCTGGAGAAGAGACGAAGCGAGATAAAGAAGCAAAGCAAATCAGCGTCACGCCCGTCACAAAAGCAAGGTTGGCAAAGAAAGGTCCTCGAAACGGGCAAAAATATGTACGCAAGGTGTTCAAATCGTCTTCCAGATAAGAAGAACTTGACTTGAATTTGTGTGATGATGACGAGTTGGATAATGTGGTCATTGGCAGTTTGGAGAATGACACTAATGAAGGTGAAGTGTGCAGGCTGTGTAGTGAGTTTGGAAAAAGCTTAATTTGGTTCCGTTGTGAATTCTGCGGGAGTTGGGTACACAAACTTTGGAGCAATTCTGATTATCCTGAGAACATGTGATGCGATTTTCATTTATTTTTCAAATGGTTAAACTAAGTTTGTTATTACCCGACATAGTTCGGAATTTGCCACAAATGTCCGGTAATCCCAAATTAGCAGAATATAGTTTTTATTGCGTTTTTGGGCTAATCTTGAAAGATATATTTAATTTCTTATGCCCTAGAAGATTCTTTATTATGTTACCATTGCCATTGCTCAGAGAGACAGTTGAAAAATTTGTAAATAAAATATTATTTTCCTTAGCGTTTCGTCATTACCCTTCCCTCCCCTATGTCTACTACTAAACATGAATCCCCTTCACTGCCCTGACGAAGGGATCTGCAATTTAAGGTGTACTTGAAACCACCGATATGTCTCTAGGACATACTTTTCCAACAGAGCAGGATATTTTAAGGCGTACCTTAACATGCTGCCTCAATGTTGGTTGGTAATGAGCAAGTGATTTCGACAGTTAGTTTTTGCCATTTACTAGCGACCACCGGAATTTTCCAGAAAATTTTCATTCAAGGAAAAAGTCTTTGACCTAGTTGGGCTCGAAACCATGACCTCCCGTTTTGAAGTCCAAAGTCTTACTAACTAGACAACAAGGGGCACTATTGTTTATATGCTTCAAAATTCACGGCTCTCTGATCGTTAAGTAAATAATAATCATACATTATTTATTGTTATTTTATAACTTTCACTGGATCATCTAATGAAGTTACTTTCTAACTTTCTTAAGTAATATATGTTGAATGATCGTGGTTAAAGAGAGATAAAAATCTCTTTTTTGAAAATTATAGAAAATGTATCTCGTAAGCTGTTTGAAAACGCTTTCACACTGAAAATGTAGTGTGGCGGGGTATAGGCAATAAATTTTAAATGGGAAAACGGTGCCTTTTGAAATTGTTGGGACAAATATTAAACCCAAGAAGTGAAATTTTCTTGAGACCGGACTTGATTGCGTTTTTCCAAAGAGGTAAGCCTGATCAAACTTTGGAAAATTTAATACGAGTATGGGACATCTCAGCCGTCCTCTTTCAAATGAAAGAAGAAATTATCAAAATTTGAGCACGTTTACTATAAGAAACGAGGTTTACTGGAACATTATTTTCCACGTGGATTAAACAGGCGTTGCTTGACCACAATATTTCTTGGACGTTATAGGCTATAACCTGGATTGTTGGCGCTTTTATTTTCATTGATATTCGATGAGGAGTTTCGAAGAATCAACCCATGTAAAGCCGGAATGAGAACAGTCAAGATCTCTCCTATATTTATATTATGTTAATGGGAAATTATTTTATTATCAAAATTCCCGTGTATTTTCAATGTTGTTTTTTTCAGAAATATGTTTTATTATTATTTACCGGGTGGATACACATGTTGGCTCTCTAAATTGATTAGAAAATAATGATATTCGTTAACGTTTTGAAAAAATATATATTCGGCAAAATTCAAATTAATATGAGTGATAGATACAAATTACTCTCAGTACAGCTCTGTGCTATTACGTAATGATAATTGTTAATAATTATCCACTATCAAGTTATACATACACCCTCAAGCCACTTATAAAATATGGATTTATCCTCTAGCGGCGAATATCTTATTAATCGAAAGATATTACGCATAATTATTTGTTATCGGCTGTGTTAATTAAACTAGATCCAAAACTTTGTCTGTGTACAGTTTGTTTTCCCAAGTGTGGGTGGTCAGTGGCATGTTGATTGTTCCTCAGATATTTATGGAAATGAGATTGTCCGTATAATACCTTTTTACTTATCAAAGAGAGGAAGAAGTTCTTATGCAACCGTTAGTAGAAGGCAGGATAGCATTAATTAAAGCAGAACATGTTGATACGAATTAACACACTTATGGGAGGGACTCCATCTCAGAAGATTTTATTCAAATAATTCTCATTCTTGACAATACAGATATGGAAATGAGAAAAATATAGAAAAGCTAAATTTTATTTGGATATTCGAATGATATAAAAATAAATTATTGGTGTTCAAAGCAGTATAAATTAAAAAATACTTCTAGGAGGACAAAATTATAATAGCACATTTTTTCAATCAACAATTTGTTGATAAAATTTCGTTCTGCATATTTAAATTGTATGGCAAGACACTTTTTATAAAATAGTCGCTGGATTAATAATTAATAGTTACCAGTGTTATTGAATAAAGGTTATATAATGTGCAGCAGCGGCGTTTTTGAAAGCAGAATAAAACTACTACGAAAATCAGTTGTGGAACTTATTTCTTCAACAAAAAAATTCAAAATACACAATTGTAGTAAATCAGGAAATTTTATAGATAGTCAATTTTGACATCATACTTCCCAGTATAAGAAGTCAATGTATTGGGTACAAGATTCCTAAATCGTATTTCAAAATCTGACGTAAGTAGGGAAATATGAGCAACTGATGATGCATTATCACATTTTATTGTCATTGAACTTTTGATACAATTAGACTACGGATTATTTCAAAATATTTTCAGCGATTGCTCGAATTGGCTCATCGAGAGTAAATATTATAGTTAAATTTTTATGAGGAATTGGAATGAGGATATTGCAATTAAAAATAAACACTGGAGTGAGTGCTGAACAAAAAAGACCGCGTTAGACTAGTTTGATTTATTGCATAATTATGTAGCGATGATTTAATTTATTTTTGACATATCTACAAACATAACTCAACGCTTCAAGATCCCTTGTGTCGAATTCATGTTCGAAGGATTTCTTTGAATATTTTGGGATATCTCAATTAAAATTAAGTTCTTATTATTCATATTGATTTTTGATATTAACGTCATTACCACGCCAATCAGAATTTGCGTTCTTGATATTATTTTAATTTATGCCAATATTTGGTCTGTCAGCTGATTCTTATCATTCAACAGACATCTATACATAACAATAAACAATTTTTGAAAATTACACTTAGTTTACCATATTTTTTGAAGCTCGTCCCGTTTGATAGATCCAAATAGTTATTGGAGTCTATAGCTAGTTCTGATCACGAATCTCTCGAGAGCTAAGGCTGATATCGACTTATGACTAGATTCATTTAATGTAAGTTGAATCTTAAATGCTCTTTCATAATATAAACCTAGACAGAAAAAGAAAACGGATAACGACATCATTGATCAAATTCATTATGGGATAAATTTAAATTTCTTTTATGTTCTTTCTTCATTTTGAAGTTTATCTCATATTAAGCTTAAGAGAACTAATAAGCCTGCTTTTATATAGGGAGGAACTAAAAGTTGCATTTCGCCCTAGTTCTCCAAACAATCTTTGGGAAAAATTGGCACAATGATATATTTGATCTACATTTTTAAGATTCATCGTTTCTTATTTTATCCATTTTTGATTGCTATCCAAAAATACAATTTTGCATTTTTCACACTAACAGAAAATACAGATCTTGTTTAATCGGAAATAGCAACTTAACTGCTAACCATTATATCGAAGATTTTTTATTCTTTATATTTAATTCTTATTGAATACAGGATAGTGCCTGCCCTCATGTTGTTAGTTTTTTCAATGAATATCTGCATAAAATGAATTTTCAGCAATTAGATTGGCCACCCCAAAGCACTTGCCTCTACCGGATCGAGTATGTATAGGACATGTTAAGAAGCTGATCCGTAATTACTAACTAGAGTGGCTCTTCTTGATGAGTGGGAAAAGATTCCACCAGCTAACCAGCTAATGAAAATTCTATTTGCGGCTCAAACGATTGAATCATAGCACTCAATAGTCTGGATATTTTACTGAATGCTTACTTTATTTGTTCAAATTCAGTAACAATCCTAATTTTTTCCTTTGCCATTTCGGGATTAAGATGTAAATTGTATGTTTTTATTAAAAACGCTGTGTTTTTCTCAGTAATTAACCTTAAATCAAAGAAGAAAATGTGATTAAGAGATCTTTTAGTTTTTTCGTAAAGTGTTTAGTGGGTTGAAAAAGAAGTTTTCATTCCACCCTGTATAACAACAGATCGTAAGCTTAGTATTAGATCAGATTTAAGCTAATATCGCCTACAAGACCAAACGCTAATAATGTCTGCTGTTTCATTCCTAGACCCAGATATTTCTGAACATTCGTGAACAGATATCTGGGTCGTATTATTAGTGTAAGTTGACCAGAAGTCATTACAAACACAGATATGTGGTGAGTAACTGGCCACCGACCTATTGATCAACAAATGAAACAGAGAAAATGCAGTAGATTAACCTAGCAATAATATAATAGCAAGGAGCTATATTGGAATTCACAGGGTGCATGAAACTGCAAAGAAAACCTGGAGACGCACGGTTGAAGAGAAGGTCTGACTGATGTAAAGACGTGGAAGGAAGTCAAGCCGCTGATAAAACTGGATGGAGGTCTTTCTCAGATGCCCTATGCTCCTCTGGGAGTTTAGGGAATTGAATCAAATGAGTCAAGGCGAAGCGATTCGAAAATGAATTGTCACATATTTCATTTCAAAGAGGAATAATTTTTCAATTAGAAAAAAGGATAAATATACTTCGTTACTCGTGCCAATAATAATTGTTGTTCACTTGAACGACATCCGAAGGCCTGTCGTTATTTAATTTATCAGTCACAATGGACTCCATCTGAACAGAACAAATAGTGCAATATACAAAATAAAAAAAATCATATTATACCCGATTGTAATTTTCTAGAATATGAGCACAATTAATAAGTTGCCCAAGCAATATATTAATCACCGTTACCATTTTTTTTCACGATATAATTATGAATTGTGGCGACAGAGCTGGCCCTAATAAGCAAAAAATATATTTACGTGATCCTATCTCTGGTACACTTAAAGTAAATGTAGCTCGAATATGCTTACTCATTTGTCGCTGAAATAATTACCTCTGAATTATATTAATAGTATTTACCAACACAATACCACTCATTGTTATTCTTATATTGGTAATTATAATAAAGTATAACAACCAGTCAACCTTGTCAAGGTCGTGTCGAGTAATTTCCTAGGCAGGTTTCGCAATTTTTTTTCACTATGCACCGCATGCACACCACCTGTGAAAATTGTATATCGCGCTTCCTATTTATGCTCATTCGACCAGCTGTAGGAGGCGAAAGTGTGGGTTCAAATGTTTACGTTGTATTTATAGCAGAAAATTTAATGCATTCATGAGAATTATCTGTAGCATAATATAAGACATCAGTAATTCAAATTATTAGTTTATCTGGATGACTTAATAAAAATTCCCTGAAAAGCACAAGGTGTATAACAAAAAAATGAGAATCATTATTTGCATAGGTTTTGAATGAAATAAAAAGACACCTTCTGGTTGAGTACCCCAAGGGTTTAAGTTATTAATCCAAGTTCAAGAACACGAAACTAATTATAAGAAAACCTAGTGGCGAGCAATTCTTTTTTAGAAAAAATTAAAATTGTATCACTTTCATGTTAGCTACGGTTGATTTTAACCTTAGATAACTTTTGTCATTTGCTAATGTCATTTGCGGCTTTCAGTACAGGTCTATTTTTACTTTCCTAGGCTACTATAGTAGCTGTATAAGGAAAGTATTGTAATCGTGTGAAATTTTCGGTATCGAGATTTTTACAGATGACGTTTCAGACGTTTCAAGACTAATAAACATAATTTCAGCCATTGGTCTGTCTGTCTGTCTGTGATAGCATTATCTCGGGAACAGATCGGTGTATTTTGTTGCTTTTTTGTATTTTGTTTGGTACCAATACCACTCGCCGGTGGCACTGAATGAGAATCCTGTATAGACTAGGTGCGGAGCTATAGCCAAAAAACGTGATTTGCTCAAGACTGTAGCGCGGAACCGGCACTAAGGATTTTGATTAATTTTGAGTAAAGTATTCATCTGAGAGCTCTTTACCACCCACATATAGCGCCATCTCTGAGAAAAATCACAAAAAAGTTATACTTGAATAAAATTCCATCCAGGATTTTTATTCACTGGAATTTGCCTGCGGGCGCTGTGTAAGTGGACACACCAGATTTTTTTCTTGAATATCGTAGTCATGAAGAAAGCATATAGGCTATGTTTTCGAACAAACAATTATCTTTTATTTATAATATCTGTTTCTATGTACGTGCAAAAAATGTCATATCATATAGATTGACGGATTAATGAGTTTCATCTGCTTCTTAGTTGCAAAAGAAAACAGTTCTTACAACAGAACAGAAAATTGATAGATAATTGTAAACATAGGTAAGACGTTATTTGGAAAGAAAACGGTTATTTCAACTATCACAGGATATAAAGACTAAAAAGCTAGAAGAACACAAAATTTGAGCTATAAAACTTATCCCTTACAGAAACACTCAAAAAGGAATAATCAAGGAAATGTCTAATGTCCTTAAATCATCCAAAGAATAATACATTAAATGTCTAATGTTGCAAAGAAATGTTAACTAAAGATAACATCTTTGCAGGAAATGTGGTGAATGTATTAATCTTGTGAAGGGATAGATGGCGATGATCTTTTACCATATGGCGGAACATCATTTACCATAGGTACACCTGTTAACGAATTATCTTTAATTTATGTTTCTGTGTACGTGCTAGAAACTAAAAAATTTGATTAGAGGTTTAATTGAAAAATTATTAATTGTTAAAAGTTAACATTTTTGAGAGCTCGATGTTGACTGGTACATGTAGGTACTACTTTTTGGTATAAACATATGACGACTAGTAGGACGTTGTGTGAATTTATAAATTTTGATTTGTATATTGAAATCGTATGGATCAATCCACAAAAAAATATTTCGATAGGATTTATATCATGGCTATTTTGAAATTACAAAATCAATCATTCTGATTATCTGACTGATGTTTGTACCAGGTTTGGTTACTATAGTACAGAATATAATTTAAAAATAGGCACTTTCTAAAAACTGTTCTAGAGGTTTTTGGTAAGTATGTACCTACTTATACAGTGAGCGTGTAAAGGTTGGAACAAATTCCCTCAAAGCTCAATTCACTTCGTCATCACTTTTTGTATTATGATGTCATAATATATTTTTTTAAATTGGAATGCCCTATTTTGATAATATTATCGAAATGAAAGCATTTTTCTGTATACGGATATCATTTTTTTTTTCACAAAAACATACCTCATGTTTGAAAAATTAAAGATATTTCATTTATAATTATGTAATTTATGAAAGTGTAAACAGGAATAAATAAAACAAGAAACTATTAAACTATTAAATTAAATAGTTAAATTGCATTATTAAGGGTATCCGCGCTAATTAAACCAATTTCGGTCCTAATTCTTTCTTTCAGTTCATCAATATTATTTGGTCTGTTAACGTCGATTTTATTTTTCATTTGCTTATTTTTTGGTATATGCATTAAGTTCACGTCATCAATGTTTGATTCATGAAGGCATTATAATTTGTTTTTATATGGGAAAACCCTTTGATAGTATTATCAAAAATAAATAATTTTTCTGTCTGAGGATGTCATGTTTTTTCTTATGTCACTTAAGTGTTTCAGAAATTAATCCGGCTGTCAAACAACAATTTTGTTATAAAGTAAGTAAGTTTCGAGTTCATTTTCATTATTTCAATAATGATAGGTTATGGAGATAGGACCCGTACACAAGCTGAGATTTGTAACATATTTAATAATAAATATCCCGATAGACCTATTACACGTTCAACAGTGATCAAAGTCGAAGCAAAATTTAGAAATTTTGGCAAAGTGGATGATAGATATACAAAAGACCGACAATTGGATGTAATATTATCGTTACAAGAAAATCCTCAAAAACCCATCCGTCAGATTGCATTGGAGCAATCAATGTTTCAAAGGTGGCAAAAGTGGCACCCATATAAAATGCAAATAATTAATGAACTTAATGAAGATGATTTCGATCGCAAGCAAGAGTTTTGTGAATTACTGATGGATCCATGAAATAATGATCCTCAATTTGTACAGCAAGTTGTTTTCTCAGATGAGGCCACTTTATCCTTAAAAGGTACAGTGAATATGCAGAATTGTAGGTACAGGGCAGAAAAGAACCCTCACTGGGCAGTACAAGGGCACACTCAGTATCTACAGACAGTCAAAGTGAGGGCGGGAATAGTTGGTAATAGAATTGTGGGACCATTCTTTATTGAATGGTGAAAACTATTTAAATTTATTGCAAAATCACATAGTTCCCGTACTTGCGGCACTATGGTACCAGCAAGATGGAGCTCCACCGCATTACGCAAGAAATATACGTGAATACCTAAATGATATTTTCCCCAACAGATGGATTGGCAGACGAGGATTTTAGAATGGTCAGCTGGACTTCCCGAAATTGAGCTTTTAGCCAATTTGTTCCAACCTTTACACGCTCACTGTATATTAAAGGTATTACCATGTCGCTAGATTTTGAGTCACTATTGTATTTGGATTACTCAGTAGAAATAACTCTATCCTTATTTCTCAATCATTAATCAGATGAAATAACAATTCACAAAAAAATGAACATCGATTACTAATTAAATGTTAAGTTAGAAGATTGATGCTTAATGTCTTTAAATAAAGCATTGACTTATTATAACGCATCGGCGTAAACCGAATTTTCAACTTGACATTTGCTCTTGACACCAATTAACCCTTTTCGTACGAGTGGTACCTTTTTGGATCCATGTTACGATTGATTATATGTTGTTGGCTTAGTAAGCACTATATGGGACCACAGACACTCACTTTTTCGCTACCTCATATTCGGCATAGCATTAAACAAATTTTGTTTACATGCATATTTCGTTATGTCTAAGTGTCAAAATAACGGCGTTTGTTCGTAGTTGGTTTGATAAGAAACAAGACATGGCAGGTAAGTTTGATCTAGTTTTCTTGTTGTATATAATGTACTTAGTGTTTGGGTGTACTTGGTGCTAATACAAAATTTGCCCATGTTGTATTAGTATGGGAGTTCTTTGTGGTTCCTTTTGGGAAGAAAGCACTTTGACCAACAGGAAATGTCATCTTTGATCAATAAAGCTAGCTCTGTTTATTTTGTTGTTTCAGGTAAAAGCTATGTAAACCTGTCCAAATTATCTTCCGATGATGTGTATGCCCTACTGGAAGAAATACAATCAGATAGCGGCTCATTTACGTCTAAAATGCAATCAGAGGATGATCTTGATAATGTTGAACTAGATATAGCAAATATTCATTCAAATGATTCACAGCCAGATACTCAATTTGGGTCAGATTCTGAGAGTGATGATAATGTACCATTAGCAAATGTTATGGAAAAACTCGGTTACAGAGTAAACGATCTACAGCAGACGACACATGGTCTAAACAATCTCAATTTACTGAACCTCAAGACGTTACTGAAATGTGTGTTCCAAATATACCAGAATCCGCAGAAACTCCGTTGGATATTTTTTATGTGTTTTTCCAACGGACAACTTAGTTTTTGGAACAAATCTCTATGTCACCCAGCAATATGGAGACCGTTATCTTCTAACTATTACTAACGAAGAAGTTGAATGTTTTCTAAGTGTTAATCTGTTGATGGGGCTAACCAGGAATCACAGCTATAAAGATTACTGATTTCAAGCTGGAAATAAAGAATTCGTATATTTCATCATCCATATCTAGAGATCCTTTACTTGGGTATTGTCCAATATTCATGTAAATGACAATACATTGCAGCCTAAAAAAGGAAATGAAAATCACGACAAACTGTACAAATTAAGTCCCCCTCTAGATTTTTATCCGCACCATTTTAAAATTGTTACGAACCGAGAAAAAAAGATTTTTGACGAATCAATGGTAAAATTCAAGGGGGGGATCGGATTTCGCCAATACATGTCGCGGAAACCTATCAAAAGTGGGTACTAATTTTAGATTCGAGCTAATGTGTACAGTTATGTTTCACATTTCCAGGTATATACAAGAAAAGTTGCTGATAAGTCCGAATCTAAACTAGGGGGAGTGTGGTGAAACATCTGACTCGTCCGTTAGTAGGAAGTTACCACCAAGTATACTTTGACAACTTCTTTAATGAATTAATTGGTGCAGGTCCGAATATGCCCCAGGGAGGAAAAGTACTGAGATGTTACCAAATAAAGTTCTGGTTCCTCTAGAAAAACGATTTTACAAAGTAGCCCACTTACCAATACATGGTACCAAAGTTCGGTGCGCTATCTGTAGTACACGTTCTCAACTGCATTGCACAAAGTGGCACTGTTGAACGTGCAACGTTGATTTTTGTTTAACCAAAAAACTGTTTTTATCGTTTTCTCAAAAAAAAAATTTTTCTCAACTGTCTCAATTTTCTAAATACTTTTCTAGTGGTTCCATAGTATTGCCATCTGTTTTTTGTATCTAAATGTCAATAAACATTTTTTTAGTTCTTAACCCTTGTTGCATCGAATTCTTTGATAAAAAAAACAAAAAAAGAAAACAGTTCCTTCCAGAAAGGGTTTTAACATCTGAATATGCAATGAGAGAGCTAATTTAGACTATAAAATATTCATTAACGATGAAACACGTCAATAAATAAATATTTTACAGTTCCAATGTACTAACTAAACTTAATTTGATCTGAGGTTATGAGCTAATGTCAAATTGAAATGTCGTAGAGCGTAGATTGGTAGAAGTCATTAATACACTTCGAAAATGCAACGAGATTTTGATTCTAATAAACGAAATTATCTTTAGTAATCACTGTCATAAATATTCATATATCTTATATTGTGATCAAATATATTTCAAATTGTTTCATTTAATGGCCATTACAGCGTATCGCCAGCAATTACGAAATAATCATTTTATGTAATATTTACTATAGAAAATATTTCGAATAACGTTGATATCTTTTGTGTTTCGAAGCTCTGTATTTTTTAAGAAAAGTTTCAACAACCAAATACTCCGAAAAACCAAAACTGGATCAGAGACAATAACGTCAGTCAGCATTAATTTTACTTTATTTAGATATTTTATAAGGTTTTACTCGATATTTTCGGTCTTATTGGGTTCCAAAGTCAAAATACATGAACAAACAAATGAACAAAAATAACAATCAGTATATATGACAATATTTATAGACATCTTCATCCCGTAGTTTTTGATGTTAAATTTTATTCATGCACAGTAACGATAGGATACATCGTCTCTGCAAAAGGAGATTCACGACAGCTAATCGGATAAGCCAAAAAAGTAAGTTAAATGTAATTAAAGTTCCAGAAAAACAGGTCGTGCAGCTTAACATTTGGACATAAACAACGAAATTCGGAACACAGGATTCTTACAGTGGCGCAGATGAAAGGAAATGAGAATTGTTCGCAATTTATATATGATAATGTCGCTATGATTTTATTATGTTAACAATTAGTTATGTTGAGATTTTATGTATAGTCAGTTACAAATTGTATATTGTGAGTCAAAGAATTTAACATCTACTAATAAACTAGACCGCTTTTCTTCGCAAGAAGTCGAGAGCATATAAAGTGAGCGAAAATAATATTAGCAGGTAAAAAATTCGACTGTCTATATATATATATATATATATATATATATATATATATATATATATAATTCCTTTCCCCAAAAAAGTGTACCCATAAGGGGCAAAGGGGACACCTTTTCTAAAAAATCAAAGATTTAAGATTATAATATTTTTACGTTATAGATATGATCTGTGCCTACATTTTTCCTCAGAACTGAAAAAATAATAAAAAATAAGAATCGTTTCATTCATGGTCTACACAAGAACCTAATCTAAAATCCTTTATGCATTTTGGATTTATTCGAAATAGTTTTCGATTACTAAATTCATATTTTCTGACGACTGCGTTAAATCGCATGATCTTGCCACATTGATGTCCGGTAATGTGACCTCGGAATTTTCCATAAAAATATTAAAATTTGCAAGCAATTTGTGAAAAGTTCTTCTGCCTTTTGAAAACAACATATTATCAATATTAATGAATTCAGGTTCATGCCCATACTAATTAGAATTGGATTTGAGAGAAGAATAAGTTCCGATAATAACCCCTACTTTTTGTGCTGGCGCTTGATACAACATGGACTTGTCATAATTTTATTTACTGATAGGTACATAATAATTGAGTTTCTATGTGAAATAAATAAGTAACTTCCACAACAGATACGTTATGATTTCTAGAGCCCTATTCTAGATTCGTATTCAACTTAATTAGCTGAGCTATCTTAAAGTCCGATAAAATATTGACAACTCCCTCATTGGTAGCTTTCGTCTGGGCGTTCAAGATTTTTATTTTACCAGCCTCGAAAAATATTTTTTCTCCGCCCATGACGCTATAAACTTTATGCAGCAGTATTTATACATCTGTAGAAAAGAAAACCTAATTTTTTCTCTTAAATTCATCAAAACAAGGGAGACAACTCCTCTCAACAAAAGTTCTATAAATAAGCTTCAATTTTCAGGAGACTGAGTGAATAAACAAGTAAGCGTAAATTATCTGTGAGTTGGTCTGGACATAATGTCTTAAAGGGGTTTGTTATAAATTTTACAGTCGAATATCAGCCAATAGGATATGGGATGAGATGGTCCCAAAATCTAATTACTCTATAAGAATTTAACTATTGACATGAATAATCAGGAACAAATAGACTAATTTTCACAAAATAATTTGATTTTATCTTATAACCTTACAAAATCCAATGTGTTATTCCTCAACAACATCGTTCAAATGGGTTGGAGGAATTCATTTCTAGAATGAGAAGATTCTATATAATATAATTAATTGTTTTATCAAACTCAAATATATATTGTATAAAATTAAGTATTAGGTACATATGTGCGGATGTACAAATATTACGGAATTTAAAAATAATAATAATATTTTGTTTTATCTATTTGCTTTGTAAATGTTCACCCATTTGGAAGATCATATCTGCTTTTAAAAGCTACCATGATATAGTATAGAATTCAGTCTCAGTTATCGGAGAATGGTTTTCAAAAATTTAAAATAACTAGGTACTAAAAAAATCATAATATTGATATATGAAGAGAATACCTTGGACCCCTCTTTAATCACCACAAGCGTTCCAATAATCAAGTCAAATAATCTGATGTAGTTGTTAACGTAGTTGCTGTTCTAGAAAGCTTACAGCTGACCCGAGTTCCATTCTAGGCTATCATAATTCTTATTTGAAAATGATATATAACATAAAAGATTGTATCCAACACTTACAAAGGTTTACTTTGACAGAAGAACTTCAATAGTAGCAAAATTAAATGTAATGAATTACGGTTAGATTACAGGGTAATCGATAATATAAATAATTTGGCAATAAATAAGAATAAGAAAAACGCGCCGCCCAGAAGACATGTAATCGGAAATCTACAGTCTCATCCACTAGAATTACCCAATGTTATACTGTGAGGAAACAATTTAACTGATAATGATTGACTACATATCTGAAAAAACTGATAGATACTTTCAAAGTTGCAGCTGAAAGATTTTCTATCTTCGTGCACCTAGAAATTATCGTCTCTAGCACTCATTCAAAATTATCTGAAATAATAAAAGAGTTTTTTATATCTTTGAGAAAATTAATGATCTATTATTATTCAGGAGTATTTATTTCGGTACTAGTATAGTTTGATACTGTCACTTTTGATATTAACGCTACTAAATTACATAACTATAAAAATCTATACTAGTACTGAACTAAGATTCAATCATAAATAAGGCTGGAAGAGTTTTACTTTATATTTTAGATACCATAGGTATATATCATATCATAATAAATTTATAACTGTAATAGAATTGTTTGATTTGTGTATTCAAAAAAATGTTTTCCTAAAGTTGTCAAAAGCTTTCCTACTGAGCTAGTCCTATAAGAATCATACCTAATAAATAAAATCTAGATCTATATGTCTTATGTATACGGCATTTAAAAAGTGAATAAATATAATGGTAAAACCATCCGAGCGTACTTAACAGTAGTGATTCTTATTCATCTTTTCTCTATCTTTAATGCAATCTCGTGCAACTTTATATTGCACTTTATTATTTCGTAAAATCATTTCGCTGATTTAATGGAGTACTGCGTGATTCCGAGTGAGAGCACTAAAAGCTAGAATTTATAGTGTGGTAAAAATGTTTATTGCAGTATAAAATAGAAGTTATTTCGAAAATCGGCGGTATTCTGATATTGAAAGTGCGAAGTGTACATCTGGAATAGATAAAACAGTATATTTATAGCATTGAAATATGTTTATTGGAGAGAATACCATCGAATTTCCGGGAAAGAAGCTGTAATACATAGTATCTGTAAAAATAGTTTTCTCTACAGGGTGTAGGTAGATACCTTTGATGTTACATATTTATCAGTGATATTTAAAGTTTCAAAAATTTCAGTTTTGGAACCCAGATGTTTCGATAATATAAAAATATGAAAAGGAACCGTATTTGACTGGAAATATCTAGAGAATGATTTTTTTTAACTTGAAAAATATACAATATACAAAGAAAACTAATGAACAATTATGTACCCGAAAAGCACACTATCGGGTACTACAGATTGTACGAATTCTTGAAATATAAGTACAAATAACTAACATATTTCTATGCCTACATCAAATATATAAATTGCTATCTATTAAAATTGAATTTGGAAAATGTTCTTGAAAGCAGTTGTACCTATCAAGCGACTGGCGGATTTTATTTTGGTATAAATTTAGGTATCTAGCGGCCCCTAAAAAACTAATTTGAAGTGTGACATTTATTTGTATTTACTCGTTCTAGAAAGAAAAATCCTAATGTTTTTGAGTAAACTTGAGTAAGTACAAATTTTAATCGATGTATTCTATAGAGTTGAGTTTCTGAATATATAATACACGTACTACAATAATATTGGATATAGTCCGTTTCAGTTGAGAACTACATACTCCTCTTCACCAACCGGTGCAGTGAGTTTATCCAACTAGATCTCAATATGTACAAGTGGCGTGGGTAGTGGGCAATGCAATACATTCATTCAGGTACACAAAAACTTTATTACACAAATTACACAAATTTATACACAATAAAGCATACCGTTGAATTGTATACCTCCTCCGTTCGGCGTTCGTCGGTCAAAACCTGGATAAAAAGACGAATAAAGTGTATTTTCAACAATTTGAACAAGTTACAGTCTATATTGAAACAATAGGATAAAAAAAATCACTTATATATTTAAACACATGACGCACCTGTACCTTTTTCAGCCTATAAGAAAAGGTGTTTAAGATGGTTAAGATAAGTAGTTAAGTAACTATGTATACAGTAGGGGAATTTCCACCGATTAGGTCATTGAGGAAATTCCCGAACGTTTACGCTTGGTGAACTCAAATGACTCAAGTCTAAATTTAATTTCTTTTTCGGAGTCTAAAATTCTTAAATTATTATTAAAACTATGATTATTTTTAATAAGTTGTTTTTCGTTATTAGAATTATCTTTATAGACATTTTCTAACAGTTTGACTTTCGTAAGTTTTCGGACAATCTTCACAAATGAGTACATGTTCGTAAACCCCAGATTTAATTTCACAGTACGCAAGCCTCTGGAAGTGTCTAAAATGATGCGTCAAACGATTCTCGCCCTTCAGAGCGATCACTGATGAAAATACCTCAGTCCGCAGGTTTACGAGGTATGTCTCTAAGGTGAAACGAACTAATAGCCTATAGTTACTAAGACGTTTCATCCCTCCAACATAGAGTTGGAAATATTGGTAAGATCCCAAGAAGAAAATCCTGGAATCGCTAGAGGGAATTTGCGCTTTTCTTAAAAAGAAACTGATGAACCAAAATATCAGTTTCACTGAATTATTTGGAAGGAAGGTAAGATCACCATAGAAAACTCTTGATATATTAATTTATAGTAACCGAATGATTTCTCATAGTATATTGGCCTTGTATGGTTAAATAGTGCTATTTCCTAAATTGTATTCTTTTTCAGTTTTGTACTAACAAGAAAGACTTATTGTCAGAAAATGGTGAGGATCGACAGGCCATTGCTAGTTTATCAAACGCTATAATCCTATGTACAGAAAGAATTGCACGAGCTTTGAGCCACAATAATTGAATAGATTTGTAAACTTGATGTTGATATGATGGTAATTGATGAAATAAAACTTAAGTACCTAGCTAATTCTTTTAAGATAAAGTTTATTCATTATAAGATCTTTACAGGCTTCGTGAGTTACATTGTCGTTGTTTTTGCAGAGCATATGCTGTGCAACATGCGTTGATTATTTGGGATGCAGTCTGTAGATTGTAATTTAATACCAGGTGACGCAATAAACACCATAGTTCTATACATATTGAAATTGTTCTTAGACATACGATAACTTTTCTGAAATTCTCCAGAATTCATTTCCCCAGCCGGAGGCATAATATCAACAAACGCAACACCTCTCTTATCAGTGATAATATTCGAAAACGACAATGGATGAGTCATAATAACGGTTATTATTAGTATATAAGTAATACTATATCAAACCATGAACAAACATCTCTATACGTACAACGTAGCCATTTTGCATTTTGCTCTTATTTAAATTAGGTAGATCCTCCTCGATCCATCGTCCCGTTGGATATCTACCGATAGTCATTTATCTTGAGATTGAATTCGATTGACGATGCAGTCAAGAGTAAGCCCCCTGATCGCAAGCCACGTCCACTTAGGGTAACTCAACTCCTACGAAAAAGATTCTTTTTGTAAAGAAGTAATACTAAAATATCTCAGTCCGTCCACTCATCAAAGCTCTCAGCGATGAACTTAATTCTATAAAAAAAAGGGGGAGAGAACTTAACCAGAGGATTTATATATAATCTATCCCTCTTCTACCGTTAACTGTAGATGATTACCAACTCATTGTTTCTCATTAATCAAATTTCACCATCGTTTTCTATCTTTTGGTATTTCTTCAGCTTCCTTCCTTGTCATTTGTTTTCCTGTTAATAGTTTTGCCACTGTCTCATGTCATCTTAGGTTTGTCTCTTCTTCTTTTGCCTATGTTTGATGAGTGCCACACTTTTCTGACTTATTTTCATTTGTGATATTTCTACATGTTTTCGAATATTCTCCATTCCTAGGGTCTCTCTTATTGTGTCGTTTCTTGTCTTATCCATCAAAGTAACATTGACCACTCTTCTCAAGTATTTCATCTCCATCACTTGTAGATTCTTTTTTAGATTTTCTGTAAGCAACCACGTTTCACTTCCGTAGTGTTGGTAGGTATATCGTTTTATATACGATGAATTTGGTTTTAGTGCTAACCTCCTCATTTCTTATAAATATTATACTTAAAATTGTCAGGGTGATGAACAGAAATAGTTCTGTTATGAGAGATTTCAAAACCACCTGAATAACCTAAAACCACACCAGGTAATAAACAGCAATCAACTTTGATATTAATTTTGAACTGCCAAGGATTTCTTCAACCTTTATTATTTTCCACTCAAATTTCAAAATTGTGAAATGTACAATATCATATGTTTGTGCCAGGCCTGGTAACATAGTAATATGTTAGGTATCCTTGCCTTAAAGGCGAAGTCACTTGGGAGAGCCCACGGAGGAACTGTCTTGTTGTACATAAAATATCTAGATATATAAATACTAAATAGATCTTCCGGTGGCTTTTCTGTGAATTCAATTTCCTGGGGTCAAAATAAATATTTGTAAATTATATTTTAAACTTTCTCTTGATCTGTGTATATTTCAAACCTTTCACCCGTTTTATCAATAATTGCAGAAAATAATAATAATCCAGTAATAATTGCATCTCTATCTACTCGGCAGCTCGCTGAGACAGCTGATAATCGATACTTGATTGATCGCTCGACACATCCTCAATACAAAAAAAACAAACCCACCTTGGTTTGACTCAGCGAATCTCGGCAATTTCGCTTTTTAGGTGGTCACTTCATCTTGGCAAGGAAAAAATGTAAAGTTTACTATTTTCACCTCGAATTTTTCCTAATTCCGACTCATATAACAGGCCTGTGCGCCACCACACTGCTGCACTGTTTACTATGATGGCTTATTATCAATATTACATTGGTTATTTACTTATTTATTAATTTATTCAAATTACATCTGTCCTTCTTACAAATACAAAAACAAATATTCTCACTTACCTCTAATAAAATATTCTTAGTCAATTGCAAAACTTATGTTTTCTTATTTTCGACAATTCTCAGCAATGGAAACCACATAGTATGCCATTTTTATCTCTGGACAAAGTGGGTAGATCTAACGCGCGTCATGCATGCCAAAAAAGCGAATGGGAATACGGAACACAGTGTTGTCGTTCTCTAAATTTACCTGTAATGTTTTCTTCTGTAATTTAGGAATCATTCTTTATTATTATCAATTCATCTTTAAAATTAAATTTACGTGTCACATGGAAAGCACATTGTGTTGGAAAAATCAAGATAAAATCTTGTCGCCGTTAGTAATTAATTAGAGAGGTAACTCACATCTTGTCTCTGACAGATAAATTAATATAGCAACAACAAATCAGTTGAAAAAAACTTTGATCTATCACCTGCCGGTGTTACGTGAGCACCTGACTAATATCTTCAGAGTTGCAAGGGAATTCAAAAAGCGCAGTGCCACCATATTTGGCCGTTTGAGCCTAATGAGGTGGATGATGTAGTGTCATTAATTAACGATGTGCCAAGTCGTGTGTCTTGTTGGAAGCGAAGCGTCGAGTTGAACTAAATTCTTCTAATATTTGTCTTGTTGAATTAGCAGATGAGATAAATTGATGACAGAGAAGCATGGATCGAGAATGTTTCTATGTTTTTCAATGTCGTGTAAGTATTCCTTGGAAGAGTGAATTCATTGATGCTATAATTTTCATTTATTATCAATAATTACCCACATGAATATCGGCTGTTGTAATTATGTGTTAAGCATTTTCACAGAATTATGAATATTCTTTGAATTCAAATGATCAAAATCTTGACGAAAGTAACGTCGGAGCCCATTAATGGTAATTCTTTGTGTTATTTGTCTAGTTAATCAGTCTAGGCTTGATGCTGGAATTCTCTTTTTTCTCGATTTATTACCAATCAGCCATTGAAAGTGTACTTACTAATGGATATACAAAACATGTTATGTTAATATCAAAATATTCAAATTAGATCAATTATGTGAACTAGATCTTACAAGAGCAGAAATGATTAATATGTTATTTATATCGAACGTGTTTCCAGAGATACGGTATTATTAAATCAAAACACTCTGTTAGAAAGAAATAGAAATTTTGCACTTCAACATGGAGCTATGGGTTAAATATAACGGATTACGGGGTTTATACAAGCACTGTAATATTCAATTAAGTTTTCCACCTATTCAAATGTTTTTTTGTACAAAATACTTTCTCAAGAGCATAACATATTATAAATAATGAAATTTTCTTTAAATTAATATTCCACCATATTTTATTATACTCTTTTAATGATGAGAAGCTTAAATCCGATGAAAATATAGAGCACTTACAGGATCACTGTGATGTCTGTTGGCCCGCTTGTCTAACAATCTGTCTGTATGCCTATTTCTAACTTCTCAAACGGGGAAGTAAAATAATCGACTTTACGCATTTTTTTGATTCTGTTTGCGAGTTTTGTATATAGTGAACGTGCATCGAATTTAATGATTTTCATTACATTGAAAAAAGGTGATGCAGATGGTCTCAGTTTTTTTTTACCGACTAACCCCGAACGTAGGACGTATACAATTCGACTGTCTGCTTTTTTCTTGGTTCGTGTGCGCCTTTTATATAGTAAACGAGCTCCGATTTTGATGATTTTTGATTCATTTGAAAGAGGAGGCTTGAGAAATGGTCCCATATTCATAAAAACGCAAATCCGAAATCTCCTTCACTCCGAAAACCGTCCCCAAAGGGCGAAAATCTGAGCTCGTATAATTAATAATAGGACAATATCCGGAAACGTTTAAATGGAACATTTTTTCAAAAGAGTTATTATTATTATTATTATTATTATTATATATGGTTTCTCACATCCTTTTGGGAACTTGGTTGATTTGATGTAGCTCTAACGGGAGGTCATCTCCAATGTGACCTAAGCATATACTTTTAAGTGTTGAGGAACTTTCTGATTATTGACGCAGTCTTGATGACGACAGCCTTCTGAGCTTTTGTGTGGATGTCTTCAGGTAAGTTTAGTTTTGCAAGTCTGTATTTGAAGGATGTTGGGGTAATACCACTGGCAGATATTATGAATGGTATGATGTGTACTTTGTTCTGATTCCAGACTCTCGTTACCTCAGTAGCAAGTTCCATATATTTTTCCATCTTCTCATTGTATTTCGCTTCTATGTTATTGTCATTGGGAATAGCAACATCGATAAGAAGAGTTTCTTTTGTTGTCTTGTTGACTAGGCCAATATCCGGGTGGTTTGCTATATGTTCTTATCAGTTTGTATTGGGTTATCCCAGTAGATCTTGAAATGCTGGTCTTCTAGTGTAGTTTTGGAAAAATATTGATTGGTAGGGTGTATATCCGTTGATAAGTTTATAGTCAAGGGCTAGCTTTTGGTGCATAATCTTCCCAACATCGGTATGTCTATCTGTATAAGATATTCTGACCAGCATTTTATATCCGCTTACAATGTGGGCTACTGTTTCAGATTGTATTTAGCATCTTCGGCATTTATCTGAAGTACTACCATCCTTATTTATGAATTTTTTGTAGTTGTTTGTGGGTAATACTTGATCTTGGGCGGCAAAAATAAGTCCTTCTGTCCCAGGATATAATTCGCCTTTTTCTAGCTACTTGTATGCCAGTTCAGTTGATATGCCTTCTCTTTCAACTTGGTGTGGGTGTCTTGAGTGCAGTTCTTTTAATTTCCATCTGTTAAGCATATCTTTTTCAATGTCTTTGGTTTCAGGTAGTGGAATTTCTCCGTGTGACAGATTGAGAGGTATGAAGTTTTGATCTGCTTTGATAATACTGCGGTGGAGTATGGATCCTTGTTTTTAGTAGAAATATTCGCGCATGTTCTTTATCTGTCTATTGTGCAGGTCATGGAGGTCAATGAAGCCTCTCCCTCCCATTTTCCTTGGTAAGTTGATCCTTTCTTTACATGCACGTGGGTGATGCGAGTTCTGTGTTGTTCCAGTGAATGAATCCAAATGAGTATACTAGGATGGGATTAGCATAGGTGTTTAATGCCTTAGCCATGTCCTTGACGTTAAGTTGAGATTTAAGGATGAGTTTCAGTCTTTGATGGAATGACTTGTCTAGGATCTGTTGATTTGTTTGTTGTTTAATTGGGTATGTTGTTGGTAACCAAGGTACTTGTAAGTTTCTTCGCTTGACATTCCACTGATGCTTTGTTGGTCAATTGTTGTGAATGGGTTGGGTTGGCTCCATTTTCCCCGATAAACTGTTTGTATTTTGCATTTTTCAATGCCAAATTCCATATGTATGTCCTTGCTGAAGTATTCAGTGGTTCTGATGAGGTTGATGAGTTGGTCTATTGTTTCTGCATATAACTTTATATCGTCCATGTACATCAGGTGGTTTACTGTAAGATTCACGTTTGACTGGTGTTTTATCTTGAAACCGATATCAGCTCTCTTGAAGGTGTTGGACAGTGGGTTGAGGGCTATGCAAAACCAGAGAGCACTAAGACTGTCTCCCTGAAAGATTCCACGTTTAATCTGGACTACATCAGTGAGGAGACTTGGTTTTGGTATTGATGTTGATCCTGGTGCGCCAAGTTTTTATGAGATTCTGAAGGAGGTTTGTGATTTTTGTGTCTACTTAATAGATGTCAAGTACTTTCAATAGCCATGAATGTAGGATAGAATCAAATGCTTTCTTATAGTCGATGAAACAGGTTGAGGGGTTTCTTTGTTTCGTTTCAGCTTGTTTCAAGATTACTCTATCAATTGTGAGTTTTTCTTTACAGCCCATCGACTTTTTTCGGCATCCTTTTTGTTCTTCCGAGAGATGTTGTATTCGGTGATATGTTTTTCAATCTTGTTACAAACAGTTGCTGATATTATCTTATAGAGGGTTGATAGATAGGTGATCGATCTATAGTTTGCAGGGTTTGAGGTTATCTCATTCTTTGGTTTGATAAAGGTTATTCTCTCTGTTAAAAACACTGTAAACAAATCGGGTTGATTTAGGGTCTTGTTTATCGCAAGTTTCATTGGTCCATGGATGTTTGTGAATTTCTTGTACTAGAAGTCTTGTACTTTATCTGGACCAGGGGCTTTCCAGCTATGAGTTTTCATGGTTACTATGTGGAGTTCTTCAGTTGATATTGTTGTTTGAGTGTTTCTCGTGATGGTTTGGTAAGTTTCTTATTCTGTTTTAATCCAAGATGCATGTTCATTATGATTTAGTAGCTGTGCTGTTAAGATGCTCAGTGCATCTTTCCGATCCTCTTGTGCAAAGTTATTGTTTTCAATTTCTTGTCGGCTATGGTTCTGTCTCTGGTTGTTGTTTTCTCTTATTCTTTCTGATGGTGGGGTGGTATTTTGAGGTGTAATTTGGCTTATTTTGGGTTGGATCATGTGCGGTTCTTATTTCGATTGTGCTGTCTGGGATCTGTTGGTTGTAGTAGGAGACGAGCGTGAAGGTGTTGCTTGAAGTTTGTTTGGTGGAGATAGTGGGGCTGCTGTGGATGTATTGTCTTGGGGGCATATTGCTTGGCTTATGTTTGAAGGATTATGTTCTCGGGCTACCTCTTCTTTTATCCGCTCCAGTATCTCGCGTGGGATTCTTTTATCTACCAGCAGCGTTCTTTTTGAGATATGAGTCTTTGCTCATTGACGTGAGAGAGTTCTGGGTACATTGTTATTAATAGTGTGTGGAATTCTTGTCCATAGTTCCTTAGCTTGGTTCCTAAATGCGTAGCCTTGTAGTAACAACGAATGATATGTGCCCCTGCTTTTGTGGTTGCACTCGTTTGAGGCAAAACACTTTGAGAAGTGGTTCTTGTGGGCCGTGCCTGTGAAGAGATGCCACTTGCTTCATCTTGATTCTCCACAGGGGGTGAAACCAATCGACGGCTCCGAAGGGGACTCACCCGATCCCCAGCGCCTTGATTATTTCTTGTAATTCTCTGTGGCGGGTTTGTGAATAAGCTTCACGGGCAGGTCTCCGATAACCTTTAAGCAGCCGCCTCTATGGGAAACAGACGCTGACCAGGGAGTTGTCTATTCTGGGTCAGTCGCTTCTGGATTTGTGTGGTTCTTCTTCTCGCGTCTGCCCACTCGCTGTTTCCTTCCACTGGGGCTTGGTTAACCAATCTCAGATTGACAGCATGTGGTTTCCAGGATCCGCCAACTTGGAGGTGCGAGTAGGAATTGGGTAGGAGCGGCTATCAGAGACGCTTCACTACTCCCTTAGGACCCCTTAATATTACTATTATTAATATTATTATTATTATTAAAGAGGGCAATTTCTTTTGAAAATTGAAAATCTGTTGATACAACATGAAAGATATAATTATTTGTAGCAACATTTATACAGAACATTTTTTTCCTTAGAGTTCTGGTTTTCGAGTTAAATCGGTGTTAAAATGGTAAAATCTAAACTACTTAAGCGTATTTCAGCAGCGATGTTTTTTACAAAAAATTGAACCAACGTTATTAGTTGATGCACTAAAAAGTATAAAATAATATTAATTCTTTTGGTGCTGTTACTTTTGAATTTGTGCATTTGCAGTTAGATTGATAACTTTTGGCACCAACTTCACAATTACCGTCACCAATAGAATTTATATTATTTTATATTTATTATATTATTATTATTTATAACTAACAACGTCAGTCCAATTTTTTGTAAGGAATATTTATTTTAATTCAATACCTCCTTCTCACTAAAAAATAACACCAAAGGGGCTGAATGGTGCTTTTTTCCAAAAACTAGAAATTTTATTTCGCAAGATCGAAGTGATGATAATTTCAAGAAAAGTTTTTTTAAAAAATCATAGAGATTCCGAGTTACAGAACTAGAGGAGGATTGCTACCGTTTCATTTTAAAATAACTGAATGTAAGTGAACGTTGAACAATTTTGATGAGTAATGAAATACTCAAAGATATGAAAGAAATATTTATAAAAAAAGAATATGATCTATCTCATTATTTGGTGCATTGAATAATACAAAGTGAAATTAATATCTACTAATCGGATCAACATGTAATTTTGAAGTTCTGTCGGTATAGGGACCAGCCAGGAAGGGGATTTAAGTATTAGGTAGCTACCTAATATAGATATTTGTTGAGGGTTTCATAAAAAAAGATATGTTTTGATTGTGTTTTCGTATCAGTGGCTTTGTTCATCAGCTAATAGAAATAGAACTGACTAGCTACTACACAAAAGCATAAGTTTTAGGAAAATTAGTGATGTCGATAGGCAGTCAAGAAAGAAACCTGATATCCGAGCTCTAAACCCATTTCTTTGAACTAAAATAAAGAAAAAAATGAGAACCGACTTCATGTCGCAGTAAAAAGTATCAAATAATAAAAAAAATCGCAAACCTCTTTTGGATTTGAATAGAAGGTTACAGAGGCCTAGCGATTATTTAAAAGGGTCGTTAATTCATACATTAATTCGTAAGCAATTACACCAGATTCATAGCATTTATATTAATACGTAACATTTTTGTGTCAATATTTTAAATCATAACCACGTTTTTACGAGATAAGCATGACCTTTTTCCTTCATTCCGAGTACCCGAACTACAACCGTGAGATTTAACAAGAAAACATAAGAGAATCTCAATTTTCGAGAAAAACTTCTAGCATTCGAAAGGTTTTTTCGAAGGGATGAGCTTTATGATACCCGTAAATTTTGGATATAGGTACATCTCTCAATCGTTCTGTTTTAAAGGGAAACAAAATCGGTACATTATTACTAAGCGAACCGAGGTTACATAAAAAACATACATACAGTCATACACCTCTTTTTTTGGGATGTAGGTCAAAAGGCTAAGTTTCTACCAGCAGCTACGCCCACTCAGGGACCGCTGTTTATTCCCATATATTATTACTCCTATTTTAATATATGTCAATAATGTTGGTTCAGATATTCTGGAAACGCAGTGAATAGATATATGGTCATACACACCCAAAAGGAAACAGAAAATATATCAATGTAGGTACTGGATGGGGAAGATATAGGTATCATAGGTATCATCTATATCTATCCATGGTAGAACCTAAGGATAATAGTTACCCAAGTTATCAGTAGTGTACTCAGCTTAAAACTTCTACAATACAATATGGACATAGATTCCATCATAGGCATCCATGGACTCAAGAGAGTATTTCTGTAAAAGAAGCTATTTAGATAATCTCTTATTATCTCTTTCACATATAAAGAAGGTAGTGCAGAAAATCAAATTCTTCCGTTAGTAAACCAATTGACTTGTAATTAATTTTATGACTTCTCTGATCTGGCATTGTGTTAAAAGGACTAAGTATGTACCTATTTTATCTATATTTATGTCAGGGTTCCATGTGAAAAATGTATGTATGCCCACACCCTTATGCCAAAGCAATTGATCATGACCAGACATTATCTGTGAAAAAATCAGATATACTCAGTTGAAGGTGGATAGTTCAAATTAAACTATGAACAGGAACATTATATAACGCTCAATACATCAATTCGTACCCAGGTACTTGCTCTAGATTATATCCTATTGAATCATTCATCATAATTGTTAATTATTAATATAACTTTGAAAAACTAGCCATCAACGTAAGCGGCAAAGGTATTTATATTTTTCTTAACTAACGAATTAGTAAGAGATTTAAACATCTCAACAAGTTTTCTGTATGAATGAATGAATCGGTGAAAAACATTCTAATTTGCTGTTGGCCTTTTAACGTTGACCCTGACAATGCATTTAATGCTTTCAATGGAACAATTGAGAAATATAATTGTATTTAGTATATTCTTCCTAAGGTCATGTTATTCAAGAACAATTAAGATACCGTTGAGTTCATTTAATGTATTTCCTAGCATCTTCCACTAGATATACAAGTGAAATTTCTGCCAGTAGGCTAGTTATACAGTGAAAATTTCGTGGATTATATTTAACATTTATATTGACAAGTAATAACAGTTAATAGATTGAAGATATTGGTAGGATATTCTGCAAATCACAATATGTTCGGGCACCTCGTTGAATTGAGCATCACTGAAATAACTAAATACTCATTAAAATAATGCTTTGAATATCTACTTCATTTGAAAAAACTTACAGTGAGAATTCTACATCTTTGTAATTAAGCTTGATGCTTGATTTTATTTACGATTTCCAGCACCTACGGCATAGTTCTCTAATTGCGACTTAAGCTGGATGCAGAGTATCAGTTCAGTTCTCTCATCCTAATTCAGTTTTCACTCGAACTCTCAATAGATTATGAATAACATAGTTCGAGTTCTAATTGAATGAGTGTGAAAGTACGGAATAGGTACCCAGGGTATATTTCGTTATTTACCATTCATCTAGGTGATATTTAACGAATAGGGTGGACATACCTACATGCCGAAACAGAAAATTCGTGCAAACGATGAAAACTGTTTTAATGGCCGCTGTTTGTTTTAAAGTCATGTGTTTTTGCTTATTTCCAGTTTATGATAGAGAAAAGGGACTGTGAGTTTCTGGAAAAAATACCTCAACTACATACTTATTCATGTGAGATGATTATATTATATTAATAAAGAATCAGGCTTTTTTTTGGATGCAATCCGGCGGCCTTAATCTAGAAGCATTCGAATTCTGCATCGGATCCTCTATTTATCAAATGACTTACATTTTTCAAGTTGTCCTAACAGAACAACAGTACTTTAGCTTACTCTTTTCAGATTTGAGTTCGAATGCATATAGAATGAGGCAGCTGTATGGTTTTATAAACTTCGTCTTTATTCGCTCCAGTGGTTGCAGATTCTCTCCACCATTAAGTCCAGCAATTTTTCTTCAATTCTGCAACAGAATATCTTATTTTGCAAATAAACAATAAAAGAAAAATAAAGTAGTAACTATGAGTTCGCTGATAATATCTACTAATTTACAACGGTATAATTTATAAAAAAATAATTGTTGTTGATTGAAATTAATCGACTCGACAGCAAATAATAATATGTGGTGCTATAAACTAGGCTAAAGTTTGCTCGTGTATAGCAGCTTCATTTGGTGGATCACAATTGGGTTCAAGAATGCCTGTACCGGAAGTATTTTCCGCTGGTATGTCTTTGACCATAAGGGCTGCTCATTTGGTCTGCATAGATTCATGAGTGTCTCCACTTGGAATGTGTGTGCTTTTTTCAGGTTGTAGATAAATCGTCTCTTTAAAATGAACCTCAGAATGACGAAACTGGTCGGTATGTTGTTTGAAGTTTTAGCCAGATGGAGAGCTGTGAATTGACTTTTGATTGAAGTTAATGTCTCATATATTGTAGGGTTCCAGTTGATACAGCATTGGCCGTTTTTTCATAATCGCTTCTGCACTTTATTTAGATCTTACCGTCTTGATATTGGATTTATACTTTGTCGGTGAATTACGCCATCATTCATAAATTCTGGAAATTTAATAGGCCCATGCGATCGAGAAAAATAGTTCACATGAATATTCTCGACAGGCTAACATTAATTATTGGATTTATTCAAAATGTTCACGAGTTTGTCCTTTATGATCATCTTGACAAGGTTTAATGAACTTCCGTTTGCTTTTGGAGGCCTTTAAGTTTATATTGAATATTTGTATGCATACTCTCTCCAGGATCGGGCTAAGATAATCTTGCATGATAAATAATCTGTAAATAATATTTGAATGAATGACCCTCCTATTTCACCGGAACCATAACGTGGCGAAGATGTTGCTGAGAACAAATAATATATTTTCGGCCATTAGTCTGTTTTTCTGTCTGTGTCGAGATTATATTGGGAACCGGTGGAAAAATTTTTGTTACTTTCTTGTTTCTTTCGTAGGGGGTACCGATACCGCTCACGGCTGACGAAGATTGGGCAGGCTGGTCGCATTAGTTGCTAGGAAAATAGCTCAAAATCTTATTACATCCAGGACTCTGGCCTCAATAAGACGTATCGTTGAGAAAAAAAAAAAACAGGAAAAAGATTATACTCTTGTGTATAAACAGTCACGTTAAATTTACATCTGACCTTTCTTCTTTGTCTTGGTACAATGATAATAAATCAATTGTCTCACGATTTGATTTGATGGTTTTTATATTTGGTGAAATTATAAGAGCGGTGGAAAGTCCTGTGAGTGGACTCACTAGATTTTTCAAGTATTGATGCGGTATTAAGATGGAGGCAGACCCTGAATGGACTTGCTGGAGGTGATTTTGAAATATCGACGTATAAAATTTATAATTATCTTTTGTAAAAATATCTTTTTTCATACATTTTATTCAGGCCTACGACGTCTTTCAAGTAAACTGTATATTCTAGTGCAATTGATTTAGCACCTTAACTTGCATTTTTCTTCAATAAATAGGAAAGTTTAAGTTTCTGAAAATGGCCAGTATTTGATCAAAAGTCGCAATGTAATTTGTGCCTGGAAAGTAGACAATCATTTAAGTTGTGATTGGTTTTAGTACATGGCAGAAAGTTCGTCTCAATCCCAAGAGATTTAAAATCAATTCTGGAATTTTGAGTCAATTGTGATATAAATTTATTGCTTAAATTATAACGTTAAGCCGGAAGTGCGTTGCTGTTGAATAAGATATGCATTGCGATATAAAATTATTGACAGAAGTTTCGCACAGTTGAAGTAAAGTAGATATACTTATTGGTTATTCTGTCTATTATGAAAACTGAAATAAGGTTTTAAATGTTATTCAAAGTTTTTATTCAAACTGGCGTATAGTTTCATGCTTACTTACTTCAGTTCTTAAAGTAAAAAAATTGCTGGGAATGCCTACGGCACCATAGTACGCTACATTTTTGAAAAGTGATGTTTAAATTCCAATCATTTAAAACTAACCTATAAATTTAAAATAATTGTGTGATAACTCTTTCTGACTTTATTCTGCCTGTAGGTACCTATAATTATTCTCAAATCAGTATAATGATACAAAATAATTAGTACTCTTTTACAAAACTTCTTTAATTTGGGAATTATTAGGTCAGCGATTGAAAATTTCAAATTTCAAACAATTAACGTTTGGCACCAACAAAACACATGACACCTATATTAATTTTTTGATATTAGATACTAACAATTTCGGAGGTAGATACCTACTCTATAAAAGTATCGAAAACTCTGTATACTAATGGTATATTCGAAATCATCCTCTTTTTATACACGTAGATACCTATTTTCATCTGCAAAATACTTAGATTATCTCACAGAAAATTAGAAACGTGAGAAAATTGAACTTCTTGAATACTTCGCCGTTCTCATAGATTTCCAGTTACCTACGTATTCAGTAATAAAAACAAATCCGATTGACATAGAAGAATAACGCAAAATAATTGGAGCCATTTTCATAAATATCTACCTTCTAAATGACCTTGGTCGTGTGATTATAAATCTCAATGGTGGTAATTGGAAAATATGACATGAACATGTCATTTTCCTTTACTCTAGATTTACTTTTTATTTCTAATAAGTATAATTATAACAATGGAACAATATAAAAAACATCGATTATACCCTGAATTTTCAATTAACGGGATTAAAATAAATCATGATACTTAACAGTGGCGTTGCACAACTTACCAATGGGTACGTATATTGTGTGAGTGAAATGTTAATATCTCAAGCATTCAAAAAAATAAAGTACCATTATTTGGTAAGTTATTATTATGAATTGTATCAATCTTCAAAGCCTGATTAGAGTTTACCAAAACCTATGTTTACCTATGTTACATTTGTACCTACTTATACTTTCCAGAAATTATTTTTTTTACTTTTGTTAGCATGTTTTGTTACTGTAAATAGGATTTTTAGATGGACTTGACAATTTTTATCGAAAATTGGAAATTTTATCAGTCAGGATTATAGAAAAGATCATTTCCGAAAATGTTTGAATGGCATATTTTGAACACACAAGTACAAGATCGTTATCGCTTCATTCCAAAATCCAAAGTCCAAAAAGACCGGCAAGCCAACTAAGAATAGTGTGTGCACTGAAAACTACGAAATAATATTGATTGCAATGGTGTTGGTACTCTTGTATTTACCTATAATAATTGCATAACATCAAAATGATCAGTAGCTACCATTAGACTTATTTTTTATTATTGTTCTCGGTTTTTTGTGGGCTTTGTACAATTGTGAAAGCTCATATATTAATTTTGATGACTTTTTTTTAAGAAGAGTGTTGAGATATGGTTCCATATTAAGATTATCAGAATCCAATAAAACCTTCACCCCAAATACACCTTTTATCGAAAAAAATTAAAAAATGACACATTAGAAACAAACAAGTTTGTGATTTAAGAGGACAGCACAACACTCAATATAAATGAAAGTTCCATGATATTGATGGCTATTCAAAGGCTTAAAAACGTGAGATAACTAAATAATTTCTTATAAAAACCAGCACCCACTTGCTAGGATGATAAACACAAGATAAAATATATTATTATTTTCGAACTGGTATCTCCTTTTGAGACTGGTGCAAAAGCCTCCTACCTATCTATAACAGCACAACTTGAAAATTACCCGTATCAATAAAATTAATATTATTTTATATTTATCAGTGTGTCATCTGATAAAGTTATTCCTAGAAACTAATTTATTGATATATGAGGTTCGTGAAGTAAAGAGCATTTATTTACCAAACTACCTAAAATGTTCATTCGCCTACGTTGAGATTCTGAATAGCTGGCTATACTAAACATGGCAATAGTTTTTGATTTGTAGAGTTTACCGAATAGGCATAACTTAAAACGTCTGTATACCTATACCTAATGTATGTTCTGATAGAAGTTAGACGAGAATTAAACGAACTATGCTTGTAAAAAATAATATCTGGAGACTGAGCTTTGCTCGGGTATAACAGGATGTAAGATGGGTCTATAAGGGTTACTAAGGATATTTAAACTTATTAAAAAATGTGCATATTTCTGGTTAAAATGTATTGAAATCAGTAAATATGCTTTTATTTTTCACATATTCATAAGTTATAGATTTCGAAATAAATATGAATGTTTAATATGAATGATAAATATTCCTAAACTCAGCTGTATCACCAATCGACTTCTCAACCCCCAAACACTATACATATTGAAACTTTTATCTGCGGAGCCATTCTTGAAATAGCTAGTGTGGACCTCGAGGGTCACACCGATTAAATATGAAAGTATCGTCAATCTCGACTCCCAAAACCCCTTTTTGTTCATTTTTACCAAAATCTGCTAACCCTTTCTTGAAATAACTAATATGTACCTTAAGGGTCGCAATATATTAGATATGTACAAATTTTCCGAGGAACTCTGGATTATTACCCGGAAACTTCCATAAGACTATTTTTCCCTATGATGTTTCTGGGTTCATATTGGTATTTCATATATAATCTATAGAGCTCGTAAAATGAGAATATTAATTGATTAATTAATTAATTATATTTGCATATATATATATATATATATATATATATATAATCAAGTTGATTACTGGGAGGATAATAGGCTTAAAAAGTGATTACTGGCCATTAATTTAGTATATTCTGTTTATTGAATCTACGTTTCGAGGACCTGTTCCTCTTCATCAGGATTCTACAAAGTAATAAAAATATTTTATAAAACATTGTCTGATTATAAAAAGTTTTTTAAATATTCTCTTACCAATGACTGAAATTTGTTAGAAACATCACGACAAAATATATCGTCGGAGGAACACCATTAATTTTTTCACATTTTTATTTGAGAAACTTTACATTAGCTGAAGGCTATACTAGATAACATGAAGATATTAATTAAAAATCAAAATGTACATTGAATGACAATTATTTACGAGAACATTCTTTAACATTGGCTAAAAAACCTGTACATGTTTGTAAAACATGCTAAACAACACAATGATTGAGAAGACTGAAAATTCTCTAAATTATTTCATTATTTTTGGTTGTCCCCCACTAGTAAAACCACACGTGTGCAGCCTTCTACTGGGAGAGAGCAATTCTTTGGTATAAAATTTAATATGAAATATAAACATTCTGCCTTATTATGAGTTTAAATTAAAAACTATATCATGTCATTTAAATGAATTTTATAGGTGTCTGCATAATCATATGAATTGACAAATGTTATTCATTTTCAATTTTTAACGAAATGAGAGGCGACAGAATTATAGTTTGACCTTCTCAATGACAAATTTGTTTGATAATGTTATAGATTGATAATAATTAACAAATAGTTACTTAAAAAATGTGTAACCGGTTTAATGAATAGTTTAAAGCTACCACATGTAGTTTATAGACAAATAAAGTGAAATGCAATATATCAATCGTTTGCTTCTTTTATCCAAGTATTATTTTTATACTAGTATGTGACTTCATTATTATACCTAATCCTAATGGATGGATATCAGACAGCCTCTTTAATCTATCTCTGCTTCCGAATGCCACATGTACGATACGCCTCTGCAATTTGCAACTGTGGGAAACGAAACAAAACATGTGCATAATATGATAATTTCAGGTAATTAAGGGCGTGGCCGACTTTGTAGGCTGTAGGTGGAAATAAAAGTACAATAAAAACTCGTTTTATTTTGCAATTATTTTTACTTGGTTAAAATAATAATAGTCTATTTCCTTCAAGTTGACCGGTGGCGGCCGAATCAAACAATAAATTCAATGCGATAATAGCAATAAAGTTCTGCTTACAGACCTTGAACTTAATATTTCGCTATTTCCCTGTAAGGTTAATCTACTATTATCATTTATTTGAATAAATTAGAAGCAATACCTAGGATATGATATTATGTAGCCAATTATCAAATATTAAAATACCTTTGGCAGCATCATAACCAAAAATAGAACATGAAAATTGTTTTGGGTGCGTTTGTAAGTACAGTTCTAACTGGAAAGGCATAATTAACAGTAAAAAAGAAAATACACAAATCAGCCGTTTTATCAATCTTAGGTCGGTACTGAGTATAACAGTATAAGTAGGGGGCAGGGTCACAAACGCGGGTGGCGAGGTGCCGGGGGTTGATCCACACAGGCTTTTACGATTTTTTCTTGTTTGAGATTGCATTGCATCATTGCACGGTGTTGTGACACAGTTTTTATTCAGTTTATTATTAATTCAAAATTGTAGAAATCACCCTGTGACACTTAGTTTTTATTCAACATTATTTATTGTTGTAAAAATCACCCTGTAAATATCAAACATAAATGTCGTTCTGTATCCAGCTGACATGAAGTGAAAATCGCGTAACAAGCAAAAAGGGTAACTTTGATAAATAAATTTCCACCAATAGCTAAGTAGATAAGCAGTATAAAAGACGTGCTGCTTCGCATTAAAATTCAGTCAATTTCTCCGACTCATTCCGAAAACATCTCATGTCAGCTTCTGAAGGTTTTCCATATATACCGAGAGTTTTATTTCACTACTAGTCTTGCTATCTTGTCTAAATTCTCTCACGCTAATTTTAACTTTCAGAACTTATTTGGGCTTGTTCCCCAAGTAGTCGATTCTAGTAGGAGAGAATTCTCACTCTTCTACCTCTCACTTCCTTCAGGGCTTACTAGGGCTGGTTCCCAAGTAGTCGACTCTAATATTTCAGGGCTTACTTGGGCTGGTACCCCAGGTAGTTGACTCTATTGAGAAAGGCTTGTCGCCTCTCTTACACTCCTACTTCCTTCAGGGCTTACTTGGGCTTGTTCCCCAAGTAGTCGACTCTAATATTTCAGGACTTACTTGGGCTGGTTCCCCAGGTAGTTGACTCTAGTGAGAAAGGCTTGTCGCCTCTCTTACACTCCTACTTCCTTCAGGGCTTACTTGGGCTTGTTCCCCAAGTAGTCGACTCTAATATTTCAGGACTTACTTGGGCTGGTTCCCCAAGTAGTTGACTCTAGTGAGAAAGGCTTGTCGCCTCTCTTACACTCCTACTTCCTTCAGGGCTTACTTGGGCTTGTTCCCCAAGTAGTCGACACTAGTGAATAAGGCTGGTTCCCTTACTCACGCACATCTTTTACCTAACTAGCTTTTAACCTCTGTACCTGGAGGACTTCTTCTTAGTGAATACGCGAAATTATTGTCGAGACCTTCTGTGTAGGACTGATACTCCATTAACTTGAGTATATTCAACTATTATTTGACAGTTGATACAACACCACACGACAATTGGTGACCCCGACCTGATAAAAGACTGACAAGACTTTCGCAAGACCTTATAAATGGAACCAAGTAATGCAATACAAGTGATACAACTTCCACTTCCTCAATTCTGGGAAGAAGATTCGTCCCTATGAATCACTCAAGTTGAGATGATTTTTACCGCCAATAACGTGGTACACCAAGTAAAGAAATTCAATTTGGTAGCAAGCCAACTACCTTATAAAATACTGAGCCAAGTCTCAGGATTGATTAAAGAACCAGGTGACAACCCATACGACGCTCTAAAGATACGTTTGACAGCTATATTTAGTCAGAGCCAGCAGAAGAAATTATTAACATTGTTGGAGGAAACACAATTAGGTGATTCAAAACCCTCTACAGCTCCTTCGAACAATGCAAAATCTGGCTGGCAATAATGCATCAAAACAAATTATAAGAACAGTATGGCTTAGAGCGTTACCTCAGCGAGTTAGGGCTATTCTAGCTGCTTTCACTAGTGATGATTTAGAACAAATGGCAAATATCGCCGATAAAATTTTGGAAACTCATTGTCAAAATCCTTCAGTTGCAGCTACTTCTTCTTCTTCCTCCGATGGGATGAAAGAAATTATTAATCAACTGCAGAACCTAAAACAGGAAATAGAAGAACTTAAACATAGATCTCGTGATAGAGGTAGAAAAGGGTCAAGATCCCAAACTCCTTCACGAGGAAGAAAGCCTTATTGCTACTATCATTACAGATTTAAAGAAAAAGCAACCAAATGCGTCCAACCATGTAATTGGAACGCAAATAAATCCAAATTGAATCAGGAAAACTAACCTCGACGGTGGACAAATTAACGGATAATACTATGTCCACCGCCGCAATGTCAGCCCAGAGATTATTTATTACTGATCGAGATACTGGTGAAAATTGCCTTATAGATTCTGGCGCTTCAATTTCCGTATTACCAAATAAATGCAGTAAACGGAAACCAAACACAAATTATAATCTATATGCTGCCAATGGTTCTCCAATACCCACCTATGGAATTGAACATAGAGAATTAAATTTGGGAACAAGGAGACCTTATCCATGCGATTTTGTGATAGCAAATGTATCACATCCAATAATAGGGGCAGATTTTTTATATCACCATAATCTTTTGGTGGATATTAGACATCGACAATTGATTGATCAAGTTACTAAATTGAGAGTCATTGGTCGTGTCAGTTCGATTTATGCCGAAAAAATAGATACTATTCCCAAAGGAAATAATTATCAAGAAATACTAAGGAACTATCCTGATATAACTAGACCGACAGTCATTGGCAAACCGCCAGATTCTGCAATTAAGCATTATATTGAAACAGATGGAGCTCCAATAAGTTGCAGAGCAAGAAGACTGACCTTAAACAAATATGCAGCTGTTAAAGAAGAATTTCGCCGAATGATGGAAGCAGGAATTTGTAGACCATCAAAGAGTCCTTGGGCCAGTCCGTTACATGTAGTAACTAAAAAAGATGGTAGCCTTAGACCATGTGGAGATTACCGGTTATTAAACTCTCGCACCAAGCCAGATAGTTACGGAGTGCCTAACCTTCATGATTTCACTACTCAACTATTTGGCACAAAGGTATATTCAACCTTGGATATTAATAAGGGTTATTTTCATATTCCAATAGCCGAAGAGGATATTCAGAAAACAGCAATAATTATGCCATTCGGACTTTTTGAGTTCCTTAGAATGACATTTGGTTTAAGGAACGCTGCACAAACTTTTTAAAGGTTCATGGATCATTTATTTAGAGATCTTCGATATGTTTTTGTCTACTTGGACGACATATTGATAGCCTCACATAGCAAACAACAACTCGAGGAGCATTTAAATGAAGTACTCAAACGTCTGAATGATAATAGATTGACCCTAAATTTAGCTAAATGCAACCTAGGGCAACCTTCAGTTCAATTCCTCGGTTATAATGTTTCCCCAGATGGTATCACTCCTTTAGACGATAAAGTCAAGGCAATAATAAATTTTAAGAAGCCAACTAATAAGTCTGAATAAAGACGTTTCCTGGGTATGGTTAAATTCTATAGAAAAAATTTACCAAACGCAGCGACAGTTCAGAAACCTTTGAATGAAATTTTGGCCGGCGCCAAGAAAAGAGATAAATCACTCATAGTTTGGACAGAGCAAGCAAATGAAGCCTATGAAGAAACCAAGAAAGCACTAATCAACGCATCAAAGATATCACATCCAGCACCTGACATGCCATTATCATTGGCAACTGATGCAAGCAATACTGGAATGGGAGCGGTCCTTCAACAACTAGTAAAGGGGAAACAACAACCTCTAGGATTTTTCTCCAGAGCATTTAATAAGGCTCAGGTTAATTATTCTACATATGATAGAGAACTTTTGGCAATCTACGAAGCAATCAAATATTTTCGTCCACTTATTGAAGGAAGAGAATTCTGTGTATATACTGACCATAAACCACTAACCCACACATTAATACAAAATTCTAAATCAGCCTGTCCACGACGTCAACGTCAGCTAAATTTTATCTCACAATTTACAACAAAAATAATGTATCAACCTGGTGAAGATAATCTAGTGGCAGACACATTATCAAGATTATCTGAAATATGTCTCCCTGAGAACCTTCATCTGTTGGCTAAAGCACAGGAGGAAGATGATAACATAATCAAACAATTAAATCAACGGAAAAATATTAAATTTCAGAAAATAACAATACCAAGTGTCAAAAAGGTTTTTCAGAATATAATGACAAAATTTTCATCAATCATGGGAACGAGGAACCTAGTAAAAGAAAAATAAATAGACCAGTTCGTTTCTTGGATACAATCAAATAAAAAGTATATATAACGGCAATTAATCACCAAAATTGATCAGTTCAAATCAGAATGGACCTAACCTAACCTAACCTAACCTAACCTAACCTAGTAAAAGAAAAATAAATAGACCAGTTCGTTTCTTGGATACAATCAAATAAAAAGTATATATAACGGCAATTAATCACCAAAATCAGTTCAAATCAGAATGGACCTACCATGGAAATTGCAGGTAGCAATCCCAGACCCGGATATAAGTGTAAAAATAAAGAGAATGTGGGAAGTAAGAGTCTTCTCACACTTGAAGATGGTGGAGCCCATCGAAGATGAGCCATATGTTCCTGTCGGTTTGATGACGGAGTCGTCAAGTTCAAAGAGGGTGTACCAACCACAACTGGTCAAAGTGCTGGAGGGGTTTAAAACCAATACAATGACGCAGACGCCCAAAAAAAATGGAAATGTGGGATCGTGCCAGGTCCAGGACAGTGTACTGGAGATACAAGAAATAAATTTACGAGCACTTAATTTTTATGTTAAAAATTGTTATAATTTCTATTATTTAATTTTGTTGAATATTGTTATTAATCATTGTTATTGTTATTTATTATTATTATATTTACCGTTGATTTGGAGGGAGGTATGTTGTGACACAGTTTTTATTCAGTTTATTATTAATTCAAAATTGTAGAATTCACCCTGAGACACTTTGTTTTTATTCAACATTATTTATTGTTGTAAGAATCACCCTGTAAATATCAAAAATAAATGTCGTTCTGTATCCAGCTGACATGAAGTGAAAATCGCGTAACAACCAAAAAGAGTAACTTTGATAAATAAATTTCCACCAATAGCTAAGCAGATAAGCAGTATAAAAGACGTGCTGCTTCGCATTAAAACTCTGTCAATTTCTTCGACTCATTCCGAAAACATCTCATGTCAGCTTCTGCAGGTTTTCCATATATACCGAGAATTTTATTTCACTACTAGTCTTGCTATCTTGTCTAAATTCTCTCATGCTAATTTTAACTTTCAGGACTTATTTGGGCTTGTTCCCCAAGTAGTCGATTCTAGTAGGAGAGAATTCTCACTCTTCTACACTCTCACTTCCTTCAGGGCTTACTTGGGCTGGTTCCCCAAGTAGTCGACTCTAATATTTCAGGACTTACTTGGGCTGGTTCCCCAGGTAGTTGACTCTAGTGAGAAAGGCTTGTCGCCTCTCCTACACTCCTACTTCCTTCAGGGATTACTTGGGCTTGTTCCCCAAGTAGTCGACTCTAATATTTCAGGACTTACTTGGGCTGGTTCCCCAGGTAGTTGACTCTATTGAGAAAGGCTTGTCGCCTCTCTTACACTCCTACTTCCTTCAGGGCTTACTTGGGCTTGTTCCCCAAGTAGTCGACTCTAATATTTCAGGACTTACTTGGGCTGGTTCCCCAAGTAGTTGACTCTAGTGAGAAAGGCTTGTCGCCTCTCTTACACTCCTACTTCCTTGAGGGCTTACTTGGGCTTATTCCCCAAGTAGTCGACACTAGTGAATAAGGCTGGTTCCCTTACTCACGCACATCTTTTACCTAACTAGCTTTTAACCTCTGTACCTGGAGGACTTCTTCTTAGTGAATACGCGAAATTATTGTCGAGACCTTCTGTGTAGGACTGATACTCCATTAACTTGAGTATATTCAACTATTATTTGACAGTTGATACACCACCACACGACACACGGTATTGTGGGTATGCCCCCTCTAAGGACTATAGTTTGACCTAAACTTTCATCTTTGATTTTATAATTATCATAGTGACTAAGAAATAAACTAAACTAGTACCGTAGTCTTTCAACAGAAAGCGTGTCTCCTATAACCCAAATTGTTACTCAAGCAGATGTCTTTGGATTTTATTTCTTTCTAATACTTTCCAAATTGCTAGCTATCTAAGAAAAGTTTTTGGATCTGGTTTAATTTTTGATTTAATTTTGAACATATCATAACATTCCAGCCATTAGTCTTTTTGTTGACCGACTGTCTTTCTCTGCCAAGACTATCTTGCGTTAAGATGGGACGAATTTAATGGACAATAGCTAAGAAGCGTTTTTAGTTGAAACTTCAAAACATATAGAAGTTATATACAAAAATACGCAAAAAGAGCTATGGATCAAGGACTCGTAAAGTACCGACAAAGGGTAGTCGATTTGCAGCTTTAATTTTGATTATTTCTTTTTCCTGCAAATCAGATTGATTATACTATTTTCTTGAAGTGTGATGGGCGGTTATTTCAGTAATTTTGATTGCTTCGTATGATAATATACATACCATATATCGCGAGAGACCCATGATTGTAATAAATAATATGTATTAATAAATTGAAAAAGATATATTTTTTTTACAAAACCTATGACCGACTTTATTAGATGGTACACTGAAGAATACAAAATAATTAATATTGGATTGGTAATTTTTAATATTATATCCATAGTTTTGTTGTGTATGCAGATAACACAGAAAACTCGTATTTATATTAGCCCATTTCAAACTTTTCGGACCCTGTATAACACATTGGGTTTAAATTTATTAAAATAAAACATTAATAGAGTAGGCACGTTTCAGATATTTGGGATTCGGGATTCGGAGGGTGATATACGGAAAGTATTGCGGCTTATTACAATAAAGTGTATAGTCTTGTGCAACTAAAAAATATCAACAATCTACGACTCGTTTAAATGCATTAAATGACACGGCATGGCCTTTCACAAACCTATGGATCAAGTGTTATTCTCTGTCACTTTTGTAATTGTCAGGGCGAAAATGATGAGAGCAAATGTTCAAATAAGTAACATCGTCCTTGTCATTCAAATTACAGGCAGGTAGCCACTGTGCACGAATATTGGCTCGCAACGGAAAACTAGACAATGGAATATGATTGAAATTATAATTATGAGAAATCATAATGAATTGTCATCCGTGTAAAATGATCTTATTTTCCATCGTTTTCTTTCTTCCAGATTCGAAACATTGAGGCTTCCACATTATTTAAAAATAACATACACAACAATTTCTCTTATAAATTCACATCTTCTTTAGATTATCCTGACCGGTACCTTTGTCTTTTTTGATACTGAAATGCATGCGCATGACACATAATTCCCACTTTTTAGGATATAGCTATATATCGTCGGCACCATTGGGCCGACAGGCCACTAAAAGCGGAGTTGAGCTGAACTGAGCTGAGCTGAGTTGAGCGGAGCGGAGTGGAGTCCAAGGGAGTCGGCAGATCAGTCACCAATTTGCCTTTTATAGGTATCCTTTTATTCCGTCATTTTTTGAAAGAAAAAGCAAAGTTGGTCATGTCGGATTTGGAAAGAAAATCGAATATTTATATCTCAGTTCGGAATCTGATGATTCCGACGTCGAATTTACTTATATGACAGCATGGTGTGTGAAAGCTAGCAAAAAAAAGGGGCAAAGTCTTTATCTCAAAAGGAGGATTGAGTGTGGAGAATTTCTTCTCTGAGGCATTCAATTAACAATTCCTCCACATACATTGTACAGCCTGTTGATATTTTTGTTGCACTTTGATGCGGTAGGGATAGCGGAGCGTAGCTTCAAAACCGAACCTCGGTCGATTCGAGCGGAGTGGAGCTGACTCTTGCGATGCCGCTCAACGAAGCTTCGCTCCGCTTCGTATCTGGTTGCCGAGCGGTCATGAAACATCTTCGATTTTGGATGCTGGCCCAGCTCAGCTCAGCTTAGCTCCGCTTTTGTTGGCCGGTCGGCCTTATGGTGAAGACATGACATTCTTTTCTACCAGCAATATTGTATATAATATGGTTTAGGGGTGTTTCATGTGTAATCTATCAGCTCAGATTTGAGCATTACACTAGTGAATACGTCGAGACGAGCCAAACGGCAATTATTGCGAATTATAATTATAGACCTAAGCCACTAGGTATGGACTGGCCTTTGAAACAGACTATTGATATCATCGAAAAGAGATACCTAAATGGAAAAAGACTCATCCATTGTTTTTGACAAAATATTTGCATGAGTCTTCAAATGCTTTATCAGAACAATGTTTTTTAAAGATATAGGGTAAGTACATCATCACGAATTAATATTATATCCAATTCTCTTATGGTTGTGCCTATTTACCTATACATTCCCTCTCTATTGTATTATTATCTCATGAAGAGTTAATCAACGTCAGCATAACATACTAATTTAGAGTTAAACATTATAAAGCATAAACACTATAATAAATACTTGTAAAACATATTACATAATAGTGAAGCGGGCTGACCAGAAGGAATAAATAGAATAAATCAATGATAAGCTTTAAATTCACCCAAAACTTGTTTATCATGACTATCACAAAAACTCCATAATATATTAGCAGTATGACACCCCAAACTATTCTTCACTGCAAATTCAAAATAATAGTAATGTTCTATATTTAGCTCCATCACTCTCTATGACCTCTCTCTCTTTAGTTGGCAGTTCAGACTATATAGGATAGGGCTTGTCCATAATTATGTATATTAATCTATGGACACGGCATTGTTAGATAACTTGGACTAGGAAAGTCCAAGTCTAAGCTGGGGCTGTGGCGCTGGTTACTGCTAGTATCAAATAAACTCCTCGGCTTATATAAATTAACTCTGGGTTCTCTGTAATTCAGTTTGAAATATTGAAGATTCGAATAAACTAAAGAATGATATATCAATTTGAGGTATTTTAAAGGTAAATAATTTCTTATTTTAAATGAAACTCCAACAGTTGCAGCTATCTCTTTCCTCAATTTTTCATGATAGTTTTTCGTCTATGAATAGTCCAACAAATTTTACAGTAGTATTTGACATTGTCATTATTGAATTTAATTTGATTTTTTTAATCAGTAGATTTGTTTTTCATGACTATAAAAGTGAAAGATAATTCTTCATATGTTATTATTAGCTTATGAAGTTTTAGCATTTCATGCATCATACTAATTTAGACTTCATGGAGTGATCATAAAAGATTATGTTGAAATTAGTCAATGCTTATGAAAAACAAGCTGTTCTATGGAATCCACTCCACAAAGATCATTTTAAAAAACCTAGAAAAGCAAATGCTTGAGGATAAAATGGAAATGGATGAGCACATTTTTTTTAATTTGTTTTTAATTTGGTTAGCTTGAATTGGTCTTAGAACAAACCTCGTACATATTGAACAGAAGAGATTGGTCTATAATTAGCGATATCACTTCTACTTCCAGATTTGTGTACAGGAATGATATCAGCGATTTTTAGTGAATCAGGCCAGATTGACTTTTTTATACAAAGATTGAAAAGGTAACTCAGTGGTTCACATACATACTCATCGACAACTTGGAGAGCTTCAGTACTAATCATATCAACACCACCTTTCTTAAACTTAAATTTCATAATGATTTTTCTAACTTCAGTAGGATCAGTATGGCTTACAAATATACTTGCCATTTTGTATAGGCATCTGGGTTGCTGTATTATCAGTATTAACAATCCTGTCACTGAGTTTTTTACCTTTCGAACAGAAATAATTATTCATACAATTAGCAATATCAGTTCTATCTTATGTTTCTTTCATTATTTTCATCTACTACATACTTGATGATAGGATTTTTAATTTTTTTGTCTACTTTTTGACCAATGTAATTCCATAGTTTCCTTGGATCATTAGAGGTCCTTTTAATTTGGTTTTTATCATACTTTATTTTCGCCTGATAAATTACTTTATTTAAGATTTTAAGATAGTTTTTGTATTTCATAAAATTTTCATGATTTGGATTATTTTTATATTTGAAATATAATTTTTCTTTTTCACTACATGACTTAATTATAGCTTTAGTTATCCATATTTTCCTGCCTGTATTATTTATGTTTTTTATATATTTCGCATTATCTATACAAGTTTTCATCTTTTGCAAAAAATAATCAGTCGCTTCATTTGGATCATTAATATAACTTATTGACGACCAGTCAATGTAACTAGCGTTTATCCATAGCTTTTTGTAATCAATGTATACAAAAGTATTAGTTTTTACTTCTTGGTGCAATACTTGAGTTTAGCTAATAAAGTATAGTGATCAGTTATAGAATTTCCAAGTGTGAATGACATAATATCAACTTTATTAAATTTGTAGAACATATTATATAAACATGTTCCTTTTAAATTATCATTTGACGATGGTTTTGTAACATTTTGAAAAGATGGTAAAAAACCGAATTCAAGGAAATAACTTAAGAATTCCTGGCTAAATGCATTAGATATTAACAAGTCAATACTGAAGTCACTAACTACCAAATGATTTTCATGCATATCGGATATGTTCTTAGATAATTAATAAATTTCACTTTGCTTAAACTATGTGATCTATACAAGGCAGATATTGTCGTGGTACTGTCATACTCATACTACATACTCATTTTTATGTTAGCATTTACTATTCTTAACTTATCGATTTGAATGATTTCGGTTTCTTCAATCAAACAGTCTGTGATATATACAACTCCATCCGCCTTATTTAGGACACTTTCATTATAGTACATACATTATATCCATTTAGTTGGAAAAAGTTTGGATTTTCAATAGTCCAGGCTTCAGAACAGCAAATATAAAAAGGTTTACATACTAAACTCTCAATATAAATCTCGAAATTTGCAAAATTAGCATTAATGCTTCTAATATTTAAATACAAAATCAATTCGTCATTACTGCTTACATTTTTATTAAGAGTTTCAAGATGAACAAAATTATTTTCTCTTACCAACATATCGTTTACTATATTATCAAAAATTTCAAAATTATGAGTCATTCTTATTACTACTGTTTTGATTATTTGTTTTTTTGCTGCTATGTTCTGCTTCGGTTGAATTTCGAGAAACTATTTTACCTAGGTATCTTGGTATATCAAGCATTATTGGGTAATCAGTCATTTCAATTGTCTGTTTAATTTTGTATTTAAGATATGTGCGCAGTGTCAAATTTTTCTTTGTAAGATTTATTATGATAAATACAATTTGCACATTTGTTCACTGTTTGGTTACAAAACTTTGTTAGATGGTTTCCGGCACATTTCAAACAAACTGGGTTATTTTCACATTTAGGGCCACTATGTCCAAATTTTCTACAGTTATAACATGGTTTTGTCGCAATAACATCACAAATTTTACATCTTTGATATCCAACAAAGATTTTCCCACCATTATTTTTTGCCATCCTTTATTATTAGCATTCATATTTAACAGATGACATTTATTTTGCATATTATCAAAATTTCTTTTATTTATATCAGCTTCGAGAGTATTCTCGTCAAAATTACCACCTTTATCTATACCAACAACTTTTATTATGGGGTTTACTAAGGATTCCTTTCCAATTTCAAGATTTTTAGATAATTTGTTACTTAACATCTTTTCGGCATTCGCAAGACTCTCATCATCTAGATAATTAATAATTAGTTCATCTTTCTTGGTTTCAAATATATTTTTAGTTTTAATAGATGTTTCCTTAATTAAGCAGTTACCAATAGTTTCTTTATGGTTTGTTAGATCCCCTGGATTCTTTTTCTTTACAATAATTTTAGGAACTTTTTTAGAAATATGTTTAGTATTACTCAAAGTTTCAGCATATGTTATGTGTCTCTTGTTGTTTTCTCTCTACTTTAAATCTAATTTAGTTGTCTCAGCAGTAGAATTTCTTTTTTCAAGTTATCAAATTCAGTTTGATAATTATTTATGTTATTTTTGTCCGTTGCTTGTGTTTTAGTTACAATTTCATTTAAAGTTTCTTTCTTAATACTTTCTCTTTTTTCATTTTTTATTTGAGCTATTAGTAATCTTGTTGTGCCATTCAAATCTATATCACTAACTTCTGATGTTAAGTTTAAATGCGTATATTCCGGGCAGATAACTAAGGTAGAACTTAAGAAAGTTGGATCGCTTCATTTATTAAAATCACTTAAGTGGTAGTTATTGTCGCAAAAAATACATATCACTGTAGGGACCTTTACTTTAGGATGACATTTATTCATAATTAATATCAGGGGGCACTTTACCTTTCGCCGTCATGACTATATTATCAGCCTTGACGTCCACATTCTATTTCACCACATTTCAGTTCTTCTCCTAGACTATCAGCGGGAAATACACAATTCCAAATAGGTGATCAGAATTCGGAAAGTATATACGTCTGTATACACAGCTGTAGCACACAGTTTTTAAATTCTTGATAGTAATGAAACATATTATTTATTTTTTCTGCAACGGTTCAAAAAATTCAGAGAAAATAAATACCTTGAGTGTAACCAAGGCGAGAGCGGTGAAAATTCATGTGATTACCGGAGTACACCGGGTAGTAAACTGACCTTCAAAATAAATTAATTCCGTGTTCTGTTTTATTTTCATGTTAATTGAAAACTCTGGCTTGCGTAATATTCGAACTCACCACCCTATGTCATACAGATGACAACCATATTATTGGGCTATTTCACCAGTCAACCGAAAAAGGATAGCAATAATTATAAGCTTCTGTTTTGCTTATGCTAATGACATAATTATCTTTTTTGTGCCATATTTGTCAGAATGGATTTCGAATTTAGATTGTTTCAAGTATTCGAGAGATCATTTTTTTTTTCGGAAACCTAGACATCAAAATATACCACCCCAATTTTTTCGAGCTTTTACTTCGCTATCTTTGTAGATTATAGGGTGGAGAGGATTCGATGGTCAAAAAGTATTTTAGGGTACGACATGAATAATTCTTCAACATTTTCGCACAAAGTCTTGTTGTGATAGAGAAAATTGTATTGATTCATTCGATGAAATAAAAACTCATAATGTAACACAGGATTCAGACTTTCGTCTATAATAAATATGTATTGACTCACAGTCTGGCGTATTTATTCGGGATATAATCAGTAATTGTAATCACTTGAGGACATCCTTGTGTTCAAGTGAAATCTGAATGGTATTATAATTTACACGAAAATGATACTATTTTCATCGACATAACCGTGGTCACACAGGTGAAATCCGAATCGATGGAACTGAAACCAGTTCGAGTTTCCTGTTCACAAAAGTTTGCCCCAATTATTTTGATACCGTATAGTTTTATTTCTTCTGAAACGTAAGATAGTATATAAGATTTCCTTTATCAAGCTATTGTTGGCAATGGTGTCAGAGTACTAAGTACGGTCCATGACCTTATAACAATAGACTTGTTATGATTAGTTGACTTTTTTAAACATATTCCAGCATACATATTAATTTCATATTGTTTTCTATGTCGTCCATAAGGTTAAATTTTGGTTAACCGTTAGTTGTTTTATCTGTTATGCTGTGGTGGAGGAAGTTCATTTTAGACATCGGGTTCTCATTCCTTGCTTGCTCACTTACTGACCTTTCCAATCCATCTCAGTTTTTAGGTTTCCATATCTTAATTCGAAGAAAAAATAGAATTATAAGATCACTGATGCGTATGTCTGACCCGTCCGTTTTTGTATGTTCGTCTGTCACTGAAGTGATTTGGTAATTATAAAAAGTCAACTAACCGCATCACGAGCATATTATAAATAAATTAATTTTGATTCAAAGGGTAAAAAAGCAGTCAAATTGTATACCTCCTCCGTTTGGGTTTCGTCGGTCAAAAATAGATCTTGACCGACGAACATTTTATTGTACTCCTATTCCGTCGGAGTTTTCTATTTACCTAATACTGATCTACACTATCTCTTGCACAATTACAAAATCTTTATGATTTTTAAAATAAATGTTTGTTATTATTATTAATTTTTTTCTGCTTCATATGATTTTACTTGGTTTCAAATATTAGTTTTTCGACCAAGTTCTTCCGAAATAATAAAAATAACAAATAAGTCTCTCAAATGCTTATTAGATTTTATCATATCGTTATAAGCTTATCTTCTTTCGGTAATTTCATGAGTACCGCACAAGTATTCTGTATTTCAAAGGTTTCTAAGCCGACAGGAAGATTCCGAAGATAACGAATATCGATCAGCAGAGATAATTGTTAGGAAATATCGAAATAGGAGAGCAAAGTAAGTTTGGTTGCAACATGTCTGCAGATGAAAATTAACTTATCAAAATCAAAAGCATAAAGTAAATACATATCAGAAACTACATATATCTTATTATGATGTCTCGTTCTAGTCTACTAAATTCTATACGAATTTTATAGATCGTAGATGATTAATTACCTCTCATTTTTGCCTCTAAATGAATAATTGCCTTGGTGCTTAATTTATATTAGATTTTTAAAATCATTGTTATTTATACATGACAATATCTCACTAGTAAATCGCTGTCAAGTAAGATAATTCTTTCAATTTAGCGCTGGTCTTTGAAGAAAAGCTCATTAACTTACAAGATTATTAGGCACGAACAAAGCAGCCTGGCGTATTATTTATATCAAGTACGCAAAATGACCTCTATTTTGCCATCGCTATAATGAAGAGAGATTATCAATATTTATTTTCGTACAGCTATTTTTAAGTAAGTAAATTGATAAGTTAATGAATGTGCCTTATGCAAAGATTTTAAATGGAGAAAATACTTACAGAGCAGTTATGAGCTTGTATCCCTGAATATACAGTAATGAAGAAATACTTTGTTAGTGGACCTATTTCCAACATTGAACCTATTGCGCATAAATTAAGTTCTTAAAAATTATATGAAATCATACTAATCGGTTACACTAGAGCAATAATAGGCGATAGACAGCATATAGACACAAAAATGAGACTCGAATTGATTCGACTAAACTGAGCTTAAAACTACCAAAGAACATCTTCAATCAATATTTTTGCTAAAAAGAACATACTTCCTTAAATAATATAGTTAATAGTTGATTAACTTATACAATGAGAACCCAAATGACATTGTGAAAGAATCTAGCTCTTTTCAGTATGCAAGATCTTGATATACTGTCACTGATCTATTGTTTCTTTAATTGATCAAAACTGACCTGAAGAAACTGCAGATAGAGATTTCAGTGAGATGTTTGAAAACAGTTAAACTTCTCACCGTATAATGTTTTCGTTGACTGAGAAGTATATATAATTTGCATTAATAAAATGGGCCTTAGATATGACAACATAGAATAATAGAAGGTTAAAATTACATTCTGTCGCGTTTCAATATATATATATATATATATATATATATATATATATATATTTTGTTGGTGGAATATTTCAGAAGATTCAATGGAAGAATAGAAAATAACCAATTTTTCTAATCAAGTCATTAGTCAATAAGTTTTATTTATACTATTTATCTTTTTAGCATATTATTTTATCTATACTACTAATGTTTTTAACTGTGAACGTATCAAACTGTTGTCCATCCTTGTGTATGTATGCAACTTCGTGTTGATTATTCCTGCCGCCTGATGATGAAACTATGAGATTTCGAAACCGGTAGCAACAATAAAGGAATCGTGAGAATTGGTTATTTTTTATTCTTCCATTGAATCTTCTGATATATATATATATATATATATATATATATATATATATATACATATATATATATATATATATATATATATATATATATATATATTGTCATATTTGCGAATTTAAAATAATTGGCAACTTTGTGATTCTCCATTATGTCATGCGACCAGGAATTCGCGCCATATAGAGAGAAGAAACAAGTATTAGATTCTGTAAAATGTAACTCTATGCACGTACTAAGACAGATAACACTAGAATAGAGCGAGATCAGGCTGCTTATATTTTGTATTCTATCACCATAGTTAATAAATCCTGTAAGTACCATAACCATGTAACCAGCGAGTTTTATTTGTGGAAGTGATTTGTTCAAAGAAGTACAGTGCTTCAAGGGAGAACAGCACAAACCCTACAAACACATTCCATAGCATTCAACCAGGTAAGGCTGCCTGAGCATGAGAGACCACAACATCTCATAATTCATTGGTGACCTTCTCCTGACATATTGAGTGTCATCCAATAAGAAATACTTATCATATATATAATTTGGAATGCTTAAACGAAAGTCAAAGACATCTGCTTTTAGAATGTACTCTTTTAAAGAATATAAATATTTTTTACAAAAAATTGGACCGACGTTATAGTTGATGCACTGAAAAGTATAAAATAATATTACTTCTATTGGTGATGGTATTTTTGAAGTTGTGCAGTTGCAGTTAGATTGATAGCTTTAGGCACCAACTTCACAAGTACCATCACCAATAGAAGTAATATTATTTTATACTTTTCAGTGCATCAACTATAACGTCGGTCCAATTTTTTGTAAAAAATATTTATTTCACACTTTTGAGTGTAACATTAGTCCCGAAAATCGTTGAACGTTCACTATACCATATCAATGAAGATAATACTTATCCTATTACCCACGTATATTCCTTGCTTGTAGTGGTTATTATTGAGATCTCAGAACATCGCGGCGGAAATACGCTTGAATATTTTAGTTGTTACCATTTAACACCGATTTAACTCGAAAACCGTAATTCTAAGGAAAAAATGTTCATTATAAATGTTGCTACAAATAATTATATCTTTCATGTAGTATCGAAAAATTTTCAATTTTCGAAAGAAATTGTCCTCTCCACATAGCAAAAATACATATTTAACATGCGTCTATCTCGAAAACCGTAACACTTTTGAAAAAATGTTCAATTTAAACGTTTCCGGATATTGTCCTATCTTTAATTATACCAACTCAGATTTTCGATTTTCGAGAAAATTCGCCCCCACCACCCCTTCGGGGGCGGTTTTCGGAGGGAAGGAGATTTCGGATTTGCGTTTTTATGAATATGGGACCATTTCTCAATCCCCTTCTTTCAAATGAATCCAAAATCATCAAAATCGGAGATCGTCTACTATATAAAAGGCGCGCACGAACCAAAAAAAAAAATAAAGCAGACACTCGAATTTTATACCTCCTCCGTTCGGGGTTCGTCGGTCAAAAATAAGGACTGTCTTGGTCATTCCAATAATGACACTGGAGGCTAACGACAGATATAGAGAGTTGTCAGAAAATATACAGAAGTAGGTAATTTGCTTTATTGAGTAGGTAGGTAGTTCAGATACACGCCCGTGCCCTATACTAACCTAACGTGGTGAGGTACGCCGTAAACCCCAATATTTGAAAGAGTCTTATGACCTGATCATCATAACAGTTTCTCAGAGTAAACCTTAACTGGTAGTTCCTCGATTCACATGTCCATTTCAGTACTGTCAATACAGAGGAGGGTTGCAGTTGACGTCAAAAGGTTGATGATGATGAACCTTATCATCTGTTCCTAAATTCAATCCAGTGACTAGTTTCAAAAGGATATGACACACAATACAGGAACCCAAGCCTAGTCTTTTCGCAGAAAACTTATCAATCTCTTGTCAATGATCCCAATCAGAGGCTGTAGTGAGTTGAGTGTTAACACAGACAAATGCTATATGATTTAAGGCAGGGAATATGAGTGGTATTATTATGCAATTTATAGGTAATGATTTTAGGAATGTACGAGTTATTTCAGGTTAAAATAAATAATAAATACATACTTCAAAATTATTTTAGCCTACGAGAGCTCCTTTATTTTTTTTAAACTATTGTTCCACCGAAGTTTACTTAGAGATTTTAAAAGATGAATGTGTGAAGCTTCTATACAGGTTTTAATGAATGTGGCAGAATTTTGGTCTTACTGATGAGTGACCTCAAAAGATGGTTAATTTCTAGAACAAACTAATTCAAAAATTATTCTCAGAATATTTTCGATACTAGTTTAATTTGTTTGTTTGTAACAAAGTAAGCTAGTATCTACTGAACTATTTTTGTTTATGGATATGGCTTCTAGCTATCTCCTATGTTTTATTATCCTTCAACGGGAGATACCACAGGAGACACACAGAATTAATTCAAGATGTCGGGATAAAATATTCAAACAGAAATTATAGAAGAATATATTTAGGGTTGCCAGTTGAACCGCTGATGAGTTTTTTTAACATTTATTGCCAATAAGGAAAGGGTTAAATAATAAACCAAAGCCGGAAGATGACAAGGATTTTGGTAGGGATGCTGACAGGACCCTGTAGGCCTCGGAAGCAAAGGAGTAACATTGGTCAAGACGAGGATGTAGCTTCTGCTGGGAAGAGAGAGAGAAAACCGTGGTTCACATACACTATGAATGTGAACCCTTGGAAGGGTGTGGTACATCTATTCGGGAAACCAAAACCTGTGGCTCAGTGATGCAATACTGCGTTCTCCTCTCAAATATAAAGACTATTCCTAACTATTTTTCAATAACCATAAGTGATTAGATTGCCTAATTTGAGCCTTGAACCTATATCAATTGTGATTTTGGTTAGGTTTGAGAGATCAAAATAGGGTTAATCTGCCATATTATTTAAATACGTTTACTGGTTTCCTGTTTGCAAACTCATAGAAGCGTCAATAGGCTCCATTAGTACAAAGTTTTATCAACAAATTTTATTTACCGATGTATCACTTAGTTATAATAAGTAACTACATAATTTAATATATTGCATTAGCTGCCCTTTATCTCCCACGAAAGCAGCTCCAAAATTGGAAAATTGTTGATCGCATCTGCTCTCAAATATCTGTTGAATCCATATACAAATGATCTGAATATATTCAACTGGGATGATCCATATCAATTTTCTGATGTTGACTCTAAATGTGATTTCTTCTAGAAAACTAACAGAAAAAAACATGTATTGATGTATGATGTATTCACCTACTTCTCACAAAGAAAACATAACCTCTGAATGAACTATTCGGGTTTACAGAGTAAGGGTCGGTTCCAGATGGTTTGAATATTTTCAAACCAATCCCGGGGTTTCCCGAGGCTTTGATTTGAGACCTGTCCATTTTTCGCAGACGATAGCAGGTTCTTTGGAAGTCCTCTAACAAGTTACGCTGATCTCCAGTAGGTATGATTTATTTCTATGTGAATATAATGTGAAACCTGGATCATAGGTCTGGATTTGAGAAATGTGTGTTTGGTAAATGTTGGCTCTAATAACTCATCACTTGATTATTTCTTGGGCAACGAAATGATTCCCGAAGTTGATAGCCATTGTAATCTGGGAGTTATTTCTACAAAAAAACTCTGCTATTAACTAAATGACAGCCGTTGTGAAAGCTAAGCTAAGAATATGAAGGCTAAACCAGCTATAAGAAGGCAAAGTCCTAAGATTTCACCATTTGAATCAGTTCTCAAACCTTTGAAAAGGAAGGCAACACATGCTTCAACCATCAAGATAGGTAAAAGCATAGAATTAAGGAGTATTATTTCTATGGGTAAAAGACTCCCAATCAACTAACATAAAATATTTATATATGCCCTCAATTAGAATATGCTCTCCAAATATGGTTCTTACTTGATCATTAATCTTACTGTCTCTGATTAAAAACACCAAGATATTCTTCAGTCATAAAAAATCATTCCCGATTTACTGCAGACTTCTTCGTCTCCAACCTAGATTTTTAACTTGTTAAGTATATTAGTAAAATAAACCTGAAACTCAATTGTGATGGTAAATTTAGTGAATAGGTACCCACCTTAGTGAAGTGTGGCAATGTTCCCACATTAAAATTAACAGATAAATCTAATTGTATTGGCAGCTATTAAAAGGATATATAATACACGATTCTATACTATTTGTACATCAATACGAATCTCCGCAGTTAGGTATATAATATGCTAACGTTAACGACAATATGCTCGTCAATAGGATTGTACAGCATACATTAACACCATAATATTATTATGCTGCGAAGAAAAGTGATATGGATTATATAGCATGGATATACCAAGACTAATCAGAAATATTTCACACATTTCTACATTTACGTTCTGCCATAAATATATTTCTTGATAGCCGTATATATCTCTGTAAGCCACAAATTGTGAAAGATTGCGTGTTGTATGATATAGAGCGTTAAGTAAAAACTACACCTACAACTCTGTAATCGATTTACAATACAGAGACGTATTTCAGTTCTTTTTCTAAACTAATGTCTTGAAAATCTGAAAAATTATTGATTTAAAAAAACACCAATTCAAGCAAATCTGTGGAGGGATTAATTTGAGAATATATGAGAATTTACAATAAAAAAGGTCATGCTAGCCAGTTGATCTTCATCATTTAAAAAACAATATACAGAAATAATTAGCTATTATATCTCAATAATATAAAAGACAAAAAATAGATGATGGTAAATTTTTCACGCCCAATCCCTGCACTGAAAAGGAGGTCAGAATCCTCGATTCGCCATTTACATATGAGATCATGAAGTTGCCAGTTATTAACATCCATTACTTCTCACAGGTTCTCTGTTTATTTCTAAACAAATAGTGAGCTATGTTATATTATGTTATAATAGGACAGTGATATCAACAGTTCAGCAATGACATTGGTATGTTACGATAAAACACAAGCAAAAAGAATATTACAATGGATGAACTAGAAGAATCACTGGTTCTTATGGAAAACGCCAGCCCAGGTCCTGGCCCAGGTCCCCGTCATATTCCTCAAGAACTTCCCTATAGAAGGTAAAGAATATCTCCTAAGGTACTTATAACATTATCTGGGCAAACCAGTTATTACTATATTGAAACAAAGTAAAAGTGAATAAAGTCCTGAATCTCACAGGCCAGTTTCTTTGATCTGTGCAAACTATCAGAGAAAATTGTGATCAACAAAGTAATATTCCTCGAGAAGAGTAATCTGATTACATAGAATCCGAGATACATGAAGCATTCACCTGTGATCAGGCTTGCCTGTCTGTATTTTTCGATATAACCAGGGCTTACGCTACAATACGATGCTCGGATATCATACGTTCTCTGAATAAATGGCAAATCCATGGTCATGTGTGTCAATTCATAGTGAATTTTCTTAAATAAAGAAACTTCAGAGTACGTGGAGGAAACAAAAATCCAGATAAATAGAATACCACAAGGATCCACACTAAGCGTGATTCTCTTACTAATAGCCATCTACTTTATATTTGAATCTAATCAAAACCTAGGTAAAGTTAGACTATTTGCAGACGACCTAGTTATTCCAACCGAAAAAACAAATCTGCCATGCATAATCATATTTAAGATGCTATTCTAGGCCTAGAGAGACTCCACCTTCATAACACTCCAATCGACTATGTCGAGAGAATATCATTTTGGGGCATGACGTTTGATCAAGGGCTAACATGGAAGGATCATATTCAATATCTCCGTTTAACCTCCCAAAATGGACTCAATCTAATGAAAACTGTCTCTTATAACCACTGGGGCACCGATAGCGCAACCCTCTCAACCATTTATAGAACCTTGATCCGTGCCATAAGAATAGCTCTGGGAGCGCAACATACAAGCCCTATTGAGAGCCTCTATTGCGAATCTGGGGAGCAACTACAAAAATCCAGAAGAGAATATATCAGCATCACATATGCCTCGAAGTTATCTTCAGCTCCCACAATTTCAGTTTATAGGAATATATTCGCTGATAGATTTAAGTCCATCTCTACCTCAAAGAAGAGACTGGACCCACCAATGAAGAGTACCTTTACTAAGGAAGAAAATACCCCTTCACCTTAGACAATCAACAAAACAAGATATGACAAAAACCTTAGCGGAAACAAAAAACAAGATACAAATCCATCCTACTCTAGAATACATTTCCTACAGAAGCTAGAACCATACAGAAATTACGCACATATTTACACAGATGCAACAAAAGTAGAAACATTAGTTGGGGCTGCCTTGTAACTGAGAGCCAGCAGTATTCGCTCAAACATATTATTAAGATTACTGTTAAATAAATGGCAGAGCAAATGGGACAGTTCAAATTAAAAGCTCAAAGGCATCAAACCATTATTAGTACAGAAATGAAAAAATCTACCTCCGAAGAGAAGATATCAGGTTATAATTATTACAAAACTTGGAATTTGACACACTCGGATGACCATCGTCTACCTCTTCAAGAAAGAACCGGCCCCTGTTTGCAATGTATGTGATGTGACAATATCACTATCTACTAGTGCAGCTCCCTAATTACAATCAACACTGAAAAAACTTCTAAATGACTAAGACGACACTGTAAAATTGATAAACTACCTGCACAAAATAGTACTTATAAAACAAAAATAGCATATTGCAAATAGAATAACTGTCCTATGTTAATAACCCTGCGTACTTGAAGCATGACGATAATAAAAAAAAATGAGTAGATCTTGAAAAATATTAGATAGTGAAACAAGAAAGATAGATCTAATAAAGGAACAACCTGCAATATGCACAAGGAATATCGTCGTTTCAAAAGAAGTTTCGCAATTTATTGAGAATTGTACTTTAACAAGAATAAGTTCATTCAATACTGTAACGGGAATTTATATTTAAACTGAGTTCGATTTATTTTCACTTATTTATTTACACCAATAACTACACGACTATATACACATTTATATTCACACTTATTTCCTGAACTAACTAACGACTTTTTACTGTGTATGTGATCTATGACTCGCTGAACAAAACTAACTAACTGTCCTTGGTCGTTGGGCTGACAATTCATCCAGTCTTCCAAACTTCCTTTTAAACACTAGAGCAATTCCTCGGCCCATCCGTAGATCCTCCGCTACACAACGGGCAATAGAAACGTCGGCTGGTAGTTTGAAAAGGTCTTGTTGAACCTCAACTGTCACACTGAGTCTGACCTTCTTCCGATCCGCGTAGTTGGACATGAAGTCGTTGAAACTGACATTTCGCTCCTCAACGTTCTTTTCTTGAAGCGCCACTCGTGCTTCCTCCTGGTTGTTCGATCCAGCATATGGTGCGATTCGGTTTATGTGCACCACTCTAGGTTTTCCCCTTGGTAACTTTCGGATACGATAGATGACGTCATTTATCCTCTTCATAATTTCATATGGCCCTTCCCATTGCCTTTGGAGTTTGGGACAAAGACCTCGACGTCGTTGGGGATTATACAGCCAAACAAGTTCCCCCACGTTGAAGACTCCATCAGCTGATCGAATATTGTAGTGGTGCTTCATTCGATCACTGGCAAGCTGGATGTTCTGTCTGGCTAACTCATGGACTTTATCCATTCTGGCTCTCAGTTGGTCGGCATATACTTTTCCCGCGACACTGTCCACCGTAGGTCTACAGCCAAATTCCAGGTCTCAGAGTAGAAGTAACTCACGCCCCAACATTAAACTGGAAGGAGTCTGACCAGTTGTTTCATTCACAGGCACCCGATAGGCCATCAGGAACAAATGGATGTACTGGTCCCAATCTCGCTGATGTTCTGAAACAACCTTAGAAAGATGCTTGCCCATGGTTCGGTTCATCCTCTCTACCATTCCGTCCGATTGAGGATGCAAAGGGGTCGTTCTGGTCTTGTTCGCACCTATTAGTCTGCACACTAACAGGAACAGGAACAGGGCTGGCTCGAAGTTTCCAAGTGGTCCATTGCTGGCTTCACACACTTCACACTTACGGCACCACTGTCTCACATCTTCTTTGCAATTCACCCAATAGAATTGCTCCCGAACCTTCTGCAGAGTCTTGGTGTTTCCAAAATGCCCATCCGAGGCTCCATCATGTAGCTGACGTAGTACCTCCGGCACTTTGCTCCTTGGCACAACTGGATTCAGTGCCATCTTCAGACTCAAAAGTTCTATACAGCAGATCATCTCTTAACACAAGAGAGTCCCATTGGCTCCAGTATGCTTTCACTTCTGGGCTTCGCAAACTTATATCCTGCCAAGACGGCCTCTCCTTACGGCGCATCCACTCCAAGACCACTCTCAAACATGGGTCGTTCTCTTGGACCACTTTCATTTGTCCGGGCTGTCATTCCTCATTTTCTACGGATGTTCGCAGTATAGGACAAACTTTGTCTTCCATCTCGACACGTTCTAGTTTTTCCGACTGTGCCGCCTTCTTCTTACAACTGCGGCGTACGTGTCCTAGCTCACCACGGTTCCAACACCTTGGCTCTCTCTTCTTTGACTGCGCTCTCGTCACTAGCTTCCTTATCATGTCTAACAGGGACTCTCTGTTGGACTGATCTTCTTCCTTGATTGCTCTTAAACGGTGCCCTTGGGAAGTTTGGCTTGCGGCTTCATGTTCCAAAGCAATAGCTAGTGCTTCTTCTAGCAATTACATTTACAAATGTGTCCAACGCAATTTCATCAAGGAAGCTATCGGCAGTTTTAGGATATGCTAGTCGCACAATACGAGCTACCTCTCCCTCAAACTCTTGCAGTTGCACCCGAGATCGTAATTGGGCTTTGTATACTTGCTGAAGATGACTGTCTCCATACCGATTCTCCAATTTAGAAAGCAAGATATGGTAGTTTGCTTGCCCAGCTGGAATAGACCTAAGGATGTCTGCTGCATCACATCGTAAAGCAGCAGTTAAGGAAACAGCTTTCTGTTCTTCGGTCCACTGGTTAGCCATTGCCACTGCTTCAAATTGCCTTCGATAGGTTGACGAAGAGCACTTTCCATCAAAGTTTGGTAGCTTAACTCTCATACTTCCTGCGGCTAAGTCCCCTGTATCTTCGCCTTTGAAGGTCTGGCTCGCATTTTCATCTTTTTGTACACTGCAGTGACCATTCTCAACTGCCATTTCCAATGTCTTGATTTTCTGTTGCAGTAGCTCCATGTTCTTTTCTGTAGTGACAAATTTTCCGTCAACTGCTCTTGAATTTCTTCAAGTCTCTTGTCAGTTGAAACATCTTTAATTTCATCTTGAAGAGTTCTAGAAATTTCTTCAAACTTTTTCGAGACCATCGAATTTCTCATTATTATTTCTAGAAATTTCTTCAAACTTGTTCGAGACTTCATCGAAGTTCACCCCAAATGTCCTGGTTACTTTCTCGAATCTTTCGTTATTATTTCTAGAAATTTCTTCGAATTTTTCATTATTAATTCTAGAAATTTCTTCGATCTTTTTCGAAAACAGTTCTTCCGGAGAGTGGAACTCGAACTTATCAGGATCTTCTCCATTATCAATCACCATTTCTGGAGGGTCGCTTTATTACCGGAATCATCACAATCCTGCTCTACCAATTGTTCTTTGAGTTGTTTCACTGTTAACTGCACTAATTTCATTTTGAATTGTCTTTAATAACAATGTCAATTAACCAATACAGTTTTCAAAGTCTTTAACACGAAAACGAACAAAAAGTCTTCACACGAAAACGAACAAAAAGTCTTCAAATGAAGAACGAACTAAAGAGTCTTCACACTAACACAAAAACGAACAAAAAGTTTTTACACCAACACAAAAACGAACAAAAGAGTCTTAAACTGGGATATTAATTTATATTAAAACTGGGATCGATTTATCCAATAACTAGACGACTATATACACATTTATATTTACACTTATTTCTTGGACTATAACGACTTTCTACTGTCTATGTGATCTATGACTCGCTGATTATCTTTTACAAAACTAACTGACTGTCATTGCCATCAACCTTATATATCTAACCTAAAAAGATCTAGATGATTCCAGTGTTGTTTTCGTTGTTTCTTGAGGTTATTTCTCAATATATGGCTTCGAGAATAGACCAGGACTTATTCTCGTTGCCTCTGATGTCTCCCGTGTATTCTGGAATGTTTGAGAGTGTATGTAGTTCATTATTCGGGTAAGTTACGTTACAATACGTTAATGTTCGTGGAATGGCATTTTGTCATTTGGAATTGGTGTTATCTTACTTAACGCTATATTATGAACTACCCAACAGACTTTCTGGTCAGAAATACTTTGTATATATAATTTTTATTATATAGTCATATAATGAACCAGTCAATTAGCTGGAAGAATTAACTCAATGAGTTTACCAAAACGCTGAAATAATCAAACATGACCCTTGACTGTTTCGAAGGATACAAAGTTTTATATATCACAGAGCTCAAGCCAATGTTTTGAATATATTTTTTTTAATTTTATTTTTAATATCTGGAATACACTCCCGAAGAGGTATACAGGATACCTGTGCAGGGGTTCAGTTTCCGAACAACCATAGCTCAGGCGGAATTCGAACCCGCGCTCACGATGAGCTGTCGCAAACTTCGAACGCACTTCCGGCGCCTTAGCCCACTCAGCCATCGTGACCCCAATTAATTTGGAACATCTGTTGTAAAGCTTTGAATGATACGTAGCTTTGTTCATTTACCCAATATACATTTCTTTACTTGCCGACAGAATGGTGGGCATTTGTGTCGCATTCCATAATTAGTTTCAAGTCCCTCCCTCAGCAGTAGTCTATGACAGCCTTAACTGCCTACATGCTATAATCTTTTGTAATTTGATATTTCTATCAGTTATAAATTATTGTAGGGATATATATATACGAACCTTGTGATATTCTAGATGCTATCTATGTTGAAATCCTAAGAAATGTCTAATCATTGCGATATTTGGCTCGGGATATCAAAATGTTCGAGATGAATTTTCTATAAAAATACTTTGTATAATATAACGTACAATAATTGGTTTGTCACACTCTTTTATGATAGTTATCTCAAAATTAAGAAAAACGTTTTGACTAAACTGTCTTCTCCAATTGCGCAGCCTAAGAAATTAATTTGAATATTAAAAAAGAAGAAAAAAAGAAATTGGACCCACTGTCTAGCACTATATTGATAATTTAGTTAATTTTCAAGACCAAAAAAAGCCTATGCTTATAGTTCTTATACAATATATTTAAGATCCTTTTAATTAGCCTAACATTTGCAAGTAGAGGATCATGATTTAAGTTCTCTAGAAATATTTATTTCAAATTTCAGATTATCGATAAAGTTTTAGAAAGCCAGTTCAAAATCGGCTAAAATATAAATGATACCACTACACGTCAAAATTGCAGTTGGCACCACTCCGACTCGCGCCTGCAGGTGTAGGAATTTCAATGCAAGAGTATTCAACGGTCTAAAAGCTGCTTTCTCACAAACAACAAAATAACAAGACCGGCTGTAAAGGTACTACCACAAGTAGTAGATACCAGAAATAAATCAAAAAAGAATAAAAAGAATATCGAGAGAATGGGTGTTGCGGTGTGATGTACATCTTTCCAAACTGAGTCAGTAATTTGAAAGAAATGGGTAGGTTGAAGTTCATACTCAAAGTTTATTTTATAGTTTGTGGTACAAATAACTCTGGGTCAATCTTATTATCTTCAGACCATGATGTACCACAAAACTATGTATGCCCTACCTAATCCCTCCTACTACATATGCATCCTCAACTACATGTCAATGAAGGCTCGTCATTTTAAAAATTCTTGTTACGGCTTTGTTGATATGAGCATATGAAATCATATTTTTTATTAATAGATATGTATAGATGTATAGATAAAATAGTAATAACTTATGGTTATATCTAAAGATGCTTATCCATCAAATCTACGCATAGTGACAAGGCTTTAAATCACGACTATATTGCAGGCTCCTTAAAGCGCCAGATTTTGCCACAATTAAACAGTTTAGTAACAATGCGATCACATTAATCTTCGTGTAAAATTATTTGGAACCCAATATGGTCATGTGCAGATAAATATACATCTTGTTAGTGGATAAATTGGGTGCTCATTTTGGGTTTTGATGGATGTGTGAATTTATAAAGTAGGAATATTTTTCCAGTGTAAGGTTATTAAATAGTATTATATTTATTTATTTATTTATTTACCAGTACATACACTACAATACAATGATAGTAATCCACAGAGGGATATGACTTCCTGTGAGCAGGCTGGTTTAAATTAATATTAAACTAAATAAAAATTAAAACTAGAGAAATTAATTGTAATTTATACTTAAACTAATATATTATTTAATGTATAGACATTTCCTTTTTTATTATTTATATAGATATACCTAAAGAATAGACTACAACTCATTTAAATATTTTGTCGAACCCAATTTTTTATTTTAAATTTAACTTTATTTTTGCTATTTAGTCTTCAGCTCATTTGGCAGTGCAATGAAGGTTGATAATGCCTTAGTGAAGCTATTTTTGCTACTTATCTCTTTTTTTCTCGTTGGAAGGGGAATACTTTTATGCCTAGTACAACTTAAAGAATAATTAAATTGATTCATTAGTGAACTATAATAAAATTTAGTAGATTCAAGAGTAAATAGCTGTTCAATGTTGAGAGGGTAACAGATATTGTTCAAAGATTATTTGTAAACAATTTTCAAAATTCTATTTTGTATTTCCTGTAAAATATTCAAAGTAGACTGGTACGTTCCACCCCATGCTATTATTCCGTAGCTAACAATGCTTTGAAATAAAGAGTAATAGAGTATTTTAAAACTATACCCAAGTATTTACAGCTCTCAACTCTTGTTAACAATTGATCCTTAATTTTTATAACAATATTTTCAGGCACACTATTACTATAGGCACCAAAAGTCATAAGAACTGTTTCATTTATATTTAAAGATAGTTTATTAACTGCCAACCATTTGCTGATCTTATCTAAGTAACTGTTCATTTTATCTTATACATTGGTCCATGTTTTTTCTATTGAGATTACAGCTGTATCATCAGCAAAGGAGACTAACGTGTCTTCGGGCATACTTTTCAATAGTTCATTGACATAAATGAGAAAAAATAAAGGCCCAAGGATAGTACCCTGTGGCACCCCTGTTTTGATTTCACAATAATTACTTACTACATCATTTACTTTTGCTCCCTGCTCTCTGTTATTTAAATAGCTTACTATGAGCATATGAGCCTTACTCCTAATCCTATAGTTATATAGTTTGTCCAATAGCAGCCCATGGTTGACAGTATGAAAAGCCTTTGCCTGATCCAAAAAAGTTACGGCGACATGTTCATCATTATCAACTGCATTATAAATAAGATTTGTTATAGAATTTAATGCATGGTTGGTACCAAGGCTCGTTTGAAAACCAAATTGTCTGTTAGATATGATTTTGTGTTTGTTGGAAAAATCTGAAAGTCTATAGTGAATAACTTTTTCAAATATTTTAGCTACGTTGGAGATCAGGGATATTGGTCTGTAGTTTGATGGTGTATATTTGTTTTCAGCTTTGTGTATAGGTTTAATTTCTGCTTTTTTTAACGGGTCTGGCCAAACCGATGTTTCAATGCATAGATTGATTACATGTGTGATAGGTTCAGTTATAAAATCTACTAATGATACAAGCGTTTAATTTTAATTGTTTTATGATTTTGCGTATTTCGAATTCGTTTGTTGGGTGTAGGAATATTGTATAATGATTTTCAGGAGGACTTTTATAAGATTCATTTGATGGTAGGATTATTTGTTCGCTCAGTTTATATCCAATATTACAGAAAAAGTTGTTCATTGTATCCGCTATTAGTATGGGATTGTAGATTCTTTGATCCGATTTTTTATGTATTTTATATTATCATCTTTCCTAGTCCTATTAGAAAGTTTTTGATTTACTATAGACTATAATTTTTTTTGGTCACCTGAAGATTTTTCAATTGCTTTTTTCTCGTGTATAATTTTTGTTTGTTTTATTACTTTATCAAGAATTTTAATATATCTTTTGTATTCCGACTTCACCAATTCATTCTTTGGATCGAGTTCCCAAGTAGTATAGAGTAGTTCTTTTCTTTTGCATGATATAATTATTGATGGAGTAATCCATTTACTTCTTGGTATTTGATTACTTTTATTTGCATTCAGTTTACTAGATATGGTTGCTCTTCTTATGCATGATAATATATTATTTATAAGAATGTCAGTAGCTTCATTGGGGGTTTCCAGAGATAGAATAATGTTCCAGTTAGTATTTTTTGCTGTTCTCATTAATTTATTATAATTAATATGCTGGGGTGCCTCTTTTGGCTTTGAATATTTAATTTTTTCAACGCTTATAAATAGAGGGTAATGATCATTGAAAAGGTTTTCATACTTGAAAGCTTGAGTTTTAATAAATATACTTGTAACAAAAATATTATCAATTCAAGTGCCTTTATTCAAGTCAGTTTGTGAAGGTGTAGTGATTGTCTGGAAACCAGGATAAAATTTTCTATCCAAGAGGTTATTTAAATTCTCCAAGCCTATTAAATCTAGCTTTAAAATATCTATATTGAAATCTCCTACTAATAAATGATTTTTAATCTTCTTTTTCGCTTCTAAAGATTTCTTTGAATATAAAATAAACTCCGCTTTTGGCAAATCATGAGCTCTGTAAAGGTCCGAAATCTCTAAATTAATATTATTTGACAATTTGATAATTACATTTATTATACTTAGTTTTTCTACTTGAATAATTTCAGTTTTCTTATCAACATTCTCTTTAATATAAATCACCACACCATCGGTGATATTTATTTTACTTTGATTATAAAAAAATTATATTCATGTAGTGAGTAAAACTGAAATTTTTCTAGGACACGAGTCTCCGTGCATATTATAACAGTGGGAAACTATTCAAGGCTTTCAATAAATAACTGTAGTTTTTCTTATTTAGCACTTAGGGCCGATTTCATAATGAATCCTTAATGGGAGATTAGTTAATTCTCCAATTTGTTTAAGTCATATCTCGATAATGAAATAAAAATTTTGCATTTTTCAATAACTTCTACAAGTTACCATATGAGACCAATGTGAACTCATGTGTAGTATAGACACATTTTGGTGCTTGAAGCCGCGTTTGTCTCATTTATTCCATTTAAAAGTATGCTATGTTGAAAAGTATGGCCTGACGGACCATTCTATATATTTGGACTGGTAATATGAGACCGATGTGGCACCATACAGTAAATTAATTTGGAAAAAAATATTTTGTGATAAAACAATAGTCTAATCAAAGTATTCTATTTTTCTGTAAATAATAAAATGAAAAAACATTTATTTGTCAAAAAAACATGAAATATGCATACAATAAGTTGTAACAAAGCAAGAAAGAAAGAAAAATTCTTATTTTTTTATTGTAACCTGCACTTCAAAAAAACATGAAAGGCAGTAATATTTATCACATGCAGAACATTTCATGGTAGATTGCGGTGTTTTTCTTGATGCCTCTTTGGATCCACGTTCCGCAGAAATTTTCACATAGCAATTCGCGCAAAGTCTCCTATTGGTTCTTCCAACAACTTCGAGTATATGAGGTGTTTGCTCGGGTTCCAAGTCTTTTGTATTGGCATCTGTTTTGTCCTTCAACAACCCTTTGACGACTTCTTCTCTAAATCGAGTGATGGACATTTCTTCATTAGCAATTTCTTGATGAGCTGTATAGGCATTGACTAAAGATGTTCCAGTCAAAAGCTCAAGTGGTAGCTTGCGATAGCATTTTAGACTTCGTCTAAGAGATGAGTTATAAGCTTTTATCTGATCTGACAGATCTATAAAAGCTTTACATTTGTTATAGTCCACAATAATTTTTGGTTTGCTAACGTTCTGGCCTCTTTTGGGTATATTTACCATTTCATCAGTATGCTTGGTACTAAGAAACAATACATCGCGCTTGTCTCTCCATTTTTGCACAACAATACCTTCTTTGCATTCAGCCGCAACGGACTCGCCCTTTTTTAGCTTTTGCTGAGTGACAGACTTAGGGTTGAACTTGCGATTAATACGTAATGTACCAACCAAATGTGTTCTTCGTTGTAGAAGCTCAGTGGCTAGACTGACAGATGTGTACTAATTATCTGTGAAAAGAGTACGTTCTTCATCTAGAAGATTATCTAGAAGATCCAAGACAATTTTGGATGGGACTGACATCCGATCATCTTTAGATTTGCCACAGTAAACGCTGAAGTTGTACGTGTACCCCTTTGCTAGACATAATTTGAAGAGTTTGATTTCGAACTTATGCTTTTTATTCTTGATGTTCTGTAAAAATTTAAGTCTTCCTCGAAAGGGAACCAATGTTTCGTCGATGCAAATATTTTCTGCCGGTGTCATAGGATCTTGAAATGTTTTTTTTAATTTGTCCAGAAGAGGTCTCAGTTTCTGTAATCTGTCTTCTGATAGAACACTGTTATCGCTAAAATGCAACATTTTCAATAGTAACTGAAACCTGTTTCGGGGCATAATATTTCGTATGTAGTTTGTATAAATTTTGTCCTTTGACCAATAGTTTTGCACTTGGGGGAAGGGGCATAAACCCATGCAAATTATTGTTCCAAGAAATTTCTCTATTTCCTCGTTGTTAGTGGGTTTCCAGGATTTTATCCGTGCATTAGGATGGATGTTTTTCGCAAGGCGCTGGGCTGCATAACGTTTAGTTTCAGTAACCTAAGAGTTCGAAAAAAAATTTGGTACATCAGAAACGCAAAATGTCTAACTTACCATTAGGTTTATAATGTCGTCATTTACAAATAATTTATAGAAATCAAACGGGCTTTTATCAAACATTATTTCATATAAATTTGCATGAAAACCAGTACGTTCTTCGTTGAAACTAAATGTCTTTAGGTGTCTGCCTGTCACTGGTTCCCAGTGAAAAGCACATTCATTCACATTTTGGTCATCTTCTTCGTCGCTTAATGATGATAAACTCTGCATCTGTTGAATAACATTTTCAATTGTTTCATCTATATTATTGTTTGAGGCGGTGTCGATTTGCTGTGGAATTGTGGTTATTCCAGTCGATGTTGATGGTCCTAAGTTAACTTTTTCGACATCTAATGCGTCGCTCAATTTTCGCCTGCGTTTTGTTTTAGAAACTTTTATTTTTTTATTGGGTAGCTGATAATCTTCATCAGAGTCGGAATTTCCACTCGTATCGGGTTCATATTCGTCTGATGTACCATTTGATTCAAAAGGTTCATCATCGTTTTCGTCAGACAGATATTCTTGCCATAGTTGCTGTAAACATTCTTACTGTTTCTCATACGAGCCCATGTTTACCACACAAAAGTCTAATAACTACTGAACGTAAGAAAGACATGTTTAAGCCTGTTAGAGGTCGCATTGTGCAATGAGATCATGGTGACACGTTGGTCTCATAACGGTCGTTGAGACCAAATTGGAACTTTGTGGCCGCATGAGACCAATGTGGCACCATTTTTTTATTTCTCTCAAAAAAACAAAGTTTTTCAAAAATTGTTATAAAAATGATTAAATATGATGAAAATTACGATTTTGAAATGATTTACTGAAAAAAAATATCTTGGCCTGGGGAGTCGATTTTTTTTCTTCATGGTGGCACTCAACGTGTTAAAATTAATAAGAGATTAAATTTGATTATGAAATCGGCCCTTTCGGCAGTAAAGTAAACAAATCTTTAAAACAGTTCTGATGGGAGATCTGAGTAGCGTCCAAAGAGTTCTACAGAAAATTGTTATTGAATTTCAGTGAGAAAACGATATTCTCAGTGTATAGGTAATCATCAGGTGCTCACTTCGAAAAACAATCATTTTCGGCAGTATAGTAAACAAATCCTTAAAACAGTTCTGATGGGAGTTCTGAGTAGCGTCCGAAGAGTTCTACAGAAAATCGTTAATGCATTTTAGTGAAAAAACTATATATCGCAATTTATCTTCAATCATAAGGTGCTCACTTCGAAAAACAATTATTTTCGGCAGTAAAGTAAAGAAATCTTAAAAACAGTTCTGATGGGAGTTCTGAGTTGCGCCCAAAGAGTCCTGCAGAAAATTGTAAATGTATTTCTGTGAGAAAACGATGCTCTACAGAAATTTGTTATAGAATTTCAGTGAGAAAACGATATTCTCAGTTTATCGGTAATCATCAGGTGCTCACTTCGAAAAACAATCATTTTCGGCAGTAGAGCGAACAAATCTTAAAAACAGTCCTCATGGGAGTTCCGAGTAGCGCCTGAATAGCATCTCGGTGAGAGAACGATATTTCTCAATTAATTAGCAATCATATGGTGCTCACTTCGAAAAACACTAATTTTGGGCAGTAAAGTAAACAAATCTTAAAAACAGTTCTGATGGGAGTTCTGAGTAGCGCCTGAAGAGTTCTACAAAAAGTTTTATAGCATTTCGGTAAGAGAACGATATTTCTCAGTTTATTGGCAATCATAAGGTGCTCACTTCGAAAAACAATCATTTTTGGCAGTATAGTAAACAAATCCTTAAAACAGTTCTGATGGGAGTTCTGAGTAGCGTCCAAAGAGTTCTACAGAAAAATGTTATAGCATTTCAGTGATTAAACGATATTCTCTTAAGTTCAACATTGTGTTATCATCTGAGAAATGGACAAAAATAAAACCATCTGAGAAAAAACGGGGAAGTGCTCACGTCTGAAAATACATCGATGGACAGATTTGGTAGCTGACAAAATCTACGAGCAACAGAAAATCACGTGTGCTTTTTCATTCAAAAGGTCAGTCAGTGAAAGCACCAGCGCGAAGTATTATGTGTAATTTACAGGAAAATATAAAGAATGTTGTGCTAAGGTGGAGGGGATTGCTTTGGAGAAACCAAAAAACAAGCAAGATGCGATATTTACCTGCAAGGTTTCAAATTATCAAAAGAATTTCATTCATACAAAAAGACGACAGCTTCGGGGGGATATGAGAAAAATAATAGCTAGTGTATTAGTAGATCATCGAATGGCCGCTTCTCTGTGGCGTAATAAAGAAGCAAATAATAATATGATATTTAGGGTTGATATTGCACCGACTTTACTGAAAGCAAATATTCTGTGAAAGGCGAAGCAGGAGGAAATTGATAATCGCTTATGATTAACAAGCACTGATTCCTTGAGAAATTTACAAATTGCCAAATACACTTCTCATTGTAGTTCAATTCACGCGATTGGATTAGATCCTTTTTTTATTGGCTTCCTGAACAATGCTTATTACATATAACTTGTTATGGAAATAAAACAAAAGTTTACGACTCTGTTGATGCTACTAGGGGTGTGGCATTCAGAATTACCGTGCCCGTTGAAAGTTTTAAATCCACAAGGAAAACAGTGAATAAAAAGTCACCTTATATATTTCTGTATCAGTATATGTGCTTAGCGGAAATAATCCCGATACTGCAGAGAAGTTACCTGTGAATTGTCCAGTTTATCAAATGGTATCTGGAAGACATTATGCATCATTTCTGACTTTTTTTACTGAAATTGTTAGAACTGGTGCTCCTAAACCGACAATTATGATGGCTGATTTTGGGAAGGCTCTACTAATTGGTGTGGCTCGTGCTTTCGCTAAATGTGCGGATTTGAAACACTACATGAGCGTATGTTATGAACATATAGTTTTACACAAAGTAGTGAAACTTTCTTGTTGTTTACGACTTGACGTAAGTCACTTCATTGCAAGATAGAAATGTCTAAAAGAACAGAAATCGAAAGTTAGGCAGTTTTATCTTCGTGCTTTAGGGCATGTTTATCTGATGACTGATCTTTGTGACATCGAAAATGCCTTAAGGTCTATTTTAATAGTGGCTCTGAGTGAACACATTGGGAATAACGAAGTAGGGCAGAATACTTATCGAGTAGATATCTAAATCATGTTGATTATTGAATCCACGGAAGAAAAAGAAGAGAGTGAATCAGGAAGTGAAGATGAAGACAAGGAGAATAACGCAATCGAGTAATTTTTTTATTCTGAGGATTCTGCAGCCAGCACATGGATTGACTGGGCAAATTCGCTCTATTGGCAAGCTGTAAAAATTGCTATGCAAACAGAGGACGAAAACTTATATAACCTAAACCTTTTCAATGTTCCAAACGTCGCAAAATTTTTGAAAGATCTAATGTATTATCTTCCTTTATGGACTGCAATTATGTATCCAACTTTCAAAGTTGATATTTCAATAAGCTCCTCGTCCACAGTGAAAGGTCAATTTTCGAAGGCGAAAACATTCGGGTTTGATCAACTGCCATTACGTGTTGACAAATTGGTCTTAATTGGTTCATTTGAAGCAAATTTTCTACGAAAATACCCACTGAAGTGAACAAAATTTACCATCAAGTGAAGACTGAAAATTAATGACTCAATAGTATTCAATTTAGGCTAGTCACAAAAGTTATACAAAGAACTTATCAGTTTAATTTTAAGCATGTTATTCCTTGTTTATTTCATCATTTTTTTAAATTTTGGTTTAAGAATAATTATGACCCTTTTGGGGGAAACTTTCTTCAAACTTTGAACCATTTTATGAGAAGAATTTATTTTGCTTTCAAGAGAGATTTTATCAGTTGTATTTTAAGTACCTATGGTATTTAGTTATTCTTTGTTTGTTTCATTATTTCTTTTGTTCTTGTTTGTGTTTTGTTTACGACCCTTTTGGGAAAAACTTTATTAAAATTTTATGCGAGGACTTTATTTCGTTTCTAGGAGAGAATTTATTTTGAAATATTTTGGAAAGGAATTCTTATTTTATTATTGTTAACAAAAATAATGATACTTCATAGATTTGAAAGTTGTTTCTTTATTTTGTATAGAGAAACTTTTATGTGAGAAAACTAAGTACTAAGTAAACAAATCTTAAAAACAGTCTGATGGGAGTTCTGAGTAGCGTCCGAAGAGTTCTACAAAAAATTGTTATAGCATTTCAGTGAGAAAACGATATTTTGCAGTTTTTCGAAGTGAGCACCTTATGATTGCCGATAAACTGAGATATATCGTTTTCTCACTGAAATGCATTAACAATTTTCTATAGAGAAGCGATAGAATCACTTGATGAAAATGTACCATTAAAGCAAAATTCGTATACAAAGAAACATAAAAAGTTGTATGTGTGTGGAGCTCTTACTGAGCGTATGCGAAAGATTTGAGATTTTTTTTGTCGAGTTTTGCAGAATATAGCTCTCACCTCCAAAAGTCTTACATTGGGAATGTTTTTTGGGAATTATATGGAATAAAAATTACATCACCGCAATAACCTTTGTAGAATCCCTGAAGATGAAGTAAAGTATTCCGAAAGCTTGGATTAACTTTAAAGAGTTCTCTTTTCAACCTGCTGTACATCCCCAATATTATCAATACTTCACATATCAGGAACAACCACATTTTCACCAATATGTATATAGTAGCTATATACAGTGAGGATCAAAAGACTACCCCCCCGCCATAACTTCTTTATTTCCAATATTACAAAAATACTGAATACATAAGTTGCAGGGTTTCATTTGACCTTTGAACATAATTTTAATTTATATAGGGTGTCTCAAAAAAGCCCACTGACTTATTAGTAATTTTTTTAAATGAAACCCTCATATATTATTAGATATTCGAATTCTACTTGAAATTTTAAGCAGATTTCATGCAAACTTAATTCTTTACGTTAATTCAGTCGGCTGTATACACTGGGAGTGTCTTAGTAACCATAGCAACATGTAAATAAATCTTAACTCTGTTGTCAACAACTGTTAAATTGGGTTTTCAATATTTTATGGTCTCCTTGATTGAATGTGGCTCGTTCATTAGAAACAAAGTTGAAGCCGTCGTCATCTTTGATGAAGCTAATCGGAATTTCCAGTTAGCTGAAGATGATCCGGATAGGCGTCTTGAATTTTGAATGGAACTGGAAATACCCAGAATTGTAGATATTGTAGTGATGAGATACCACATGAGTACTGCTATGGGCATACTCAATTTCCTTAAAAAATTAATGTTTGGGCTGGTATTTTAGGTGACCACATTATAAGTCTCCTATTCCTAGAAGAAAATTTGAATGGCCCCAAATATAACATTTGTAAGTTTTATCGATATATTCATCAAGTCATATCATATCATATTCAAGTAATCGTAAAACAAGTAAATGTTTATATGATCATATGCTGCTTCAATATCAAGAAATACGGCATTTATTGACTAAAAGCTAGAAGAAAAGGTAGAAAGGTAAATTAGATTGTCGTAAGTGTCGTTTCCTTCGCGAAAACCTGTTTGAAATATTGATAGCTTTTCAATATGTGCTATCTGCCACTCTATTCTGTTTTTAATCATATTTTCTAGAGTTTTGCAAACACATAACCCTAAAGTTATGACTCTATTATTGTCTGCTAAGTCTGGTTGTCTGGATTAAAGAAAGGAATTGTCACCTGTTCTTTCCACTGTGCAGGTATGTCCCTTTGGAAAAATCACTGGTTATAAATTTCAAGTAGTATCGATAGAGCTAAATTGGAAAGATTTTTCAACATAACATAGGTGATATTGTCCATTACTGTGGCCGTATTTCTTTTTGTTAAGGATTGTTACACTCAATGATTCATTAGCACGGTCTTTGTTGCAGATGTTTTGTTGGATATTACGAAATCATTTTAATGTAGACCAAATTTTTATGTGTCAGTATTGCCATTCATATTGGAGCAGAACTTCTGAAATTTATTTTTTTAAATCTTTTGTAGTGAGTATCTCCTAACTATCTCGATATTCTTTGGCATTCAAATAGTTTTCGTCGGGTCATTTTTGAATAAGTATATTAATTTGCTTCTTTCACCTTGGGTTATGTACCTGTTTTGAATGATTAATATTTCGATTGTTTTTATAGGTATTGATATCTCAGCTGCTCTATTAATTGCTTCTATAAGCGATTCATAAGTGGAAATATTTCCTTTCTGGAAAGATTGTGTAATTTAATTTTCAAACCTATTCCAATCTTCCCTTGAGTATAGACGCCTGTTATTATTGATATGTATGTAACCATAAGGAAACTCCTCAGTCATTTTTAAATGAAATATTTTAGGTAAGTCACCCCCGACGCACCGAGGACACATTTTGCAGCATTTACTACGACGCCGTAGTCCGAAAGCTTCTGAAAAAGTATACGCAAGTGGCTGGCATGTTCCTCAGTATTGCAGGACTAAACCAAGGTGTCATCCACGTACGGGAAAAATAAATCCAAACCCCTAACTATTTCATCGATAAAGCGTTGGAACGTCTGTCCAGCATTCCGTAACCCTAACGTCATATAAGGAAACTCATAGAGTCCAAATGGGGTGGTAATAGCCGTCTTGCACACGTCAACTGGGTTGGCCGGAATTTGCTAAGCTTTAAAACTAAGTCAATTGTGCTAAAAACAGTCGATCTAACTAAAACTCCCCTATATGACGTACGGGGTATTTATCTGGAGTGGTACGGGCGTTCAATGCCCCATAATTTCCACAAGGACGCCAGGTCTGGTTCTTTTTGGGAGTCAAGTGTAGTGGCGACGAAAAAGGGATCTTGGGTGGGCTAGCTGTACCTGTCTGCACCATGTCTGCAAAAACTTGATCAGCAGCGCGTAGCTTGTCCGTTGCAATTCGCTGGGGTCGCGAGGTGGCAGGCGGACCCTCTGTTGTAGTGATGAAATGCACAGTGCCGTGCTTCACCACGTGATGGACATTGGGAGGCCGGGTGACATCCGGGAATTCGGATAAAATTCTATAAAACGGCGATTTGCTGTCATATTGCACTCTGCGGATGCTAATTTGTCTAACACAGCAGACAGAGGCTGGATCGCAAAGCCCAGTAGCACCATTCCGTAGTACTTTATTGCGACATTCCGGTAATAAATTGAAAAATGTTCAAAAATCAGCACCAATGATTGGCACATCTACATCAGCCACAGTGAAACTCCATCTGAATTCCCGACGAAGATCAAAATTCAAGGCAAGTATATGACAACCATAACTATCAATGGTTGTACCATTTGCAGCATTTATAGAATAATGGGATGCTTTAACTTGAACTTTGAGTAGTTTTCGGGGTACACAACAAATGTCAGACCCGGTGTTCAAGTGGAATCTCCAGTGTTGTAGTCAGCTGCCACCGCTACTGTCCTCCAGTCACATTTCCCGAGTTCCAACTGCATAGCAGGCTTACTGTCATGCTTAAATGACCAATATTAATAGTTTAGGTAAAATTACCTCTTTAAAAATGAATAATATTGTAGTTGTTGGTTCATATTCAACTTTTCCCTCTACTATTTTCCTTCGATTAAATCTGCTAATATCTAGAATATTGTGAAGACACACTGCATGCATCTAATATCGCCAACTAAGAATAAAATATCCACATAACGAGCGATGCCCTTTCATGTTACTTGATTGTAAGGAATATAAATTTCATAACCTTTATTTTTTAAAGTTCATTGTTAACAAATTCATTGGTAGCTTCGTGTGAAGAAAACTGGATACCTAATTTATTTTATCCCTTATTTTCTATTTTCAAGACATTATGTTTGAGATCAAATATTTCTCTAGCAATTTTCAAGTGATTATATTTTCTGATGTCATATCCCGATTTTTCTGTAGATTCAGTCATGATAGATACATGGTCCTATATCAGTAACTTTATGAAATAAAGAATTTCGTTTAATAACTTTGCTAGTAATTTGTTGTTGTTCGTTTTTTCTCATGGTATGTTAATTTTTATTACCTTTATATGTCGTTTGCTCATTATTTTGTTATTAACGTCCAAATAATTTGGGGCAAGAGTATCTGTCCCCTGCTCCCCAGCGTCTCCCTGCATATGGATATCTAATTCAAATTATCACTGTGCTACTCCTTAAAATGATTAAAATAAAAACTCACCCAATTATAAAAATAGAAGGATAGATTCAACGAGAAGACCACCAAAAAATTGATGTTTTCAGTTTAACACCTACGATTCGAATTCCGTTATTTCGTTTTAAAACAGAGAAATATTGAAAATTTCGGGTTACTGTTTGTTGGATATTATTGTATATACAAATATATAAACAAAATGAATCAATCATGGGAAATGTATTCATCATCAACAAGTAGTGATGAATTTATGGCTGGCTTATATAAAAAAAACGACTTTCAACAATACAGAGGTAGCAAGAGCAGAATTTCAAAGGTATTTATATGGAGAAAGAACTAGCCTAGATACCAATATTTTAAAATGATAGGCTACCCATAAAGAAATATTTCCAAATCTTGCTGGAATGGCTAGGGATATACTCGCCATACCTGCCACCAGTATTCCTGTCGAAAGACTCTTTTCAAAAGCAGGACCCATAATAAGAAAACATAGGAACCGTCTTAATGAAGAATCAGCGAGAAACTGTTATGTTTAAATTCTTGGTGTTCGTGTAGCCTTAAAAATTGTAATTGCTAATAAATAAATATTTTGGAACTTTAATTTTTTCCTAATATGTAGGTATAATTTTAAACTATTTTTCGATAATTATAATATTTTTTTTTCAACTTAACTTAGTTTTTTACATCATAATATCAACCCTTTTTAGTATTATAAGATATTTTTTTATTCATAAATAATGTTTTATGCTATATGTTGCAATTATATTTCTGTGTCTTCAAAATAAAAATTATTGTTTAAGAACTATATTATTTTATATAAAGGAGTTAAGTGCACACGTCATGAGCCTATATTTGTTTTGTGTTATTATTACTTGTAGACACTTGTTTGTATTTTTGTGTTTTATATGCCGTTCACAGATAATGAAATGGTCCGATGAAATATTTCATAAGAATATTTAATAGGTAGGTGCACAGAAACAAACTAACCTTCATTTTCTATGGTGCACAGCACATATCGAGTGCCATGCTAGCTGCACTAACTGGTAAAACATGGAAAATTTCGTACTTTTATATCAAATACATTTTTTTCTCAGTATGTCAGAAGTTAAAAAAATATGTGATTTTCAGAATTTCATTCACGAAAGAAACGTCCAATATCAAAAAAAAATATTTAAATAACAGATATTTAAAAAACAAAAAGTTACGCCAAAAGCTTGAAAAGAAAATGAAAGTTTCCTGCTTATGAATATTCCTTAAGAAAAGTGCAGTACGTTAATAAGCATCAACAGTAGGTACAATTTAATTAGACTTTTGGATTTTCTCTATCTGATTTCAAGCAAACGAAAGTAATTTTTTGCACGAGAGAACGAGAATCTCTCAACGAGAGAGGGTCATTCTCGCGTCTCGTATCGGGCTTTTATTCAAGAGAAAATGTCTCGTCTCGTCAAGAGAGGGCGAGACGAGAGGTGAGAATCTCTCGTCTCGGCGGCAACACTATTTGGGACAACAGTATGGACGCCCTGACTTTCAAAATAGAAGAGGTTAATGGTAGGATGAACGCCGCCGTGACAACAGCTGAAGAGGCTTAGGCAAAAATGGAGCAGCTGCAGATCAAGATGGAGAGCATGCAGAGGCAATATGAAGACAATACCAAAAATGTTGTGGAGCGGCTCAACTTCCTAGAAAACCGCACCTGTTCGGGACATTCTACAAGAGAAGTAATTACAATCTAAGACCTTATCTGCGATGGCAACACCTCTAGGACAATCTATCTGAGACAGTTCGAGGCAGCCGCTAACGCGAATTATTGGAGCCCAATGGATAAGGCGACAGCACTGGTGTTGGCACTCCGCGGAAGTGCTATGAAGGTTCTGAAATCGTTGTCCCGATGCCCAATCATGGAATATCTAGCAGTTAGTTGAGGCCATGAAACTGCGATTTGGAGAGAGACATCAGGCCGCTATTTTCAACACCCAATTGAAACATCGAAGTCAACGCTCCAATGAATCGTTACAGGAGTTGGCAGTGGATATTGAAAGGTTGGCACATCTGGCTTATCCAGAGGGAGTCACCAGTGAGGTTGGGGCACGCCTTGGAGTGTCAGCGTTCATGGATGGTGACATCCAGCAGGGCGTACGTAGGCAGCGTCCTAAGATTATTAGTAAAGCCCTGATCCATGCGCTTGAACTGAAAGCTGCTAAGAAGGTGGCCAAGCCAACTGTGAGAATCAGAGAGCTTGGCAACATGAAGGAGGAAGGCCCATCAGTGACAGGATGCTGGAGATGCGGTAAACAGGGACACCTCATGGACTGTTGGCCTAGGCGACGCAGGACTTCGCCTACAACCGATGGAACATGATTGTCGAGATGTCGTAGGTGCCGACGGTTTGGACATGAGAAAGGCCAAAGCAGTCTAAATTAGACCGAGCGACTGATACGGAGTCAATCAGCTACCGTCATTGTTAGTAAAGTCGGGTCCCAAGGACAAAGCTGGACGGTTGATGGAGAAATTGAGGGTACCAGTTGCTCCTTCTTGATAGACACTGGAGGCTGGAAACCATTGGACAGGGCTTGTGTGATGCAAATGGCTTCCGGGGAACGCTTGCCAATCCTGGGATAACGTGAAGTCAGAGTTCGATTGGGTTCTAGACAATATCAAACTGTGATCTTGATAGCTAACATCAGGGACGACGCTATTATAGGGCTGGAATTTCTAGCGACATTTGAAATCTTGATAAATCCGAATGGGCGAAGATTGAAGATCAAGAGTGAAGAGATCCTCTTAGAGGGTAGGTATGATTCAGATGCCGTTCTCCGGGTTTCCATTGAAGAGGACGCTAGGGTTCCGGCGTGAAGAGAAAAGGTATTAATGGCGGCTCTCACGGGTGATACTGGTATACAGTTTGTGGTCGTGGTAGAGCCCCAAAAGCAGAATCGACAGCCACTGGTGGGACGCACCTTGAACGTAGTACAAGATGGTCGAATTCCAGTCAGAATCATGAACATGAGCGACCAGGTGGTGATCCTGAAATCTGGGACGAAATTATAGACGTGCCATCCATTAAAACAAGTAATGCACTTGGAAGAACGAGGCACCAATAAGAGTAGGATACCCTCAACTTTAAAGAAGTTGATATCCGACGCCAGAACCCTGTCCGGTAGTGAGCAACGATAAGCTGAGGCACTGCTACGAAGGTATCAGGACGTTTTCTCCTTGCATGACGATGATCTCGGCCATAGTAATCTGGTGCAGCATTCGATATTCACCGGAGATGCCGCCAGACAGGCAGCCCGACGGCTACAGCTCGCCAAACAGGAAGAGGTTCAGCAACTGCTGGCTGATTTGCAGGAGCGGAACGTTATAGAACCATCTACCAGCCCCTGGGCGTCGCCGATAGTTCTGGTGCGAAAGAAGGACGGCTCCACCAGATTCTGCGTCGACTGTCACCACCTCAACGACGTTACAAGAAAGAATTGTTATCCTCTGCCTCGGATCGACACCATCGACACACTGGCAGGTACTGAATGGTTCTCTACCTTGGATCATCGCAGTGGTTAATGGCAAGTTGGCAACCAAGAACAAGATAAAGAAAAGAATGACCTCATCACGCCTTACGGACTCTGGCAATTCGATGTTATGCCGTTTGGGTTGTGTAACGCTCCTGCCACCTTTGAGCGATTGTTGGATACAGTTCTAAAAGGATTATCTTGGCAGACCTGGTTGGTTTATTTGGATGATGTGATAGTCATGGGCAAGACATTTGGCCAACACCTGCGTAATCTGGAAGTAGTACTTTAATGTTTGAGAGGAGCCAAGTTGAAGTTGAACATTGATAAATGCGAACTCTTCCGGAAGGAAGTACGATACCTCGGGCACGTAGTATCTGCACAAGGAGTCTGACCAGACCAAGCCAAGCTAGCAGCTGTTCAAGAATAGCCTCGTCCAAGGAATATATCAGAGCTTCGCAGCTTCTTGGGTTTTGTACCTATTACCGCCGATTCGTCAAGGACTTCAGCAACCTGGCTAAGCCATTACATCGGCTGACAGAAAAAGACGATTCCACACGAGTGGATGCCAGATTGCGAAGAGGCTTTTCAGAAGTTGAAGGAATCCTTATGTATGCCACCCATACTGACCTACCCACAATTGGAGGTATTCTGTCGCAAGAAGCAGACGGTCAGCAGACGGTTGTGGCCTACTTCAATCATGTGTTGCGTAAGGCAGATCCCAAATATAGCATCACAAGACGAGAATTGCTTCTTGTTGTCAAAACTGTTAGGCATTTCGACAAATACCTGTATGGCTAGGAATTCACTCTTCGTACAGATAACGCATCACTGCGCTTGTTGATGAGATTTCGAGAACCGGAAGAACAGGTAGCCCGATGGCTGGAGCACGAGAATGCTGATGCACCATCTAGGAGACCCTGCACGACTGCATGTAAGCAATGCAAGGGTTAGAAACACTGGAAGACGTTCCTGCCAGACCGGTAGCGCTAGTACCGGTGAATGATGAATGGTCCAAAGAAGCTATCAGTCGTGATCAACAGGCTGATCCAGACTTGGCGCCAATAACGAGATGGAAAACTCAGTCAAACCAACGCCCAGACTGGCATGAAGTAGCTGAATTTGGTTCTATCACCAAAGCATATTGGAGTTTTAGGGACAGCCTGAAACTGGATGACGGTGTGCTGCGATACCAATGGGAGCATACAGATGGGGAGACAACCACCTCGATAATAGTAATCTCGCATATTTCCAATAAAGTATAAATCTCTTAATCACTTGTCCGGGGACAAACTCTGGTAGAAGATTAAAGGGCCGTAATTAGTATAGGGATAAATAATGGCTGTAGAAATTAAATACTACCTGCTCGGGGACGAATGAAGGGCCGCCCGCTTGTTTTCATATGAAAACTTTGGTTCAGTATGTGTGTCTTATTAATGGCAGACGAAATCTCCCGCATGTATAAATTTTTCAATGAGTTAATAAATTTGATTTTTTATTACCTTTCAACCGGGTCAACTAGTGGCCCGTCAAACAACTGTTAAACTGACCTTTATAAAACCTCATAGTTTAAATGAAGAAGAGAACAATATTCACATTTGCCATAATTGAAGTGAGTATTTATTTATTGTAAGTACCTACTATAATGTTTACAATGCTAATAATAGTAGTCCAGAGTAAATATGCTAATCCTAAAAAATAAACCAAAAATCTCCAGTGCTTCAGTTGCTTAAACAATTAGAAGTTTTCTTTTATTTACTTTATTTATATTTCCAAGAATTAATACATTAGATGCAATACCTACCTTCTTAGAGGTAAATGCAATTACATGTGTGTAGGTCTGGAGATAAATAACTTAAATACTAAGCACAATTAAATACCTAATACTAGAAAAAGGATATTTAATAGTAACAATGAAAAAGTTGACCATAATATTCAAATAGAACAAAAAAGAGAATAACTTACATACTAGAATAATACTGTCTGCTATATACATAATTGAGAATACAAGCGACTACCTTAATGCATTAGATCTTATACACATTTTTAATTTAGCCTTCACAGTATCTTTATTGGTAGTGAGTACTTTTAGCTCTATTGGTAAACTAATAAATAGTTTAATTGCTATTATGGACTTGGCTTTTTAACCTACAGATTTGGTAATACTGGGTAATAGTGAACTTTTGTTCCTGGTTCCTAGGCGATTATATATACATTTTAAATCACTTTGTATAAAAAATACATTTTAAAAACATTTACAACTGTATTCAATGAAATTCGAAATTAAAATGGACATAGATTTGGCTTATAATAAGATGAGTTACTAAATAATGTCAATTAGGCACTTTTGATCACGTATGCACTATCGTGTCCACGATTCCTTCCTGAGTGATGGTGGCGTGATGCTGTGTCAGCTTCTGGGAATACGGTGGCGATGTTGATGTAGATGCTGTGTCAGCATATAGACATAGAGGCGCCAATATAAGGTGACGTCTCTGGTATCGCTAAGTCAGCAATAAGTTCAACATAACAGCTTCCCCCATTAATAATAAGTTGATGCCATGCAACAACTTTTATTGCAGTCTGATGTTTTCTTTCTTCTTCAGTTTTTTCAATATTTGGTCTTCTTCTCATTGGAAGAAAGCTTCTTATTCTCCTTAGGGGTATTGAGGTTTGGTCCTTTGTCTTTTGATTGAACCTTCTTAGTAATTTAGCTGTTAGGTAGCCACTAGCGAGGACACATATGGAGGCTATCGTGAGGTAGGTCATCCAGGATATCTGTCTGGTTACAAAGGGTTGATTGATAAGTTTTTCTAAATCCCTTGAATATTGCTGTAGTTTGTGGTTAGCGATATCTAAGTCTTCCACGTTGACTTCATTTAACTTGAGGGGTTGGAGTTTAGGGAGTTGGCTCTTGTCGGCCATATGTTTGCAACAATCAAATGGGATGACCACAGGGTGAGAATTGTCGGCAACATCTGTGATTCTCTGGTTCTTGTACCTTTATGATGCCAATGAATGCTTGGCACTCCGATTCGAGTTTTACCAACGAATTCTGGGACAGGTTTTTGTGTTCACTTGGGGACAGTTTACAGTCATTTGTAGAGGTTCTGATACAATAACTAACCATAGGTTGTCTTACTACTATACACTACTGCACTTTAGCACTTCTTGATGGTCCTTAAATTGTTGGACTTCGCATGATGCATTATCGTCTATTGGGTAGGCGTATAGGTTAAAGCACTGTTTCTTATGTGGACCTAGATCTTTACAGTATTTAGAGTCCCTAACGGGGATGTACATCAAAGAATCATCAGTCCTCGCGATATATTTTTGAGTTATTGACAAGATATGATGAAGACCAGTTCTCTTATCCGGTATGGGAATAGGAAACAGGTGGTAAAGGGTGAAAGCTGTTGTTCCACTAGTGGTATTTTCAGTATAAATACAATATTATTTTCTTGTTGATATGCTCGGTGTTCTATGATTTCAAGATATTGGGCAATTTTCAAGAATTTGGCTGGTAAAGGTAAATTGTTTCTGACAAGATTCTGGGATATTTCCTAAAGGGCTGACATAAGATTTTCAGGTTTTATGATTGATTAATGAATGATTTTCAGTCATGCAAAAGTTTTGGAGTTCAAATCATCATTTAGATTATCTTCTATAGTCAGATAACTCTCTAAAAGTTTTTCGCATATCTCTAAGAATTTGAGTTTAGATTCGACTAGCCCTAACATATCGTTTAATTGATGGATAGTTCGTTCTATTTTCCCCATGTCCTCATTAAATGTTTTCTTGTCAATGGTCAAGTTCATGATTGCTTCGTTAAAGGTTCTGATCAAGGATGTTGATACCGAAATTTGATTTTTCCAAGGGGTTTCTATGTAGCGTAGATCGTGATTTAGTTTATAGATACTTTCAGCGTAGAAGTTCCCGTCATCCGAATCTAAGTTGCCTGTTATTGCCATGAACAAACTTTCAATGCCTTCTATAGCACTTCGTTTGGTTCGTCTTGTGATTTTGATCACTTCAATAAATTTATCTCTTCTTGATTTGGATAATTGACTTAAAAGATTCACTTGCGTCCTTATATCAGAGTGGAAAAGGTTCATAGTATGGTAGTCAGGTTTTAAAGTGTCCTGTATAGCGTCAAATATTTTGTTGATTTCGTATGCGGTCAATAGTGCTGAAATGTTCTTGTTTACAAGTAACGTCCATCTGTCATTGGATATGATTGTACGGTTTTCGTCATGATAGAAAACTCCAACAGTATTATTTATAGGCTCTATGGAATATTGGCATAGGGCCGCTCCGGCCAAAATGAAGTCCCTGAAACGAATTTATACTTCAGCACACAATTTCATGCGATCGAAATTGACTTTAGTTTTTTGATTTGTATTGGGATTTAGCAAGATTGCTGAATTTTGATGGGTTTCTAAAGTTTGAAGGGTCCATTGAATTTATTAGATAATTTATTTTTTAACAGAGATTCTTTTAGGAACATCTTATCGCCTGCTTTGAAATCTTGTATATTGTTTTGGACAAGCTGGTCGAACCGAAGTTTTGTGTTTTGTTTTTGTCTGTCAGTCCGTTCTCTGGCTACTTTGTAGAAATGGGATAGTCGGTTATTCACATCTCTGACGTATTTCGCGATTAATTCCTTCTCATTATAAAGTTTCTCCTGGGTTCTTCTAGAGCTGTGACCGAACACAAGATCGTATGGCGTAAATTCGTGAGTCTCATTGGCGGAGTTATTGTAACAGATAACTGCCTATGGCAGTATATTGAACGGATGTTCTCGGGGATGGTCAGCTAGATGGACTTGGATCATTTCCAAGAGAGTACAATGGAACCGTTCTAGGGAACCGTTTGACTGAGGATGTCCTACACTTGAAAATGTCAGTTTTATGTCGAATAGTTTGCATAAGTCTTGCGTTGTCAAATTCCCTTCCGTAATCGCAATGAATTCAGAGGGGCGTCCCATAGGAATGAAAATAGACTAAAAGTGTATTGGCTACCGCTTTTGCTGTTTTGTTTTGAATAGGGTAGGCTTGAAATTTTGTCAACTCGTCCCTAATAATTCGTGCGTAATTTTTCGTGGGGACTTCCAGGATATCGATATTAATCCTTTCGAAGGGAGCTTTCGGTGTTTCTGTTGTAACGAAAGGTCTGTCTAAGTTATTCCGACACGCTTTGTTTCTTAGGCAAATCTCACATTGACTGATGAATTTCCCGACGTCTTTTATACGTCTGATCCTTTCGTTCATGCCTCTATGTAGGTTAGTCTTGCCGTTATGATACTAGTCTAGTATGGTTGGAATTTGTTCGTCTGTTGGAGTCTGGATGCAATTTTGAAGCACTTTGAATTTTATTTGTTTTTCAGCATTTATGAACGAGAGCATTTCTAGAATTGGGAGATCTACATTTGTCTCTACGCAGTACGTTTCGTCGGCTTGTAGTAAGTCTTGGCTCAAGTGTAAGGATCCGAATAAATGTTCGTTAGCACTGTCACGATTGTAGGGCAATAATAAAGTATTTCCTATTTTTGACCGATTTTTCCTCGAAGATGTCTTCTATGATTTTATTATTGATTTCGGTCAGTTCATTCTGACTAAAGAAACTAATAATGTTCTTGTTTCTCTTTTCGAGTAGTTGTTCGTGAGAAAATTCAATTTTCGAGTAGTTTATCTTGGATTGGGTCTTATATAATTCGATAAAGGTCGCAAACTCTTCGTACATCTAATTGTGTAGAGCTAGTTTTGTCTCTTTGTCATCGCTTTCTTCGGGACTCTCGTTTCGTTTGCTGTGAGAGTACTGTAGGGTGTCATTCTCTCTTCTTTTTGAAATTCAGACAAGTCTGTTAAATGATTGATTTTGATTCTAGACAAGGCGTCTGCATTTTTATTAATTTTCTCAGGCTTGTATCTGATTTTGTAGTCGTACTCTGCCAAATTTGAACCTCCAACGTGCTAGACGACCACCAGCATCCTTGCAACTAAACAGCCACATGAGGGGTCGATGGTCAGTTATAAAAATGAACTTCCTACCAAAAAGGTAAGGTCAAAAACGCTTCACAGACCAGACTATTGCGAGCAGTTGACGCTCCGTAACAGAGTACTTGCTTTCTGCCTTGCAGAGGGTATTGAAAGCATAGACGATCGGAAGATCTTTTCCGATAGGTTCCTGAGAGAGCACCGAATCGATAGCAAAATTGTTGGCGTCTGTCATGAGCACAAAAATTTCCTCAAAGTTGGATAGATAAGGACAGCTGAGGAAGATATTACTCGTTTCAAATTTTCGAAAGCTTCTGTACATTCGGTGTCAAAATCGAATGGAACGTTCTTTTGAAGAAGGCGGGTCAGAGGTTTGGAAATTTTGGCAAAGTTTTCTATAAATCTACACTAGTATCCTACGAGTCCAAGGAATTACTTCAATTCTTTTTGTGGATTATGCATTCAACCTTAGATGGATTTGGTTTAACGCCGTCCTTAGTTTGTAAATGTCCAAGGTACACTACTTCTTTTCGTAGAAATTCACACTTGTCTTGTTGTATCTTCATGTTTGCGCGTCTTAGACTTTTAAAAACTTCTGTCAGTCGGTCAATATGTTCATGTGTGGATAGTGAGTAAATGATTATTCCGTCCTTGTAGACGAGACATCTCTCATTTTGTATTCCTAATAAGATGTTGTCCATAACCTTTTGGAAAGTCGAAGGGGCATTTTTGAAACCAAATGCCGTAAGAACGAACATGTATTGGCCGTTTTCGACAGAAAATGCTGTTTTCTATATGTCCTGTGGGTCAATTGATATCTGGTGGAATCTAGACGCGAGATCTAGAGTTGCGAAGTATTGGCATTTGCCAAGCTGATCGAGGAGGTCCGATATATTGGGTAGGGTATTTGTCGTCGATTGTTATCTCGTTGAGTTCTCTGTACTGACGACTCTCCACTTGTGCTTTCCAGAAGCGCCAATGTTCTTGGGAACTACCCAACCTGGAGATGAGAAGGGGGAATTGTATGATCTTATTATCCCTTGATCTAGCATCTTATTTTCTTGGCTTTTCACTTCGTCTTTATGTACGCGCGGGTATCTATGATTTGGAAAACGTCAATTTATCTGTCGTTGTCTTCATCTTATGTTTGATTTCGTTTGTAAATGTCAGGTTGTCGCCTTCTAGGTAGAAGATATCTGAGTAATCAATAGATAGTTTTGTGATAAGTTCCGCCTCTTCTTCGTTCAGGTGTTCTAAGCGCAGTTGATTCCTTATTTCGGGTATTCTGTTGTCCGCTGTCTTATGTTCGAGTTCGTTAAGATTATTGTTGGAGATATGTTGAATGGGCTCTATCTTAAGTTCTGAAAAGTCTATATTCTTGAGCATTGCGTTGGGATTCAAAATGGTCTTTAAAAATTCGCCATTTTCATTCACCTTCACGGGTGCATGAGGGAGACTTCCTTACTTGATAGTATTATATGAATGTTATAAAGTGAACATTTAAGTTTCAAAATTTGTTCCGTCCGTGCGTCTATCGTTATGGTATTTAAATTTTTTTGAATTGTCTCGTGATCCTGAGGTGTTATGTTGGGTGCTGAATCGTCAGTTACTTTATAAAGCGGTATTGTCCTGAAGTTTGTGATCAGTTGTTTCTTTTTTAGGTCCAGTATACATTGATAGTGTTCTAGGAAATCCGAGCCTACTAATCAATTTCCAGATCGCTAATGTACACTTTATGTGGATCTTTGCAATTGAAAGGAACTAGAGTCGATTCGGTGATGTTAATTTTTTGGTCGGTGATTCCCTGTATGATAACATTTTCAGGGATTTTTTTTTTTGACAAGCATTTGGTTTAAATATAGAAACTCCGGCACCTGAGTCGTATAAGAAATTTGAAAGTCTTTGTCGAGTCAGTAATGTAGTATAGGTTTTTGGATTTAATCCAAACTAAGGGGTTTACAGGAGGTTTTGTTCTGGGAAGTTTATATTCGGATTGTAGTCCTCTAGATTTATCGATGGAATTTGGGATTGGATCTTGGTTATGTCCGAGACTAAAATCGGAGGGTCGATCTATATAGGCGGGCCTTAACAAAAATCCTTAATCGATTGGTCTGTAACTTCGCTGTAGTAGTTATTGTCCGGGTATTCAGAGTATGGTTGCGTTTCCTCATTATTTGAGTAAGCAACGGAGGGTTGGTTTTCATAATGTTGGGACTGTTCTTGATCGTAATTAAGATGGTATGTCCTACTTTTATTGACCGACGAACCCCAAAAGGAGGAGGTATACAATTCGACTGTGTGCTTTTTTAGGTAAATTTCTTATAGAAATGTACCTATTGCGATCGTTCACACTTTTGAATTTCGAAAAAAAATCTACGGTATGTTGTTATATGTCTATAAGTTAGTACAAAAAAACATTTGGTTCAAAAGTTTATATATATATATGGGATATTACGAAATTTGTTAACACGATAGAGGTCGCAGTTTTGAAGGTATCAAGTTCAAATTTGCTACAAAAATCAATCTCTCAAATATCTCGGTCGAGTTCGTTATTGGGCAATATCGGGTACGTAGTTTCAAAATGGCGACCGTTCAAACATTTAAAAAAATTATCGAAAAAGAGCCGTAGTGTAAATATCATCAAAAATAATTTTAGGTTATAGATATAATCAGTACCTACAACTTTTGTTCAAAGCAATTTTCATTAAATACACAGGTAAAAAAATAAAAATTAATAAAGAAAAATAACAAATATTGATAAAACATGAACACTCAATATAAATTTGATGTAATTGTACATTTTCTGGAGATCTTAATATAGATCCTGATTAAAAAAATATAATAGTATATTTATTAAAAAGAAATAGGCGAAAAAAAAATTCTGCCTTGAAGTGGAACTCGAACCCTGTCTGCTTTATATTCAACAGCCAAATTAAAATCCTCTAACAGCAAGGCTATGACACATACAACAATTTTATGTAATAACACATTTATGTATACCAATGAAAAGGTTGTTCAAATTTCACTTCAATGAGTTTTGAAAAATTTACCTATCCGCTGACTACAGGCCATCGGTATTTTTTTTTGGTTTGTGAGCGCCATTCATATAGTATTCGTAGTCCGATTTTGAAGATTTTTGATTCATTTGAAAGAGGAGCCTTGAAAAATGGTCCCATATTCATAAAAACGGGAATCCGACATCTCCTTCCCTCTGAAAACCGCCCCCGAAGGGGGAGGAGTGGGCAAATTTTCTCGAAAATTGAAAATTTTATGTGGCATAATTAAAGATAGGGATTTTTTCAAAAAAGTTACGGTTCTCGAGATAGATGCATGTTAAATTCTCAAATGTGCAATGTGGAGAGGGCGATTTCTGTCTAAAATTGAAAATCTGTGGGCAGCACATGAAGGACATAATTATTTGTAGCAATATTTATTATGAACATTTTTCCCTTAGAGTTACGGTTTTCGAGTAAAACCGATGTTAAAATGGTAACAACTAAAATATTCAAGCGTATTTCCGCAGCGATGCTCTGAGATCTCAATAATAACAGCTACAAGCAAGGAATATACGTGGGTAATAGGATAAGTACCATCTTCATTGGTATCAGTGAACGTTCAACGATTTTCGTGACTAATGTTACACTCAAAAGTGTGAAATAAATATTTTTTACAAAAAATTGGACCGACGTTATTAGTTAGTGCACTGAAAAGTATAAAATAATATTAATTCTATTGGTGGTGGTACTTGTGAAGTTGGTGCCAAAAGTTATCAATCTACCTGCAACTGCAAAACTTCAAAAGTACCACCACCAATAGAGTTAATATAATTTTATACTTTTCAGTGCACCAACTAATAATGTCGGTCCAATTTTTTGTAAAAAATATTTATAATTTGGACTGGGTTGAACTACATACACTTGGTCTTGGATTTCCCATGTTAGGATTGGGTCGAATAACTGAAGCTCCTCGATCACTTCCAACATTTGGATTAGGTCTAAAATTCGACTGGAATCTTTGTGGTTGTTGAGAGTGTTGATGCTGTTGTTGTTGGAAAGGCGGTCTTATTTTGGTAAATGGCACTCATCACTGGTGTGGCCAGGGCGTTTGCAATTGAAACACTGTTTTGGAGGGGAACCCGAATTAGGTCTACTTGATGGTACAGCCGCGGTTTTGTTTGTATTGTTGTTCTGGAATTTGTGGATCTCAAAATAGTTTAATTGTAATTCTCGTCTAACTCGGTTTGTGGCTGTCAGTATGTCTGTTGGGTCACTAGATTCTAAGCCGGTCAGAAGGGTGTTAAGAGTAATGCTTTCTAAAAGTCGCGTTTGTGCATTCTTCTCTTCCGGTGCAAGGTTTTGTTTATTGAGAGAAGCATTTTGGCTTCTGCAGTCGTATAATAAACGTTAATGGGGACTCGTTCGGTAACTGTTTCAGTCTTTGTAGGTCCTGAATAAAAGAAGCCAAGTCTCGCGAGTCTCCAATTTTCTAATAAAATATTAATCTCTGGCCATATAGCCGGGTTTCTCGAATTAATGAGTTCAGCCGCTCGGCCGCATAGTTTATATTTTATACGTAGACTCAAGAGAGTTTTCTGATTGCCTACAGCCATGTTAAAAGCCGTAGTAAGTGATAGCAGAAAAATATTCAGAAATCTTTGGTTGCCGTCAAACTCTGGCACTACTGAAAATATTTCGCTAAGTTTGTAGGGATTGAACAGAACTTGACGAGTAACTAGGTAAACTACACGATTTTTTATTTTTATTATTTTTTCTATCGCGCAGAATGTTTTAAGCTAACGTTAAGAATCATCTATAAATCTGAATTTTGTTGATGAAATTTATCCAGTGGCCACTTTTGGATATATTTGAAATTTTATATTGCCCTTATTTTGAAACTATTTTTTCGATCATGCTCACTAACTAACTCAACTGAGATATTCACTCGACTGACTTTTTAAATAGATACCTAGTTTTAGAAATGCGCGTAATAAATCTCTGTTTTTAATTTTCATTTTTTGGAAAAAGCTTTCTGCAAAAATTTAAATTAGTTTTATCAGAAATACTTTTGATCGCTTTCAGAGATTGTTTCTATTTTATTACAGAAAATGGTACAAAACCATTGTAGAATGAGCAAGAGAATGAGTTGAAATAGAAGTATGAAGTAGAAATATGTAGTAAAATGAGTGCTCAGTTGGGACGGAAGATACCAAGAAAACACAAGCAGACTAAGTCGCGCTAGTAAGATACGATTCTCATATGTGAATAGTGATTATTAATTTTTAAACTTTTACGCATCTCACTTAATTCTAGGCACCTAGTTTTATTCTCATTACTTATTCTACATTACCAGACGTGTTTGTTCTGGACAATGACAATTTTTTTATATTCGATATTTATCCGTTTCGAATGATAATATAATTATAGGCAATCTTATAAGATTATGAATTACATACTTCCCATACATATGCAGGGTTCTTCATTTGGATTAAGCAATTACGGTTTAAAATCGCAACAACTTTTTACACTTATAAAAAAATCAAAATTTTTGCAAGAGTCTTGCAAAGTCTTGCAAGTCTTGCAGCAAGACCAAGACCAATACCAAGACCGTATATGCAAGACCGAGACCCAAGACCAAGACTAATGATTTGATGCAAGACCAAGACCAATACCAAGGGTGCAAGACCAAGACCAATACCAAGACCATATCGGTCTTGGTCTTGGTCTTGCTATGCGCATCACTAATTTCGAGGATGTTGCCTCTCATCAGTATGTCGCAGGGCAAAGAGCCATATTTGATAATCAATCCTAATTTGGAACTCATACTTGTATCAATCTTCAGTATAGAACTGTCGGTGGAGACAAGTATGAGCGATATATTGAGCATGTATAATGGTGGATAAGAACAATCGGCAAAGGTGAATAATTAATTAAATAAATGAAGAGAAGAGCTATCCGTACCAGATGACCATATTTGAAAATGAGAAATAGTTTCATGCCTAGCTGGTAGAGTGAACCTACATTTCGTAGGGTGCCGCAACCAGAACGAATTTTGTCGTCTACATATTGCGTTTGTATGAGTTTTTTCCACTATACTGCTATATATATATATATACGTCTCTGTTCTCTGCTACTGCTACCTCTACCTGATTGTTGCCATTTAGTTGGAGTATTCGTTTGACAAATATTAATAATGCGTTAAAAATGTACCACTTTCGAATAAGTGCTAATTAGTTTGCATGCGTTTTAAATAATAAATGATTTTACAATCATGATCATAATTAATTTGTTAGTTTCACTTAGGTATTTATCCGATATCTATATTACTTAGGTATTTAAAAACAGTTAAAATTTTAGCACCGGCAACACCGTAGAGTCTTGAAAATAATAAATTTTGAAATCCGTCTATTTGGTTTTACATATATTGATAATATAATTATTACAGCCTTTTACGAGTTGAAAACATTTTCAAATGATTACTTATCATTGTAGGATTGTATTAAATACAATATGTCGTTAATTTCAAGCCATATTTTTAATTTAATCGGGAAAAACCATCACGTGATCTTGAAGTTTGCATTGATTTGGAGAGGTCCTTCCAGAATTGTTATAATCTTAGGAAAGCCAACTGTCCAGTTATATATGAACTATTAATTGGACATTTTTTTAAACATTTAATTACCCTGAAAACGCCTGTACATATTTTTACAATCAGCCTTATAAAATATTGGATGAATGTTGCCCTAAATACTCAGTGAAATAAAAAAATACTTATCCTCCATGGTTTAATGGTAAAATTATTAAGAAACTGAAAAAAACATAGTTTGTGGAAAACATGTAAACGAGAAAATGATATGTTTGCATACACAGAATTTAAGCGAATCAGAGCTGATATAAATCGTGAAATTGATTTGTCATATAATCAATTCTTCAACCAATCCGAAGAGCATATTTCTAGTAATCCTTCTAAATTTTGGTCTTTTGTAAACAGTAACAAAAACTCCTCTAAAATCGCGCAAGTGATGTCATACGAAACTACTTTCATGGATAACACACATACAATTCTGAATTCATTTGCTGATTTTTTATGTAAATCATATGGCACATCCACTTCGTTTAATCTGAGCTCAAGCGATATTTTTATTCCATATCTGCACATAAATGGCTTCACCGAAGATAAGTTATATGAGGCCTTAAGATCTCTTAAGCCTAAACAAACTGCTGGACCAGATCACTTTTCTGCTTTTTTACTTAAAGATTGTGCAATCGTTCTTCCAATACAATTATCCTTGATAACAATGCTTGAAAACCACGAGAATACCAACCATCTGGATAACATCAGTCTGTCCAGTATTTAAGAAAGGGGATAAACTACCGACCCATTTCCATAATATGCAATTTCGGTAAAGTCTTTGAAATCCTATTAGAAAAAATTATTTATAGACATGTTAACAGTAGAATCACAAGTTATCAGCATGGTTTCATGAAGGGGCGTTTAACAGTTACCAACTTGATTACAATTACAGAGCACATCGCTGGATCGATTGACGATAGAACTCAAACTGATATTATTTATACAGATTTTTCGAAAGCTTTCGATAAGCTTGACCACGGTATGCTTCTTAATAAGCTTATAGCATTTGTAATCTCTGATTCCCTAGTCAAGCTATTCCATTCTTATTTACAGGATCATAAACAATTTGTGCAAATAAATGGATTTAAGTCTGTCACTTACGTAGCTTTGTCAGGAGATCCTCAAGGATCAATAATCGGTCCTCTCTTGTTTAACATTTTCAGAAATGATATCTCCGAGTGTATAAACGTCAACTACTTGTTATATACCGATGATTTGAAACTATATTGCACCATCAAATCCATGGATGATTGTGAAAAATTGTCTTTTGATTTAAATGAGGTAATCGGCTGGTGTTAACGCAATAATTTGTCCCTCAATCCAGCTAAATGTAATGCGATGTTTTTTATTATTAAAAGAAATATTTATATTTTCAGTTATACTATAGATAACATTTCCCTAAATCGTCCTGAAACACTAACTGACCTTGGAGTTATATTTGATTCTTCTGTTTCTTTTGAAAGTCACATTGATTAAATTAAAATGTCTTTATTATGCGTCCGTTGTGTGAGGCCCGTTTTATAAATGTCATGTCAACCGCATTGAAACCGTTCAAAGGCGGTTTTGATTGTTCCTAAATTTTAAGGCTGATGGTGTTTACCCTCTTTTAGTATATCACAATCAGATTTGTTACAGCGGCATAGTTTTTTTACTTTCAAAACAAGACGGGATTATTATTGCATAATTTTTGCATACAAATTATTTAATAATTTAATTGATTGCCCAGAACTACTAGAATTACTCTGTTTTCACATTCCACGAATAGAGTCCAAATATCCAAATACCTTCTATTTAAGTACACCACGCACTAATATCCTGAAGAATTCTCCACTTCATACCACATGCAACGTTGTCAATTCCATGAGTTGTGATATTGACATATTTTTTTTTGTACGATACCTTAAATTATGTCTCATTTCTTAATCTAGCTAAACATGTTATATTTTTGTAAATTTTGTAAGATTTGTTAATGCCATGGTATTCCCCTGCTCTGTAGTTGGGTTTTTTCCCGTAGAGCAGTGTAACTAAACTCAATAAATAAATAAATAAATAAATAAGACGAAGATATATAGGTATTTTACCAAATATACCCTATTCTATTCTATATAGCCATTTATCATAAAATTTGTATGCTATTAAGAAACCGAAAGTTAACAATGCCTACCAACAATACAAATAATGCTAACGCTGATGAGACCAGAGCTCGTCAAGTTCTGTTCAAGCCCTACAAACTTAGCGAAATATTTTCAGTAGTGCCAGAGTTTGACGGCAACCAAAGATTTCTGAATATTTTTCTGCTATCACGTACTACGTCTTTTAACATGGCCGTAGGCAATCAGAAAACTCTCTTGATTCTAGGTATAAAATATAAACTACGCGTCCGAGCGGCTGAATTCATTAAATCGAGAAACCCGGCTGAATGGCCAGAGAGATTTTTGCTCTGATAGCGACAATCTCTGCCATTTTCTAAAAACTATAAGAGCAATTCATTTCAGAATGCAGCATTTAATTAGCAATTAATTAGCTCTACAAGCAACAAATAAGATTTTCTCGAAAAAGTGTTTTTTTTTCTTTAAAGCAAAGCAATCATTTTCCAAAAACCTTAAGAACAATTGATATCGGAATACAGCACTTAATTAGCTTTATAATCACTAAAAGAGGTTCTCAATAAGATGATTCTTAAATATTGCTCTGCTAGACCAAGATCTAAAGCTAGCAAAGCAGCCATTAAAAAAACTATAAGAGCAATTACTTTCGGAATACAGCAATTAATTAGCACTTAATTCGCTCTACAAACACCAAAGAAGATTTTCTCGCAAAAGTTCATTTTAAAAGCAAAGCAGCCATTTTCTGAAAACCATTGGAGCAATTAATTTCTGAATAAAGCATTTAATCAGAACTTAAATTAGCCCTACAAGGACTAAAAGTCTCAAAAAATATTTTTAAATGTTGCTTTGCTAGTATTAGATTTAAAGCTAGCAAAGCAGCCATTTAAAAAAAAACTATAAGAGCAATTAGTTTCGGAATACAGCAATTAATTGTTTTTAAAAGCAAAGCAGCCATTTTCTGAAAAACCATAAGAGTCATTAATTTCGGGAGCACTTTATTATCCCTACAGGTACTGAAAGAAAGTTCTCAAAAAGTTGAGTTTTAACTAAAGCTAGCAAAGCCGCCATTTAAAAAAAAACTAATATACCAATTAATTTCGGAATACAGCAATTAATTAGCACTTAATTAGCTCTGTAAGCACCAAATTTGTAATTTTGATTCTGCTCACTCTGATCTGCTAGCTTCAAGGACGAGACAATTCTCCTGATATTTAAAATCTAAATTCACAACTAACCCAGGTTCATACTATTGCCGAAGTGACCAGGACGCCCGACAGCTAATATCTGAATCAAAAATAAACAAAAGTCAGTCTGGGAAATAATGAATACAAATTTAGGTAAAAGTAATAACCTAAAGAATGAGAGCAATATATCCGCTGAGGAATTTACCAACTCTTTTGAAGATTGCATATACAACTTGTAAAAATGTAAAATTTTGCCAACTTTGTTGTAAATCTTCGATTCTTTCATACAAAAAATACCAATAAACCATTTGATTTTTTACTTCCATCCAACAAGTCAATCAGAAATATTAAACATTGTTCATAGTCTGAAAAGTTCTACAGTCGCGGATAAATAAAGATCCGTAAATATTTAACACAACACTGTTTTTACTTCATAAATGATTATCTGGAATATGTTGTGCATGTGAGTAGGTAATCCTTTTTCATCCTTCTTTCTACATTGTTATTACTATTATTTTCTTTTTTATAACATGTTCATAATCCTTGTCTTAAATAAAGTTATATGAAAAAGTACATATAACTTCATTTAAGACAAGGATTATGAACATGTTAAAAAAAAGAAAATAATAGTAATAACAATGTAGAAAGAAGGCTGAAAAAGGATTACCTACTTACATGCACAACATGTTCCAGATAATCATTTATGAAGTAAAAACAGTGTTGTGTTAAATATTTACGGATTTTATTTATCCGCGATTGTAAAATTTTTCAGTTTATGAACAATGTTCAATATTTCTGATTGACTTGTTCGATGGAAGTAAAAAGTCAAATGGTTTATTGGTATTTTTTGTATGAAAGAATCGAAGATTTACAACAAAGTTGGCAAAATTTTGCATTAAGTTGTATATGCAATCTTCAAAAGAGTTGGTAAATTCCTCAGCGGATATATTGCTCTCATTCTTTAGATTATTACTTTTACCTAAATTTGTATTTATTATTTCCTAGACTGACTTTTGTTTATTTTTGATTCAGATATTAGCATATCATTAAACTCCACTTTTTTCGATTTGTTAAGTAATTCAAAGCTGTCGGGCGTCCTGGTCACTTCGGCAATAGTATGAACCTGGGTTAGTTGTGAATTTAGATTTTAAATATCAGGAGAATTGTCTCGTCCTTGAAGCTAGCAGATCAGAGTGAGCAGAATCAAAATTACAAATTTGGTGCTTGCAGAGCTAATTAAGTGCTAATTAATTGCTCTATTCCGAAATGAATTGGTATAATAGTTTTTTTAATGGCGGCTTTGCTAGCTTTAGTTAAAACTCAACTTTTTTGAGACCTTTTTTTCAGTGCTTATAGAGGTAATTAAGTGTTCCCGAAATTAATGACTCTTATGGTTTTTCAGAAAATGGCTGCTTTGCTTCTAAAAACAATTAATTGCTGTATTCCGAAACTAATTGCTCTTATAGTTTTTTTAATGGCTGCTTTGCTAGCATTAAATCTAATACTAGCAAAGCAACATTTAAAAATATTTTTTGAGACTTTTAGTGCTTGTAGGGATAATTTAAGTTCTAATTAAATGCTTTATTCAGAAATTAATTGCTCCAATGGTTGTCAGAAAATGGCTGCTTTGCTTTTAAAAATCAACTTTTGCGAGAAAATCTTCTTTGGTGCTTGTAGAGCGAATTAAGTGCTAATTATTTGCTGTATTTCGAAATTAATTGCTCTTATAGTTTTTTTAATGGCTGCTTTGCTAGCTTTAGATCTTGGTCTAGCAGAGCAACCTTTAAGAATCATCTTTTTAAGAACCTCTTCTAGTGATTATAAGGCTAATTAAGTGCTGTATTCCGAAATCAATTGTTCTTAAGATTTTCGGAAAATGACTGCTTTGCTTTAAAGAAAAAAAATACTTTTTCGAGAAAATCTTATTTGTTGCTTGTAGAGGTAATTAATTGCTAATTAAATGCTGCAGTCTGAAATGAATTGCTCTTATAGTTTTTAGAAAATGGCAGAGATTGTCGCTATCAGAGCAAAAATCTAATAAAATATTAATCTCTGGCCATACAGCCGGGTTTCTAGATTTAATGAGTTCAGCCGCTCGGACGCATATTTTATATTTTATACGTAGAGTTTTCTGATTGCCTACGGCCATGTTAAAAGCCGTAGTACGTGATAGCAGAAAAATATTCAGAAATCTTTGGTTGCCTCCAAACTCTGGCACTACTGAAAATATTTCGCTAAGTTTGTAGGGCTTGAGCAGAACTTGACGACTCATCAGCGTTAGCATTATTAGTATTGTTGGTAGGCATTGTTAACTTTCGGTTTCTTAATAGCATACAAATTTTATGATAAATGGGTATATAGAATAGAATAGGGTATATTTGGTAAAATAACTATATATCTTCGTCTTATTTATTTATTTACTTGTTTATTTATTTATTTATTTATTTATTGAGTTTAGTTACACTGCTCTACGGGAAAAAACCCAACTACAGAGCAGGGGAATACCATGGCATTAACAAATCTTAAAATAATTTACAAAATTTACAAAAATATAACATAGCTAGATGAAGAAATGAGATATAATTTAAGGTATAGTACAAAAAAATATGTCTATATCAAAATTCGTGGAATTGACAACGTTGCATGTGGTATGAAGTGGAGAATTCTTCAGGATATTAGTGCGTGGTGTACTTAAATAGAAGGTATTTGGATATTTGGACTCTATTCGTGGAATGTGAAAACAGAGTATTTCTAGTTGTTCTGGGCAGTCAATTATATTATTAAATAATTTGTATGCATAAATTGTGCAATAATAATCCCGTCTTGTTTTGAAAGTAAAAAAACTATGCCGCTGTAACAAATCTGATTGTGATATACTAAAAGAGGGTAAACACCATCAGCCTTAAAATTTAGGAACAATTAAAACCGCCTTTGAACGCTTTAAATGCGGTTGACATGACATTTATAAAACGGGCCTCACACAACGGACGCATAATAAAGAGATTTTAATTTAATCAATATGACTTTTAAAAGAAACAGAAGAATCAAATATAACTCCAAGGTCAGTTAGTGTTTCAGGACGATTTAGGGAAATGTTATCTATAGTATAAGTGAAAATATAACTATTTCTTTTAATACTAAAATACATCACATTACATTTAGAAGATGAAATACTAATCGGAGAAATAACCAATGCTAGGCAGCCGCTGGTAGTTGCAAAGTACGAGAATTCTATTTTAGGTCACTTTTCATCATCCTATTCTACTGCACAATATGGCAATAGTGCTGGACGCTGTATTTACTGTAAATGAAATAAATATACACCGTATGGACGCTCTATTGTTAGTAAGATTAAAATTATTAAATACATTGTACGCCCAAAAGGCTATAGAATGTAGGAAGCCTACATTGATGGCGCAGTGAAAAATATACGGCAAGGACGCTTCATTACTGTTTTTTGAGGAGAACGCCAGAATGATACCGAGATCTATATGTATATATATATATATATATATATATATATATATATATATATATATATATATATATATATAATCAAATCAACAAGAATATATATATATATATATATATATATATATATATATATATATATATACAGGGTGGCACATGGTGGATGGTACCATACACGTTTACAGAGAAAATATTTTCAGCGATGCTGCGTTGCCGCTTATACCAAAAAGTAGCAGCATCTTTGTTATTTCAAATAGAACACAATGTATATTACTTATTACTGCGTTTTTGCATTTGTCCTTATATTCTTAATATTTTTTCCCGACTTACCTACACCTATCTTTAACGGTTCCCGAGATATTAATTATTTTCCATATTTTTGATTCAAAATATAGCTCGGATTAAATGTTTATTTCTGCGTTATTTCAATTCCCAGGAAGCTTTAACTTTGTTAGTAGGTCATCGAGAAAATGTTTCTGAATAGAGAAATTTGTCCTGCGTTATACAGGGTCTTTCAAAATGTGTGATCTTACTGCTAGATACAAAAAGGTTTAAAAATGCGTTTTTTAAATGGAACATCATGTATATTGTGAGATATTCTGAAAGATGACTAAATTTCCTTCGATTTGATGTATCATGTTCCTATACCTAATTAGCCAGAATTCCGAGATAAGAACAATTGTATAAAAAAATCAAATTTTATTTCTCATATTCATCTAGGTTGCTATTTATTGTCATCATTATGTACACATGACATAATGACAATTTGACAATTAGTGCATTATTAATAATACCTTTTAGTGTTTCGTAACGTAAGTGACTTGAAATGAATAAAATAACAATTCAAACGAAGTTCTAATAAAATCGTTTATTCTTCATGGAAATGCAAGAACGCAGTAATATATAGGGTGTTCTTTTTGAAATAACAAAGATGCTGCTACTTTTTGGCATAAGCGGCAACGCTGCATCACTGAAAATATATTAGTTCGATAGATTAAGAGCAATTACTTGAATAACCAAATTTTTACAACGATCCTATGTCCCGTTCTCCGTAAACGTCTAAGGTACCATCGACCGTGAGCCACCTTGTATATATATGTTATATTAGATTATATGATGACGAAACTTCTATAACAGACATTGTTGCATGACCTATATTGTATAAACGGAATTTGATGAAAATGCATCTAGTACTTGCTAATCTTGATATTCAACTCTGCAAGATACAGCACCGACAACAAAGTTGCAACCACCCATACTGTCTTTCCAGACACGTACGTTTGTAAAAAGACATTTCAACAGCTTCACACAAATTGTAAACTCTACATTTTTTATAATATAAAGTACGAGCAACTTTCGCGCTCGAGATATAATATAATTATTATCACACCAGTAATCATCTTAGTACTTAAGTAACTTAGTTAATATAATATAATTTCTGTAACTTATAACTTTCAATAAATAAAGTGTAAATTTGTTTTTAAAAAGTAAATTTCAAATAAAAAGATATAAAAATGGCGCAGTCAGTAGGATACTCTTTACACGAATAGAACACGAGAATTCTAACTATATGTGGTGATTTCCAAATCTTCAAAAGAAGTGAACCTCAAGAAACCACTACCAGTGTAATTCCTCAGAGCGAGAAGACGGTCTCTCCGGCATCAAGGAACACGCAGACGCTCACCTGGTGTAACACAGTTCACGGAGGAAAGATTTCATCTCCCGCTGACGAATGAAGAATTTGCTGTAAGTACAGAGAATCATCACGATTATTATTATTATTGTTACAATTGATAATCGATTATTTCGGTTTTCCCAAATTATTTTATATTGTATACCATTTCTATTGACATAATCCCAAATTATATCACGCACCATGGTTGAAACAAGAAGCCAAGCAGGTGATTCAGACAATAACCAAAATCAAAACCCCATCCAACATGTAATAACTGAACCATACAAATTATCGGAGATTTTCTCAATCATTCCCGATTTCGATGGAAATCAAAACATGCTCACAACATTTTTAAATGCTTGCAATACCGCTTTTCAAATGGCTGTAGGCGATCAGAAAAATCTGCTCGTTCTACATATAAAGAACAAACTTAGAGGTAGAGCCGCGGAATTAATTAATTCACGCAACCCAGATTCATGGGACGAAATGATGTCACTATTAGATGCTCACTTTGACGACTCAAGGGATCTTACCGCTTTGATTCAAGATCTTCAAAGAATTAGACAGTTACCTGGTGAATCGCCCTTAACATTCGTTGCGAAATTACAAACGCACGAGGCAAAAATTCAGGCTTCGATCGGAAAGCAGAATTTAACTAACATCGAAAAGACAGCTCAAATTCAAGTTACTGATTCAATGGTACTTAACACCCTAATAACCGGCCTAGATCCGAAACTTGGACAAATTTTCCGAGCTAGTGACCCAACCGATATGCAATAAATCGGATCCGTCGAAAGCTGCAATTATCTTATTTTGAACAACAAAAATATCAAAATAGAAACCAATTGTCAGTCAATATTAAGAAACCAAACTTACATCCACAAATTAAACAATGTTCATATTGCAAACGGAACGGTCATATTTATAATGAATGTATTAGTAGGCAAAGTCAACATAATAGCCAGAATTTTTCAACCATACCAAGACCGCAATTTCAACCAAATAATTCTAATACACAACCTTTTAGACCCCAATTCCAAAATCGATCCCAGTTTCAAAATCGACCACAATTTCAAGCACGACCACAACAAAAGCAAATTCCCCAGAACAGACCATCGATAATTAGGCCAAACCCATTTCCCATTTCATTTCATAGACCTTCAGCAATTCAACCAAATCCCAATTTTAATAATTCCCAAAATAGAGCACATCACTTGAACCCACAAGATTATACGCAACCAGAATATTATCAAAACGATTATGACGACCCAACATATCAATCGTACGACCATAATTACCACAGTGATTATAATAATTACGACAATGACTACAATTCCGACTATTCCAACACTTACGAACCATCATACTCTTACGAAGAAATCCCCCAATCTTTACAAACACAAGACCAACCCCCAGGACACAATCTTATCAAAGATCCGATATCAGAGATTTCAACGAAAACCAGAAAGCTGACTCTGACTGACGAGACACCACTAGAAAACCACTTTGCGTAAAACAATTGTTAATTGTAAATTCGAGAAACTTGTTTTATATGAAAGATGCAACAGATACATTTAAAATTTTGATAGATAGTGGAGCTGGAATTTCAATCTTTAAGCCAAACACTTGTAAAAATTATAAAAGACGACAAACAGAAAATATCGTAATTCAAGGAATAACAACTGAAAATGTTCCTATAATCGAATCAGTACTTATAACTTTTGGCACAAATGACCCTCATAAAGTCTATATATGTAACTTAGAAATCGACTTTGACAGTTTACTTGACTCCGATTTTCTTCAAAAATATGATTGAGTATTGGACATAAAAAAAATAAGCAACTCATTACAAACTTTAAAACCATACCTCTTTACCAAGTTAATAATGATAATTGTAGTGAAACGCAGAACACAATTCCCACGAATAAAATAACAATTCCACCCCGAACAGAACAAGTCTTCATACTTAAAACAAATAAGCCAGCTAACACACAGGCAGTGTTATTAAGGCAACAAATCGAAAGAGTTTTGATTCCAAACTCTATGTCATTGATAAGACTATCGTATTTTCTGAACTAGAATTCGATTTATACGAAGACGAAAATAATTTCAGTATATGTAACATCAACACAAATACAGACTACGAACATACCGACAGACGATACGAAATTATGAATCAGCTTAGATTAGAACATCTCAATGACGAAGAGAAAGAAAACATCACTCAACTTTGTCTTGATTTTGAAGAAGTATTCTATTTAGAAAACGACAATTTGACATTTACTAACGAAGTTAAACATGACATAGAGACAAATAATTCTAAACCCATTTACACCAAGTCCTACCGCTATCCACATGTACATAAGCAGGAAGTTAAATCCCAAATTTCCAAGATGTTAGAGCAAGGAATCATAAGACCATCCAATTCACCCGGTATTCTCCCGTATGGGTTGTGCCCAAAAAAATGGACGCCTCCGGGAAACAGAAATAGAGAGTCGTAGTGGACTATAGGAAACTGAATGACGTGACAGTAGGTGACAAATGCCCACTCCCGAACATATCAGAACTCCTAGACCAACTTGGCAAATGCCAATATTTCACTACGCTCGATCTAGCATCGGGTTTCCAACAAATAGAGATTAATCCTAAGGATATTCCAAAAACAGCCTTTAATGTCGAGAATGGACACTTCGAATTTGTCCGAATACCATTCGGTCTTATGAATGCTCCCTCTACATTGCAGCGCGTCATGTATAAAATTCTTTTAGGAATCCAAAACGAAAGATACCTCGTCTACATGGACGACATAATAATATATTCACCAACTATCCATGAGCACATTGCACGTCTAAAAGAAGTATTCACCCGCCTTAAGAAAGCTAACCTTAAAATCCAGCCAGAAAAGTGCGAATTCTTAAGAAAAGAAGTTTCGTACTTAGGTCACTTAATTACTAAAGAAGGCGTTAAGCCAAACCCCCAGAAAATCGAATGCATTCAGAACTTCCCTCAACCCCGAAATCAAAAAGAAATTAAATCATTTCTTGGCTTAGCTGGATATTATCGCAGATTCATTCCGAACTTCTCTAAGATCTCAAAACCTCTAACTGAATTATTAAAAAAAGACATCACCTTCAGTTTCAACTCAGAATGTTTAGAATCCTTTAACGAATTAAAACAAGCCCTTAGTTCAAGCCCCATCTTATCGTACCCAAACTTCGAAGAACCTTTTATATTAATGACCGACGCTAGTGCCTTCGCGATTGGTTCAGTCCTTTCACAAGGCCCCCCTTCTAAAGATCTCCCAATTGCCTATGCGTGAAGAACTCTTTGCAAGTTTGAAACAAACTTTTCAACTATCGAACTAGAGCTTCTAGCGATAGTTTGGTCTGTAAAACATTTTAGACGATACCTTTATGGAAAAAAGTTCATTCTTATCACCGACCATAGACCCCTTACGTGGCTTTCCTCTATAAAAGACACATGGAGCCGATTAGCTTGTTGGCGACTTAAATTAGAGGAATACGACTACGAAATTCGCTGCAAGCCTGGTCGTATTAACAAAAACGCAGATGCATTATCTAGGATTAAAGTCAATCACATAAAAAGTGCCTCAAATTTCAAAAAGACTATCCCAATATTCTATACTTCCTACCAACGAAACAGACGACGCAGTCGACCAAACGATAGACATTTCTAGCGAACGCATTTGCGAAGAATTTAAGACATTTGTAGAATTGTATAAGACGACTTCACTGATAGACTACTCTAAGATAGAATATACTAATAACCAACTTCTGAACAAAACAAATAAAAGCATCATTACCTTTTTTCAACAGAATAAGCATAAAGACACCCATTATAAAATAATAGATGACGGATTACGTTGATTACGGATAATGAAGTAAATATACTTACTAGTAAAACCATCCAAAATAGAAAATATTTCATTATACCAATCCCTTACGATCCGAATTTTGTCAATGAACATCTTTTTACAGCCTTGTAAAAAAGTCAACAAGAGCTCACCCCGTCCACAACATATTTCGTTGAGAATAACCCCGAAATCCCAGCTATAGAAATGCTTTCATTTATATTTTCCGAGAAAGGAATAAATTTTAAAATTTGTCAAGATCTTGTAAGAATCCCCGATGAAGACGAAAAGCCAATTATTCTTGACCAATATCATAAAGGTAAAACCCTTCTCCATCGAGGTATTAACGAAACCATTCGTAGAATAAGAGAGAAATATAATTGGCCTGGAATCACAAAATACGTCGAAAAATTCATCAAAACCTGCGACACCTGTCAAAAGATCAAAACTTGTAAAAAAAATTTAGATAGTCCCCTCGTCATAACAGAAACCCCAAGATCCCCATTCGAATGAATTAGTATCGACATTTTAGAAATTCCATCAAGGACCTACATACTAACGATACGTGACGAATTGACAAAATTTTCGCAAGCTTACGGACTACCAGACAAATCTGCCAAAAGCGTAACCAATACACTGCTACTGTATTTCCAACACTTTGGTACCCCTATAAGAATTCACTGTGATTACGGAAGAGAATTTGATAACAGTTTATTTAGGGACTTACGCAGTTTATTTGACATTAAACTCACATACTCCAGCGTTGGACATCCACAATCCAACGGCTCCATTGAAAGGTTCCATGCAACTCTTCTCGAAATGATATGAGCCCATGTAAAAGATCACCCTAACGAACACCCCCTAAATGTACTACCTTATGCAATTATATGCTATAACCGATCAGTTAACAAAACCCACGGTTTCTCACCATATGAGCTTGTTTCACACAGGCAGCAGACCACCTGAGAATACATAATAAAGAACTAATAACTAAATACGTCCGAGATCTTAATAATAAGATTTCATATTACTACACTCTAGCTCGCAAACGCATATAAGCACAAAAAGGGAATCAGGGGAAGAGGAAAGGGGAATCAGTACTTATAACTTTTGGCACAAATGACCCTCATAAAGTCTATATATGTAACTTAGAAATCGACTTTGACAGTTTACTTGACTCCGATTTTCTTCAAAAATATGATTGAGTATTGGACATAAAAAAAATAAGCAACTCATTACAAACTTTAAAACCATACCTCTTTACCAAGTTAATAATGATAATTGTAGTGAAACGCAGAACACAATTCCCACGAATAAAATAACAATTCCACCCCGAACAGAACAAGTCTTCATACTTAAAACAAATAAGCCAGCTAACACACAGGCAGTGTTATTAAGGCAACAAATCGAAAGAGTTTTGATTCCAAACTCTATGTCATTGATAAGACTATCGTATTTTCTGAACTAGAATTCGATTTATACGAAGACGAAAATAATTTCAGTATATGTAACATCAACACAAATACAGACTACGAACATACCGACAGACGATACGAAATTATGAATCAGCTTAGATTAGAACATCTCAATGACGAAGAGAAAGAAAACATCACTCAACTTTGTCTTGATTTTGAAGAAGTATTCTATTTAGAAAACGACAATTTGACATTTACTAACGAAGTTAAACATGACATAGAGACAAATAATTCTAAACCCATTTACACCAAGTCCTACCGCTATCCACATGTACATAAGCAGGAAGTTAAATCCCAAATTTCCAAGATGTTAGAGCAAGGAATCATAAGACCATCCAATTCACCCGGTATTCTCCCGTATGGGTTGTGCCCAAAAAAATGGACGCCTCCGGGAAACAGAAATAGAGAGTCGTAGTGGACTATAGGAAACTGAATGACGTGACAGTAGGTGACAAATGCCCACTCCCGAACATATCAGAACTCCTAGACCAACTTGGCAAATGCCAATATTTCACTACGCTCGATCTAGCATCGGGTTTCCAACAAATAGAGATTAATCCTAAGGATATTCCAAAAACAGCCTTTAATGTCGAGAATGGACACTTCGAATTTGTCCGAATACCATTCGGTCTTATGAATGCTCCCTCTACATTGCAGCGCGTCATGTATAAAATTCTTTTAGGAATCCAAAACGAAAGATACCTCGTCTACATGGACGACATAATAATATATTCACCAACTATCCATGAGCACATTGCACGTCTAAAAGAAGTATTCACCCGCCTTAAGAAAGCTAACCTTAAAATCCAGCCAGAAAAGTGCGAATTCTTAAGAAAAGAAGTTTCGTACTTAGGTCACTTAATTACTAAAGAAGGCGTTAAGCCAAACCCCCAGAAAATCGAATGCATTCAGAACTTCCCTCAACCCCGAAATCAAAAAGAAATTAAATCATTTCTTGGCTTAGCTGGATATTATCGCAGATTCATTCCGAACTTCTCTAAGATCTCAAAACCTCTAACTGAATTATTAAAAAAAGACATCACCTTCAATTTCAACTCAGAATGTTTAGAATCCTTTAACGAATTAAAACAAGCCCTTAGTTCAAGCCCCATCTTATCGTACCCAAACTTCGAAGAACCTTTTATATTAATGACCGACGCTAGTGCCTTCGCGATTGGTTCAGTCCTTTCACAAGGCCCCCCTTCTAAAGATCTCCCAATTGCCTATGCGTGAAGAACTCTTTGCAAGTTTGAAACAAACTTTTCAACTATCGAACTAGAGCTTCTAGCGATAGTTTGGTCTGTAAAACATTTTAGACGATACCTTTATGGAAAAAAGTTCATTCTTATCACCGACCATAGACCCCTTACGTGGCTTTCCTCTATAAAAGACACATGGAGCCGATTAGCTTGTTGGCGACTTAAATTAGAGGAATACGACTACGAAATTCGCTGCAAGCCTGGTCGTATTAACAAAAACGCAGATGCATTATCTAGGATTAAAGTCAATCACATAAAAAGTGCCTCAAATTTCAAAAAGACTATCCCAATATTCTATACTTCCTACCAACGAAACAGACGACGCAGTCGACCAAACGATAGACATTTCTAGCGAACGCATTTGCGAAGAATTTAAGACATTTGTAGAATTGTATAAGACGACTTCACTGATAGACTACTCTAAGATAGAATATACTAATAACCAACTTCTGAACAAAACAAATAAAAGCATCATTACCTTTTTTCAACAGAATAAGCATAAAGACACCCATTATAAAATAATAGATGACGGATTACGTTGATTACGGATAATGAAGTAAATATACTTACTAGTAAAACCATCCAAAATAGAAAATATTTCATTATACCAATCCCTTACGATCCGAATTTTGTCAATGAACATCTTTTTACAGCCTTGTAAAAAAGTCAACAAGAGCTCACCCCGTCCACAACATATTTCGTTGAGAATAACCCCGAAATCCCAGCTATAGAAATGCTTTCATTTATATTTTCCGAGAAAGGAATAAATTTTAAAATTTGTCAAGATCTTGTAAGAATCCCCGATGAAGACGAAAAGCCAATTATTCTTGACCAATATCATAAAGGTAAAACCCTTCTCCATCGAGGTATTAACGAAACCATTCGTAGAATAAGAGAGAAATATAATTGGCCTGGAATCACAAAATACGTCGAAAAATTCATCAAAACCTGCGACACCTGTCAAAAGATCAAAACTTGTAAAAAAAATTTAGATAGTCCCCTCGTCATAACAGAAACCCCAAGATCCCCATTCGAATGAATTAGTATCGACATTTTAGAAATTCCATCAAGGACCTACATACTAACGATACGTGACGAATTGACAAAATTTTCGCAAGCTTACGGACTACCAGACAAATCTGCCAAAAGCGTAACCAATACACTGCTACTGTATTTCCAACACTTTGGTACCCCTATAAGAATTCACTGTGATTACGGAAGAGAATTTGATAACAGTTTATTTAGGGACTTACGCAGTTTATTTGACATTAAACTCACATACTCCAGCGTTGGACATCCACAATCCAACGGCTCCATTGAAAGGTTCCATGCAACTCTTCTCGAAATGATATGAGCCCATGTAAAAGATCACCCTAACGAACACCCCCTAAATGTACTACCTTATGCAATTATATGCTATAACCGATCAGTTAACAAAACCCACGGTTTCTCACCATATGAGCTTGTTTCACACAGGCAGCAGACCACCTGAGAATACATAATAAAGAACTAATAACTAAATACGTCCGAGATCTTAATAATAAGATTTCATATTACTACACTCTAGCTCGCAAACGCATATAAGCACAAAAAGGGAAAGCTAAAGAACGTTTCGATAGACATGTTCGAGACAATACTAACAAATATAACATCGGAGATAAAGTTTACATTAGGGAATCCCAAATTAAAGACATGTTACAAAACAAATTCAACGGACCTTTCACAATACAAGAGATTCACAACAATTCAGCTACTCTCATTAACCCCAACACTATACCAAATGCATAGACAGTCTCAAAACAGATCAGAGCCAGATAGAACATCTACTGAAAACTCAAATTTCAGTTACAAGTTCCGTTATCGATGCTTTTAACTCCACCCTGAGAAAGTTACAGTTGAACGAATCAATTCTCAATAAAGATCTCAGCAAGATCGAAAGAGTAATCCACCAGTTGTCTGATAAGTTAGCACTGATAAATGCCCAACTGAAATTCTTTGAAATCTGCGAAAAACTAATGGAAAGTTACAACTATCTAGAAGATAAACTTAATGATACCTTGAATGCCATAACATTTGCGAGATTGAATATAATACATTCTTCTATAATATCACCCGATAGTTTGATTGGTTCTCTTAAACAAATATCACAAAATTTAATAAAAAACAACTTACCGCTTCCAGCTAAATACTCAAGCATTGCTGAATATTTAAGAATCATAGATCTAGAAGCATTTCAAACGAAATCTGATTTGGTATTTGTTCTGAAGATCACTCTAACTGAACAAAAAGGCTACACCTTATTCCATTTATATCCAATCCCAATTTATGATAATAGAACTGGTTTTCACCATTTGTTATCATTTTCAAATAAATACATTACGCGTGACGATGGTTCTCTTACTTATGTAAGCATTAAAGGCATTAGTGCGTTGCAACAATTAGCCCCACAACAGAAACTGTGTTCAAACATTTTCGCTTATCCTATAGACATTAACTCAGTATGTGAAGTGCAATTACTCAAAAACTATATATATATATATATATATATATATATATATATATATATATATATATATATATATATATATATATATATATATATATATATATATATATATATATATATATATATTTATCAAACTTCTATTTATAGTCAGGAATATAATGTCCAAAAACTAAAAGAAAATGTATGGCTGATAGTTTTATCAGAACCTATACATCCAACTATAAAGTGTCCTAACATCAACGAACATGTTGTAATTAATCAAAATTCGATATTGAAACTAGACCAAAATTGTTATGCATTCATTGGCATGACAAAAATCCAAGCAAGAACGAAGAGAATCCTCACGAAATCCTCATCCTGTCTTGATAGACTAAAAATGTTGTGAAAACATTCCAAATAACGTCAAATTAAAAGCTCTAACACCTCTAAAATTGAACGATTTGAACCTCGATGATTTAGCAGTATCTAAATACAAACTGGAAATGTACTCCGAAAACCTAGACGACCTCATCAATAAGCCTTTTGCAGAAAGAAATATTTCTTGGTTTTCATATCTAACCATAACTTTAATAATATGTCTTATAATCTTCTATATTTGCCTCAAATGCAAAAAAATGGATCCCATTTCCTAGAAGAAAACCTTCAGCCCACGAGGAGCAAAAATCCAACAAAGGACTTCCACGAATCCCAAACTTTATCCAAGGAAGAAGACCCCTGCAAACCGTAGAAGGAAAAGCCTAACTTTAGATTTAAGATTTTTGTAATTTATGTTAAGCAATACTTGATCAAAAATTGCTGTATAACACCATTTTTTATATATGGGGATAGTTGTTATATTAGATTATATGATGACGTAACTTCTATAACAGACATTGTTGCTTGACCTATATTGTATAAACGGAATTTGATGAAAATGCATCGGGTACTTGCTAATCTTTATATTCAATTCTGCAAGATACAGCACCGACAACAATGTTGCAACCACCCATACTGTCTTTCCAGACACGTACGTTTGTAAAAAGACATTTCAACAGCTTCACACAAATTTTACTCTACATTTTTTATAATATAAAGTACGAGCAACTTTCGCGCTCGAGATATAATATAATTATTATCACACCAGTAATCATCTTTGTACATAAATAACTTAGTAAATATAATATAATTTCTGTAACTTATAACTTTCAATAAATAAAGTTGAAAATTTGTTTTTAAAAAGTAAATTTCAAATAAAAAGATTTAATATATATTATTACTACTGCGTCCCCACATTGGCGATCTACGTATGCTACTGCGACCATGGCACTATTGCAGCCGTATGCCGGACGAAATAATGAATTGTCTGTTTTTCGATATCCCCCCTTCTGAATGAATTTTCGCGCCATATCATGTGATAGCCAAGATATAAGACGATATGTAAAATTCTACGAGTCGCATTAACAGATGCACTTTGAAAGAAGACGTATTTATTAGTTCATTGAATTAACACCAGAGGCATGTATACACATTCGCGTATACCTTCCTTTCATATCTAAATCTTTATTGCGACCGAAACTTGGCAACGTCGCATTCTATTTCTAGCTCAGATTTACGCATTTGGTTTCAATATTTGTGTTTACTACTGCCTTTCAAATCGTAACGTTAGGAGTTCGTTTTCCGCAGTTATAGTGTCCTGGTAAGTAAGTAAGTAAGTAGGAATTATTTGATATGCATCATTCAATCAAGCTGCGATTTACGTCGTAACATATTTTTCGTGATGACTATAGCTCTTATAGCGAGTATTCTATTATAGGAAACCTAGATTTTTGATTTTTGTTTTGTTATAATTCACTATAAATAATTCTATCTACAAAATAGGTGGATGGGGCATTTTTTTCCAAAGTTCTTTCAGAATTAGGCAAAATAATAGTTAACAAAAAACAAGAGTGCAAGGGCTTCCGAGTAAGAGAAATACAAGATTGATATATAATTATATTATATTTTGAACCCAGTGAAGTTGAAAAAATGTAATAACTGATAAACCACTCAAGACTGTAAAGTTTTACCAAAAACCAAGATCGGCTTCTATTAGATACCACACTGAAATTACTAATAATAATTAGGTATTCTATTGATGTAGTATTTCTGAAGTTGCTGCCAAAATCCTTTTGTTAAGCTGTAACCAATATTGTTTTGTATTTTTCAGAGCGACATCTGATAAAGTCAGTCCTGGTTTTTGTTAAAAAGTCCTTATCAGTATCGTATTTTCACATTTAACGAATGATTGTGTTGTAATATTTCCTAACAATTATCTCGATATTAAGTAAAAGACGACACACTTTCAAATACATATTATAAACTAAGAACTCAATGCTGTTGAGATTAAAGGATCGCTAGATTCAAATTTCTTAAATATTAGATAATTAATAAATATTTTTAGTTTCGTTGGATTTGGTCCCCAAGAAAAAGAAGATTAAAGAAGATACCGAAAATGGAGACCATAACTTGGAAGATGCTGTTGAGCCAATGGTAGGTAGTTTGCAGGATTTGGACAGTTCTTCTAAATAAATATGTGATTTTGGACTATTAGTTATCGTACAGACAGAGTGAGCATAGTAATTATAAATATACCTATATGTTATAATTTTTAATTCTGTACATACATAGAGTAGCCCTTTAAGTGTTTGTCTGTTTACATATCGTATCAATATACAGTGAATTCCAGAAGTAATATCTTCATTCATTTAAAATTCAGACTTCAATTCTTTCTTATGCGGGTTATTTGATAATATAATTATTTTTACAGGTTAGCCTAAAAATAAGTTGTCTACCAACTTGTTTTTATTTATTAATTTATCAGTTTGAATAGTACAGTTTTACAAAGTTATCATATTGATTCATTGTTGACGTTTACGGACATGATAAATATCATTCTATTGTTGGTAGGTTATTGTGGACAATGTTGAAAATTCCACTCATGTTGTATGTAATAAAACTGGTTATTTGAATAGACCATATTTGAAGTAAACATTTCATATAGTTTCTATGGTGACAAGTTAACATTACAAGAAACATACTCCGAGTTTGATGAAAAATTAAAAAAATAAATAAACAAGAGTATTTTCGTTTAGAAGATGAAGTTGATTTTCATCTCTTACTATTGGGCTACCTTGTCATGGATTTGCATAAAAAAGACCATATTCGAAAATATTAATCGACTAATCCGTTTTTCAAAAGATCACCACTGAATGATAAATAAATTTAAACAGTACTTCTGGGTCTTATTGTATAGGCTTAAAACGTACTGTAGGAGTATTAATATAAATGTGATTTTTTAGTCAGCATATTCAAGGCAACCGGAAATTTTCGATGAAGATAATAATAAAAATGAAAATTCTAATGGAAATATAATGGTACATAGTATAGTAGTAGTGAAACCACCAAATATTTTATCTGATGTGACAAATAATGTATCTTCTAAGGTAAGAAATAATTATTCTTTGTGAAATGCATTATAATTTCTTTTGAACTATTTCTTATCTCTAAATTACTGATCACCGAAATAATTGATGCCGATTCAAATCTTACTCACTAATTTTATTTGACCTGAAATTTTAAACGGTATCTATCAAGTCGATTAGTGGTATTAGTTTATGTCAATTCCCTATATATCTGAAAATATTAAAAAAGCTTAAAAACGGTTGAGTCAGTTCTGGAATATAAGCAGACAACTTTAGGATCTTTAGAAAAAACTGAAATATTGTTAATTAAACTCAATTTTTCAGACAATAAATATAACCAAGGAATCTGAAGAAATGAGCTATGAATCCTCTCCAGAGGATCCATTTTACACTTCGTAAAGTAGTGAATACTATCCGAGTGACGAAATAAATTTATTGATAAATATTGATTGCTTGATTTGTATTTTATCTATTCGTCCTATTTTCCGGACTTGTTACGTAAATTAATATTTTGAGCATTTTATCAGCCATGAAAATTTATTTTCATTTTCATTTAAAAATATGGACTTAAGAATCTTGCACTTCTTTAGTGCTAAAATTCGAAAACCAACTTTCTTTTGAAAAATGTCCAACTTAAACATTACCTCTACATTAATTTTGTTACTAAGTAATGTCAATTTTCGAAAAATCTTGCCCGATGCAGAGAGTTGCAAATATATTCCACTTCTTTTTTCATTTTGATGGTTTCAGCCTTTACGTGATGAAAATGAACTCTTAAATTAACTTTGAATAAAACACTCTTGTTTAGATTTTCATAATGTATTTTCAACATGACATGTTTCACCGAAACGTCTGAAGAAAATACATTATGAAAATCTAAAAGAATGTATTTTATTCAACTTTTTCTTAATATGGGACTCAATACTCGTCTTACCAATGAAAAAAAAATCATCATCATCGGTGCGGGTTTAGTATGCAAAGCGAGGGTACATATATAAAATTCAAACATACAGCTGACTTTAATATCTCCTCCTTTTTTGAATCGGTCAATAATATTTGTATTTCTCAATTTTCAGATGGACCTTGAAATATATCCGACGACTTCTCGCATTACTCGGAATTCTAAGAGACGTACAGAGCAAACCAAATTTGAAACAATAAATAGTTTTCAGCAAATAGATAAATCAATAAACCCTAAACTAATTTCAGAATTTGACCATGAAAATCGAAATCCTAACGATCATGCTGATTCTATATTGCGAAGTCCAGTTAATGATAAGGAAGATGAAGATTCCACCAAAGAATCAATTGAGCAAAAAAACTTGTGCAAACCAATGACACCCTACAAGAGAAAACCAGATTATTGTTATTACTGTGAACTAGAGGTACACAATTTTGGCCGCCACGTTAAAAGGAATCATTCCACAGAAATAGCTGTTGCAGAGATATTGTCAAAGCCAAATAAAAGCAGGGAGAGAAGAAAACTCCTGGATAAACTACGACGGAAAGTATTTTTTTTGGCCTGTGGGCAAGGGCATTTTAAAGCAGTCAGTCTGATATTCCTGGTAGCTCGCTTTTACCTTGCGACAATTGCTTGGGGTTGTTCTCCAGGAAGCTGCTGTATAAACATAGAAAGAAGTGTCATGATAAAATGAAAACTGATAATAGTCAGATAGCAGGCCAGTTAAAATTAATCTTTAATAAAAAAGTTGATAAGCGATTATCAGAGGAAGTTTTCCCGCATATGCGAGCAGACAAAGTATCTTTAGAAGCACAGAATGATACTATAATTTGCGCATTTGGTTCAAGATACATTAACACGCATAGAGAAAAGCATTTCATTCAAGTTGCCTCCAGAAAAATGAGGGAACTGTGTAAAATTTTAATCGAGCTCAGAAAACTTGATCCAAGTATCTACAATTTGTATTCTGCTTTGAAGCCCCAATTTTTTGACTTATTTGTTTTGGCTGTGAAAAAAATTGCGAAATATGATGTCGAAAAAGACATATATCTATCTCCCACTTTTGCGATGAACATTGTCACGTCCCTCAAGCAATATTGTGAAATTGCTATCACGTACGCTTATAAAAATTCTGGACCAAACATTTTTTCTGCAGATGCCGAAGCTAAGCTAAAAACATTAACTCTTCTATTTGATTCTAATTGGCGGTATGACGTTTCTTCTCAAGCATCGAGTAATTTGAATTTAAATAAGTGGAACAAAATAACTGTTATTCCAATTGCCAGTCATCTAAGATTATTACGGCAATATTTATTGAATCTTGCTGAAGATGCAATAACAAGGCTTAATCAAAATAATAATGTAGAAGCATATAAAAATTTGGTGGAATCAATATATTGTCGTATAATATTATTGAATAGAAAGCGTCCTGGAAAATTGCAAAGAATGCCTTTAAATGTCTATAAGATAAATAATTGTAGAAATCAAGAGTATGAAGAGTTCAATAATGTTGTTTCATCAGTAGAACAAATTTTGTTAAGATCATTAAAGAGAGTTGTGATAAGGGGAAAGAGAGGAAAAGGCGTTCCAGTTCTGTTCAGTGGAGATGTTCAAAGGCATATAGCTATTTTATTGGATAAAAGATCTGAATATGTTCCGAAAGAGAATATTTACTTCTTTGCACTGCCAAGTTCACTATCACATATAATTGGATATAAAATTCTAAATAAACATGCTTCTAATTGTGAAGCAAAAAATCCATTATCAATCACATCTACCCGAACCTGCCGGAATTTACATTGAATCATTTTATTACAAATCATTCCAAACTGTCTTAAGACGGCAATAATTGTTCCTTTGCATAAAGGAGGAGATAAAGATCAAGCTTCGAACTATCACCCAATTGCACTCCTTCCCACATTCTCAAAGATCATCGAAAGATTGGTTGAAAAAGGCTTCTACCTTTTCTCTTTAAATATAATATACTCTTTACCGATCAATTTGGATTTTTAAGTAACACATGCACAAATGATGCCATGTTTTCCCTCTTTAATAATGTATACTCAAACCTGATCAACCATCACTCTATAGCAACAATTTTCTGTGATTTCTCTAAGGCTTTTGATTGCGTAGATCATAATATATAAATATATAAATAAATAAACTTATAAATTGGAGTACTACGGTTTCAGAGGAGTGTCTCTCGAATGGTTTAAGTCGTATCTCAACAGCAGGAGTCAGATTGTGAGGGTTGATACGTCGATGTCTTCTTGCAAGCCAATTGAATATGGAGTGCGTCAAGGTTCAGTACTGGGCCCTATTTTGTTTCTGCTTTTTATCAACGACATTGCTAGTCTGAACATTAGCGGTGAAATCTGTCTCTTTGCGGATGATACTAGTTTCACGTGGAGCAACCTGGATATTACGATACTTCATAGGACTGTATCTAGAGACTTAGTCACGATTAAATCTTGGTGCGATTCAAATCTCCTATGCCTCAACGTTTCTAAAACAAAAGTTTTATCGTATAAAAGTACATTGCAATCTTTTGTACGTAATAACACCACTATTGAGGTCGTTGAATCTGTGAAATTCTTGGGGCTTATTGTAGATAACCGCTTAAAATAGGACTCGCACATCGATGCTTTATCAAAAAGGTTAAGTTCTGCCTGCTTTGCGCTGAGATCAGTTTTCAAGGAGGTCAACTTGTCTACTTCTAGAACAGTCTATTATGCCATTTTTAAGTCGCATCTCCGATACGCCCTTCCATTCTGGGGTACGTGTTGTGCGACTCAATTTGAACGTATTTTTAAACTGCAGAAGGGAGCTGTTCGGTATTCACTGAGATTTAGCAGTAGGACTCACTGCAAGGATTACTTTAAAAAAATTAAAATATTAACTCTTCCATCCCTATTCATATTTGAATCTGTATCCTTAATCCTTAAGCACGTATCTTATATTCCAGAGAGGCCATCTCACAACTATCCGCTTAGAAACTCGGAGCATGATCTTTATCTGCCAACCCCTCGCTCAGAGTTGGTTAAAAGCTCTATACTGTACAATGCAAAAAAATGCACAATCATCTACCATTTGAAATCAAATCCATAAGATCTTATCCTGAATTTCGAAAGGTTTTGAAATCATACTTACTGGAGAGAGCCTTTTATGCAGTAAGCGACTTTTTTTTTAAAAATTGTTAATACTTAATATTAAGCTTCTTACACCCACTGGTTTAGTGAATATTATTTGATGTTTGATATTCTAAGGGTCTTTTATAATTTATAATCATCTGTCACACGAAATTAAATCTATAACGGTTTATCCCAGATTCAATTAAATACCTACTACATAGGATAATGCCTTTTATGCAGTTAACGACTTTTTTCACGCTCACGCACTAGTTTATTGTTTGTACAAAATTTGTTTTTGTTTTGTGATATAGTTAGTGTTTACCTTATGACTGAATTTACAGCTGTATATTAACTTACTTTCTAACCGAATATACAGCTGTAGGTAACATTCTGATACTTATTATCTTATATTTTTACATCTTTATATTTTTATATTTTTGTTTTATATTATATAAATTTATTTCATTCTAATTTCATTTTTAGTTTTGACTTTGTTTTGTTTTTGTATTGTTTGATTTTGATATTTTTATTTTGCTTTGTCTACAAAATTTATATTTTTTCGACAATAAAACATTTCTCTCTCTTCTCTCTCTCTCCCGTTTGAGAAAACATCTGGCTACTCTTTCACAATTGCTGAATTTATCAGATAGTCAGATTGAACAGCTTGCTACCTTTATGGGTCATACTCCAGGAGTCCACAGAAACTCATATAGGCTTCCAGATGACGTTTTCCAAACTACGAAAATATAAAAATTATTATTGATTATGGAAAAGGGATGTGCTGACGAATATAAGGGAAAGACGTTGGATGAAGTAATAGTAGATATGGAGCAAAACTTATTGGATGATGAAAGGGAAGATAGTGATGTCGTTAATGCTAATGACCTTGAATACGTTGAAGAAGATGTCCCCATACTCAATCCCACACCACCAATCAGTGAAATTGTGCCACCTCATATTATCGCAAAAAATAATATTAAGCGCATTATAATTCCTTGGAGCAATCAGCAAAGGAAAATTGCAAAGGATTTCTTTAAAAACCATATTAAAGAAAGAAAACCTCCAAAAAAACAAGAGTGTGAAAATCTGAAAACAAAACATCCCAACTTATTTAAAATTTTTAATAACAGAAGTTGTAACTGAAATTTGTTTTTTAAGAAGATTTTCCAACTCAAATTCATCATGAGATAATTTGTTAATACAATCATTATAATATTCTCCATCTGATGCATCTAAATTAACAGTAATAGTTTTCCAAACAGTTCCGATTCCATTAAATATACCTCGCTTTGCCCTGGAGTTATATAATTTAGTTTCTCCTATAATTTCTTTATATTTTTGACCTATTGAATTCGAAATTTGTGATAATAAACTTATGTGTGTTTGAACTTCAGACTTAAAAGCTATAAACCTTGGAGACGGATCTTCTAAAGTATCCAAAATTTCTATTTTAAGTATTTTATCATTATTTTCCATTGTTTTCTTAATTGGGGCCAGATCTTTGTAAACTAAAAGTGTCCATTTTTCATTCGTAATGTAGTAAATTCTTCATGGAAAAAGATTCCAACGGTGTTATTAACAGGATTAAGTGTGTATTGAGCTGATATAATATTTATCAGCACGAAGAATCTGAAACCAAAAAAACTACTTATAGTAGGGTTTCAGTCTATCGAAATTAATTTTTGATTTTTGATTAGTTTGTGGATTTAAAACTATTGCAGAATTATCAAATAATTGCACAATTTCAAAAGGACCATTAAACAAATTTTGACTTTTATCTTTAATTTGAGATTCTTTAAGATAAACTTTATCTCCTATTTTATACTCTGGAAGCTTTCCTGAAATATTTTTGTCAAATATAATTTTTGCTTTTTCTTTCTGACTTGCTGTTTTTGCTCGTGCAATTTTATAATAATGTTGCATTCTGTTGTTCAAATAACGTATATATTTAGTACTAAGAGCCTTCTCATTATATAAAGTTTCAGGTGGTCTACTAGACGTATGACCAAAAATCAGTTCATATGGGGTAAAACCAGTTGTTTTGTTTTTAGTATTATTATAACATATAACCGCATATGGCAAAATATTAAAAGGATGTTCGTCTGGATTTTCTGTCTTATCTGCACGGATCATTTCCACAAGAGTTCCGTGAAATCTTTCTAAAGAACCATTCGATTGTGGATGGCCAACGCTAGAAAAAGTGAGCTTTATGTCATAAAGCGTACACAAATCTTTTATTAATGAATTATCAAATTCTCGACCATAATCGCAATGAATTCTCAAAGGTGTTCCGAAATGTTGAAAGAATATTAATAGTGTACTTACAACCGTTGAAGCTTTTTATTTGGATAAGCTTGAGTAAATTTGGTTAACTCATCTCGAATCGTTAAAGCGTAATTTCTTGTTGGGTACTCAAAAATATCAATATTAATTCTTTCAAACGGAGTTTTTGGTGTTTCTGTTATTACCAGAGGAGTGCTTAAATTCTTACGACAGATTTTTACTTTTTGACAAGTTTCACAGTTTTTAATAAATTGTTCTACATCTTTTGTTAGTCCTGTCCAGTTATACTTAGATTTTATCCGTCGTATAGTTTCATTTATTCCGCGATGTAAATTACTTTTGCCTTTATGATATTGGTCCAATATGATAGGTATTTCATCTCGGTCAGGTGTTTTAACAATATTTTGACAGACTACAGATTTTAAATCAACATTAGCAAAAATAAAAGAGAATACTTCTAAAATAGGTAACTCAAGATTATTTCTATATAATAAGTTTTTGAAGGATCAAATTTACTTTGTTCTTTAAATAATGTATAAAATAATTGTTGAACTACAAACTCTGGATTGTAAGTAAGAGGTATTATAAAATACTTGCGATCTTTCACAGTTTTACTAGAAACAATATTTACTAAATTAATTTGAAAATCAAAATTTTCTTCAAAAATATCTTCAATAATTTTATAATGTAAATCTTCAAGTTTATTTTGCCAAAATAAAGTGACAATATTCTTATGAGTCTTATCCAGTAACTGGTCATTTGATGTTTCAATTTTTGAATAATCGATTATTGATTTTGTTTTGTAAAGGTCAACAAATCTATTAAATTCGTCTGTCAATAATTCATCCTGTTCCTCTATAAGTGTTTCATTTTTTTGTGGTTCTATAGGATCATTAGGGTCTTTACTTTTTGATGGTATAACCTCATTAGTTTCATTATTTGCCAAAATTGTAATTTTAGATTGTAGATTTGCACATTATTTAAAATGATTAATTTTAATTCTTGAAAGTGCATCTGTATTTTTATTAATTTTGCCTGGCTTGTACTCAATTTTGTAATCATATTCTTCCAATTTGAGTCGCCATCTAGCTAGTCTGCTTCCGGGATCTTTAATGGAAAAAAGCCATGTTAATGGACGATGGTCAGTGATTAGCGTAAATTTTCTTCCAAATAAATAAGGACGAAAATGTTTTACTGCCCGTACAACAGCAAGGAGTTCTCGTTCTATTGTTGAATATCTTGTTTCTGCACTACATAATGTTCTCGAAGCATAACTTACTGGTAGATCTTTACCAATGGGACCTTGTGATAGAACAGCGCCAATGGCAAATGCACTAGCATCAGTTGTGAGAATAAATGGTTCTTCAAAATTTGGATATCTCAAAATAGGATCTGAAGTAAGTGCAGATTTTAGATCATTGAAAGAATTTTTACATTCATTATTAAAAATAAAAGAAACATCTTTTTGTAAACGTCTTGTAAGGGGTTTAGAAATTTTGGCAAAATTTGGTATAAAGCGACGATAATATCCTGCTAAACCAAGGAAAGATTTTACATCTTTAGGATTTTTAGGTTCCGGGAAATTTTTGAGACATTCTATTTTGGCTGGATTTGTTTTAACACCATCTTGGGTAATGATATGTCCAAGATAAGCGACTTCTTTTCTAAGAAATTCGCATTTATCTGGTTGAATTTTCAAGTTGGCTTTCCGAAGTCTGTTGAAAACTTCAGTCAGACGAGAAACATTTTCATGAATAGTAGAAGAATAAATTATTATGTCATCCATATAAACAAGACATCTTTCATTTTGAATGCCAAGTAAAATGTTGTCCATGACGCGTTGGAAAGTGGACGGGGCATTTTTGAGTCCAAACGGCATTCGAACGAATTCATAGTGACCGTTATCAACTGAAAAAGCTGTTTTGGAGATATCTTCTGGTTCAATTTCGATTTGATGGAAACCTGAGGCTAAGTCAAGAGTGGTAAAATATTGACATCTTCCTAGTTGATCAAGGAGATCAGAAATGTTGGGTAATGGATATTTATCATCTACCGTAATTTCATTTAATTTACGATAATCAACAACCACACGCCATTTTTGTTTTCCTGAAGCATCAAGCTTCTTTGGCACAACCCAAACTGGGGATGACCATGGTGAAATAGAATGACGTATAATACCTTGTTCCAACATTTTGTTCACCTGAGTTTTTACCTCTTCTTTATGAATTTGGGGGTATCTATATGATTTAGTAAATATAGGTCTCGCATTATCAGTTTCAATTGAATGTTTAATTTCATTAGTAAATGTTAGTTGGTCTCCTTCCAAATAAAAAATATCAGAAAATTCTAAACATAAATTTGAGATAATTTCTTTTTCTTCTTCGTTGAGATGATCTATACGCAACTGATCCAAAATGTGTGTGTTTCTATCAACAGGTTGATTAAATTTAGTTTTATTTTCATTAACGCAATTAAAATTTAAAAAACATTCGGAATTCGGAATGGGATCTAGATTCAAATTTGGAAATTCAACAATTTTTGAAATAGCATTCGAATTAATAATTGAAGTAAAGAATTCACCTTTTTCATTTACATGTACCAAAGCATTTGGAATTCTAACATTTTCTATTGCTTGTCCGAAAAGTAGTGCATCTGTGTTTGTTAAATTACATTTCAACTTGAAAATTTTTTCAATTCTTGGCTCAATAAAAATTCGATTTTGTATCTTTGGCAAACAAATAACAATTTCAACACCTAAATTTCTAAAAAGATAAGATATCATTTTTTTAACATACGTCCAATCTAACTTGTCCAATCCACACCCTATTTTTGGCATAGCTAATTTTTGAACATTGTTTTTACCAACATGATCTCTCAATTTCTTTAAAGATGACCATAAAGTCTGATAAGTGGGGTTTCCGGTTGAAGTTTCTTTTGTTACATGATAATAAATATATCTGGTTGTATTTGCATTCTTAATTTTCAAACCTGCTAAACCACCTTGTTTTTGATTTTGACTTAATAATTTTTCTATATTTCCAAATCGTTTCTTAAATTCCGCGACAATGCCTTTTTGCATTTGCATATCTTCCGCCACGCAATGAGCTAATGAATAATCATGAGGCATGTCAAAAATATCAATGTTTTTCTCAGCTATTTTTTTATAACAATTTTCAGTATTTTGTTCAAATTGTAAGAATTCAGAATCTTGTTCACAAATTTGATTATTTTGAGACAAGTGTGATGTTTCGGTAACTTTAAACAGAGGTATAGTTTTGAAATTAGTTATCAATTGTTTTGAATTCAAATCAATTATACAATTATAATGTTCTAGGAAATCTGAACCCAAAATTCCATCAAAATCAATATTAAGATTATAAATAAACACTTTATGTGGATCTTTTGCAGCAAATGGAATAAGAACAGATTCTTTTAGTAAAATTTTTTGGTCAGTTATCCCTTGAATAGTTACATATTCAGTAAATCTTTGAGGAAATTTCTTATCAGTATTTTCTTTAAAAATAGAAACTCCTGCACCTGTATCAATAAGCAACTTAAATGTTTTAGAAGCATCTTCAATATAATAAAGATTTTTGGAATTACCAGTCAAAAATGGATTTAAAGAAAATTTTGTTCGGGAAAATTTACATTCGGGTTCATCTCTTCGAATTTTAATGTTTGGATTCTGGTAACTGTTTCTGAAATTGAATTCTCTGTTGTCGGACAATCTGGGGGATGGTCTTTGACTTGAGAAATGGGAAAATCCTGGAAATTTGAGTTTTTAGGAGATTCAAAATCTTGTGGATAATTTTCAAAATCCGGAGAATAGTCTGATGATTCGGAATAGTTACTATAATTTTCTTGGAATTTATTTTAAAAAATATCTTGATTATTTTCGGAATAATAATCTGAATCGTTTTCACCATTGAATCCGATAAAATGAGCTCTTTGTTCAAAATTTGGATTCTTTTGAATTACGGATGGTCTTATCTGGGATTGTCCCTGCGAATTAAAAGGTCTTTGTTGAGTAGGAACATTCGTTCTATTTTGTAAATTATTTTGTGGTTGATTTTGGAAATTTAATGGTCTTTGAAAATTTTGGTAGAAATTCTGATTGGAGCTTGGAGTAAAAGCTCTTTGCTGTTGAAAACGACATTGATTAGAAGTATGACCATTTTTACCACATGAAAAGCATTTTACAGTTTGTATTTGGGGTTGTCTAACATTTAATATATTTTGAGGTTTACTTACAATATTAGAAGCTGGCTTATTAAATTTTTGGTTCTCAAAATATGATAATTGCAATTGTCTTCGTATGCGAATTTGTGCTTCTAACAAGTTTTCAGGCTGACTAGCACGAATAAGTTGTCCTAGACGGGCTTCAAGTCCAGTTAATAAAGTATTAAGAGCCATAGTATCAATAAGAATTTCTTGTGCAACCTTTTGTTCATTTGATAAATTTGATGTTTTTTGTATATTTGCATGCATTTTAGCATTCAAGACTTGCACTCTATTGAAAAATGTTAGAGCTGACTCATTCGATAATTGTTTTAATCTTTGTAAATCATGAATAAGAGAAGTAAGGTCTCTTGAATCACCAAAAGATTTAAAAGTTGTCTTATCTCTGCGTAAGTCTGAGGATTTCGCGAGCTGATTAGTTGAGCCTTTTCCCTTTAATTTATTTTTAATGTGAATCACTAACAGAGCTTTTTGGTCTCTGGTAGACATATTATAAGCACAATCACATGCATTTAAAAATGTTCCGAGAAATATCTGATCACCTTCAAATTCAGGTACGATACAAAATATTTCCGAAATTCTATATGGTTCAAGCTCAACCTCTTGAGCTGGATTTCTTTCATTTGCCATTTTGATTTAATTAAATATAAAGTATCAAATATATAAAAAAAAATATAAAAGAAAATCGAACAGTATAAAAAAAATAAAAATTAATATACGTGATAATTCACTTACAGTAAGATGTACATTGATTTGTCTTATTCTCTGCGATGTGGTTTACAAAGGAGTGAGGACGCCTCGTAAGTTGTTGAAGAATCTTATTCTTCTTTCTTCAGAGTTACTGGTTTTTTCCACCGTTGATAATGAGGGGATACTTGTTGTTGAAGTAAGCCTTATTTTACCAACGTTGAAATATTTCTACTCTTCTTTCTTCAGAGTTGCTGGTTCTTTCCTTTAAAGGTTAGGAAACCACCGTTGATAATGAGGGGAAACTTGTTGTTGAAGTTAGCCTTGTTTTACCAACGTTGAAGTTATCCTATTGACTGCGCCAATTTGTTAAATCACTTAACTTGGAATTAACTTTTTAAAAACAATTATTTATTAACACAAAAAATTAAAGTACAAATATAACTTAACTTTACATGACTGTATGAATCTAGACTCACAAGTGATGCCATTAGCTAGAGATCTAGTATTTATACAATTAAAAATGTTTAATCAACAAAAATATAAAATGAAACGTGAATTAATACAATGGATCTCTTCTCCTAAGGTTGAATCGAAACTTCTAGAAATATTATAATTAAAATTCATAGTAATGTCTTTTTGGAGGCCGAACTGGACAAACAATTAACAATGGTTTTTATGGTAACTTGCTGAGTACTGGTCAGCATCTCTGGCACGTAAATATCCTTATCACTTTTGTTATCTTCTTAAACTGCGTCTTGGAGATGTAATATGATGTGGTGCAATATTACTGCGTCTTGCAGATGTAATACGATATGGTGAGATACTGCGTCTTGCGGATGTAATATAATATTATGAAATAATATTTAAAATAATACTTTGTTATTGTTATTATTATTTGAGACTCGTTCAAAAAGATAAATAGTTGTAGTAATAGAAAATCCAACTGCAAGAACTTTGGTATAATATTTTTTTACCGACGAACTCAACCGGGGAGGTATACAATTCAATTGTCTGCTTTTTTGGCGCGCGTTTTATATAGTAAACGTCCTCCGATTTTGATGATTTTTGATCGAAAATATGATTTGGGTTAATTAATAAAGACAGGACAATATCCGGAAATGCTTGAATTGAATACTTGAGTTACAGTGATGTTCAAATCTTCAATTTGTGTATTTTCGCTATGTGGAGGGGTCAACTCTTTTCGAAAATTGAAAATCTGAGGGAACTACGTGAAAGACTTAATTATTTTTAGCAACATTCATAATGAACATTTTTTTCTTAGAGCTGCGCCGCGATGTTTTGAGATCTCTAAATAATAAAAAGTACAAGCAAAAAATATACTTGTGTAATAGGATAAGTACTATCTTTTTAATATTGGTGAACGTTCAACGATTCTCGTGACCGACTTTATTAGTTGGTGCACTGAAAAAGACAAACTAAGAACTTGAAAAGTAACAGCACCAATAGTATTAATATTATTTTGTATTTTTGAGTGCATCAACTAATAACGTACGTTCCAATATATTCTATAGGTACTAGAAATTTTCAAGTTTTGCACATAGTATATATAATAATGGATAGAGAATCAACAAATATTAACAAAACTTACCTCAAATTAAATAATTTCAATCAATTTACGGACTGGCCTCTTTTAACTATACAATGTACGTACGGAACGATCGTTCTTTAACTTGTTAACCTGTTAACCTGTAGGACAGCTTGGTGTTTAATAAATTCAATGTCTAAAAAAGGCCCAGCTACTAATAACATAATTATCAACCTTGACGATATAAAATATGAAGACCTTCAAAAAAGCGCTAATCTTCTCAACAATTTTTTTTATTGATGCTCCAAAAAAGTTGTTGATCAGATACCCACAACAAACAAAGATATTATAATAAATATAAATATTTGAATGTTTTTAAGTCCCTTATCTGAGGATGAACTATGTTCAATTGTAAATAACAGAATTAAAAATAAATATTCAGCAGGCAGTGATGAGATTCCATCTTTTCTAATTCTAGATTTCAAACTTAGAAGGTATTATTGCCACTTAAAAACAAATTTTTAGCATGATAAACACTTGTTTTTGTTTTACTAGTGGCGTCCGTGAGACCGTTTTAACTATTTTGAATAATAAAAAATGGTACGCCAATGGTTTATCGCAATTTTGTTAAAAAAATTAGATATATTGATCAATTCTAAACAAAAATATTCGCTTTAGTATTTTCGCTAAAACGAACCGTTTTCGAGAAGAAAATAATTTTTGATTGCATGTGCACCTAATATCTTATGTTTGCAAATGTGATGTAAATAAAAACGAATTGAAATAGCGCGAATTATCTTAATTTAATTTGCAAACCTCAGATATTAGGTGCACATGCAAACACATTTTTTTTTGTCGAGAACGGTTCGTTTTAGCGAAAAGAATAGAGAGACCATTTTTGTTTAGAATTGATCAATTTATTGAAATTTATCAACATAATTGCTATAAGCCATTGGCGTACATTTTTTTATTATTTAAAATAATAATTTTTTTCTCGAAAATGGTTCGTTTTAGCGAAAAGACTAAAGAGACCATTTTTGTTTATAATTATTCAATATATCTAAATTTATTAACAGAATTGTGATAAACCATTGGCATACATTTTTTTATATTTAAAATAATTAAAGCGGTCTCACGAACGCCACTGGTAAAACAAAAGCAAGTGTTTATCATGCTGTAAATTTGTTTTCAAGAAGCAATAATCCTACTAAGTTTGAAAGCAAAATCTAGAAGAGTTTCTTTAAAAATAAGAAAAACCGATTTTTTGGTAATATTTCAACACCCCGTATCTCCAAAACGAAGCGAAAAGTTCATATAAACTTTTATAATTATTTTTATCTGCTGAATACGCTGTTAAAGTTTCTCTATTATAATTCGGACCATCCGTATATAGCCAAACTAACTCACATTTTTAATAAATCTGAGTTTGGAGTTTTTCCTAAGAGCTTCAATTTGAGTAAAGTGGTACCTATATTTAAGAAAAATGACCGCGAAAATTTACGAAACTATAGGCCGGTTGCAATACCACAAACTATTTCAAAAATTTTAGAATATTATTTTCTTAATCGTCTCGAATCATTCGTATCCGCAAATGAAGTCATTTGTAAGAACCAATATGGATTTCAAAATGGGTATTCCACAAATAAAGCTCTGATATCTTTTTATGAAAAACTAGTTGGGTGTGTTGGGGCGGCCGAGTACCCTACTGGAATATTTAGTGATTTGAGAAGGGCATTCCACTGCATTAATCACAATATATTATTATCAAAGGTATATAGCTATGGAATAAGAGGTTCAGCTCTATGTTGATTGGAAAGTTTTCTTAAGGATAAGAATAATAATAAGTAGAACTTGGGTACGATAACCAAAAGGGGTCGAGATCCCAAAAATCGGACGTAAGAGAATCTGAAACAGGAGTGCCGCAAGGCTGAATTCTGGGACCTATTCTTTTTAGTGTCTATGTTACTGAATAGCCTATGATATCAAAAGACGCGCTGACGATGTTTGTGCAGTTTTGTCTGATACCAATGATACCCTATTAGAAAATAAATATCGTGTTTTGGTTTCAAATGTTCAGTCCTGGTTTTCACAAAACTGTCTGTATTTTAATACTTCAAAAACTGACGTGGTCCGATTTCATAATAGACAAAAATCATGTAATAGCTTTGATATTGTTGTCAGTGATAGCTGTAAAACTGAGAGTCAAGTAAATGTGGATGTTTTGGGATCCCACGTGGATAATAACTTGAACTGGAATATACACTACACAAATCATATTGGAGAAATATTGAATTACAGGCGATCTGGGGAAAATCAACTATGGCAAAGAACATTTTCTTGGCACAAAAGAAAATTATTAGATGTGTTTTTAATATTAAACGAGTAACTTCAAGTAAAAACTATTTTAAAAGTCGTAAAATTTTAACTGTGGTGTCAATTGATATTTTTGAGATGTGTTTGTATGTATTTAAAAACAGAAGCAACTTTTTACTTGCAAAATCAATATCACAATAAAAATAAAAGGCAAAAAGACCGGTTACAGGTACCGTTTGGTAAAAGAAAAGTATTTGAACTCCACAAGTTGTTTAGGCATTAAGTTATTTAACAAACTGCCAGCTGAGAAAAAAGACTGCTAGTTTGAACTCATTTAAATACAAGTTAAAATGCTTTCTGATAGATAAATGTTTATATAAATTAGGTCACTATGTAGTATTGCCTAGTTTTAAAAATCATGACTATTCCAATACAGTTTGTAACTGTCTTTTCTTATGGAAAATAAGTGTATTATTATTATTATTATTTTCTTCTGTATCACATAGCTTCTTTGGGGCTATGGTTTCTCTTTGTGAGGAATCAACCCATTACACACCGTGTACCTAAGGTTTTTTTTCGATTCTGATCTTGTGTTTGCTACTGGTTTCCTAAAGTACTTTCCGTACTATATGAGCAGTGCTCAGCACAACTGCTTTCTGAAGTGTCAACAGATTGTGGGTTCCTGGAAGTTGTTTTATCGCTTCGCAGGTACTGTGCGATATCAGTCCTGTGGCACCGATTACTACAGGGACTACTACTGTTTTCATGTTCCACGGGCACTGTATTTCTTGTTCTTCATTATGATTGTAAATTCAGGAGTGTCGATGACGGGGTCCGGACTGTTTTTGTAGCATTTTTCATGTACCTCTGCTTCATACTCCTTACAGATGTTCCAGTGCAGGTGGGCTGCGACTTTATTGTGGCGGTTACTGTAAGCTTCCTTTGCTAGGATGGGGCATCCTGACACTATATGGTTGATAGTTTCGGGATAGGCGTCGCATAGTCTACATTTTGGATCTATGTCTTGCCTTCATATAGTTTCCATTTTTAGGTTTGCATGGGTGAGCCACTTCCATGATGCAGTTGTGTCGATAGTTTCCTTTCCTGACTCCTTTGAAATTTGTCCATGCATGGCCTTTTCCTTCCACCTTGTTATCTGTTCTTTTCTCTTTTTAACCTTTAATCCTTCTTTAATTTCTTTTACTCTTTTTATTTCAAGTTGGTTAGGGCTGACAGTTTTCACTTCGTCGTCTTCGCTGTCTACTTCCTCGCTTCGGTCTCTTTGTCGGTTTACCATGCATCTGTATTTGTCTTTCTTTTTCAGCTTAAGGCAGGTGTTCAGTCCTTTTATCGCGATGGTGTGACAGTTTTCCAGGCTTTGCAGGCCTCTCCCTCCTTCTTTCTGTGGTAAGTATAACCAGTCTTCGTCTGCCTTGGGGTGGAGTATACCATGTATGTTGAGTAACTTCCGGGTTTGTATGTCCATTTTTCATAGTTCTGCTAGCGTCCACTTAATGATGCCGAAACTGTATTGCATAACAGGGATTGGTAGGGTTGTGAGTCTTATTTTTGGCGTTCAGTTCAGTCTTGAGTATTCCTCTGGCTCTTTTGTAGTACTCTTTTTCCAGTTTCACTTTCATATTATTGTGCTGTATTCCGTCGTTCTCGTCAATTCCCAAGTACTTATAGACTTCGTGTCGATCTAAAGCTTTGATGCTCGTGTTCTCATCTAGTACTATGTTTTCTTTTGTTTGTAGCTTTCCTTTGATGAATGTAGCTTTTGAACATTTATCTAGTCCAAATTGCATATGTATATCTCTGCTGAATTCATGTACTTTTTCTAGTTGTTGCGTTACTTCGTTTTCGCTTTTAGCTATCAGCTTTAGATCATCAATGTATAGGAGGTGGTTTATCTTCTGCTTCTCGTTTCTGCAAAGGTATCCTGTGTCTGTGCTGTTAAGGATGTTACTCAAGGGGAATAGGGACATACCGTTCTTGATGTTGATGTCCTTTATTGTGAGGGCTGATGATCCGGTTGACAGGTGCAAGTCTGTTTTCCAAGTGGTCATAGCTTTTGTTATGAAAGCCAGTAGTGTTAAGGATGTTTGGTATATATTCATGGTTTCTACTAGCCAACTGTGAGGTATAATATCAAAAGCTTTTCTGTATTTAGAGGTTTTTGCGGTTATTCTTGCAGTCTTTTTGAATCATGTTGCTGGTTAACAGGTGATCTTTGCATCTGTGAGAGTTCTTGACACAGCCTTTTTGTTCGTCAGGAAAGAGGTTGTTTCTAACCAGATGTGAATAGAGTCTTTCTGATATGATCTTTGTTAGGATTTTGTACACATTATTTATTCAGACAGGTTATGGGGCGATAAGCTTTGGCTTTTTCCGTGTCTTCAAATTTGGGTATCAAGTGAGTCTTGCCTTTTGTTAGCCAGGCGGGTGTTTCCTGTTTTTCTTTTATCATGTCGTTGTATTACTTCTAGATTCTTCCACCATAAGTTTGGTATGCGGTCTATTCCGGCCGCTTTCCAGTTTACTGTTCTATCGGCTGCTTGTTTCAGTTCGGCTAGGCCAATGTCGGGCCATTCCATACGTTTTATTTTGGAGGTTCTTTCGTATTATTTCTGAATCCAGGTCGAAGTGCTGTTGTGTCGGGTGTCTTTTTCCCATATGCTTCTCCAGTACTGTTGTATCTCTGTCTCACTAGGTGTCCTTTTGATCACGTTCTTCTTCCCTAGTATCTCGTTGTAAAATCTGTTTGCATTTTCCGTGAATTACTTATTTTGGTAGTACTGGTTGCTTCTCTCTGTGTATCGTTTTATTCTGTGGGCTTTAGCTGCTATTTGTTGTTTTAGTTTTTCTTGCGTCGCCGTGAGTTTAGTCTCTTTGCTAAAATGGTACTTCGAGTATCGTTCTCTTTTCTTCTGTTTCATTGTCCTGTTGAGATTAGGGCTCTGTGTCTCTTTTAATTGGGATAGATCTCTCCTCAGCATTGCTATTCGGCAATGGATTCTTTGCTTCCATGGTGGTTCTCCTTCTTTTGCATTAGGTCGTTTCTTTTTTGTTTCTCGTATCAGGATGTTCTGTATTGTTGCTGCTGTAGCGTATACAAGGTTGTTGATTGCCGTTAGATTTGTGTATTCATTTGGTTGTTGTCTTATTATCTGTTTGATTGCCTCATTACCACTTTTTATTAATTTCTTGGCTTTTTCATTATTGTTTATTTTCTTTAGGGGAATCCTTGGTGTGTTTTCGTTTATCCTTACTTCTGTTAGGGTGATTAGTATTTTCTCTTTAAGCTCACTGCATGCTGCGTTATGATCTTCTGTTACTGCTTTGTAACTCTGGTTCTCTTGTTCTTTGCTGTGGGGTCTGTTTTCACTTTCTGTTTCTTGGCTCTCTATCTCTAGGACTGGTGCTTCTCTCGGTTCTTCAACCGTATTTTCCCTGTCTTCTGCTACGTTCTGTTCTATTTTTGGAATATTGTTTACTATTGTTTGGCTCTGGATCTCAACTTTTACTTCTTCCAGGATATTTTCTAAGTCTGGTGCGCTGATTTTGTTCTGTTGCTGGATGTAGATTCTCTGCAAGGCCATAGTGAGATTGTGTTTTGAGTGTGGATTCCTAGTTTTCCAGAGCCTGAAAGTTTTGTTGATGTTGGCTGTTCCAGTTTTTTCTACTGTGTGGAGATGGCACCAGATTATTTCTTTGTACTCATCGTCAGTCCACTTGATCTTTTCTGGTTTCCTGGTATCCCTTGGTTTTCAACTTGTTTTTTTGATTGGCTGCTGGTTGCCTTGTTTGGTGTTTCTCCTCTTGGCCTTGGTTCGATCATTCGATTCTCGATGTTTGGGACCGGCTAGTGGTGGTTTCTTTATTTCTATTTCCTTGGTTGTATGAGCTGGTTGTAGGACTTCAAAGTGTCCACTCTCTAAGTTTCCTGTCAGTAGGAGGATGAGCTCTTTTTGTCTTACTGTTTTGCTTATGACAGTTGGTGGAAGATCTGCCGTGAACTTGTTTACAGTTGTTCGTTGCGTTGATTTATATACGCTGATGTTTAATTTATAAATTTCTGATAGTGCCAATATCTCTACACTGGTACCATATGTACCGTTCTGTCTCATGGTGTAGTAGTAGTTTCTATCATTCTGCATTCATGGGTCAGTTGCCATTAGGTATATTTTCATCTCATTCCAGTTTTGTCGAACGTAGGTCACCGCCTCTTGTCTAACTTTAATATGTTGTTCCTGTGTTCTTGGTTTGTTGTGCCGAGCGTTGTTTTCAGTTTGAGGACTTTGCATGGTGACGACCTGGGATGCCTCAAGTCCCCTGCCGAACGCGATATCAGGCGTTGCCGCTCTGACCTCGCTTACGTCGTTTTTTTAAAACCCGAGGCTTTATTCTTTCTCATTGAAATTCATGATGTGCCAGGTTTTATTTATTATTATTATTATTATTATTAACTTTGAATTAGTGTGGAACCTAGACCCCTTGTTAAATTTCAAAATTCTTTCAGTTTGTGATGTGCACACTCATCTACAAAATAGTGTAGTTAAATTACTTCTACCAGTTTTAGATCTAAAGTTATAAGCTTTGTGCTGTTTTGGAATTTCCTATAAAAAGGTGCTTTATAATGGTCCTTATCAGGTAAAACTAGAGTCTATGTTAAAATTAAGATATTTCACAAGTATTTCTCCACTGAAGCTTACCCAATAGAGATAAACATTTAATAAAAAACATATATTAAAAAATACATAGGTTCCCCAATATCAGCCCTGGAAAGTCATACTTGAAAAATAATATATTCTACATATTTCTTGAAAGTAGAGTATTATTGTGTCACCATAAATAGTGTGAGATAATTAACTCATAACAAAAGACTATAGATATCTTACTATCTTAGGAATCAACTTTCCTTTCTTAAAAAGGGTATAAGACTGTATAGTCACCTTCCACTTAACGAGGCGGAATATTAATTTATCTAGGACAAACTAAGCTGTGCTATGTTACTCGGATCCTGGAAAAAATAACGTCATAAAGACAGCCGTATTTTAAAAACGATAGGATAGGATTGTTAGTTATTATATGAATCTCATTGTTTATTAATTCGATATTTGTCGTAAATGAAGCCTCTCTTATTTGGACTCGTTGTTAAAACCATTTGATTTCGACAGTCTGCTGAATCGCGTAATATACATTACGTAATTGTTTGGAACCTCTGATGCTAGTGATTTGATTCGGGAATTAACAACCACCACGTTAAGTGGGAGGCGACTATATCTTTACGTTTTGATAAAATATAGTGAAAACAGACATAAGAGAATTTTATATTCGTTATGGATTTCAGTTAAATATCCCTTAATACACTTCTAATATGACAACATATCCAAAAGAAAAAAATGATAATACCCTTTAGTTTGTCAATACCAATTTCATTCAATGCAAGTTTGCATCATCAGAACCTATTAGAGGCTTAATCAAATTCTATATAAAATTATTTAATAAAATTATAAACGTAATTAGCTTATGGAATATATTCATTCTGTAAGATAATCTATTTTTACTAATATTCCCAGATGAATAGTCGCACATTGCGCATAGTGAACGTGCTCTGATTTTGATATATTTGTATTACTTGAAAAACAAATTCAACATTCCGTTCCCTAGAAAAACTTTTCTTTTTGTGCGATGACTATTACATTAAAGTAGAGACCTATCCGGCAATATATATAAATTTAATTCTGAGTAGTGTCCGAAGAGTTCTACAGAAAATTGTTAATGCATGTTAGAGAAAAACAATATATCTCAATTAATCGGCAATAATAAGGTGCTCACTTCGAAAAACAATTTTTGGCAGTAAAGTAAACAAATCTTTAAAACAGTTCTGACGGGAGTTCTGAGTAGCGCCCGAAGAGTTCTAATGAAAATTGTTAATGCATTTCAGTGAGAAAACGATATTCTCAGTTTATCGGTAATTATCAGGTGCCCACTTCGAAAAACAATCATTTTTGGCAGTAAAGTAAACAAATATTAAAACAGTTCTGATGGGAGTTCTAAGTAGCGTCCCAAGAATTCAACAGAAAATTGTTAATGCATTTTAGTGAAAAAACAAAATATCTCAATTTATCGGCAATCATAAGGTGCTCACTTCGAAAAAAAAATTCAGCAGTAAATTAAAAAAATCTTGAAAACAATTCTGATGGGAGTTCTCAGTAGCGGCCGATGAGTTCTACAGAAAATTGTTGATACATTTCAGAGCGAAAACGATATTTCTCAATAAATCGGCAATCATAAGGTGCTCACTTCGACACACAATAATTTTCGGCAGTAAAGTAAACAAATCTTTAAAACATTTCTGACGGGAGTTCTGTGTAGCGCCCGAAGAGTTCTACAGAAAATTGTTATAGCATTTCAGTGAGAAAGCGATATTCTCAGTTTATCGTTAATCATCAGTTGCTCACTTCAAAAAACAATCATTTTCGGTAGTATAGTAGAGAAATCTTAAAGAAAGTTCTGATGAGAGTTCTGAGTAGCGTCCGATGAAATCTACAGATAATTGTTAATGCATTTTATTAAAAAAACAATATATCTCAATTTATCGGCAAACATGAGGTGCTCACTTCTAAAAACAATAATTCTCGGCAGTAAAGTAAACAAATCTTTAAAACATTTCTGACGGGAGTTCTGAGTAGCGCCCAAAAAGTTCTACAGAAAATTGTTATAGCATTTCAGTGAGAAAACGATATTCTCAGTTTATCGTTAATCATCAGTTGCTCACTTCAAAAAACAATCATTTCCGGTAGTATTGTAAACAAATCTTGAAAGCAGTTCTGATGGGAGTTCTGAGTAGCGTTCAAAGAGTTCAACAGAAAATTGTTAATGCATTTATGTGAAAAATAATATATCTCAGTTTATCGGTAATCATCAGGTGCTCACCTCGAAAAACAATCATTTCCGGTAGTAAAGTAAACAACTCTTTAAAACAGTTCTGATGGGTGTTCTGAGTAGCGCCTGAAGAATTCTACCGAAAATTGTTATAGCATTTCAGTGATAGAACGATATTTCTCAATAAATCGGCAATCATAAGGTGCTCACTTCGAAAAACAATAATTTTCGGCAGTAAAATAAACAAATCTTTAAAACATTTCTGATACGAGTTCTGAGTAGCACCCGTAGAGTTCTATAGAAAATTGTTGATGCATTTCAGTGAGAAAACGATATTTCTCAGGTTATCGGCAATCATATGGTACTCACTTCGAAAAACAATAATTTTCGGCAGTAAAGTAAACAAACCTCAAAAACAGTTCTCATGGGTGTTCTGAGTAGAGTCCCAAGAGTTCAAAAGAAAATTGTTAATGCATTCCAGTGAGAAAATGATATTTCTCTGTTTATCGGCAATCATAATGTGCTCACTTCGAAAAACAATAATTTTCGGCAGTAAAGTAAACAAACCTCAAAAACAGTTCTCATGGGTGTTCTGAGTAGAGTCCCAAGAGTTCAAAAGAAAATTGTTAATGCATTCCAGTGAGAAAATGATATTTCTCTGTTTATCGGCAATCATAAGGTGCTCACTTCGAAAAACAATAATTTTCGGCAGTAAAGTAAACAAGTCTTAGAAACAGTTCTGATGGAAGTTCTGAATAGCCTTCCAAGAGTTTTACAGAAATCTGTTAATGCATTTTAGTGAAAAAATAGTATATCTCAATTTATCAGTAATCATATGGTGCTCACTTCGACAAACAATAATTTTCGGCAGTAAAGTAAAAAAATCTTTAACACAGATGTGACGGGAGTTCTGAGTAGCGCGCGAAGAGTTCTACAGAAAATTGTTGATGCATTTCAGTGAGAAAACGATATTTCTCAGTTTATCGGCAATCATATGGTGCTCACTTCGAAAAACAATCATTTTCGGCATTAAAGTAAACAAATCTTAAAAACAGTTCTGATGGGAGTTCTGAGTAGCGTCCCAAGAGTTCGACAGAAAATTGTTAATGCATTTTAGAGGAGAAACAAAATATCTCAATTTATTGGCAATCATAAGGTGCTCACTTCGAGAAACAATTTTCGGCAATAAATTAAACAAATTTTAAAAACAGGTCTGATGGGGGTTCTGAGTAGCGTCCCAAGAGTTCAACAGAAAATTGTTAATGCATTTTAGTGGAGAAACAAAATATCTCAATTTATCGGCAATCATAAGGTGCTCACTTCGAAAAACATTTTTCGGCATTAGAGTAAACACATTTTAAAAACAGTTCTGATGGGTATTTTGAGTAGCGTCCCAAGAAATCAACAGAAAAATGTTAATGCATTCCAGTGAGAAAATGATATTTCTCTGTTTATCGGCAATCATATGGTGATCACTTCGACAAACAATAATTTTCGGCAGTAAAGTTAACAAATCTTTAAAACAGTTCTGATGGGAGTTCTGAGTAGCGTTCAAAGAGTTCAACAAAGAATTGTTAATGCATTTAAGTGAAAAAGAATATATCTCAGTTTATCGGTTATCATCAGGTGCTCACCTCGAAAAACAATCAATTCCGGTAGTAAAGTAAACAAATCTTTAAAACAGTTCTGATGGGTGTTCTGAGTAGCGCCTGAAAAATTCTACCGAAAATTGTTATAGCATTTCAGTGAGGAAACTATATTCTCAGTTTATCGGTAATCATCAGGTGCTCAATTCGAAAAACAATCATTTCCTGTAGTAAAGTAAACAAATCTTTAAAACAGTTCTGATGGGAGTTCCAAGTAGCGCTTGAAGAGTTCGAAAGAAAATTGTTAATACATTTCAGTGAGAGAACGATATTTCTCAATAAATCGGCAATCATAAGGTGCTCACTTCGAAAAACAATAATTTTCGGCGGTAAAGTGAACAAATTTTTAAAACAGTTCTGACGGGAGTTCTGAAAAGCACCCGAGGAGTTCTACAGAATGTTGTTATAGCATTTCAGTGAGAAAATGATATTCTCAGTTTATCGGTAATCATCAGGTGCTCAATTCGAAAAACAATCATTTCCGGTAGTAAAGTAAACAAATCTTAAAAACAGTTCTGATGGGAGTTCTGAGTAGCGCCCGAAGAGTTCTGTAGAAAATAGTTGATGCATTTCAGTGAGAAAACTATATTTCTTAGTTTTTTTGGCAACTATAAGGTGCTCACTTCGAAAAACACTAATTTTGGGCAGTAAAGTAAAAAAAACTTAAATACAGTTCTGATGAAAGTTCTAAGTAGAGCCCGAAGAGTTCTATACAAAATTGTTGATGTATTTCAGTGAGAAAACGATATTTCTCAGTTGATCGGTAATCATATGGTGCTCACTTTGAAAAACAATCATTTTCGGCAGTAGAGTAAACAAATCTTAGAAACAGTTTTGATGGAAGCTCTGACTAGCGCCCGAACAGATCTACAGAAAATTGTTAATGCATTTCAGTGAGAAAACGATATTTCTCAGTTTATCGGCAATCATATGGTGCTCACTTCGAAAAACAATCATTTTCGGCAGTAAAGTAAGCAAATCTTGAAAACAGATCTGATGGGAGTTCTGAGTAGCGTCCTAAGAGTTCAACAAAAAATTGTTAAGGTATTTTAGTGGAAAAATAAAATATCTCAATTTATCGGCAATCATAAGGTGCTCACTTTGAAAAACAATTTTCGGCAGTAAAGTAAACAAATTTTAAAAACAGTTCTGATGGGAATTCTGAGTTGCGTCCGATGAGTTCTACAGAAAATTGTTAATGCATTGTAGTGAAAAAACAATATATCTCAATAAATCGGCAATCATAAGGTGCTCACTTCGAAAAACAATAATATTCGGCAGTAAAGTAAACAAATCTTAAAAGCAGTTCTGATTGGATTTCTGAGTAGCGTCCGAAGAAATCTACAGAAAATTGTTTATGCATTTTATTGAAAAACCAAAATACCTCAATTAATCGGCAATCATAAGGTGCTCACTTCGAAAAACAATAATTTTCGGCAGTAATGTAGACAAATCTCAAAAACAGTTCTGATTGGATTTCTGAGTAGAGTCCCTAGAGTTCTACAGAAAATTGTTAATACATTCCAGTGAGAAAATGATATTTCTCAGATTATCGGCAATCAAAAGGTGCTCACTTCGAAAAACGATCATTTTCGGCAATAAAGTAAACATATCTTAAAAACAGTTCTGATGGAAGTTCTGAGTAGCCTCTGAAGAGTCGTCCCGAAAATTGTCAATGCAGTTTAGTGAAAAAATTATATATCTCAATTTATCGGCAAACATATGGTGCTCACTTCAACAAACAATAATTTTCGGCAGTAAAGTAAACAAATCTTTAAAACAGATGTGACGGGAGTTCTAAGTAGCGCTAGAAGAGTTCTATAGAAAATTGTTATAGCATTTCAGTGAGAAATTGAACTTATCAGTTTATCGGTTATCATCAAGTGCTCATTTCGAAAAACAATAATTTTCTGCAGTAGAGTAAACAAATCTTAAAAACAGTTCTGATGGGAGTTCTGAGTAGCGCCACAAGAATTCTGTAGAAAATAGTTGATTCATTTCAGTGAGAAAACGATATTTCTCTGTTTTTTGGCAACTATAAGGTGCTCACTTCGAAAAACACTAATTTTGGGCAGTAAAGTAAAAAAAAACTTAAATACAGTTCTGATGAAAGTTCTATGTAGAGCCCGAAGACTTCTATACAAAATTGTTAATGTATTTCAGTGAGAAAACGATATTTCTCAGTTTATCGGTAATCATATGGTGCTCACTTCGAAAAACAATCATTTTCGGCAGTAAAGTAAACAAATCTTAAAAACAGTTCTGATGGGAGTTCTGAGTAGCGCCCGAAGAGCTCTACAGAAAATTGCTTATGCATTCCAGTGAGAAAATGATATTTCTCAGTTTATCGGCAATCATAAGGTGCTCATTTCGAAAAACAATCATTTTCGGCAGTAAAGTAAACTAATCATAAAAACAGTTCTGATGGAAGTACTGAGTAGCTTCCGCAGAGTTCTATAGAATATTGTTAATGCATTATAGTGAAAAAACAAAATATCTCAATTTATCGGCAATCATAAGGTGCTCACTTCGAAAAACTATTTTGGCAGTAAAGTAAACAAATCCTAAAAACAGTTCTGATTGGATTTCTGAGTAGCGTCCCTAGGGTTCGACAGAAAATTGTTGATGCATTTTAGTGAAAAAACAAAATATATCAATTTATCGGCAATCATATGGTGCTCACTTCGAAAAACAATTTTCAGCAGTAAAGTAAACAAATCTTAAAAACAGTTCTGATGGGTGTTCTGATTAGGGTCCGAAGAGTTCTACAGAAAATTGTCAATGCATTTTAGTGAAAATACAATATATCTCATTAAATCGACAATCATAAGATGCTCACTTCGACAAACAATTATTTTCGGCAGTAAAGTAAACAAATCTTTAAAACAATTCTGATGGGAGTTCTGTGTAGCGCCCGAAGAGCTCTACAGAAATCTTTTGATGCATTCCAGTGAGAAAATGATATTTCTCAGTTTATCGGCAATCATAAGGTGCTCACTTCGAAAAACAATAATTTTCGGCAGTTAAGTAAACAAATCTTGAAAACAGTTCTGATGGGAGTTCTGAGTAGCTTCCGAAGAAATCTACAGAAAATTTTTAATGCATTTTATTGAAAAAACAATATATCTCAATTTATCGGCAATCATAAGGTGATCACATCGAAGAATAATTCTCGGCAGTAAAGTAAATAAATCTTAAAAACAGTTCTGATGGGAGTTCTGAGTAGCGCGCGAAGAGCTCTACAGAAAATTTCCAATGCATTCCAGTGAGTAAATGATTTTTCTCAGTTTATCGGCAATCATAAGGTGCTCACTTCGAAAAACAATCATTTTCGGCAGTAAAGTAAACAAATCTTAAAAACAGTTCTGATGGAAGTTCTTAGTAGCTTCCGAAGAGTTCTACAGAGAATTGTTAATGCATTTTAGTGAAAAAACAATATATCTCAATTTATCGGCAATCATAAGGTGCTCACTTCGACAAACAATAATTTTCGTCAGTAAAGTAAACAAATCTTTAAAACAGTTCTGATGGGAGTTCTGAGTAGCGCTCGAAGAGTTCTACTGAAAATTGTTATAGAATTTCAGGGAGAAAACGAACTTCTCAGTTTATCGGTTATCATCAGGTGCTCACATCGAAATACAATCATTTGCGGCAGTAAAGTAAACAAATCTTAAAAAAAGTTCTGATGGGAGTTCTGAGTAGCGCCCGAAGAGTTCTACAGAAAATTGTTGATGCATTTCAGTGAGAAAACGATATTTCTCAGTTTATTGGCAACTATAAGGTGCTCACTTCGAAAAACACTAATTTTGGGCACTAAAGTAAACAAAACTTAAATACAGTTCTGATAAAAGTTCTGAGTAGCGCCCGAAGAGTTCTACAGAAAATTGTTAATGCATTTTAGTGAGAAAACGATATTTCTCAGTCTTTCGGCAATTATATGGTGCTCACTTCAAAAAACAATCATTCTCAGCAGTAAAGTATCTAATCTAAATAAAATGTTCAATGCATTTTAGTGAAAAAAAATATATCTCAATAAATCGGCAATCATAAGGTGCTCACTTCGAAAAACATTAATTTTCGGCAGTAAAGTAAACAAATCTTAAAAACAGTCCTGATGGGAGTTCTGAGTAGCGCCCGAAGAGCTCTACAGAATATTGTTAATGCATTTTAGTAAAAAATCAATATATCTCAATTGATCGGCAATCATAAGGTGCCCACTTCGAAAAACAATAATTTTCGGCTCTAAAGTGAACAAATCATAAAAACAGATCTGATGGGAGTTCTGATTAGCGACCGAAGAACTCTACAGAAAATTGTAAATGCATTTCAGTGAGAGAACGATATTCTCAGTTTATCGGTAAACATCAGGTGCTCACTTCGAAAAACAATCATTTTCGGCAGTAAAGTCATCAAATCTTAAAAACAGTTCTGATGGGAGTTATGAGTAGCGTTCCAAGAATTCTACAGAAAATTGTTAATGCATTTTAGTGAAAACACAAAATATCTCAATTTATCGGCAATCATAATGGTGCTCATTTCGACAAACAATAATTTTCGGCAGTAAAGTTAGCAAATCTTTAAAACAGTTCTGATGGGAGTTCTGAGTAGCGTCCAAAGAGTACTACAGAAAATTGTTAATGTATTTCAGTGAGAAAACGATATTTCTCAGTTTATCGGCAATCATAAGGTGCTCACTTCGAAAAACAATAATTTTTGGCAGTAAAGTAAACAAATCTTAAATACAGTTCTGATAAAATTTTTGAGTAGCGCCTGAAGAGTTCTTCAGAAAATTGTTATAGCATGTCAGTGAGAAAACGATATTACTCAATTTATTTGCAAACATAAGTTACTCACTTCGAAATACAATCGTTTTCGGCAGTAAAGTAAACAAATCTTAAAAACAGTACTGATAGGAGTTCTGAGTAGCGTCCCAAGAGTTCTGCAGAAAATTGATAATGCATTTTAGTGAAAAAACCAAATATCTCAATTTATCATAAGGTGCTCACTTCGACAAACAATAATTTTCGGCAGTAAAGTAAACAAATCCTTGGAACAGTTCTGATGGCAGTTCTGAGTAGTGATCGATATTCTCATTTTATCGGTAATTATCAGTTGCTCACTTCGAAAAACAATCATTTTCGGCAGTAAAATAAACAAATTTTAAAAACATTTCTCATGGGAGTTCTGAATAGCGTCCCAAGAGTTCCACAGAAAATTGTTATTACATTTTATTGAAAAAACAAAATATCTCAATTTATCTTCAATCATAAGGTGCTCACTTCGACAAACAATAATTCGCGGCAGTAAAGTAAACAAATCTTAAAAACAGATCTGGTGGGAGTTCTGAACAGCGCCCGAAGAGTTCTACAGAACATTTTATATCATTTCGGTGAGAGGAGGATATTTTTCAGTTTATCGGCAATCATAGAATAGAATAGAATAGAATAGCTTAATTAAACTCTTTCACAGCCAAGTCATAAAAATATTAATATACACTTAGAATAACAAATAATTTACAATTCAGTACAACATTCATTCCAATGCACCTGATAAAAATCTACCAAACTGTAAGGTGGATTTTGAATCAGAAAAGCCTTCAAAGTCTGCTTCAGCTGTCTGATACTTTGTCTACGCCACTATGTGGGTAATTTCTTAAAGGGTTTCAATCCCTCATCTTTCCTCATATCAGTATTGAGTCTAGAAAAAGAGACTGTCAGATTTTTTGTGCGAATATCATAACTATGTCAGTTTTCCCTCTTATTACCATTTTATAGGTTTCTGGAGACGTCAATTATCAAACTTATTATAAGTTCAGCGGCGACCGTTGGTATTTTAGTCCTCATGAACATCGGTTTGCAGTGAGAAGTCGGACCCATTCCTTCCAGTGCTCTAACTGCTTCTTTTTGAGCCAACAATACCTCTTTAAGATAACAGGAAGTGCCCCACACTTGTAGACCATACGTCATTTTGGAGTGGAACCGAGCATAGTAGACCTGTATAGCTGCTCTGTAACCCACTATTTGCTTCATACGTCTTATTGCAAATATTACATGATGTAGTATAGATCTAAGTTCCAAGCAGTGATTTCTCCAAGTTAAACAATTATCAATAGTTAAGCCCAGAAAAACTGCATTAATATTGTTTGAGGTTCTGTGAGTTGAGAATAAAATGATTTTGGATTTATCTTCATTTAGGGACAAATTATTAGAGGTAAACCAGGCGACAGCATCTTGTTTAATCAATTGCTGCTTAGACTGTATCCTGTCAATATCTGAATCTCTTACTGCCAAGGTAGTGTCATCAGCATATAGGACTGTCTGGCAATCTAGGCTTGATGGTAAGTCATTAATATATATGATGAACAAAAGTGGGCCAAGTATTGATCCTTGTGGAACTCCTTGTTTCATCAAGGATACGCCACTTGATTGTTCACCATAACAGACCATCTGTTTGCGGTTTGCAAGGTAGGACTCAAACAAAGCCAGCGCACCCCTCTTACACCATAGTGATGTATCTTTCCCAGAAAAATCTTATGGGCCATACAATCGAAGGCCTTGGACAGATCACAAAACTCTATGGAGGTGAGAAGACGCTGTTCAAATCCATCAGTTATGTAATCCACCAGAGATTTCACAGCATCAATCGTTGATCTACCCTGACGAAATCCAAATTGAGTTCCTACGAGTTAGTTGTTCGCCTTCATAAAAGATAACAACTGATCTGCCATGGCCATTTCAAGAATTTTTGAGAAAGTGGGAAGAATAGATATTGGCCGATAGTTATTTGCTTGTCTTGGGTCACCCTTTGTCAATATAGGAATGATCTTTGCCATCTTCATTTTCTCAGGAAAAACGCCTTCCCGCAGACAACAGTTGATAATATCAGTAAGTGGCATTGATATGCAATTTGCTGTGGACCTTACTAATCTAAAGCTTATTTCATAAATATCTTGAGTTGCTTTAGGTGCCAGTCTCCTGATGTATGCAAGAGTCTCCGCCTCAGTCACTGGTCTGAAAAATAGCAAGCCAGAATTTACTTTTTTAATCTGGGATATATAGTTCGTAGGAGATAGTGTATTTAGTGTAGTCGACAATGTTAGTGAAGAAATTATTCAAAGTTTGAGCAGATATCAGCCTCTCATTTGGTTTATTCTTGATCCGTCCTGTCTCAGAATTGATAATATGCGATGTGGTTTTTTGTTTGTTTGGCACTACCATTATTTTATGCTCATACTTAAGTTGCTTTGCTTTTTGGGCTCTAATAAGGTACTTTGTAATTTTTGAAGATGTCTAGTGTTTCCTCATTTCGGGTCAGGACGTATAACTCTCTGACAAAGTTTAGGTTATCTTTCATCTGCATCGATTTCTTTGAGGGTTTATATTTGTGATCAGTGTGTCTACGATGAGTTACTGGAATAGTCTTGTTGAAATGTAGACAGAAAGTATTTAAAAATGTATTAAACTTCCCGTTTGCATCATTATTCTGAAGTATTTGTTCCCAGTTTTCTTCAGATAGACTATTGTTGAAAGCTTTCCCACATTCAGGTGACAGTCTTCGAGCTTTTCTGATAGATTCATTATATGTTAGTTGTTGATCAGTTTCAATAATCTGAGCTAGGTGATCAGAAATTTGACTATTGTAGGTATAGGCTTTAAACTCTGTTATGTTGGTAAAAATGTTGTCAATGCAAGTTTGTGTTCCATTATAATGTTCTCTTGTAGAAGTATAGATAGTTCTATTTAGGCCATAGCTAGAGAAAAGGTCTAGAATTTCCATTTTACTGGTATTATTTCCATTAAAATCAATGTTGAAGTCACCAGTGACAACTATACTAACTTTTGTATTATATGCCGAGAAAATGTATTCCAGATCTGTATGCCAAAATCCTACAGTTCCCAAGGATGATCCTGTCCTATAATATGCTATAACAACTTGATTTTGCCTGGGTAAAAATATTGCACCAATCTCGTCAGCCATTTCCTGAGACATTGCATTAACCTCATCTATTTGCTCAGATTCCAGTCCATCTCTCAAGTAAACACAAACTCCTCCATGCTGATGCTCAATACTGTTATAGCACACTGCCAGATAATATCCTCTCAAATTGTAAAGGCACTTATTATGAACATGTAACCAGTGCTCGCTAATGCACAGATCAGATAAATTTAGTGGACTAATAATATTTTCTATTCCTTCCAACTTGTTTGAGATACCCTGTATAATAATATGCATGATTTTGAAAACCGGCCCACAGCCTGCATTAACCTCTGTTGTTTCTATGGGTGAGGTGGATTCTCTGCAATTTTCAGAAAATTCCGTCCCATTCTAAAATTGAATCTGGCGAATGCAATGCCACTTGGCCAGAATTTGGTGTCATATATAACATGTTTGATAGTGTCTGGTGAAACACCATCTCTGATACGTGAAATAAACAGCCATAGTTTCTTCTCTTCTGGCACTTTATTCCTACTCAAGAAGTGAGGATTGCTGCCATCATTTATTGCTTCACCTATAAGTGGTTTTTCTTTATATTTTCTTCGAGATACTAAAGTAAATTCATCTTTTTATGGCTCTTCCGTGTTTCCCAGAGATTGACCTTCTAAGGCATTTGATACCATTTCTTTTGTTATCACATTCTTATTTTGTTGTGTGTTGTCGTTTGTTTGGAGGTAATGCTTGGCAGCTTTCGTCGCTGTCGCGTAGTTCTGTGTGTTTCGTAGTAGGTCATTTGCTCTCATATTTTTACTGCAATAAGCGCATTTCATTTCGTTAACTTTATCGGTTTTGGAGGAACGACTTTTGCCATCCTCTTCAGACGGCGCCATAAAATTATATAATGAGTTACCGGATTTTCTTAAAAAATTCGGCAAAACAAGATTCAAAAATATTTATTATAATAAATAAGTTTCAACTTTTTTTTTCAATTACATTTCTGATTTCATTTTTTATTCTAATACTTGTGTTTTTTTTATTATTATATATATATTTTTTTACTTTCCCTGTTATAAACATTTATGTTTCTTGGGAAATAAACCGTTAATATTATATATTATTATAAGGTGCTCGCACTTCGAAAAACAATCATTTTCGGCAGTAAAGTAAACAAATCTTAAAACAGTTCTGATGGGAGTTCTGAGTAGTGCCTGAAGAGATTTATAGAAAAATTTTATAGCAATTCGGTGACAGAACGATATTTCTCAGATTATCGGCAATCATAAGGTGCTCACTTCGAAAAACAATCATCTTCGGCAGCAAAGTAAACAAATCTTAAAAACAGATCTGAAGGGAGTTCTGAGTAGCGTCCGAAGAGTTTTACAGAAAATTGTGTTTGTATTTTAGTGAAAAAACAATATATCTCAATTTATCGGAAATCATAAGGTGCTCACTTCAAAAAACAATAATTTTCGGCAGTAAAGTAAACAAATCTCAATAACAGTCCTGATGGGAGTTCTGAGTAGTGCCCGAAGAGTTCTACAGAAAATTATTATAGCATTTCAGTGAGAAAACGATATTCTCAGATTATCGGTAATCATCAGGTGCTCACTTCGAAAAACAATCATTTTCGGAAGTAAAGTAAACAAATCTTAAATACAGTTCTGATGGGAGTTCTGAGTAGCGCCTGAAGAGTTCTACAGAAAATTTTATAGCATTTCGGTCTGTGAGCGATATTTCCTAGTTTATCGGCAATCATAAAGTGCTCACTTCCAAAAACAATCATTTTCGGCAGTAAAGTAAACAAATCTTAAAAACAGTTCTGATGGGAGTAATAATAATAATAATAATAATAATATCGTTTATTGAATTTTAAACATTTAAAGTTTCTTGTCAAGATGTGAAATAACTGGAATGTATGTAGACAGTATAGGTATATGTAAGAATAATGTAATTATGTTTAGTTATTATTGCCACCACCAACATTAATTAAATGTCTAAATATACATAAATACATAATATATATCCATACTATATATACGTATTCACATATGAATATATGTATATTAGACATAACAAACAAATAATTGAGAAAAAATGAACTAATTAAATAAGGATAGATACACATAGGCAAACGAACAAAAAATCAAACTTATACAGCATTATATTGAAGAAAACAATTGGCGCATACTAGGTACATGTATCATTCATTTATAATAAATGCTCTTAGTTGAAGTGTTTGCCATAATACTTGTGAGACAGATTTGACCACCGACAAGGTAGGACTCGAAAGAACACTAACAAGATCATCGATGTTTTGTAGGTAGTCTGCCTCGAAGATTGGAATAAATTGGAGAATCTATAAGGATATGTACTAAAATTTCATTGACTTGTAAATTTCATATGGAGCACAATTCATTAGGAACAATTTTGTAAATGTTAGTTTTATATGTAAATCTAATGGTATAGGAATTACAGCTTCTAATTTGAGCAATAGTCCATATATACTGAATAGGGATCTTGAAATGCAGATAAGCTCCCATACCGTTTGTGTAGAAGTATTTGTTAAATAAATAATTTGATCTGAGCATCAAGTTCATATCCTCAAAAAGCAGCTTATTCTTCTGTGCCAATAAAATTTCATTTTGTACTGATCTGAGGCTAGCAGCCGTGACTTGTTTAAAAGATTCAGAAAATCCGACGCTATCGAATATTGACTTGATTTGTCCAGCGCAGTTATACTGAGGTTCTGAAAAATCGATAAGCTCACATTGACGCTTAAATATAAGATTCGGATAACGTTTTTGATCCATATTTAATAATTTCGCAAGCCATGATAATGATGATTTGAAAATATGAGAGATTTTCAGCAGACCTGCCTCCATGCGGACAAGATGATCAGCTGTATTGGAGGGTAGCAGCAATAACAGTTTTGTTGATATATCTTAAACCCCACAGAGGAGCAAAACATAATAGGTGAGATTGAATCAGTGAGTTGAATAAGGCCATCCTGGAATTCCAAGATGTAATTTTCGATGCTGCCATTATTGAAAGCGTATTACCTATAATATTTATTGACATCCTAATGCTCTATAAGCTTGATTTTTTGTCCGTTTGTCTATGTGTATCTACCCTTAATTAGTTATTTTTTTCTCAATTATTTGTTTATCATGTCTAATATACATATGTACATATGTGAATACGTATATATTTATGTATGAATATATATGTATTTATGTATGGTTATACATTTATTTAATGTTGGTGGTGGCAATAATAACTAAACATATTTTTTTATTTTTTACATATACCTATATTGTCTACATACATTCCAGTTATTTCACATCTTGACAAGAAACTATAAATGTTTAAAAGTCAATAAACGATATTATTATTATTATTATTATTATTATTATTATTATTATTATTATTATTATTATTATTATTATTATATAAATTTACAAATAATATTATATTTGAGTATATTATTAAAATAATATAATATTATTATTTAGCAGCAAAGTAAAACAAAGTAAGTAAATTATCAAATACATGTATTCAATATCATATTACACATCCTAGCATGCTTCATTTCCAAGAAACAATAGAAGATAAGGAAGTTTACGCGAGTTAAGTTTTAATGACCGAAAAATAACTTTTTAAAAACGTTTATTCTAACATACAAGATTACATCAACAGGACAAGATTATATCTGAGATTATTATATGCATTACATGGTTTTATATTAAAATAAATGAAAGATCAGCATTAAGTTGTAATATGATCCAGTGAGACGTTGTGGAGCCGTGGTCTGGCTACATGACTCCTCCCCTCTAGGTTTGAAGCACGTCCTCGTGGTTCGACTTCAGGATTGATCTAGACAGATTTCGTTCTTCTAACGGAATTTCGATGACAGTAGCTGGCTTTGGTCGCCTTGATTTCAGGAGTTTTATTTTTCTTCTTATTAGGAAGATGATGGCACCAATGGTGATTAATATGATAAAGCTAAGGGTGATTCCAAAATGTCCTCGGTGGAACTCAATGGGAAGTATGATGGGCTCTTGGTATTGTGGTATCATCTTAGTCGGGTCGTCTAGATGTAGTGGTTTGACATTTAGCTTATGTTTGACTTTTGATGGTTCTTGGTGATTAGGCCATTCTTGTGAAAAAGTTCTATTTGAACCTGTCCATGTATGTTTCTGGAATGAATATGTGCAGTCGCTATTTCCCAAGACAGCATTACATTTTGTGATTTTGACAGATTTAAAAGATTTCGAACAATCCTCATTGATGTCTTCGGGTTGTTTTGTGCAGATGATAGTATTTCCGTTAGTTAGTTGAGTGAATAAGGAGAAATTGTTGTTGACAGTGGCGAAGTTGCATTTTGATAAATCGTCTAGGCTACACAGGTCTTAATGTGGTACTTTTTGGCAGTACCAGAGTGAAAATGTCTTTATGCAGTCCTCGCTGGTCCATTTGGTTGAGCCTTTTGAGTTGAGGGCAAACGTATGGGGTGGTAGGAGGATATTGTTACGAGTACTAGGAATAGGAATTATTTTGGACAAATGATAAAATTCATTGGCTAATATAGGTATTTTTAAAGTACAAATGAGTGTTTTTGAAGTGAACATAAGATTAACTTTAGTTATTTCTAATAAAGTTGGGATATCTGGAGCGATTTCAGTGTGAGAGTGAGTTGAGTGTAAATAATTGAAAATTTCTTTTAGTTCCTGTTGGTTTATCAATTCGACATTTAGTATGCCTTGATTGCTGAATGAAATAGTTCTCAAAAGTGTCTGAATGTAATTTCTTAAATTTCTGATCTGTTCTAGCTCTATGTGAATAATTATTTCACTATTCAACCTATCCTCTAAGTCTGATAAGTCTTTATAAACATTTTCTGCATGTGTTTGTATTTTCTGCAAATCCTTTTGCCATCTTTCTGTTATTTGACCTGCTAATGTATGTAGCTTGGAAATTTCAGTCATTAATTTCTCTTCGTTAGAGTTAGTCTTCATAAAATTATTTTGAATGTCAATTAGATCGTTTTGATCTAGATTTCCTGATATGTATCTTATAGCTGAGCCTAAACCATCGAATAGACTTCTTTTTTGATTTTTGTCGGGGCGAGAATATATTCTCAGTTTGTTAATATCTTCTGATAGAAGATCAATGTAGTAAGTAGTAAGTATTTACTAAGTTAAGTTTATCAGGGTTGATTTGGTTGATTATAGGTATTTGATTTAATGATAATTCAGCATATGTAGTCTCGATACTCTCTATACTTATTGTAAAATAAACCTTATGATAGTTAACCTTATATTTAGCTAAGCCTAAGTTGTCTAATATGTATCCAGGGGGATCAATTGGTGTCAGCTGAAGTGCCTGGTTGATGGTTGTCAGTGTCATTGTCAATCTGAAAAGAGTTAGTATTTTTGATCATGTGTTTACTGATTCTCTTTCCTTTTTGTGATACAAGATTTTGTTCCTTTGATTTCTTTGGATCTAGTAAAATTTTCTTGTATCTAGGTTTTATTTTATTTCTAGGTTCTGTATTTAAATAAATAATATCAGTTTTTGAGATTTTTCCTGTACGCTTTGAATTTACTTTCTCTAAATTGTTTGATTGCTTATTGAATTGTTTTTGATAAAGGTCGTTATAGAAAGGGATGATTTCTTGTTTCCTATGCTCATTATAGTCTTGAAATATTTGTTTTTCTGGATTAATTTCATGTAGATTAAGATTTTCGTAGGGACCATAAAGTAATGAAAACGGTGTAAAATTAGTTACGGAGTGAACGGATTGGTTGTAAATTAAAATTGCTGTGGTGATTAATTCCGTTGTACTTTCTTTGGATTTTTGTCTGAGAATACGTAGTTTCTGTATTAAAGTGGAATGTGCTCTTTCGATTGGTGAATTCCCAGTATGAGCTTGAGGAGTAGTATAGTGAATACGAATTTGGAACATGGACATGAATTCTTTGAAGGTTTCGCTGGAGAATTCTTTGGCATTGTCGCAAGTTATCTGTGAAGGATAATTATGATGAGAAAAGTAATGGCGTAATTTGTTCAAAATTGTTATGGAATTTGCGTCGTGAAGTTCATATGCTTGAAGGTATCTGGTAAATAAATCTATGATTGTTAAGTATCGCTTGTTTTCTACAAAAAATATGTCTATGTGGAGTATTTCAAAAGGTCTTTTGGCTATGAGTGGTCCTGAAAATGGGAATTTCCGAGGATTCCGGTCGTATTTGGAAGTTAAACATAATTCACATTTATTAATATGATTTGTGACAAGATCTTGAATTTTTGGAAAATAGTATTGAGACTGAAGGTGTTTTGTAGTTTCTGTTATTCCATTGTGAGTATGTGAGTGATAGTCTGAAATTATTCGTATCTGTTCATCTTTATTAAGGATATCTTTCAGAAATGTATTAACTTTAACAATTTTTACGTTGGGTTCAAATATTTCGGAACATTTCCTGTAGGCCGATTGAATGAGATCGTCTTCTTGGCAGTATATATAGTACGTTTTACATATACATATTACCTAGTATAGTTTCGTCAATTCCTCTTCTGAGTGTTAAAGTGTATCTATTCTTTTCAAAAGGTTTTGTAAATTCAATATCGTTTTTGTCACCGTATTTCAATAAAATTTGATAATGAGTGGAATTTAAAGATTTTTCAGATATTGGAAAATTAAACGCTGGATTTTCTTGTGCTGTATGTCTAGTTTCACCTGAATTGTTACTCTTTTCGTCATCGTCTGGTTCCGCATTTGATTGATTTGAGAAAGGGTTAGCGTTCAAAATATTGTCGGCTTCACTATTTGTTATCGATAAATTGGATTCTGAGCCGAACGTTGGTAATACCGACAGAAGGTCGATATCTTTATTTTGATCACCTTTAATTAAGTCTAAATTCTTCTTTGCCGTATTCAAAGGGGGCACAACTATAATGTCACTAATAATGTTCACTTTAGGTTCCTTTCTAGCGGATTTCATAAGAGCTAAATTTTTTCTATTGCGTCTGTTGGAGATGATTTCATCTATAGCATTTATCTCGATTCTTGAGAGAGCATCAGCTACGTAGTTCTCTTTACCTTTTTTATATTTAATTTCAAAATTAAATTCTTCAAGTTTTAGTTTCCATCGAATAAGCCGTTGATTTGGTTCTTTCAATGAATGTAACCAAACTAAGGGTTTATGGTCAGTTTCTATAAGGAATTTTCTACCAAATAGATAGGGACGGAAATGTTTACAGCTGTCGATAATTGCAAGCAGTTCTTTTTCAATAGTACCATAATTCTTTTCGGCTGAATTCAATGTTCTTGAGTAGAATGCAATTGGGTGAGAGTTTTGAGAGATAATGCTTCCTATGGCAACATTACTAGCATCTGTAGTTAGAGTGAATATTTTTGAAAAATCGGGGTATGCAAGAACAGGGGCATTACAAATAATTTGTTTACATTTTTCGAATGAATCAATATATTCTTGATCTTTAAGATTTATTTTAGTACCTTTCTTAAGATATTTATTGATCGGATGGGAAATTTTGGCAAAATCTTTTATAAACTTTCGGTAATATGAAATCATACCAAGAAATGATCTTATTTGTTTCTCAGATTTCGGAAGGGGAAACGATTGAATTGCTTCAATTTTATTTGGGTTAGGTTTAATTCCATCTGGAGTGATGATATGTCCTAGAAATGCTACCTCTTTTCTCAGGAATTCGGATTTATCTAACTGAATTTTTAAATTATAATTTTGAAGCTGTTGGAAAATTTGTTTTACATGTAATATATGTTCTTGAAGTGATCTAGAGAATATAACGATATCGTCCATATATACGAAACAGAACTTATAAAGGAATGGTCGTAGAATTGTATCCATAACCCTCTGGACTGTTGCTGGGGCGTTCTTTAGGCCAAATGGCATACGAGTATATTCGTAGTGACCATTGTCGACAGTGAAGGCAGTCTTCTCAGCCGAATCTGGATGAATTTCTATTTGGTGGAATCCTTGGGCAAGATCTAGTGTCGAAAAGTAAACACATCTGCCAAGATTGTCAAGAATTTCGACGATTCTGGGTAAAGGATATTTATCTTCGATAGTTTTTTCGTTTAATTTTCTATAGTCTATAACCATACGGAATTTCCTTTTTCCACTGGAGTCTAATTTTTTGGGGACAATCCAAACAGGGGAACTATAAGGAGAGATACTGGGTTTTATAATTTTATTATCTAGAAGTTTTTGGATCTGATTTTGTATCTCTTCTTTAAGATGGTATGGATATCTATATGACTTTTGATAAATAGGCTCTTCATCAGCAGTTCTAATGTTATGTTTGACAGCATGAGTGAAAGAAAGATCAGAGTTTTCGTTATAGAAGATGCTTTTGTATGCTTTGCAAGTTGAAATGATGAGGCTTTTCTCCTCGGGGTTCAGATGTTCTGTTCGAATAAGTTTAGTAATGTCTATATCATTATAAATGTCATAATTTGGACCAGATTGTTTGAATGTTGATAGGGGTTGGACTGGAATTGGTTCATGAAAGTTTATGGCAATTTGTGAGAATTGTAGATCTTGTTCAATTGGAATTTGTACGTATTCGTCTGAAGCTGAAGTGATGCACTCAGGGATAGAAATATTGTTTAAAGAAATTTCTGGAAAAACTACAGGGCCGTTGTCAAGTGTTACAGGAATTTTCAATATAGGCTTATCAAGTTGTTCTGTGTATGGTTCAAATAAACCAGGATTTATTTCAAAATGAAATGGTATTTTAATATTTGCAATTTTTAATATATGATTCTTATAATCTATAAGAGCCTTAAGAATATCAAAATCTTGGCTACCAATAAGAGCATCGAATCTTTCGTGCCATGGGACTATAAACATGTCCAAAATATGTTCTATTCCAAAATCGTTTAATAGAGGATATTGATATCTCAATGAACCATTATAAGTGGTTTTAATTGATTTCACAGAAAATTTTGACTTGTAAATGTAATTGGAGAATAGTCTAAAGGCTGGTTCTGGATTGATTATCGAATTGGTTGCTCCTGGGTCAATTAATATCTTAAGATCTAATCCGGGAAGGTAAATGAAAGGTAGTTTTGGTGATGAGTTGTTTATATTGTTGATATCTATTCCGAGGCTATTAATTAAAAATTTTCAGTTTCCACATTTTCTTCGATATTTAAATTTTGGAACTGATCATCTGTATTATCTATGTATGTCTGTTCGTTATATGTGTATTCGTCTTGATAAGTACCGTAATCATGATTTTCATCTTCGTTATAGTCTTGTTCGACGTTAAATAGTTCTTCTACCATTACTCTAGGGGGGCCGGTTTGTTTAAAATGGTTCTGTGGTCTGTTTTGGGGCCTGAAAGTATGAGCTGTTGATATGCTCATCGGTGTGGGTTTGTAATTGTCATGTGGTTTCTGTTGTCTTTTGAAAACTTGTGAGTTAGAAGGGAATTGTTTGGGTGGGATGGGTTGATTTTCATTTGGAAATTTCGGAAGTATTTGTGGTCTAAATGGCTGATATTGAAAGGACTGATTTGGCAATTGAGGTTGGAATTGTTGGGGTTGAAATGGTTGACTAGGCATATGTGGCCTGAATTGTTGATATTGAACGGGAAAATGTGAATTTTGAGATCTGAATTGTTGGAAGTGGAGGGATTGTTTATTCTGATAATTTGACGATTGAGATTTCTGGGGTGGGCGTATTTTTGTTGACTTCTGAGCTCTAAGGAAGTTTGCAAATTCTATCTGGGACCTTTCGTTATCTAGTTTCTTACACTCAAACAGGGCATGTTCAAGGCTTGGAATTTAAAGATTTTTCAGATATTGGAAAATTAAACGCTGGATTTTCTTGTGCTGTATGTCTAGTTTCACCTGAATTGTTACTCTTTTCGTCATCGTCTGGTTCCGCATTTGATTGATTTGAGAAAGGGTTAGCGTTCAAAATATTGTCGGCTTCACTATTTGTTATCGATAAATTGGATTCTGAGCCGAACGTTGGTAATACCGACAGAAGGTCGATATCTTTATTTTGATCACTTCTAGCAAGGAAAAACGAAAACATTACAAATCAATCCCAAGGAGTGAATGGATTACAAAGGGAATTATTAACACATGTTAAAGAAAGGAGTTACTGTATCAAATTTGGAAGAAGGAACCAACTAATGAAACAACCAAACAAGAATATAAAAGTTACACTTAAATACTGAATAAGGTAATCAATAAAACTATGTTAAAATACGATCGCGAACAAATTGCAAAAAATCGCAGTAATACTAGGAACTTATGGAAATATGTGAATAAAAAAGAACGAAAAAACAGAAAATAAGATCAATTATATCTATGATGATCAAAAAAATCAGATAATAGATCCTTTTGAAATCTCAAATGTTATAAACTCTTAGTTTGTAATATCGGAACTAAACTTAGTGAAACAATACCACAAGCACCAAATGCAAAAATAAAATTTCCTACAGTAAATAAAAAAACTATTTTTATTCTGCCAACAAATTGCAGGGAAATTGACGCTATAATAAAAAACTTTAAATTTAAAACCGGAGGTATAGACAATATCAATGCCAAAACACTTATCTCTAATCAAATAGTATTACCTATTGTACGCATAATCAATTTAAGCATTGAACAATCCATTTGGCCCGATGCTCTCAAGCGTGCTGATGTTTTACCGATATTTAAAGCCAACGATAGACATTACCTCACAAATTACAGACCAATATCACTCATTCACTCAAATTTAGCCAAAATTTTTGAAAAAGTTATTTATAACTGATTACTTCATTTTATAAATAAACACAAGATTTTATCTAAAAAGCAATATGGCTTCATGAAAAATGTAGGAACAAAAGATATATTAAATTCTATTACAAACCTAATTTATGAGAGAATGGATAAAAGTGAGCCAATTGCTATAATATTTCTTGACCTAGCCAAAGCTTTTGATAATGTTGACTATTCAATATTGCTGAATAAACATTGTAATTATGGTATAAGAGGAAATGCTTGCAGACTGATTTCAAGCTATTTAAATGATAGACAGCAGCGTGTCAAAATCAATGACATGGTCAGTGATTTTAGTGAATTAAGAACAGGTGTCCCTCAAGGCACAATATTAGGGCACTTATTTTTTCCTATACATTAACGATTTATTAACTGACCTGCCAGATGAAATCATAATGTCTTTTGCTGATGATGCTACTGTCATATCTATGGATAAGACTTGGTCAGGTGTAGAGTCTAAAATGAATAGTTACCTTAAACTAATATATGAATGGCGTACATTGAATAAACTATCATTGAATGTAGATAAAAACGTTTACATGACTATCGGTAATTACTGTGTTCCAAGTCATTTTGAAATAATGATAAATGGTCAAATATTGAAGAAATTAGAAAGCTGTTAATATCTAGGAATTATTTTTGATTATAGGATGAGATGGGAATCTCATATTAAATACCTTATCAACAAAAAGTAATATCTGGTTTTCATATTTAGAAAATTGTCAAAAATAACACTGATGCTTTATTTTGCATTTTTTCATAGTAAGTATCATCTGTTATGGCAACATTTTGCTACAAAAGTTACAGAATAAATTACTAAGGATTATCAATATAAATCATTCACAATTCAATAATAAAGCATTAAATCTAAATCAAATTTTTGCCTTCGAGTCCATCATGTTCTATTACAAAACCCTCAATGTTAATTTTAATAATTCCAGTAGCATAACTAGGAACAAGAGTTTCATTGTACCGATAAGAAATAAAAGTGTTAGTTCAAAAAACAGTTAAGTAAATGCTATTGCAATTTTCAATAAACTACCCAACGAGCTCAAGAATATAAAAAATAATTATACAGTAAAAACTAAGCTGAAAAAGTGGGTGCAATTAAATATTCGATGTATGAAAAAATTGGCGTCTGTACTAACAAAAAAAATCAACATTATAAGTAGTACTTTTTTAATATTGTTAGGTAAATTTCTTATATTGCGTTTGTGTGCATAGACGACAAACCTCGTTCTTATTGCGGCACCCTACGAAATGTAGGTTCAATTTACCAGCTAGGCATGAAATTATTATTCATATTCTAATATGGTCATCTGGTACGGATAGCTCCTCATTTAATATATATATATATATATATATACATATATATATATATATATATATATATATATATATATATATATATATATATATATATATATATGGGATATTACGAAAATTGTTAACACGATAGAGGTCGCAGTTTTGTAGGTATCAAGTTCAAATTTGCTACAAAAATAAATCTCTCAAATATCTCGGCCGAGTTCGTTATTGGGCAATATCGGGAACGTAGTTTCAAAATGGCGACCATTCAAACATTTTAAAAAATTATCAAAAAAGAGCCGTAGTGTAAATATCATCAAAAATAATTTTAGGTTATAGATATAATCAGTCCCTACAACTTTTGATCAAAGCAATTTTTCATAAAATGCACAGATGAAAAAATTAAAATTAATAAAGAAAAATAAGAAATATTGATAAAACATGAACACTCAATATAAATTTGATGCAATTGTACATTTTCTGCCAATTTACTGCCAAAATTAAAATCCTCAAAGTATCCAATCCCTGTTTGTTTATGTGTGCCCCACAAATTCATTCACAGTTTCAATCTTACCCTTAAAAATTATGAATTGTCCGAAATGGTCAGACAGTCCTGGGTCCAGAACACCGCTAACAAACAAGTCCTCCTCTATGTCGGTCACAATAATATCTATGCATGTTGAGGACAAGTCATTCCGCCTTGTATAGTCAAAAATAGTCTGTTTAAGCCCATAAAAATTAAATGTTGATAAAAGCTCGCTCAACGCCTTAGACGGATTCTGAAAATCCACATTATAATCACCCACAAATATGATTTTCTAATTCGGATTATAATATTTTTTTAGTAACGCCTCCAGCCGATTCAACAATATATCATACGTGCCATTACAGGACCTATACGTTGTGATAATTATTGTTTTGCACTCTGTTATTTCTAAGCCACAAAATTCGGCATGAACCTCAATGTTAAATTCTGAAAGATCTAATTCCCTGACGTAAAGCGATTCCCACATAAAAATGCAAACCCCGCCATGCTTAAAATTTAGCCTACTAAATGAAGTTAATAACTTATATCCTACTATATTATTTTTCTGCAGATAAGTATCTGTAAGCCAGTGTTCTGAGATACAGATCAAGTCACAAACAACAACACAAAAATCATTTAAAAAGTCTGATAGCAAATCGACCTTATTTGATAAACATTGAATATTTATGTGAAATAGACCTATCGTACCATTCGTCCCTAGAAATGTTTTAGCATACTCCAAATCAAACATATGATATCTTGTGATAATTATTTATTTATTTATTTATTTATTTATTTATTTATTTATTTATTTATTTATTTATTTATTTACTTATTTATTTATTTATTTATTCATTTATTTATTTATTTATTTATTTATTTATTTATTTATTTATTTATTTATTTATCTATTTATTCATTTAATTCCCAAATAGTTCAACATAATAGATGCTGCAGAGGTAGATAATCCTACCTGTTCGCAGATATGGGAAATGAAAACAGAATATAAAGATAGAGACTATAAAAATATACCTATATATAAAGGAAAAAAACTCTCTTCAACTAAAATAAAAATCAAAACTAATATAAATTAAATAACATGTGCAAAGAAAAATAAATTATACATTGCATTCAACAAAATAAATAAAAAGTGCCAATATAAAAGAGAAAAAACAAATGATTATAATAATTAAAAAAATCCCGATGGCCTATAGTCAGCGGAGAGGTAAATTTTTCAAAATTCATTGAATTTGTAATTTGAGCAAGCTTTTCATTGTTATATCTACATGTTATTACATAAAATTGTCGTATGTGTCATGGCCTTGCGGTTAGAGGATTTTGTTTTGGCTGTAAAATATAAATCAGACAGGGTTCGCGTTCCACTTCAAGGCAGAATTATTTTTTTCGCCTATTTCTTTTCAATTAATATACTATATATACTTTTAATCAGGGTCTATATGAAGATCTCCAGAAAATGTACAATTACATCAAATTTATATTGAGTGTTCATGTTTTATCAATATTTCTTATTTTCCTTTATTAATTTTTATTTTTTTATCTGTGCATTTTATGAAAAATTGCTTTGATCAAAAGTTGTAGGTACTGATTATATCTATAACCTAAAATTATTTTTGATGATATTTACACTACGGCTCTTTTTTGATAGTTTTTTTAAATGTTTGGATGGTCGCCATTTTGAAACTACTTACCCGATATTGCCCAATAACGAACTTGGCCGAGATATTTGAGAGATTGATTTTTGTAGCAAATTTGAACTTGATACCTCCAAAACTGCGACCTCTATCGTGTTAACAATTTTCGTAATATCGCATATATATATATATATATATATATATATATATATATATATATATATTAAATGAGGAGCTATCCGTACCAGACTTGAATCAGTAACCAATTAGCTATTGACAATCGTTGTAATAGTTAGTTTCCTTTGCGAAGAAATAAATTAATATAAAACGTGTTATTCGTTCTGATAATCTTAATTCTTAATTGGGGGCTCAAACAGGATCCCTCAAAGCTGTCTATTGTAATAACAAATTATTATCAGTAGATGTTTTCAAATGTATGAAAAGAATCCGAGCATCAGTAAACCGAATCCAGAAGTTGGGTCTTCATCGTTGAAAAATCAAAGGCAAAGATGTTCATTGGCACTCGCTTCGATATACGAACATCAATAAATCGAATCTAGCGTTTGGGTTATTATCGTTGGAGAACCAGAGGCGAAGACGTTCATTAACACCCACTCTGGTAATAAATCGAAGAACAACTTTAGACACTTGTTTCGTTCTGGGTCCGAGACCATATCAACATTCTAAGAGCAGTGTAACAGCCACATTGAGTGAACGCCACCAGCCCACAAGCCAGCTCGCGACTACGAATGTCCACCGAGGATTTTGCAGTTCAGTCCAAAGGAAGAGAAAACTGGAAGACTTCATCTAGACTAGAACATCAATCTATCGAAGAAATATGTTTTTTAAAGTCCTTTCACTTTCCATATCCTTACTTAGAGTGTATACATGAAAATTATTAATTTGTCTATTTTTGGTGAATTTTAGATACATATTACATTTTGCATATTACATTTTTACTCAAAACGAGTACAGAGACAAAAACCATTGTCCAATGTCGAAATTAATTTAACACATTTGTCAAAAACTGCGATACCTTTTCATTTGAATGTGGGACAAAAACAAACCGAGTACGTTTTGTCCTGAAGGGGGAGGAATTATATTTTCAAATCGCAACTTGGCTATTATATGGATATAATCATTACCTACTTAATTTCTATTATAATATCACAAGATATTGTTTTGTGTCCGAATCGTTCACAAGAGTTCAACGCTTCCACGCGTCAGCACTTTCCAAATATCTTTTATTACATGTAATTATAAATGACATCCTGTGAGTATCATGTTAAATATTATAATAATTGCTGATATATACTGATATATGCTTGAATCGGTAACCATTTAGCTATTGACAATCATTGTAGTAGGCTCCTATGCGACGAAACAAATTGTTTTTAAAAAGTGTTCTTTGTTTTGATAATCTTAATTTATACGTGTTTCCGAAATGTTTTGGAATCTCTGCTTATAAGTCAATGTTGTACGATTTTGATGACTAATGTGAAATAAAACTTTTTTACAAAAAACTAGGATCAACATATGTATGAATGTTTGCGGATTCTTTTCATGGAAAGTTTTATGTGACTGTAATACTAAGAGCTTTTTCGGGGCTTATTAGTTAGTTTCACACAAAACTGCGAAAGTAACAAAATTGGTCCATCCATCAAACCAATTGCTAAAAATAGATTTATTTGAATCAGAGAACAGTGAAGATTTTATACGATTACTTTCTGTAATTTTACCTATACCCAAGCTACTGCGGTGCGACGTCTCTAGCTCAGTGTTAAGGAAAAACTTAGATGCCACTTAGTATAATATAGATATAGTTGGTTATATCCAGAGATACATAAAAATCTATTCGAAACAGGATATGGAAATAAATAAAGTGTATTTACTTGTGTCAAAGATATTATTTAGTATGTATTATGTTAACGAATGATGTATATTGTTCGCATTCAGACAACTAATTGGATAAGTTCAGCTGTCCAGCCATGTACAAATACATCTATTCACTAACAACAAATTAAGTAATACGTTTCTAATATTGAAAGACATTTAAGACATACCATTTAGTGCCGCCATCTTCTTCAATGTTGCCGTGTTCATTCTACGGTGTATATCTAATTACATGGTTAGCTCGTAGAGATAGAGAAGATTATTCGTATTTAGAGATGAATCTATTCTTTTGAGAAGATAACATCCTTCTTGTCGACCAAATAAGCATTTTTCAGCTTATATTTGAACTATTAGACAGTTAACTGAGAGGACTACACAAATAACTCAATGCAAGATTAGTAAGTAGGTAGGTAGGTACTTAGACTTTCAGACGAAAATTACCTGGATATAAATTTGAATTGAAGAGCAGCGCCAGAAAATTTACATTTTATTTTCGATTAGTTATTACCAAACGTTTTGACTTATGGAAGTGAAATTCTGAAATATTTGTATGATTCTAATGTCGAGCTTTCGGTAACGCTTATTACCTTCATCGGGGCACACTAAAATAACGACCAAATTAATTATGACAAAAAATATTAATAATATGAACTACTTACAATCGTGAGATTAATGAAATTTACCAGCTACAAACATTTGTTATTATGCATTTAACTTTATGATTGAGGTTTTTTATATTAATCTCATAATTAAAAGTTACTATTGAATTACGCATATTAGTTTCTTAGGATCAATCTATGTATGTAGCTAATAAAGATAGAAAACACTTCAGAATTTAATCACAAGAAATATCGCTTAAAAAATTGATATAATACAAAAAATATGGCATTATCTTATAAAATATGAATCAATATGTTAATTTAGAGAAACATCAGATGGCACACTACGATAATTATCATTATATAATTTTAAAATATATGAGTAAATGGAAGTCCATTTATATCCGAACGTTTATTCATTACGTTTGATTAATTTTGAACATGAATCATATCCAAGGAGCTTCGTTTAAAAATATTCTTTTCAGAACATCGAACAATTGAGTTATCAAAATATATAGTATATTAATCGAAAATTCATATTCTATGAAATTGATAAATAAGCTCTTGAGTCATACCCAAACCAACTTAAATAATGGTAATAGAAATTTGGAAATGTCTTTAAATGAAAATAATATTATTGAATATTAAAGAAGAAAGAATCGAAGCTGCGGATAACCTAGTTCCAATCCACATCACCAGCAACGAAGACGATCTCTCCGGCGACAACGGAACAGGCAAACGCTCACCCTGTCGTAGAACCGCTCACGGAGAATAAAGGATTTCTTCTGCCAGAAATGAGGATTTTAGCCAAGTAAATGCAAAGAATCATCTCGTTTAACAATTTACAAATTATTGAAACTTTTTTTTAAAAATTTTACCTACGATCAATATCATATTTTATTAGTTCGATTGAACGACATTTCTGTTATCGTATTATTTTAACATTTATCCAAAATTTATCCCCTATATTTACGTTTTCGCGCACACTACAAGAGGTCAAGCTAGTTCCGACGCGAACGCTGACGTCAACCCCGAAACACAAATTATTTCTGTGGAGCAATACAAACTGTCAGAGATATTTTCTATTATCCCTGATTAGGATGGTAATCAGATATTTTCAACAACATTCACCAACGCATCTTCCATGGCATTCATCATGGCAACCGGAGATCAAAAGCTTCTCCTTACATTGCATATTAAGAATAAACTTAAAGGCCGAGCAGCCGAGCTTGTTAACTCTCGAAACCCAAATTCATAGGAAGAAACTTTACGTTTCTTAGATTCACACTTTGGGGATTCACGAGATTTAACCTCATTGATTCAGGATCTTCAATGTATGAAACAGTTGCAAAATAAATCACCATTAACTCTCATAGCTCGTTTGCAGACGCATGCATCGAAAATTCACAAACAAATCATGATTTTGTCTGAAAAAATTGCTCAAACTAAATTAACAGACGCAATGGTATTGACAACGGCATTAAGTGGACTTGAACAGACATTAATAGCAAATAGCTAGTAATCCAAACGACATGCTTTCAGCTTTGAATAGAATTAAAAAGGAGGAGGAGAGCTCAGAATAATATGAAAAAACCTACTCATCTTCCACAATGTTCCTATTGTAAAAGACCAGGCCATATGATCCAAGATTGCCTTGCAAGGAAGAGATAATTACAGCCTTCATTTCAAAATTATCAACAAAACTTTCAACTATCTTTCAGCATCTTTAATACCCAATATCAATTATCTTCTCGAACTCAAAATAGACAACCTAGTCCATATAACAATCAATCCCCAATTTTCAAAGACCATCTGTCATTCAATCAAATCCAAATATGAGACAGCAACCACATCGTACACATCATTTTAATAATCCAGTAGAAGATCAATATTATCACAACAGTTTTATAACTATTGAATAGTCTAATTATACTCCCGATTCTTATGAACTATAACAATTTTCCGCAAGATTATTATCAGTTGGAATCTTTCCCCAACAATTGAGAAAGTTCAACATCACAATCCGAAGATTTTCATGATCAAAATTTTACTCTTCGCCCAACTTCTACAGCCCCAGATCCCAACAAACCAGTTCTGGAAGACAAGTCAACCCCAATTCAAACTATGACTATCGACTACCTCCACCCATATGACAAACACCCAGAACAAATGTTCATGTAAGTAAATTAAAAAAATCTTTACTATTTCGAAGACTCTTTAAAAAGATTTAGAATTCTCGTAGATAATGGAGCTGGCATATCAATTTTCAAACCAAAAACATGCGAAGCCCCGAAAATGTTGTTATCCAAGGAATAACAGACCAAAAGATTCTAATTACCGAATCTGTTATGATACCTTTTGCCAAAAATTATCCATATAGAATTCACATTTGCGATCTTGATATTTAATTCGATGGACTAGTTGGAGCAGATTGGCTTCACCGTTATAAGGCAGAAATTAATTTCAAAGGTCAAAAGTTAGAAACAAATTTAAAAATTGTCCCACTATTTAAGGTTATTGACAACATTCTCGAAAGCAATCCAAAATTATCCCATCCTGAAAGAAAGCATCACAATATTCAAACACCAATAAAGAACCGTGTATTGTTAGAACCCATATCTGAACAAGTCTTCAAATTAAGAACCATACTTACAAATACTGACGCTATTATCACCGGTTTTGAAATTGAAAAGGTTTTTATCCCTCACTCTCTTGTAAATATTAATGATAAAGACGAAATTTTTATAACTATTTTAAATGCAAACGCTATCCCAGAAGATATAGAAATTCCAGAATTGCTTATGGAGCCTTTTGACAATTTCAACATTAATAATTTTAATAATGATATTATTGTCGAACAGACGAATATATATTATATCTAGAAAACGACCAGTTAACAAAATAAAGCATTCTATAGACACTAACGACGCGAAACCTGTTTCTACAAAATCATAAAGATACCCACAAATACACAAGCAAGAAGTTAAGAGTCAGATCAACAATTTGTTAGCGCAAGGTATTATTCGACCATCAAATTCTTCATGGTCTTTTCCTGTATGTGTAGTACCCAAAAAATCAGACTCATCAGCAAACGAAACATGGCGAGTTGTGATAGACTATAGGAAACTCAACGAACTGACGGTAGGAGACAAATACCCTCTTCCAAATATTTCCGACCTACTTGACCAGTTAGGTAAATGTGAATATTTCACGACCCTCGATCTGGCATCCGGCTTTCATCAAATAGAAATTGATTCGAAAGACATTCCTAAAACAGCTTTCTCCGTTGAAAATGGACATTACAAATTTGCTCGAATGCCATTCAGATAGAAAAATATCCCTTCAACATTCCAGCGAGTTATGGATAATATTCTATTAGGTATACAGAACGAGAGATGTTTAGTTTATATGGACGACATTATCGTCTACTCTCCAACTATCCACAACCATCTCAAAAGACTTCTTGAAGTTTTCCCACGTCTACATAATTCAAATCTCAAGATACAACCCGATAAGTGCGAATTTCTTCGATAGGAAATCGCTTATCTTGGCCATTTGATAACAAAAGATGGCGTAAAACCCAATCCATCAAAAGTAGATTGCATACAAAATTTTCCTCAACCCACAAATCCTAAAGAAATAAAATCATTTCTAGGACTTGCAGGATATTATCGCAGGTTCATTCCTAATTTTTCAAAACTTTCGAAACCCTTAAACAAATTACTTGAAAAAAATTCAACTTTCAATTTCGATATACAATGCCAAGAATCTTTCAAAAATTTAAAACAATCCCTGGTCACATATCCAATTCTTATTTATCCCAATTTTGACGATCCTTTTATTCTCACAACTTTGCAATTGGCACCGTACTTTCTCAAGGGCCAGTAGGAAAAGATCTCCCTATAGCTTATGCTTCTCCCTTCAAAGCTGAGACAAATTATTCTACTATAGAAAGGGAACTATTAACAACTGTGTGGTCCGTGAAACATTTCCGACCGTACCTATTCGGTAGAAAATTTATAATAATTACCGATCATAGACCTCTCACCTGGTTATTCTCTATTGAAGACCCAGGTAGTCGTTTAGCAAGATGGCGTCATAAGCTTGAAGAGAATTAATGCTGACGCACTTTCCAGAATTAAAATCAACTATATTTTCGATTATATTGAATTTCAGTCAAAAGCACAATTCTCTCATTTTCCAATCATCCTCATACACAATGACGATGACGAAGACTCAGACAATGAATCCGAAAAATCTAAAAACATCAGCAATGAACAAGTATACGAAGAATTCAAAATCTTTGTCAATGCTTATAAGTTAAGGTCACTTATTGATTATTCTTAAATAGAATTTACAAACCAGCAACTCTTAGCAAGAGAACATAAAAACATTTTAACTTTCTTTCAACAAAACAATCTAAAATACTATCATCACAAGATTATAGAAGACATTTTCGAAGAGAATGCTGGTTTTTACAACTAAAATCAATGTATTATCAAGCAAAAGTGTTAGGAATAGAAAATATTTTATTATTCCAATTCTCTACGATCCGGATTCCGTCAACGAATACTTATTCGCTTCTATTTTTAGAAATCAAGACACCATATAATCCGATACAACATACTTTGTTGAAAATAATCCTGATCTCCCCATATTATGTCAAGATATTCTCAAAACACTAGACAAGGATCAGATCCCTATCATCCCCGATCAGTAACATAACGGAAAAACCAGTATTCATCGCGGTATTAACGAAACTATCGGTAGAATTTGCGAACGATACAATTGGCCATCATAACTAGAAAAGTATATCAAAGCTTGTGAAGTTTGTCAAAAAACAAAGATTTGCGGGAAAAACTTAGACAGCCCTCGAGTTATCACAGAAACACCTAGAGCCCCGTTAGAAAGGATTAACATAGACATTCTAGAAGTACCCAGAAGACATTATGCTCTAACTATACGAGATGAGCTTACGAAATTCTCACAAGCATACGGACTACCTGACATGACAGCAAAAAGTGTAGTCAACACACTTTTGATTTATTTTCAAGACTACGGTACCCCAACTCGAATTCATTGCGATTTCGGTCGAGAATTTGACAACTCTCTTTTCCGTGACATATGTACTCTCTTGGATATAAAAGTGACTAATTGCAGTGTAGGACATCCACAATCCAATGGATCTCTCGAAAGATTCCATTCCACACTATTAGAAATGATTCGAACGCATGTATCAGAACACTCAAATGAGCACCCGTTTAACATCTTAGCATATGCTATCATTTCATACAACTGTTCAATGAACAATACACACGGTTTTACACCGTATGATTTAGTATTTGGTCACACAATCGCAAAGAATTAATTACGAAATATATTAGAGATCTCAACCGCAGAATTTCTCATTACTATAGAATAGCTAGAAGTCGCATAAACTCAAGTAAAGAAAAAGCAAAAGTTAGATTTGATCAACATGTATCCAATAATCCATATCAATTCAATATAGGTGACATGTGTATGAATATGTACATATATATATATATATATATTGACTTTGTATTCCTTACTGGTTTTATATTAAATAAAAAGATGTTCTTATGGATGCAGCCATGCATTGATTAAAATTCTTTGATTAAAGCTGAGCTTTCGAGAATGTTTATTCCCTTCTACAGGGCAAATTACAAATCGTTAAAAAATTAACAACTCAATTTTTTAAAAAATAGCAGAAGGAAAAGATGCATTTGACCTTCGACAAAGGCGACTTTCCTCTAGCCTACTTCAATTATACGCAATTCGGATATAGTTACAAAAACTCCTCTCAACATACTCCGCTCCTGGGATATGCTGAATTTGCTACAAATCCTCTGTTATCGATTGCTCCAGACGAGACGAAAATGTTAAGAGTTCCACCGTAGATGTCAATCTTGAAATTGATCTCAAGGAAGGCTTCCCCGCCAACGTCCGAGCTTTTTGTATTATAGTCCATGATAACATCATCGAGCTTTTACCTCTCAGTGAAACTATTAAAAAGTGGAATTGAATAGTTCGAATCGTCAGTTTGAGTTTGGCTGTGATCATGAGAGTAGCGTTCGTAGACATCCAAGGCTTCAATGTTGAGCAACAATTCCAACCCAAAGAGATTAGCATAAGAATTGGAGAGCAATGTAGTCATTTTTCCAGCTGCCACACAAACCGTTCTCTGCTCTTAGCAAAGAAGATAGACGTGGAGTTTGTTCCTTGGAGAAAATTCATGACTTTGATATTCATCCGGTTTCATTGATTTCACCTTACTGTATGATATTTTCAAAGAAAATTTGTGTGATGTTAATATAATTTATGTAAGAGTTCATCAGAAGAAGGACTTTTTAAAAGAAAAAGAACAACATGCTCGAATTGTTAATTTGGAGGATTTGGAAATTTCATGGTGGGGTATTCCAACTTTCAACAACAACGATGCAACATCCTGTATGAATCAGCTTCGGACCGTTTTCTCCTTGGAGCTCGAGCGGGTATCTGGGTCTCGGATTATGGCCTCGACCCCCGCATGGGTTCGCCCTTCCCCCAGGACAGCAGAGAATTTCCCTGCCGCCCCGGCTTCTTTGGCAGAGACAGCAGAGGCCTCGACCTGACCTGAGCTAGCAGTTTTATCCTGCACACCGGAGTCCATAGATGTGGAAGGCATCTCCGCATCTTTTGGACCTCCCGCAGGATTATTTTTCAGTTCTAGCCCCGAGACAGACACACGTCCAAACCTAAAGTTTAAGACGCATCCTTCTGCCTTCAGGGCCTCTCCTGATTGGTGATCGATCCCAATCGTGAGGACAGTAACGGTACCCTCCTTTTTTGAGTTGAGAACTTTCCAGGCTCCGGTACTGAGCCAGGTGTTCTGTACTTCGACGAGTCGGAGGATCTTCTCCGTCTCCATTTCGAAGCTTCTTGGGAAGTACACCGTTACAGTGACGGGTTTGGGGATGTTTTTCTCCTCCACCGCCACTAACTCGGGTCCTTCCCAAGACCTCAAGGCCGGCACTACCCCAATGAGCCAGTCCGCCGAATCCTGAGAACCGCAGTCCACCAGCATCATTCCACAGCGGAAATGTATACCGGTGAAGTGCATTCCCTTCACCTCTCCACTGCACATTTCTTCCACTAGAGTATCCTCCAGTGTTGAGAGCCGCTGTGGGTCAAGGATTACTCTAGGGTAATCCTTGGATATGATACCCACACGAATAGCTTTTACGGCCTTGGCAGCTGCAGCGTATCCAGTGGCATGCCCGGTTTTTGCTGCAGTTGTTTTCGGCTTTTTAGGCTAAGGCCTTTCCGGAGGAGTGATATGCTCTCCTTCCTCTCTTTCCTGTCCCTTTTCCCGTCGGTGTTACCTTCGGGGTCGGGACAGTAGGTGGTATGGAGTGTTGAAGAGCCTGTTTTCTGGCCTCCTCAGGTGTAAGTCCCTGATGGAGGAGTCGCAGGTACTTCCGCACTCCTGCTCCACTGAGACCCTTTCTCAGTGGATCGTCTCTGCCGCCCGGCTGTCCGAGTTTTGGCAGGTCGAAGGGCAGACGATTCCTTTGCTGTTTGGCATTTCCCTTTTTTACAGGGAGCCCGGATGAAGAGGTGGAGGCTTTCTCCATCTCTCCTCCGGTGAGTTTGGGATTATGTGGTTTTTTCATAAAGTTCCCACGAGAAGCTGGGGACAAATCGGTCCACTCCTTCAGAGCCCCGCATGCAAGAGTAAGGGGTTAATACAATGGAGTTTCCCCTTGTGCTCCAAGGTCGAAACCAGTAGAGACCAATCCACTATCTGGCCATGCATCCCTCGGCCTGGTTTCCCGCCTTGGAGTTAGAATTTTTGATGAGGTTATTTCCTCTTGGTCCGGGCGGTTAAGCCAAGACCCCCCGGCATCATTGGCCCGCGAGACATGACCACAGACGACCAGGATGCGTTGGTTTGACAGGGTGGTTTCGAGGTTAGCTCGAAAGCACACCTGGCATCGTTGTACCTGAGTGCAATTCCCTTAGCCACGACACTACAGCTGGGACAGGTGAAGTTGATCCGCGGCAGGGTATTCCTGGCTGCCAATTGAGTTTTTAGTCTCAATGAGCCTTATTTCCCCGCAGGCCCCCTTCTCATATAAAAATCATCGTTAGAGGCCCCCTCCTATCCGCCACCTGGAGACGCGCCGGGTTGGCACTTCACTCCTCCCAGATGCTGATTGACAACATCCGGACCGGTCAATTTCAACGGCATGTTTTTATATGTCTATAAGGTAGTCCGAAAAAAACATTTGGTTCAAAAGTGTGATATTATAAAATTTGTTAACACGATATCAAGTTCAAATTTGCTGCAAAAATCAATCGCTTAAAGATCTCGGCCAAGTTCGGTATTGGGCAATATCGAGTAAGTAGTTTCGAAATGGCGACAGTTCAAACATTTAAAAAAATTATCAAAAAAGAGCCGTAGTGTAAATATCATCAAAAATAATTTTGGGTTATAGATATTATCAGTACCTACAACTTTTGTTCCAAACAACCAAACAATTTTCGATAAAATGCACAGAAAAAAAAATAATAAAGAAAAAATAAGGAACTTTGATAAAATGTGATCAAACTATTGCAAAAACATCCAGAAAGTTTAATGCAAGATACCCACAAAGTACAAAAAATACAAGTTTAAATCTATTTACAAAACAAATAATTAATTTTCTAATTCCTAGAAGCTAATTCAAAATGTTGATTCACGAAACAGTTTCGTTACTCATCTTTGGGATGGTAAGTAGACTGTATAGACGATTCGTTTACCGTGCTTTGTAAATTCATTTAAAAATAATATTAAACTCTCATAGGTATCATACTCAGTCTTGGCAAACCAATAATGAGTACTTAAGTAGATTTATCAGAGCCTATGGACACAATTTCAAGATAAAATTAGCAATAACTATGCATTGACTGATATTGAGAAAATGAATCCAGTTCAACGATGTTCATATGTATTTTGTGAACTTTTGTTAGATTATTTACGCAAAATACTTTATAAAACAGTATATCTAATTAATAATCAATAACCAAGTGATAAGGACAGAGGTTTCAATAATAATAATTAGTGAGGAAATATAAATAATTAAATATTTATAATAGATTCTCAAAATGACAACCGTTTCTTTCCAAACATCTAAGAATACGTGTCTCCACCTATAAAATAGCTTTCCTTATTTCAGGGGCATCTATCCCATCAATGCATTTAATTACGCGTTGACGCAGATCATTTTTACTTTGTACCTACTGGTGTTGAATACTTTTCGTCAGATCTTTGCGTTTCAGATAAATTATTTCAAGGAATACCTCATATAATGTTTGTTAAATAATAATTGTGTTTTATCACCATGGTAACCAGCAAATACCTACCATAAACATGCTAGAAATAATTCACCTTAATAGATAGTTGCTTATATTTTGAAAACCTGACCTTATAGGTATAGGAATATGATATATAATTTCAAAGGTATTTTGATTTTCTCTCTGATAAAATAATAAAATATAAGGTGTTCCTTGTGAAAAAACGCATTTTTGTGTCTTTATAGATCTGATGGAAAGATCAAAAATTTTGAGCGACCCTGTATAACATAAAAAGAGAATCTTCAGTAATAACCAAGAAAGAAGTGTTTCTGAAGCTATTACTAGAATTTCATCGTTTCATAATTCTAAAATTCAGAGTAATGGGCTATTGATTGGAGCTCTGTTTTGAACAAAACAAAAGAAAATTAATTAATTCACTTGAAACTGTTAGAGATAGGATTGGGTATCTTATGAAAGTATAACCAGAAGGCTATAGAGAATCTAATAGATTGACAATATATAGGGTGTCTCATTGAAAAGTCAAAGTTGTTAATACTTTTTGATATAAGTGGCAACGTCACAAGGCTGAAAATATTAGTCAGTCGATAGATCTCTAGGTATAATCTATAACGTCTAAGGTATCATCGACCGTGAATCACCCTATATATATATATATATTAATTTTGTATTCTTGACTGGTTTTATAATAAATAAAAAGATGTTCTTGGGGATGCAGTCATATATTCAATAAAATTCTTTCATTGAAGCCGAGCTTTCGAGAATGTTTATTCTCTTCTTCTTAAATTCACGATTTTTGCCCTGAAGAAGAGATTAAACATTCTCGAAAGCTCGGCTTCAATCAAAGAATTTTATTGAATATATGACTGTATCCCCAAGAACATCTTTTTATTATATATATATATATATATATATATATATATATATATATATATATATATATATATATATATATATATATATATATATAATAGGAATGAAGTAAATTGCCGATTATTGTTAGATAAATAATATTTGGTTAATTGGGATTTCGGCATAAAGCAAAAAGTAAACTCTTTTGACTTATGTCCTAGCTTTGGAAAATATATTTTTTCATCATTAGGGCTACAATGAATATAAAGCTGTTAATTTATATAACTCCATAATTCACACTAATTCCTAAGAATAAACTACTTACATCAGTCTTTGAGGTTGTTTGCTATTATAGTTGGTGATATGGAGTGGCATACATAGTTATGTAAGCTTATTAGCATCACAGAAAACAAAACAATATTTTAAGAATGCAATACTTATACTAAGAACACATATTAAAAATTAATTAAAATATTATAGATAAAATGTTTCTTTATACAAAAATAGAAGTTTTGGTTGGGGCCATTATACTTGACATAAAACAAAAACCAACCTGACATATGTCTAAGGTAGAAATAAAAGAGAAGGAAATTTAAATATAACTCGGTTAACAAAAGTTTAGACTAAATACAACTACACTAGCACCAGGTGTTAGGGTGTTAAGTTTCCGGCAAAATTTAATGGAAAGTTTGATCGTTGTATATTTGTAAATTAAAATCATAAATTAATAGAGCTATTCGCGGAGGACATATAATTATTATAAACTTCGCAAGAGAGAATGTATGAATATATGTTACTCAAGCCCTTAATATCCGTCCTCTTGTTCATACTTTGGGCATTTTGGTTTATCTGACACATTTCAAGAAAAACACGCTTCACCCCATTTCGTTCAACATGAAGAACTCTCGCAGAATTGTAGTCTGGAATATGATTATATTCTTTAACATGAGAAGCCAGTGCACATCGCTCAGGATGATGTCTGGCGTCACTTTTATGTGAAATAATCCTGTTTTTTAAAGATCTAGAAGTATGACCTATGTACTCGGAATTACAACTCCCACAAGGGATATTGTAGACGACGTTAGTCAATAAGGAGAGAGGAACCTTATCTTTTAATTTAGAAAAAATGGAATATGATGGTAGAATGGTTTTTGATGCTATTTTAAGGTTCAAGTCTCTAAATATCCTAGTAAGTTTCGGAGTAACTTATTTGATATAAGGTAACTTCGAAAACTTGATCCGGCTAATCTCACTTACATTATCTTCAGAATTATTTGGGTTATTATTTATATTAGAATTGTTAATATTTGGATTTTCACTATTATTTTGAGGGTTCATATTATTAATGTTGTTATTTATGCTTTCAATCTGAGGGAATGTTATTCTTGGAGAAGTTCTATATAGAATATTCTTTATAAGCATGCTTGGGTAACCATTGTCTTTGAAAATATTGTACAAAATGTGAAGGTTCTTAACCCTGAACGAATCATCAGTTATCTTTATAACCCTATTTTTCATCTGTTTTACAAGATTAATCTTTATATGCATGTTATGATATGAGTTATAATTTAGGAATCTGCCTGAGCTTGAAGTTTTCATGTACCAATCAATTATTATTTTATTATCACTGGTACGAATAAACCGTGTGTCTAAAAATGGAACTGAAAAGTTGTTATCTTCTTTCTCTATGGTAAATTGAATATAAGGATCGTAGCTATTAAAAACCTCTAATATTTCATTTAACCCTTCGACCGGTAAAGCGACTATAATATCATCAACATATTTTGATAAAAAACAAATTGAATGGTAATACTTCAAGCACCAAATCTAACAAATCATCCATAACATACTCAGCCAGTATAGGTGAAACATTGGCACCCATGGGGGTACCAAATGTTGGTTTATATACCTTCTCATTAAAAAGAAAATAATTATTCTTGAATAGAAAAGAGATAATATTCAAAAAAGAGTCCAGATTAATATTGCAAAAATTACTTATATGATCCCAATATTTAGTTACTGATCTTAAACAGGCATCAAGATAGACATTGCTAAAAAGTGATACTACATCTAAGCTAGCAATTACGTAATTTGGAGGGAATTGTAGTTTGTTGAATTGTTCAGAAACGGCAAAAGAGTCTTTTATAGAATATTCATTAGGAACATGGGCTTTGGTTAGAATATCTTTAAAAAAATTATAATAGAAATAATAACCCAAATAATTCTGAAGATAATTTAAGTGAGATTAGCCTGATCAAGTTTGCGAAGTTACCTTATATCAAAGAAGTTACTCCGAAACTTACTAGGACATTTAGAGACTTGAACCTTAAAATAGCATCAAAAACCATTTTAACATCATATTCCATTTTTTCTAAATTAAAAGATAAAGTTCCTCTCTCCTTATTGACTAACGTCGTCTACAATATCCCTTGTGGGAGTTGTAATTCCGAGTACATAGATCATACTTCTAGATCTTTAAAAAACAGGATTATTTCACATAAAAGTGACGCCACAAATCATCCTGAGCGATGTGCACTTGCTTCTCATGTTAAAGAATATAATCATATTCCAGACTACAATTCTGCGAGAGTTCTTAATGTTGAACGAAATGGGGTGAAGCGTGTTTTTCTTGAAATGTGTCAGATAAACCAAAATGCCCAAAGTATGAACAAGAGGACGGATATTAAGGGCTTGAGTAACATATATTCATACATTCCCTCTTGCGAAGTTAATAATAATTATATGTCCTCCGCGAATAGCTCTATTAATTTATGATTTAAATTTACAAATATAAAACGATCAAACTTTCCATTAAATTGTTTGCCGGAAACTTAACACCCTAGCTCTGGTGCTAGTGTAGTTGTATTTAGTCTAAACTTTTGTTAACCGAGTTATATTTAAATTTCCTTCTCTTTTATTTCTACCTTAGACATATGTCAGGTTGGTTTTTAAATAGTTTTTATTACTTTCGGTTCGTGTATCAATGGACTCCGCAGCGATTTCTCAGGCCCCATACGACCTAGAGACTTGAAATTTCGAATTCGTACTTAGACCGCAGACATCTCGCCGCCTGTTAAGCTCCAAGTGGGATCCAATATTGATTAATTATTAATTATATTATCTTATTCAAGCAAGATTACTTCGACATGGAACGACACTGGGGTCCGTCACTGGAATTACGTACGAGCATGGAGCATATTAGTGGCTTGTCTATGGAGCGTATATATACATATCTGGCAGATCGTAGTATATATTACTCTATGGTTATGTTGCGCTTTTCAATATCAGCTGTCACAATTGTCAGACGTTGATATAATACTAATTTCAAATTTAATTTTTTGTTGTGGTAGACAAACAGTAATTTGTTATGGAGTTGCTGTTTCTGGCAAATAGATATACATAAGTATAGTTCAAATCAAGAAAAGGATAGATAGCAATAGTAATCATCAACACGGTTCAAATCTTAAATGCCTAATAAAAACTATTTTTAATTTTTTTTCAAAAATTTCACTTGTTGTTTCAATGTCAAGTATAATGGCCCCAACCAAAACTTCTATTTTTGTATAAAGAAACATTTTATCTATAATATTTTAATTAATTTTTAATATGTGTTCTTAGTATAAGTATTGCATTCTTAAAATATTGTTTTGTTTTCTGTGATGCTAATAAGCTTACATAACTATGTATGCCACTCCATATCACCAACTATAATAGCAAACAACCTCAAAGACTGATGTAAGTAGTTTATTCTTAGGAATTAGTGTGAATTATGGAGTTATATAAATTAACGCCTTTATGTTCATTGTAGCCCTGATGAAAAAATATATTTTCGAAAGCTAGGACCTAAGTCAAAAGAGTTAACTTTTTGCTTTATGCCAAAATCTCAATTAATCAAATATTATTTATATATATATATGTATATATATATATATATATATATATATATATATATATATATATATATATATATATATGTATATTTATATAATCGACGTTTCCAGTCCACAGACGTTGGTCATACAAACCCAGTCCACGTATTAAATACTTTTTTCACATATTTGATAAACGTTATTGAACCAACTATATAATACCGATTTCACAGACCAGCATATACACGAAAAGCATATTGAATGAACGTTACTACACCAGGCGATAGTGCCAAGTCTAATTTCTTTGACTAGTCGGTTTGGATTGCTAAAGCAGTGAAGTGTGGTTCACAATGATTACCATAATATTCTAACATAAATATAGATTCACTGAAACTCCAGCCCAATCAAATGAGAATATATAATAAATAATAATTCTCTGAAGATATTGCCTGTTCAGTTCATTTCAATGAACTGAAAATAGATCTCCACGTATTTTTTTATAATGGGTGATTATTTATCTGGAAAGTCAAAGTTACTACAATCATTTTTCTTCGCATGAATTTGGGAACAAAAATATTGAAATGAAATTATACATATTTCATGATTATATTAATTTTGCGAGAAAATTGAGTAAGACATATTTTTCGCCATTTATAACTAGGTATTATTCAAAGATCATGATGTCTCAACATTGGTACATGATGTAAAATTAAATAATTTTACTCATTTAGATGGATGGGATTAACAGAATGAACGAGCTCTTTTCAATTCGTTTTTCGATGTCGGTCAATAAAATGCTGGCTAATTTACATATTTGGGAGGTTATTACTATAATGTAGAACTGAGAGATTGGTTCAACTTAATTTCGGAAGTTATCGAAAAACTAATTGTACTTTGAAGTTTTAAAACTCTAAAATGTAAATGTATGTACAAAAGGCTGTTCAGAATAAGATTCACTACCCCCATATCTCAGAAACAATGAGAGATACAAAAAAAATGTAGATAAATCTTTGTGAGTTTCTATGTGTTTCTATATTTATTGCTGTCATGATCATACGGTATTTAGTATTTCTGATACAGGTATCAACTTTCTTATTTTATATGGAACACCCTATATATTTTGAGATTTTTGCATTCTACAAAAAAGAATATGATAGCTTTGCGAAATAAACCATAGTAGTTATAATGTTTGGAGATGTTATCTTTTTGAGAAAAAAGACAGTTGCAGATAATTGAATGTCACCTCATTGTATATAAATGTAAAATTTATAATAGGTCTTAAAAATAAGGTGCCCTTGTTAAATATACTTTTAATAAATTAAGCTCAGTAAAACAAAATGTCTTCCAGGACAATACCTGATTTACTCAAATAATATAGAAACTAATTATTCAGATTAAAAATTATAAAATAATGTCCTCTTTATAGACGGCTTCCAATTTCCTTTCGCAATCTCACAGTTTGTCCAATTGAAAACTTCTATTGCCAATCTTATTTGTATTGTTGAGCATAAGCAGAGAAGCCTTGATGCGTTTTTTGTATTGGGGTCAGTATAACTGTTAATCGGCAAGGCATAAGCAGCCAGAGCTTTAAATCGACTTTTGAGGTTCGTTAGCGATTTTTTTCTTGTAGCAAGTAAAAGTTGCTTGTACGTCAATAATTGTGCGTTCCCTGAATTCCCTAATGAATCATCTGGTGCACAGTCAAGCACATAAGAATACGAGCATGTGGGCTGCCACGTTGTATGAACTCCATACGTTTGAAATAGTTTTTGATATGAAATCCCCCAAATGGACTCTTTTTTCGATTGCAGTATTTGTATTAGTACGTTGAGTACTTTACTAAAATAAATAGCCTATGTGACTGCGTCTTCACTGACCAACGTCAAAAAATTGAATGATATTCAGTCCAGAAGCTTGTTTATCAAAAGTTTCTTCACCTTTATTTGCAAATTTGTAAAGTATCCGCAGCAAACCATTCCATCCTATTTCATTTGAACTTAGCGTGAGAAATATTTTAGGTTTGCATGGCTGCCTAATCATTGCAATGAGATCACGTTTGCTTTCTACCCAGTACCAAATCGAATAAGGTATCGAATGGAGAAATACAGGGTTACTTTCAATGCAATTATTTATATAATCGATAGATTCAATTTGTTGACGTATTGTAGTGGTATATTTACCAACATTTTGGAACGCTATATTAAGGCGGACGCGGACTCTAAATCACATTATTCTCAATGCCATGTAAAGAAGATGATATGGAGTAGTACCACTGCCACGCAGAACGTCTTAACTCACTCGTGGCCATCATAAATGGCGTAACGCGTACACCTTCTCTGAAGCTACAAAATTGTCCCAAATATACTGAGGGAAAAGAAATCTTTTCAATATGTTCATCGAACAACAAATAATGTGGAACATTTCTTTGTCCAGGCGCGATCCTCAAATATTGCTTATCATTCCATAACAAAGTTTGTTGTTGCGCGGTGAGAGTCCCAATTGGTATGTGCTCACTGGTTTCATCTGGTTGTTCTATGTGATTAACAATGGCATTATTTGAGCAAAAGGTATTGTCAATAGCAATCTCATATCGTTTGTAAATTAGTGTGGTTATGAGATATTCGCTTAATATCGAAATCGATTCAATGATCATCGTAAAGGTTTCTTGGTAGGTGATTAACCATGGTATTTATTTCTACCGGAACAATAATTTTCCCAAAATTTTTAGGATTTAATAATTTTTTGAAGAAGACGATTCTTAGTCCTTTTCGAACCAAATTATGTCGCAAATAGAGAATGCCGATCCAAATTGAGCCTTCTTCGATTGCTTGGTCCTGGAGTAGTCAATCTTTCGTAATCGTCTGAATGTACTCTTCGATCATCAATTTGTAGAGCTATTCCGACAAAAGAATCAGAAAGAGTACCACTTTCTACAGTTGTTTTGACAAAAAATGACACGGAGCACCACTTTCGAGCGAAGCGTTTTTACGTAGACGGCAATCCCGCTGACGTCGTGCATCATTCTAACACATTTTAAGACTAACATTATTCAAAAGTTTTATTCCGGGTTCGATAGTCACGACACCGCTCATCCACAGTTTTTGGTTCTAGTTTGTTTATTTCACTGTCACCCTGGGAAACATCAATAGTTTTATACGCTTTCGTTTTGCTATACCGAAATACTTCTTTGGGAAAATACAATCTACTAAATATAAGAATTCTCCTTTAGGTACAATATGAAAAACAATTAATGTTTGTCAATCTTTTTACGAATTCGTGAATATGAAACAAACGTAGACAGAAAGAACCAATAAAATACTCACAAGGGATTATGTCATTTCCTTCTTTTTAAAATTTTAATAACTATTCCAATTAACTGTTTGAGTACACCAGTATTGGTCTATTTATATTTGATAGATTAGATGTTATAAAATCAGTTTGATTGAAAACGTGAATGCTACAAGTACCCAAAAATAGTTGGGTTGGCTTAAGGATAACTTATAATACTGGTATGCTCGAGCTAGCGGATTCGGAACCCTACATTTCAAAATTGAAATGTACCAATCTCGTGTCAATATTTTGTGACATGTTGAAACGAATTTACCCTCGTTATAAAAGTTTCACTTCAAAAAGTTGGAGTGTCTATTTGAAGAATCGGAGATACCTAGTTGATAATATTCTATTCAAATTTTTTATCGCTTCCCGACTCCCTGTATATTGCCAGATATTGTTTCTGGTTTGATTACAAATTTTCACATCTCTTGTTAGATTTATGATAATGGCTATTTAATCTATTATATAAATTACTACTAATGATAAATCATTCATATATCTGCAACTGTAATTTTTTATCAAAAATATAAAATTCTCGAAAACAATAAATACTTATAGGGTTTGTTACACAAAGTTAACCCAGTTTGTAAACTTTAAAAATCTAAAAATATATGGTGAGTTCTATTTAAAATAAGAAAGTGGATATCTGGACAAGAAAAACCAGACACCCTGTGAACATGACAGTAATAAAAATAATAAAATCACAGAAATTCACAAAGATTTTATCTACATACTTTTTTGATTATCCCATAGTTTCTAAGATAGGAGTTAATGAATCTTATGCTGGACAGCTAAATACCTACGAATGAAAATATTCCTAAAAATTCAATAGGAGATCATGAAGATTTTCATAATTCTAAAAAATTTTACAAACTCATGCAATTCTCAATGAGTTTTAAAATTAACAATTTTATCTATCGATGGATGAAGAGACGATGACATCAGACAATATTAAGAAGCTTGGCGCGTATACCTAGATATAAATTATTTTTTCTGTTCCGCATGATTTTGAATCTGTTACTATTTATCGGAATGATATTGACATAATGATACACACGGACAAAAGCTAATGCTTGTATTTGGTAGTCTAAAAAAGACTATAGTTACTAATATGTTTGCACCGAAACATTGTTGTGGCATCGCATGTTCGTTTCAGTAGTTATTTTGTACGTTCGTCCCAATTTGATTTATTTTTTACATAAAAATAATCATAAAGCTAATTTTTGGTTTTTCCTAGCAAATTTTTAATTTTCACGCTCACATTCGCATTGTACTATGCAACGAAAATAAGTACCTTTCCTAATCAATTCCTAAATTTGGACTCGCTGAATACCTACCGATCGAAAAAGCAAAATATATTATTTGAAAACTATTCTAGCCTACCAGAAAATGGTAATGTTGCAATTGCCGCTGTTGCCATATTTCTGGTCTAATAACGTCTATTTCATGTGACATTATTCTACATTACATTATTAATAGGTTCGAACTAGATATGTATATGTTGGAGATGTTAGACCGACTTTTGAGTCCAATTAAAATTTTTCTAATTATGATTTTTTGCATCTCCAAACCATTCTGAACTCATATATAGGTAAAACTTTTTCAGACCATTTTCTTGGTCTGATAATGTCGCTTTTGGTCTAGTAACGCAGGCAGCCATGCATTGAATAAAATTCTTTGATTAAAGCCGAGCTTTCAAAAATGTTTATTCTCTTCTTCAGGGCAAACTACAAATCGTTAAAAAATTAACAACTAAACTTAAAAAAATAGCAGATTTGGAAAGTGCACAAAAAAATGTGTCGGACCAAATGTTTTTGGTACTTCCGCATAGAATTGTCAATTTGATTCAAAATTTGTGTCTCCGATGTACAGGTGGTAGTAGATATACAAGGAGAGTTCTGGATTGGAAGTGAACTGTCAAGATTGTGGCTTAACATTTGACAACTGACACGCGACAATTGACAAGATGGCGGATCTACAGGTGACAGCTGACATGTGACAGTTGACAAGATGGCGGCCTGAGAATTGACAGCTGATATGTGACAGTTGACAAGATGGCGATTTGACAACTGTCATGTGACAGTAATCATACACATGAAACACTGAAATTTGACGAGCTGTCTTTGAACAGATGGTGATTTGATAGTATCTGACACGTGACAGCTGACATGACAGTTGACAGCCAACATAGAACACACTAGAGCGCGGGAAATTCAAATTAGACAGTCGACATCTTACAGCTGAAATTTGGGACGGAACGGTGTCAACCACAGAACACAAACAATTGACATGTGACATGGAACACTGCCAACCATGGAACACGAATTTCTAACAGTTGACACGGGGCGGATCTCTCATTGGCGGTTGGGGGGTATCTCTATAGTAATGTAACGTTTAACCATGTGCTAAATGTTGTGGGTTGAGTTCACTTGCGTAAGACTCAAAAGTTCGCAGATTGCTTCCAATGGTTTATTTTCAAACACACTGTACACAGCTTTCTGTTGTAGTACAACTGTCACTACTTGTCACTTTGACTATCGCGTTCCAACTACTTTCGAGTTATGTTTCCAATTGACTGATACAATAAACTAACTATTTCCCATGATCGTCACGGCTTTATATATCTGAATCATGATATGACATTCATCGAGAATGTTCTATGATTATCTAGACGAACATAATTAATGTTCTAGATCCTTGTCAAGGTGACAATAGTACGACAAATTGTACCTCACATACAGTTTCTGGAAGGATCGAGAACAAATCTACTACAATTCCAGAACTACACAATGAAATACACAAGCAACACTACTGCAAACAAGGTAGCAGAATGAATACAAACTAAAAGAAATAATAACAGTAACTACATGATAAACTACCCACGTAACAGTAATATGTAGAAAATGAATCTGCTCAGTTTATATTGAGATACGTCTGAGAGTAGATCAACATGGCTCTATTAAGAAATAATTTTGTGATTTTAACTGCGATTTTAAACAACGTTTTATATACCAATGTTACGAATGGAGTTAGAAATGTTGCAGTATGTTTTTAAAAATGTGACAACCGATCATATTTTGCGCTGATGAGTGAAATAATAATGAACAATGGTCATTTACATACAACTATCCAACAGCTATGACAGAAGCACCACGCCTTAATTTTAAATTGAAACTAATATTTCAAGATGGTACTGAAGGAGACACTGGTGAATTACCAGTCATCCAAGCAGTTGATGATGAAGAAATTACAACACCAACAACAAAATATGCAAGAGATATGTCAGCAGGAATATCCCCAACATCATATTTAGGATGGATGATAAATTGCAAGAAACCATTAAGAATACTTTTGCACTTGTTTGTTTTGCATCATCTTCACTACACTTACTCTTATTGAAATTAGTTTTGAAGATTGTTCAAAACAATGTTTTTTTGAATAAAGAATAAACATTTTATATGATTTATTTTTATTTTTGTATAATTATAAAGCAATTATACTCTGTGTAGGACTTCTTTTCTACATAGCTTAGCTCCTTCTATAGTAATCTCACGGTGGGGATGGTGAGTTTTTCTTCAGTTATTTAGTTCTTTCAAATGACGAACATGTTTTTCTAACATAACTTTTATAAATGACACCGTTACGTTACCTCTCTCAAATCGAGACTGTCGAGCACAACTTGTGTGATGGTTAAATACATTTGTTACTAAATGAACATTTTGCTTGTGACGTAGAAGGACCATTCCAGTGCGTTATCCAATTGAGGCGGTTGTAATGTACGAAACATGGTAGTTTTCTCTGAAGAGAAAACATGTTTCTATATTCCTTTGAAGTTTAGTCCAAACTGTTAATAATTCTAAAGGTGCATCATTTTTAATTAGATGTTCATTGGGAAATTGTATAATTTCATTCTTTTCGAACTCATCTAATCGTTTTTCACCTTGGAAATGTTCCAGGAGGAAAAAAATGTGGAATCAAGTAGTGACGCATGCGTTGTTCTCCCTCACTCCAATAGTTCCTAATAACAGTGAAATAAAAAAAATCCCGATTGCCTGTAGCCAGCGGAAAGGTAAATTTCTTAAAATTCATTGAAATGAAAATTGAACAACCTTTTCATTGGTATAGCTATATGTCATTACATATAAATTGCCGTAAGTTTCATAGCCTTGCGGTTAGAGGTTTTTTTGCTGTTGAATATAAAGCAGACAGGGTTCGCGTTCCACTTCAAGGCAGACCTTTTTTTCGCCTATTTCTTATCAATAAATATACTATATATTTTTTAATCAGGGTCTATATTAAGATCTCCAGAAAATGTACAATTACATCAAATTTATATTGTGTTCATATTTTATCAATATTCCTTATTTTTTCTTTATTATTTTTTTTATCTGTGCATTTTATTGAGAATTGTTTGGAGCAAAACTTGTAGGTACTGATTACATCTATCACCCAAAATTATTTTTGATGATATTTACGCTACGGCTCTTTTTTGATATTTTTTTTAAATGTTTGAACTGTCGCCATTTCCCGATATTGCCCAATAACAAACTTGGCCGAGATCTATAAGAGATTGATTTTTGCAGCAAATTTGAACTTAATACTTCCAAAACTGCGACCTTAACAAATTTCGTAATATCACACTTTTGAACCAAATGTTTTTTGAACTAACTTATAGACATATAACAACATGCCGTTGAATTTTTTTCGAAATTCAAAATTGTGAACGATCACAATAGGTACATTTCTAGAAGAAATTTACCTAAGAACATTTTTTATAATCATGCTTTTGTTTCATAGGTAACAAATTATAAAACTATTTATCTGTTTGACAAAACGATCCGAAGGTGATTCATACATGATGTTGTATCGTTCTTGATGAAAGTTGGAATATCCCACCTTGAAGTTTCCAAATCCTCCAAATTAACAATTCTAGCATGTTGTCCTTTTTCTTTCGCACACAAATTTTCTTTGAAAATATCATCCAGTAAGGTGAAATCAATGAAGCCGGATGAAAATCTAAGTCCATGAATTTTCTCCAAGGAACAAACTTCACGTCTTTCTTCTTTGCTAAGAGCAGAGAACGGTTTATGTGGCAGCGGGAAAAATGACTACATTGCTCTCCACTTCTTATGCTGATCTCTTTGGGTTGGAATTGTTGCTCAACATTGAAGCCTTGGATGTCTACGAACGCTACTCTCATGATGATAGCCAAACTCAAACTGACGATTCGAACTATTCAATTCCACTTTTTAATAATTTCACTGAGAGGTAAATGCTCGATGATGTTATCATGGACTGACGTTGGCGGGGATGCCTTGAGATGCTTCAATATCAAGTTTGACATCTACGGTGGAACTCTTAACATTTTCGTCTCGTCTGGAGCAATCGATAACAGAGGATTTGTAGCAAATTCAGCATATCCCAGGAGCGGAGTATCTTGAGAGGCGTTTTTGTAACTATATCCGAATTGCGTATAATTGAAGTAGGCTTGAGGAAAGTCGCCTTTGTCGAAGGTCAAATGCAACTTTTCCTTCGGATAAGTTTCTCCGTTGAGAGTTAACGTCATATTTGTTACATTCACATGATTGAAGTGTGTAGGATCGATGTTAACTTTACTGTAATAATGATTTTCTTGAAAGCACACAATGGCATATCGTGGGTTTTTGAGAAACGAAGAAACTGCCCATTTTTCATTGGTAGCTCCAGTTGTTAGCGCAGACAACATGTGTAACTCCCATTTTCTGAAAGGAATCACGATAGGTGTATCGGCTATGATTGCTTTCAAAGCTGCAATTTAATTTGATCGTTTGGATACAATCTTTTCATTTTGAGTTCCACATTTTCAATTTCTAATTGAACTTCTGTGGGTACAATTGCGCCATCCGCTTCAGTGATTTTGAAGCAGTTATTATCGTGTCGTTAAAAATGTTCCAGCTATAGTTAAATTTTTCGAATCTTCGGCTCTGTAACATAATTATCCTATTGACAAGTTGAGAGTTTTGATCGAGCGAGTATTGTAATATTAAGGATTTTGTTTGAGTAATAGAAAGGTATATTAAATGTCAGGTGTCGATAGCAAAACCTGGGTCAGCGTCTATGGCAAATTTGTAGACTGTGTGAGACGGTCTATCGTTGTAGAAGGCCCCCGATGTAATGTTGCTGTCCACATGTATTGTTCGCACTTTTATGACATTTAAAGGTTGATCCGAAACATGATGAACATTCTTTTCCAAAATCTTTGGTGAGGAACCCAAAATGTTTGAGAAACTATTGTTCTGCGTGAAATCGATTGCATAATATTTGGAAAATATTTCACTTTTCAAATTATTATATTTAGGTATGAGATAGAAAATATCTTCGGTTTTTTCCATTGCAGTTGGTGGTGGTGTAATGGTTTTTCGAAGAAACTTTTCAATATCTTCAATTTCATATGCTCCAGTTGGAATGTTGATACTTTTTTGTTTTGTTACCGTTTTCGAAATAATAAAACTTTCTTCCCTCATCAATGTTGGGTATGCTGTTGAACGAATGAAAACCCCTATTCAGTAAGTGGGTCCAATTGAAGCGGAGGTGAGAAATCAATAGAGAGAGTTAGAGAACGACTCTTTAACGTCAATATGATGGGGGAAAGTATGGTGGATAGTATTAAATAGTCTCAAGTTAAAACATTTATTCCAAAAAATATTCTAAACATAAATGTCCAGAGTTAACTTGATTATATTTCTGATAAACATCATAATTACAGATGATTTTGACGTTGCTGCCAAAATATTCAGCTAATTGTCTAGGTGGTTTCAAATTCCCATAACTATCAAAATATTGTTCGGTGTTGCCAACTTTTCTATATTCTATCCAGTATGTACCTGGATTGATGAAGGAATCCAAATTCACTACTGCACATTCACGATGTCGAGGACGAGTAGTAGGAAGAGTGTCTCGCATAAAAACGCCACGAAAATATGGTATTTTAAAATTTTTTGCCAACTTGATAATTTCTCCATCATATAATTCTCTATTGGGCAACTAGTCTAGTAGTTTTTTTGGTTCTTCTTCAAGTACAATCCTCTTCCTTCGTTTTTCTTTTTCAAGTAAAAACTGTATCCTTTGCGTATTTTACGTAGATTTATACCAGACCCCAAATGCTCCATAGCTTGGTTGTGACGCTTATCTTCCTCTATTTTTTCCTTTGCATTTTTTGCACCGATAACAGTCTTTGCAATGGCACCTGCTCCTCCAGCCAACGATCCCAAAGCCGAGAGTCCTGTAAATAGTGGAATCAAAAATTTTTATTGCAATTCGAGCTGCAAGTAAAGCTGCCGCAGATAACTTATTCAAACCACTACCATGATGATCATTGTTGTTTTTTCCAAACAGTCAATATTTTTTCACAATATGTAAAAATGGACGTTGTTGTTGCATTCCCAGGCCAAGTTTACGTTTCACCTTCATGCCAGTGGTGACTGCCTAAGCAGCGACTATTTCACTAAATTTTGCGTCTTTTGATTTCATCTGTTCCCAAGCTCTATCTTCCAAAAATTGATCGGCTTTATGACGTTCTTCCAAAGAGTTGCTTCGCGAGTATGCGATGTCGTGTTCCTTGCAAGCCTCATACAATAGATTGATATCTCTCTTTCCAAATTCTAAATGCTTTTCCAGTTTGGTACCTGGTCCACAATACGAATAGCCTGGCAGATGAAGTTCAAGTGGCAGCTTATTGATGAGCGTATTGACAACACCTTTACCGTGATAGATCAACACTGACAATGATGTTAATATTGAAAGACTTTTACATTTATAAAAACATAAAACCCTTGATGAATTGGTTCACATCATAAGAGTCATTCAACAGAAAATGACCTTACCAATCGAAAACTTGGACTATTTAAATGATGACGGTATAGTAGAATGCAGTAAACATGGGACTTTATTACCACATTCATTTCGAGCAATCATATGTGGACTGAGTGGATGTGGAAAAACAAATGTAACATTATCATTTGTGTTTCATTCTAATGGAGCTAGATTTGAGAACGTGTACGTATATTGAAAGTCGTTGTACCAGCCCAAGTATCAATTGCTCGAAGAAGTTCTGAGAAAAGTCAAAGACGTCACCTATTTTCCCTTCAAAGACAATGACGAAATTATAAGCCCCAACGAAGCAAAACCAAATTCCATCTTTATTTTTCATGATATAGCTTGCGATTCACAACAGAAAATTCAAGAATATTATTCCATGTCCCGCCATCAAGGTATTGACCACCAAAACAAATGTTGCGTGATGATTGCAATCTGATTGTGTTGTTCAAGCAAGATGAAATAAATTTAAATTGTGCATATGATGAACATATTTCACCTGACATCTCATTCAATGAGTTCAAGCAAATGTATGCAGATTGTTGGAGCAAAAAATATGGAACGATGGTTAATGTGAAGGATTTTGATCCTTCAGGCCGATATCGTCAAGGTTTCGATAAGTTTATAAAACCATGAGTCTTAGACAATGATGGGTATTTATCAGCATGAAACCGTTCAACAAAGATGTCGATGATGTTCGCAAAAATTAAATCAATGAAATTTCAAAGACCATAAGATAGAAATATTTAGCTTTGAAGTTAGGTAGGTCAGAGCATGAGCAAGCATTGCAAAAATGATTCAAACTCATATCCGAACCTCTGAAAAAATTGGATATGAATAAATCTTCGTCATCTAATGTTATTATTAATGAAACACCACTACTACCACATCCACTGCTGAAAAAGGAACAAGAAGCACCACTTGATGAAACGCAATTTCACTAAGTCGAAAATGTTGATAGTATAGGCGGCTTTGAAAGTAGCGATAATTATAACAGATTTGATGATGATGGTAATGATGTAGAACCGACTTTTGCAGAAGATACAATTGATCCCACAGTAATCAGAGAATATATTGAGCGATACCCCGAAATGAGTCATAAATACTTGGCAGAACATTGGTCAGATAATGAAAAAAAATGACAAATTTTATGGTCCCAAATACGAAGATATTGATTTAAAATGGAAGCTTGGAAGTAAAGAAATTGATTTTTATCGTCGAACTGGCTGCATCAAAATTGCTGGAAAAGAACTGTGAGGAACCCCTGGGCTATACGAATTAGTAATTATTCTACGATGAACCTGAAAATTATAATGGTGAAGATTTGAATGTATATAAACAAATCTTAGATTTATCCGATGTTCATAAGAATGTTAGTGGAAAATTGAGAAGCAGCACAAGATATAAATATAGGGAAATCAATAAGCCTCTGTTTCAGCGACGACGACATGGAACCATAGGATCCCGTTTACAACGTTGCAGAGATTCTATGATGATTTACAATACCAAACCTGTGGATTACATTTATTGGGACGATCCGAATGAATTGTGTGAAAGTTTGCGATTATTGTTAGCATAAAAAAATGCTGGAAACACTTCCCACGACAATGAGATTGTGGCTATCATGAATGAATTAAAGGAAGCTAACATTATACAATAGATTTTTACATTCAATAATTTTTGATAAAAGACAAAAAAAAATATCTTATTTTTTATTTCAACATATCATCATAAAAACTAACAGATACAAATTATTACAAAGATGACGCTCGACAAGTTCGGACGTAGTTCACAGGGAAAACGAAAGCTGTTGGTACTTGCAACTTCAAAGGAAAATATTCAAGTTGTTAATGAGCTACATAAGCCTGCTTGTAAAAATTATCCTAGACGACGTAGAATAATCAAAGGTTTAGATGATTAATGGCAAACGGATTTGAATAAAGGATACAAAATGATTTTGGTGGTGATTAATTGTTTTTCGAAATATCTGTGGACACGACCACTCAAAACTAAGACGGGTGAAGAAATTACAAAGACTTTCAGGAATATACTAAAAGAAGCGAGGCAGCGGATTCCAAAGAATCTACAATCAAACCAAGGGACGGATTTTTTCAATAGCAAGTTACAAAAATTGATGGAAAAACATAATATAAATCACTACAATACGTTTAGCATCAAAATAGCTGCCATTGCTGAACGAGTGATAAGAATGCTGAAAAATATAATTTACAAACACTTTAGTTTGAATGGTAAACATATATGGGTTGATGTTTTATCGAAAATAACCAAGGAATACAATGACACCAAACATAATACAACACGATTCAAACCGTCCAAACTGAATAATTCCAACGAAAAGGAAATTTTGCAACAAAGATATAGCCATTTGAAAATTTTGGGTCACCCACCCCCAATTGGAAAATAGAGCTATTTAAATTTATACATTTAAAAATAAGGAATCCCGTCACATCTTTATTCGAAGGTATGCATGGTGAACCAATCTATGCTTTCTATGAGGAGGAATTGCAGAAAACCAAGAATCCTGACATTTATCTTGAGGAAAAGGTACTTAGAAGAAAAGGAAACAGAATGTTAAATGGTAGGGACTGAATAAAAAACACAACTGCTGGATCGAAAACACCAATTTGGTATGATAATGTTGATGATGTCACATGATTATTTTAAATTTCTCGACAAGTTTTTGTGAAAAATTTACATGTATTATTATGGTGAAGTTGGCACAAATTTCTAAAAATTTAAGGGGCCTTTGGAAAAGAAACACCATCATTCCTGAACAATCTAGTATCTCACAAGTCGTTGATTTTATCTACATCATTCAGTAATTCCAGCTTAAACTGAGTGAACTTTAACGTTGCGTCCCAAGTGTATCAAGGCATGGTATAATATCAAGCTGGATCCAACCCGTACGTTGCTCTACATTTTTCACGAAAATTTTCAAACACGTCAGCCAAAAACAATACGTCTGTCTTTAAATAGAGATCGGAATATGTACCCAATTCAGAAGTTTTGAAAACTTGCCATATGTTTTGAGCATGAGCATACTGCTCATCAGATATGTGCTCGTCATTGAGTATATTGTAGAAAATTTTTTTTGCAGGCAATTTAGTTTCATCAAGTTTTTACAAACAATTAATATAATCGTAGGGGAATACTCCTTTTTTGCTGAGAAAAGTGAATGCCTCTTTGTTCAATTTACTGAACCAGCGTATCATAATTTTCAAATCTTGTCGATCCACTATTGACGCTAATTTGTCTAATGATGTACCGAGAAAGCGAAAAGAGTCGATAAATCTAAATTTTATGTCTGTTTTGTCATCATAAAGTGTGAATTAAATATATTTTTCCTTATTAATTGGCAGTATGCTAATGCGTTCCTTCTTACTCAATTGTTTAATCATATAGTGACTGTGATAACCTGATATATTGAGGAATATGATTGACCCTATGAACAATTTTACAAAATTAAGGTTGCAGGATTGGTGTGCGAATCCTCTGAACATTCCTGTGAAATGATCACGTACAATTATGTCTTTTTCCATAATTTTTTTATCACAAATATGACACAACGTTGTATTACAGTTGCTGGGATTTTCAGTGATCGGTATGATTGTTTTAATCTTTGACAGAACCATTTCAGCAATGGATAATATTTGATTCTACACCAATATAGCTATTGAAAAACGATAAAGTATCATCGTATGAACATTTCACATAACCTGCGTTTTATGCCTTATGATACTTTGCAGTTTTCGAAGAGACTAAATCATGTCCATTTTATAATTGACACTCAAAATCTGCATAAATTACAAAAGGAGTTGTTTGTTTGTAAGTAAAATTTTGAAATTCTAAATACTAAGGCTATTACTAGAATTTCATCGTTTCACAATTCTAAAATTCAGAGTAATGGGCTATTGATTGGAGCTCTGTTTTGAAAAAACAAAAGAAAATTAATTAATTCACTGGAAATTGTTAGAGAAAGGTATAAGTATCGTATGAAAAAAATAACCAGAAGTTAATAGAGAATATAATAAATTGATAATATAAAGGGTGTCTCATTTGAAAAATCAAAGTTATTAATACTTTTTGACATAAGTGACAACGTCGCAAGGCTGAAAATATTTTCAGTCGACAGACCACTAGGTATTATCTAAATAACACAATTTTTGATCTTCTGGTCAGTTTTCCTTATACGTCTAAGGTACCATCGACCATGAATCACCCTGTATATATTCTGTTATAAAATGTAATCTTCAAATGTAATTGATAAAATCATCAACCATATCATAATCTTCTAATGTTTGGATCCCAAGCTTGGTGTAACATGAGTCTACAGGTCCGTAAATAGGACAAATTGCTATTTGCGAAAATTAAGTTGGAAACACCCTGTATGTGTAATATAAATATGATAATTGTATTTTTTCATTATGCCAAACTTCAAACATACAATAAAATGAGAGAGAAGACTGTATTTAAAAAAAAATATAACTTTATTTTAAGAAACACTAACTAAGCAATATTTTATTAAGTGAAAAGAAAATAACTAAAAATAGGAATGAAAACTTTAAAATGAAAAGGTCTTCTCTTTAACTGATGTCAATTGCATGAACTTTACACATACACCATGTCTGCATTTTCACCATTATAAGACTTATGGGGAATTACAACAAATTGGGATATTTACTAGTGTATTTATTATTCGCTGAAACAAGCAATACGCTCGGAATGAAGTAGTTTATTCTTATTCAAAATGCAACAGAAGAGTTAAGAAATGACCAACAAGCTCTAACTGAATGAGTAGTTATTTATAATGGGATAAATATTAACACATACTGGGTGTTTGTTACTGAATCCTTACAATTAGCGTTTTATCCTAAATACGGAGCTGTCGACTCATGTGACAAGTTTGGGATACAAACATAAGGAGATTATGAAATGGTTGATGATTATATCGATTAGATTTGAATGATTACATTTTAAAGCAGAAAATGTTTTTTTTTTAAATTTTGTACCACCCTTTTATCGAAAACATTAATTTTGACTAAAATTAACAAGTACTAAAATTGTATGCGGAAGTATGAAACACATTTGATTCGACATAATTTTTTCCGCTCTTTTCAAATCTGCTAACGAATTTTGAAAATTTTGAAAAACAGGGTGTTTTTTGGAAGAGATTAATTTTTTTCGATTTTTTCCAAGTCCGTACCTGTAATTTTGTTTTTATTTGTTTGGTATTCGGTAACACACAGGATGAAGAGTATTTGCTGTGCATACGAAAAAAATATACGGTGGGGTTCGGAAGTTATGAGTAAATTGAAAACGGACAAATCACCCTGTATCTTGGTTATAAAGAATCAGAGACCCTTTTTTAGAACCAGCTACGTCACCCTTATCTACCCTTACCGTATGCCCATTTCCGAATGATTCACCCTGTAGTAGTGGATTAGGTGAGTTTTTATTATTTCTATAAATGCTGGAACATGGACGTCGACTTGCAGTAAATCTTCTGAAGGCTGCTAAAAATGTTTCAGTTGTCAGGTCAGTTACCACTTCTATGTGGATGGCTTTGGTGACCATGCATACATAGATTGCGATATATTCCTGGTAAGCTTTGTGGCCTCTTTCTTTGAGAGGTCAATGGGACCTGCAAAATCTACGCCAATCTCGTTGAATGAGGGTGAAGGGTTGACTCGCTGAGCTAGTAATTGTCCAATTTGTTGTTCCGCTGCTTGACCTCGGTACTGAATGCATGTAACACACTAATGGATTAAGGAACTTACTGCTTGCCTTCCTTGCAGTATCCAAAATTTGCATCTTGCGTACGCAAGGGATGCTTATACCCCTCCAAGTAGAGTATTGCGATGAGCGTTTCCTATCACCAGTTTCGTAATTCGGTGTTCATGAGGTAGCAAGTTTGGATGCTTCCGTCTGAATTGCAACGATGAATATTGCTATCTTCCCCCGCCTCGAGAAGACCCGAGTCATCTATAAACGGATCTAAGATTAGTAACTTCTATTTCTATTTATAGGTTTCTTCTTGGTCAGAAGCTGATATTCTTTCGGAAATTCATTCATCCGAACGCGTTTGATTCAATAATGTCTCTTCAATTTCCGCCAAGGTAAGTGGTCCTTTAGCGTTAGATTTTTTGATGAAACGTCTGCAATAAGAGAGGACGTAAATCGTCTTAACGTTGAAAATCTCTTCCACGGATTTTCAGCAATTGTAGTTTTTATATGAAGACAGGTCTTTTTCTTCGTTTCTTCTTCAGGCTGAGGAATGTAATCAATTGAATTCGGACTCTGAAACTGCTCTTGAAGCCAGGATGAACGAAACCACCATGTCCCCGACTTTTCCAAATCTTCTAGATTAATTACTCTAGAAATTGCCTCGGTTGGATTGTACTTGGCTTTTAACTGATTCCAACATTCTGAAGGAGCGATGCTCCTTTTATCTAACCAATTGTGAAGATTGAGACTGACCAGCAGCACATAATTCTAGACTGCCCTTGTTTTAACTGGAGGATCTTCGGATTTTGCAAATAATAGCCCTGTTAACCACTTACCACTTTTGCAGATTCTGCTGTAAGCTACCGCTCATTAGGCCTTTTCGGTTGAGTCACAAAATCCATATAGTTCGAGGTTTCCAGTTTCAAAATGAATAAATCGTAGAGTTCGATTTTTTTTCCATATGTGGCAACTTCTCCTGGAATCCCCTCCACATTGCAGCTGTTTGTCCCAATGCAGTTGTATCCATAGTTCTTGGATGAGCATTTTTGCTAATACTACTACTACTACTACTGGTGCCAGCCACCCTAACGGATCGAACAATCGGGCAATTTCAGACAATATATGTCGCCTAGTGATGTTTGCTACGATAGAAACCTTAGTGTCATCACCTGTAGCCCAACGGATTCCCAGTGATTTAGAAGGACCATCTTCTGAAAACTACAGGTTTACTAGTTCTCTGCAGTAATCTGAAAGTGATGCTAGCAATTCAGGAAATATGGAAGACTATTTCCGCAACCGGAAGTTGCCAGATTTGAACATGGCCTGCAATTCAGACTGAAGCTTTAAGGCATTTTGTATGTTACTTAACTCCGGTAGACATCTGGCAGGGTTGTTTCTGATGCTTCTGGATATGGAGTCGCCTCATCCTTTGCCAATTAATTGTTCATCATCATCATCATCACTCAGCTATTGAAGTCCACTGCTGGACATAAGCCTCTCGATTAGTATTCTCTATACTGAGCCATTTGTATCCAATTTTTACGGATTCTCTTAATGTCGTCGGACCATCTTGTAGGGGAACGTCCTCTTCTACGATATGCTTCATACCTGGGACGCCATTCCAGTAGCTTTTTTGACCATCTTCCGTCGGTCCTTCTAGCTACGTGACCGGCCCTGTTCCACTTTAGAGTAGTAATTTTTTAGATCACATCTATAACCCCTGTCCTTTGTCGGAAACAACCAGAATAGCCCTCTCTATCGCCCGTTGAGAGACACGCAATTTGTTTGCATTCTTTTTCGTGAGCGTCAATGTTTCAGCTCCATATGTCATCACTGATAGTACACACTGAATGCAAACTTCTCTTTTTAGGCTAATGGGGATATCTGAGTCGAAAATATGCTTTAACTTTCAAAAAGCTGCCCACCCTAATCCTATTCTCCTGGGAAGTTCACACGTCTGATTATCCCGGCCTATGCGAATCTAATGACCCAAATATTTGTAAGCTGTGACCTGTTCGATAGATTTGCCTTCAATAGTAATGTTTTCACTCGCAACTAGGTTCGTCATGTGTCTTTGCAAAGTTAATTTTTAGCCCAACTTCTTTTGAAGCCTTGTATAATTTTTCCATCATCTTGGAGGCTTGACCCATACAGTCTGTAATAAGGACTATATCATCTGCAAATCTGCAAGTTATTTAAAATTTCACCGTCTATATTTAGGCCCATCTCGTCCTAGTCAATTTTCTTAATAGCATATTCGAGCAACGTGGTTAACAGCTTTGGAGATTGGGTATCTCCTTGACGTACGCCTTGCTCTATTCGAAATGGTTTTGTGTTTTTATGTAATTTTACACACGCCGTTGCTTTATCGTATAAACCCTTAATGAGTACAATGTACCTGTATTCAATTCTGCACTCTGTTAGTGATTTCATCATATGTTGTTGGCTAATTGTGTCAAAAGCCTTTTCGTAATCTACGAAAACAAGGATGAGAGGTTTATTATATTCTGTCGATTTTTCTATAAGAGTCTTAATTGTGTATAGATGATCATTTTTACCGTATCCTGCTCAAAAATCTGCCTGTTTTGGAGTTAGGCGTTTCGTAATAATCTTCATAAAAAGTTTATACTGGTGGGAAAGGAGGCTAATAGGTCTATAGTTAGCTAGATTCTCAATGTTTCCTTTCTTGTGCATTAGTACTATTATAGCGTTTTTCCATTTTGAGGGTGTTACACCTTTGTGAAGGCATTTTTTAAATAATGCACGTCCTTAATAACTTCCTTTACCACCTCTATAACAATTTCGTCTTCTCCTGGTGACTTGTTATTTTTCATCTCGAACACCGCCTTCCTTTCTTGGGCATACGTTATGTCTAGTATATCTTCTGATCCCTAGTTCAGTATTTTTGGGATAGGCACCTCTTCCTCTTCTGTTTTTTTATAAAGCTCTTCATAGAAATCTTCAATAATTTTTACAATTTCATCTTTATTGGTACTTGCCCTGCTTTGTTTTCTAATTTGCAGATGTTGCGTTTTCCCACTCTTAGGTTTCTACGCATAACTTGTTGTTTTCAATTACTACATTTATCTTCTCTGTATTAATCTTTCGAATATCCGTTCTTATAGCCTTTGACATTTCTTGATTATGTTGCCTTAGTTCTTCGTTGTTAGTTGTGTATTTGTTCTTTAGCTCTCTTCTTCTCGTTAGTAATTGTTTTGTGCTTCTAGACAGTTTTCCTCTCTTTCTCTTTTCTTTGGTTCATATCTTTTGCGTGCCTCTTTTAATACTGTACATATTTTGTCATTTATGTTTTCAACGTCAGTTCCCAAATTTTCTATACTTTCTAAATCACTCCTTGTAACATCTCTATACTCAACGGAATTCTCTATAGGATTCCAACCGAAATTTGTTTTTTTTGATATCAACTTAGATCTTTCTCTCTTTATACTGAATTCTATTTTTGCTCTTACCATTCTTTGATCACTACCAATTGAAATACTATTGAGAACCAGGATATCATGCACTATATGTTTGTTATCTGAGACGATGAAGTCTAATCTCTTTTTTTCTAGTGCCATCTGGACTTGCCCAAATTCACATTCTATTTTGGCGTTACTTGAAAAAGGAGTTCATCGCGAAGAGATTATGCTGCAGTAGATAGTCTAAAAGCAAATTTCCTCTACCACTTCTGTGTCCAAATCCAAAGGTCCCCATGGATGTTTCTTTGTCGTCTGCTTTGTGTCCTAATTTGGCAATGAAATCTCCGATGATAAAAGTAAAGTGCGTGCGAACCTTTTCTATTGCTTTAGTGACATCCTCATAAGAGTTCTCTATTTCTTCATCGCTGTGCTTGGATGTTGGAGACATGTATTATTTTAACATTGTATCGGTCATTCAGTTTTAGTATCATAAAGGCAACTCTCAAACTAATATATCCAAACTGCACTATATAGGGTGTCCCACGGTCATGGCCTATTAGAAGTGTCTGGAGAACGACAAAAGCTATCGATTTGAAAATTTAATGGAATCTATTAGACAATTTAAGCTATCTTTGGAAAATATTTTCATCCAAAAATCACTTCCGGCTTTGCAGGAAGTAATAACAACTTTTTTATTTCAAATAGGATACCCCATATGTCGAAATATTTTTGAAATCTACACAAACTTAGGAGTAAAATGGATATAACTTTCCCTTTACTTAAAGTTAATGGTTATAGAGTTATTTAATTTTGAAGATTTCATTATGATTTCTTAAAATTTCCTGACATTATTCGAGAAAAATCGATGTGAAGATGACGTAATTTCAAACGATAATAACTTTCTTATTTCAAAAAGAACACCCTGCATTTTTGATGATGTAACCACTTCCAAATCTAAAGCTGATAGATTAAAAGTTATTTAAAAATTTCCGGGTTTTTCAGCAATAATTTTTTATTGCATTAACTTTGGAAGGCTTCAAAACAGTATCCATAGTTACCACTCATTTATGTCAGCGTCAAGCTGCAAATTTAGAAATTTTTCTTTCTCACAGTTTTTTTTATTGAATTTTATCAGTCATTAATCGAGAATACACAAATGCTGATCTGCTCAACCTTTTTGCAGTTTATGGAGAGTGCAATAGGATTGTCGCGAGAACATGCATGACGTTTAACGCCCGAAATCCGAATTTGCCGCCGATGACTGCAAAGAAATTTTGCCGGATTCAAGATAATTTTGTCCAAAGTGGTCAACAAAATGCTGCAAATAATCTTGTTCTTCAGATTACCGCAGACGAAGCAACGCAAATTACTGTATTGGACTACTTTTACGGAAATCCTCAAGCTTCGATTCGAAGCGCTGAATATGACTTGCAAGGTCGTCAATTCAAAGAGTTTTTAAACAGCATAAAATGCAGAACTTTAAGTTTACACAAGTACAACATCTACACCTCCAAGATTCAAGATGGCCCTAGAAGAGTACAATTTTGCGAAATGTTTCTGCTAAAAATCCAAGAAGACGAGAACTTTCTGAAAAAAATAATTTGGACACATGAAGCCAACTTGTCACGAGAAGGGTTTTTTAACTAAAAAAAATTACTTCTGGGCAGACGAAAACCCACATTTAATGAAAGAACAAAAGTTTCAAGTTAAATTTAGCTTCAACGTTTTTGCTGTTGACAAAGGACTTTAGTTTTATATGACAAGTGCTTGACAGCGAAAAATATCTTGAAATACCATCGTTGCAGGTTTTGTAGATGACTTGCCAATTAACGAAGCCATAAGCTGCTGGTATGAGCTTGACGGAGCACGAGCTCATTTCAGCCATGGAGTAACCGAATAAATTTATGAAATGTTTGAGGACAGGTGGTTTCGGCGATTGGGTTCCTGGAAATGGGCCACAAGGTCTCCAGATCTAACGCCCTAAATTTTTTTTTATTATATATATATATATATATATATATATATATATATATATATATAAGTTTACACTAACCGTCCTCCAGTGCAATTGATAGAAGAGCTAAGAAATCGTGTACAAAATGCTTTAGAAAATCTATGCCCTGCAGAAATAAGACAAGCAACATCTAGTGTGGAATCCAGAACTATTGCATGTTTAGAAGTAAACGGTTATCGTTTGATATTTTTTGTATGGATTATTAAATTTGTTATGGTTTTAGTATTTCCTCGTTTTTTACCGATGCGTTCCAGAGTTGAGTTAATATAAAATAATTATTGAAAAAATCGGAAATAGTATAACTCTTAAGATATGTTGCGTTGCTTCATCAGCGGAAATCGGGGGAATACGACTCTTGAAGTATTTTTTGGCCATGTTGAACAAAATTATCTTGAATCCGGCAAAATTTCTTTGCAGTCATCGGCGACAAATTCGGCTTTCGGGCGTTATATGTCCTGGATGTCCCGCGACAATCCTATTGCACTCTCCATAAATTGTAAAAAGGGTGAGCAAATCGCCATTTGTGTATTCTCGATTAATGATGGTGATGAATTTCACTTAAAAAATTGTAAAAGAGACAATTTCTAATTTCGCACTTTGACACTAACATAAATGATAAAAAAAAAGTTACGGTAATACAAAATGGTTGTTGAAAATATCGGAAATTGTTCAATATCTTTTAATCTATCAACTTTAGATATGGAAGTAGTTACATCAATAAGAAGGTATTTTAATTTTGCATATGCTAGTGCAAGAAAATATAGGCTGTTCTATTTGAAATAAGAAAGTTATTAACATTTGAATTTAGGTCATCTTCACATCGATTTTTCTCTAACAATTTCTCAGGAAATTGAAAAAAATCATAATGAAATCCTCAAAATAATGTGCAGAGATTCCAAAAAGTGTAACTGCACGTTTGTCAAGCAAATAAAAAAGTTATAACCTATTTTCGATCAACTCACATTTGTCGATTTTTAACGAAACAAATTAATTAACTCTGAAACTATTAACTTTAAGTGAAAGGTATATCCATTTTACTAATATTTTGTGATCTAAAAAGCCCCGGCCTCCTTCAGATATATTTTCGTCACCTTTGTAGTAGAGCACGTTACCAGACTGCAGTGACATCTCTGCTTCTCCCTTTCTTTTTGTCTCGCATAGACCCAGGACATCCCATTTTATATGAGTGAGTTCTTCCTCCAGTTCTAGTATTTTTTGATCTGATCCAAGCGTTCGAGTGTTGTAAGGGGCCAACAGCAATTTTCTTTTACTGTGGTAGCCTGATCTACTCCGGCGATTCTTCGCACCCTCTGCATTCTGTCTTGTCCGGTTGCTACCGTTAACCGGGGATCATCATGCTGCTGGAGACTGAGGGCCTTGGTGAAGTTTGTGACATCATTAATACGAGGTTTTTAGCCTTTTTCTATCACGCTGGCCAGATGAGTTGATAGGGGGTGTGGATATAGGAAATAATATTTTTAAGTGAAAGGAATTTTAGGTCTGGGACCTGATTCCCCGAGTTAGGAGATAGGGTAATCAGTAGCTATCGTGGGGCGGAGTTTGCTAGTCTCCGTAGCAGCCTGTTCTATACCGGTGTCATATAGAAGTGCTATCCGCTACCCGTTTAAATGATAAAGTGCCCTAATAGCCAAAAACGTTGATCATCCGGATGAATACTGATCTGTCGGTATATTTTCTCAATATCTGCTTCAAAAAATTTGCTTGAGAATACTGGCTTCAACAAAACTGAAAGTTTCGAGTTGGAGGTTTTTGAATTATCGTCTCCTATACAATTATCTCCGCTATGGCTTTCTCTCTTTGCTAAACGTTGGGTTCTGATTCTGCTCCGAAAGTTCCTTTCGATGCTCCAAAGAGTGTCCGTGTTTGGCGATGGTCATACTCGAAGCCTGCTCCACTTAATTGATAGGTGGCTCAAACAGGTATAATTAAAGTGTTGAGTGAAGCATCGAATGGTTTTGCTTTCCGCAAGTAAAGCATGTCTACTGGCTGCGGCATTGCTTCTTTTCATCATGGCTCATGCTATTGTAGAATAGACATTTGTTCTTCACAAAATTTATCATAGTGGCTACGGAAACGTTTTTAAATTTAGAACATTGGCTTATGTATTGATGGTTTTGGTAACAATGACATATATGGCTCACCCTTTGTTTCTGGGTATGCTGGCTTGACTTCGGGTGCGATGTTTTCAGTGCTTCAATCTCCTACGCAAGAAAGTTAGAAAATTCTGGAGCATCAGATGGATTGGTGTAGTTCAGCTCGAAGATGCGACTAGTTTCAGGATCCCATTTTCTTATGATGATTTGTCCTATGTTTGGACCCCAAGTTGTTGTTTCAAATCCTAAGTTACTTACAGCTTCTATGCATTCCAACGTTACATCGCGTAAGTGCTTCATACTTTGTCCATATACTTGGCGACAAGGAGTTTCTCATCCTGATAACGATTCAAGATTATTTCCCTCGCTGTATAGTAGTTTTCTTCTGAAATATGGAGTTGTTGGATTATTCTACTCGCCTCACTTCGAACGTTGGCCTTGAGGTGATGCATTTTCGATACTTTGGACATCGTCTTATTCTCGTGGAATATTTTTGAGAATATGCCATGGAAATTGCAGCAAGTATCGTAATTACCATCGAAAATGGGAAGTGTAATCTTCGGCAAAGAGATATTATATTCCCTAGCCGCGATTTTCGTGGGTCTTGCTCCAAGGCTTCTAAATATTCTCTACACCAAATGGAGGTATCGTTTGTGAAGTATTCATACTGGTAGGCCTCTACGTTCATCATGATATTTCGTCCATCTCTTGTACGGAATTCCACGGGTTCTATAGACTCTTCAGTAGTGACTTTTTCATTTCGGTGTCGGAAAAAATCCTCTTGCAACACCTTCTCACTTCGTTGTTGAGTGTGCAATAATTGGTGTAACCAGAATTTCAGTTTTCTCAAGAGCAGCTCCTGGTCTAGATGGATAATGATTGGCTGGGGTGATAACAGCATCTTAGAAGCAGGGTTGAGAAGTTCACTGACACTGGGTATCCTAATAAGGAAGTTAACCTATCGACGTTCAAGCGAATTCTGAATGTTATTATAAATTATAGAGCATATAAAAACAGTCAAACAATCTAGGCTAAAGTCAGTCAGCTACAAAAATGTGCCAAACTGAATCGCTTGTTGCTACTTCCAAATAGTAAGCAAAAACTGCGACCTGGTTAAAGAAATTGCAATTTAGTTTAAGATGTACAACAATTATTTAAATTATTAGAAAAAGATGCAAGTTAAAAAGAATGCTGGTAAGACAAATGCCTTCAAGAATCGAAATTAACTAGTTGAATATATTCAGAAAACAAAAAGAAAGTTTATGGAAAACTGATAAGGACATTGTTGCAATTAGATAGATAGACACCATATCAATGAAATATATACAGATTGGATTAAATTAGATTGGTTGTTGGAGTGGCTGCACGACCTATCTCACCACCACCAGATTTGATCTATTGTGGTTCTCCATTGCTTTAAAGTTCAGTATCTAGGTTTATCCTTTTTAGCAGATTTAGCAGTCTAGATACCGGTCCTTCACGTTGCTCTCTGCCTTCGGTATCTCTTAACCGAATAATTGAAACTGCACTGCTACCAAGGCTTCACGTTCGCGTAGTATGTGAAATGCGGTTTCCTCCTTTTCCTGGCAGAACCTACATAGTTCGTCCTCGTCCAGGCCCATGTTGTTCATATGCTTAATAAGCCTATAGTGTCCTGTCAGCACTCTACCAATAATCTTGTCGTTTTCCGACTTTGATTAAGTATTTCGCGGTACATTTTGGCTGATGGGCTAACTTGGCTTGTCTCTGCCCTGTGGTTTCTTACCACACCAGCAAAGCCTGGTCCTTGACCCATTGTTGGGTATGGCTTTAATAGGGCATTTAACAATTCTGCAGGAGGGTTCTGGTCCGATCATGGCTTGTTCCGCTCCCTGCCTGGCTAGTTGGTCAGCCTTGATGTTGTCATCAATTCCTTGATGTCCTAGGACCCAGATTAGGGTCAGCCTGTTGTGATTACCTAGCCTGTTCAGGGCCTTGCAGCATTCCCATATCAATTTTGATGTTGTTTGATATGAGTTCAGCGCTTTTAGTGCTGCCTGGCTGTCTGAATAAATTCCCAGAAAATTCTACCAAACTCTATATACCTTGGAGAAACTGATCCAATAGAAACAGGGCAGATTACATATTCTGTCAATAACAAAAAATGCCTTGGTGTGATAATCTAACCGCTCCGATCGATCATGTCATTAATATAACATAAAAACCAGACTGAATGTAGCTAGCTATTGACCGATCTCTCTTATTTTCAATTTTGAAAAAATCTTTGAAAAAGTAATCAAAAATAAATAGACGGTTTTTGAAGTATATTCAAAAAATTATCCGACAAAGAATTTGGTTTTATAGATAAAACAACCACACAAGGTCCCAACCTTTCTACATTTTCGTAGATCTACAGAAAGCATTTGATCTTATTTCAATAACTTGTTGAATCTCATATTATACTTTATGACATAATTAATAACTTGGGGCAGCACGACGGCGAATCACACTTTCAATCTACAAACAGTACAAGAGTTAATCATTGAACGATTTTATCAATTACCCCGTACATTCCCTTCAGAAAATATGTCTAAGAAAATAAGACAAATATTCGCAGTTATGCATACTGATAGGTAATTAATTTATCCCTTTCAACTTTCTAAAAGCGCCATAGTAATTTATTTCTAACAAATCGCATTAAAGAGCTACAGCCGTTTGAGTGAAGAATGTCAGGTATTCTCAGTGTACCCCTTAGATGAGGTAAGTTGATAAAGGGTATGGGTCAAAATGAGCATTTATAAATTCTACCAAACCATGGGTTCAGAGTTTAGTTGAAATAAAATTAAATTTACTTGTCAATCAACTTTTTATTTATAATATCTTAGTGACATAACATTGAAACGAAAAGTATTTTTTTATATTAAACAAACAAAAAACTCAACAAATACCTTTTAAGGTTAATTTTTCAATTAGACTCAGTCTTTCTTCATCAAATCAGACGAACATTTATGTAATTATCAATAAAGCTTATATAAAAAAAATGGGTCTGCGTTGGACCAGACGGTGGAAGTTATACTTCTTTGGCTATTCGGACACAATTATATTAAAATTTTAATGCGCATCCTAAAGTATGTTAAACTAGTTATGCAAGCATAGAAAGGAAAACTACCGAGAACAATCTTGTAATCACACACAGACAGGCAGGCAGCTGAAAATCAATCCCAAGGGAGGTATTACCCTTACGTATTTGTGTACCAAGTTTGGTGTCGATCGTTCAAGTATTTTTCGAGACATAGCGTTCATTGACAAACAGACAGACAGTCAGATAGCTGAAAATCAATCTTATAGGAGGGATTACCCTTACGTATTTGTGTACCAAGTTTGGTGTCGATCGGTTAAATATTTTCCAAGATATCGTATTGACAGACACACAGACGGACAGACAGACAGCTGAAAATCAATCCCATAAGAGGTATTACCCTTACGTATTTATGTACCAAGTTCGGTGTTAATCGGTTAAGTATTTTCCGAGTTATAGTGTTGACAGATAGACAGACAGGATGATAATAACAATAACTACCTACCTCAAAAAAAATCGGTAGTTAATAAGGAAATTTAATATATAATTTTATTATTAAAAAATTCTCTAAAAGCCCGAATGTACAAAAAAGTATACGAAAACGTATAATCGACGATTTTTCTCACTTTTAGCGTGACGCGGTTTTTCGACCAACACACCATCCCAACGAGCCCAAAGAAGTATAACTTCAAAAATTTGAAATCGGACTTCATCTTCCGATCGGGCAATCAGCCGAAAGTTTCATAAAATTAGTGAAAATCGTAATTATCTTTAATTTTTTGTTTGTTTTTCTTTAATTATTATTTTAAGTTACTATAGCACAATATTCGTTCTTCGAGCATTGAAAAACTGTAAAAAAATCTCTAGGAGTATATATTCCGGTCGCGCAAGTCTATACAAATATAATGAAATTTACTATTTTTGGTCCAACTGAGTTCATTTGGAAAATAGGGATATAAGGGCAAAAAAGGGTAATTTTAGTTAAATCATTTATACAGCTCTTCGCTTGTTGCAGGTGGCTGCACTTCGAGTCCTTCACACACCCTTCCCAACCATCCAACCAATATGAATTATGTGTGTTTGCTATTTATATTATTCACATTACTTAGCAGATTTGGTATTTACTTTGATTTAGACTTTCTGCTTAGATTTATTTTCTTATACCCCGTTTACTCTTTATTTTTGCTTGGTTTAGAAGAAACTCTATGATTTGCTTTCAAAACTGGTCTTTTTTATCGAGATTCTAGTGTAGCTCTGATGTAACCATCTATTGATTGGGCCCCACACATCTTGAGTGACGCTTCTATTTACGCTCCTTTCGACGGCTTGCGTTTAACATGGGAATAATAATGATATTTCGTCATCAGGTACACTTCAAAGAAGAGGAGGAGAAAAATCCTGTTGTGACTCCAATCCATCATCTCTGTATAGTCTGACGCATCGAAGTTCAAAGTAGGAGTGATAGTTTTGTCTCATCTGGGATGCTGTATCATTAACTCATTGACTACAAGTATATGCAGCTGGGGTGAGAAAGATATTTCAAATACAGTTGGTGTAGATTTTTAGTAAAAGTTGACAACTTAGGTATCTGGGTTGCAAAATATCTCTTATGGCCAGAGTCAATATGCACTCATTATATTTGACAAGATATACTAATTTCTGATGTTTCTAAGTCTATTATTTTATGGCTTATTTTCTTCTAAGCATTTTTTGCCCCGGTGATATTTATGGGTAGGGGCGTGTTGTCCCAACCCACTGTTGAGTGAGAACCAATCGCTTTTTGTAGAAATTTTACTTGATGTCATAAATTTTCGGGTTAAATCGAGTCAATCAAGTAGTTTGCGTCAAATAGTTTTGGATTCAAACAGGAAGTTTGAAAGATGGACTGCAGATCCAATTGGTTGAAACAGGCAGTTTCGTTGCTCCAAGTCAGAAGCAGGGTTGAGAAATTCACTGACACTGTGTATCATAATAGAGATGTTAACGGCTCGACGTTCAAGCGATTTCTGAATTTTATTATAAAAAATAGAACATATAGTAACAGTCAGATAAGCTAGGCTAAATCGGTCAACTACCTACAAATCGCACAAATAGAAGTATCGAGCTTCTGCATTGTAAGCAAAAACCACGACCTGGTTAATGAACTAGCAATGTAGTTTTTTATTTACAATTAAATTTAATAATTAGAAATAATATAAGTTCAATGACATGTTGAGACATTCTGTTGTCTCTCAGTAGGCCAAAGCGCAGCTAGCCGGGATGATTTTCTTGCCTGCTGCCTATGTTGCGAATGCTGGGCTTGATTTGATGTTGTCCTTGTCACCCATCTCTATGTTGGTGATAGTTTCTTCTCGCGATGGAGATGGTCTTTGGGATATGAGTCTCTTTATCCTTATAGTTTTTTACGTAAAGTAATATATTTTTTTATAACTATTTTGACCTATCATTGTTAAAGAGAAATATACATTGTGTATCGTATGCTGTACCGGGTGTTTCCTTTTCTTGGTAGAGCTATAAAAAAACCTTTATTTAATGAAAAGAGATTAACAATATTTAGATGTGGTTAATATGAGTGTCAAATTAAAGATAAATCATAATTCTACCCCTACCTATTTATATATAAATATAATGCATAGTCAGCACTACGCTTATGGTTAAATCATATCCTTATTTTAAAACAGGGTTCAGTCATAATGACCATATAACTCTGTTTTGAACCAAAATATAAAATAAATACATTCTGAAATGCCAGTCTGATAACAATAATTTTTCTCAACGTAAATAACAAATATTTTACCTTGTCGTTTCGTTATGGATGGAAGTTTTTGAGCAAAATTCAGATTCAGTGTCAGATAGTACTAGATGAGATCTTTGAAAAATGTATAGCTTTACCCCTCATCCCTATTTAATATAAGGGGGTTGTGCTTACCCCCGTTAGGGGGTAGGACTTACGAGTCTGAAAAAAGTAGCAAAGTTGTTCCAAAAATCGAAGGGTCTGAGCATTTTTTCCTATTATATATATAGATAGATAAAATAGTGGGAAAGCAGCAATTGTAAAGAAAACTCTTTTAAGTTTTAATCCAAGCTGCCGGTTAATTTATTAATTGAAACCATCTTCAGGGAAACTACAAAAGGGTACAATACAGTGAATAAAATTGAAAAAATTGGTAGTTTTATCATACATACACTTATGTGAGATTGATAACAAACAGTTGACACAAAAAACATATTCTAAAAACATTGCACAGATAGGAACACTAAGAATTATATTTACATTATACACTATCACATCACATTATACATCTTTTTTACATAAAAATTCCAAGTAGCTACATCGTCAGGATTTCTGGTACAGATCGGAGAACACTACGAGATGAACGAGAAAACGATATTTAAAAATTCTCCGGTTAACAACAGAATGTGACAAAATGGTGGGGGCAGTGATATGTTTATATTAATTGTTATTTCTAATTCCACTTCCCGAAACTAATGGTAGTCGGCAAAATATTTATTACAATTATACGTTCAGTACCTATACATCCTTAATAAATATTTGTATAGTACACTATGTTTATGAATATCTTTTTTAGTTTTCATGCAGTCATCCGATTTGAAAATTTCGGCCATTTCTAAAAAAAGTCTTTTGGTTAAATTCTGTTCATGACTTAATATTCTGACAACATCATAGTTCATGTTATGTTTGGAATAAAATACGTGGTGGGCCAGTGCACATTTTTCTGGGTGCAATCTAGAGTCACTTTTGTGTGACGTTATTCGAGTTGATAGCATATTCGAAGTTTCACCAATATACGTTTTATTGCATTCGCCACAAGGTATACTATAGACCACATTGGACTGAGATAGCACTGGGGTCCTGTCCTTCAATTTAGTATATAAGGAACCTATTTGGAATACGTTTCTATATGCAAGTTTTATGTTGTTCATCACACTGAAAATTCTTGAAAGCTTAGGAGTGATCTCTCTAATATAAGGTAAACTAACATATTTTTGATTAGTAATGGTTATTTAACAAAGATTCAGTTGAGTTAATGTTACCTTCCTGGATGTTTGCAGGTTGATACTCTACATCGCTCACATTTGATAGATTATTCTGTATATTATTCTGCAAATCTTGGTTTAAATTGAATGATGTGTTAAATAATACTCGATTGAACAGGTGTATCGGGTATCCATTATTAATAAATAGATCTGCGAAAATGTGTAGATTTTTATTATGAAACGAAGGATCTGCAATGTTCATAACACGGTTCTTCATTTGTTGTAATAAATTGATCTCCATGCTATATCTATGGTATGACAAAAAATGTAAATAGCGACCTGAACTGCAAGTCTTCCTGTACCAGTCGACCAATAAATTGTTATCAGGAGAGCGAACCAGTCGGGTGTCCAAAAACGGTACCGAGTTATTTATATCTTCGATTTCAAGCGTAAATTGAATATGTGGGTCGTAACTATTGAACGTAAAAAGTAACTCGTCAATGCCATCATTAGTTATGGAAACTATCAAATCATCCACATATTTTTTTTATAAAAAAGCGTCTGAAGGATAGAACCGACAATACCATTATATTAGAGAGATCACTCCTAAGCTTTCAAGAATTTTCAGTGTGATGAACAACATAAAACTTCCATATAGAAACGTATTCCAAATAGGTTCCTTATATACTAAATTGAAGGACAGGACCCCAGTGCTATCTCAGTCCAATGTGGTCTATAGTATACCTTGTGGCGAATGCAATAAAACGTATATTGGTGAAATTTCGAATATGCTATCAACTCGAATAACATCACACAAAAGTGACTCTGGATTGCATCCAGAAAGATGTGCACTGGTCCACCACGTATTTTATTCCAAACATAACATGAACTATGATGCTGTCAAAATATTAAGTCATGAACAGAATTTAACCAAAAGACTTTTTTTAGAAATGGCCGAAATTTTCAAATCGGATGACTGCATGAATACTAAAAAAGATATTCATAAACATAGTGTACTATACAAATATTTATTAAGGATGGATAGGTACTGAACGTATAATTGTAATTACTATTTTGCCGACATAACTACCATTAGTTTCGGGAAGTGGAATTAGAAATAACAATTAATATAAACATATCACTGCCCCCACCATTTTGTCACATTCTGTTGTTAACCGGAGAATTTTTAAATATCGTTTTCTCGTTCATCTCGTAGTGTTCTCCAATCTGTACCAGAATTCCTGATGATGTAGCTATTTCGAATGTTTATGTAAAAACTATGTATAATGTGATGTGATAGTGTATAATGTAAATATAATTCTTAGTGTTCCTATCTGTGCAATGTTTTTAGAATATGTTTTTAGTGTCAACTGTTTTTTATCAATCTCACATAAGTGTATGTATAATGAGACTACCAATTTTTTCAATTTCATTGACTGTATTGTATCCTTTTGTAGTTTTCCCTGAAGATGGTTACAATTAATAAATTATTCGGATTCCGGTCCTGGCAAAGATACGAGTAAACAGCGTTCTACCAGTTCAGAAAAAATACTCTTTCAAAGTGATAATCGTTCCAATTAATATCAGTGAATTGTGATAGAAGTGATATAGTTTCGTTTAACTCATTCAGGAAATTATCAGTGAGTAAATTTATCCATCCAGTAAATATCAATAAACATTGAAAATATAAACAAGACAATCAAGTTCGCCCACTGCTCATCCCGAGACGAGCGTATCACTGGTCAACAGGGCCGTAATTGGCTTCTGAAACAAATGCCTATAAATCAAACATGATATCTAGCGAAGGGGGGGCTTCTGACTACAGGAGCACCGAGCATATAACATCAACCCAGAGTAACAGATCACAAAACCAACCAACTGCATCATATGCATCTATCACTAACATGCAACAAACTCCGATATTTCCCAACAAAAACCAAGCCATCGTCTTCACTGCTTTGGATGGTGTCAAACTCGAAGAATATCTCCTAGCTCTTGGATCTATAATTCATCCAAAAAATATACTTTTTTCATCGAGAATTTCCAACAACCGTATATGCATCTATCTATCCAGTAAAGAAATCGTGGACGACTTTATAAATGTTCACCAAGGAGTTATCAACCTGGAAAATCAGCGATTACATGCCCGTAGACTTATAACTCCTAGTCAAAGAATACTTCTGTCAAATGTGTGCCCCGCCATCCCACACGACATCCTTGACAGGGAGCTGAAAAATATTGGAATAAATCCTATTTCACCAAGAACATTTTTGAGAATAGGCTCATCTAATCCTCAATATAAACACATCCTCAGTTTCCGCCGATCAGTATTCATATCTCATTCTGAAAACACTATACCAGATTCAATCCTCATCCCTTTCAGTAATAATACGTATCGAATTTTTCTATCCACTGACACACAATTATGCTTTAACTGAAAACAACATGGCCATATTGCTGCTACTTGCACCACAGTAATTCCAGTAGACGATAACTCTCGTGCATCACAGGAACAAAGCTCACAACCAATCACTCCAACCTTAGATGCAAATCAATCTTTAAAATGAGAATCTCCATCAATACTAACTAATAGTAGAGAACCAGCCACCATTCCCATCGTCAATCCAACCATCGAACAAGGAACCTTAACATCCAAACGCAGTATATCTGAAGTTGTTACCCCTTCACCAATGACTGCAGGAGACCCCAAAGAACACTTTCTGAAACCAGTTGATAATAAACCAAAAAGAAGCAAAACAGAATCCCAAAGAAACACAGATACAATTCGAGATATGATGCTACCCACTGAAGCAACCTTTGAAGAAAACTCAAACTTTATCCTTAACTTTGAACAAACAATAGATTTTCTTAAAAATTTGCACGGCTCCCCGGATCCACTCAGCGTTGACAAAACTTACACCTACAATATTATGGGTCCACTTGAAATCCTTACTAAAATATATCCGCATTTGACAGCGAAGAGAATTAAGGGGAAATGTACTAAAATAAAACAAGAAATTCAGAAACAACTTAACTTGGAAACTTTGAATGCCGAACCAGACATAGAAACCGATTCGTCGCAAGACACTTATTAGAATTCAGTATCTTACAATGGAACAATCATGGGTTTTATACCCATTTTGAGATGCTCAAACTTCTAACGGCTGAACAAACACCCGCCATTATTAATGTACAAGAAACGCACTTCAAAGGAGAACAAGCACATCATTTACGAAACTACGCCCACTTCCATAAGAACAGAACTAACCAAGATATAGCATGTGGAGGAGTAATCATTTACGTTCATAACCAATTTGAAGCTCAGAACATACCACTGACTACCACACTGGAAGCGGTAGCGATAACTGTACAAATGCGCAAAAAAATACATATTTGCAACTTATATATCCCCCCTAATGGGGATATCAATATTAATGACTTAAGAAATTTAATAGACCAAATACCATCGCCTCGAATAATATTAGGTGATTTCAATGGACATAATCCAATATGGGGATCTAATGGATTAAACACAAAAGGACGGATAATCGAAAGTATAATCTCTGAATATAATCTGAATATTCTCAATGACGGAAATTCTACAAGATTCAACGCACACTCTAGAAACTCTTCGGCTATCGATTTATCACTGTGCGATCCGATTCTATCGGTAATATTGTCCTGGGAAGTGTTACCATATTTATACGGTAGCGACCATCATCCCATCAAAATAACTATGGAGAATCACAGCAACAACCTTATTACCACTCCATACAGAAAATGGAACATTAACCATGCCAATTGGGAAATATATATGAACACTCTAAAAGAAGAAATAAAAGAGATGGACAAAATATATATACACACAAACGTAGAAGAGTCCCTAAAGAAACTCACTAATATTATTATCAGAGTAGCTGAAAAATGTGTAGGCAAGACAAAACCAATTCAAAAACATAAACCCGTACCATGGTGGAACAAACATTGTGAAGAAGCAGTAAAATCAAGCAAAAAAGCATTCTATAAACTGAAAAGATCTAGAACAATGGAAAATCTCCTAGACTTCAAGAAGCAAAGGGCCAGAGTAAGATATATAACAAAAAATAGTAGGAAAGAGACATGGTGAAAATTCGTCTCAGATATTACCAGTTCGACACAAATGAACATCGTCTGGAAAAAGGTCAAAAAAATGTATGGATATAGAGCACAGAGCCATATACAATTTATATCGAAAAATGACAAAATAATTTCATCAAATGACGAGATAGCAGAACTAATAGCGGAACACTATGAGGTTCACTCCAGCGATACTAATTACACAGAGGCCAGAAATTTTAAATCAGCAAAAGAAAATACACCTATAGACTTTGATAGTCACGAAGAAAGTCCTCTAAGTCTCCCAATAACAATGAACGAACTCAATGAGTCTCTCAACAGTAGCAAAAATACCAGCCCAGGCCCAGATGATATACCCCTAATTTTCCTCCAAAAACTACCAGAAAATGCAAAAATTTACCTATTTCAAATTTATAACCTTATATGGACTACAAAAAGATTTCCACAAATGTGGTCCAAAGCAATTATCATCCCTATTTTGAAACAAATGTGATCCAAATTCTTATCGACCAATCTAACCTAACCTAACCTAACCTGCGTATCTTGTAAAATCCTGGAAAAAATAGTTAACAAAAGACTTATGTGGTACTTAGAAAAAAATGTTTTTTTTGAAGCCAGAACAAAGCGGTTTTCGAAGAAACAGGTCAGTTACTGACAATCTCATTGATCTAGAGTCCGAAATTCACGAAGGGTTTGCAAACAGATAGGACTGTGTAGCTGTTTCCTTCGACATAACTAGAGCATATGATATCATCAAAACACTCTATGATTGGGGAGTTCGAGGAAATATGCTGAAGTTCTTAGACAACTTCTCCAATGAGCGCTACTTTTGAGTCCGCACTAATGGAATAACCTCATCCAGAAAAACCCAATAAAATGGTATACCACAAGGATCAGTTCTTAGTGTTACTCTGTTTCTAGTTGCGATCAACCAGATACTAGATACCTGCAGAAACCCAGTAAAAGCGAGACTATATGCAGATGACCTGGTCATATTCACAAGGGGAAAAAACATCGATTCAATCCAGAAAAACTTGCAAAAATCACTAGATAACATCAGCATCTGGTCAAAATGCACAGGAATTCAATTTTCCCTACAAAAAACAAAATGCATTTCATTCTCTAAAAAACATAACATGCAAACCCCAGAATTGAAACTTGACGAAACTCCGCTGGAATATGTTGAGAATATTAAATTTCCTGGGATGATATTTGATCGAAAGCTGAACTGGAAAGCTCACATAAAAAAACTTAAAGACTTCCTATCAAAACGAACTAAACTAACACTAGCAAACAAAAATTGGGGTGCATAATATCTTTCTTTGATGAATATTTACAAAGCCCTGTTATGCTCAAAACTGGACTATGGTTCTGTAGTCTATTCATCAGCCAAAAAGACAGTACTTCGACAACTCGATACCATACAAAACACCGCCATCAGAATCGCGACTGGGGCATACTACACTAGCCCTACAGCCAGTCTCTTTTCTGATACCGGGGAACCTTCATTGTATCGTAGAAGGCAATATCTAAGCCTTAATTACGCAACGGCTGTTGCCACGAATCAGTAAATTCCAGTACATCGAAATGTTTTTACGAACCGGTTCAAACAGACATATGACGAGAAAAGAACGATAGATCCTCCTTTTTATGAACGACTGAACAGACATCTATCTGAGCTCCAAACATCCTTACCAAAAATATACCGAAATAACATACCAACCCCTCCACCCTGGACAACGATATTACCCGAATGCGACATCAGCCTCTTGAGATTCAATAAACATGAAACCAACTGCACCATGATAAGGCAAACATTCAACCATATACTACAGAACAACTTTCAAGATTCAACCCATATATACACGGACGCTTCCAAGACCGAAGAAGGAACCGCATCAGTGTTCACCACCATGGAACATAACTCCTGCTATCGATTGCCTAAAATTGCTTCTGTATTCACTGGAGAGTTATTCGCCAGAAAATTTTGCAAAACAGTTATTATCACCGATTCTCTCAGCGCGGTTTCTTCCCTATCCCAACTCTATCCAACCAATCCAATCCTCCTCCTCATCAAACTTGAACTTAATAAACTACAACATAATAACCAAATAATCAACTTTCTCTGGGTACCATCTCACATGGGCATACAAGGAAATGACCTTGCGGATCGACTGGCGAGAGAAGCAATAAATAATGAAGAACACCAACTCATAACAATGCTTGTTAAATCAGACATTAAGCAAAGCCTAAAACAAGCTATAATCTCAGCGTGGCAAGCTGAGTGGAATAACTCTGAGTCTAAGCTTGCTGAACTGAAAAAATCTGTTCTCCCATGGCAAAAATATCCTTCAATAAGAAGACACCAAGTCATGGTAACAAGACTACGTCAGGGCCTTACCCGTATCACTCATAGCCACCTGATCAACAGAACAGAGGAGCCAATTTGCAGAACATGCCAATGCAACCTGACAACCAGACACATCCTACTTGACTGCCCATTATTTCACCACCAACGCCAAATACACGAAATTCCACCAACATTACAGGAAGTACTCGGTGAAAATTGTGAAGCCCATAAAATTGGGAACTTTCTAACGGATATAAAAATAATCAATGACATCTGAATTATATTAAGTGTGCATATAATGTTATTAGGATATGTGTAACCTAAAGTTGTCTCTAATAGCCTAAAGGGTTGATGGGACAATAAATAAATAAAAAAAAATATATTAACCGAAAGCTTGGATTAAAACTTAAAAGAGTTTTCTTTACAATTGCTGCGTCCCCACTATTTTATCTAATTAACTATTAGTCAGCAACGATCAACCTCTACTATATATATATATATATATATATATATATATATAAGAATATGAATAATAATTTCACGCCTAGCTGGTAAATTAAACCTACATTTCGTAGGGTGCCGCAATAAGAACGAGGTTTGTCGTCTACATATTGCGTTTTGTGTGCATTTTTTCCACTATACTGCTCAATCAGATTGATTACCAAACATAGCATCAGTCTCCCAGATATATATCATGATTTCGAGGTTGTTGCCTCTCATCAGTATATCGTAGGGTGAAGAGCCATATTTGATAATCAATCCTTATTTGGAACTCATACTTGTATCAATCTTCGGTATAGAACTGTCGGTGGAGACAAGTATGAGCGATTATACATGCTTAATATATCGCTCATACTTGTCTCCACCGACAGTTCTATACCGAAGATTGATACAAGTATGAGTTCCAAATAAGGATTGATTATCAAATATGGCTCTTCACCCTACGATATACTGATGAGAGGCAACAACCTCGAAATCATGATATATATCTGGGAGACTGATGCTATGTTTGGTAATCAATCTGATTGAGCAGTATAGTGGAAAAAATGCACACAAAACGCAATATGTAGACGACAAACCTCGTTCTTATTGCGGCACCCTACGAAATGTAGGTTCAATTTACCAGCTTGGCGTGAAATTATTATTCATATTCTAATATGGTCATCTGGTACGGATAGCTCCTCATTTATGTATATATATATATATATATATATATATATATATATATATATATATATATATATATATATATATACATATGTTGATTGAATTTTTTTGGGTTTTGAGACTCGGTATGGTTAAAAGGTTTGTATGGAAATAGTTTATTATAATTGTTCCATATGTTATTTATTACGTTTCGATGATCTTTGTCATCTTTCTCAAATAAAAGTTCAGTAAGGGTACTAAAATAATAATAATAATAAAAAAAAATTAACCAGAAACAATTTTTAAAATATTTTGACTTACCTAAGACATAGAATGGAGGAAAACATTTAAAATTCAAAATTAAAGAAAATTCTTCTTAAACCACGGTTCCACTGGGTCCACTTATATTGATAATGTTTATTAATGACCTACAAGAATTTATGAAAACTAAATGTAAGGTTATATATGCAGATAATGTTTCCTTTGCAACTTATGGCAATTCTCCTGAAGAACTAGCAGATAATTTAAGTTTACTTTACAATAAATTTAGTGAATGGTAATAATCATTTAATGATCATTTAATCATAGGAAAACGGTGCTAATGAAATTTAACATAACAAATGATCCCAACACGTCGTTTGACATACGTACTGAAAACATTAATATGACGTCAACGGAAACAACAAAATTCCTTGGAACTTTTCTTGACTCATCACTTTCTTTTCAGGCATGTATTGATCATATTTCTAAGAGGATATGTAGCAGGTATTATGCAATCTTGCAACTTAAAAATATATTCTCCCAACAACAGCTAATAAATATCTACTATGCGTTGACATACTCTCACTTATCTTATAATGTTATAATATGGGGAAACTCTAGATTCTCAACTAAATTGTTCATTTTACAAAAAAAATACGTCTTATCTTTGGTATTCGTAATTTGTAATTTGTAATTTTTTATTTATCATCAGCATAATAATATTACAGAACATTTTATTAACCATACAAGAATAAGCGAGAGATAAATAAACAAGAAGAACTCACAAAAGGATTGATAATCCTTGTGCGTGAGATGCTCGTTTGTCTCCTGTACATTTAAGACAAAATAATAAGAATTAATTCCTCATGTTTGCGATAAATGAAGTGAGCCCATAAATAGTAATTTATTAAAATGCATAGTTACAATAAGAACTTGAAAATGACATTGAATTTGTGTACATTTTAACATATTCAATTATTTAGATATTAACATACACATACACATACAATATACCCACATACACTGGAACATAATACAAACTTTACTAGTTACTTATAGTAGATGAAGTGTACAAAAACGATGGACTTATATATATGAAAAATTAACAATATGATGGTGTATCATTGCAATACAAGTCGACTTTTCACCTATACCCACCTAGGTAAATATATATTATATTTCATAATTAATCAATTTATGTTTAAATATTTTTATTATCAATCCAATTGCATACGATAAGATTTGAGATATTTAATAACAAATGTTTAATTTTTTTTTTGAAAAGACTATTTGTTTTAATTTGTTTCAGCTCAGCTGGTAATTCATTGTATATTCTAGGAGCCAGATATGAAAAGGATCTCTGGAAAATGTTTTTTTCGGATTTAGGTAATATTACATTTTTATTACTCTTTTGTCTCGTGTTATAGTTATGTACGATGTCAATGAGTTCAGATTGGTGATTGAATTGCCAGATAGCGACAGTGTTGCAATATATTTTCCTCAGGTCCAATACATACGCATCGTGGAAGAGCTGTTCTGAGGGGTAAGTATATTTTTTCTTATAAATTATTTTAAGAGCATATTTTTGTATTACTTCAACTTTTTTGAGGTATATTGCAGCAGCAGCTCCCCAGGCAATGTTTCCATAATTTAAGTGACTTTCCACCAGTGCAAAGTAAATAATTCGCAGTTGACGTACATTAAGAATATTGGTAAGATATTTTATTTTGGGTAAGATACATCTGATCTTTTTTGTAACATATTCAGTCTGCTTGTCCCATTTCAAATGACTGTCAATATATAGTCCCAAATATTTATGGAAGAGTACTGATTTTATTTCAATATTATCATTATTATTGACGATTCTTAGTGTATTATATGTAGGTAGACCTGATTTATATGAACTAAATGGTACGAAATATGTTTTTTCAACATTCATAGTTAACAATTTATTGTTGCAATAGTTTATTATTGATTTGAAATCTACTTCAGCGGTTTCTTTCAGTTTCTCCCAAGTTTCTTCTTGATATATAATTGCAGTGTCATCTGCGAAACTTATTATTTTTCCCTTTATGTTCATATCAAAAAGGTCGTTAATATATAAGGTGAACAAAATCGGACCAAGAATTGTTCCTTGTGGTACTCCGCATTCTACTTGCCTGTATTTACTTAGAGTGTCGTTAATTTGTACACATTGTTTTCTGTTATTCAGATAGCTCTCGAATAGTTTTAGCGGGGTACCTCTTATGCCGGCATTTTCCAAGGTATGTAACAGCTGAACATGACTTACTGTGTCGAAGGCTTTGGCCAAGTCGACAAAGACGCATAAGGTTGGTTTGTTCAAATTTAATGCCTGGTAAAGGTTTTTGGTTAACTCCACGATAGCATCCTGGGTCGATTTGCCTGCTTTAAAACCAAATTGTTTATTTGAAATCACTTGATATCTCTTTAGAAATAAAATCAGTCTGGTTTTCAAAAGCTTCTCAAAAATTTTCGAAATTGTTGATATCAAGGAGATCGGCCTGTAGTTAGTCATATTTTTTTGGCTACCTTTTTTCTTAAACACTGGTCTAATGACAGCAATTTTTAGACAACTTGGGAAGATTCCCTTCTCAAAGGACTTATTGATTAAGAAGCAAAGTGGAGTTTTTATGTAGTTTTTAATATTTTTTATAGTTTCAGACTTGATTTTATCTTGCCCTGGTGCTTTCTTATTTTTCAAACTTTCAATGGTTTCAACCACCTCGTTTTCATCAACATCTGATAAGTATAATGAATTCGGAAGATGTTTTTTAACTAGATTTGATTCTTCATCATTCTTTATTTTGGCTGCTAATCTTTTACCAATATTAGTGAAATAATCAATAAATTCGTTGGCGATATCTTTATCATTTTTTAAAATATTTAGTTTGGTGTCTTCTATTTCTTTTGGACTATCTTTGTTTTGTTGGCTATTAGTAATTTCTTTCACGAAATTCCATAGTTGTTTTCCATCCTTTTTATTTATATTTATTTGCTTTCTATAATAATTAATTTTGGATAATCTTAGCAGTGAGTTGAGCTTATTTCTGTAGGCTCTAAATTCATTAATATGCTCAACTGTTGGGTTTACTTTCATTATTTGGTATAACTCATTTTTTTTTCTTGTAGAATTCACTAAACCATCAGTGATCCAGCACTTTCTTTTAATTTCCTGCCTTTTTATCTTTGACTTCACTGTGCACGCATCTATGTGGTCTTTCAATTTGCTAATGAATATATTTGTACTCTCTTCAAGTAGCTCATTATTGTAAATTTCATACCAAGATTCTCTTTCTAGCCTAGCTTTCAGTTTCTTGTAATTTATGTGATATTTAAACCGTGGTTCAGTTATGCGTTTTTTATTTTCAGGAGAGCTGACTTTAAGAACAACTGGGTAGTGGTCAGTAATGCGGACCTGTAGAATAATTGGAGTAATTGTGTGATAGTCTTTAATGTTTTTTATAAATATATGATCAATACAGCTTTTTGTGTCTTTATCTACTCTTGTATAATCATTGATGGTAGATGTGAAATTGTACTCTGCTAGTAAGTTGAGATACTTTTCTGTTATATCTTGATCCTTCATTATATCTATATTTATATCACCTACAAGAATATGCATGCCATTATGTGAATCGTTATTCAAGTAATTCCTCAGGTTGACTACAAAATCTATATCGGAAGTGGATGGTGGTCTGTAGATTGAAGTTATTTTGATATTGTCATTATTTTTTTTTATATTACTTGTTACCACTTTGATATTACCTAGGCTATTTAACTCATGGGTATATGATAGTTTCTCATTAATAAATACAATCACTCCATCAATTTGGTTGATATTTCCCTCGTTATATATCAACTCATATTTTATTAAATTATACAGAAGGGGATCGTTCAGTCTCCAACATTCGGTGACTATTACGCAATCAAACTCCCCCAGTTCATGTAATAGAATCTCGAATTCCGCGATATTTTTATTTATACTTCTAATATTCATGTGTATAGCTCTAAAGTCTTCATTGTTGTTTATTTCAAGGATAGTCTTACATGCTTTTGTACACTCCACTATTTCAGTATTGACAGTATCTATTTGGAATTGTTTGATGTAATCATCCATTTTTCAAAATAAAAGTTATCAATATATTAGGTAGGTAAACAAAAAATTATATAATCAAGAACTTTATATCAAGTTGAAATGAAAAATATACAGAGAAAATATAAAAATATTTAAATTATCCATCTATCCGACAGAAATGAGAAAGGAATCTTGTTTATTTCGACACAAATTTAGCAGTGTTTCTTGGTCTCAGATTGGCCTTTGTTTGGTCGAGGTATGTTGTTTGGTTGCTTCGAGAGGCAGCTGTGTTGGGAGATGTCGTTGCTATCTTAGATTGACGGGCAATGTCTTCTTCTGGTAGTCTCTTTTCCCCGCGTGTAGGTGCTATTCCTGTTTTCTTATTTTTTTCAGTTATTTTGTCTTTTTCGTCTCCTGCACTTGACTGCTCATAAACTTCCTCCTCTGAAGGGTTATCCTGATCTTCACTATCTGATGTCGGTGCAAATACTTTTTCGTTCGGGATATCCTCTTCAGACTCAATTTCTGCCAGTTTTTCATAGGAAAAAGCTTCTCCGTTAACATACAATATATTTTTTTTAATATAAGCAGAGTTTTTTGTTGCCTTGCTTTTTTCAGATTATCATGTAAAACTTTTCTTATCTTGTATTCTTCACTTGTATAATCCTGTGAAATATAAATCCCACTACCCTTCTCCAGTGTTTTGGCTTTACTCAAAATTTCCTCCTTTAGACTATAATTGACTACCTGTGCTATGACTGGTCTAATTTTTCCTTCAACTTTTTTTCCGATTCTAAAGCAATCTCTGAAATCTCTAATGCTACAAGGAATCTGCAAGTGTTTTGTAACGAATGTTATAAGCAAACTTCATGTAGAGGCCACTTTCAAAAAAACAAAATCTTATCTCTCCCATGTATCTATATCTATAAAATTGTTCTATTCATCAAAAATAACCCAAACAAACTCATAAAATGTGCTGACAATCATGACTATAAGACAAGGCATGGTGATCTTCTTCGCATACCGCCTCATCGGACAACTTTTTATGAAACGATTCCATCTTATACTGGTACCCAGTTATACAATAAACTACCGATCTGTATTAGAGAAATCCAAAATCTTAATGTATTTAAAAAATATCTCAAAGATCTCTTGTTGCAACACTCATTCTATAATCTAAATGAATTTATGGAGTGTAGTTTTTAATAAATTCTATCTGTTTATATATTTATTTATGTTTTGTGACTTTTCCAATATCATGTAAATGGTTTCAATGGAATAAATGATTATTTATTATTATTTTATTAATTTGTAAAAATAAACCTAAAATTTTAATTCTTATTAGATGTAATATGTCCTCTACATTTTTTTCCTTTCTCCTTTGAATTTTACGAAAGGATGCGTTTGGTTGAAATTTTTGGTGTTATATTTTAGAAAAGAATTTGTGTCTGTTCTGTGTAGGAAATTTGTTTGTTGTTATGTTTTGTGTGCATGGAACAGGTTATTGTGGTTTGTGAGCTTGTTCGTGTAATTGCATATTTTTCTAATGTGTTATAAAATTTTGTTATAAATGATATTTAAATTTTTTATATCTGTTTTTGCGTTTATTGCATTTGGTTGTATTTTTATATGTATCATTTCATATATTATACGTTTGGAAGTGTTTTTTCAGTTGTTAAAATTTTAAAATCGTTGAAATTAAATTTAAGTTTTTGTTGGGACTCATGGCTTGTTAACGCAGTTTTGTTTTTCTTATCGTATTTGTGTCCTTTTAATCTATTTTCGATGTATTGACTTGTTTGCCCTATATATTTGCAATTGCATTCGTTGAATGGTATTTCGTATACAGCATGGGTTGTTTTATTTTTATTATTTTTAGCTTTTAGTTTGCTGAATGTTGATTTTAATAGATTGTATGCCTTATGACTAGTGAAGATGTTATAGTTTTTTTAAGTATGGGATTGTGAGGTAGTTTTTGTTTTTTTCTAAGTATTGTTTTATATTATTGTTTGTATTATATGCTATATTGACTTTGTGTTTGAAAATAGAATTAATTAGATATGTAGGGCAGCCATTTTGTTCAAGGGTGGTTTTGGCTTTTTTTATTGCTTTTTCTCTAAATTCTGGGAGAGTTTAATAGCTCTGTCCGCAAGGCTGTTAATGACCGATCTTTTTTGGGCAAGGGGATGTTGTGAATAATAATTTAGATATCGACCTGACCATGTGTTTTTTGTGTACCATTCTGTTTTAATATTATTATTATTATTATGTATAATTAAGTCAAGGAAATTGATTGTTTTTTTTTGTTCTATTTCTTTAGTAAATTTGATCTTATTATGGTAAGATTGGAAAAGGTTTAAGATGTAATCTTCTTTGCCTATGGGAATAGCTGTTAGACAATCATCGACATATCTATAGTAAAAGGAAACATGGAAATTTAGTTTTGGTAATATCTCGTCGAGGTCTTCAAGAACTAACTGCGCTATGCAGCCAGAGATGAAGGATCCCATGGCGCAACCGTAGAATTGTTTGCATTATTTATCTTTATATTGGAAATAGGTGGAGTTTAATGTGAGTTCAACTGCTTTTTTGAATTTTGTTTTCGGGATGTCTGTGTGTGTTTTTCAAGCTCGTTCCATTTTTTATCTATTATTTCCAATGCAAGGTTTGCTGGTATATTTGTATAGAGGGAGACGATATCTAGGGATACTATTATGTAGTTGCCTGGAATTCTCATATTTCATAATTCTAAGCAATAAAAAAGCCAAAACCACCCTTGAACAAAATGCCTAATTAATTAATTAATTAATTCTATTTTCAAACACAATGTCAATATAGCTTATAATACAAACAATAACATAAAAAAAACTACCTCACAATCCCATACGTAGAAAACCTATCAAATAAATTACAAGCGTTATTCAAAAACTATAACATCTGCACTAGTCATAAAGCACACAATCTATTAAAATCAACATTCAGCAAACTAAAAGCTAAAAATAATAAAAATAAACATATATAGGGCAAACAAGTCAATACATCGAAAATAGAATAAAACGACACAAATACGATAAGAAAAACAAAACTGCGTTAACAAACCATGAATCCCAACAAAAACATAAATTTAATTTCAACGATTTTAAAATTTCAACAACTGAAAAAAACACTTTCAAACGTATAATATATGAAATGATACATATAAAAAGACAACCAAATGCAATAAACACAAAAACAGATCTAAAAAATTTAAGTATCAATTATAACAAAATTTGATAACAAATTAAAAAAATATACAACTACACGAACAAGCTCACAAACCACAATAACCTGTTCCATGCACACAAAACATAACAACAAACAAATATCCTGCATACAACATCCGGCCATTACTTAGAAAACGGACACAAATTCTTTTCAAAAATATAACACCAAAAATTTCATCCAATCGCATCCTTTCGTAAAATGAAAAGGAAAAGAAGAAAATGTAGAGGACATATTACATCTAATAAGAATTAAAATTTTAAGTTTATTTTTACAAATTAACCATTAACTATTTCCATACAAACCTTTTAACCATACCGAGTCTCAAAACCCAAAAAATCTCAATCAACAAACATATATCAAGACTCAAAAACATTTATCAAGAAATATATATATGTTTTTTATGTAGATTCTTGAGCTTGGCCAAATATAATTTTTTTTCTTAGGGTTTCTTGTGATACAAGTTCAGTGTTTTGATTAATTTATTTTTTTATTCTATACCATTATAATTAATTTTTATAAAAACAAAATGTTTCGACCATATGGTCCGGTAGATACTTCAAATCAAAACATCCCATTTCGCAAAAAAACAGTAACCAACAGCTTGGCTGATAGAGCAATAAAACTTTCTGACCCACAATACCGTAAGAAATCGATAGATAAGGCAAAATTAGTAAACAAAACTGTAACACAGAAAATCTTATAAATAAAACTTTCTGCGCCAAAACTCATGCAACATACAATACAAATAAACAAATTAGATGAGAAAAAGACAATAGCCAAAACTACTTTACACTCACATATATAGACAAACTATCAGAAAACATTCAAAAATTATTCAAAAACCACGACATACCCGTCAGTCACAAACCTCACAACCTATTGAAAAAAAATACACCAAATTAAAAGCCAAAACAGACAAAAACAAAGTTACACATTCTGTCTATGAGATACCATGCAACGATTGCAATAGCACATATATAGGAGAATCATGCCAATATATCGAAAATCGAATCAAAGGACATAAATATGACAAGAAAAATAAAACCGCCCTCACCAATCACGAAGAACAAGAGAAACATAATTTCAATTTCAACGAGACTAAAATATTAACCACTGAAAAACACACATTTAAACGAAAAATTCTAGAAATGATAAATATATAAAATAATTCAAACACAATAAAATCAAAAACCGATATTAAAAATTTAAGTGCCATATATAACAATATTCTTTAAATCATAAAACCTAAAACGAGATGAATCCACAAAATTTTCTCGTATACTCAAATATCAAAAGTCAAAAATAAATATTAACTTTAATTTCCTGCCACAAATTTCCGGCAACACCATTTTATTTTCGCAACGTGCTCCAAACTAAACATCTATTTACACGCTGAAAGACAACAGTATAAAACTAAATATAAAAAGTTTTTTTCCAAAAAATTAATAAGAAAAATAAAAAAGAAAAAAGAAACTGAAAGAAGATGCTAAAACAACAATTATAAAGAATACATTTTTAATTTTCAATTTTTGAATGGTCGACCCAAACAGAATTATATTTTATTTTTATTATATATCTGGTTTGTACGAACTATGCATTTTAGGTAAGTTTGTTTCAAATCATAAAGAAATTACATTAACTTTTCGTTTTATATTATAGCTAATCTTAATTTTTAACAATTGGAAAAGACCACATATGGTCGAAACGTTTTGTTTTTTTTAAAATTAATTATAATGGTATAGAATAAATAAAAATAAATTAATCAAAACACTGAGCCTGTATCCCAAGAAACCCTAAGAAAAGAAATATATATATATATATATATATATATATATATATATATATATATATATATATATATATATATATATGTATATATATATATATATATATAATTTATTTCGAAATTCAATTGTGCGAATGATCGCAACAGGTACATTTCTATAAGAAATTTACCTAATTATGATAGCTTAATCAAATTATTAACAAACGTTCAAGGTGTTAAACAAATCGTGTATTTGCTCATACTTATTAAACAGAAAATAGAACAGATATATTTTCTTAGGTAGGTAGGTATCCATCTATTTACATTGAAAATCTTATAATGGGCGAATAATTTATTCAAATAAGTGTTTAGTGAATTTTAAATTGAAATAAATTAATGACTTATAACGTATTATCGTTAATCAATTGCGTTTGTAATGCGGAGATCCATTAGTGTATAGGTAAAAGTTAAAGTTTAAAGAATATCTTCAGCCAAGAAATATCTATGAACGGTTAGAAATAATTTTCGATGTTACATGAATGAAAATTATTGTAATGGTATTTTAATGAACGCTTGGCCTGTTAACGCTAGGGAACCTTAATCGTTCCTATGCATTTATAATAGTGTGGGAAAAATCATTGATTATAGTGTTTAACATGCATATTAATAACTTATATTACTTAGGCCAATCTTATAATAAGAACTCTTTATGATCAAGCATTTAACAACTTAATAAGTTACCCGCATGATATGAAAATCAAGAAAACAATAATTGTGATGAATAAAAATTTAGTCAATTTTACTTTTTTCAAGATAGGATAGATGTACCAGTACAAAAACCTCTGAGCAAGAATCTTGAAAAAACTCTTTATTAAAAAGCACAGGGTCGATTTGAAGTTTTTGGCGAGATTATACAGGGTGGGGCACCACGTTTAATAAGGTTTCTCTATAGGAAACTATGTTTTCAACTAGTTGGATAGGGAATCTTCAGATTTACAAACTGAAATGAGATTAAACAAGCCATTTAAAAAATAAAATACATAGTAATATTTAAAAAAAATTAAACATCCTTTATTTTTTGTTATTTTGTTAATGATGGTGACACTATAATATTCTATAAAGGTACCTATCTTCTACCAATCTCGAAATATCAGAAGATTCTTTCATTTATATGGTGTAATAAAATCTACTTAGGGTCGATTTCATAATGAATGCCTTATGGGAGATTAGCTAATTCTTCAATTTGTGGAACTCATATCCTGATGACGGTATAAAAATATTACATTTCTTAAACTCTTTTATATTTTAAGTTACCTTATCTCTCGTTCTTATAAAGTTATTTTGAATTATATGTTCAATCAAAAAAACTTTAATGAAGAATTGAAATTAATAGGAGATTAAATTTGATTATAAAATCGGCCCTTAGTTATTTATATTGAACTTCAGCAATAGCTTTGATTGCCCACTTGAATGTTGGAAGAATAACTTCGTTCATATTTCAATGATTCAACGATTATTTAAGATGTTGAGAGAATATGGTTGTAAAATTTCAATTAAAAAAAACTAGCTCACAATGTGAGATTGGTTGAACCTTTGTTCATCAAACAGCATATTCCTATTAGGAAAACTTAATTATAACGAAGCACTGTAATATATTGGAGATTGGAGTAATATTCTTCTTCTTATCTGGTTATTTGGCCCTTGCTTCCTTCTCGGCGCATTTGGCCAGCAGTCCTTCGACTACGATCCGTAACCGAAGCTTCGTCCGTGTGACTGAGGATTGTCTGGCTCTAAATGATGCCTCCAGCCACTAAATTATTAATATTTTCAATAATAAGATTTTATGCAATGCATGTACCAAGGAGGTACCAGGAGTTTGCTTCAATCAGAATATTACCGTCACTCCTGTCTCCGCCAGACCACACTACCACGTGCTTCTAACCTCCAAGGACTTTTGAGGAATCAACTTCTTCACAAAAGCAACCCCATACCCTCTCTTGATTATCACGGCAAATGACTTCCCTATCCACCTCGGGGGCCCAGCACTCGAGTCTTCGTACTGCCCGTACGAAAATAAGTGATCTCTGCCGAGGTTGAAGAGTTGAAATAATGTTCTGAATGTCGGACTTTTTATTTAACACATACTGCTCACATTGCATATGTGCCATTTCTAAGAATTTTTCATTTCCAGAAAATTAATGTTCTCGTAATAAACTTGATGTCCTCTTTTACATGTTGAACAAGGGCACATCTCAAGACCTGATCCCTATATATATACGTTCAGGCACCAGTGAAATGCGGTAACATCGCACCAACGTTTATAATTTATATGCATATAGTATTCATTCTATTGGTAATGGTAATTTTGAAGTTGTGCAGCTAAAGTTAGTTGTAGGCATCAATTCCAAAAGGACCAGCATCAATATAATTAATATTATTTTGTATTTTTTAGTACACCAACTAATAAAGTCGGTTCTATTTTTTGTGAAAAATGTTTATTTCACACTTTTGAGTGTGTAAATTTGACCACGTAGGTACCTATATTTATTTCTTTACGTTATTATTCAGAAGTCTCAAAAACATCGCGTTGAAAATAAACATATTTCAGATATTACCACTACCGTTACTCGGAAACTGTAACCGTTTTTCAAAAATGTCTCATTCAATTGTTGCTACATATTTTCCCTTCTTGAATTTGGCAGTCTCATATTTTAAATTTTCGAAGAAAAAATACCCCACGTCATTGTGTTGATACATATTGCAGACTGGACTACTACTATAACTCGGAAACCTATGATTATTATTTTAAATGTCCAGCTTAAAGGGAAAGGGTATGTGTAATATTGTTTTTTAAGTGGCCCAATTTTTTATAGTCCTTCCCAAAATAACAAAAAATCTTCAAAATCAGAACAAGTTTACTTTGCAAAAGGCGTAAACATCTATGAAAAAATGCAGACATACAGTCGAATTGTATACCTCTGAATGTATATTAACTACAAAGATGTTCTTGGGGATGCAGTCATGTAATGAATAAAATTCTTTGAATTAAGCCGAGCTTTCGAGAATGTTTTGAATATTTGTCATGGTAACTTAATAAGTTAGAAAGTAGATTTAGTTGATAAAAATTAATATTTATTATTAATGTTTATATGTTTCAGGAAGAATTACATCTCATAAAAGTGATATTAGACGAAATAAAAAATCTTGTGCCGTGACTGAACATGCTATCACTAAGAAACATAGTATTGATTTTGATAATACTATTGCTCTATGTTCTGAGAAAAATTAGTTTAAACGTGGTTTCTTAGAAATGGTTAATATTAAGAGACTTAATAACAATATGAATAAACGATCAAATATAAAAGGACTTAGTTCCATTTATTCTTCTAGAATAATATAATGATAATTACAAAAATTTTTCTCGAGATGTATCTCAAAATTAAAGTATGTTAGTTATCTATGTATAGTTTTTATTGTTATATGTATAGGTACTTGACATCTCACAATTTATTTTTTAGAAAAGAGATCGCTAATTATTCTATATTTATATTTGTTAAAAATCGACGAATATGTATAGGATATATATACCTATATATATATGTGATGAGGGACTAGTCTTTACTGATTTTATAACAATTATCTTTTAGAATCTTGGGTTTCCATAAACAATAAAAATAATTTGACCAACTGATTAGTGCGAGAAATTTGGTTGATCAAAGAGAATTATTCTCTTAAAATGATTCACTTCAATATATATTTATTTGAGATTAATTGTATAATCTATTTATGAAAGATTTTCATAACATTTACCGTTTTCAGAAATCTGCATGTTGATTAGTGAGAGAAATCGTCTTGTTTCTGAATAAATGAATGGTTTTGAGAATATGTCGTTCTCATGTTATATTGTGAGAGAATATGATTTTATATATATTGATTGTGAATATTTGAAAGAGCAGTACAGAGTATTTTGTTAAAATGAATGCGTCTAGGATTTCTAAACATCCATTTCACCCAAAAATTTAGACGTTGAACAGTGAGAGAAATCGGCCTTTTTGAATGAATGAGTATCAATTCAATTTTCAGAATAATCATGTTTAACTTATGTATGTCGTATTGTGAGAGAATATAATTATACACTTATAAAGAAATTTAGAATTATATATTTTTGTTAATCTTTTTTTTTAAACGGTCAGTCAGTCCAAGAGAAAAGGTAATTTATTCTATGTATATATTTGTATGTTTATATGCAATATTCTTAAATTATATAAAATATTTTTTTTACACTGAACCTGTATCTGACTTAAGAATAATTTTAATTTAATTGTGCTTCTGGTTGAAATAGCTACAAACATATAAAGATTAATCATAAATATTCATTTTTATCAACTAAATCTAGATACTTTCTAACTTATTATGTTACCATGACAAATGTAAATAACGACATTTGTAGTTGATGGCCATGAAATCTTTTCTGTTTTTTGCTGAGTTACTTTAAATTCACGACTGTAAGTATTTTTGTAATACTATTAAGTTGCTGTTGTAATAATTTTGTAACGATTTGTAGTTTGCCCTGAAGAAGAGAATAAACATTCTCGAATGCTCGGCTTAATTCAAAGAATTGTATTCATTACATGACTGCATCCCCAAGAACATCCTTTTATTATATATATATATATATATATATATATATGTATTGATATATTGTTTGATTCTGAATTCTTGACTGGTTTATTATTTGATAAAATAGATTTTTGTTGGGGATGCAGTCATTTAATAAATAAAATTCTTTGGATTATGCCAAGCTTTCGAGAATGTTTATTCTCTTCGTCAGGGCAAACTAAAAATCGTTACAAATTTTCTTAACCACATAATAGATTATTAACTAAAGTACTTGCATTCGTGAATTTACATGAAATTAACCACTAACAGGAAAGATTTCATAGTCATCAATCAGAAATGTCATTAGTTATTTATAAATGTCATGGTAACGGCATATCTAGAGTTGAAAGTGTCTAGATTCAAGTTTTCTTAGAAAAGATCATATAGGAGTTATCTTTGTGTTTGTAGCTCTTTTTTAACAAGTCACACATTAAACTTGAAAATTTTGAGGCAGATATAAGTTTACTAAAAAGAAAAAGTTATTATTCAATTATTTAAAAAAAAAATATTTATAACAGACTTAGAAACACATAATATAAATAAATATATACCCGTACACAGACTAGACTATCTGAATTCGTAGGTATTGCAGTATAAATTAAAGTTTATTATGTCAATTATATTATTTACTATTTTCTTACGCATTCAGATTATTTGCTAATTATATATAATCATATTCTCTCACAATACGACATACATAACTTTAAAATGAAATAATGAAACAATTACATAAAAAAAGCAAGTCAATCTCTCTCACAAATTAACCTGAGAAATTTATTAAAATAGCCGATATATCTAATGGAGAAATATTAACATATATCATTTTCATCGTATTCTCTCACAATACGATAGATACACAATATGAAATATCCTGAAAAGCATCCATTCATTCAATGAAGCTAATAATAATAATAACATATGATAAGCTGATTTCTCTCACAAATCAACATGTAAGAATATTTTAAACATTGTCCATGTTATTTAATATATTTTAAATAGTGATATCAAAAAAGCAAATGGCGAAACACAAGGAAGAAAAAAAAATCATCGTATTATATCTCACTATAGGTTAAACATGAAATGAAAATCCTTTTGAATCAACTAAATTTCTCTCACCAATCAGTTGATCGAGAGATCTCAAAACTCTTAATATTAGTTGTTATAATTTTTTTTTCTCCAATTATTCTTCTTCAGTATAATCTGTATACGCATATATACCCATCTATTATAATATACTAAAACAGAAAAAAAAAAGGATAAATATAACTAAATGATATGAGAATATAATTAGCGTATACCTACATATAGAGCTAGGTACATATTATATGCACACATATATATCAATTTTGAGAAATATTTTGAGAAAAATTATTAAATTTATTATTATAGAGATTTAATATATAAGAATAAATAGAACTAAGTCGGTTAATATCTGAACGTTTATTCATAGTATTATTATGTTTTTTAATATTTATCATTTCTAAGAAACCACGTTTAAAATAATTTGTCTCAGAACAAAGAGCAATAGTATTATCAAAATCAATACTATGTTTTTTTATTGATGGCATGTTCAGCCAAGGGGTAGTATATAAAATAAATTGCCTTGATTGTGAATTATCATATATTGGTCAAACTTCTAGAAGTATTTTAGGAAGAATAAAATCCCATAAAAGTGATATAAGATGTAATAAGAAATCTTGTGCCTTGGCTGAACATGCCATCAATAAAAAACATAGTATTGATTTTGATAATACTATTGCTCTTTGTTCTGACAAAAATTATTTTAAACGTGGTTTCTTAGAAATGATAAATATTAAAAAACATAATAATACTATGAATAAACGTTCAGATATTAATGGACTTAGTTCTATTTATTCTTATATATTAAATCTCTATAATAATAAATTGATTAATTTTTCTCAAAATATTTCTCAAAATTGAAATATATATGTGAATATAATATGTACCTAGCTCTATATGTAGGTATACGCTAATTATATTCTCATATCATTTAGTTATATTTGTCCATTTTTTTTTCTCTTTTAGTATATTATAATAGATGGGTATATATGCGTATACAGATTATACTGAAGAAGGATAATTGGAGAAAAAAAGATTATAACAACTAATATTAAGAGTTTTAAGATCTCTCCATCAACTGATTGGTGAGAGAAATTTAGTTGATTCAAAAGGATTTTCATTTCATGTTTAACCTATAGTGAGATATAATACGATGATTTTTTTTTCCTTCCTTATGTTTCGCCATTTGCTTTTTTGATATCACTATTTAAAATATATTAAATAACATGGACAATGTTTAAAATATTCTTACATGTTGATTTGTGAGAGAAATCAGCTTATCATATGTTATTATTATTATTGGCTTCATTGAATGAATGGAAGCTTTTCAGGATATTTTATATTGTGTATCTATCGTATTGTGAGAGAATACGATGAAAATGATATATGTTAATATTTCTCCATTAGATATATCTGCTATTTTAATAAATTTCTCAGGTTAATTTGTGAGAGAGATTGACTTTTTTTTATGTAATTGTTTCATTATTTCATTTTAAAGTTATGTATGTCGTATTGTGAGAGAATATGATTATATATAATTAACAAATAATCTGAATGCCTAAGAAAATAGTAAATAATATAATTGACATAATAAACTTGAATTTATACTGCAATACCTACGAATTCAGATAGTCTAGTCTGTGTACGGGTATATATTTATTTATATTATGTGTTTCTAAGTCTGTTATGAATATTTTTTTTTAAAATAATTGAATAATAACTTTTTCTTTTTAGTAAACTTATATCTGCCTCAATATTTTCAAGTTTAATGTGTGACTTGTTAAAAAAGAGCTACAAACACAAAGATAACTCCTATATGATCTTTTCTAAGAAAACTTGAATCTAGACACTTTCAACTCTAGATATGCCGTTACCATGACATTTATAAATAACTAATGACATTTCTGATTGATGGCTATGAAATCTTTCCTGTTTGTGGTTAATTTCATGTAAATTCACGAATGTAAGTACTTTAATTAATAATCTATTATGTAGTTAAGAAAATTTGTAACGATTTTTAGTTTGCCCTGACGAAGAGAATAAACATTCTGGAAAGCTTGGCATAATCAAAAGAATTTTATTTATTAAATGACTTCATCCCCAACAAAAATCTATTTTATTATATATTGATATATATATATATATATATATATATATATAGATTTTGTATTTTTAGGAGATATATATAATGTATAAAACAAAACGTACAGTAAGTGCCTTTTCGCTCCGGGTCTAGGATTAGATAAGCAAATATTGAATATCCATTCGACCGGGAATTGAACCGATTATAAATGCGACTGTAGATGTACAACTGTTTAGAAAGGTGTAATGGTCTTACAACAATAAATTTCTTACAAGTGTTGTAGTCATAAAGCTACTTCGTACCTGACATCATCCCCATATCATAATTATTTGAAGTGAACATCGAGAACGTTGTTATATGATTATGTGCCTTAGGAGAAGTAGAAAGCTCTTTTTGGACATTGTGAGCCAAAATCTTTCAATGCCAGTACCACTTCTGTGCCATAGGTCCTCAACGCTAAGGCGGCTGCTCTTTAGACAACCTGCTAAGTATAAAAAACCCAAAAATGCTATTTCTATTATGTCTGTAGGCTTTAATGCTCTTTCTCTTTTATAATTTGGAGCAGATTTATATATTATTTTGTTGGTATTTCTGACAATTGAAACTAACATGCCTTCACTTGAAAAAATACTCCAGCGGTCCATTGGCGTTTTAGCGGATTTTGCACGTTGTTTTACACCTGGAAGGTGAATCAAAATGTTACTCTCTCGAGTTCGAACACTTTTATTTACAGTATGTTTTCTCCACTTTGTTTCGTTATCTTTTTCTGTAAACAAAGCAAGTTTGGGAGCTTTCGTTGGAGGTTCAGGTTTGCCTTCGTCAGATGATTCGCATTCTTCTTCAGTATCAGTATCCAAAATTTGAGTCTTCGTATGATCTTCCTCAGCTTCTGACTGGTCGTCAATAGGATCCTCCTCGGCTTCAATTTCGGTCAACAAAATCATGACGCAACAAGCTTTAGATACTGAGGATCCTCCAAAAAGGGTACAGTTTTGTGAATCCATGCTAAGTAGAATAAATGAGGATCCTGATTTTCTCAAGAGAATAATTTGGTGTGACGAATCAAAATTCTCTAGAGAAGGGATATTCAATAAGCTTAACAACCTTTTTTGGGCCGCTGCGAATCTCAATTTTGTACGGAAGGTTGGGTTTCAAAATAAATTCAGCTTTAGCGTATTTTGTTTATTGATGGACAATAAATATACAATTTGTATTTATGATGAAAATTTAAATGCTGAGAAATATCTGCAGATTTTAAGAGCGATGGTGAATGACTTCCTGGAGAATTTGCCTTTGAATATTTCAACAAGGAGCTCCTGCACATTATAGCCAAACTGTCAGTAATGAGTTATTCAAAATGTTTGAAGATCGGTAGAATAGCAGAGTAGGCCCTTGGAATTGGCCATCAAGGTCTTCAGATATCAATCCTTTACATTTTTAAAAATAAAATAAAATAAATCGTTAACAAGACTACGGTTACAACTAAAGCTGATTTGGAAACTCGAGTGAGACTGACATTTCAAGGGCTAGATCCAGCAGAAATACAAAGGTCAACAACTCAGCATGTCATGTAGTCAATTATTGAATGTCTTCTGGTAACCATTTTAAACAAAGACATCACCAGAAGAATAAAATGAAATACATTCTATTCATAGTTATAACTAGTTTTCTTAAGATATGTTTGTATTAGGTGTAAATTTGTTTTGCTTCGGACTTTAAATATTAATATATAAGTAATAAAATATTGTTTTAAATTTGTTACGATCGCAATATGTACATTTCTTATAAGAAATTTACCTGATAGTGAAAAATCGTGACAGATAGGTATAGGACTATCATACATCAAGAGATCGGAAATATTCTATTCTATTCATTTCTCGAATAATATCCAGTATGTTGTATTCAAGAAAATTGACTTTTGGTTTCTTTTCGTAACAACTCTCGAAGATGTAGTTTTTGGACACCCTGTAATAAAATATATGCACTTCATACATAATTCTAGCTACCTTAACATTTTTTCATAAGATTTCTGCAAATTTGATTCCGAAACCATTGTAAACAGATTTACAAATATTTTTTTTTAGATCTATCTGTTTTCGAGGTAAAAAACACTTCAATAATTATTATCTAAAGAATGGTTTGATATAGGTATAGGATATTATTAACAAAGGTACCTTTAAATTGGATATTATACCAAAAATTAAATAAAATATAGGGCATGACATTTGAAATAATGAAGTTGATTCCAGATACGGGTAGATGCGACAACACTGCAATGATTAAAATATTTTTTTCCTATAGATCGTAGTTGACTATGGCCACAACCAAAATTTGAAATTCTCATCAATGCAAACACACTTAATTTTTTTCAAGACTCTAGGGTGTTGCCGGTGCTAAAATTTTACCTGTTTATAAATACCTAGCAAACAACTTCGCTTTTATTCGAAAGTGGTACATTTTTAACGCAATAATAATATTTATCAGAAGTATACTCCAACTAAATGGCAACAATAAGGAGGTAGCAGTAGTTCTCTCAATTACATATATAGGAAGGACGGCTAATACTAGTAATGGGAGTAGCACGAAAAACCTAGGGTTATCGTATGTCATTTCGGAGCGTTGCGCAAAATCATGCAGAGCAGCGCATCCAGGCATGTCCTTTCGGTATTTTTCCTGTGTGGCGCCACGATTTGACAGTGTTTTTTGTAAAACACCCCAAAATAAGACGAAAATCAAGAATACCAATTTTCTCGTTTTCGTCTCCTTTTGCGAGAAATTGGAGCAAAAGAGGTAATTGGTGAGGAAAAATACTCATGTAGAGGTAAAAAAGAAGTCGCACTTACCAGAAGTCAAACTGTAGAAACCGTCCCAACGAAGTATTTTCTTAAAAAATTCAGATTAATCACTACAAACACGTAAGTTTCACCTTGCACTCCTTGACTCTTGTCTAGCCGCTATTATTGTCATATGTCATATTATTGTTGTTTTGAAAATGTTAAAAATACTACACCGTTGCCTTTAAAATTTAGTTATTTAGCAAATGTTTAGGAAACTCAAACGTAGCCAACCACAAAATACTAAATCTATGTTTAATTTTATTCCTTAGTTTCCTTGTTCGAATAAATTTCATTTGAATTATATTTCATATAAAGATACATCTTTCTATTGTCTAAAATGTATTATACTATAGCAAGAATACTTAATGATAATTCTTCTTCTAAAATGAAATAAATGACAACAGAGTATTTATAATCGTATGTAAACATGTTTCATAAGATTATTTTACTACATAATTACAATATGGCGGCTAACCAAAAAGTTAAATGTGTTTACAGTGTAATATTCAATCAAAAATGGCAATTTATGAAGAAATTTTATTTACCTCTCTCTCTCTCTCGCGTTTTTTCTCAATCCAACACTCCTTTAGCTTCAACATCTCGCAAGCCTGTTGGGAAAAGATATGGCAAATATCTCCAAAAGGAGACGAAAACGAGAAAATTGGTATTCTTGATTCTCGTCTTATTTTGGGATGTTTTATTACCAAACACCATTAAATCTTGGCGCCACAGTTATCGGAAAGTCCCCGGCCTTTCAATAAGTAGGTATATACTTACTTGAAAATAGTTAAATTTTAGTTATTTTACCTCAGGTAAAAGTTCGTTATCCAGGTTTCTGCTATTTTTAGAGATTATTTTAAAATTTCTTTTTCACTGCCTTTATATAGGTCAAATATAACATAAATCCGCGGGCGCCTGTGTAAAAGACGATTTATATATTTTTTATTAATAAAAACATACTTACGTGACGGTGGAGTGAGCAGGGGTGCGGGTGGGTATAAAACAGCAAAAATCCATTAAAACAAACCAAAACAGTAAATCACTAGTACGACCAGCGAAAGATTGCATAAGACGAAAGGGGAAGTTTACCTGAATTGCCTGATTGACTGAATCGTTGCTGTGATTAAGTTATTTCTAAGACTTATAGGTTTATATCAGAGGATTATATTTTAATAAGATATGAAATGCCTCAAAATATCGTCACCTTCCATAAACGTAAAAAAGCTGAATGGATGCGAATATATGTTTGAAGATTGGTAATAGATATGACAACACCGTACCTACTTTCCTACATTCTTTGAGGATGCATTCTCTTAACGGCGGTACAATAATATAGGGCACTGAATACTCATTAAAACAGAGAAAATAATTTTAACCATAAAAAAGAAATTTGTAAAAATCTCATAAATAGCAGAAACCTAGATAAGAACAATTACCGATTTTGAAATTAATATTTAATATGGATGGTAAGTATATTTTTGGTAGATCTCAGAGCTGGAAAATGCATTACTTAGGATTTGCTGGACCTCATCGATATGCTGATCTAACACCTGAACAGTGATATGTCAGAATTAGAGATATGTAGCTTGCATTTTACCTCAAATGATAATTACGTGAATACTCGGCTTAATTGTGATGCTGTTCCATCGCTACTGCTACCCCAAGTGTGATAGAGGTTAGTTAAATGAATAATTTAATCCTATTTATTCTTTTAAGAAAATCATAAGCATCATTTATGTTGATTATAATTAAACGTAATAGTATAATTACGTAAATATATCTATTACGCACTTTATATTCAAGTGAATACATATTTTTTACAAAAAATTGGTTCGACTTTATCAGTTATTGCACTGAAAAATACAAAATAATATTAATTCTATTGGTGCTGGTTCTTTTGAAGTTGTGCCTTAGTAATTTGTTTTTGTAGGCACCAACTCCAAGAGAACCAGCACCAATAGTATTAGTGTTATTTTGTATTTTTTCAGTGCAACAACTGATAAAGTCGGTCCATTTTTTTGTAAAAAAATATATATTTCACATTTTTGAGTGAAACATTAGTCATGAAAATTGTTGAACGTTCACTAATACCCAAATAGTTATATGTAGGTTTAGCTTGTACTAGTGGAAATACGCATATCACATATTTCAGACTTTACCATTGCGAAATTCGGAAGCCGTAACTCTTTTGAAAAAACGTTCAATTTAAATGTTTCCGGATATGGTACCCTTTCTAATTGTCAAATCTCGAATTTTGGATTTTCGAAAAAATTTGCCCCTTTCACATAGCTGAAACGTATTTTTCAGACTGAAGCGCGGAAACGTATGATTATTTTTAAAAATGCCCAATTTAAACATTTCCGGATATGGAATTTTCGTTAATTCTGTCGTCTCGGATTTTCAATTTTCGAGAAAAATTGCCTAATCCACCCCCTTTGTGGGTGGGTTTTGGAGGAAAGGAGATTTTGAATTTGATTTTTCTCAATATGGGACCATTTCTCAACTCTCCTCTTTCAAATGAAACAAAGATCGTCTAAATCGGAGTACATTTTCTATACAAAAAGCGCGAACAGCCATAAAAAATTTAAAAAAACAATCTTACAACCTTCTCCTTTTTTTCAAGTCGGTCAATAAAATAAAAAATATCACCTAAAAGTCTGTAAAGCAGAAATCGTTAATTGTCTAATATATTAATTGCCTATGAGAACCATAAAATTAAAGATTACACAAAATATTATTATTATTATAACTAATGTATTTTCTATCATTCTAGTTGAAAAAGAAATTGCAGGAGACAGTAAGGATTCTATTTACCATGATGTCCAGGTTCAAACGGAAAATATTCAAGAAGGTAATAACTTCCTAAGTAGTTGGAAAACTTTAAAATATTTTTTTCAGAGCAAAGCTGCCAAATACCGATGAAACTCTCTGCGAACTCGTCAAGAAAATGTGTCTTACGCCAAAAAATCGAATCATAAGAAAATGCAGCAGCCTCATCAAGTAAACGCGCATTACTAGAATCAGAGATCACTCTAGAAGATGTTTTCACGTTTCTAGACAAACAATACCATGGCCAGTACACTGAACCAATCAATGTGCAAGAAACACCAGAAGGAACCAGATATTCCAATGAATTTAAGCAGTCAGCGATAAGTATTTATTTTCTTTACCCAAAAGCATATAAGAAATTTTCAACCTTTTGCCGATTACATTCAACGAATCATACAAAATTGTTGTACAACCGGGACTCAGTGATGTGATTTTTTATTGAAAGAGACTGTATATTGTGTTTAGATGAAATATGTTTGAAGTCAAATCTGCATTTTGATATTTCAATAAATAAAATTGTTAGTTTTGAAGGTTTCAATCAAACTTCTACTCTTATAGCAGGCAGTACTTTGACTGTGATGGTTAGAGTTTTAGCTAGTAGTTGGAAGTTACTTCTTGCTTATTTTTTCTACAAGACTTCAGGAACTTCTGCGGACTTGAAGGAACTTCTTTTAGCAACAGTACGCAAATGTAGAAATAAAGGCTTGAAAATTATGGGCGTAGTATCCGATCAGGGTTTAAATTTTCTGCAGCTGGATAAAGCAACCTTGGAACTGTCAGAATAAAAAAGCACTTTTTGTAGATGATCAAGAACTATTGTATCTATTTGATAAACACTTGTTGGAATCGATTCGGAATAATTTTTTCACCTATAATTTTTCTCTCAGTGAAGGTGAAACTAATAACATTTTTCTAAAGCTGTTGAGAAAATATATAATCTTTTAAAGTAATGATTTCAAGTAATCTTGAAAATAGACAAGCTTTTATGGGAACGGAGAAGCAGCTGGAATTTCTTCAAGAAGCTTACACTCAGTTTGAAAGTTAAAAATAGCATACCGAAGCACAAGCGCTTCAAATTTATATTGCGAACTATTTCTAAATTATATTTATGCTATTTTCATAAACAATATATATATATATATATATATATATATATATATATATATATATATATATATATATATATAAATATGATCACCTGGAACGGATAGCTCCTCTTTTAAATAATTAATTATTCATCGATTGTTCTTATCCACCATTATTCATGCTTTATATATCGCTCATACTTGTCTCCACCGACAGTTCTATACAGAAGATTGATACAAGTTTGAGTTCCAAATTGGTTGATTATTAAATATGGCTCTTCTCACTACGACATACTGATGGGAGGCAACAACCTCGAAATCATGATATATGTCTGGGAGAATGATGCTATGTTTGGTAATCAATGATTGAGCAGTTTAGTGGAGAGAACGCATACAAACGCAATATGTAGACGACAAACCTCGTTCTTATTGCGGCACCCTACGAAATGTAGGTTTAATTTAATAGCTAGGCATGAAATATATCATATATATATGTATATATATATATATATATATATATATATATATATATATATATACATCTCGGTATCATTCTGGCGTCCTTTCAAAAAACAGTAATGAAGCGTCCTTGCCGTATATATTTCACTTCGCCATCAATGTGAGCTCCGTTCATTCTATAGCCGTTTGGGCGTCCAATGTATATAATAATTTCAATCTTACAAACAATAGAGCGTCCATACGGTGTATATTTATTTCATTTACCGTAAATACAGCGTCCGGCGCTATTGCCAAATGTGCAGTGGAATGGGATGATGAAATGTGATTTTAAATATATTTCTCGTATTTTGAAACTACCAGCGACTGCCTAGCATTGGTTGTTTCTCCGAATAGTATTTCATCTGACTTTTTGTTCCTTAAACTTTATTATAATTACTCAATTGTCATATATTCTATAATTCAATTTATACAAAATGGAATTGTAGATGCTAATGATTTTAAAATGTAAACTCATTTTCATTTTTGTCATTATTTCTGTCTCCAACATCAAATAGAAATAGAAATATTTATTTCATGTAAACAATTATGCATGTATACTTTTGTCCTCGATAGTAATATAGATCACACCAAATAAAATAAATTAAAATACGCTTCAGATGAAGACATAATAAACATACAAGTGACAAAGTACATATAACTTAATTCAAGACAAGGATTATGAACATGTTAAAAAAAGAAAATAATAGTAATAACAATCTAGAAAAAAGGGTAAAAAAGGATTACCTACATAAATGTACTTACAACTTGTTCCAGATAATCATCTAAGAAGTTAAAACGGTGTTAAATATTTACGGATCTTAATTTTGAGTGATGCACAAGACATCTTTGAATTGTTTGGCAAAGCATTATTCAATTTTATGCCCAGAAATTTATAGGAATTATGGGTCTATGTCTGAATAATGGAGGACAGATATAGTGTTTTTTCTCTTGTATTATAAGAGTAAACATAATTGTGCTGGATTCTTTGGCATGTTTTTTATATGAAGCAGGCACTGCAAAATGCAGCAACATGGTAATTGCAGGATGTTCAATTTTTCTAACAATGGCTTACAGTGATCATCATATTTGCTGGATGTTATTATTCGAATGACTTTTTTTGTGCAATGCATATTTTGGGGCTGTGACATGTGTTTCTCCAGATTATCAAGGCATACGGTCACTATTATGCTATGAAACATAACAAAATATGGCATTCTTAGATAATCTTTATCTACATTCAGCTTCAGTTACCTGAGAGTATTTCCCTTTTTATAGATAGGTGTAACTTTGGAAACCTTGAGAATATCTGGAAAAATACATGTACTCATACGAAGATTAAATAGATTCGGTAAAGAAATCGCTACATTTTTATTTATGTGCGGCTCTAGAATTTTTCAGTTTATGAACAATGTTCAATATTTCTGATTAACTTGTTGGATGTAGGTAAGAAGTCAAATGGTTTATTGATATTTTTGCATGCAAGAATCGAAGGGATTTGCAATATAGTTCGCAGAATTTTGCATTGAATTGTTTATGCAATGTTCAAAAGAGTTGGCAAAGTCCTCAGCGGATAAATTGCTCTCATTCCTTAGGTTATTAGTTTTACCTAAATTTGTATTTAATATTCCCCAGACTGAGTTTTGCTTATTTTTGATTCAGATATTATCTTATCCACTCCACTTTTTTCGATTTGTTAATGTTAAGTAATTCGAAGCTATCGAGCGTCCTGGTCACTTCGGCAATAGTATGAACCTGGGTTAGTTGTGACTTAAGATTTTTAATATCAGGAGAATTGTCTCGTCCTTGAAGCTAGCAGAGCAAAGTGAGCAGAATCAAAATTACAAATTTGGTGCTTGCAGAGCTAATTAATTTCTAATTAACTGCTGTATACCGAAATGAATTGCTCTTATAGTTTTTTTTAATGGCTGCTTTGCTAGCTGTAAATCTAAAGCTTACAGAGTAACATTTAAAAATATTTTTTGAGTACTTTTTTTGTGTTTATAGGGCTAATTAAGTTCTAATTAAGTGCTTTATTCAGAAATTAATTACTCATATGGTTTTTGGAAAATGGCTGCTTTGCTTTAAAAATCAACTTTTCCGAGAAAATTTTATTTGGTGCTTGTAGACCGAATAAAGTGCTAATTAATTGCTGTATTCCGAAATTAATTGATCTTACATTTTTTTAATGGCTGCTTTGCTAGCTTTAGATCTAAAGATAGCTGAGCAACCTTTAAAAATATTCATTGAGAACTTCTTTTTTAGTGCTTAAGGTCTAATTAAGTGCTGTATTCCGACATTAATTGTTGTTTTATGGTTCTTAGGAAAATGTTTTTAAACATTTTTTTTCTATAAAATCGTAATTGATGCTTGTAGAGCTAATTAAGTGCTAATTATTTGCTTTATTCCGAAATTAATTGCTCTTATAGTTTTTTCTAAATAGCTGCTTTGCTAGCTTTAGATCTAAGACTAACAGAGCAGCTTTTAAGAATCAACTTTTCGAGAACTTCTTTTAGTGTTTATAGGGCTAATTAAGTGCTGTATTCCAAACTCAATTTTTCTTAAAGTTTTCGGAAAATGACTGCTTTGCTTCAAGAAACACTTTTTCGAGAAATACTTTTTTCGTGCTTGTAGAGCTAATTAATTGCTAATTAAATGCTGTATTCCGAAATTATCGGCTCTTATAGTTTTTAGAAAATGGCAGAGATTGCCGCTATCAGAGCAAAAACATATAATCTATACACCCGATATATAAACTATATCGGTAACCATTATTTGAGGTATTTTTTATAAAAAATCAATAAAATTTACATATTTCCTATGTTATTTAATCAAGTGCTGTTTCCCGAAATTAATTTCTATAATTTCTATAATATTTCGGCCAATACAATTATACCCGTAAGAAAAGTACTTACCGACGTGGTTAGTAATGAACTTATCCACCGGTAAACCTATCTTACAGTCATAGGAACATATACGGTTAGCAATCGAAAACCGTCCGGTCCTACAAAAATTAAGTTTTATCCCTTAGCTTTTTAGCATCAGAATTGTACATTTCTTCATTGGGAGAGATAATAAATTCAAAAACATTAAAATCTCAATTTTAAAATGGAATTAAAAATGGATTACATAAAATTAAGGAGTTTCAAGTTTCCCGGTGTACCTTTAAAGCTATAAATATCCCCACAATAGATAAATTGACATTTTTATTTGTCTTAAAAGAACGTTCTCTCTCAAAAAATTATTAGAGCAATTAATTTCGGAGTACCGCACTTAATAAGCCCTACAATCGCTAAAACAAAAGTTCTGAAAAAATATGATTTTCAAAGGTTGCTCTGCTAGCTTTAGATCTAAAGCTAACAAAGCAGCAATTTTTTAAATATCAGAGCAATTAATTTCGGAATACAGCAGTTAATTAGCACTTAATTAGCTCTACAAGGACCAAATAAGATTATCCCGAAATAATAGATTTTTTAAAGTATCCATTTTCCGAAAAACTATAAATAAGAATAAATAATTTCGGAATACAGCACTTAATTAACAATTAATTATCCTTAACAGCACTATAAAAGAAGTTCTAAAAACATAAGTTTTCAAAGGTTGCTGTGCAAGCTTTAGTCTAAAGCTAGCAAGCAGCCATTTTCCAAAAATAAAAACTATAAGAGCAATTAATTTCGGAACACAGCATTTAATCAGCTCTACAACAGATTTGTATTTTTGATTCTACTCACTTTGCTCTGCCAGCTTTAGGGACGTAGAAATCTCAACATTTTAAAGTTATTTTCATGGATACATAACTTTTTTTATGGAAAACGAGATGTTTAAAGATCTGACAGAGTAAACTAAATGAGCAGCTTTTGTTTCTGGATCTAAATGGCATATATTTCAGATCATTTCATCTAATGCAGCTGTGACACCTGAGATAGATTTTTTTGACATTGGTCGACACATGATAAAATTCCTTTATGGTCGGACAAGTGCGGCTTTATGACTTCAAGAATGAAAATGTTATCATCTAAATTTGTGAACAGATTATCGACTCTAGTTTCTCTAGATTTAGTTATCCGCTGGTGGAGTTTTTTTCTGATAATATTCTGTGCAGATAATATTAAAAAAAATTACTATCAAAATCCGTTGATCTGTAGGCACAACAAAAACTAATTTTCATATTTTTAAGCTGTGTTAATTCTGCATCTATCTTCGCGCAAAGATCTTTTACACAAATGTTATGGAAATCTAAATTGGTCTTAGTATAAATGCCACCATGAATACAAATCTGTCGAATATGATTTATTAGTCTATATCCTCGCGGAATACGATACGATAGAGTTTATGTCCTCCATTTTAAATGAAACGTCTGTCAGTAGTAGTACGTCAATATTGTTCGTATTGTTAGTTCACTTTGTTCCCAATACATTGAATAATGATAAAAAAAATAAATTTAAATATATACTATAAATAAAAAAAATTCTAAGAATGGTTTTTATCTAAAGCGATTTTTTCTTCTATTGATTCGAATGGCACCAGGTTTATCCACATGATCACAAACGAATAATTTATAAGTGCTTCGAATATATATCAGAAGACCCTGTATGAGTGTAAAAGTCGTTGAAATGAAATTCATGTGTTTCGTTGTTGCCAGATTGCCGGACGCCCAATACGCGATGGAATGAAAGTTAACGTATTCAAAATGAATATTTTAGCGCCGCGCTGCGCCGGATATATTGAACTAATTATATTCGAATATCAATCAAAAATCTCTTGGGACGTGCATGGAGCGTCCTTCCAATTTTTGTTCCATCGGTTAAGATGATCATCTTGACCAGAATTACACTGATGTGTAATAGAGCGTCCGTATACGGACGCCCAATTACCACGGACGCTCTATTAAATGCAATTCGTCAATGTACGGACGCTCTATTGATAGGAAGATATATATATGTATATATATATATATATATATATATATATATATATATATATATCATTAGTTATTTATAAATAACTAATGACATTTCTGATTGATCACTATGAAATCTTTCCTGTTTGTGGTTAATTTTATGTAAATTCACGAATTTTGCCCCAACGAAGAGAATGAACATGCTCGAAAGCTTGGCATAATCCAAAAAAAATATTTATTAAATGACTGCATCCCCAACAAAAATCTATTTTATCAAATAATAAACCAGTCAAGAATTCAGAATCAATCAATATATATATATATATATATATATATATATATATATATATATATATATATATAAATAAATGAAGAGCTATCCGTACCAGATGACCATATTGGACTATGAATATTAATTTCATACCTAGCTGGTAAATTGAACCTTCATTTCGTAGGGTGCCGCAATAAGAACGGGGTTTGTCGTCTACATATTGCGATTGTATCCGTTTTTTCCACTATACTGCTCAATCAGATTGATTACCAAACATAGCATCATTCTCCCAGACATATATCATGATTTCGAGGTTGTTGCCTCTCATCAGTATGTCGCAGGGCGAAGAGCCATATTTGATAATCAATCGTAATTTGGAACTCATACTTGTATCAATCTTCAGTATAGAACTGTCGGTGGAGACAAGTATGAGCGATATATTAAGCTTGTATAATGGTGGATAAGAATAATCGGCAGAGGTGAATAATTAATTAAATAAATGAAGAGCTATCGATACCAAATGACCATATTAGAATATGAATAATAATTTGATGCCTAGCTGGTAAATTGAACCTACATTTCGTAGGGTGCCGCAATAAGAACGAGGTTTGTCGTCTACATATTGCGTTTGTATGCATTTTTTCCACTATACTGCTCAATCAAATTGATTACCAAACATAGCATCATTCTCCCAGACATATATCATGATTTCGAGGTTGTTGCCTCTCATCAGTATGTCGCAGGGCAAAGAGCCATATTTGATAATCAATCCTAATTTGGAACTCATACTTGTATCAATCTTCAGGATAGTACTGTCGGTGGAGACAAGTATGAGCGATATATTAAGCATGTATAATGGCGGATAAGAACAATCGACAGAGGTGAATAATTAATTAAATAAATGAAGGGCTATCCGTACCAGATGACCATACTAGAATATGAATAATAATTTCATGCCTAGCTGGTAAATTGAACCTACGTTTCGTAGGGTGCCGCAATAAGAACGAGGTTTGTCGTCTACATATTGCGTTTGTATGCGTTTTTCCACTATACTGCTCAATCAGATTGATTACCAAACATAGCATCATTCTCCCAGACATATGTAATGATTTCGAGGTTGTTGCCTCTCATCAGTATGTCGCAGGGCGAAGAGCCATATTTGATAATCAATCCTAATTTGGATGTCATACTTGTATTAATCTTCAGTATAAAACTGTCGGTGGAGACAAGCATGAGCGATATATTAATGTAGATGTAGACGACAAACCTCGTTCTTATTGCGTTACCCTACGAAATGTAGGTTCAATTTACCAGCTAGACATGGAATTATTATTCATATTCTAATATGGTCATCTGGTACGGATAGCTCTTCATTTATTTCATTAATTATTCACCTCTGCCGATTGTTCTTATCCACCTTTAGACATGCTAAATATATCGCTCATACTTCTCTCCACCGACAGTTCTATACTGAAGATTGATACAAGTATGAGTTCCAAATTAGGATTGATTATCAAATATGGCTCTTCGCCCTGCGACATACTGATGAAAGGCAACAACCTCGAAATCATGATATATGTCTGGGAGAATGATGCTATGTTTGGTAATCAATCTGGTTGAGCAGTATATTGGAAAAAACGCATACAAACGCAATATGTAGACGACAAACCTCTTTCTTATTGCGGCACCCTACGAAATGTAGGTTCAATTTACCAGCTAGGCTTGATATTATTATTCACATTCTAATACGGTCATCTGGTACGGATAGCTCTGCATTTATTTAATTAATTATTCACCTCTGTCGATTGTTCTTATCCACCATTATACATGCTTAATATATCGCTCATACTTGTCTCCACCGACAATTCTATACTGAAGATTAATACAAGTATGAGTTCCAAATTAGGATAGATTATCAAATATGGCTCTTCGCCCTGCGACATACTGATGAAAGGCAACAACCTCGAAATCATGATATATGTCTGGGAGAATGATGCTATGTTTGGTAATCAATCTGATTGAGCAGTATAGTGGAAAAAACGTATACAAACGCAATATGTACATGACAAACCTCGTTCTTATTGCGGCACCCTACGAAATGTAGGTTCAATTTACCAGCTAGGCATGAAATTATTATTCGTATTCTAATATGGTCATCAGTTACGGATAGCTCTTCATTTATTTAATTAATTATTCACCTCTGCCGATTGTTCTTATCCACCATTATACATGCTTAAGATATCGCTTATACTTGTCTCCAACGAGAGTTCTATACTGAAGGTTGATACAAGTATGAGTTCCAAATCAGGATTGATTATCAAATATGGCTCTTCGCCCTGCGACATACTGATGAGAGGCAACAACCTCGAAATCATGATATATGTCTGGGAGAATGATGCTATGTTTGGTAATCAATCTGATTGAGCAGTATATTGGAAACAACGCATACAAATGCAATATGTAGACGACAAACCTCGTTCTTATTGCGGCACCCTACGAAATGTAGGTTCAATTTACCAGCTAGGCATGAAATTATTATTAATATTCTAATATGGTCATTTGGTACCGATAGCTCTTAATTTATTTAATTAATTATTCACCTCTGCCGATTGTTCTTAACCACCATTATACATGCTTAATATATCGCTCATACTTGTCTCCACCGACAGTTCTATACTGAAGATTAATACAAGTATGTGTTCCAAATTAGGATTGATTATCAAATATGGCTCTTCGCCCTGCGACATACTGATGAGAGGCAACAACCTCGAAATCAAGATATATGTCTGGGAGAATGATGCTATGTTTGGTAATCAATCTGATTGAGCAGTATAGTGGAAAGAACGCATACAAACGCAATATGTAGACGACAAACCTCGTTCTTATTGCGACACCCTACGAAATGTAGGTTCAATTTACCAGCTAGGCATGAAATTATTATTCATATTCTAATATGGTCATCTGGTACGGATAGCTCTTCATTTACTTAATTACTTATTCACCTCTGCCGATTGTTGTTATTGCGGCACCCTAAGAAATGTAGGCTCTCGATACCTATGTAGCGCGAAATGTGTCCCGCTGGTAGATCAGGTCAGAGAACATCGACTATCTTCCGGTTGCTTTTGTTTAGTTGGATACTGCTACCACTTATGTGGCGCTGATGAAAGCTAACAAGCTTGAAATCACGTGGGCCGCTTCTAGTGGATGGCTGTATCTGACTAAATAAAAGCATAAAGGTGTCGAGCATTAATGACATTTCTGATTGATGGCTATGAAATCTTTCCTGTTTGTGGTTAATTTTATCTAAATTCACGAATTTTGCCCCAACGAAGAGAATAAACTTTCTCGAAAGCTTGGTATAATCCAAAGAAATTTATTTATTTAATGACTGCATCCCCAACAAAAATCTATTTTATTATATATATATATATATATATATATATATATATATATATATATATATATATATATAGATTTTGTATTCTTGACTGGTTTTATATTAAATAAAAAGATGTTGTTGGGGATGCAGCTCGAGAATGTTTATTCTATTCTTCAGGACAAAAATCATGAATTTAGAATAAATCAGCTAAAAACAGGAAAGATTTCATAGCCATCAATTACAAAAAAAACAAAACAAAATTGTAATTGATGGCTATGAAATCTTTCCTGTTTTTAGCTGAATTATTCTAAGCTCACGTCTTTTTCCCTGAATAAGAAACAAACATTCTCGAAAGCTCGTCTTAATTCAAAGAATTTTATTCATTACATGACTGCATCCCCAACATTTTTTTATTTTATATGTATATATTATAATTATATATAAACTTTCGAACCAAAAGTTTTTTTGTTCCTACTTATAGACATATAACAACATGCTGTTGTTTTTACTTTTGAGACTCAAAAGTTTGAACGATCGCAATAGGTACATTTTTAATAATAATAAAGAAATAATCTATGGATGCTGAAATTTTGAGACATTTACCTTTCCGCGGGCTACAGGCCGTCGGGATTTTTATATTTATATATATATATTTATATTATATATTATATACATATTTTATATTTTTATTATCCTCACTAGAACAAAAGTAGTTATAGTTTTATTACAAATTTCTTATCAATTTTGAGTACTTTAGTTCCCATCTATCTAAATTGACTTCAGAAAATTTAAATATTAGCTGATATTGAAATTAAATATATTGGAAATGTCTTTATTTTGACTTAAATTACAAATCTAAACCAATATAACAGTAGAATCTATTTTCTAATTGTTCTATTTTACTAAACAAATGTAGCCGAATTAAACTTATCAAGTAACAAAGGAATATCGATTTTTTTAATAATATTTTTTATCTTCTTTGTTTAATTGATTTTCCAATAAACTGGCTTAAACCCTGATTTATGTATATACATATTATATATATATGTTAAATCGTATATATATATATATATATATATATATATATATATAAATAGGATGAAGCTCTACACCTTTATGCTATTATTTCAAGCTTGTTAGCTTTCATCAGCGCCACATAAGTGGAAGCTGTATCCAACTATACTATATAAAGGTGCAGAGCTTCATCCTATATTATATTTATATTTATTTATATATCTCATTCATTAACGAACTAATAAATTTCTTTATATGTATATATATATATATATATATATATATATATATGTTAAATCGTTAAATTTGATTTTCACTTTTTTTAAGATATTTATTAACTTTCAAACACAAAAATAATTAAACAGTCAAAATATAAACTTGTAAAATAAAATATAAAATGAAACTAAACTAATGACTAAACAAATCTAAACTCCAAAATGAGACTCTCTAAAGAGTAATTCAGTATTTAAGTTTAAATAGATAATAATAATAAAATAAAACTTCAGATCCAAACTTATAGAACAATTTATAGAAAAAGCTTAGTAAGATCTTTTTGGAAGCCAGTTGAGGAGAATATGGATGGTAACAATGGTTTTCATTGAATCTTGCCGATTGCTAGTCTGCGTCCATGGCGCTTGAACATCCTTATCTTCTATATATCTTGGAAATGAAGCGTGAGAGTTGAATTGAATAAGACTATTATTTAGATAATTTATTTTGTATTACTTTGTTTCAAATATAATAAAATTATATTATTTTAGTATTATATCCAAATAAAATTTTATATTAAAGCTCCCCGTTTTAAAGAAAAGTTGATGGGTTCTGCAACAACGTTTAAATGACTGATTTGTTTCAATTTAACTGAATTGTTTCTTCAATGGGTACTTCCAAGTGAATACATGGTCTTCTTCTTGGTAGGATTTTGATTCTTTGATGGGATGTTTGACAGGTTTTAGGAAGCTTGGTCAATCTTCTTAATAATTGTGCTTCACAGATTGCGTCGTTATCAATAGGATATGGTAGAAGATCCGAACATATTTGCATCCTGATCTGGAGACTCGCATTTTTCCAAATTTCGCAGTGTAAGATACAGTACTGAATTATCGTCTCTCGCAATGTATTTTTGAGTAGTTGATAGAATATGATATACACCTGTTCCATTGTCCATTGGAATTGGATATAGTCGATAGAATGTATAAACTACTGGATTAATTAGAGGAATTTTTAGAACAAATATTACTTAGTTTCTGACTGATATGTTTCTAATTCTGTAATATTTAAATAATCGGCTATGTTAGTTATGTATGGTGGTAGAGGTAAATTATTATTTTAATTCTAGCAAAAGTTATTGAATTTAGAATAGTGTTAAGACAGTCTTCCAAGAAAACATAACTTTCCATTAGTGATTCACATATGTCCAATACTTTTACTTGTGCCTCGTAAAATGCAATATTACCGGAAATATTAGGCAATGAATTTTCTATTGCCTTAATATCGTTGAAAGTTTTCTCATCAACTTGAAGTTTTTGAATGGTAGTATTGAATTTTTATTTACAGAGAAACTTGCTTTTTGAGTAAATTTTCTAACTCATGTTCATCTTGGGGTAATTTATTAACACAAGTATCAAAATATTCGCCATCTGAAGCATTAAGATTTCTTTTCCAAACTGTACCAATGCCAATAATAATTCCACGTTTTTCTATAGAGTTATTATAGGATTTATTTTCTCCGAGTATCTCTTTATATTTCTGACCTATAGAATTTGAAATTTGTGTTAATAAACTAATATGTGTATGAACTTCCGATTTAAAAGCTAAGTATCTTGGAGAATCATACTCCCAAGTATCCAAGATATCTATCAGTATTCTGCCATTATTGTCCATTGCTTTTTTAATGGGGCTTAAGTCTTTATATACCAAAATAGTCAATTTGTCTTTAGTAATTTTTACAGTGGTTTCTTCATGGAAAAAGATTCCCACGGTGTTATTGACAGGAGTGAGAGTGTAATGGGCTGACGGTTTCAGTCCATCAAAACTTACTTTTGGTTTTTGATTGGTTACAGAATTTAGAACTATAGCAGAAGTGTCAAATAATTTAATAATATCGAAAGGACCATTGAAAAGATTTTGTCCTTTATCCTTAACTTGTGATTCTTTCACATTTACTCTAGTCTTTAGATAGAGAGAAAAACAATTGTTGAACCTATAATTCTGCATCATAAGTAAGAGTGGTTATAAAATATTTACGATCTTTTACTGTCTTGCTAGAATAAACATTCAATAAATTCATATGAAATTCAGAGTTTTCTTCAAAAATATCCTCTGTTATTTTGTGATGTATTTGTTTTGCCAAAAAAAGTTACAATTGTCTTATGAGTCTTATCTAATAGTTGTTCATTTGTTGTTTCAAATTTTGAATAGTCAATAATAGATTTTGTTTTATAAATATCAACAAATTTATTAAATTCTTCTTTCATCAACTCTTCTTGTTCGTATGTAAGTTCATCTGAATGATCAATTTCGTTACTTCTCGAGGGTTCGTCTTTATTAGTTGCCAAAACAGTAATTTTATATTGTAAGTTTGCGCATTCTTTAAAATGGTTAATTTTGATTCTTGAAAGTGCATCCGCATTCTTGTTAATTTTGCATGGCTTATACTCATTCTTGTAGTCATATTCCCCCCATTTGAGTCGCCATCGAGCCAATCTAGTTCCAGGATCTTTAATGGAAGATAACCATGTTAGAGGACGATGGTCAGTGACAAACGTGAACTTTCTTCCAAACAGATAAGGGCGTAAATGTTTAAGTGCCCATACAATACCAAGAAGTTCTCGTTCTATTGTTGTGCATTTTTGTTTCTGCACTACACAACGTTCGGGAAGCATAACTTACAGGAAGATCTTTACCAATGGGACCTTGTGATAAAACAGCGCCAATGGCAAAGGCACTAGTATCTGTTGTAAGGATAAATGGTTCTTCAAAATTTGGATATCTTAAATTAGGATCTGTAGTAAGTGCAATTTATAGATCATTAAAAGATTTCTTACATTCGACATTGAAAATGAAAGGGATACATTGGGACTGCTATGCGAATTGATGCAAAGGGCACTCCGTATCCTAGAAAAGTGGTGCGAGGTAACGTCTGTTTCTGTGGATCCCGACAAAGTAGAGGCTATGCTCTTTACCAGAAAACGAAAGGTGGGCGACATAAAAATGCCGACTCTAAATGGAAACCAGCTCAAACTATCCAACGAGGTGAAATACCTAGGGTTGGTCATCGACAGAAAACTGACCTGGCGAAAACTTCTTTACAAAGCCAGTGCAGCTCTATGGCAATGTCGAAGTGTTGTAGGTAAAAGCTGGGGCCTATCGCCAAAGGTCATCCTATGGTTGTACACAGCGGTGATAGGGCCAATGATATGCTACGGTTCAATGGTTTGGTGGCCTAATTAAAAATTGAGAAGGACAGACTTGCGAGACTACAGATAACTGTATGCATCGCAGTCACTGGTGCCTTGAGGACCACACCATCTGCTGCGCTAAAGGCATTGTTGTACCTGCCACCTATAGATTTGGTAAACTACATGTGTTTTTTTGTTGGTTGGATTATCAGTTTTTAATTTGGAGAAAGTTATTTTGTTTAGGGTATTATATCCCTTGTGTCCAATCTGAATATTGTATGGCCGCGTAATATTTGAGAGTTTTTCCGATAGTCCTTTAATGTATGGTAGTCCTATATGAAGAGATTCAGGATGATTTGTGTTTGTTTTTTTTGGTGTATTGTAAAACTTATGAATCCTGCTTTTAAAAATTTTATTTATGATGGCTGATGGATAGTTATTATTAGTTAATGTTTTCTTGGCTTTTTTAATAGCTAAAAGTCGGAATTCTGGGTCGGATAGTGCAATCGCACGGTCTGCAAGGCCGATGATAACAGATTTTTTCTGGGATAATGGATGGTGAGATTTATAATTAAGATATCTACCAGACCAGGTTTCTTTTGTATACCAGCTTGTTCTTAGAGTTTCATTTATTCTATGTATCGTCATGTCAAGGAAATTGATTTTATTATTATTTTCTAATTCAATTGTGAACTTTAGCTTAGGATGGAATGAGTTGAACATTTCTTGGACATAGTTTGATTTTTCCTTTGGAATTAATAATATGCAGTCATCGACATATCTGCGATAGAGTGGCAATTTGAAGTTTAATTTGGGTATTATGCTAGATTCAAGTTCTTCGAGGACAAGTTGTGCAACAACACTAGAAATTGCAGCTCCCATCGCGCAGCCTTCGATTTGTTTATAGAATTTATCTTTGTATTGAAAATATGTGGAAGTGAGAGTATATTCAATTGCTTTTTGTAATTCATTAAGTGGTAGTGTGGTATAGTTTTTTATTTTTTCCCAATTTTTTGTTATTATGTCTTGTGCTAGTTTTAATGGGATATTGGTATATAATGATACGACGTCTAATGATATAAGTATGTGGTTTGTTGGTATTTTTATATTTTTTATTTGTGATTTGAAATGAAACGAGTCTTTGATGTAATATTTGTTCTTGCCAGTGATATTGCTTAGGATTCTTGCTAAGAATTTGGATAGCTGTTCGAAAGGTGATTGGACACAAGATACAATAGGCCTAAGTGGTATATTCTCTTTATGTAGTTTTGGCAAACCGTAAATTTTGGGAGGTAATGCATTATTTAATTTTAATGCGGAAGCAGTCTTTTCAGAAATGTATTTGTTTTTTTCCCAATTTTTTATTAAATTGTTGTTTTTTGTTTGAAAAATATTGGTAGGGTTGTTTTTCATTTCTTTATATGTGTTTGTATCATGTAGAAGCTCTTGCATTTTTTCATCGTATTGGCTTTTATACATGACAACAGTTTTGTTTGTTTTGTCAGGTCTTAGGATGATTATATTTTCATTATTCTTAATAAATTGTCTGGTTTTTTTCAATTTCTGTTTCAAGGTTTTTTGTTCGATATTTGGTTGATCATTTTTAGTTTTGAAATTTGTTAGAGTGTTGCATAAATTTGATCTGAGTTCCGTTATTTCACGTTCATGTAAGTGTCTCGTATTGGTTTCTATAGTTGCAAGTATATCATGAATAGGAATTTTGTTTTTTTCTGTCTCTAAAGCAAAATTGGGACCAAGTGCGAGTATTTCTTGGACACATTCTGGAATAACTATGTTTGTTTTATTTTCTAGCCAGTCAGGGTTATATGTTAGTTTTCCTTGGTTGTTTTGATTTAAAAGTGAATTGAATTTTCTAGTTTGTTTCACTTTAATTTTATTAAAGAGTTTTTCATTCTTTTGTGTTTCTATAATCATAAAGTTGTTATATAGTTGGGTTGGAAGTTGAAAGCGTAAGGAAGATTTGATTTTTTCAATGTTGGTCTTGTTGAGTTTAATTTGCGATTCATTGTCAGTAATAAGTAGGTTTAAAATTTGTTGTTTGAACTTTTTCATAATTACCTGTTCGAACCTGTGTTTAAGGTTTACAGTTGAAAGGGTTATGTGGGAAAGATTTAATTCTAAAAATTTTGGTAGATTTGGTAAATTCTATAAACAAATCGAAGGCTGCGCGATGGGAGCTGCAATTTCTAGTGTTGTTGCACAACTTGTCCTCGAAGAACTTGAATCTAGCATAATACCCAAATTAAACTTCAAATTGCCACTCTATCGCAGATATGTCGATGACTGCATATTATTAATTCCAAAGGAAAAATCAAACTATGTCCAAGAAATGTTCAACTCATTCCATCCTAAGCTAAAGTTCACAATTGAATTAGAAAATAATAATAAAATCAATTTCCTTGACATGACGATACATAGAATAAATGAAACTCTAAGAACAAGCTGGTATACAAAAGAAACCTGGTCTGGTAGATATCTTAATTATAAATCTCACCATCCATTATCCCAGAAAAAATCTGTTATCATCGGCCTTGCAGACCGTGCGATTGCACTATCCGACCCAGAATTCCGACTTTTAGCTATTAAAAAAGCCAAGAAAACATTAACTAATAATAACTATCCATCAGCCATCATAAATAAAATTTTTAAAAGCAGGATTCATAAGTTTTACAATACACCAAAAAAAACAAACACAAATCATCCTGAATCTCTTCATATAGGACTACCATACATTAAAGGACTATCGGAAAAACTCTCAAATATTACGCGGCCATACAATATTCAGATTGGACACAAGGGATATAATACCCTAAACAAAATAACTTTCTCCAAATTAAAAACTGATAATCCAACCAACAAAAAAACACATGTAGTTTACCAAATCTCGTGTAATGGAGAAAATTGTAACAAGGTTTACATTGGACAAACCTCCCAACACCTCGAAGGTAGAATAAACGGACACAAATATACAAAAAATTCTGCAACAGCTCTTAATAAACATAAAAAAACAAGCAAACACGAATTTAACTACAATAATATAAAAATTTTAGCAACCGAAAGAGACACAAAGAAAAGAGAATTTCTTGAAATGATTCATATTAAGCTCAACCCCAATACAGTGAATGATAAAACTGACATTAAGAATCTCTGCAAATTATACCACAAAATTATTTAATAAAAAGAAACTCCATCTCCTCTCTTTTTTACAAAGTGTTTGTATTAATACTGTTGTTAAATAATATTCCTCTTCCATTCCACAATTTCAAATAAACCACAACCACCATAGCAAAAGAGTTCCTGATAAACCTACAACAGATGGTAGCATAGACACAACAATACACACCAAACATAATACACCAGTCTTTATATTTGACTTTCAAAACATATATAGCGTAAAAACAGACCCGTCATAAAAATCAACACATGCCATAAGAACAAACATGATAAAAAAGAAAAATGATTAATTACAATAAAGAATAAACTTGTTCCTATAGGTGTTTAAGGTACGAAAGGTAATTTTATATGTTTTCATTTTTGTCATTTATTTTATTAATATTTTTAGCAGTGATATGTTTTTTTATAACTGATGAAGCTTGGAGCCCCAAGCGAAACGTCTTAAATTAAAATATACAATGAATATCTGACCCCTTTAGTGCAACCGAACCTAAATCCCAAGATAAATCCAAAATAAAATTATATATATATATATATATATATATATATATATATATATATATTCGTTTAGTTTTATTGACTGATTGATTAATTATCTATGATGAATTAGTGGGATTTCAGTCATATGGCAAATGAAAATAATTGCTAATACGGTCGAGCTTTCGGAGCTGTTTGGCTCCTTTCTCAAGACATCTATGAACATTTATTACAACGTCTTACGTGTTTACATGGTTATTAAGTTTGACATAATATTTACTTGAATTTTTTAGAGAAACAAGCATCCTATCGGTGAACATGCTTTTTAGCTTATATTATCTTATGCTTAATTACAACCACATCATATTAAAATTATTAGATAAAAAAATACACTTTTAAACTAAATTATATAAATTAAAAGGCATTCATATATCATGAAGAGGCCATTGTACTTGGTAAGGAAATGATAGAAAACAACCAAACCTAGAAACATGCGACTTGAGCTGTGATATGAAAACCAGAAAGCCCTCAATCGGTCTGTGCCTTTCATACGGTTACGGTGCTCTGTCTGAGGTCAGTTGTTGTTTTTTATTGTATTAAACTTGTTATCATTGTTGATTTAACCTATTATTATTATGCAGTTTAATTACGTAGGAATAAATGTTACTCAAACCTTGTACGTCAGTCTTTTTGTTTAGGCAATTAGGGTTGTTTTTTATGTGGATCATTTCCAGGAAAGTCCTTTTAAAGAAGTTATTTCATTATTGCAATTAATTTGATACTCTATATTTGATTTTTCACTGGTTTTGTATGGTGTTTTAAGTTTTGTGTGTAATTGTGCATCTGATGTTTTTAACTGCTATTTTACATGGAAAGTTATTGAAAATGTTAACTAACCTAGGTGTGAGATCTTCAATATATGGTAATGAAAAATACTTAATATCTGTTGTTTGGACTGTGTTGTCTATATTTACATTATTTTGGTTGACTCTTGTGGAGGTATGATTGCTGAATAAAAGCGAATTGATTAATTATGGACTTAACTTAAAACACCTTACAAAACCAATGAAAAATCAAAGATAGTGTATCAAATTAATTGCAATGATTGCCAGGCGGTATATATAGGAGAAACCAGTCGCAATTAGAATGGCAGAATAATTACACACAAAAGTGATTGTATACTTAAAAAAAGTACATGTGCACTAGCAAAACGTGTAATAGATACTAATCATAACATGATATAATGATACTCACCACAGAAAGAAATTTCTTTAAAAAGACTTTCCTGGAAATTATCCACATAAAAAATAACCCAAATTGCCTAAACAGAAAGACTGACGTACAAGGTTTGAGTAACATTTATTCCATCGTAATTAAACTGCATAATAATAACAGGTTAAATCAACAATGATAACAAGTTGTATACAATAACAAACAACAACATTGACAGACAAGGGGCAACTGACCTCAAACAGAGCACCGTATGAAAGGCACAGACCGATTGAGTATTTTCTGGTTTCCATATCACACCACAAGTCGCATGATTCTAGGTTTGGTTGTTTTCTCTCACTTCCTTACCATGCACAATGGCCTCTTCATGATATATTAATGCCTTTTAATTTATATAATTTAGTTTAAAAGTGTATCTTTTTATCTAATAATTTTAATGTTGTGGTTGTAATAAAGCATAGGATAATATAAGTTAAAAATCATATTCACCAATAGGATGGTTTTTTCTCTAAAAATTTCAAGCTAACTAAGTATTATGTCAAACTTAATAACCATGTAAACACGTAACACGTTGTAATCAACTTTCATAGATGTCTTGAGAAAAGAGCCAAACAGCTCCGAAAGCTCGACCGTATTAGCAAAGAGTCCTCGTTTTTCATTTGCCATATGACTGAAATCCCACAAATTCATCATAGATATATATATATACATACATATATATATATATATATATATATATATATATATATATATATATATATATATATATAAAATCCATATACCCTTTCTACCATATATAATGGTAGGTGTAGGACTTACAATCTTTTATATCTGCACAAATTTTCTCCATTCCTTCTTGTCGTATGCTAGTCCAATGGCATCTTTCCAGTTCGTCCCTCTCTTCTCCAGCAGTTGTGTGATTATTTTATCCCAGGTGTTCCTTGGTCGGCCCCTTTTACGATTCTTCTGTATTCTAGCTCTCCATACTAGCTGAACTGGTCTGTTTTCGTCCATCCTCTGCAGGTGTCCCCACCAAGATAGTTGTCTCTCTTCAACGTATTCTAGGGTTGGTTTTATTTCTAGATCTTGTCTTATATCTGTACTATCAATTATGTTTCTTTTGGTGACCCCTCTAACTCTTCGTACCGCATTTTCGCCGCCTGTATCGTACTTTTCTGCGGCTCTGTCAATACCCATGTTTCGCAACCAAAAGTAAGTAATGGTCTATATATCGTCTTAAGAACTTTAAGTTTTGTATCTCTGTTTATGTCTTTTTTGTTTCAAAATTTTCTGTTCAATGCGAAGTAGAGCTTATTGGCTTTTTGTATTCTGGTCTTGAGATCTATTTCTTGTTTCCCTTTTTCGTCTGAAGTTACTCCTAGGTATTGGAAATGATCTACTTGTTCTATATGGTCTCCATCTATCACTATTTCAGCTTTTCTATATTTTCTCCAACCATCGTGACTTTGGTTTTGTTCTTATTTATTCTTAAACCATTTTCTTTCAATGCCGTGTTCCATATGTTTAAATTGATTTGTAGGTCTTTCTCACTTTGAATAATATAAAAATAATAATATGAAACTTAAAATCGAAACTTCTAGAACAATTTATAGAAAAAGCTTAGTAACATCATTTTGGAGACCAGTTGAGTGGAGTTGAGTTTGTGCGTGACCATCCTTATCTTCCTTATTTCTCGGAAATGAAGCGTGAGATTTGACTTAAGATTATAATTTATATAATTTACTTTGTATTACTTTGTTGTAAATATAATAATATTATATTATTTGATTAATAAACCCAAATATATATGCATATATATTAAGTGATATTTATCTACCAGGTAAATATACAAAAGTGGCGATTTTTCATTATGTTGGAGCATATAACGATTATTTAACACAATGGAAACTTTTTTTATTGACTCCTGTAGGTACAGTTTGACATGCCCTCGTATAATAGCAAACATGCAATCATTCTTTGACACATGCGCAATAGTCTCTAAACTCTAGCATTTCTGTCTAATACATAGATTTGTTGTTTCTCGTTCTTCGTGAGTAGATTTGCTTATATGCTCTTATATACCAACCTTCTAGGAGTATTAATGGAAAAAATACTCCTAGAAGGCTTATAAAGTGAGAAGTCCCTCACGAAGAAAGAGAAACAGTAAAAGGGTAATATTTTTCTTAAGAATAGTGTTGTCAAGCTTGAAGAAATTTCCCGTTTTGGAAGATTTTGAAACAGAAGAAGACAACAATATCATGCCAATCTTGTTGTTGGAAGCCATTGATTATTTTTACACCGGTGTAGTGATATAAATTGTTTCCTGTGGTAAAATAAAATTCGTGGAAGATGACATCGATTAGACGTTATGTTTCATATAATATATAATATACCATGGATAAGCACCAAACACGACGAAAAATAATTATTGTTTTTGTTGTTAATGTTATTTTTAGGTAAATTTCTTATAGAAATATACCTACCTGTTGTGATCGTTCACACTTTTGAATTTCGAGAAAAGTTCATCAGCATACTGTTAAATGTCTATAAGTAGGTCTAAAAAAAAAATAGTTTATTGTATATACAGGGTGGTCCGAATTATAATAGAGAAACTTTAACATTGTATTCAGCAGATAAAAATTATTAAAAAAATTCATACAAACTTATCTCCAAAAACGCTTCGTTTTGGAGATACGGGATGTTGAAATATTGCGAAAATAAACGGTTTTTCATATTTTTAAAAAACTTTACTAGATTTTGCTTTCAAACTTAGTAGGTATTATTGCCACTTAAAAACAAATTTATAGCATGACACTTATTTTTGTCTCACCAGTGGCGTTCGTGAGACCGTTTGAATTAATTTAAATAATAAAAGAAGTTGTACGCCAATGGTTTATCGCCATTTTGTTAATTCTAAACAAAATGGTCTGTTTATTCTTTTCGCGAAAACGAACCGTTTTCGAGAAAAAAAATTTTTGTTTGCATTTGCATCTAATATCTTAGGTTTGCAAATGTTATATAAATAAAAACGAATTATCTTATTCTGATTTTCAAACCTCAGATATAACGTGCACATGCAAACAAGAAATATTGTTTTCTCGAGAACGGTTCGTTTTAGCGAAAAGACTAAAGAGATAATTTTTGTTTGGAATTCATCAGTAAATCTAATATAACATGATTGCCATAAACCATTGGCGTACAATTTTTTGTATTATTTAAAATAATTGAACCGGTCTCAAACAAACGCCACTGGTTAAACGAAAACAAGTGTTTATCATGCTTTAAATTTGTTTTCAAATGGCAATAATACCTACTAAGATTGAAAGCAAAATCTAGAAGAGTTTCTTTAAATAAGAAAAACCGATTTTTTTCACAATATTTCAAAACCCCGTATCTCCAAAACGAAGCGTTTCTGGAGAGCTGTTTATATCAACTTTTTTCATTGTTTTTATCTGCTGAATACGCTATTAAGGTTTCTCCATTATAATATATATAATATTTAAATCAAAAGATAAAAGCTCACCATCTAACTATAGGCCGATATCTCTGATCTCAAATTTAGCAAAAGTACTTGAAAAGGTAATCCACAAAAGACTTATGACTTTCGTAAATAGTTGCAATATACTATCCAAAAAGCAATATGGTTTTCTTAAGAACTTAGGTACCAAGGACGCGCTTACTTTCATAACCAACACGTTGTATAACAATATGGATAAGAGCCTACCGATTGCCATTACATTTCTTGATATTATGAAAGCATTTGATATCGTAGACCATACAATTTTGCTTGATAAACTATCAAACTATGGTATCAGGGGCAATGCCCATAAGGTCTTCTCTAGCTGTCTATCAAACAGACTACAGAGAGTTAAGGTTAATGGATGCTATAGTGAATACACAGAAGTAAATACTGGTGTACCTCAGGGAACTGTCCTGGGTCCACTATTATTTACATTATACATCAATGATCTACTGAAAGATATGCCTGAGGGTTCAATCGTCTCTTTTGCTGATGACACTACTGTTATTTCATCAGACAAAACCTGGCAAATGGTTGAAAACAAAATGAACATCTATCTAAATCAAATAAGTAAATGGCTTATCCATAATAAATTGTCTCTTAACATTGAAAAAACATTATTTATTACATTTGGGAACTATTCCAATAGTGTACCAGAAAACATTAACGTCAAGATCAATAATTACTCCTTGAAAAGACTTGATACTTGTAAATACCTAGGCATAATGTTTGATTATAGATTGAGTTGGAATAAGCATATTGACTATATATTAGGAAAAACCAAGTATCTAGTATTTATTTTCACTAAACTAGCAAGGATAATGCCGTTTGAAACATTGAAAATTCTTTATTATTCTTTTTTCCATAGCATAATTAATTAGGGAATCGTTGCATGGGGAGGAGCTTATTCAAATAATTTGATATTACTTGAAAGAAAGCAAAATAGATAGAATAGATAGATAGAAACCTATTAGATGCTCACATTAATCCTTGCAATCTTGACCAAATGTTTTCGCTAGAATCTTTATTACAACACTATGAAGAATTAAAAACCAAGTTTATAATATCCAACAGTATAACGAGAAACAAACATTTGCAACTGCCAGAAAGAAATAAAACTCTAAGTAGTAAAAGTAGTTATGTAAGATCAATTATTACCTTCAATCGTTTACCACACACTCTCAAGACTTTAAATAATGAATACACAAGAAAAAAAATTAAAAGAATGGATTTTGTCTAATACGTAGTACATTAAAAACAACCAACGATACCATCCCAAGACTTCAAATTCCTCAACAGCCCATTTTCCATGGAGGAACTTACATTTGCTCTTACTTCCACTAAAAATTCTGCCGCTGGACCAGATGACCTTCCGGGTATATTCTTGAAACAATTGCCTATCAATTCTCTAACCAAACTAAATGAGATATACAATCGTATCTGGTCACATCAAGAATTTCCATCAATATGGCGTCAATCAATCATACTTCCTATCAAGAAACCGAATAAAGCATCTGAAATATTGAACTTATACAGACCTATCTCACTCACATGCACACTATGTAAACTTCTAGAAAAGATTATCAATAAACGCTTAATTTGGTATCTCGAAAAGCACAACATTCTTTCAAAATCTGAGTCAGGATTTCGACCCAACCGGAACACCACAGACAACCTAATAGTTCTACATAAAGAAATTGAAAACGCTATGTGTAACCAGCAAGACGTCATTGCGGTAATTTTTGACATAGAAAGTGCTTTTGTCACAACTTGGAGACCAGGTATAATCCAGAAACTTAAGGAGATCAACCTATCTGGGAATAACATTCATTTTATACAAAATTTTCTAACAGATCGAACATTTAAAGTGAAAGTGAATGGTAAAACATCCATGTCCCTCTCTACCACAAACGGAGTTCCCCAAGGCTCGGTTCTGAGTTCAACACTCTTTCTTTTGGCTATCAAAGACATATGTTCCTCCGTAAAACAACCGATAAAATATTCACTCTACGCGGATGACCTCATCATGTTCTGCTCAGGAAAATACACATCAAACACATGTAACTTACTTCAAAACGCCGTCAACAATCTAACCGAATGGGCAAGAAGAACTGGATTCAATGTTGCAGCTTCCAAATCCAAAGTAATTATATTTAGCAAAAGATATAGCAGTGTCCAAGTCCCATACATCACTATTAATGGTGAGCTGTTGGCAATTGTTGACCACCATAACTTTTTAGGAGTTACCTTTGATAGTAAACTCACTTGGAGAAAACACCTACAAGAACTCAAAGCAAGCTGCTCAAACCGACTGAATATCCTAAAATCTCTCTCTCACTATTGCTGGGGTGCCGACGAGGAAGTCTTGTTAAGAGTATACAGAGCCCTAATAAGATCCAAGTTAGATTATGGTAGTCAGGTTTTTCTCAATGCCTGAAAATCTAATTTAGAAGCCCTGAACACCATCCAAAACAACGCTATACGTATCTGCTTCGGAGCTTTTAGATCGAGCCCAGTAGAAAGTCTCTATTGTGAAGCACACGAACTGCCTCTCTCCCTCCGACGCCAGCAGCTACTACTTTCCTATATTTCTAGAGTATCAGCCTCTCCAAAGAACCCTGTATACACACTACTGCAAGAATCAACACCCCAAATTATAAATACCTTATCACAAGATATTAATTTATTCAATACAGTCCCAACACCAATTTCAAATACACCACCATGGCACAAAATACTACCCAAATTTAACACATCCTTATGTGAATATTCTAAACAAGAAACCCCTAACTTGATCCTAAGAAAAGCTTTCTCTGAAATAATTAACACGATCAAATATGACAATATACTTTTTACCGATGCATCAAAAACTGACGCTGGAGTAGGATGTTCTGTGGTCACTTCACATGAACTGTAGCGAATCTTAGACTACCTATTTACTGCAGTGTATATACAGGTGAATTATATGCGATTTTGAAAGCCCTAGAAACAGTAACGCACGAAAATAAAACAGTGGCAATCTGTACAGATTCCTTATCTTCTGTATATTCCATAAAATGTATATATACCAACCATCCAATAGTTCAAAAAATCCATGAAATCTGTGATCATCTTGCTAACGCAGCTGTTTCTATTACTGTGATCTGGGTCCCGTCACATGTAGGAATTTGTGGTAACGAAAAAGCAGACCAAATTGCAAAATTAACATCTTCATCAAACCTACCGATAGATAACATACAAGTAGAAAATGACCTCAGAAGGAGAATGAAAAATATCATATCGGCAAAATGGTCATATCAATGGAAAAGATCATGTTCCAAACTCAGCAGTATCCAACCTAACATCCGTTCATTTAGAATACCTGGCCTGAACAGAAGATGGAAAACAATCATCCATCGATTGAGAATAGGACACACAAGGTTAACACATGGATATCTAATGGGTGCTGGAAACCCCCCACGTTGTGACGACTGCGACAAACCGATCACTATTAGTCATATTTTATTGGAATGTACCAAATACACATACGCCCGAAGACAAAATGCCATAAAAGGAACGCTAGAGGAAATCCTTAATTCCACCAGTGATTACAGTGCCCTAATAAAATTCCTAAAAGACTGTCAATTATACCAACTACTTTAATGTAAAGCCCATGTTTTCACATATCTTTGTATAGATTTTGTTATATAATCTATTTGTTATAAACTGTACCTGTGTCAATGGCCATTATGTTGTCGAGACACATTAAATTTTTCGAATAAAAAAAAAACATTACCAAAATTCTATGAGAACATAGAGAGCGAAAAAGTAAAGAGAATAATTATCTTTATGTTCTGTTATTTTTGATTGAATTTATAAAATAAAATTCATATAAATAATAGACAGTTGGCACTTGGAAAAAATAGTTAAGTAGTAGTATTAATACTTATGTTATATTAGCTTTAGTTTTAGTTTAAAGTTAGTAATTATCTTTATGTTCTGTTATTTTTGATTGAGTTTATAAAATAAAATTCATATAAATAACAGACAGTTGGCACTTGGGAAAAATAGTTAACCCTCAACTGGTAACATACGTCTGAGAGACGCAGCTAGTTACGAAATTTGCCACAGGTCGACTTAGCGCTGCAAGTGCAACCTCTCCTTCAGTGTATACCTTGTGTGTTTACCGGCAACAAGGACTCAAGTTGTTTGAGGTAAGTGCAATTTTTTTTGTAATTTTTATGATAAATTTACTAAAAACCACTACGTCTGTGAGATGCATGTTACATGTAATGTACTTAGTTGTGTTCGTCTCGGAGACGTATGTTACTAGTAGTCGGGATATTTATACACGTCTTTGGGACGTGTGTTACCAATAACGTTATATTATTTGTTTTAGATTCTCGAAATACTATATTGGAATCATTGCTAGACTTGGTATTTTAGTTTTTTCTTCCTTTCTTGAACTTTATATTTACAATTTCAATCCTGTCCTTCTGTTTTTTATATTTGAAAAATATTTTAACCGATTTAGTGTTGATAATTCATATTTTGTATTATAATTTTATATTGTAAAATTTATAAACTTTTTCTTTAGATCTATCTTAGTATTGTTGTTTTTTGTCTACTGTGTTTCAGCAATGTTTTCTGCTAGAACAAAGAAAATTATGGCAATGGTCCTCCTGCCACAAGAGGAAGAACCACCAAGTGACGAAGACTTTGGTTCAGATGATTCTTTTAGAGTTGACGATCATATAGAAGTCTCTGAACATGAAACTGACACTGAAGACGATCCACAAATTTCAGACGAAGACGAAAGAGAAGTTTTAGAAGAAGTCAATGAAATTTCAGAGGTTAATGTTCAATCCCCACCTGCAAGAAGGGTGACTAGGAAAAGAAAAAAATGCAGGGATGAGAATCTGATTGACGATGAAGAGGAATCTGAAGATGTCGAAGAAGAACCAAATTATTTTTACGGGAAAAAAAGATGTTACACCTGGAGTTCCGAAGAACCAAAATCAACAAAAACTCCCGTACGAAATTTAATGAAAATGAAACTTCCAGCTTTGAGGCCAAGTTCAAAATCCCTTGGCAAAAATCCTCAAATTGAAGAAGTTTGGCGACTTTTGTTCGATGAAGATATCATCAAAGAAGTGGTCATTTGGACTAATAAAAAGTTGGAAAAAATGCGGGAGAAAATAAAGGAGAAACAATCCCCGAACTATAAAGACACTGATGTGATTGAAATAGAGGCTCTTATTGGACTAATGATGTTGTGCGCAATATTTGAATCTGGGAAGGAAGACCTTTCTTCGCTTTTCTCAACTGGGCCTTCAGGTCGTCCAATTTTTCGAGGAGTTATGTCGCTCAAGAGGTGTCTTACACTTCTTCTGGCACTACGATTCGATGATGTAACATCAAGAAAAGAACGAAGCAAGACTGATCCCGCTGCTCCCATTTCTTCTTTGTTCTATAAATTTATAGACAACTGCCAGAAAGCATTTGAAATAGGGAACCACGCCTGCATCGATGAAATGCTTGTCCCATTTCGAGGAAGATGTCAGTTCCGCATATACATGCCAAACAAACCGGCTAAATATGGTTTGAAAATTATGTGCCTAACTGACGCCCATACATCTTACCTTTATAATGCATACCTATACATGGGCAAAGACAGTGACGGACAAACTTTGTCTCCAGAAGAAAGACAACTTGCAAAACCGACGCAAAGTGTCATTCGGCTTTGCAAACCGATCGCGAAATCGAGACGTAACGTAACTGCGGACAATTGGTTCTCCTCGTTAGAGGTTATAAGAGAACTGGAAAAAATGGAATTAACATACGTTGGTACATTGAGATCCAACAAAAAAGAAATTCCACCGGAATTCAAGGCAGACAAGAAGCGACAAGTAGGATCCAGCCTATACGGGTTTTCAGAAGAGGCTACACTACTTTCATATGTTCCGAAGCCCAACAAAGCTGTCATCCTGACATCATCGATGCATAGATCAAAGTACACTGACACCAGTAACAATAAGCCTGAAATAATAAGCTTTTATAATTCCACGAAATCTGGTGTGGATAATTTAGATAAAATAATTGCGAATTACTCGCCAAATAGGCGTTCCAGACGTTGGCCACTTACTATATTTTATAACATGATCGCAGTGAGCCTCGTCAACGCAGGAATTATATATGCAAGTTACGATGATACGCCCGTGATCAAGAGGTTTGATTTTATCCACAACCTCGCAAATGTATTGATCAGAAAACAACTTGAGCGAAGACTCACAATTCTGAACCTTCCAGATTGCCTAACGAAAATTGTTAAGGAAATTTTGGGCGTTGAAGACCAAGTGCCAGCCGGAACGAGGGAAATAACGGATAGGCTTCCCAAAAGGAAAACTTGTAGGTACTGCTCATACGAAAAAAGAAGGCAAACCGCGTATAAGTGTATCAAGTGTGAGAACCCAGTTTGCCTAGAGTGTTCAAAAAAAGTTTGCAACGAATGTGCACCAAGTGTAATTTAAAGTGTGTTGTGCCTTTTGTTTACCGATTAAATTTAACTTTTTATTGAAATTTTAAAATAAGTAAATTGTAAAAGAAGCTAAAGAGTAATCCCCATAATGTGTGCAAAGTAAGGTTCACAGCCTCATGTTATTTTTTTTTCCTATTTTAATTATTACTTTTGCATTTTTACAAATAATTATTATACCTATATATTTTAACTTTTATTACTTTGTTTTTTAAATTCGATGTTTATAGTTTTTAACTTTTAAGTTTTATTTAATTTTTTTGATGTTTTTTTAAAGAAATGAAACAAATGTATGACGAATATTTTAAGAACTATATTGTAACCTCTGTATATTTTTTATAATTAGGTTATCAGATCTTTGTGTGTAAACAATATTACAAGTAATTCTTAAAATATCATTATTAATTGTAGTAAATGAATAAAACTGTTTATAGACACTTAATCTTTTTAAAGATGCCCTAAAATAACCAATTTTCCTGGGTTGCGCCTGTCAGACGTGTGTTACTCATAGCGCACTACTTTCACGTGTTTCCAGTTGAGGGTTAAACAAGAGTATCAATACTTATGTTATATTAGTTTTAGTTTAAGTTTTAATAGGTACCTAGTTATATATTTTCTCACCAGTCCTACGCACAGGTATTAGTCTACCTCTGTAGGTTTACTATTGTAAAATATCTGGTAATAATAAATAAATAAATAAATATATATGTTATATCACTCAACTCCATGTAAATTTTTTTTAAAACTATATTTATTAAATCAAAATGCAATTATAAATTTGAACTTAACTTTAAATGACTGTATGAATCTAGACTCACAAGTTGACTGACACATTCGCCAGAAGATTCACAAGTGATGTCGTTAGCTGGAGATCTAGTAATTATACAATCCAAAATGTTTAACCATAAAAAAATATAAAAGAACGTAAATAAATACAATAGATCTTTTCTCCTAAGGTTAAATCGAAACTTCTAGAAATATTATAAATAAAATTCTTAGTAATGTCATTTTGGAGGCCAAACTGGATGAACAAATAACAATGGTCTTTATGGTAACTTGCTGAATACTGGTCGGCATCTCTGGCACGTAAACATCCTTATCACTTTGTTATCTTCTTAGAACTGCGCCTTGCAGATGTAATATGATATGGTGAAATATAATATTATGAAATTTAATATTTAAAAATAATACTTTGTTATTATTATATGACTTTAAATAATATTTCAATTATAACTTTATATAACAACTCCCCCATTTAAGAAAAGTTGGTGGAGTTTGCAACAACTTTTTAAGTTAATGATTTATTTGAATTTAATTCGATGTATTCTTCTATGGGTTCTCCAACATGGATACTTGCTCTTCTTTTAGGAAGTATTCTTCTAATACTTTGCTGGAATGAAACAATGGGACCTGGTCCTGGTGGTGATGGTGGGTAGTCGTTGGTTAAAGCTATTCCAATTCGATATGCTTTCTTCTACATTTATAGTCCACATAAAGTATTACAAATAAAATTATTATTACAATGGTTAAAATGGTAATCCAATGCGTATATTTACTGATTGGAGATTGTTTCATCATTTTCTCTAACTATTCTGAATCCTGATTTAGTTTGTGTTGTGCAATATTCAAATCTTCGGAATCAATTTTGTTTAACTTAAGAGGTTCTAGTTCTGGAATTTGTATTTATTCAGGAATATCCTTGAATGACTTCGATACTTAATTTCCTTATATGTGTCAATTGGGTATTGGGCATGAACTCTTGTACTTCCAATAAAGGCACTACACTCGGGTTGTAATTTCAGCAAACTGTTAGTTTTAATAATTTCTGTTTTAATTTCCCTATTTCCACATTTAACTGTGACTGGCAGAGGGTCCGAAACTGTAATTAACCATAGATTTAAATCAATTTGGTAGACATTATAATCTTTCACAAAAAGAAGAGATGTTTAACATGTCTTGGGCATCTGAGTTAATCTTCTTAATAGATGTGCTTCACAAATTGCATCGTTGTCAATTGGATATGGCAGAAGATCAGAACAGATTTTTATGCTTCTTTCAATAGTCTTCCAATTATTCAGGTTTCGCAATGACAAAAACAACAGTGAATCAACATCCCGCGCTATATATTTTTGTGCAGTTGCTAAAATATGATAGAGACCTGTTCGATCATCTAATATTGGTATTGGATAGAGTCGATATAATATATAGGCTTCCGGATAAGTAAGAGGAGTTTTGAGAACAAATATTATTTTACTTTCTAATTGATATGCTTCTAATTCAATAATATTGAGATAATCAGCTATATTTAATTTATACGGTTGTAAAGGTAAATTGTTTCTTACAAGAGATTTTGCTATATCTTGTAATGAATTGAATAAATCTGAAGGTGCTATTATTGAGCTATGTAATAATCTTATTCGAGCAGAAGTGATAGAATTTAAAATTGTATTAAGAGAATCTTCTAAGAAAATATAGCTTTCCATTAGTGATTCACAAATATTCAATATCCTTATTTGTGCTTCATAAAATGCGACATCAAGCAATATTCATCAAAGTATTTTGAATTTCTTTTATATCATCATTAAAAGTCTTCTCATCAATTTGTAATTTTTGTATAGTATTATTGAAATTTTTAATAACAGAAGTTGTAACTGAAATTTGTTTTTTAAGTAGATTTTCCAACTCAAATTCATCATGAGATAAGTTGTTAATACAATCATTATAATATTCTCCATCTGATGCATCTAAGTTACCAGTAATAGTTTTCCAAACAGTTCCGATTCCATTAAATATACCTCGCTTTGTCTGGAGTTATATGATTTAGTATCTCCTATAATTTCTTTATACATTTGACCTATTGAATTCGAAATTTGTGATAATAAACTTATGTGTTTTCAAACCTTGGAGACGGATCTTCTAAAGTATCCAAAATTTCTATAAGTATTTTATCATTGTTTTCCATTGCTTTCTTAATTGGGCCCAGATATTTATAAACTAGAAGTGTTCATTTTTCATTTGCAATTTTGATAGTATATTCTTCATGGAAAAAGATTCCAACGGTGTTATTAACAGGAGTAAGTGTGTACTGAGCTGATATAATATTTATCAGCACGAAGAATCTGAAACCAAAGAAACTACTAGTAGGGTTTCAGTCTATCGAAATTAATATTTGATTTTTGATTAGTTTGTGGATTTAAAACTATTCCAGAATCATCAAATAATTGCACAATCTTAAAAGGACCATTAAACAAATTTTGACATTTATCTTTAATTTGAGATTCTTTAAGATAAACTTTATCGCCTACTTTATATTCTGGAAGCTTTCCAGAAATATTTTCATCAAATCTAATTTTTGCTTTTTCTTTCTAACTTGCTGTTTTTGCTCGTGCAATTTTATAATAATATTACATCCTGTTGTTCCGGTGGTCTACTAGACGTATGACCAAAAATCAGTCCAAAAGGGGTAAAACCAGTTGTTTTGTTTTTGGTATTATTATAACATATAACCGCATATGACAGAATATTAAACGGATGTTCGTCTGGATTTTCTGTCTTATGTGCACGTATCATCTCCACAAGTGTTCCGTGGAATCTTTCTAAAGAACCATTCGATTGTGGATGGCCAACGCTGGAAAAAGTAAGCTTTATGTCATAAAGCCTGCACAAATCTTTAATTAATGAATTATCAAATTCTCGACCATAATCGCAATGAATTCTCAAAGGTGTTCCAAAATGTTGAAAGAATATTAATAATGTATTTACTTCTGTTGAAGCTTTTTTATTTGAAATAGGATAAGCTTGAGTAAATTTAGTTAACTCATCTCGAATTGTGAAAGCGTAATTTCTTGTTGGATACTCAAAAATATCAATATTGATTCTTTCAAACGGGCTTTTTGGTGTTTCTGTTATTACCAGAGGAGTGCTTAAATTCTTACGATAGATTTTTACTTTTTAACATGTTTCACAGTTTTTAATAAATTGTTCCACATTTTTCGTTAATCTTGTCCAGTTATACTTAGATTTAATCCGTCGTATAGTTTCATTTATTCCGCGATGTAAATTACTTTTGCCTTTATGATACTGGTCCAATATAATAGGTATTTCATCATGGTTAGGTGTTTTAACGATATTTTGACGGAATAAAAATTTTAAATCGACATTAGCAGAAATAAAAGAGAATATTTCTAAAATAGGTAACTCAAGATTATTTTCTATATAATAAGTTTTTGAAGGATCAAATTTACTTTGTTCTTTAAATAATGCATAAAATAATTGTTAAACTATAAACTCTGGAGGTATTATAAAATACTTGCGATCTATCACAGTCTTACTAGAAAATTTACAGTATTCATCTGAAAATCTAAATTTTCTTCAAAAATATCTTCAATAATTTTATAATGTAAATCTTCAAGCTTATTTTGCCAAAATTAACTAGCAATAATCTTATGAGCCTTATCTAGTAACTGGTCATTTGAAGTTTCAATTTTTGAATAATCGATTTTTGATTTTGTTTTGTAAAGGTCTTCAAATCTATAAAATTCATCTGTCATTATATCATCCTGTTCATCTATAAGTATTTCACTTTGTTGTTGTTCTATAGGATCATTAGAGTATTTACTTTTTGATGGTGTAACCTCATTAGTTTCAGTAGTTGACAAAATTGTTATTTTAGATTGTAAACTTGCAAATTCTTTAAAATGAATAATTTTAACTCTTGAAAGCGCATCTGAAATTTTATTAATTTTGCCTGGCTTGTACTCAATTTTGTAATCATATTCTTCTAATTTGAGTCGCCATCTAGCTAGTCTGCTTCCGGGATCTTTAAAGGAAAAAAGCCATGTTAATGGACAATGGTCAGTGACTAGCGTAAATTTTCTTTCAAATAAATAACGACGAAAATGTTTTACTCTCACACAATAGCAAGGAGTTCTCTTTCTATTGTCGAATACTTTGTTTCTGCACTACATAATGCTCTAGAAGCATAACTTGCTGGTAGATCTTTACCAATGGGTATAGGTATATTGTGATAGAACAGCACCAATGGCAAATGCACTAGCATCGGTTGTGAGAATAAATGGTTCTTAGAAATTAGGGTATCTCAAAATAGGATCTGAAGAAAGTGCAGTTTTTATATCGTTGAAGGAATTTTTACATTCAGTATTAAAAATAAAAGGAAGATCTTTCTGTAAAAGTCTTCTAAGGGGTTTAGAAATTTTGGAAAAATTCGGTATAAAGCGACGATAATATCCTGCTAAGCCAAGGAAAGATTTTATGTCTTTTGGATTTTTAGATTCCGGAAAATTTTTTGGACAGTCTATTTTGGCTGGATTTGTTTTTACACCATCATGGGTAATAATATGTCCAAGATAAGCGACTTCTTTTCTAAGAAATTCACATTTATCTGGTTGAATTTTCAAGTTGGATTTTCGAAGTCGGTTAAAAACTTCAGTCAGACGAGAGACATGTTCATGAATAGTAGAAGAATATATTATTATATCATCCATATAAACAAGAATGCCACGTAGAATGTTGTCCATTACGCGTTGGAAAGTGGATGGGTCATGTTTAAGTCCAAACGGCATACGAACGAATTCATAATGACCGTTATCAATCGAGAAAGCTGTTTTGGATATATCATTTGGGTCAATTTCGATTTGATGGAAACCTGAGGCTAAGTCAAGAGTGGTAAAATATTGACATCTTCCTAGTTGGTCAAGGAGATCAGAGATGTTGGGTAATGGATATTCATCATCTACCGTAACTTCATTTAATTTACGATAGTCAACACCCACATGCCATTTTTGTTTTCCTGAAGCATCAAGCTTCTTTGGCACAACCCAAACTGGGTATGACCATGGCGAAATAGAATGACGTATAATACCTTGCTCCAACATTTTGTTCACCTGAGTTTTTACCTCTTCCTTATGAATTTGGATGTATCTATATGATTTAGTAAATATAGGTCTCGCATTATTAGTTTCAATTGAATGTTTAATTTCATTAGTAAATGTTAGTTGGTCTCCTTCCAAATAAAAAATATCAGAAAACTCTAAACATAAATTTTCAATAATTTCTTTCTCTTCTTCGTTAATATGATCTGTACGTAACTGGTCCAAAATTATAGTTCTTCTACCAAAAGATTAGTTAAATTCAGTTTTATTTTCATTAACACAATTAAATTCAAAAAAACATTCGGAATGGGATCTAGATTCAAATCAGAAACAATATGGTTTTCTAAGTCAAAAATGTACAGAAGATGCCATATTGGAATTAGTGAACACCATCAACCGAAACTATCAAAACAAAGAAAAGGTATTGGCTATTTTCATGGACTTATGTAAAGTTTTGGATACTGCTTCACACAATATTTTGTTTGATCGACTTGATGAGCATGGAGTAAGAAACGGAACACGTTCATTAATAAAAAAATACCTGAGAAATAGAAACCAAGCTGTCAAGATAAACGAAGCTCTAAGTTCCTTTAAAATAAAAGAATGTGGTGTACCACAAGGTACTTTGCTGGGGCCCATTCTCTTTTTGCTTCGGTTACAGATTCGTTAGCCAGTGGGTACGCTTGTGCATATTTGGAAAAACTGTCAATTATTGTAAGAAATTTGCCCTGTTTGAAGGTAAAGGTATTCATTTTGATGATTTTCCTTTGGTTTGGTAGCTGTTAGTATTATACTCATTTGGATTTTTACAGGATTACTTTCATATTTGCTTTGTTGGCAAATCTCGCACTCATTTACAAATGTTCGAACTGAGTAATTATAAGAGGCCACCAGAATTTTTCTTTAATCCTGCGAACTGTTTCGTTTCGATTTACCTTCGTGATACAGTCGTAGAGATTTTGTATTTCGTTTTTGTCTGATACGTCAGTCAGTATTTTTGGATTGGAATATCTGAAACAGGATGTTGTTCTGCGTTAGTATGAATGGTTATTCCATCGCTTTGTTCATCTACTTCGTCGATGTTAATTGGTGGTTCCTCTATTATCGATTGGTCGAGTTGTACAATTATCGAGAAATTTTCATCATCTTTTTTTAGGTCGTTGCTACAAGAGGTATGTTTATTATTATATTTGAGGGGCAAAGAAAGTATCTAAATCCAAGTATTCCTTTGGTGATCCACTGGGCTAATGTTCTTTATTGTATTATGTCAACTCTGGTGTCTTGAATTCGTTGTTTTCTTGATTAGGCCTCTGGGTTTCAAGGTCGAAAATTACTGAATGGTTGGTATAACGAGGGTAGTCATTTAGTATCTCATTAAGTTTTTCCCAATACGTTTCCTTTGTACGTAATTCGATCCGTGAAAGCGCATCTGCATTTGTAATAAGCTTTCCCTTATTATAAATGGTGTTCTTCCAAACGAATCCTCTAGCGCAATAATTTTGAGTTAGGGTCTATAAGCGGAAACAACTGTTGTAATGGTTTATGATCTGTATTTATATTGAATTCTCTGCCATATAAATATGCTCGGAAATATTTAGTCACCCACAACATCGCAAGCGATTCCTTCTCGATAGTTGAGTAGTTGATTTCTGAATCTACGTGCCCGCGATGAGTAATCTACAGGTAAGTTCTATTGAGGCTTGCGGGAGAACTGCACCCAAAGCTACATTAGATGCATCAGTTGTTACATTAAGCGGTTTTGAAAAGTCTGGATATTGTAAACGAGGTTCGTTAGTCAAAATTGTTTTACAAGATTCGAAGCAAGAAATAAATTCGTCATCGGTTGTTATAGTTGCGCCCTTTTTATGACATTTTGTAAGTGGTCTTGTCAATTTAGCGAAATTTTTAATAAATCATCTATAATAACCTAAAAGTCCGAGGAAAACCTTAATTTTTTTCGTGTTCTAGGGTAATGGATAATTTTTATTAGCTTTTATCTTATCTGGGTTAGGTTTTACTCCCTGTAGTGTGACAAGCTATAAGCTACTTCCGTTCTCAAGAATTCCGACTTATCGAGCTGTATTTTAAAGTTGAATTCTCACAATCGTTTGAAAACTGTTTCGAGGCGTTCCATATGTTCCTGTAGTGAGGTGGAAGAGACGATTTTATCATCCAGATACACTAAACATTTCTCATTTTGTATTCCACGCAAGATGTTGTCCATAACGCGTTAAAACGTTGCTGGTGCGTTTTTCAACCAAAAAGCATCGGAAGAAATTCGTAGTACCCATTTTAGGTACTAAATGCTGTTTTTTCCACATCATTATCGTCCATTTCTATCTGATGGAAGCCACTTGCGAGGTCCAGCGTGGTGAAGTACTGACATTTTCCCAATTTATCCAAAATATCATTAATATTGGGTAGCGGGTATTTGTCATTGATTGTCTTCTTATTCAGTTGACAATAATCAACAGCTCGGCATTTTTGCTTGCCGGAAGCATCGATCTTCTTAGGTACTACCCAAATCGGAGATTGCCACGGCGAATTACTATGTCTGATGATATTCGATTTCAGCATTTTTTCTATTTGATCTCATACCTGTTTTCTATGTATAAACGGATATCTATAGGACTTACTATATACCGTATATACCTTCTGTTGTTACGTAATAATGTCAGTGTTGAATATTTTAAAAACACCTTATTAATGAAAGTAACCTATAAACCCGGCCAGTGGCGGCATAACAAACAGAAAGTTTTGTATTTCCTATATGCTTTATTTTGTGAAACTTGTTTTCTCAAATTGTGAACACCCACAGTATTTTGATATATTAGCACAGTAATTTTAGGTCTGATATCTTTTTTCAGACATCAAGCTAAAATTGCATAGAAAAAAGGTAATAAATGTATTTTTATTGTTGAATATATTAGAATTACTTGGTGGCATAACTAACAGACGGTCTTTCATTTCTGTATATTTATTTGGGTTTTTTGTTTTTTTGTGACTTAGAATCTTCTTTTGACTAGTGCCGCTAGCTACAAACAGAGGTCTGTAGACTTATTTTATGGCTATGGAGTTCAAATAAAACTGAATTAAAATTAAAAAAACATTCGGAATTCGGAATGGGATTTAGATTCAAATTTGGAAATTCAACAATTTTTGGAATAGCATTCGAAATAATAATTGAAGTAAAGAATTCACCTTCTTCATTTACATGTACCAAAGCATTTGGAATTCTAACATTTTCTATTGCTTGTCCGAAAAGTATTGCATCTGTGTTCGTTAATTCACAATTTAATTTGAAATTTTTTTCAGTTCTTGGTTCAATAAAAATTCTATTTTGTATTTTTGGCGAATAAATAACAATTTCAACACCTAAGTTTCTAAAAAGATAAGATATCATTTTCTTAACATACGTCCAATCTAACTTGTCTAATCCACACCTTATTTTTGACATAGCTAATTTTTGAACATTGTTTTTACAAACTTGATATCTCAATTTCTTTAAAGATGACCATAAAGTCTGATAAGTGGGAAAGTAATAAGATCTATTTCTATTTCAGTATATTTCAACATTAAATCCCACGATAATCCAGGAGCAGTGTAATACTGAGCCGTATAAAATCTATATGCATCAATACATATACGTCTGAAAGTTTAGAAAATATCACATAGTAACGACAAATCTGATTTCAAAAATAAATCAGAATATTCCCGCAAACTCTTACATTCATATAGATTCCAAATACGCTTAGCTCTCAAATAATCTGCATCGGATATATGCTCACAATTCAAATCATCATAAAACTGACTTTTTGTTGGCAAAGTGGTGCTTTCGAGTCTGTTAATGTTATCCACGAAACTATAAGGAAAAACACCTTTTTGTCTCATCAAAGTGAATCTATCTGCTTCGGGAAAATATTTTGACATTACACATTACTCATCACTCAAATAACCCTCCAACTTATCTAATGAACTTGACCTGAATTTAAAACTATCAATAAGTCTCATTTTCAAAAAATGTTTTTACACTTCACCTGCTTTATTGCAATAGCTATCATCTGTGGTAAGTAAAAAATTGACATGTCTTCCAAATTTTCTTTGAGAATATCGTAATGGTCCAACAATCTCATATTTGATCTTATTTTTTTCAAATTTTGATTCTAGTCCGTACACGTTAACAGACATATCATTTAGTTCCTCAAACATTTTAATATCTTTCACTTTAATTGGAAACTTAATACCTGTTACACTGAGAACTATCTCATAATGTGGATATGACGAAACTCTCGTGACATGTTGGTTAGCTGGAAATAGTGCCGATGTTACTGCCCATGCGAAGTAGCGGTTGTTCCATTCTTAATGTTGGCCACGCTCCTCTTCGATTCAATGTATTTTGGGAGTTTGTTGTATGAGGATCCACCAAGGGGGCTATACTTTATGTTTACTTCAACAAACATAATTTCCTCGCAACTCCATCCTGAAATAATATAAACAAATTACAGTTCTTTACATTATTATTTGTAGTATTAATAACAACTAACCTGAAACACGCTCTTCAAATTCTGTAGATGATAGTATCACGAAAGCCTTTCATTAATGCCTTCAATATTTCATATAGAGAAAGACTTGACGTCTGAAACTTCCTGGGATTGAATAATGTAGCTTCCAAACACCTTGACAGAGCTATGAATTGCAATGATTCTCTCCAATAGTCCAATTACTCTGTATTTGATCTCATTGAAGAATGTGGATATGACGAAACTCTCGTGACATGTTGGTTAGCTGGAAATAGTGCCGATGTTACTGCCCATGCGAAGTAGCGGTTGTTCCATTCTTAATGTTGGCCACGCTCCTCTTCGATTCAATGTATTTTGGGAGTTTGTTGTATGAGGATCCACCAAGGGGGCTATACTTTATGTTTACTTCAACAAACATAATTTCCTCGCAACTCCATCCTGAAATAATATAAACAAATTACAGTTCTTTACATTATTATTTGTAGTATTAATAACAACTAACCTGAAACACGCTCTTCAAATTCTGTAGATGATAGTATCACGAAAGCCTTTCATTAATGCCTTCAATATTTCATATAGAGAAAGACTTGACGTCTGAAACTTCCTGGGATTGAATAATGTAGCTTCCAAACACCTTGACAGAGCTATGAATTGCAATGATTCTCTCCAATAGTCCAATTACTCTGTATTTGATCTCATTGAAGAATGTGCTGTGGTTAGTGTGTTGATTTTCACTATGCACTCTGTAGCTGGCGATGCGATGTTTGAAAGTATTTTTTATAATTTCAACACCATCTCCCACTTTGACACAAGACTTCGTTCAATGTGCAAGTGTTCTATTATGTGAATTAATTTGAGATGGTGAGATGGATATTTTACAACAATAACATATTATGATTAGTAGATTGCTTTTTATCGAAATTCACGCGCTTTGCTGATGGAGCTCCTTGGCAACTTTCATGTTGATGACGACGAAGATTATTACTACGAGAAATAGCTTTCACACTCACATGAATACATTTTTTCTACCTTGTTTTTACTCACAATGCCTTTTATATGTTGCGACTGTGAGAATTTTTGCTTCTACTGTCTGTTTTTTTTTGTGTGACAATAGGGTGTGTCATCAAATGACTCTCTTTATACAAATCTAAATCCCCACGCTACTATACTAGATGAGGTTAAAACAGCGATAAATCGTCTTCGTCAAACTAGCTATAAAACAAGTCTACAGACCTCTGTTTGTAGCTAGCGGCACAATTCAAAAGAAGATTCTAAGTCACAAAAAAACAAAAAAACCAAATAAATATACAGTAATGAAAGACCGTCTGTTTGTTATGCCACCAAGAAATTCTAATATATTCAACAATAAAAATACATTTACTACCTTTTTTCTACGCAATTTTAGCTTGATGTCTGAAAAAATATATCAGACCTAAAATTACTGTGGTAATATATCAAAATACTGTGGGTGTTCACCCTTTGAGAAAACAAGTTTCACAAAATAAAGCATATAGGAAATACAAATAAATATATATATATAAAAAGACTTTCTGTTTGTTATGCCGCCACTGGCCGGGTTTATAGGTTACTTTCATTAATGAGGTGTTTTTAAAATATTCAACACTGACATTATTACGTAACAACAGAGTGTATTATATTTAAAATAATAAAAATATATTTATTACCCTACCAAATCCCCATGCCATCTGCACGCCACTGATGCTCTTCATTTTGGTCCAGAACCGGTTGAAATCTACTACTCATACTCGAAGATAAAATAACTGTATCACAATGTTAAAAGTTCAGCGAATAGTTTTAGCATATCTGTGTCTCCTCGTATCGAACAGATAAGTAAGATAAAAAAAATGTTAAAAATGGTGATATCATCATTCCATATACATAATTGCCAGATTCTTGAAAGCTTGAGTGTCGCGAGAAATGGCGAAGCCTCTAAAACTATATTAAATAATATGAATGAAACCATATCTCTCGAGTTAGCAGAACCCGGACCGTAGAAAAATTCCTAGATAAGACCATCAAATGCGAACCCAATAACTTTACTGCTTGATCAAACCAACAACTAGATGTAAGAAAAATATGAACCGAACATCTTAATACAGAAGAATCAACAAAAATACTGGATGTTTCTCATCGATATTCAGATATATTTTATCAGGACGATATGCCATTAATATTTACCAATCGCATTAAACATCAAATTAAAACCACACATGAAGCCTCGGTATATAGCAAGTCCTATAGATATCCGTTTATACATAGAAAAGAGGTATAAGATCAAATAGAAAAAATGCTGAAATCGAATATCATCAGACATAGTAATTCGCCCTGGCAATCTCCGATTTGGGTAGTACCTAAGATGATCGATGCTTCCGGCAAGCAAAAATGGCGAGTTGTTATTGATTATTGTCAACTGAACAAGAAGACTATCAATGACAAATACCCGCTACCCAATATTAATGATATTTTGGATAAATTGGGAAAATGTCAGTTCTTCACCACGGTGGACCTCGCAAGTGACTTCCATCAGATAGAAATGGACGATAATGATGTGGAAAAACAGCATTTAGTACCTAAAACGGGTACTACGAATTTCTTCCGATGCTTTTTGGTATGAAAACCGCACCAGCAACGTTTTAACGCGTTATGGACAACATCTTGCGTGGAATACAAAATGAGAAATGCTTATAGTATCTGGATGATATAATCGTCTCTTCCACCTCACTACAGGAACATATGGAATACCTCGAAAAAGTTTCCAAACGATTGTGAGAATTCAACAGCTCGATAAGTCGGAATTCTTGAGAAAGGAAGTAGCTTATATGGGGCACATTGTCACACTACAGGGAGTAAATTCTAACCCAGATAAGATAAAAGCTAATAAAAATTATCCAATACCCTAGAACACGAAAAAAATTAAGGGTTACCTCGGACTTTTAGGTTATTATAGATGATTTATTAAAAATTTCGCTAAATTGACAAGACCACTTACAAAATGTCATGAAAAGGGCGCAACTATAACAACCGATGACCAATTTATTTCTTGCTTCGAATCTTGTAAAACAATTTAACTAACGAACCTCGTTTACAATATCCAGAGTTTTCAAAACCGCTTAATGTAACAACTGATGCATCTAATGTAGCTTTGGGTGCAGTTCTCTGGCAAGGCTCAATAGGCGAGGACTTACCTGTGGCTTACTCATCGCGGGCACGTAGATTCAGAAATCAACTACTCAACTATCGAGAAGGAATCGCTTGTGATGGTGTGGGTGACTAAATATTTCCGAGCATATTTATATGGCAGAGAATTCCATATAAATACAGATCAAAAACCATTACAACAGTTGTTTCCGCTTATAGACCCTAACTCAAAATTAATGCGTTTGAGGATTCGTTTGGAAGAATATGATTACTATACCATTTATAATAAGGGAAAGCTTAATACAAATGCAGATGCGCTTTCACGGATCGAATTACATACAAAGGAAACGTATTGGGAACAACTTTATGAGATACTAAATGACTACCCTCGTTATACCAACCATTCAGTAATTTTCGACCTTGGAACCCAGAGGCCTAATCAAGAAAACAACGAATTCAAGACATCAGAGTTGATAGAACATTAGCCCAGCGGATCACCGAAGGAATACTTGGATTTAGATACTTTCTTTGCCCACACGATAGAACACGACCAATCGATAATAGAGGAACCACCAATTAACATCGACGAAGTAGATGAACAAAGCGAAGGAATAACCATTCATACTAACGCAGAACAACATCCTGTTTCAGATATTCCAATCGTCCAACACGCAGTTAACAACGAACAAAATCAAATAGTAATTAAATTAGTTTTACATTCTGCTGCCCAACCGAGAATTCTTAAATTATTTGTTCACAAACAAAGAACACACTGTCAAATTTCTCAACACAACTTCGAACAAGATATTATTAATTTTATACGAGAATATGTACTTCCTGGAATTTAGTATCATTTGTATTTTGAAGATACTGAAGTTTATGAATCATTTTCATGTATAGTAAAAAATATTTTAAATGGCCTTCAATAAAATTTAAGAGGTGTACAAAAATAATGACTGACGTATCAGACAAAAACGAAATACGAAATCTCTACGACTGTATCACGAAGGTAAATCGAAACGAAACAGTTCGCAGGATTAAAGAAAAATTCTGGTGGCCTCTTATAATTACTCAGTTCGAACATTTGTAAATGAGTGCGGGATTTGCCAACAAAGCAAATATGAAAGAAATCCTGTAAAAATCCAAATGAGTATAATACTAACAGCTACAAGACCAATGAAAATCATCAAAATGAATACCTTAACCTTCGAACAGGGCAAATTTCTTACAATAATAGACAGTTTTTCCAAATATGCACAAGCGTACCCACTGGCTAACGAATCTGGAAACGAAGCAAAAAGAGAATGGGCCCCAGCACAGTACCTTGTGGTACACAACATTCTATTATTTTAAAGGAACTTAGGGCTTCGTTTATCTTGACAGCTTGGTTTCTATTTCTTAGGTAATTTTTTATTAATGAAAGAGTTCCGTTTCGTACTCCATACTCATCAAGTCGATCAAACAAAATATTGTGTGAAGCAGTATCCAAAACTTTACATAAGTCCATAAAAATAGCCAATACCTTTTCTTTGTTTTGATAGTTTCGGTTGATGGTGTTCACTAATTCCAATATAGCATCTTCTGTACATTTTTGAGTTAGAAAACCATATTGTTTCTGATAAATTAGGTTATTAGATTCAAAAAAAATTACTAGCCTATCTTTCAGACATTTTTCGAAAATTTTAGCAGAATTGTTTACAAATGATATGTCTATATTTATTTATATCTTGTTTATTTCCAGACTTGAAAACAGGAGTTACAACTGATATCTTCCATTCAGAAGGTATTTCAAATGAAGAGAACGATAAATTGATAATGTGTGAGAGAGGCTTCAGAATATGGATACAGTTTGTTTCACGAATCATGGCTATTGTGTGTAATCATTCACGAGCTACGTACATATCGCTATACGTATCATCGCATCTCATTATCATGAAATTCTCTACTACGTTTGTCGATCTAAGCTACGACATCAGTATGTCAAGCTTATGTCCTTTTATAAAATGATAGGGCGCTGCACGTATGTCCGAAGACAATGCAATCTTTATTTCATAGGCGTCACAAAGTCATTGTGACATTTCAGATAATTCAGGTACATTAATTTATATTTCATAACTCAAGCAATAAATTTGTATTTTGTGTGTCTGCATTATTGTTGATAATAAGTCTTTCATATTATGTTTGCTTATTCAATCAATCGATTTTTTTTTCGTCTAATTATATGAACTTCCTTAAATGCCGTATCTTAGCTCGAAATCGTTACGCCTCTGATTTACTCCCGTCAGTTGGATTGATTTATTTTTTGTGTTTTCAAGGTAGACGCCAACATTCGTGAAACAAACTGTATGTATATTTTTTATTAAAGTATTAGATATTTTGTCATGGCCTGGAGATGATTGATTTTTTAGCGAACTAATATGTTTGATGATATCGTTTTCATTAACTGGCCTTAAGAAAAGAGAATTATTGCAATGTATATCGTGTTTGTTGCTTGCAGAAATATTACGTTTGGGTATTTTATTTTGAATCGTTTTTCCTATGTTTATAAAAAAATCATTGAAGAGTTCAGATAATTCTTTATCATTGCTTATGATTGATTTATTATTAAATAAATTAATGCTATTATTCATATTTTTTGTAATGTTGGTAGTTTCATTTATTATATTCCAAGTTTTCTTATAGTCATTTTTGTTGTTGTATAATTCAGTCTTGTAATAATTCACCCGAGCTGATTTTATTATCTTATTCAGATAGTTTCTATACTGCTTGTACCTTATGTCGTTTTCCTTAGAGTTTTTTTAGTTAATTTTCTCTTCATCTTATCACGTTTGTTAATTGAATTAATTATGCCCTGTGTTATCCACGGTTTTCTTTTTCTGGTCTTACTGTTTATTTTAGATATTGTAGTATTTGCTTTGATATGAGATAATAATATATTTTTAAAAATAATATATGCTCTTTCTACTTTGGTACATGATGTTACTCCATCCCAACTTTCATTTATGAATTTTTTATTCAATGTTTCATAGTTTTTTACAAATATGTGATCAATGCAGGTAGACGAGGTTGAAGAATCTCTTGTTGGTGAATCTACACACGACATAAATCCCAATTTAGCTAAAATATTCAAATAACATATGGCATTGTTTTCCATTTCATTGGATATATCTATATTCATATCCACTATAAATATTTCAGTGTCATTAAAATGTAGCTGATCCAGTTTTATTTCTATATCTTTAATAAATGATTCTAAATTTGTAGGAAGGGGTCTGTACAATCCCTTAATAGCATAAGTAATATTGTCTACTGAAAATGTACACCTCAATATATTTGTTTCAGTGAGACTAATTATTTCATGTTTGGCAAGTAAGTTGTGTTTGATAAACATAATCAACACATAATTTCTATTAAATTTGGAGTTATTATAAAAAATGCGAAAATCGGGTATTGAGAATCGTGCTATATTTTCGGCGGTAAAGGTTTCGGATAATACTATTATGCTAATTTCAAGTTAATCTCATTTAAATAAATTAAAAGTTCTTCAAATTTTTTTGTACACTTCTGATACTTACATGTATAATATTAAGTTTTCCTTCACCGCTTATAACATTACATAACTTATCACATTCATCCAATATAATTGCCTCCAGACCTCCGCATCTCTCTACCTCATCATTATAATCCAAGAAGTTAGATATGTTGTAATATGTTATTCCTAAAAAAACTATCTAGACCTATGTATATCCAAGTAGTAGAAAACTTTTCAATTGCAGACATGCTCCTATAGGTATCCCTTATGAATTAATTGAAAAAATAAAGAATATATAGCTCAACTTATAGCAAATTGTGACTGGAAAGAAATATTTAAATACAACAGTTCATGGTTCATTGTCTAACACCTTATTCATGAAATCAAAATTTACGACTCCTGTTGCTCTGTTTTGGATAATACCTGAATATCTTCAATCCTGTTGATTTTTTTCTTAGTGTTACCATCTATCGCATAGGTATTACCATCGTAGCTGAAGACATTTTTGTTCCCATAGGCTACGGCCGCTTCTGCTAAGAGTTTCAGTTTCAACAGGTGTTAGATCTTCACAGATGAAGACGTTGGATCCCTTAAATGTCTTCTTATTACTCAATTGTTGCATTTGGTACTGGTATTTTTCCATTACAACAACAACTGGCCTAATTTTATCATCAATTTGTGTATCGGTGGATACGTTTTAATATTTATCAATTCTAGAATTTTTTGCACAGGAGCACAGATTTTCGTGCCTATTTGCTCCGCATATGGACTACTACTGTTAAATTGTAGTTTGTAATTATTAGTAGTAAATAAACTTTTTAAAAAGACAATCCCGGGCTTCCGAATTATAATTCACGCACAATACAGGAATCTTATTTTGAAAGATTGTTTATATTCTGAGGAATTCAACACAATATGATAACTCCACTGTAAAATATGTATATTGATAATATATAATTGCATTTTTTCATAATCTTGTCAATATCAGTTCTGTCGGGTCCACGTCGTTTTCATTGCTGCATATTGTGGGTTGTGTTATACTCTAATGTCTTTATATAACTGTTTTAGATTCAACAACAAGCAGTATATGATAACTGTTATTCTTTTTATCAACATTGAAATTTCATGTCACATGTCTCCTGCAAGATATATAAAAAATGCTCACGATAGCTTTGATTAGCCAGAAACAAAATTTTCAAATATAATTACAAATTTATTATTGATTCTTTTTGTATTTTGCTATTACTGCATACCAAATGCAGGTAGAAAAAGACGTCCATTACTTTTGTCTTTCGCAGGAATAAATTGGACCTTTTAGAATTCAGTTTTTAGATGTCCTTCCTAACAATGATGTAACTTGTAGACAACCATATATTTTATACTCCTTTAGTGCTAGCACCTGAAAACTGTGGTAACTCGGATCTGCTGTATCTCTTTCTATGTGCTGGACTCACGGCATAGGTATGGGAATAGTTTCCTATAGGAAAAGTACATAATATTCCCACAGGAAATTTAAAAAGCCATGTTTCCTATAGGAAAATATTCCAACACAAACCGTGGAAACCTTTCCCATGGTTGTATGGCATGGTAAAATACTGACAAGTGTTGGAAATATTCAAATTATGAAGTTCAAAACTATTTTGTGTTTGGAAATTAGCTATTGTTGGAAACCAAGAAAATGCAGAGGCTATGATAAATCAGATAGGCAGGCAATACATTATTCATAAAAATGTTTTGACTTTGTAAAGGATTAACAATGTTTCTAATAAATTTATTGGACCCACACTTAGAAGAAACAAGTAGACAATCGGCACTTTCTAAAGAAACTAAGGAGAGTAAATACTTTATGGAAATGTTTTACACGGAAACAAACAACTCTCTGACATGCAGTAAACGTTAATTTTAAAACTCATTAATAACCGAAGAGATTCTTTGGAAAATTAGGTGCTGAACCGATCAAAAAACTAGTTCAAAACATGTTAAACATTGGTTATTCAGGTATACTTTATTATATTTTAGGTTCTTGTGACTCTGAATTTTCTCACGAGTGGGAGTTATCTTGTTTGAGATTCTTTCACTGTAAAGGTGAACTCAATTTTCCGTTCTGTAAATCCTCGCCTTTCTCTATAAACTCAATGAGAACCTTTTTTGGGCTACTGAGAATTTTCAGAAACGTTTCGCCATTATTTACATATGAAATTGACAGACTCATTGACAATACAGTCACGACACTAACCCTACACGACGTACCAATAGTGGCCTCTACAAAATACTGAAAGTTGTCTGGTTGAAATAAAATGTATATCCGAAACAATGCTGAATAAATAATATTCCTATAGGAAAACTGTTCCTAAAGGTTCAAAAATGGCTTTTCCCCCGGAACAACTTTTCCTATAGGAATCTAACTATGGGAAACATTTCTTATGGGAAATCTTTCCCATACATTCGAGAATCAGGTACCTGGCTACGGCGGAGTCTCTTGCAATGACGTTGATTGGTCAGTACTCGGTCGGTGTAACCTATGAATTGTATAGAGATAAGGACAAAGATATGTAGTATATCCGCACCGTCTGATTTACGTCATGACTATACTGCTTTTCACACGGAGAATGCATTGCGACTGGGTATAGATAATATATTTAAAATAGGAGAACAGCACACAGTGCTGCCGTTCTTTAAATTTGCTTGTGATATTTTTGTCTGTAATTTTGAAATTCATTGCTTATCATTATTGACCAACATAAAGATGTTGAGATAAAATTTAAATTCATGCAGCGAAATTTGCCTGAGACAGAACCTGATGGTTGAGCCTGGCATAACAACGCGCTGGTAACTATGGCCTACATAAGATTCCACACTGCATTCTCAGTTTAAAACGCACCATAGCAATACAGAAGTATCAAATTTATGCAAAAAACATACTGTACGTATCAATCACCATTTTTTTTGCTAGAATTACCCTTAATGAAGTAAACAAAACTAATGTTCGCCTATTAATATATAGAGAGTGTCCAAGATAAAGATGTCTTTCATTGAGTTCTTGGAAACCATTAAAAGTACGAAGTTGGTTGAATTAGAGAAAAGTTGCATTGCTTGAGGGTTAATAATATACTTTTGAGAAAACCGACAGATTCTGCTTACTTCCGAAGAAATCTAAAAAGAAACGAAATTTGACGATTTCGTTTAACTTTTTTCTTATGTTATTTAACGAGGTATAAAGAAACAAAATAAATTTTCTCGTTGGCACTTTTTGAGCTCTACAAGACAACCTTGAGATTTTTTCAGAACGACGTTTCATTTCAAAGAAATTATCAAACTTTATTTTCTTATATGGTCCGTTAAAAGGTACACCCTGTATTAAATATAAATAAGTTTTAAAAAATGCTACTTATAACTTTTAAACTCTAATTAGATAGGTAAAATGATAGACTATAATTAACTTTAAACTATATACAACAAAAACAATATCAGTGAAGACTTTCAAACAAATGACTATTATTTTCCAAACACAGATAACTCCTCCTAACTATCGAATTATTAACGCTTCTCAACGTATTATTTGTAACGTTTTCGAATGCTTCAAGAACTAGTTGTTTCAGTTGATCTTCAGATGAAAAAACATAATTTTGCCAATAACCCCAGAGAAAAAGGATCGAGCGGAGTGATGTTTGGCGAAAGAGGGGCCACTGAACTGTTGAATCGGTACCTATCCATCTTCTCTGAAATCTATCCTGTTGAAATCAACAGTTTCTAACCTCTGCAATCGGTAAGTTGTACAAGGTTTCTTCCAAACCGTTCTCCAAAAAGTTGAGGTAATTCTTCTAGGTAAAAGAATCATTGTAGAAAAAAGGACCTATTAAATGTATTTCAAAAATCCCCAACCACATATTAAAACCAAAACGATGTTGATGTCTAGACACTTAGTGTGATCTGGGATTGTCTCTTGACCAATAGTGAGTATTTCACCGGTTAAAGATTCCATTATTTGTAACCATACTCGCGTCCGACCAGATAATCTTATGGGGAAAGTTTTCATCATCCTGACACTGACTTGTGTACCTACCACTCACAAAATGTTGTTCGCCTTTCTTCATCACCAGGTCTGAGCCCTTTACAAATTCTGAAATTGTATAGGTGAGATCACTGTTTTTTTAAAATAAAATAAGCAGTTACAGCTAACGATACGTTACCTTCTCTTTCTTCATTGCAGGGCTTATTTCTGGATAAAACTGGTTTCACAAACGCTCCATATTGCTTTAGATGTGTAGCCAATAGTCCGATAAAAATTGTGCTGGGTTGTCCTCTTTCTGGGTATTTATACAAATACATATGCCAAGCTTCAACGGCGTTATAACATTTAATCATATCAAATACTTTCTCAGGTGAGAAAGCAGGTGCCATTTTATAACAAGAAAAATCAGTAGCAGCAGAACGGAACAACAAAATTCAATGACGCTATGTACTAATATGTCAATAGAATTATTTTTAAATTTTCTCAGCGCCATCATTTCACCACCTACTACACCAAAACGTTAAAAATTTAGTAAGAACCCTTTTTCTCTAATTTAAATAATGTAGAATCATATTGTGCCATACATCTTTGTATTCGTAATAAAAAATGCTATTTAATACAGGGTGTACTTTTTTATTTACTGTATGAAAAAATTAAGTTGATGATGATTTCTCTGAAACAGAACGTCGACTTGAAAAACTCTCAACGTTGTCTTGTAGATCAAAGAGTGGCAATAAGAACTTTTCTTTTGTTTCTTTTTACCTCGATAAATAACGAGATAAAATAAAAACGAAATTGTCAAATTTCGTTTTTTCATACTTTTCTTCGAAAGTAAGCGGAATTGGTCGGTTTTCTCAACAGTTATTAACCCTCAAGTAACGTAACTTTTCTCTAATTTAAACATATTCGTATCTTTTATGGTTTCCCTTTGATAGACATCCTTATCTTGGACACACTGTACTTTGAGATTATTAATTTTTTTATAAATTTTTTATAAACTCTTTTCCTTAGGTTAATTAATTACTAGTCTTATTATCTTTCATCTATATATTCAGTAGATAAATAAATATATTTGTTCATTCACAGTACCATATTTGTTGTAACTGGATCATATATTCTATTAGAAGAATGGCAATCCGTGTCATGTAGAAGTTGACATTTTTTCATTGGAAAATTCATTTTTATATCCACTAAAAAGTCCTTCTATATTAATATTACTTTTATAGCTCGACAATAATTAATAAACAACTGTATTGTTAGCGAACGTGTTTTTTCTTCATCACACTATATCCTTCTAAGCATTAACAAATCTCAGTCAATATGTGATCTGCCAACGATGTTGACATGCAATCATCAAGGTATGAATTAAACACGCGCTTGTCCATTACCATAACAAAGCTCTATAAATATTATATTTTTAATCTGCCTAGATTGAATGGGTATCATTAATTATCCATGATAAAAGTCCAATAATTAATACGTTACTATGAAAGCATTAAGCCTGAGTCAAATCTATCAAACGTATACTGCATCCGTATCATAAAATATTTAGAATGATTAAAATTGAAATTAATGTTTCAGCATTGATTGACGATAATGTACAAGTGCATAAAAATTAAGTGAACACTCGCCTCTGCAACAATGCATGGTAGTAGTTCAGTGTTAATATACACTTGGAGATAGGTGGGTACTCATGGGCGAATTGCTAATAAACAGAAAAATGCTTAGGCATGACAAACGTAACAGATAAAAATCATTTTAAGACTATTAGAACTGAAACTATCTTTAGAGCTACATTTTCACAAACATTGGCTAGATCACAAATAACTTCAATAAAAGGAAAATATAATACATATCATTCTAATAATATGATACAGTACAAATGTATAGAAATAGCCTAGAAACAATAGAAACAAATTTTTCGAAGTTCGAAGAACGTGCTTTTAACTATCTTCAAAAGTTCAAAAAAGTTATAAAAGTAACAATGGAACAACAAAGAACTATATTTTTCATTACTTGGAACAAACTAGAGGAGTAACATGCGAATATGTATGAAAATTCAACACCTATTAACCAACTATCTTTTCTGATTTTGATAGTCATACAAGAATAAACCAAAAATTCTTGCTTCGTTTTGTTTGAAATGGTGACGTCAGCATTCAACAATAGTCTATTGCCTTGAGGTCGGATAGTTAGGTCCTTTAAGCTAGCACAACAAATGTGGCGCACATCAATAAAATTAGTGTAATAAATTCAAGGATGCTAATTCACTACGCAAAAATAAAATTTTTAACTTTTCAATTTTTGATATTACGGGCAATATTAAGTGAGCACACTTAAACAGAATATGATCAAATTTGGGAAAATACACTTGAACAAAATTAATAATTCTTCATTTTTGAAATGCATACGCAACTGTGCTAGCTTAATATTAGGTCAGCACACTTGAATGAAATATGGAAAAAATCTAAGACTGTCCGTTAGGAATAATTTAGTGCTAATTTAGTAAACAAGAATAACAATTATAACTCCTATTTTAAAGAAATTATGAGCAAGTTTGTCATGTAGCTATCCTGTTGTCTTGATAAACATTATACGAACATCGCCTGCGACCGTTTCACTATGAATTAGAAATTCCATAGCACTAGAATGAAGATGTAGCTAGTGAGACATAGATGCCGTTTTTTAATTTCCTCAATCATTTTATTTGTCAAACATAGTGATATTATATTAGATATATATTTTACAAAAATTGGACCGACGTTATTAGTTGGTGCACTGAAAAATACAAAATAATATTAATTATGTTGGTGATGTTACTTTTGAAGTTGTGCAGTTGCAGTTAGATTGATAACTTGGCACCAACATCACAAGTACCAGCACCAATAGAATTTATATTATTTTGTATTTTTCAGTACACCTACTACAACTAATAACATCGGTCCAATTTTTTGTTGAAAAAATATTTATTTTACACTTTTGAGTGTAACATTAGTTATGAAAATCGTTCACTAATACCAATGAAGATAGTACTTATCCTAAAATCCACGTATATTCATTGCTTGTAGTTGTTATTATTGAGATCTCAAAACATCGCATAAGTATCTTAGATATTACCCTTTTACCATCGCTTTAACTCGCAAACCGTAACTCATTTGAGAGAATGTTCAATTTAAACGTTTCCGGATGTTGTCTTATCTTTAATTAAACCACCTATTTTCCATTTTTGAGAAAATTTGAGCCTTCGAGGGAAGCCTCCTCTTTCAAATTAATCAAAAAACATCAAATCATAATCAGATTACTATATAAAATGCTCGCACAAACCATATAAAATTTGGTCTGTGAAACCCCTACAATTTATCTAAATTTTCTTTGTTGTCGGATCAGAAAATTTTCATCATTTTGAAAACTTCTCTAACCTCACCTAACCTAACCTAACCTGCTAATGAAAGTGAGTTTGGCAGGTATAGTCCAATTTGCTGATACTGCTAAGCTTTAAATAGGTTATCTAGGTTAATTGAAACTTCCAAATAGCGGTTGACAGCTCAGAAATTTTAAATTGTCCTTGGAAGGATAATCGGAACAATGGGCCTTCAAATTTTCAAATGTTATTTGCAATGTTTATTTTAATTATTTAATAAATTAGTAATTGAAAAATATTAAAGTATTTGCTAAATAGTTACACATATTTGAATAAAAATCAGATACCTACCTAAACAGTACCATATATTTAATATCTGAACGTCAATATCCTACTAAAATTATCACTTGTGAAATGTAAAAAAGGTGACAAAACCATAGTATACCTCTACACTTTTATATTAAATTAGCATCTGTGTGTATTAAAAAAATATTGTGCAAAATCTATATTTGAAGTCCATATAATGACAATCATATTTGTTTTGCCAGAAGAATGGAGAATGTTAGTTATAATACAAATATTTAGATATAACAGGAGGTGAGGAACCAGCATTGAACTTAATTGTCGATGAAGTTGAATTATACAAAATCTAATTTATCGTTTCCCCTAAAGTGAAGGTTTTTTCAGATATCTTTTGAAATCACTGAGAATAAGTAAACGTTCAAAGATTATAACGATCGATAGAATTTGTGAAATAAATAACTATTTACAAAAAAATGGTTCCATATAATTAAACAGTAAACTGAAAAGTGCAGAATAATATGAGCTTATTCTATTGATATTGGTAGGTACCTATGAACTTGACGTGCAAAGACTTCTATCTGTCTAAAATTCCACATCTTCAAAATTACTAGTAAAGATACAATGAATATGATTCTGTATTTTTCAAATCATTATCCCATTTTAGCAGAAAGTGTTTATTGTAATTATGATGAGGTAATATGTAGAATATACTTGTCAAAATTGAAAAACTTGAATACAGCAAAATTTATCATGATCATGTTCCATACATCTGCCTACATCTTATAAGATTATCATATCAACATGATGCTGTATTTTAATTGCAGACATATGTCTAAGTTTTTTCAACTTTTACCTGTCTATAAGTAGTTGTTCTTTATTCAAGGTAATAGGGAATAAATATCTACACATTCGCGGATCTAATCGTGTCCTGATTGACGATTGTGCCTCATTAATGAATAGTATGCTCTATTTACATATAAGCCGGAACTCTAAGCTGTCGATAGCAGAAATTATAGTTTGCTCAGAGCAGATCTATCAATTCCTCTGTTTTGCTCAGTTTGTTGAAGGTAGCATATCACCATTAGAGAGATATGACAGCTTAATGGAATGATTGTTAATTGATACGTTCATTTCCCGTTTTTTGATGGGATCTACGTAATCACAAGCAGGTAAACTAAGTTATCATACAGTTCTATCAGGGAATGTAGCTGCCTATAATAAAAAAAAATTCTCAGTAACGTATTGAGAAAATTATAAGAACTAATAAAAATCTCATATATGTACACTTTATTATAAAACTTGGTTTATTTTCATAATTTCGTTAGAATGTCAATTAATATACCCTATGCTCGAAATAGCCGTGCTGCGATGCACGGTATCACAAACGCGAGTGGCGACGTGCCAAAGAGACTTCGATACACAGGCTTTTAAAAAATGATGCACTAATATCGTTGCAATAGAGCTTTGTTTTATCTAAAATTGAATTGATTCTTTTTTATAGGTAGCTTCATATGACATACGACATTAAGAAATAAAATCAAGTTTAAAAATTATTTTGTAAAAAATAAGAAAGTTAGGCGAGCAAGAAGTAGAAACAACTCAATCTGTAAACGAATGCTATTTCGGAAGCCAAATTGAGCGTAGGTAGCTTAAGTAAGCTTCGCCCATGTGATGTTAGCCGACAAAATCGGCGTAATTAAATAAAATAAATTTGAATCGCTTAGAGTTCGCTTAGAGGTGAAACAATACGAGGTTAATGGTTAATTGATAAAAAAATAATGAAAATATGAACGTGAAGTTAGCCGACACATATTCAAATATCATCCTCTTATCAAAATGAAATATTTTATTTTATAAGAAATCGTTTAGAGGTCACGAAAACGTACGTTTCATTTCTTCGAGGTCAATAAATAATTATTAAAAAATTAAAAGACATGGCTGCATTAATAGCGATACCCGCTCATGGGTATCCGCGCATGCGCATTTTCGCGCTTATCACAGCAGCTGTCAACACTGCATAGACCTTATTGTAAAGTTTATGCAACACTGTCATACGTGGCGCATTCTGGATTCTCCCTTACTTTTCTCTTCCTGAGAATCGAGCACACTTCAGCAGCCACTTCTTTGCCTATGACTTTTCTATATTCTCCTTTCATGGGACGTGCTACTGCTTCGTAATCTTCTAAAGTGGTATCTCGTCGTCGTCGAACCGCAATGGCCCAGATTCTTGGTCAGCGTAGGCAAAAAAAGGTTGCCACATTTTGAACTAACACATTTCCCTCTGATTTTCAAAAAGAAAATTCTTTGCTGAGATACATTCACCTCAGCCCGTTTGAACGTGAATGCGCAGGGTAAACGGTGCTCCTTCCAAAATGCTTTTGAGATGACATGGGTCCATGCATTCGCGTGTGGAAAATCAAAGAAATTTTCATGTGTTATATCAATATTCTTAATTGTGTCAATTGATATACCCTGTAAGATGTTTTCAACTAACCTGTATTTTTTCCTCGTTTCACTCATTATTCCACGTCTGTTTTCTCTAATGTAGGCGTACCAATCATGAGCTGTCCATTCTCCTTTCACCGCTTCACTCATCTTTTGATAGACATTGGATGTATATTTAGGCCACTCATTTTTGTTAAACCTGAAAATATTGTTCTGGCTTAAAGGTATGCCTAGTTACAATCGTGAATTCGACGACATTATCAAGCAAAATGTTCCTGTTATATTGGAGTTGAGCAGTTCTTCCGGGGAATCACATATAATTGAAAAAAAGTTAAATGTATAAAACAAATGGAAATGAACGTAATTAAAAGGTACTATATAGAATATGAATGATCACTCACCATTATTTTTTTGCATATGAGTGAGAGTAAAAAGATTTTCTACTTTAATTTAGAACTTTTTGCTGAAAAACCATATACTCCGTGATAAATGTTGATGTATTCGGGATTCAAATTAACTTTTCCCGCGTCAATCAGCTGATCGTTGATGAGTCGATATAACGTTGAGCCGCATAGCGCATGTAGAAAGTAAATATAAATCTCGTGCGTTCTGGACTTTTAAGCCTTGTTTTCTTAGTTTGATGCTTACCACTTATAAAAAGCTATATATGTAGGTGTACAAGACGCCTCTCCGGCGAGTAGAAATTTTAAAGAAGGTTAATGTTTGGGATGTCAATGATTTCAATGTGTATTTATGTTTGTTTAAAGGTGAAGCAATTTTGAATGCAGGCCACTTAATTTTATGTGGCATATCAGAGAAAAGTCAGCATAGCATAGAACTCTTTGTCTTAGGTATGACTAAAAACATTGGCCTTAACATCAGATCCACATGAAATAAGGGAAATTTTGAAAATTAGAAATAACATTTTGAAAGTTTGTGTCGTGTTCTTGTAAAGCTGGCTTATGAGGAAAATGTGAACACATAGCAGCCGTACTTTCAATTTGTAATAGGTAGTGTATCGGGCATATAAAAGTGACTGGGCTTTATTTATTTACAACAGTAACTACACGACTATAATCACATTAATATTCACAATTATTTCTCGTACTATATACTTTTTACTATTGTCTGATCTATGAGCTGTATCAGATTGTGATCTATCACTCACTAACTGACTATCCTGTCTATGCCGTCAGCCTTATATATCTAACCTAAAAAGCTCTAGATGGTTCCAGTGTTGTTTTCGTTGTTTCTGGAGGTTATTTCTCAATATATGGCTTCGAGAATAGATCAGTACTTATATTCGTTGCCTCTGACGTCTCCCGTGTTTTCCGGAATGTGCATTGTGTGTGTAGTTTATTATTAGGGTAGGTGTTCACGATACACTGCCCCCTCTTTAGCATCTGATCGTCCCGTTCAGAATCATCCTAGGTAGTACCTTGCTAGATTTCCGTTCCATGGTGGAATCTGCACTTGGTTTCTGCCAGGCAAACACCCTTGTTGAAGAAGTAACAGTCTATCGTCTTTCCCGAGTACACTCCTTTTGGATTGAAGCAACACACGGTAATTTGCACACCAGCGTCCTGGAAGATGTATTCGATCATGCTCCTTACAATCTTCCAATCTAGCCCTTCCAACCCGCAGCCTATTTTCGGAAGACCCAACTTCTTGATGTCACAATTCCTGACTTCATTCCTTAGGCTCTTCAGTGCATGCCAGAGGTCCTTGTAAGTGGGTTTTCCTCTAGACATCTTCGTAACCAAATAGAAGAGGTTCCGATTACCATCTGTTAGTCACAGAACTTTTCCTACTCTTGGTCGTTGGGCTGACAATTCATCCAGTATTCCAAACTTCCTTTTAAACACCAGAGCAATTTCTCGGCCCATGCGTAGATCCTCCGCTACACAATGGGCAATAGAAACGTCGGGTGGTAGTTTGAAAAGGTCTTGTTGAATCTCAACTGTCACACCGAGTCTGACCTTCTTCCGATCCGCGTAGTTGGACATGAAGTTGTTGAAACTGACATTTCGCTTCTGAACGTTCTTTTCTTGAAGAGCCACTCGTGCTTCCTCCTGGTTGTTCCATCCAGCATATGGTGCGAGTTGGTTTATGTGCACCACTCTAGGTTTTCCCCTTGGTAACTTTCGGATACGATAGATGACGTCATTTATACTCTTCATAATTTCATATGGCCCTTCCCATTACCTTTGGAGTTTGCGACAAAGACCTCGACGTCATTGGGGATTATACAACCAAATAAGTTCCCCCACGTTGAAGACACCATCAGCTGATCGAATATTGTAGTGGTGCTTCATTCGATCACTGGCAAGCTGGATGTTCTGTCTGGATAACTCACGGACTTTATCCATTCTGGCTCTCAATTGGTCGGCATATCGTTCTCCTGCGACACTGTCCACCGTAGGTCTACGGCCAAATTCCAGGTCACAGGGTAGGCGTAACTCACGCCCCAAAATTAAACTAGCAAGAGTCTGACCAGTTGTTTCATTCACAGCCGCCCGATAGGCCATCAGGAACAAATGGATGTACTGGTCCCAATCTCGCTGATGTTCTGAGAAAACCTTAGGAAGATGCTTGCCCATGCTTCCGTTCATCCTCTCTAACATTCCGTACGATTGAGGATGCAAAGGGGTCGTTCTGGCCCCGCAATATCCACAGCAACTCGCTCCATGGGACTCCCAACATTATACTGCCTCATAGGTGCCCGCTTTCTGCCAAGTGGTCCATTGCTGGCTGCACACACTTCACACTTACGACACCACTGTCTCACAACTTCTTTGCAATTCACCCAATAGAATCGCGCTCGACACGTTCTAGTTTTTCCGACTGTGCCGTGTGGAGCACTTTCCATCAAAGTTTGGCAGCATAACCCTCAAACTACCTATGGCTACGTCATCTTCGCCTTTGAGTGTCTGACTCCCACTGCAGCTACCATTCTTAACTGACATTTCCAGTGTCTTGATTTTATGTTGCAGTAGCTCCATGCTCTTCTCTGTTTTGATAAAGTTTTCTTCAACTGTTCTTGAAATTTCTTCAAACTTGTTCGAGACTTCATCGAATTTCACCCCAAATATCCTGGTTACTTCCTCGAATTTTTCGTCACTTTTTCTAGAAATTTCTTCGAAAGTTTTCGAGACTTCATCGAATTGCACTCCAAATGTTCTGGTTACTTCATCGAATCTATCGTTATTATTTCTAGAAATTTCTTCGTATTTTTCATTATTATTTCTAAAAATTTCTTCAAACTTGTTCGAGACTTCATCGAATTTTTCATTATTACTTCTAGTAACAGCTCTTCCGGAGAGTGGAACTCGAACATGTCAGGATCGTCTCCATTTTTAATTAGAGTGTCCTTTAACCGTTTCTGGAGGGTCGCTTTATTACCGGAATCATCACAATCCCGTTCCACCAATTGTTCTTCGAGTTGTTTCATTGTTAGCTGCACTAATTTCATCTTGAATTGTCTTTATTAACAAAGTTAATTAGTCAATACAGTTTTCCAAGTCTTCAACACGAAAACGAAAAAAATCTTTACACACGAGAACGAGCAAAACTCTACTAACACAAAACGAACAAAAAGTCTTTACACCAACACGGAAATGAACAAAAGAGTCAACTTAAACTTAAATCTAACAGAAGTCTCAAAAACCCTCAAATCTGCACGAAACCGCATTCTCTTAAAGTCTCTCCAATTTAATAATCACTCACTGACTCCACACCTGACACCAATGTAACGGGTATATAAAAGTGACTGGGCTTTATTTATTTACAACAGCAACTACACGACTATAATCACATTTATATTCACACTTATTTCTCGTACTATATACTTCTTACTATTGTCTGATCAATGAGCTATATCCGATTGTGATCTATCACTCACTAACTGACTATCCTGTCTATGCCATCAGCCTTATATATCTAACCTAAAAAGCTCTAGATGGTTCCAGTGATGTTTGAGTTGTTTCTGGAGGTTATTTCTCAATATATGGCTTCGAGAATAGACCAGGACTTATTCTCGTTGCCTCTGATGTCTCCCGTGTTTTCTGGAATGTGTTTGTGACATTTGTGAGTGTAGTTTATTATTCGGGTAAGTCTTCACGTTACAGTAGTATTTCTTCCATTTACTCTCATAAGCATGAATGATTACAATGCAATTTGGAATTTTGTAAGCAGATTAACGTGAAAGTGCCGGGTGTTTTTTTGTCTTAGTTTAATTACAGAAAACGCATAAGTGCTATGGAGAGTATATCATCTACAGATATAAAATGTAAATGGAAACAACAAAATTTGAGGAAAACAGATGCTTATAAAGCGGAACCATTACTCGAAACAGAATGTTTTAAACAAGTTTCTGTTCCTGCAACATGCAAAATTGTTATAACGCTCACAATGCGAACATGATATGAAGCACTCATGGGCAACTAACTACAATCTTAAAACATCAACAAATCAGTAAACACGATGGAAACATCTCTTCTTTACTCAGATGCATGGTCTAAACCAATGCATAATCATAACAAACCAGAGAACAGAGACATGTTCCAATAAAATTGATCACATTTAATGCATCTATACACTAAGAGATGGCAGAGCGATCAGGAATTAGACGTTTTCGTACGCTGTGGGTGGAGCTAGACTCAACCTGCTGAGTTGGAAAGGAAAAACGGGGAGGGATACAGGCAAAGATTAGATAGAATAAATCTTTGCTATAGGAATAAAGTTAAAATAAATAGGTAGCACTCGAAGAAAATAAAGTTGTAAGACTTTATTAAACTTTTTTGAGCGCAAAATACCTATGATTTATTACTTTAAGAATGCTGATAACAACATGTTGACGTTCTTCTTGTTTTGATTAATATGAATGAGACGAATGTTTTCTATTTAGTAACAACGATTGCATTAAATAGAAATAAAAAAAATATCTATTTAAAATTCAAAAAAGAAATGTCTCTTCACATTCTAATTGTTCGTTAATATAATAAAAATAATAATTATTAAGGCTAATCCTAAAGTGGGAAAAGCCTCGAATTATTATTATTATATAATTATATATAAATACCTAGACCCAACATTTATCTTTAATATTCTAGGATTATAATTATGCTTCTGGGATGGAATAAAAATTATTTGTTTATTGAAATTACCCAGTTAGTTTCAAGCCTGTTTAAAATTTGAAATTTTTTATGTATTATCATGGTGCTATATTTATTATTGTATATTCAATCAAATCGGTGAAATAAAATTGTTAACATGGGACATGTAAATACTTATTAAGGTAGAGACTCGCCAAATCATAGGCAAAAATTATTAATTACTAATAATCCTTGCCATAGGCAGGTATATCTCTTCTAATATTGTCTACTCGTGCATAACATTTCTTGATTTATGCTTTTGGTTCAGATCAGACGATACACATTTTAAGTTATGAAATACAAGGTGATTACTGCGTATTCAGATGATTAAGGGGTTATTGTAAAGATAAGGAGAAAATGTTTCTAAACATTCTACAATATAAACATATTATCAATCATACCCGGGTGTTTCTAAATAGTTTTTTCTTATGGAATATGGATTTTAATTTATTCTTCAGATCTAAATGGAAAAATAATATCAGTTTTTAATATGACTTTATGTTTATAGCTCATATTTTATGAAAATTTTGACCGATAAATAGCATAATTTCATATCTCTGAGACTAATAAAGATTAAGAACTGAAATTTTGGTGGACACTACTCACTATCGAGTAATATGTTAATTTATATGTCCTTGATATTATACCGGGTGTGCTCAAAACATATTTGTAAAAAGTTTTGATAAAATCAGCTATAACTATTCTTATTATAATAGGACGGTATAATTCCAATGGAAAGACCGGATAATTTTACATGGGAATAACTGAAAATTTACCTAGGCCTCATAATGATTTTTCAAAGATATTTACGATTTTGTAATTATTCAATAGAATTTTATAAATCACATATGTCTTGGAGTGAATGACAATAGAAAGTAATTTGTCAGTTTGTTTGTCAACAACAATATTTACATTTCTTATCGGCAAATACTACAACAGCATAATGAATTGTTAAAACATGAATTTTACACAAGAAAAATTAAAAGACATGATTTATGTTTATGTTTTGGACGAGACTAATCAGAACGCTCTTCTACCGACAAGAGTCTACAACCACGGTGGATTGGTTTAGGAGGATCAGTTCCATTTTCTCCTAGATCACCTGATCTTACACCTTGTGATTTTTTCTTCTGGGGCTATGCCAAAGATATTGTATACCAGCAGAAAATTTTTATTATCTACCAATGCATTCAGGTCAATTGCACCTGGGATACTGTAAAATACGAAAGCATCAGTTATTAGACGTGTCTGCCTACTTATGTATAAATGTAAATGGTAACCACTTTCAACATCTATAAGGCTAATTTGAAATTGTTAAATTTATTCAATAAATCTCTGTTTTTATTTAATTAATTTACCATGGCTTCAGTTCAGTCGTTTAATTTATTAAATAAATTATATGTATACGTTTGATTATTTTATTATTAAACTGACAACTTCATTTTAGTCATGAGTCCAAGGCCTATCTGATTAATTTATAAAATTCTATTAAATAATTACAAAACCGTAAATAGTTCTGAAAAATCATTATGAGGCCTAGTTAAATGTTAAGTTATTCCCATGTAAAATTATCCGATCTTTCCATCCGCAGTGTCCAAGTTATACCGGCCTAATTGAAAAAATGAGTTCTAGCTGATTTTATCAAAACTATATACAAATATGTTTTGAGCAAACCCGGTATAATATCAAGGACATATAAATTAACCGTAAAATATTTCTCGATAGTGAGTAGTGTTCATAAGAATTTCAGTTCTTAATCTTAATGAGTCTCAGAGATATGAATTTTTATATTATGCTATTTATCTGTCAACATTTTCAGAAAATAATCAATATCTCATAAAATATTAGCTATAAACTTAAAGTCATATTAATAAACTGACATTATTTTTTTGATCTGAAAAATAAACTAAAATTATACCACACATTCCATAAGAAAAAACAAAGTTGTGTACAGTTCTAACTATTTAGAAGCACCCGATAATATTGAAAATATTTTTATATTGTAGAATGTTTATAATAAGATGGGGTTAATTATAAACACTTTCACCTGATCTTTACATTAACCCCGTAATCGACCGAATACGCACTAATCTTCCACCTTGTATATACATCCATAATCCATACAAATAAATTTAAAATGAATTTCTTATGCGTGTCGCAAACGTTTTCTCTTCAAAAATAATCTTTATGAAATAAACACGAGGAAATCATCTCTTCCAAACATTTGCAACAATTCAAATGGTATTAGACTAAATAGAAAAAAAAAGATCTGAAAATAAAAGAAAACTTCAATAACAATGGATTTCATTTCTTGCAAAGCGCTGAAAAGAGAAATAAAAATGCGGTATGCATAATTATTATGACTCTGCTCGTGCATCGCTCTGGTTCTCTGGCAGTTGTGGTGCAAATTTTGAAGGACAGTGACGGGGGAGCGACTGGTCGCGTTTTTGCCTTGATAAACTAGTGCTCTTTGTATCGGGGGTACTAACTATGCATCGGTCAGTAAAAAATTATTACACGTTCTTGCAGTTCTACTGGCGAAACCAATTGCCACTCCACGTGGGAGGGCGACAGTGTAGATAGGTAATGTTTGTTGGAAAGAACAGATGATTCTATGTAATCTTTATGAGGTTACGTTAATGTGAGTGTTTTGATCTGTGTTTGAGGGCAATTATTGTGTTTTGGAATAAAAATAGTCGTTTGTTATTATAATATTAGCATCTATTAATGTTAAGAAAGTACAATCATTCATTAAAATTACAAAGCGAAATAATTATGTACACGTAAATTTTGCTCATCTTGCAGATATGGTTGCTGGTATCATGGAAGCAGAGACACAAGAATTGTATTTATGTTTATGTACATTTACGTGAATATGAGTTTCCACCAATAGTAATATATCTGATAGAATACAATTTTCAGAAATCAGTATATTAACTGGCAATGAATATCAATATAAATGAAATTGAAATGACTTTGCCAGTAGTTTTGTTTATATATTTCTGTGTAAATGATAATAAACGACCATTTTGAACACAAGTGTTTTTTATTCTTCGTTTTAAATCAAAAATATACAAGTTCTATGGATTCTGTCATAGTTATACTGGAAATACTTTCAGTTGATAATTTGAAACAATAACGATTAGCTAGCGGCTTTCACCAGAAAATCTTGAGATAAGAGATACTTTAAAGCTGAGGGAATCAATATACATAAAAAGTACATCAATATCTAAAGATATACAATACAAGACGTTCATCATATTTCCTTAAAAGAGCAAGTATTTTTATCTGAGAAAGCAGTTCTAGTACAAAAAAGTGTTCAACTAAGCCGTACAGTGACTCCATATTATAAGATGTTTCGCAAATTTTCTGAACAGAGCAAGTAAGTTACTAAAAACTTTAGAGCCATAATACACATTAGATATTGAATATTAAAGCTATACTTTGAGAACATAATAATGATGAGTTGATTACATTATTAAAACTGTTTCTAAAGCTAACCTTCAATCCTCATTCTCGAACACTCCAAAATTGTTCATAGTATAGACAAATCCTCATCCTTTATTGCGAAAACGATGAAAATGGATTGTCTTTTATTTATTTTTCTGCTGTGACAATTATATTACACCATAATTTGTATTAAAAACAGTTTTCTTCGGCATGATGAGTGAAATTCACGTGTTAACAAATACGAATGTAAACAAACCATTACCTATCTGTTCTCAGTTGGCACTTTTCCCATTAGAGGGCGAGCGCATTGCTGGATTCGCCTATATACGTCTATGTTCTCTGTAACAAACCATATAGTACTACAGAAAACGACTCACGAACAGCAGTTCAAAAATTTCTCGGCAGGGGTTGTATCGCTTAGCTGAAATCGCGAATAAACTGCCGGAGAGTTTTGGAATGGCAGGTGGCGCCATCTCTAGGCCGGGCTCCCAATTAATCACGACCGGTATTGCTTAGTTAGATATCTGTATTTGGAGGCGACACTTGTTGCATACCTACTGTACAGGAACCATAAACATTGTATTTATTTTTTAAAAGTTAATTATTGAACACGTGACGATGAAATGTACGTTTTTGTGACCTATAAACGATTTCGTATAAAATAATGTACTTATAATATAATTATGATCAGAAGATGATATTTGAATATGTGTCGGCTAACTTCACGTTCATATTGTCATTATTTTTTTTATTAATTAACCATTAACCTCGTAATATTAAATTTAGGCCTCGGTTCACCTCTGAACAAACTCTAAACGATTTAAATTTATTTTATTGAATTACGCCTTTTTTTCAGCTAACATTACACGGGTGTCAGCTTGTGCATTGTGCAATGACTCATTCAGCCAAGGGCGAATGCATTCTTCCTTGGGATAAGTTTCATGATTGAATGTTAGGGTGGTATTGGATATATTTAGGTGATTTAAAATCGCTCTATAGCTATTCATTTTGTTGACCGACTTCCCAAACGGAGGAGATGTAGAATTTAACGATTCGTCTGATTTGTTATATATGTTCGAGCTTTTTGCATAGTAGGTAAACGTGCTGTGACTTTCATGATTCTATTTTAATTTGCAAGAGGACTATTAGGATTTGGTCCTATTAAAAAAGTCAATAATCAACATGTCGTCCTCCACCAAAATCTTATCCCAAAGGGACGGAAAAAAAAATCGAGTGTATCCGGCATTGTTAAAATTGGACTATTGAGTAACAGTAGTTGTAAAGTCTGAAATATGTGTTTCCGCTATATGGAGGGGTCAAATTTTTTCGAAAACTGAAAATATCAAACGGTCAAAATAAAGCAAAGGTTATGTATAAAAAAAATCGAGTGTATCCGGCATCATTTAAATTGGACAATTTTTAACAAAATTACGGTTTCCGAGTTACAGCGGTAGTAAATTCTTAAATATGTGTAGTTCCGCGATCTCTGAATAAGTATAAAAGCAAAGTACTATCTTCCCTAGTAGTAGCAAACGTTCAACGATTTTGATGACTAATTTTTGTATAGAAAATATAACTGACTTTATTAGTTGGCGCATTAAAAATTCAAAATAATATTAATTTAGTATCAATACAATAATTATCATGTTCCATTTTTCATGGCACCAACTGATAAAGTCTGTCCAATTAAAAAACATTCTGATCATTTTTTGTTAAAGTTATAAAAGTTTTTGTACAAAAACAGCTATTAAGTTGATACAGCTGTGGAAAAAATGATCAATATAATTGACAATTTTCCACAAAATATGTTTTTAATATTATGGATGAATATCAATTTGCCCAAGTCAAGTATAGACTATTTTTCGTTTTTTTTTAGATCTTTTCGCGCCTATCTCATAGTAGTTATTTCTCACTTGAAAGAGTAGCGATGAGAGTGGGTCCCATCGAGAAAAATCCTGATGGGGTGGAAAGGAGAATTTCTTGGATTTGCAAAGTGGTAAAACTTCAACATTTCCTGAATATTTTCAAAATAATTCCATATGGCCCATTCTATTATGTTTATTCTTACAATGGAGCTGGCAATCTGCCAGTCTTCTCGTTGGGGCCTTATCGGAATTATTGAATACTTCTTGCCGACCAAGGTGTACTGTAGTCCCGGTAAAGTGTGGTTTCATCAGTACCTTGAACTTCCCCTCAGTGGTTTCGGCTTAGTTTCCGTAGACTTTTATCCTTAAGGTTTTTCGGAGCTCATTATAATAATCCTTGATTTTCCTTGTTGATGCCAGCTTTTACTAGAATAGCCTTCTCACCCCCTGTTATTAAGCCCTCAAAATAATAATGCCACTAAACTGTGTTCCATTTGCCTTACGTTATTCGTTTTGGACAGTTTTCCTGGTAAGCATTTATAATTGCCTCGTAAATCTGGTCCACTTCCAATTCTTGGCTCTCTTTACTCATTCCTTTCTTAAACAACTCTCCAATAGATGTTGTATCCTTACCAGTTTGTCTCTCCTGGATTTCTGAGCTTACTCAGTAGTAAGGCTGTTGCTTAAACTGAAATCTTATATGCCTGTGGTCGGAACAGGCATATTCACCAGGGTATGTTGGTACTCAAGGTAAGATCTAATATCTCTTTCTATTTCTATCTCTTCATAAGAAATAAATAACCATTCACTAAATATGAATACATGAACCCATTCAACTCTTATGTTGATTTTCGTGATTGCCCATATTGTGAGGTGGGTATTTGCGTTTCATTCTCTCCTTGTGTTAGATACGAAAGAATTTCTGTGATAATGTCACCGATGCATTGCCCCGAGATTTGTACACAGTTAATCCGTTCAGCATATATTATACAAATCATGGCTATCAGGCTTATGATAGCAATTTGTATATAAATCGACACAAGGGTGCTGACGAATAGTCACATCTATGCCTTATTTCTCCTACCTCCAACACAGCAGAGCACTGGCATCCTTTGGCGTGTTGTAGTTTTGACTTTTTGACCGTGTCTTCTATGTTGAAGGATATCTCTGCTCCTGACTGAAAACCGTCATTTGGGAGGGCTTTCACCACTTTGCATGTGAACTTTTCCGGACCTAGCCTCTTTTGAAGGTTTCCCTGAATGGTCTGTTACCGTAAAATAAAAGTTTTTCTTGAGGTTTTCTACTGTCAGTCTCGGAATTCAAGCCAAGACTCCCAATAACCTGTTTCACGAGACGAGACCGCTGTCAAAATGCAACTGTCCCCATTGCTCATATCAGGCAAGTTAGCTCTTATAACTCATGCATTCCAGGACTGACTGCTACGTGTGTCGGAGAATTGCATGGCCTTCGGAATCATCGATGAATTTTCGGTGAACAGATATCTAATACAAATAAAACGCCAGATTTTGACTAGAGGTCAAATAATCTTTTCGTGCAACAAATATTATTTTTGTAACACATTGCTCTGTGCCAGGCCCGTACGATGATTGTGGCTGACTGGTAAGCAGGCAACTACATGTTCTTATTTGACGCCTATTATGCGTACGGAGGGGCAACTCGATCCCGTTTTAATATGGTAATAATAATTGGAAGGCTTGAAAGATGGTACCAAGAATATCTATAGACAACTATATATACTTGTTACATGTTTCATCCCAGTTTCAATATTATTCCATTATGTGTTATCCGTGGATACGTTTCATTTAATTTATGCTATTAGAGTGTGTCTTTGGTTCCAGTGCTAATAGAATATAAACTAATCACGTTAATTATGGATGGTTAAGTAGGAGCGTATTCTTCATAATTCACAGATATTTTAATGTTATAAACAATAAATCATAGTAAGAATTTGGGTATCATCATAAAAAATATTGTCCAAATAAACTGATTTATACTTTCGAAGATAGCAAGACATATTCTGAATGGATAACTCTATCCGTTCCACCAAATAGATTTCAGGTATTAAAATATAGAGAGAGTAAATTTGAATGGAACTACCAGAGTCTCAATTATATTCATTCATTCATTCGTACTTCCCACTCTGTTGATAAAACAATCTTGATTGACACTAACAACTGCAAAGTGTAACTGTTGCGTATGTAAAGAGATATATCAATCGCAAGATTGGGTCATTAGAAGTAAATTGTGCATCTCACTAACTGTTCCCCGTAAAAAAGTGGTAACTTATGAGCACCAAGTACGTAATAGTCGACTGGCATCAGTGGAGGCGGATGGGATTTCAACAGCATGTATTGAATTATTATTATTTCTTTAAAGATTTGGTTCAAGTTCCTTTATATCATCTAAAAAGTTGCATACAAATGACGACCATCAAGAAAATAATAATTTGAATTTACGAACTTACGATCTATAGGTACTTACAATTTTTTTAAAACTATTATGTTAAATCATCTGAAAAATATTGAGATGGAAATGCAAATTTTGTAATTTACTATCTAACATTCTAGCTAGAATATAGTTACTGACATAGTGTATGTATTTGAATATCATGATAATCTCGAAATTATATTGGAAATATTTTGAAAGAGAGAAGAAATGCAAATTATAAAAGAAAATAGAATATACTTGAATGCAGAGAAATAGAATGTTTCAATAAACAGAGTTTGATATGCGTTTGTCGATATGCAATATGCGTTCCCTCGGTTTTTAACTCCAAATGGTGGAAGTTTTGTTTGATATTAGACAAAAATATCTTTACATATGATTTATCTCATGTTAGTATTATGTAGATTTTAGTACCCATATTGAATGATATTAATTCTGTATTTGAATATCGCTATACTTTATCAAGAACAATATTATAATTGAAGCCGCCACAGCTCTTTTATTCCAGAAATTCTGCTCTCGATCCTTCAATTCCTCTCTTGTAAACACACTTCCAGACCAATCACTATACACACAAAAAGCGCGTTAGGTTAAGTTTAACAACTGCAGCTTCGAAAAACATGTACTAAATGCCTTGTGCTCGAGAAACCTCGAAACTGTCAAACTGTCGTTTTATATTCTTATAGAATTGATTATGGATTTAATAAATGCTTAATTCATGTTATTAATTCTAAATACAAGTTTGAATTATACAATTAACTTTTACATGAGTTAGGTATATCCTTCTTATCCTTTACATAAATCTTTTAATTCGTCTGTCTCCATTTCATGGAAAGTATAATTTTTCAATTACAATTATTTCTTTAATTCTTCGTTTTAATAACAACAATTATTCTTGCAGTAGAATTATTATCTTAGCCGATATTGTGCTAATAACAAGTCTAAAACTACAATTCCGACAATATGGGGATAAATGTCCACGTACTTTATTTCAGAGTTAACAAGAGTTGAATTAACACTTATTTTGAAAACAAAAATTCCTTTCCAGAAGTTATTACCTAAAAACTGAGGAAAGCCCAAAAATTTCAAAGATTTACAAACACCATGTAGTTAGCACAGATCTATAGAAGCTGTTTTTACAGTATTGATATGTATTCTAATAACTTCTTTAAAAAAAATAGAACTGCGAATTTTGTCCGACCTACGATCTTTTAAATAACTAGCGTATTTGAAGATGATCATTGAATATTATTTACCAAACTGTGGTCTCTCTAACGTTATGAATTTGCATTTATGTATTAGATAAGCTTTTGAATATTTGTGCCATTTCTGCGCTATAGGTATAAATGGTACCTACCTACATTAGATTATTATTTTCATTTGGGGATGGAGACTTAAAAACAGCAATTATTTAATGAAGTCTTGGCGCCTACCTCCGCGTTCACGTCAAATATGATGAAGGGATTTGAACATAATTTAGTAATATATTTATTCCAATATATGATTTGTTTTTGAAATGATATTTGTCGGTGTTTCATCAAAGTTAAAATATATTTATTATATTTAAACCAACGAAGATCTACAGAGTGGAGAATTAATAACTGATAAATTCGATAATTGATTGTAAAATGTACTTTCTGAAAAAGAAAATGGGTAAACTACTTCGTTATAATCTTGTTCTACTTTTAGGTAAATTTCTTATAAAATTGTATTAATTCAAAAAAAAATATATATATATCTTAACTTTACATGACTCTATGAATCTAGACTCACAAGTGTAGACTCACAAGTGATGCCGTTAGCTGGAGATCTAGTATTTTAATATAAGTATTTTAATAGTAGTAGTTTAATCATCATAAATGTAAAAAGAAACGTAAATAAATACAATAGGTCTTTTCTCTTAAAATTAAATCGAAACTTAGTAATGTCTTTTAAAGGCCAAACTGGATAAACAACTAACAATGGTCTTGCAGATGTAATATGATATAGTGCAATACTACTGCGTCTTGCAGATGTAATACGATATGGTGAAATACTGCGTCTTGCAGATGTAATATAATATTATTAAATAATATTTGAAATATATGACTTTAAAAATAATTCAATTATAACTTTATATAACAACTCACCCATTTAAGAAAAGTTGGTGGAGTTTGCAACAACTTTTTAAGTTAATGATTTATTTGGATTTAATTCGATGTTTTCTTCTATGGGTTCACCGACATTGATACTTTTCGGAAGAATTCTTCTTATACTTTGCTGGAATGAAATACTGGAACCTGGTCCTGGTGGTGATGGTGGGTAATCGTTGGTTAAAGCTATTCCAATTCGATGATGCTTTCTTCCACATTTACAGGTCACATACCATAGTATTACCAATAAAATTATTATTACAATGGTTAAAATGGTGAACCAATGTGTATATTTACTGATCGGAGATTGTTTCATCATTTTTTCTAATTCTTCTGAATAGTGATTTAGTTTGTGTTGTGCAATGTTCAAATCTTCGGAATCAATTTTGTTCAACTTAAGAGGTTCTAGTTCAGGAATTTGTAATTTTTCAGGAATATCTTTGCAACAGTCAAATGGAATTGTGACTGGATGACTTCGATACTTGATTTCTTGGTATGTGTCAATTGGGTATTGAGCACGAACTCTTGTACTTCCAATAAAGGCACTACACTCAGGTTATAATGTCAGTAAACTATTAGTTTTAATAATTTCTGATTCAATTTCAGTGATTAACCATAGATTTAAATCAATTTGGTAGACATTATAATCTTTAACAAAAAGAAGAGATGTTTGACATGTCTTGGGCATCTGAGTTAATCTTCTTAATAGTTGTGCTTCGCAAATTGCATCGTTGTCAAATGGATATGGGAGGAGATTAGAACAGATTTTTATGCTTCTTTCAAGAGTCTTGCAATTATCCAGGTTTCACAATTACAAATACAGCAGTGAATCATCATCCCGCCCAATATATTTTTGTGTAGTCGGTAAAATATGATAGATACCTGTTCGATCATCTAATATTGGTATTGGATAGAGTCCATATAGTATATAAGCTTCTGGATCAGTGAGAGGAATTTTGAGAACAAATATTATTTTACTTTCTGATTGATATGCCTCTAATTCAATAATATTAAGATAATTAGCTATTTTTGACGTATACGGTTTAAAGGTAAATTATTTCTTACAAGAGATATTGCTATATCTTGTAATGAATTGATTAAATCTGAAGGTGCTATTATTGAGTTATGTAATAATCTTATGCGAGCAAAAGTGATAGAATTTAAAATTGTAGTAAGGGAATCTTCTAAGAAAATATAGCTTTCCATTAGTGATTCACAAATATTCAATATCCTTATTTGTGCTTCATAAAATGCGACATCATCAGCAATATCCATCAAAGTATTTTGAATTTCTTTTATATCTTCATTAAAAGTCTTCTCATCAATTTGTAATTTTTTTATAGTATTATTAAAATTTTTATTAACAGAAGTTGTAACTGAAATTTGTTTTTTAAAAAGATTTTCCAACTCAAATTCATCATGAGATAATTTGTTAATACAATCATCATGATGCATCTAAATTACCAGTAATAGTTTTCCAAACAGTTTTGATTCCATTAAATATACCTCGCTTTGCCCTGGAGTCATATATTTCTTTATATTTTTGACCTATTGAATTCGAAATTTGTGATAATAAACTTATGAGTGTTTGCACTTCAGACTTAAAAGCTATAAACCTTGGAGACGGATCTTCTAAAGTATCCAAAATTTCTATAAGTATTTTATCAATATTTTCCATTGTTTTCTTAAATGGACCCGAATCTTTGTAAACTAAAAGTGTCCATTTTTCATTCATAATTTTGATAGTACATTCTTCATGGAAAAAGATTCCAATGGTGTTATTAACAGGAGTAAGTGTGTACTGAGCTGATATAATATTTATCAGCACGAAGAATCTGAAACCAAAGAAACTACTCATAGTAGGGTTTCAGTCTATCGAAATTAATTTTTGATTTTTGATTAGTTTGTGGATTTAAAACTATTCCAGAATCATCAAATAATTGCACAATCTTAAAAGGACCATTAAACAAATTTTGACATTTATCTTTAATTTGAGACTCTTTAAGATAAACTTTATCTCCTAGTTTATATTCTGGAAGCTTTCCTGAAATATTTTTATCAAATCTAATTTTTGATTTTTCTTTCTGACTGTTTATTCTCGTGCAATTTTATAATAATGTTGCATTCTGTTGTTCAAATAACGTATATATTTGGTAATAAGGGCCTTCTCTTTATACAAAGTTTCAGGTGGTCTACTAGACGTATGACCAAAAATCAGTTCATATGGGGTAAAACCAGTTGTTTTGTTTTTAGTATTATTATAGCATATAACCGCATATGGCAAAATATTAAACGGATGTTCGTCTGGATTTTCTGTCTTATGTGCACGGATCATCTCCACAAGAGTTCCGTGAAATCTTTCTAAAGAACCATTCGATTGTGGATGGCCAACGCTAGAAAAAGTGAGCTTTATATCATAAAGCGTACACAAATCTTTTATTAATGAATTATCAAATTCTCGACCATAATCGCAATGAATTCTCAAAGGTGTTCCGAAATATTGAAAGAATATTAATAGTGTATTTACAACTGTTGAAGCTTTTTTATTTGAAATAGGATAAGCTTGAGTAAATTTAGTTAACTCATCTAGAATCGTTAAAGCGTAATTTCTTGTTGGATACTCAAAAATATCAATATTAATTCTTTCAAACGGAGTTTTGGGTGTTTCTGTTAATACCAGAGGAGTGCTTAAATTCTTACGACAGATTTTTACTTTTTGACAAGTTTCACAGTTTTTAATAAATTGTTCTACATCTTTTGTTAGTCCTGTCCAGTTATACTTAGATTTTATCCCTCGTATAGTTTCATTTATTCCGCGATGTAAATTACTTTTGCCTTTATGATACTGGTCTAATATGATAGGTATTTCATCACGGTCAGGTGTTTTAACAATATTTTGACAGACTACAAATTTTAAATCCACATTAGGAAAAATAAAAGAGAATACTTCTAAAATAGGTAACTCAAGATTATTTTCTATATAATAAGTTTTTGAAGGATCAAATTTACTTTGTTCTTTAAATAATGTGAGAAATAATTGTTGAACTACAAACTCTGGATCGTAAATAAGAGGTATTATAAAATACTTGCGATCTTTCACAGTTTTACTAGAAACAATATTTACTAAATTCATTTGAAAATCAAAATTTTCTTCAAAAATATCTTCAATAATTTTATAATATAAATCTTCAAGTTTATTTTGCCAAAATAAAGTGACAATATTCTTATGAGCCTTATCCAGTAATTGGTCATTTGATGTTTCAATTTTTGAATAATCGATTATTGATTTTGTTTTGTAAAGGTCAACAAATCTATTAAATTCGTCTGTCATTAATTCATCCTGTTCATCAAAAAGTGTTTCACTTTTTTGTGGTTCTATAGCATCATTAGGGTCTTTACTTGTTGATGGTATAACCTCATTAGTTTCATTAGTTGCCAAAATTGTAATTTTAGATTGTAAATTTGCACATTCTTTAAAATGATTAATTTTAATTCTTGAAAGCGGATCTGCGTTTTTATTAATTTTGCCTGGCTTGTACTCAATTTTGTAATCATATTCTTCCAATTTGAGTCGCCATCTAGCTAGTCTGTTTCCGGGATCTTTAATGGAAAAAAGCCATGTTAATGGACGATGGTCAGTGACTAACGTAAATTTTCTTCCAAATAAATAAGGACGAAAATGTTTTACTGCCCATACAATAGCAAGGAGTTCTCGTTCTATTGTCGAATACCTTGTTTCTGCACTACATAATGTTCTCGAAGCATAACTTACTGGTAGATCTTTACCAATGGGACCTAGTGATAGAACAGCGCCAATGGCAAATGCACTAGCAACAGTTGTGAGAATAAATGGTTCTTCGAAATTTGGGTATCTCAAAATAGGATCTGAAGTAAGTGCAGTTTTTAGATCGTGGAAAGAATTTTTACATTCATTATTAAAAATAAAAGAAACATCTTTCTGTAAAAGTCTTGTAAGGGGCTTAGAAATTTTGGCAAAATTTGGTATAAAGCGACGATAATATCCTTCTAAACCAAGGAAAGATTTTATATCTTTAGGATTTTTAGGTTCTGGGATTTTTTTTAGACATTCTATTTTAGCTGGATTTGTTTTAACACCATCTTGGGTAATGATATGTACAAGATAAGCGACTTCTTTTCTAAGAAATTCACATTTATCTGGTTGAATTTTCAAGTTGGCTTTTCGAAGTCTGTTGAAAACTTCAGTCAGACGAGAAACATGTTCAGAAGAAGAATAAATTATTATGTCATCCATATAAACAAGAAATCTTTCATTTTGAATGCCAAGTAAAATGTTGTCCATGACGCGTTGGAAAGTGGACGGGGCATTTTTGAGTCCAAACGGCATTCGAACGAATTCATAGTGACCGTTATCAAAGGAAAAAGCTGTTTTGGATATATCTTTTGGTTCAATTTCGATTTGATGGAAACCTGAGGCTAAGTCAAGAGTGGTAAAATATTGACATCTTCCTAGTTTATCAAGGAGATCAGAGATGTTGGGTAATGGATATTTATCATCTAACGTATCTTCATTTAATTTAAGATAGTCAACAACCACACGCCATTTCTGTTTTCCTGAAGCATCAAGCTTCTTTGGCACAACCCAAATTGGGGATGACCATGGTGAAATAGAATGACGTTTAATACCTTGCTCCAACATTTTGTTCACCTGAGTTTTTACCTCTTCTTTATGAATTTGGGGGTATCTATATGATTTAGTAAATATAGGTCTCGCACTATCAGTTTCAATTGAATGTTTAATTTCATTAGTAAATGTTAGTTGGTCTCCTTCCAAATAAAAAATATCAGAAAATTCTAAACATAAATTTGTGATAATTTCTTTTTCTTCTTCGTTGAGATGATCTGTATGCAACTGATCCAAAATTATAGTTTTTCTATCAACAGGTTGGTTAAATTTAGTTTTATTTTCATTAACGCAATTAAAATTTAAAAAACATTCGGAATTTGGAATGGGATCTAGATTCAAATTTGGAAATTCAACTATTTTTGGAATAGCATTCGAATTAATAATTGAAGTAAAGAATTCACCTTTTTCATTCATCTGTGTTTGTTAATTTACTGAAATGAAAAAATTTAAAATTTTTTCAATTCTTGGCTGAATAAAAATTCGATTTTGTATCTTTGGCAAAAAAATAACAATTTCAACACCTAAATTTCTAAAAAGATAAGATAACATTTTTTTAACATACGTCCAATCTAACTTGTCCAATCCAGACCCTATTTTTGGCATAGCTAATTTTTGAACATTGTTTTTACCAACGTGATCTCTTATTTTTTTTAAAGATGACCATAAAGTCTCATAAGTGGGTTTTCCATTTGAAGTTTCTTTTGTTACAAGATAATAAATATATCTAGTTGTATTTGCATTCTTAATTTTCAAACCTGCTAAACCACCTTGTTTTTTATTTTGACCTAATAATTTTTCTATATTTCCAAATCGTTTCTTAAATTCAGCGGCAATGCCTTTTTGCATTTGCATATCTTCCGCCACGCAATGAGCTAATGAATAATCGTGAGGCATGTCAAAAATATCAATGTCTTTCTCAGCTATTTTTTATAAAAATTTTCAGAATTTTGTTCAAATTCTAAGAATTCAGAATCTTGTTCACAAATTTGATTATTTTGAGACAAGTATGATGTTTCGGTAACTTTAAACAGAGGTATAGTTCTAAAATTAGTTATCAATTATTTTGAATTCAAATCAATTATACTATTATAATGTTCTGGGAAATCTGAACCCAAAATTCCATCAAAATCAATATTAAGATTATAAATAAAAACTTTATGGGGATCTTTCGCAGCAAATGGAATAAGAACAGATTCTTTTAGTAAAATTTTTTGATCAGTTATCCCTTGAATAGTTACATATTCAGTAAATCTTTGAGGAAATTTCTTAACAGTATTTTCTTTAAAAATAGAAACTCCTGCACCTGTATCAATAAGCAACTTAAACTCTTTAGAAGCATCTTCAATATAATAAAGATTTTTGGAATTACCAGTCAAAAATGGATTTAAAGAAAATTTTGTTCGGGAAAATTTACATTCGGGTTCATCTCTTCGAATTTTAATGTTTGGATTCTGGTAACTGTTTCTGAAATTGAATTCTCTGTTGTCGGACAATCTGGGGGATGGTCTTTGACTTGAGAAATGGGAAAATCCTGCAAATTTGAGTTTTTAGGAGATTCAAAATCTTGTGGATAATTTTCAAAATCCGGAGAATAGTCTGATGATTCGGAATAGTTACTATAATTTTCTTGGAATTTATTTTCAAAAATATCTTGATTATTTTCGGAATAATAATCTGAATCGTTTTCACCATTGAATCCGATTAAATGAGCTCTTTGTTCAAAATTTGGATTCTTTTGAATTACGGATGGTCTTATCTGGGATTGTCCCTGCGAATTAAAAGGTCTTTGTTGAGTAGGAACATTCGGTCTATTTTGTAAATTATTTTGTGGTTGATTTTGGAAATTTAATGGTCTTTGAAAATTTTGGTAGAAATTATGATTGGAGCTTGGAGTAAAAGCTCTTTGCTGTTGAAAACGACATTGATTAGAAGTATGACCATTTTTACCACATGAAAAGCATTTTACAGTTTGTATTTGGGGTTTTCTAACATTTAATATATTTTGAGGTTTACTTACAATATTAGAAGCTGGCTTATTAAATTTTTGGTTCTCAAAATATGATAATTGCAATTCTCTTCGTAAGCGAATTTGTGCTTCTAACAAGTTTTCAGGCTGACTAGCACGAATAAGTTGTCCTAGACGGGGTTCAAGTCCAGTTAATAAAGTATTAAGAGCCATAGTATCAATAAGAATTTCTTGTGCAACCTTTTGTTCATTTGATAAATTTGATGTTTTTTGTATATTTGCATACATTTTAGCATTTAAGACTTGCACTCTATTGAAAAATGTTAGAGCTGACTCATTCGATAATTGTTTTAATCTTTGTAAATCATGAATAAGAGAAGTAAGGTCTCTTGAATCACCAAAATGAAGATTTAAAAGCTGTCTTATCCCTACGTAACTCTGAGGATTTCGTGAGCTGATCAGTTGAGCCGCTTTTCCCTTTCATTTATTTTAAATGTGAATCACTAACAGAGCTTTTTGGTCTCTGGTAGACATATTATAAGCACAATCACATGCATTTAAAAATGTTCCGAGAAATATCTGATCACCTTCAAATTCAGGCACGATACAAAATATTTTCGAAATTCTATATGGTTCGAGCTCAACCTCTTGAGGTGGATTTCTTTCATTTGCCATTTTGATTTAATTAAATATAAAATATCAAATATATAAAAAATATGATAAAAGAAAATCGAACAGTTTAAAAACTTTCTTTTTATAGTAATATATTAATGTACGTGATAATTCACTTACAGTAAGATGTACATTGATTTGTCTTGTTCTCTACGATGTGGTTTACAAAGGAGTGAGGAGGCCTCGTTGGACCTCTTCTGTAAGTTGTTGAAGAATCAGCCGTCGACAGTTAGGCCAGTTCCTTGTTCTCTCCACGTGCTAGATTCTTGATACTTCTTATATCTTATTCCTCTTTGTTCGGAGTTCCTGGTTCTTTTCGTCAAAGGTTAGGAAACCACCGTTGATAATGGGGGGAAACTTGTTGCTGAAGTAGGCCTTGTTTTACCAACGTTGAAGTATCCTACTGACTGCGACAATTTGTTAAATCACATAACTTGGAATTAACTTTTTAAAAACAATTATTTATTAATATAAAAAAAATAAAATACAAATAAAATATATCTTAACTTTACATGACTGTATGAATCTAGACTCACAAGTGTAGACTCACAAGTGATGCCGTTAGCTGGAGATCTAGTATTTATACAATCCAAAATGTTTAATCATCATAAATGTAAAAAGAAACGTAAATAAATACAATAGGTATTTTCTCTTAAAATTAAATCAAAACTTCTAGAATTATTATATTAATAAACACTTAGTTATATCTTTTAGAGGCCAAACTGGATAAACAACTAACAATAGTCTTTATGGTAACTTGCTGACTGCTGGTCGGCATCTCTGGCACGTAAACATCCTTATCACTTTTGTTATCTTCTTAAAACTGCGTCTTGCAGATGTAATATAATATTATGAAATAATATTTAAAAATAATTCAATTATAACTTTATATAATATATATATATATATATATATATATATATATATATATATATATATATATATATATATATATATATATATATATATATATATATATATAACCAAAGTGACAAACATTCATAGGGTTGCGGCACTATGGGCTGTAGGATAATGAAAACAGTACTTAATTAAAGGATATAAGAATCATCGAAATAATCAAGAAAATTAGTTATATATAAAAACACGTTATACGAATTCCAACTTACATTGATTTGAGTGTTAAATATAGATAGGTACATCATTCATTCTTATGTTATCAAAACTAAATTGAATTTCTACATCTCATATTAAAATACTGAACTCAACTGTATGAGAATTAAGATAGAACAGAATATTATGGTCATAAATAGCAAAAACTAGAATAAAGAAACAGGGTAAGATTGTGTTTTTACTTTTTATTTAAAAAAAATTTCAAATACATGAAATTCAAAGTTACTGTCTTTTATTTTGTTCCTTGATTTGTGTGTTCTCTGTTAATTTTATCTATAGGTTGCATGTCTGATGTCTAATGTCTAAGCTGTCAATTAAGAATTAAAAATAAACAAAAACAAAAACAAACAGCAAACGTATGGCGCAAAGTTATAATATTTGTAGTTTAGTTTCCTTTTGAACCAAATAATGTAGGAAATGACTGAAAACAACAACAAGTCATGTATGGTCTAGGGTGCAACGAGTTAAAATCTGGTGAGTAATCTATGTTGGAAATGTATATTGCAATTGTTTATGCATGTTCATTCTCTTCTTTGTAGTTGTGGCCTTTTGTGAAAAGACAACAAATAGGAATAAACCTGACTCAGACCATGGATGTCAGTTCTTTTGTTCATGCTGTTGCACTCCTTGTCTATTTCCACCATTTCAAGAAAGATGCGTTTATGCCAGTTCTTTTCTATGTGAAGGACTCTAGGGTTATCCAGGTCAGGTAGATGTTTAGTTGAGGTTGCATGCTCTCCCAGAGCACAAAACGTCTTTTTTATGTTTATATCACTGCGATGGCCTGTTATTCGATTTTTAAGAAGTTGGATGGTTTGTCCAATATATTTCATTTCACAGTCTGAGCATTGAATGCTATATACACAGTGAGATATGTTGCTGGTAAGTACTTTATCTTTAGTTCTGGTATATAATCGACTGATAGGTTTGATGTTCTTTTGTGCTATTTTTAAGTTCTCTTGTTTAAATACACTTATTAGTCTAGTAGAAAGCCCTTCAATGTAAGGTAAGGAACCATATCTAACCACTAAGTTCTGGTTTTCTTCACAGGTTTGTCTTGTATGTGGATCTACCGTTGTGTTGTATAAGAGTCTGCGTAACAACCCAGATGGATAGCCATTTTGTGAGAGAATTCTATACACTCTTCTTAGACTCTCATTTTTCAGACTAGGATGTGAAATTTTTAAAACTCTGTTTTTAAGTGCTAGAATTAAATTTATTTTAATTCTAACAGGATGGTGAGATTTATAATTGATGTATCTCCCAGAGCTGGTGCGTTTAGTGTACCAATCTAGGATTATCCTGTTGTCTTCTAGTCTGATAACATGAGTGTCCAAAAAGGGTAATCTTCTATTAGTCTCTCTTTCGACAGTGAACTGTAAGTGTCTATGATAGCTGTTAAATGTTAATAGAGTTTATTCAATTTCAATTTCTGGAACTGTACAAATTATGTCATCTACATAGATTTTAAGCCAAGGAATTGCAAACGGTAATTGAGCGATGCATTCATCAAGCAGGTCTTTCATTACATAAGAGGCTAAAATTGGTGAAATGTAAGAGCCCATTGGTGTGCCTAGTATCTGTTTGTAAAATATTCCGTCAAATACTAGATATGTGGTATCGAAGACATGATTTATCAGTTCCAGAAAAGTTGTTTTGTTAATTTGACAGTTTATACGAATGTCATCCCAATGTTTGTTGATGGATTTTTTAACTAAAACGCGTGCCGAATTTGTGCAAGAAAAACAGTTACCAGAATGATATGTCGCTATAAGCTTAGATGTTAAAAAATCCATCAACAAACATTGGGATGACATTCGTATAAACTGTCAAATTAACAAAACAAGTTTTCTGGAACTGATAAATCATGTCTTCGATACCACATATCTAGTATTTGACGGAATATTTTACAAACAGATACTAGGCACACCAATGGGCTCTTACATTTCACCAATTTTAGCCTCTTATGTAATGAAAGACCTGCTTGATGAATGCATCGCTCAATTACCGTTTGCAATTCCTTGGCTTAAAATCTATGTAGATGACATAATTTGTACAGTTCCAGAAATTGAAATTGAATAAACTCTATTAACATTTAACAGCTATCATAGACACTTACAGTTCACTGTCGAAAGAGAGACTAATAGAAGATTACCCTTTTTGGACACTCATGTTATCAGACTAGAAGACAACAGGATAATCCTAGATTGGTACACTAAACCCACCAGCTCTGGGAGATACATCAATTATAAATCTCACCATCCTGTTAGAATTAAAATAAATTTAATTCTAGCACTTAAAAACAGAGTTTTAAAAATTTCACATCCTAGTCTGAAAAATGAGAGTCTAAGAAGAGTGTATAGAATTCTCTCACAAAATGGCTATCCATCTGGGTTGTTACGCAGACTCTTATACAACACAACGGTAGATCCACATACAAGACAAACCTGTGAAGAAAACCAGAACTTAGTGGTTAGATATGGTTCCTTACCTTACATTGAAGGGCTTTCTACTAGACTAATAAGTGTATTTAAACAAGAGAACTTAAAAATAGCACAAAAGAACATCAAACCTATCAGTCGATTATATACCAGAACTAAAGATAAAGTACTTACCAGCAACATATCTCACTGTGTATATAGCATTCAATGCTCAGACTGTGAAATGAAATATATTGGACAAACCATCCAACTTCTTAAAAATCGAATAACAGGCCATCGCAGTGATATAAACATAAAAAAGACGTTTTGTGCTCTGGCAGAGCATGCAACCTCAACTAAACATCTACCTGACCTGGATAACCCTAGAGTCCTTCACATAGAAAAGAACTGGCATAAACGCATCTTTCTTGAAATGGTGGAAATAGACAAGGAGTGCAACAGCATGAACAAAAGAACTGACATCCATGGTCTGAGTCAGGTTTATTCCTATTTGTTGTCTTTTCACAAAAGGCCACAACTACAAAGAAGAGAATGAACATGCATAAACAATTGCAATATACATTTCCAACATAGATTACTCACCAGACTTTAACTCGTTGCATCCTAGACCATACATGACTTGTTGTTGTTTTCAGTCATTTCCTACATTATTTGGTTCAAAAGGAAACTAAACTACAAATATTATAACTTTGCGCCATACGTTTGCTGTTTGTTTTTTTTTGTTTATTTTTAATTCTTAATTGACAGCTTAGACATTAGACGTCAGACATGCAACCTATAGATAAAATTAACAGAGAACACACATATCAAGGAACAAAATAAAAGACAGTAACTTTGAATTCCATGTATTTGATTTTTTTTTTAAATAAAAAGTAAAAACACAATCTTACCCTGTTTCTTTATTCTAGTTTTTGCTATTTATGACCATAATATTCTGTTCTACCTTAATTCTCATACAGTTGAGTTCAGTATTTTAATATGAGATGTAGAAATTCAATTTAGTTTTGATAACATAAGAATGAATGATGTACCTATCTATATTTAACACTCAAATCAATGTAAGTTGGAATTCGTATAACGTGTTTTTATATATAACTAATTTTCTTGATTATTTCGATGATTCTTATATCCTTTAATTAAGTACTTCTTTGTAACTTTCTTTTATTTTAATACAGCCTTGAAAAAGATAGCCACCGCTATCGAAACGTTGGTAATTGAAAAAGAGTTTTCATTATCCTACAGCCCATAGTGCCGCAACCCTATGAATGTTTGTCACTTTGGTTATACATTCTCGGCAGTGAATTACTAAAATTATATTATATATATATATATATATATATATATATATATATATATATATATATATATATATATATATATATATATATAATAAATATAAAGAGAACTATAATTCAGTATTACTGAGATGGATATAATATATCAAAATGATAAAGCTATTCACCTTTATGCTTTTATTTCATCGGACACAGTCATCCACTAGAAGCGGATCACGTGATTTCAAGCTTATTTGCTTTCGTCAGCGCCACATAAGTGGAAGCTTTTGTTTCATCGGATACAGCTTCCACTTATGTGGCGCTGACGAAAGCAAATAAGCTTGAAATCACGTGATCCGCTTCTAGTGGATGACTGTGTCCGATGAAATAAAAGCATAAAGGTGAATAGCTTTATCATTTTGATATATTATATATATATATATATATATATATATATATATATATATTTTCTTGTTATGATTCTTGGGATTTGAGCTTCTTGTATTGATAATTTTTAAGAAAATGTGTTTACATAATAGTACATTTATTTCATGTCATTAGAAATAATTAAAAAAGAAATTAATAAAATTTGACGTTTCTATCTATCCACTTTGTGGTCTTTTTCAATTATAACTTTAGAAAATAAGATAAAAATATATAATGATGAACTGAAATAGAAGATTATTGGTATAATTTCTTGGGTAATGAGAAATATTTAAGGATACATACCTACGACATGCATTGGAAAACCAGTATTTTTTTTATTTATTCTATTAGTCAACAATGAAATCAAAAAAAATATCAAAATAACTCTTCGTTCTCATCCTTTTATGTGAAAAATGTTCTCGAGACCCAAAATTGCCTTTTTAAAAAAGTATTTATTTTTAAAAGTTTACAAATTACAACTGCAACTACTAGTTACTACTAAGATGGTTAATTACTAAATGCTCGCTGCCAGCACAAAGCTCTATTTATAATAGTTTGTATTTTTGTTGAATCAGCGGGAAGATGGGGACGTAATTCCTTCCCCCATAGATCCAACATCGGAGTGTTAGCGAGGAAGTTGGACATCTTGGAGTTCGATGGATTCCAATGGTCCCTGCTGGTTTCTTCTATGTGTTATCTTCTTCTTCTTGAATATAGCACAGATGATAAAAGTTATCGCAAAGCAGTAGATGGCTATTGTCCACGCGTCTGGAATGTTGAGATAGGACATACTATCTAAGAGAGTACTTTTGTTCTGGATAACCATTTTCTTTAAATATTGAAGTTCATCGAGCTGGACTTGCTCGATGTGGATGCTGAGGTTAGGTTGTTTTGGTGATGTCATCTTTGATATCAATGTCGGCAAATAGTATTGGTTGATTAGGCGATGTAGATTCTCCTTCGTTATTGATTTGTCGAGAACTTGTGATGATTTGGCAACCTACTGGAATACGGAATAGATAGGTTCCTTGGAGCCTCAGGACGTCTTCTTGATTAGAGCATCGGAGGGTTACTGGTTCTTCATAAGGGAATATACCAATCCATGTTGAGTTGTCGATATTTCTCATTGTCGTCTTGGTGACTGTTATATAGGCATAAGTGCAACTGGAGCTGTTGTTGTTGACGAGCATTTGGATTTCGCAAGGGCTGGAGTTGTCGATTTGTTGAAGTTCGGCATCTTTGCAAAGATATTCTTGATTTTGGATGGGTTCACAAGAGTTTGCCAAAAATGCTTAATAGAACTCATTTCTAACCAAATATCTGTCCTTTGGAAGAAGAGCTTTGAAATGACCTTTTGAATAAACGGGTATCGAATAAAGGTGATAAATGTCGAAATGAGAAGTGTAGGTGATCGGAATTTTTTGTATATAAACTATTCTGTTATTTAAGATAAAGCAATCAATTTCTATGAGTTTCTCTAAAAGAAGGGTATGTTCAAAATCTATCTTAGTAGGAAACTGTTCAGAGGCAAATTTTTTAGATAGTAAGTTTAGCTCTTGATGTAAATCCGTTATAGTGATGATAATAGGATGCATTGTTTTCAGTTTAGCGAATGTGATCGAGTTTTCAATATCTTGCAAGACTGATATAATCGTCTCGTATAACGTAATGATTTGTATCAAGATATCCTTAATGAACGAACTGTTCTCTCTGTAAGGCCGTCCTTCCACAATTTTTGAAATTTGATTAAGCTTATCCTCCAATAATTTTTCGTTATGATTTATTTCTTTAATAGTGTTGTTGAATTTTTCGATTAGGGTGATGGATAGTGAATTTTGACTTATTATGTTAGATGCTATATTAGCTTGATCATTTTGCAATCGCCTGATTAGTTTGTCATAACTTTCTCTGTCAGTATTGTCGAGTGTACCACTGATATATTTAAAAATTGAGCCTAAACCATTGATGAGTCCTAGTTTAATTCTTTGAGGATGAGGTAAAATTTCTGTAAGTTTGGTTTCTACCTTATCTTCTATAAACTTCAGTATCTTCAAGTAATTAGATACATCCCTACTATAATCTGAGTTCCGTTCAACCGAAAGGGTTAAGTTAGATGACTTCAATTTTAGTTTATTGACCTCAAGAATGATAGGGTTAAGGTCGTAATAGTGGATTAGTGAATGGGAGAATTCTTGAATTTTTGCTGAGCCGATTTTTGAGGGTATAAGGTTTGGGATATTTCGCAAATTTCGTGTTTCGATGGTTTCTTGGAGGCCAGAAGCTTCGGCGATCCTGAAAGGGAATAAATTTTGTTTAATCGAATGAATAAATTTTCCTCAAGGGCCGTTTTAAATTATCCATATGGATTTTACCGCGTTGCTCAGTTGAAACTACCTTCTTCTCTGGGTTTACAGTTAGAATTTTACAGGGTTTGTCGAATTTGTTAGCCTGTTTTTGTCTAATATGTTTTTTGGGAAAGATGGTTTGCCCTTCATTAAACATGGTTGGTCTCTTTTTTCATTGATTTTTTGAATAGTTTTTTCTTTCTTCTGAATTAGATCTGAATTAATTTTCGCATATAGTAATTTAGTTCTTTTCTTGTGCTGCTCGACGTAGTCGTTGAGGAGGATTCTATCTATATCTATATCAAATGGGTCGTTGTCAGCTATTTGACCACTTATGATATCAATGGGTTTCCATTTGGTGACCGAATGCACGGAGTTGTTGTAGGCCAAAATAGCATAGATCATCTTCATTTTGGCTGGTGTTTTTGTATAACCTTGAGCGTTGAGTAATCTCAAGTGCTCTATAATTGTCGAATGGAATCTTTCGATAACCCCGTTTGATTGGGGGTGGTTTGGAGAGCAAAAATGAATTGTTATTTTATGTAGCGTTAGAAGTTCCGTGATGACAGTGTTTTTGAATTCGGTTCCGTTATCAACAATGACTAATTTTGGGATACCGTGTTGTGAGAAAAAGTTGATTAAATTATCAGCTATTTCTGTACCGGATAAGGAGTTAATTGGATAAGCTTGAGCGAACCGAGAGAAACTATCGATAAGGGTGAGAAACTTAGTTTGTTCAAATGTTAATGTATCACAGTGTAGGATGTCGAACGGTTTCGAGGCTGTTTGAGTAATGTTCATCTGCATTTTTACAGGATTACGTTCGTATTTACTTAACTGGCATACTTCGCATTCATTAATAAATGACTGTATTGAGCTCTTCATGAGGGGCCAGTAATATTTTAACTTTATCTTCTCTAGCGTTTCGACAATACCACGATGGTTCGATTTGCCTTCATGATAGCAGCGAATAGTATTTTGGATTTCCTCTTTGTCCATGACATCTATCAACTTTTTGGTACATCGTTTAAGTTTTATATCTGGCCATTTGAAATTTTGTTGGACGGCTACCGAAAATGGTTCGTATGCTTCGGCATCCTCGAAATATAGATGATATTGTACTCCGGGGGCCACAAATTCTTTAATAAAGGCGACAACGTCGTTTTCAAAGTTGTTTTTACTGAATTGAACATAAATTCTTTGTTTGTTTTCGAATAAATGGGTTAATTTTGGTTTTGCTGTTGAATGAAGAACTAGTTTAATAAAAATTTGGTTTGGTCCATAGTTCACGGCATGATCTGTAACAGGTATCTCCGTTGTAGGGTGTTGTCCTGCGTTCGAGTGTATTGTCTGTCCGTCGCTGTCATTTCCAATTTTATTTTCAACTGATGGTTGGTTGGTAAGTGTGTCTGAGGGGAATTCTCCTGAGATTGATTGGTCGTGGTGAACGATCATCGAGATATTGTCGTCGTCTTGTCGTGAAGTCGATGGGATCGGATTAGGAGAATTCTTGTTTACGTATAGGAAGGTATCTAAATCGGAGAACGTTTTGGAAGATCCGGTATCTGGTGGGTTTGTTTTTTCGAGAGGGTTCTCTGGCGTTCTCAGAGTGCCGTCATCTTTTCCTGATGTTTCTGGATTTTTCTCAAATGTTGCGGATACATGTGAATAACCAGGGTAATCCTTCAGTATTTCATCCAGCTGCTCCCAGAATGTTTCTTTGGTGTGGAGTTCAATGCGCGAAAGGGCATCCGCGTTTGTGTTCAATTTCCCTTTTTTGTAAATTATGTCAAAGTCATATTCTTCCAGTTTGATACGCCATCGCGTTAGCTTGGAGCTAGGATCTTTGAGCGAGAAAAGCTATTGTAAGGGCTTATGGTCGGTGATTATACTGATCTTTCTGCCGTACAAATACGGGCGAAAATATTTGGTAGCCCATACCGCGGCCAAAAGCTCGCGGTCAATTACAGAATATTTCGTCTCGGAATCATTTAATGTTCGTGAAGCGTACGCAATCGGTAAATCTTGACCGACAGGGCCTTGGCTAAGAACAGCGCCCAGGGCAACCGAGCTTGCGTCTACTGTCAAATTAAAAGGCTTTGAGAAGTCCGGGTACTGTAAAATCGGTTCATTCATCAATATGTTTTTGCATGTTTCAAAACAATTTACAAATTCATTGTCGTGTATGATGGTGGCTCCTTTTTTTGAGGCATTTTGTTAATGGTTTAGTTAATTTGGCGAAATTTTTAATAAATCTTCTGTAATAACCTTGGAGTCCCAGGAAACCTTTAATCTGTTTAGTGGTTTTTGGAATAGGATAGTCTCTAATTGCTCTGATTTTATCCGGGTTTGGTTTGACGCCTTCTGGCGTAACTATGTGCCCTAGATAAGCAACTTCTTTCTTCATAAAAATCGATTTATCAAGTTGCACCTTGAAGTTAGCTTCTCTAAGTCTTCTGAATACGCGTTCTAATCGTTCTAAGTGCTCTTGAAGGGATGTCGAATAGACGATAATATCATCCAGGTATACCAGACATAGTTCATTTTGTATCCCTCTCAATATGTTGTCCATTACCCGCTGAAAAGTAGCGGGTGCATTTTTCAGGCCAAAGGGCATTCGAAGAAATTCGTAATGGCCGTTTTCGGTGCTGAATGCAGTCTTCTCTCTATCCTTTTCGTCCATCTCTATTTGATGGAACCCACTCGCAAGGTCCAGTGTCGTGAAATATTGACACTTGCCAAGTTTGTCGAGCAAATCAGTAATACATGGAAGGTGGTAGCGGTCATTCAGGGTCTTTGAATTTAGGTTTCGGTAATCGATAACTACACGCCATTTTTTCTTTCCTGATGCGTCCATTTTCTTCGGGACGATCAAAATAGGTGAAGAATATGGTGAATTACTAGGTTGAATTATATTTGAATCGAGCATCTTGTCTATTTGATTCTTAACCTCTTCTCTGAAAGCGTATGGGTATCGGTAAGTCTTTCCATAAACTGGTGTCTCATCTGTAGTTCGAATTTGATGTTTAATCCTATTTGTGAATGTAAGTGGCATATCCTCTTGATAAAAGATGTCTGCATACTTTTGGCATAAAGCCAATAATTTTGATGATTCTTCGCTGTTGAGGTGATCTGTTTTAATTTTATTCAAATCCAGCTGTTTTGCGGCCTCGTGTGATAGGTTATTCAATTCGCAATTCAATATGTCAGATTCTTGGAAATTCTCAACAGCGAACGGCTGAGACAGGTCAAGTGTAAGAGCTTGTTCGCTGTTATTTAATACTGTTGTTAATGCTTCGCCATTTCGTGCAACTGATAAGCATTCAGGAATTTCACAATTGTGAATTTTAGTATGCGGTATTATTATCTCGCCGTCTTGTACAGATGTTTTAATCTTTATTACTTGTTGTACACGTGCTGCGACCGATATATTGTTACATGCTGAGCTTTTAACTTTGTGATAGAGAAGTTTAATGTTCGCGAATGGTGTTACTAGAAGGTTTCTTTGAAAATCTAGAGTTGCTTGTAAACGTTTTAAATTATTGATGCCAAGCAAGGCGTTGAAATTATTGTGAAATTTAAACAAATAGAATTTCATGGTTCCTTTTTGATTGAATATTCTAGGTGTTGGGATTTCAGTACTATACTTGTGGGCTGATTTCTGATGAACTGTGGAAACGATGAATGGGTCATTTTTTATGTTGTTTGGAAAAATATTATATGCCAAATTGGGGTCAATAAATGATTTTGTGGAACCCGAATCAATAAGGATTTTCAAGTTATATTCAGGGACAATGATATAAGGTAGCTCGTTTGATTCTGAAAGATTTAAAGAGAATATTTCTGGGGTTATATTTCTTCCGGATTCGGAGGGTCCGTATGAAAATTTTCTTGTTCCAGATCGTTCTCCTTAGTGGCTGAGCCACTATCAGTGTATATTTCGTTTTGATAATCTACAGGATTTTCGGTGTTGAAGGAATCTCCAATATAATTACTATAGTCTTCGTAATAGCCGGCACTTTCATGGTAAGGATTTACCTCTGTATTAAATAGTTCTTCGACAGTATAATTATGGGGTTGACCTGATTGTTTGAAGAAGTTGGATCGTGGCTTGTATGAATTTTGAGTACTTATGCTCATGGGTGTAGGGTCAGACAATTTTACATTCGGATTTGATTTAAATATATTTGATTGCGGCTTATGAAATTGTTGTGATGGTTGTTGTTGAAAATTGGGTCTCTGAAAGTTAGGCCTGGGGAATTGTTGGAAATTTGGTCTTTGAAACGGTGGCCTGAAATGGGTATGTGAAGATTGTGGAGCACTATTTTGATTAAAGAAGTTGTATGGTCTCGGACTGAATCTAAAATGATTTTGAGGTGGAATATTAAATGGATTTTGATAAATCTGAGGCCTTTGTAACACTTGTGGAATTTGTGGACGATGGATTTGAGGTTTCAAAGGCGTTTTGTTTGAGAAAGTTTGGAAGTAATGCACATTTTCTTCTGCCATTACAAATTGTAGGGCTTGATTTAATGACTCAGGTTTCATGCAGCGAATGGTCGTACCTAACGGTTCGCGAAGTCCAGCAAAATACGTTTTTAAAGCTAAATTTTCGTACATACATCGCTTAACTATCCTCACTGCTTCAGCGACTTCGTTAACGTTTACATGACTACACAATAAATTTAAAATATGCAATACTCTATCATGAAATTTATGTGCAGATTCGTTTCCCTGTTGTCTTAACATTACTAAATCTCTGTTCAGACAGCTTTCGTCTCTCTAATCAGAGAAATTTTGAATAAGTAGTTTTTTCAAATGATCCCAAGTATTAACTCCTTTTATATTAACTAATGCCTTAGCGTTATCTCTCAACTTCGATATTATAGAATTTAAAAGAAATATGTTCGAGAAATTATTGGGGTCTGTTCTAATATAAAATTGTTTAATGAGGGATTCGCTTACAGAGATAAATCTGTTCAAATCATTCGGATCACCGTTAAACTCAGGCAAACAATGCAAATATTCGGGCTTAAATTCGGCCATTTTTCGAAATTCAGGTATGGTGTTTAGAACTGGTGGTCTTATAATTGGTTTTAAATATGTACTATTAATTTTAATGTTTTCTACAAAGTTAGCTGATGTGTCTAATGAAGTCGATGCTTCTTCTAAACTATTGTAAAGGTCATCAAGGTTCTCCAAAGACATATATTTTTCAAAAATAAGTTCCACTTACATGAATATGATGGCAACTCTGAGCATCTCTTCCTATATATAAGGGTTCGGTAGGTTCGGCGATGCCTGTCCTCTCCAAATCCAAAGGGCCTTGGGAATTTGGGCGATTTTGTCCCAAATTCCGATGAACTGCTAGCTTCGGTTTCACTGCCGGTCTGCGATAGATGGGAATCCAGCGATTGGTCGTTCCACTCCGGGTAATACCGTCACAAAAAGTTCAACTGGTTCGATGTTTGGTAAATCGTTAAAACGAACAATTGCCAATAGATTTGACAATCTCAAAAACTCCGTACTGAACGCGCCAAAAATGTTCTCGAGACCCAAAATTGCCTTTTTAAAAAAGTATTTATTTTTAAAAGTTTACAAATTACAACTACAACTACTAGTTACTACTAAGATGGTTAATTACTAACTGCTCGCTGCCAGCACAAAGCTCTATTTATAATAGTTTGTATTTTTGTTGAATCAGCGGGAAGATGGGGACGTAATTTGTGTAATATTAATAGATAATTGTAACTAGAAATATATTCATTTAGATTTTCAGTTAATTTATGTTATAGATTGGGAGAAACATACCTTAAAAACAACTCAGATATTTCGTATAATAAAATAAAATATAATTCAATTAACTCCCCATATTTTCACTTAATTATTCCATGGGTTTTTTTCTTTTTTTCTTGGTTGTCATGTTAACTTGTTGTATTGTTTTTCTTGATTATTTGTATGTGATTATTTTAGTTTTTTGAAAATTTTTATAAATCTCTTTGTGCACGTTTTGATTTGGTAATGGCGTAGCAGGAAATACGAAATAGATTGCTTCAAGGTTATTTTTGAGGACATATGGGTAGTCTTACGAGAGACAGTCGTTTTGTCTTATTTTTGCATTATATTTACAAAGAAAATTGAAAAATTGATTTGTAGTTGTTATTTGGTTTTATATAATATTATTGTAGGTAACACTCAGGTTTTTTGTTTCGGTTTTTTCATTGACTACATTTGGATTTTTTCTTATATAAATCGTTTCTAGAATCTCGCGTTTAAGTTTGTGTTTTTCTGTTGCTAAAATTTTTGTTCCTTCGAAATTGAAACTATGTTTTTCAAGTTTTACGTGTATTGTAAGAGCTGTTTCGTTTATTTTATCGTATTTATGACCTTTTAATCGGTTTTCAATGTATTGAGTCGTTTGCTCAATATATGATTTATTGCAATTCGAACATGGTATTTCGTAAACAGAATGAGTTGTTCTGTTTTTTATTGTTGTGGCTTTTAGTTTACTGTATGTTTTTTTCAGTAGATTTTGTGATTTGTAACTAACAGGTATATTATGTTTTTTGAATACATTCTGTAATTTATTAGAAAGGTTGTCTATAAACGGGAGAGTCAGGTAGCTGTTATTTTTTTCTTTGTTTTTATTTCTGTGCCGGTTTGTGTTATAAATTCTGGAGATTTTGGAATTGAAAATAGAATTGATTAACTTTGTGGGATATCCATTTTGTTCTAGGATTAATTTAGCTTTTTTGATTGGTTTTTGGCGATATTGTGGGTCCGATAGTTTTATTGCTGTATCTGCAAGGCTGTTTATTACTGATTTTTTTTGTGATAAGGGATGTTCTGATTTGTAATGTAAGTATCTACCTGACCACGTTTTCTTAGTGTACCATTCTGTGTGTATCTTATCATTATTATGGTGTAAGGTTAGGTCGAGAAAATTTATTGTGTTATTAGTTTCTTTTTCTATTGTGAATTTAATTTTGTTGTTATATGTTTGGAATAAACTAAAGATGTCATTTTCTTTATCTTTTGGTATGGCAGCTAGGCAATCGTCTACATATCTAAAGAAGAAAGGTATGTGGAAATCTGCTTTTGGTATTATTTCGTTTTCAATATCTTCTAGTACTAATTGTGCGATACAACTTGATATAGAAGCACCCATAGCACAACCGGAAATTTGCTCGTAGAATTTATTTTTGTAGATGAAATATGTTGAATTTAATGTAATTTTGAAGGCTTTTTAAACTCTAATTTTGGAATATCCGTGTATTCTTTGAAAAGATTTCATTTTTTATCAATTATTTTAAGCGCTAGCTCTATTGGAATATTTGTATAAAGTGAGATAACATCTAGTGATATTATTATATAGTTATTGGGTATGTTGATATTTTTTATTTTTTCTTTGAAATGCCAAGAATCCTTAATCTATGAGTCACATTTATTAATTATGTTATTTATTATGACTTTTAGGTATTTCGAGAGTTTGTTTAAGGGTGATTGTACTGAAGATACTATTGGTCTCATAGGGATGTCATTCTTAATTAGTTTGGGTTGGCCGTATATTTTAGGTGGTGCGTTGTTTATAATTAAATTAATTTTTGTTTCTTTTGATATGTATTTTTGTTTATACCAATTTCGAATTAGATTGTTGTTAATTTCTTGATATTTATTAGTTGGGTCGGATTTGACTTCTTTGTAAACGGTTGTGTCCGCTAAAAGTTCATTCATTTTGTTATTGTATACATCCGTGAATTACGTCCCCATCTTCCCGCTGATTCAACAAAAATACAAACTATTATAAATAGAGCTTTGTGCTGGCAGCGAGCAGTTAGTAATTAACCATCTTAGTAGTAACTAGTAGTTGTAGTTGTAATTTGTAAACTTTTAAAAATAAATACTTTTTTAAAAAGGCAATTTTGGGTCTCGAGAACATTTTTGGCGCAGTCAATACGGAGTTTTGGAGATTGTCAAATCGATTGGCAATTGTTCGTTTTAACGATTTACCAAACATCGAACCAGTTTAACTTTTTGTGACGGTATTACCCGGAGTGGAACGACCAATCGCTGGATTCCCATCTATCGCAGACCGGCAGTAAAACCGAAGCTAGCAGTTCATCGGAATTTGGGACAAAATCGCCCAAATTCGCAAGGCCCTTTGGATTTGGAGAGGACAGGCATCGCCGAACCAACCGAACCCTTATATATAGGAAGAGATGCTCAGAGTTGCCATCATATTCATGTAAGTGGAACTTATTTTTGAAAAATATATGTCTTTGGAGAACCTTGATGACCTTTACAATAGTTTAGAATTTGGGACAAAATCGCCCAAATTCGCAAGGCCCTTTGGATTTGGAGAGGACAGGCATCGCCGAACCAACCGAACCCTTATATATAGGAAGAGATGCTCAGAGTTGCCATCATATTCATGTAAGTGGAACTTATTTTTGAAAAATATATGTCTTTGGAGAACCTTGATGACCTTTACAATAGTTTAGAAGAAGCATCGACTTCATTAGACACATCAGCTAACTTTGTAGAAAACATTAAAATTAATAGTACATATTTAAAACCAATCATAAGACCACCAGTTCAAAACACCATACCTGAATTTCGAAAAATGGCCGAATTTAAGCCCGAATATTTGCATTGTTTGCCTGAGTTTAACGGTGATTCGAATGATTCGAACAGATTTATCTCTGTAAGCGAATCCCTCATTAAACAATTTTATATTAGAACAGACCCCAATAATTTCTCGAACATATTTCTTTTAAATTCTATAATATCGAAGTTGAGAGATAACGCTAAGGCATTAGTTAATATAAAAGGAGTTAATACTTGGGATGATTTGAAAAAACTACTTATTCAAAATTTCTCTGATCAGAGAGACGAAAGCTGTCTGAACAAAGATTTAGTAATGTTAAGACAACAGGTTAACGAATCTGCACATAAATTTCATGATAGATTATTGCATATTTTAAATTTATTGTGTAGTCATGTAAACGTTAACGAAGTCGCTGAAGCAGTGAGGATAGTTAAGCGATGTATGTACGAAAATTTAGCTTTAAAAACGTATTTTGCTGGACTTCGCGAACCGTTAGGTACGACCATTCGCTGCATGAAACCTGAGTCATTAAATCAATCCCTACAATTTGTGATGGCAGAAGAAAATGTGCATTACTTCCAAACTGTCTCAAACAAAACGCCTTTGAAACCTCAAATCCATCGTCCACAAATTCCACAAGTGTTACAAAGGCCTCAGATTTATCAAAATCCATTTAATATTCCCCCTCAAAATCATTTTAGATTCAGTCCGAGACCATACAACTTCTTTAATCAAAATAGTGCTCCACAATCTTCACATACCCATTTCAGGCCACCGTTTCAAAGACCAAATTTCCAACAATTCCCCAGGCCTAACTTTCACAGATCCAATTTTCATCAACAACCATCACAACAATTTCATAAGCCGCAATCAAATATATTTTATTCAAATCCGAATGTAAAATTGTCTGACCCTACACCCATGAGCATAAGTACTCAAAATTCATACAAGCCACGATCCAACTTCTTCAAACAATCAGGTCAACCCCATAATTATACTGTCGAAGAACTATTTAATACAGAGGTAAATCCTTACCATGAAAGTGCCGGCTATTACGAAGACTATAGTAACTATATTGGAGATTCCTTCTACACCGAAAATCCTGTAGATTATCAAAACGAAATATACACTGATAGTGGCTCAGCCACTAAGGAGAACGATCTGGAACAAGAAAATTTTCATACGGACCCTCCGAATCCGGAAGAAATATAATCCCAGAAATATTCTCTTTAAATCTTTCAGAATCAAACGAGCTACCTTATATCATTGTCCCTGAATATAACTTGAAAATCCTTATTGATTCGGGTTCCACAAAATCATTTATTGACCCCAATTTGGCATATAAAATTTTTCCAAACAACATAAAAAATGACCCATTCATCGTTTCCACAGTTCATCAGAAATCAGCCCACAAGTATAGTACTGAAATCCCAACACCTAGAATATTCAATCAAAAAGGAACCATGAAATTCTATTTGTTTAAATTTCACAATAATTTAAAACGTTTACAAGCAACTCTAGGTTTTCAAAGAAACCTTCTAGTAACACCATTCGCGAACATTAAACTTCTCTATCACAAAGTTAAAAGCTCAGCATGTAACAATATATCGGTCGCAGCACGTGTACAACAAGTAATAAAGATTAAAACATCTGTACAAGAAGGCGAGATAATAATACCGCATACTAAAATTCACAATTGTGAAATTCCTGAATGCTTATCAGTTGCACGAAATGGCGAAGCATTAACAACAATATTAAATAACAGCGAACAAGATCTTACACTTGACCTGTCTCAGCCGTTCGCTGTTGAGAATTTCCAAGAATCTGACATATTGAATTGCGAATTGAATAACCTATCACACGAGGCCGCAAAACAGCTGGATTTGAATAAAATTAAAACAGATCACCTCAACAGCGAAGAATCATCAAAATTATTGGCTTTATGCCAAAAGTATTCAGACATATTTTATCAAGAAGATATGCCACTTACATTCACAAATAGGATTAAACATCAAATTCGAACTACAGATGAGACACCAGTTTATGGAAAGACTTACCGATACCCATACGCTTTCAGAGAAGAGGTTAAGAATCAAAAAGACAAGATGCTCGATTCAAATAAAATTCAACCTAGTAATTCACCGTATTCTTCACCTATTTGGATCGTCCCGAAGAAAATGGACGCATCAGGAAAGAAAAAATGGCGTGTAGTTATCGATTACCGAAACCTAAACTCAAAGACCCTGAATGACCGCTACCCCCTTCCATGTATTACTGATTTGCTCGACAAACTTGGCAAGTGTCAATATTTCACGACACTGGACCTTGCGAGTGGGTTCCATCAAATAGAGATGGACGAAAAGGATAGAGAGAAGACTGCATTCAGCACAGAAAACGGGCATTACGAATTTCTTCGAATGCCCTTTGGCCTGAAAAATGCACCCGCTACTTTTCAGCGGGTAATGGACAACATATTGAGAGGGATACAAAATGAACTATGTCTGGTATACCTGGATGATATTATCGTCTATTCGACATCCCTTCAAGAGCACTTAGAACGATTAGAACGCGTATTCAGAAGACTTAGAGAAGCTAACTTCAAGGTGCAACTTGATAAATCGATTTTTATGAAGAAAGAAGTTGCTTATCTAGGGCACATAGTTACACCAGAAGGAGTCAAACCAAACCCGGATAAAATCAGAGCAATTAGAGACTATCCTATTCCAAAAACCACTAAACAGATTAAAGCTTTCCTGGGACTCCTAGGTTATTACAGAAGATTTATTAAAAATTTCGCCAAATTAACTAAACCATTAACAAAATGCCTCAAAAAAAGGAGCCACCATCGTACACGACAATGAATTTGTAAATTGTTTTGAAACATGCAAAAACATATTGATGAATGATCCGATTTTACAGTACCCGGACTTCTCAAAGCCTTTTAATTTGACAGTAGACGCAAGCTCGGTTGCCCTGGGCGCTGTTCTTAGCCAAGGCCCTGTCGGTCAAGATTTACCGATTGCGTACGCTTCACGAACATTAAATGATTCCGAGACGAAATATTCTGTAATTGACCGCGAGCTTTTGGCCGCGGTATGGGCTACCAAATATTTTCGCCCGTATTTGTACGGCAGAAAGATCAGTATAATCACCGACCATAAGCCCTTACAATAGCTTTTCTCGCTCAAAGATCCTAGCTCCAAGCTAACGCGATGGCGTATCAAACTGGAAGAATATGACTTTGACATAATTTACAAAAAAGGGAAATTGAACACAAACGCGGATGCCCTTTCGCGCATTGAACTCCACACCAAAGAAACATTCTGGGAGCAGCTGGATGAAATACTGAAGGATTACCCTGGTTATTCACATGTATCCGCAACATTTGAGAAAAATCCAGAAACATCAGGAAAAGATGACGGCACTCTGAGAACGCCAGAGAACCCTCTCGAAAAAACAAACCCACCAGATACCGGATCTTCCAAAACGTTCTCCGATTTAGATACCTTCCTATACGTAAACAAGAATTCTCCTAATCCGATCCCATCGACTTCACGACAAGACGACGACAATATCTCGATGATCGTTCACCACGACCAATCAATCTCAGGAGAATTCCCCTCAGACACACTTACCAACCAACCATCAGTTGAAAATAAAATTGGAAATGACAGCGACGGACAGACAATACACTCGAACGCAGATCATGCCGTGAACTATGGACCAAACCAAATTTTTATTAAACTAGTTCTTCATTCACCAGCAAAACCAAAATTAACCCATTTATTCGAAAACAAACAAAGAATTTATGTTCAATTCAGTAAAAACAACTTTGAAAACGACGTTGTCGCCTTTATTAAAGAATTTGTGGCCCCCGGAGTACAATATCATCTATATTTCGAGGATGCCGAAGCATACGAACCATTTTCGGTAGCCGTCCAACAAAATTTCAAATGGCCAGATATAAAACTTAAACGATGTACCAAAAAGTTGATAGATGTCATGGACAAAGAGGAAATCCAAAATACCATTCGCTGCTATCATGAAGGCAAATCGAACCATCGTGGTATTGTCGAAACGCTAGAGAAGATAAAGTTAAAATATTACTGGCCCCTCATGAAGAGCTCAATACAGTCATTTATTAATGAATGCGAAGTATGCCAGTTAAGTAAATACGAACGTAATCCTGTAAAAATGCAGATGAACATTACTCAAACAGCCTCGAAACCTTTCGACATCCTACACTGTGATACATTCACATTTGAACAAACTAAGTTTCTCACCCTTATCGATAGTTTCTCTCGGTTCGCTCAAGCTTATCCAATTAACTCCTTATCCGGTACAGAAATAGCTGATAATTTAATCAACTTTTTCTCACAACACAGTATCCCAAAATTAGTCATTGTTGATAACGGAACCGAATTCAAAAACACTGTCATCACGGAACTTCTAACGCCACATAAAATAAAAATTCATTTTTGCTCTCCAAACCACCCCCAATCAAACGGGGTTATCGAAAGATTCCATTCGACAATTATAGAGCACTTGAGATTACTCAACGCTCAAGGTTATACAAAAATACCAGCCAAAATGAAGATGATCTATGCTATTTTGGCCTACAAAAACTCCGTGCATTCGGTCACCAAATGGAAATCCATTGATATCATAAGTGGTCAAATAGCTGACAACGACCCATTTGATATAGATATAGATAGAATCCTCCTCAACGACTACGTCGAGCAGCACAAGAAAAGAACTAAATTACTATATGCGAAAATTAATTCAGATCTAATTCAGAAGAAAGAAAAAACTATTCAAAAAATCAATGAAAAAAGAGACCAACCAACTATGTTTAATGAAGGGCAAACCATCTTTCCCAAAAAACATATTAGACAAAAACAGGCTAACAAATTCGACAAACCCTGTAAAATTCTAACTGTAAACCCAGAGAAGAAGGTAGTTTCAACTGAGCAAGGCGGTAAAATCCATATGGATAATTTGAAACGGCCCTTGAGGAAAATTTATTCATTCGATTAAACAAAATTTATTCCCTTTCAGGATCGCCGAAGCTTCTGGCCTCCAAGAAACCATCGAAACACGAAATTTGCGAAATAACCCAAACCTTATACCCTCAAAAATCGGCTCAGCAAAAATTCAAGAATTCTCCCATTCACTAATCCACTATTACGACCTTAACCCTATCATTCTTGAGGTCAATAAACTAAAATTGAAGTCATCTAACTTAACCCTTTCGGTTGAACGGAACTCAGATTATAGTAGGGATGTATCTAATTACTTGAAGATACTGAAGTTTATAGAAGATAAGGTAGAAACCAAACTTACAGAAATTTTACCTCATCCTCAAAGAATAATAAGAATAATCAGGCAATTGCAAAATGATCAAGCTAATATAGCATCTAACATAATAAGTCAAAATTCACTATCCATCACCCTAATCGAAAAATTCAACAACACTAGTAAAGAAATAAATCATAACGAAAAATTATTGGAGGATAAGCTTAATCAAATTTCAAAAATTGTGGAAGGACGGCCTTACAGAGAGAACAGTTCGTTCATTAAGGATATCTTGATACAAATCATTACGTTATACGAGACGATTATATCAGTCTTGCAAGATATTGAAAACTCGATCACATTCGCTAAACTGAAAACAATGCATCCTAGTATCATCACTATAACGGATTTACATCAAGAGCTAAACTTACTATCTAAAAAATTTTCCTCTGAACAGTTTCCTACTAAGATAGATTTTGAACATACTCTTCTTTTAGAGAAACTCATAGAAATTGATTGCTTTATCTTAAATTACAGAATAGTTTATATACTAAAAATTCCGATCACCTACACTTCTCATTTCGACATTTATCACCTTTATTCGATACCCGTTTATTCAAAAGGTCATTTCAAAGCTCTTCTTCCAAAGGACAGATATTTGGTTAGAAATGAGTTCTATTACGCATTTTTGGCAAACTCTTGTGAACCCATCCAAAATCGAGAATACCTTTGCAAAGATGCCGAACTTCAACAAATCGACAACTCCAGCCGTTGCGAAATCCAAATGCTCGTCAACAACAACATCTCCAGTTGCACTTATGCCTATATAACAGTCACCAAGACGACAATGAGAAATATCGACAACTCAACATGGATTGGTCTATTCCCTTATGAAGAACCAGTAACCCTCCGATGCTCTAATCAAGAAGACGTCCTGAGGCTCCAAGGAACCTATCTATTCCGTATTCCTGTAGGTTGCCAAATCATCACAAGTTCTCGACAAATCAATAACAAAGGAGAATCTACATCGCCTAATCAACCAATACTATTTGCCGACATTGATATCAAAGATGACATCACCAAACCACCTAACCTCAGCATCCACATCGAGCAAGTCCAGCTCGACGAACTTCAATATTTAAAGAAAATGGTTATCCAGAACAAAAGTACTCTCTTAGATAGTATGTCCTATCTCTACATTCCAGACGCGTGGACAATAGCCATCTACTGCTTTGCGATAACCTTTATCATCTGTGCTATATTCAAGAAGAAGAAGATAACACATAGAAGAAACCAGCAGGGACCATTCGAATCCATCGAACTCCAAGATGTCCAACTTCCTCGCTAACACTCCGATGTTGGATCTATGGGGGAGGAATTACGTTCCCATCTTCCCGCTGATTCAACAAAAATACAAACTATTATAAATAGAGCTTTGTGCTGGCAGCGAGCAGTTAGTAATTAACCATCTTAGTAGTAACTAGCAGTTGTAGTTGTAATTTGTAAACTTTTAAAAATAAATACTTTTTTAAAAAGGCAATTTTGGGTCTCGAGAACATTTTTCGTGTTCATAATTACTGTTTTGTTAGATTTATCCGGTTTAAGTACTATAATGTTTGGGTTGTTTTTTAAAAAATCTTTGGTTTTCTTATATTCTGTTATTAAATTTTTCTGAAAATATGTTTGTGTTTGGTTTATCTTTTTATTCTTCTTTGTGTGGTTTGTTAGTATGTTGCAACACGTAGCTCTGATTTCGTTTTTGTCTTGTAATTGAAGGTGTTGAATGGAGCATTCGATATTTGTAATTATGTTATGTATTGGTATATCCTTTTGATTTTCTATTGGCATGGCAAAATTAGGTCCAAGTCCGAGAACGTTAGTTGCATATTTAGGTAGCACTGTGTCTGATATATTTTCTATCCAAGAGTTTGGTATGTTTATAGCTGTGTTTTGTTTTGATTGTTGTTTGAGGTTATTGATCTTTTTAATGTTGTTAGACTTTATTTTATTGAAATGTGTATCAAATTTTTGATTTTGATGTTCTTTATATAAGTTAAGTGTGTTTAAAGGTATTATTACTCTTAATTTTTCTATTTACATACACCCATACACCAAGAATCATAACAAGAATCAAGAATTCCTATAAACAATATATATATATATATATATATATATATATATATATATATATATATATATATATATATATATATATATATATATATAAAGATGTTCTTGGGGATGCAGTCATATATTCAATAAAATTCTTTGACTGAAGCCGAGCTTTCGAGAATGTTTATTCTCTTCTTCAGGGCAAAAATCGGGAATTTAGAATAAATTAACCAAAAACAGGAAAATGGTTGTAGAAGTCCATTCTCGAAGTGGAGCGATATGGTAAGATCAACAAAAAAACTCGAAGTCTTCTCCACAGTTTATCAATTAAACTATAAACTGTGGAGAAGACTTCGAGTTTTTTTGTTGATCTTTTCAAAAACAGGAAAGATTTCATAGCCATCAATATCGTCATCATAATGACATTTGTAATTGATGGCTATGAAATCTTTTCTGTTTTTGGTTAATTTTTTCTAAATTCACGATTTTTGCCCTGAAGAAGAGAATAAACATTCTCGAAAGCTCGACTTCAGTCATATTGAATATATGACTGCATCCCCCCCAAGAACATCTTTTTATTTATTATAAATCCAGTCAAGAATACAAAATCAATATATATATATATATATATATATATATATATATATATATATATATATATATATATATATATATATATATATATATATAATGAGGAATTTTTAATGATTGGGGTTGCAACCCCAATCATTAAAAATTCATCATTAATTAGACAGTCAAGAATTTACAATTCATTATATATATATATATATATATATATATATATATATATATATATATATATATATATGGGATATTACGAAATTTGTTAGCACCATAGAGGTCGCAGTTTTGAAGGTATCAAGTTCAAATTTGCTACAAAAATCAAACTCTCAAATATCTCGGTCGAGTTCGTTATTGGGCAATATCGGGTAAGTAGTTTCAAAATGGCGACCGTTCAAACATTTAAAAAAATTATCAAATAAGAGCCATACTATAAATATCATCAAAAATAGGTTATAGATATAATCAGTACCTACAACTTTTGTTCAAAGCAATTTTTCATAAAATACACAGGTAAGAAAATAAAAATTAATAAAGAAAAATAACAAATATTGATGAAACATGAACACTGAATATAAATTTGATGTAATTGTACATTTTCTGGAGATCTTAATATGGACCCTGATTAAAAAAATATATTGTATATTTATTGAAAAGAAATAGGCGAAAAAAAAATTCTGCCTTGAAGTGGAACTCGAACCCTGTCTGCTCTATATAGTCAACAGCCAAAACAAAGACCTCTAACCGCAAGGCTATGACACATACGACAATTTTATGTAATAACAAGTATGTATACCAATGAAAAGGTTGTTCAAATTTCACTTCAATGAATTTTGAAAAATTTACCTTTCCGCAGACTACAGGCCATCAGGATCTTTTTAATTTTAAGACCATATTTATTCCAAACGACAATATATATCTATGAATATTGATTATTATAAACATTTTGATATTTTGAATTTGAAAAAAATAAAACAAGGCCTTATATAACTTTAAAACTTGAATATTTCTTCAATTAGAACCAAAAAAAAATTATTATTCACTTTCTGCTTTATGGGATAAATAAATTAAGCTCTGGATAATTTGAATAGACTACAGTCTAAGTGGATAGCCATTTTTCAGGATATAGAGGAAGGATTGAATGATGCTTCCGTTATCAAGGTTCTAATCTAAGGAGTACTATTATTACGTCCACCCTGAAGTTAGCAGCTATTATGGCAGAGGCATTCAGAGGTTGTCTTCAAGGTCGCGTACTATCTTATCGTACGCGGATGTTCTAGCTCGTCATAAGAGTACGATTTCCAATTTTCCAAAAGCAGAAAAATGTGAACAAATTATAGCACAAGAAAGTGTGGAATTTCAGGAAAAATTAAAATATTATAAACAATCGTATACGGATATGCAAGCCAGATTAGAAGAATGTAACTCTCATCATAAAAGAGAGATAGGCACACTGAACCTTTTAGTGAGTCAAATGAGGGATAATAACAAATTGTTTGAAGATAACATCAATATGCAACAATCTCAATTAGACCAGGAAGAGAACAAAATAACATAACACTCATATGCAAGAGTAACTGCTAGTAATTAGCACTACAAATACATAAGGAATGTAAAAGTGAATCAATCTTTACTAATTACACCTACAGAAACCCAAACCTCTGAAAAAACAAGAAGTGATATTGAAAAGAAACTGAACCTGGAAGCTTTAAATGTACAAGTAGTTACAGTAAAAAATGCACGAAGGCAAAATTAAAGTTATATGCAGTGACAGAGAAGGTATTGAAATGCTAAAAAATGAAATACACAAGTCTTTCGAAAATAAATATGAAACTGAACTTGAAAAATTAGATAAACTAAAAATAAAAAAAGTTTGAATTTGAGGAACTCGAACAAAATTTAAGAGAACTTAATTTTGCACAGGATAAGGATAAGTTCATTAAAGTGACTTATAACCAATTGAAAATGGAAAAAAAAGAGAAGTTGACAATGCAGATAAAAATAATATTACCTAACAAAACATATAACGCCTATGCACACCTGGATCTTGCTTATTACCATACTATCATATCAATTGGAAAAATCTATGTAGGCTGGCAGCGCTTTGCTGTATTTGAAAATTTTAACATGAAAAGGTGTTATAAGTGTTCAGGATATGACCACAATGCTAAAAATGTGATATAAAGTGGTGTTGTGTTTATTGTGCAGGTGAACATGAGAGTAAGGCTTGCCAAGATAAACAAAAGAAAAAATGTGCTAATTGTATTGCTGCTAGTGATAAGTTCAAAGTGAACAGAAATAAAAATCATATAGCGCTTGTTACAAAAAATTGTGATACGTACAAGTCTAGACTGAACTACCTAAAATCAAATATTGACTATTCATAACAATATAGTGTTGGCTACTATGGTGGGAGAAGATCTAACATTAGAAGATGATGTATTTATCGCAGAAAAGGAATTCATGCACTTACAAGCGGCAAATCAAGAACTTAATGGCTAGAGAAGTGTTATCCTTAGTGTTAACACCAGGAGTCTAAACTCAAATATTAATAAGTTGGATATATTTGTAAAGCAATTGGAAATCCAACCATTGGTAATTGTATGTACGGAATCATGGAATCTGACTTGTCCTAATTTGTATGAGCTAGAAGGGTATGAAATGCATTATAATTTTAGTAAAATTAACAGGGCAGATGGTGTTGTCTTTTTCGTTCAAAAATATCTGAGATATGAAATTGAATATGAATCTATTGAAAATTTAATAATAATCAGTTATATTTTAGCTTTAGATAAGGAAATAGTAAGGATCTCTGGAGTTTATAGGTGTCATGATTATAAAAAAGATTTTACGTCCAAAATATTAAGACCTATTTAATGAAAAGTAAAAAATATAAAAACCATTATATTATTGGAGATTCTAATATTGACTTGATTAATATGGACGAAGACGGCCAGAATTTTCTTTTTAATTTTCTTGAATTCCAAAAATAACTAGACCAAATGAGCAAAATATAAATGAAGGAACCTGTATTGACAATATTTTTGCCAAAACTAACTTAGAGTATACATCATATAAAATTACACAAGTTTTTAACGATCATTTTCCACTTTTATTGAGTCTTGAAACAATTTTGGATAAATCTACATTTAAATCAAATTACAATTTTCTCAATTATAACAAACTAAATAAACTAGCAAGAAAGCAGCCTTGGTATGGACTATGCGGGATCCCAATACTGCCACTGATCAGCTGATCAATATGATTAAAATCAAAGTAGATAAAGCACAATCACAAAAAAATAAAAACAAAGATAAGAACTTACCACGCAAAAGTTGGATTACACAAGGTTTATTAAATTCGTGTTGTATTAAAGAAAAATTGTATAATATGTGGAAAAATAATCCAGAGAATATAACACTAAAAGAAAATTACAAAATTTATGAAAATAATTTAGCCACTGTCAATAAAAGAGATAAATATAATTACGAACAAACAAAAGTGTATAAATGTGGCAAAGATATTAAAAAATATGGAAATACATAAACAGCAAGCTAAAATAGTAAAAATAACAAAAATACAAAGATAGAAAAAATAACAGATAATGGCACAACAATAATTAATCCACTTGATATTGCGAATTCTTTCAACAATTTTTTTGACAATATGGGAAAGAATCTAGCTAGTCAAATCAATAAACCAAAGAATCAAACCTTGAGACTACCAAGTTACGTTAACAACACGTTATTCCTAGAACCCACATCACCACTGGAGTTGTTGAAATTAATTCAGCAACTGAAAAACAAAACGGGTGGAATTGATGGAATAAGTGCTATGGTGATTAAGAATATTTCGAGATTTTTGGTGGATCCATTAACTCATATTTTCAATTTATGTATACTTCAATCTATTTGGCCCACAGAACTCAAAATTGTATTCAAATCTGGGGACAAAACTCAACTAACTAATTACAGACCAATCTCACTCATATCAAATATAGCAAAATTATTTGAAAGAATAATCCACAACAGACTATAAAAATTTCTTGATAAGCATAATTTATTATCAGATAAACAATTTGGATTCAGAAAGAATATTGGCACTAAAGATGCGTTATTTTTTTAACAAATAATATAATAAAGGGTATAAATGAAAATAAAAAAGTTGTTGGTACTTTTCTAGATCTGGCTAAAGCCTTTGACACGGTTAATCACAGAATTCTATTATTAGAATTAGAAAGATATGGTGTCAGAGGAACTACAATTGACTTACTCAAAAGCTATGTAAATGATAGATTTCAAAGAGTTAAAATAAATGATTCGCTTAGTGATATATTAAATGTTCATGACGGTGTTCCTCAAGGAACAATTCTTGGGCCACTTTTATTTACAATTTATATAAATGATCTATTAAATACACTACCCAATGATACAATATCTTCATATGCTGATGATACGATCATTTCAGGTCAAGACGAGTCCTGGGATAAAAGTGCTGAAAAAATGAATAATTATCTAGAAGTTGTGTACAGATGGCTTAGTCTAAATGAATTATCTTTAAATATAAAGTAAACTGTTTTCATAACGTTTGGTTCTTACTATGATAGTATACTTACTGATATATGTATAAAAAATAATAAAGAAGAACTACATAGAGTAGAATATTGTAAATACTTGGGTTTGTTAATTGACAGTAGACTAAAGTGGAATGAACACATAAAAAATATAACTGGCAAATCCAAATATATAGTTTATATTATGTATATGTTGTCTGTTTTTATAAATGCTTATCCATTAATGGCTTTGTATTACGCCCTCTTCCACAGCATTGCTACTAAGGTATCGTTGCTTGGGGAGGAGCGTACGACGTATCTAATATACTAAAAATACAAATTAGGCTGCTTAAAATAGTGAGGAAAAAAGTCAAATGTAAAAATGCCCTTTTCGATAAAAGAATGTTATTTACTGGAGACTACCCAACACAACTATAAAACTCTATCGACTGAATTTTGAGAATCACAAAAAACCACTAGGAACAAAATCACCTTACCAAAAATAAATAAAACTTTAACATTGAAAAGTAGTAAGATTGTGGCAACAAATATTTATAATGCGCTAGAATCTAACATTAAAACATTGAACAAAAGCAAAAAAATATATATTAAAAATAGATTAAAAAGATGGATAGCAGAAAACACACAGAAACTACTTAATTTGCAATTAAATAATAATATAAAATACCATTCTAGCCCACAAAATTCTCTTAAAAGGTTAATTAGTTTAGTTACAATGATTTTTAGTTTATAAGCACATAGTGTTATATTATTTTCCTTTTTATATTTCATACTGTTTCAGTTTTTTTAGTTTATTTTCGGTCATTTTTTTATTTATTTCGTTTTTAGTCATACTAGGTCTGCGCACAGGTTTCTATGAAAACGTCTTGCAGATTTTGTGTATTCTAATTACATACATAAAATGTTCCCGTTTATGGTCAATAAATAAATAAATAAATATAACAAACTCTCCTTGAATACCGACGATAATAGCGGTAGAAAAGTAAAAATTCTCTGGTCAAATCGTGCTACCACTCATTTTTTTCAGCATGTCAAGATAAACAAGAATGGTTATGTATCATTTTTTCGCAAGATGAAACGTTTAGCCAGAATCTGAAGAAACATGTAGAAAATACGGAATTTTATTCAAGCATAACTTTTTGTGCTTTTTCTCAGAGATGGCGCTACATGTGGGTGGTAAAGTGCTCTCAGAAGAATACTTTTGGCAAATTTAATCAAAATCGTTGGAGCCGTTTTCGTGCTATAATCTTGAGCAAATCACGTTTTCAGGCTATAGCTCAACACCCAGTGTAGACAGGATTCTCATTCAGTGCCACCGTGGAGTGATATGGGTACCAAACAAAATAAAAAAGAAAGCAACAAAATACACCGATCCGTTCCTGAGATGATGCTGTCACATACATACAGACAGACAGACAGACCAATGGTTGAAAATACGTTTATTAGACTTGGAAAACTCTGAAACGTCAACATTTGTAATAATCTCGATACCGAAAATTTCACACGATTACAATACTTTCCTTATACAGCTATTATAGTAGCCTAGGAGAGTAAAATGAGGAGCTATTCCCAATCTTCTACCAAGTATACTGCTCTGTTAGGAATTTCATTGAATGCAATTGCACAAGAGGCGGAGGAGCTCTTATTGCAGTTTTAGATTCGTTTGCCTCCACACAGGTTGACTTAACACCGTTAATTCCTCAAGAACTGATCATATTTACGCTCCTCCCTCTCTGTCAAATGACTGGTGATTAACCTTTTCGAAATACTCAGCAACATCCAAATTGCCTGTAGTTGTAGGATTCTCGGTACCGGTGACTTTAATATCCCTTCATATATTTCCGTCACACAGGGTAACCAACCTGACGTTGACAACTCTTACAAAAAATCGGATGACAATGACATAAAAATCAACCCAAATAAATTTTGAGCTATATAAAAAACAAAAAAGATCTACTGGCACATCTGACAGAACGTCTTACAAAGGGCAATCTTTAGACGATCCTCTTGATTTTCTCAATAGCTTTGCTGTTTTAACTCATATATTATTAGCTCTCAAACCGAATTTAATGATAATGATCTGCATTCCCAAGTCCTGAACATTCCCTACTTCCAAGAAAATGAAGGGTTGGCAGCTTTAAAACAGTTAAAATCGAAAATGACAACGGGTCCCGACATCAACCCTGCAGTGATAGTCAGGGATTGTGCTTATGTCCTGGCTAGTCCACGGATAAATTTATTTAATTCTTGTATTAAAACTAGTACCATCCCAGATCTATGTAAATTGTCTAAGATTTGCCCAATTCATAAAAGGGGACAAGTTAATTGTAGAAAATTTCAGGAAAATTCAGGCCCATATCAATAATATGTAATTTTCTAAATTGTTTGAAATCCTCCTTATCTGAAATCACTAACCTCCTCAATATCACTGATACAGAGACAACTGATCTCAAACCGATGTCATATATAGGGTGTCCCACGGTCATGGCCTATCAGAAATATCTGGAGAATGACAAAAGCTATCCATCGGAAAATTTTATGGCGTCTATTAGACAATTTAAACTGTTTTTGGAAAATATTTTCATAAGAAAATCACAGCTTTGTTATTTCAAATAGGATACCCCATATGTCGCTACATTTTTGAGATCTACATAAAATTATGAGTAAAATGGATATCCTTCCCCCATACTTAAAGTTGATAGTTTTAAAGTTATTTTTTTTTTGTTGAAAATCGACCAATGCGAATTGATCGAAAATAGGCCGTAACTTTTTTGTTATTTGCTTGACAAAGTTGGAATAGAAATTTCTGGAATCTCTATACATTATTTCTTCTCTATGATTTTTTTAATTTCCTAAGCAATTATTGGAGAAAAATAGATATGAAGATGACTTAATTTCAAAAGTTTAGATTTAGATTTAAATTTAAGAGAGGGTTACATTGCACTGCGACCATAAGGTCTATTGTGCCCCCTACCTGAGTTGCACTCGCCTATACGCGGTCTACAACTCGCATTCCAGTTCCAGAGTTCTAATGAACTCCAGTATCTGGGCTGGCTTCAAGGAGGATACTTCCTCACTACTGCAGATGGCTATTCCAGGGCACTGTTTGCGTTGGCTAGCAATGGCGAGGCATTCCGTCATCAGGTGATCCGTAGTTTCCTCCTCTTCCCCGCAGAATCTGCACTCGTCATCCTCTGCTAGACCTAATCTCATTAGATGCTTCTTGAGGCGACAGTGTCCTGTAAGAAATCCAGTGAGTAGGTGTAGCTTTTTCTTGCTGAGATCCAAACACCTTTTGGATCTTGCAGTATCAAAGTTTTTTAGAAACTTTTTGGAATGATCCAATCCAGGGGTATCCCGCAAGAGTGTTTCTCTTACGGTTTTTTCCCTCTCCAGAAACTCCTTCTTGTAGGTGCTTTTATCTGTGCCACAGAAGGGTTCTGGGCCAGTAAATGGAGTTTGTGCTCCTTTCCTGGCAAGTGTGTTGGCCTCCTCGTTGCCTTTGATTCCCGAGTGGCCGGGAACCCAGACTAAGTAGACCCTGTTGTTCTGTCCTAGCTCATTGAGCTTCCTTCGGCACTCCCATACCATTTTAGATTCAATGGTATGAGAGTTCAGTGCTTTAATTGCAGCTTGACTATCAGAATGTATTGCAAAGTCACATTTCTGATAGTTTCTTTCAAGGTTCACCTCCACGCATCTCTCAATTGCAAGCAATTCTGCTTGAAAGACGCTTGGGCAGCGGCCTAGCGCAAGTGAGCATTTGGTGCGATTCCCAAACACTCCAGCGCCTGTCCCCGTCGTGGTCTTAGAACCATCAGTGTACCATTTAATGGTATTCTCTTTGAGAGCTTGGGTTGTGAGCCCCCTGTCCCAATCTTCTCTGCTACTTAGCACCGTGGTGAAAGTTCTCTCGATGCTAATTTTCTTTGTCATTACATCACTGGGAAGGTTTGCTGATGGGATGTGTTTAGACAGAGAGGACCAAGCTCTCTGATTCCGAATTCCCACAATGTCTGAACCTTCCCTAGATAGTCTTAGAATGGCCTCATGCGCCAATCTATCTTTCACTAGATGGAGAGGTGTGAGATCTGTGATGATCTCTAGTGCCCTGGTCGGGCAAGTTCTCATGGCTCCAGTGATACAGCCACAGGCTAGTCTTTGTATTCTATCGAGGGTTTTCCTCGTATTGCTCTGACTTGCCTTGCCATGCCAGGCTATTGACCCATATGATATTATCGGTCTTACAATCATGAAGTACATCCATCGCAGTATTTTTGGGTTACATCCCCAAGTCTTACCAGTCAGATTTCTGCACGCCATTGAGGCCTTTATTGCTTTGCTAGCAGTAGCCTCAATATACTTGTTCCACAGAAGCTTGCTATCTAGTGTTAATCCCAGATATTTGACTTCAGCCTTCCAGCTTATTATGTCTCCACTCAAAGTGAGAGGTTTCATAGCTGGAAGCTTCCTTTTCCTAGTAAATGGAATAATTGTGGTCTTGGATGGGTTTATGCTAAGCCCCACTGACAAGCACCATTGCTCAATAGTTCTGAGGCCCTCCTGCAATAATTCGCATAGGGTGTTCGCGAATTTTCCTCGGACTATTAGGACTATGTCGTCGGCATAGCCTATACATGTGAAGCCAAGCTCCGTGAGTTTGTGGAGTAACTCGTCTACTACTAAGCTCCATAGGAGGGGAGATATTACTCCTCCTTGAGGTGTTCCACGAGTAGCTTTAACAGAGGTGGTATGATCACCTACTTGGGCCTCAGCTATTCTCGTCTTCAACATCTCATACATCCTGATTGACACATGTGTGGTGTTGTCAAAAGCCCCAGATATGTCCAGAAAGGCACACATTGCGATTTCTTTAATGCTCAGAGAACTCTGAATGACCTCAGTTAGCGGTTTCTGTTGAACGCCCCGCCCTTTATGCATGCTGACATTTATGAAGTGGTTTGTCCTTCAGAATCTCTGTTCTTATGTAGTTATCCACTACTTTCTCCATCGATTTCAGTAGAAACGATGTTAAACAGATAGGTCGGAAAGATCGGGGATCAGTCCCATTTTTCTTCCCTATTTTAAGTATGAAGATTACTTTGGCTCTTTGCCATATGCTAGGTATAAAGCCCCGTGCTAGGCGGCTTCTTGTAATCTTCAGGAGATGGGGAAGGATCTCCTCCATTCCTTTCTGTTGGAGTATTGGGAATATGCCATCTACTCCCGGCGATTTATAAGGTTGAAAGGTGTTGACTGCCCATTCCAACCTTTGTCTTGTGAATATCTTCTTAGCAATACTCCAATCTTCCTTGCGAGGATTCTTGGTTTGGATTGCTACGTCAATACTACTGAGGGGTTCACTTCCTGGGAAGTGTGTTTTGAGAAGTAGAGCAAATCGCTCCTCTTCTCCCTCAGTGTATGACCCGTCTGGCTTCTTTAGCGACATTAAGGAGCTGATTGCCCCTTTTGCCATGACTTTTTGCAATCTGGCTGCAGTAGGATTCGAAGTGATCTTTTCACAAAAAGCTTGAAAGTGAAGCCTCTTGGCCTTCCTGATCTCCTTATTGTATTGTGTGATCTTCTCGGCGTAGCCCTGCGAATTATCGTCTCTTTTGGCCCTGTTGAAGAGCCGACGGACCTCTAATCTGAGGTTTGACAGGTTTTTGGTCCACCAAGGTGCTTCCTTGCTTGGTCCAGCTTTTGAGAGTGGGCAACTTGATTGGAATGCATCCGTTATCGCCACACTGACCAGTTCGACCTCTTGATCCAGATCGCAGTGTGGGTGTTTGACCCCATTACTTTCGATCTGTTCCAAGTTTTGCTTCAGAAGGGTCTTATATTTAGACCAATCTGTATTTCTAGGGTTACGAGTTGGAGACAGTGAGGTTACTTCCCCCGCAATCCTAAACTCTATAATCCTATGATCGGTGAGAGAAGGTTCCTCCATCACTCTCCAATCAAATACGTTATTCCTGGCAGTAAGGCTGGCAATTGTTACGTCCAGGACCTCTTCTCTTGCTCTCGTGACAAAAGTGGGGGTTGTTCCCACATTAAGGGTTTCTAGATTATTAGCTAAGAGATATTTAAGTAAGCACCTCTAGGGTTGTTGTTCGTGCTTCCCCAAATAACATTGTGCGCATTGGCATCACAGCCTATGATGACTGGCTGTTGTCTGCTATTGCAGTATTGCACTAGCTCTTGAGCTTCGACTGGAGGTATTGCAGGATTGTCTCCAGTAAAATAAGCAGATGCAATAACTATGTCTCGGTTGATGCCCCCAGTGTTGAGGTGTACTAGAATTGGAACTAGATCCCGAGTCATGAATTCTGAAACACATGTGTAATTAATGTTGTTTCTTATGATCACACAGGCACGAGGGGACTCCTGCTTCTGATCATAGATCAATTCTGAGTCTTTAGATGCCAAACCTTTAAATTGGCCTGCTTTGCCTGTCCAGGGTTCCTGGATCAGTACAAAATCCAGTTGGGATTTCACAAATAGCCTTGCAATCACTGCTGAAGCTCCCTTCGCGTGATGCAAGTTCACTTGCGCCAACTTGGAGAAAGGGATGAAGGTGCTGTAGTCTGGGGTGTAGGGGCTGGGTAGTCCAGCCTCTAGTTCAACCCCTCCTCTCTTTCCTCCTGTCCCTCATCAAGATCCATCGGGAGGGTAGTCTCCTTGGAGCTCGAGCGGGTATCTGGGTCTCGGGTTATAGCCTCCACCCCCGCATGGTTTCGCCCTTCCCCCAGGACTGCAGAGAATTTCTCTGCCGCCCCGGCTTCTTTGGCAGAGCCAGCAGAGGCCTCGACCAGACCTGAGCTAGCAGTTTTATCCTGCACACCGGAGGAGGGCATCTCCGCATCTTTTGGACCTTCCGCAGGTTTATTTTTCTGTCCTAGCCCCGAGACAGACACACGTCCAAACCTAAAGTTTAAGACGCATCCTTCTGCCTTCAGGGCCTCTCCTGATTGGTGATCGATCCCAATCGTGAGGACAGTACCGGTTCCCTCCTTTTTGGAGTTGAGAACTTTCCAGGCTCCGGTACTGAGGTGTTCTGTACTTCGACGAGTCGGAGGATTTTCTCCGTCTCCATTTCGAAGCTTCTTGGGAAGTACACCGTTACAGTGACAGGTTTGGGGATGTTTTTCTTCTCCATCGCCACTAACTCGGGTCCTTCCCAAGACCTCAAGGTCGGCACTACTCCAATGAGCCAGTCCGCCGAAACCTGAGAACCGCAGTCCACCAGCATCAATCCACAGCGGAAATGTATACCGGTGAAGTGCATTCCCTTCACCTCTCCACTAGAGTATCCTCCAGTGTTGAGAGCCGCTGTGGTTCAAGTATTACTCTAGGGTAATCCTTGGGTATAATACCCACACGAATAGCCTTTACGGCCTTGGCAGCTGCAGCGTATCCAGTGTCATGCCCGGTTTTTGCTGCAGCTGTTTTCGGCTTTTTAGGCTGAGGCCTTTCCGGAGGAGTGATATGCTCCGCGCCTCTCTTTCCTGTCCCTTTTCCCGTCGGTGTTACCTTCGGGGTCGGGACAGTAGGTGGTATGGAGTGTTGAAGAGCCTGTTTTCTGGCCTCCTCAGGTGCAAGTCCATGATGGAGGAGTCGCAGGTACTTCCGCACTCCTGCTCCACTGAGACCCTTTCTCAGTGGATCGTCTCTGCCGCCCGGCTGTCCGAGCTTCGGCAGGTCGAACGGCAGACGATTCCTTTGCCGTTTGGCATTTCCCTTTTTTACAGGGAGCCCGAATGAAGAGGTGGAGGCTTTCTCCATCTCTCCTCCGGTGAGTTTGAGATTATATGAATTTTCCATATAGTTCCCACGAGTAGCTGGGGACAAATCGGTCCACTTCTGTAGAGCCCCGCATGCAGGAGTAAGGGTTTCAAAAGTTAATAACTATCTAATTTCAAATAGAATCAAATCAAAACAAATACTTTTTGCAGCAGTATAAGCAAAATTAATATATATTTCCATTGATTAACCACTTAGACATCTAAAGCTGATAGATCAAGGACCTATTCTCACCTAAGCGGCATCGAGCGAAGCGAAGTGCAGGGAACTATTTCCACCTAATAGCGGCATTTGGTAGCAGCTGAAACGAAACAGTTGAACTTTTTTGTTTTTTTTTACAGTAGCAACAGTACTAAATTTTCTTTATTATATTTCTATGCATAATACGCAAATTATTGTGAGCATCATTTTGAAGCACCGCGCCGCTTCGCTCGGTGCCGCTTAGGTGAGAATAGACGTTAAGAGTTAAAAAAATTCCGATTTTTTTAACAGTTATTTTATATTACCTTAACGCATCAAAACCGTATCCATAGTTACCACTCATTTATGTCAGTGTCAAAGTGCAAAATTAGAAATTTTCTTTAATTATTTTTATTGAAATTTATAACAATAATTAATCGAGATTACACAATCCAGTGCAATCAATAGAAAAGAAATCGTGTACAAAATGCTTTAGAAGATCTAGACCCCGCAGAAATAAGAAAAGCACTTTGAACCCTTGTCGAATTACATTTAAAGTATTGCTTTGTTTGTTATGAATAGGTTATTGCTTAACATTTTTTGTGTAATTATTAAATTGGTTATTGTTTTACTACCTCTTCATTATTTATTATATACTGATGCGTTCCAAAGTTAAGTTGATGTAAAATGATTGTTGGAAAAATCGAAGATTGTTCAATAACATTTAAGATATCAGCTTTAATTACATTGCTTCATTAGCAGTAATCGGAGGAACAAGATTTCTTTGAACATTTTGTTGGCCATGTTGAACAGAATTATCTTGAGTCGGGCAAAATTTATTTGCAGACATCGGCGGCAAATTCGGATTTCGGGCGTTGAACGTTCTGCATGTTCTGGCGATAATCCTATTGCACTTTCCATAAATTTCCATAAATTGCAAGAGCAGATCGGCATTTCTGTATTCTCGATCAATTATTGTGATAAATTTTAATAAAAAAAGTGAAAGAGACAATTTCAAACCAATTTTCAATAAATATAAAAAAATTTTTGCAGATGAAGATAATCAACTTTGCCCAATTTTAATTTACTTTTGACTTAAAACAATATTCTGTTTTAAGCTTGTTTAAGTCATAGAAATAATAATAATAATATATATAAATATAATAGTAATACATAAGAATGCTATGTAAAATATTATAGTGGGGTGCTTTGTCCTTTCTCACTAGAACATACGTGGTTTTTGTCTTTATTGAAAGGATAACCAATTTAGTGGCCACTATATACCTGTTCTATTCTATTATCTATATGGCTCAAGTTGGAATACATATGATTCTTAAATCTCCGAGAAATCGAAAATCCTCCAATTTTATTTATTTTGTAATCTCCCATACCAGAATAATCCATATGTGTTTGAATTTTACTTATGTAAAAATCCTTATTTCCAGATAAATATTTTACAAAATCTGGTGCATCCACTCACACGAGTTTTCTACCGCTCACAGGAAAATGTTACTAAACAAAAAAGCTTGTTAAGACAGACATCAACGGTCTTGTAGAATTTTTACCGTTTAGCCAGAATATAAATAAACAGGTAAAAAAAGGAAATTTTAATTGAGTAGTTATAGCTTTTTTCCTGCTTTCTCCCAAATATTGCATTTTGACAGGGTGGTCAAGCAATGAGCAAAATATTGTAATAACATTTTCATCAAAATCCTGTTTTCAGTGTTAGTGCCACCGGCGAGCGGTATTGGTAACGAACTAAACCAATGGCTGAGAATATGTCTTTGACCTCAGAAAACTCTGATACGTCAACATTTGTTGAAATATCGAAATTTCAAACCATTACAACACTTGCCTTAAATAAGCTACCAAGACTAATAAAAAAATATGAATATATATTTCTTTAAATGCATTGAAAATTGGTTCAGAAGGAACAATATATATATTATTTTTATTTAAATAGATATTTTAGATAAATTAAAATTATAGAATATCTCCTCAATTATGTATATTATATATATATGGTGATAGATAATGAATATCTTGACATTACATTTGATTAAAAAAAATCTCAAGAGTAACTCAAAACATGTCATCATCATCATCATAGGCCCGACAACTCTCTGTGGGTCCTGGCCTGTTCCAAGATATTCATCCATTCTATTCGGTTGCGCAATTTGATTTTCCAGTCAGAGATTCCAAGGGTCTTAATGTCTTTCTCCACTTGGTCTATATTTGGTTTTGGGTCGCCCTCTGGGTCTTGTTCCAACAGGAGTTTGTGTTGTTATTTTCTTGGCCCTCTTTCATTCTATGAACATGGCCCATCCGGCGCATACGGCTTATCATTATAAAAGCGACAACATCGGGTTCATTGTATGCTGAATACAGGTAGAAATTATACCTCCTTCGCCATTCCCCATTCTCTAATACACCTTTGAATATATGTCTCAGAATTTTTCTCTCAAAGGTTGCCAGTTGTTCTTGACGCAAAGTTTCACCGGCATCTAAGAAAGTATATATAATACTGAATATGGGCAGACGATAGCCGAATTGTATTAATGTTAGCAGCTGTTTTAAATTGGATTCACTTCCCATAGTTATTGGACAGCCGTTATTGTGAAAACTAGATGACTTATCTTCCAAATTTTATATTGTATATATATATAAATAACGAAACATGGGAAAACGATATCCAAATTGTATTGATGATAGCTTTTTTGACTGTGTTTTATTTCACTTCAGTAATGTAAGTTTGCCGTTGTTGGCAAAATAAAACCACTTATCTTCCAAATTCTATATTATATATGATAGCGCCTTTTTAAAAATTTTGTGATTTTACTTCAGTTTCCAATAGAAATTCCATATATTTTTAATACGGAGAATGTCTAGGCGATAGTCGAATTGTATTAAATGTGAAAAGTAAATCTCATTATCCAATTTGAATTTCTCAAGTTTTTTTTTCTTTTATTTTATGTTCAGATTGAAAACATTATAACTTATTTCGATATAGCATACAGAGAACAGCCATTTTAGTAGGATTGAGCAAAAAATTATAAAAAATCTTTGTATGGAAAATAAATCTTATTTAACATTTTTTTTATATTTTCTCCATATGTAGGTATGGATTTCTCATATGGCATTTTGGAAGGATTTAGGAGCAAAAAATTAGAAGAAACATCAATATGAAAAGTATTCTTCTATCTTATTGTCCAATTTGAAGCTTGTTTTTGATTTGTTTCACTTTTATATGTGGATTGAACATATAATACCTGATTTATATGTCAAATGCTGAAAACAGATATTTAATATAGATTTAATAGCAAGAGACAAGAAAATAGCTTAGGTTGTGAAATTAATTATAATTTCCGATTTAAAGAGGTTTACAATTTACGTGGACATAAAATGCTGAAAACAGATATTTAAAAAGGATTTATTGGCAAGAAATAAGTGAAAACTTTAATATCAGAGATAGATCCTATTTTCCAATTTAAAGATTGTTTTAATCTTTTGCACTTTTATTTGTTTATATATCATATTATACCTTATTTAGATGTGTGCCTTTATCATACTAAATACTATTTAGATATACTGGATGGATTAGAAATGATTTAGGAGCAAGAAATTAGAAGAAACTTTATTATGAAAAGTAAATCTTTTTTTCCAATTTGATGTTTCTCTTTTTTGCACTTGCTTAGATTGATCATACTATTCTGATATAAAATACACAAAACATCCAATTTTGTAAAAATGCGCCAAATTATACAATACAACTTGTCTTCCAAATTCTATATTTTGTATAATACGGAACATGGGAATACCACGGCCGAATTATTTTAATGAGAGTGGCTTTTATATAACTTTTTTGATTTCAGTTCAGTTTTCAATAGTAATCCGTCAGCCGTTATTGTGAAAACCAGATGGTTATCTTTCAAACTCCTTATTATATATACCTAACACTAAACTCGGGGATACTACAGTCGAATTGTAATGATGATAGCGTCTTGATTAACTTTTTTTGCTTTCACTTCAGTTTCGAATGGTAATGTGACAGCCTTTATTGTGAAAATATGACGACTTACCTTCCAAAGTCTATATATTAAATAATACTGAAAAGGAGAAGGAAAGTGGAATTGTATTGATGTTAGCGGCTTCTTTTGTGATTTTACATCAGTTTCCAATTGAAATGCGACAACAGTGATTGTCAAAGCAAGACGACTTACCTTCGAAACTATATATATATATATATATATATATTGATTTTGTATTCTTGACTGGATTTATTATAAATAAAAAGATGTTCTTGGGGATGCAGTCATATATTCAATAAAATTCTTTGACTGAAGCCGAGCTTTCGAGAATGTTTATTCTCTTCTTCAGGGCAAACTACAAATCGTTACAAAATTATTTCAACAACTTAATAGTATTATAAAAATACTTACAATCGTGAATTTAGAATAAATTAACCAAAAACAGGAAAGATTTCATATCCATCAATTACAAATGTCATTATTTATATTTGTCATGGTAACATAATAAGTAAGATTTTGTTGATACAAATGAATATTACTGAATGATCTTTATATGTTTGTGGCTATTTGAACAAGGAGCACAATTAAATTAAAATTATTATTAAGGCAGATACAGGTTCAGTTAAAAAAAAAATGTAATTTAAGAATATTGCATAAATACTTATATATATACCCATACATAGACTAAATTACGTTTAATCTGGGCTTGAACTGACAGTTAAAAGAAAAAGATACATAATATTATTTAAAACTTCTATATAAGTGTAATCATATTCTCTCACAATACGAAACATATAAACATGATTATTCTGAAAGAGCACTGATACTTATTCACTCAAAAAAAGGCCGATTTCTCTCACTAATCAACCTCTAAATTTTTGGGTGAAAAAGATGTTTTGAAATCCTAAAACACTTTTTAATGTTCTTTCAAATATTCATAAATATTCAAAATAATATATAAAATCATATTCTCTCACAATACGACATAAGAATGTAACATTTTGAAAATCATTCACTTTTCCAGAAAACAAGCTGATATCTCTCACTAATCAGCATGCATATTTTCGAAAACATTAAATGTTATGAAAATCTATCATAAATATATTATACATTTAATCTCAAATAAACATATAATGAATTTTAAGAGAATAATTATCTTTGATCAACTAAATTTCTCTCACTAATAAGTTGATCTAAATATTTTTATTGTTTATTGAAAACTAAGATTCTAAAGTTAATTACTGTAAAATCAGTTAAGACCAGTCCTTCATCTATATATAAGTACATATATCCCATACACATTAATCCATTTATAACCAATATACATATATACACATACATACATACATACATACACATATATACATACACACACATACATACATAAATATTTATATATATATATTAATTTTGAGATACATCTGGAGAAAAATTATTATAATTATCATTATATAATTTTAGAATATAACAATAAATGGAACTAAGTCCCTTTATATCTGAGCGTTTATTCATAGTGTTATTATGTTTCTTAATATTCACCATTTCTAAGAAACCACGTTTAAAATAATTTTTCTCAGAACATAGTGCAATAGTATTATCAAAATCAATACTATGTTTCTTACTGATAGCATGTTCTGTCAAGGCACAAGATTTTTTATTTCGTCTAATATCACTTTTATGAGATGTAATCCTTCCCGAAATATTTCTGGAAGTTTGACCAATATATGATAATTCACAGTCTAGGCAATTTACTTTATATACTACTACAGATTTTTCTGTTATTTTTAAAGGAGTCTTTAATTTAGAAAATAAACTAGATACTGTTTTTACATTCTTTCTCGAAATTATAACATTATACCCCTTAAAAATATTAACAAGTTTACTAGTGAGTTCATTGATGTAATGTAATCTTAAAGATAAAGTAACATCACAAATTAAAATACAAAACAAATGGATCAAGAATTTGACAAATATAGATATTCCTCCTGAAGTGAAACAGATCCTAGCATTAGGTCCTAAATTCTCAATACCTCCATCTATTAAAGATATTAATATTCCTTATATTTTATCAGATCTTGAGTTTATTCTACAAAGTATTGATGTGGAGGATAAAGATAGTGTGCGAGCTAGATATACTAATATCTTAACAAATTTTGCTCATAAGAATTATCAAAATTCTCATATAATGTCAAATAAATTCAATAAATGTCATTCTTTTCTAAGAGAACATCCTGAAATTGTCGTTGTACGAAGTGATAAAGGCAATGTAACAGTTGTAATGTTTAAGGAAGATTATATTAATAAAAGCCGAGAATTATTGAATGACAATAAATATTATATGAAATTGAGAAATAATCCAACTTACACAATACAACTTAAAGCTAATGAAATTGTTTCTAAACTAAAAGATGATGGCATTATTGATCAAGTCACAAGAAAAAAGTTAAATTCCTATCACACAAAAGCCCCACGATTTTACACATTACCAAAAATACATAAACCAACACTTTCAATGAGACCTATTGTATCTTCAATCGAAGCTCCTAATAATAAGTTGGCATCTTTTATCACTGATATTTTAACAAAAGCCTATGATACCAATAATGATTTCTACATAAAAGATTCTTTTCAATTTAGTAATTTCATAAATGAATATCAAATTCCAGTAGATTATATAATTGTCAGTTTTGATGTTGTTTCCCTCTTTACAAATTTACCTTTCCCTGTTATTTTGGATTGTCTCAGTCGTAAATGGAACCAAATTAAACATTTTTGCTCATTGAATTTTGAAACCTTTGAATTGATCCTTAAATTCATTTTTGATTCAAATTTTTTTATTTTCAATGACGAATATTATAAACAAATTTTTGGCACTCCAATGGGTTCAACCATATCACCTATTTTAGTAAATTATGTCCTAGATGAATTGATACAAGTTTCAAAAACGAAAATTTCTTTCCCAATTCCATTTATCAAACGATATGTTGATGATCTAATATTGGCTTTACCCTCAAATAAAGTTGATGAAACATTAAATATTTTTAATACTTATAATGAACATCTTCAATTTACAGTTGAACTAGAAAGTGAACAATGTCTTCCTTTTTTAGATATGATGGTATGTAGAGATAATGCAGGTATATTACGTACAAAATGGTACAGAAAGCCTATATGCAGTAATAGATACATAAATTTTTTCTCCTATCATCCACAAAAAATGAAAATTAACTTAATTATGGCATTAAAAAGTAGAGCTATCAAACTTTCACATAATTTATATAGAAATGAAAGTTTAACTAAATTAAAACAAATGTTACTAGAAAATTCTTTTCCTCTAAAATTGATAAACAAATGTTTGATGCATCCTACACTTAATCATGAAATTAATGAAATAGTTCCCAATAACGCACTAAATCCTAATAATATTTCTTATGCAAATAATATTTTACCTATCTATAGATCTCTACATTACATCAATGAACTCACTAGTAAACTTGTTAATATTTTTAAGGGGTATAATGTTATAATTTCGAGAAAGAATGTAAAAACAGTATCTAGTTTATTTTCTAAATTAAAGACTATAAAGTAAATTGCCTAGACTGTGAATTATCATATATTGGTCAAACTTCCAGAAATATTTCGGGAAGGATTACATCTCATAAAAGTGATATTAGACGAAATAAAAAATCTTGTGCCTTGACAGAACATGCTATCAGTAAGAAACATAGTATTGATTTTGATAATACTATTGCACTATGTTCTGAGAAAAATTATTTTAAACGTGGTTTCTTAGAAATGGTGAATATTAAGAAACATAATAACACTATGAATAAACGCTCAGATATAAAGGGACTTAGTTCCATTTATTCTTATATTCTAAAATTATATAATGATAATTATAATAATTTTTCTCCAGATGTATCTCAAAATTAATATATATAAATATTTATGTATGTATGTGTGTGTATGTATATATGTGTATGTATGTATGTATGTATGTGTATATATGTATATTGATTGTAAATGGATTAATGTGTATGGGATATATGTACTTATATATAGATGAAGGACTGGTCTTAACTGATTTTACAGTAATTAACTTTAGAATCTTAGTTTTCAATAAACAATAGAAATATTTAGATCAACTTATTAGTGAGAGAAATTTAGTTGATCAAAGATAATTATTCTCTTAAAATTCATTATATGTTTATTTGAGATTAAATGTATAATATATTTATGAAAGATTTTCATAACATTTAATGTTTTCGAAAATATGCATGCTGATTAGTGAGAGATATCAGCTTGTTTTCTGGAAAAGTGAATGATTTTCAAAATGTTTCATTCTTATGTCGTATTGTGAGAGAATATGATTTTATATATTATTTTGAATATTTATGAATATTTGAAAGAACATTAAAAAGTGTTTTAGGATTTCAAAACATCTATTTCACCCAAAAATTTAGAGGTTGATTAGTGAGAGAAATCGGCCTTTTTTTGAGTGAATAAGTATCAGTGCACTTTCAGAATAATCATGTTTATATGTTTCGTATTGTGAGAGAATATGATTACACTTATATAGAAGTTTTAAATAATATTATGTATCTTTTTCTTTTAACTGTCAGTTCAAGCCCAGATTAAACGTAATTTAGTCTATGTATGGGTATATATATAAGTATTTATGCAATATTCTTAAATTACATTTTTTTTTAACTGAACCTGTATCTGCCTTAATAATAATTTTAATTTAATTGTGCTCCTTGTTCAAATAGCCACAAACATATAAAGATCATTCAGTAATATTCATTTGTATCAACAAAATCTTACTTATTATGTTACCATGACAAATATAAATAATGACATTTGTAATTGATGGATATGAAATCTTTCCTGTTTTTGGTTAATTTATTCTAAATTCACGATTGTAAGTATTGTTATAATACTATTAATTTGTTGAAATAATTTTGTAACGATTTGTAGTTTGCCCTGAAGAAGAGAATAAACATTCTCGAAAGCTCGGCTTCAGTCAAAGAATTTTATTGAATATATGACTGCATCCCCAAGAACATCTTTTTATTTATATATATATATATATATATATATATATATATATATATATATATATATATATATACTTGGTTATTTGAACTGACAAAGTGACTACATGTATCTAGTTACACTGATTATTCAAGAGTTAGTTCTTCTCTTGAAATTCAATTATTTATATGTTAAATTCTGAAGATTCAGCATTCTTAATAATAGAACAATAAACAAATTACAATGGGTAGTTGTTTCCCTAGTCGCGACATTTCGTTAGCGGTTTTTAAGGAAATAAACAAGTATCAATTAACAATAGGATTGCTGACTGTTTATGTGGTGTTTACAACTCAAGGGTCTTTTTATGAATCGTCATTGTTTCAAGAAGTGCTGTCATATGAGATTGATATGAAAGACCTTTAGGTGACTTTCAGAATATTACGATGTTATTTATATTTAATTAATTAATAATTATAATCAAATATAACACCTCCCCTTTATAAAAAAAAGTTGGTGCTATGCAGCGATTTTTAAATTTCAGACTTGTTAGTATTCAATTTAATTGATTCTTCTTCAATGGGTTCGCCAACATGGATGCTCGACCTTCTTTTGGGTAGGAATCTTCGTATTCTCTGTTATATTGGAGATTGGGGTCTTGGTCTCGGAGGAGATGGTGGATAGTCATTTGTTATAGCGATACCAATTTTGCGACTTCTTCTTCGGCATTTGCACATGATATACAGGATGACCAGTAAAATTACTAACACAATGGTAAATATTGTGAACCAATGTGTATATTTACTGATTGGAGATTCACTCATTAATTTCTCTAATTCGGCTGAATACTGATTGAGCTTATGCTGTGCAATATTCAGATCTTCTGTATTCATTTTATTCATTTTTAGGGGTTTTAACCCGGGAATGATGACCTTTTCTGGAATATGTTTGCAACAATCGAATGGGATCTGGACTGGATGGCTTCTGTAGATGACTTCTTTGTAGGTGTCAATTGGATAGCTGCCTCGAACTCTGGTACTTCCAATGAAAGCACTGCATTCCGGTTGTAACTTCAACAAGCTATTGGTTTTTATTATTTCTGATTTAATTTCTCGGCTTCCACATTTGACTGTGACTGGTAATGGATCGGAAATAGTAATTAGCCATAGGTTTTGACTAATTTGATTAACGTTGTAATCCTTGACGAAGAGTAGAGATGTTTGGCAATTTTTGGGTAGTTCATTTCTTCTTCTTAGAAGTTGAGCTTCGCATATAGCATCACTATCAATTGGGTATGGTAAGAGGTCGGTGCAAATTTTCATTTTTGTTTGGAGAGGTTTACATTTGTCCAGGTTTGGTAATGATACGTACAGTAAAGAATCATCGTCTCTCGCGATATATTTTTGCGCTGTTGGCAAAATGTGATAAAGACCTGTTCGATTGTCTAATATTGGGATAGGATAAAGTCGATACAATATGTAGATCTCTGGATCAGTTAGAGGGATTTTAAGTACAAATATAATCTTATTTTCTGATTGGTATGCTTCTAAGTCCATTATATTCCGATAATCGGCAACATTTGATGAATAAGTAGATAAAGGTAAGTTATTTCGTACAAGTGACTTAGATATTTCTTGCAAATAATTTATTAAATCAGATGATGTTATTATTGAGCTGTGAACCAATTTGATTCTGGCGAATGTAATAGAATTTAGAATGGTATTCAATGAGTCTTCGAAGTATGTGTAACTTTCCATAAGAGATTCACAAATGTTTAATATTTTTACTTGAGCTTCGTAGAATGAAAAATTATCAGCAATATTGAGCAATGAGCTTTGAATTGAATTAATGTCATCATTAAATGTTTTCTCATCGATTTGGAGCTTCTGAATAGTGGAATTGAAGTTTTTGATTACTAATGTTGTTACAGAAATTTGTTTCTGAAGTAAGTTTCCTAGTTCACGTTCATCATGAGTTAGTTTGTTTATACAATTGTCAAAATATTCACCGCCGGTTGCATCGAGATTTCCGGTGATCGTTTTCCATACGGTTCCTATTCCGTTGAAAATTCCACGTTTTGCTCTTGAATTGTACTGTTTAGTATCTCCTAATATTTCCTTATATTTCAGTTCTATTGAATTAAATATTTGTGTCAATAGACTGATGTGTGTCTGAACTTCTGATTTGAAAGCTACGAATCTTGGGGATGGATCTTCTAACATATCCAAAATTCCTAATAATATTTGATCGTTATTGTCCATTGATTTCTTAATAATGCTTAAATCTTTGTATACCAAAAGTGTCCATTTATCGTTTGATATTTTAATGCTGAGTTCTTCATGGAAAAATACTCCAATAGCATTGTTTACAGGAGTTAGTAAAAATTGACCTGATGTGGTTGATAAGAACCACGTAAATCTGAAACCAAAGAGAAACTATTCGTAGAAGGGTCTTATCCTGTCAAAATTTACTTTTGTTTTTTGATTCGTTTGGGGGTGAAGGACGATTGCTGATGTGTCAAATAGTTGAAGTATTTCAAATGGGCCATTGAAAAGATTTTGACCTTTGTCTTTAATTTGGGATTCTTTGAGATATTCTTTATCGCCAATATTATACTTATGTGGGTTCTTGGAAATGGTTTTGTCAAACCTAATTTTTGATTTTTCTTTTTGACGCTCAGCTTTTGCACGAGCAATTTGGTAATAGTATTGCATTCTGTTGTTAAGGTCGCGTACATATTTGGTTATGAGAGTTTTTTCATTATATAGGGTTTCAGGTGGTCTACTTGATGTGTGTCCAAATATTAGTTTATAAGGGGTGAATCCAGTTGTTTTATTCTTTGTGTTATTGTAACATATCACAGCATAGGGTAAGATATTAAACGGGTGTTCATTTGGATTCTCATTTTTATGAGGTCGTATCATCTCTAAAAGGTTGCATGAAATCGTTCAAGAGATCCGTTTGATTGGGGATGACCGACACTAGAAATAGTCATTTTTATTTCGTACAATGAACATAAATCTTTGATAAACGCAAAGGTGTTCCATAGTGTTGGAAATATACTAATAATGTGTTTGCAACGGTTGATGCTTTTTTGTCTGGTATGGGGTAAGCCTGAATAAATTTAGTTAACTCGTCTCTGATAGTAAAAGCGTAATTTCAAACGGGGTATTCAAATATATCAATGTTGATTTTTTCAAATGCTGTTTTTGGGGTCTCTGTAATGACTAACGGTGTACTTAAATTTTTTCGACAAATTTTCACTTTTTGACAAATTTTACAATTTTTAATAAATTTTTCAATATCTTTTGTCATTCCTGTCCAATTATATTTTGATTTTATTCTTCGTATGGTTTCATTGATTCCACGATGAATGTTACTTTTTCCTTTGTGGTATTGATCTATTATGACAGGTATTTCGTCAGGGTCTGTTGATTTTATTACATTCTGACAGACTATGAAGTTGATTTCTACGTTTGCAAAAATGAAGGAAAATATCTCTAGGATTGGTAATTCGAGATTATTTTCAATGTAATAACGCTTTGATGGATCAAATTTATCTTGTTCCTTATGTAATGAGTAGAACAATTGTTGAACCACTATTTCAGGATCACACGTAAGTGGAATAATAAAATACTTTCGATCTTTAACGGACTTACTTGGTAGGACATTGACAGAATTGAATTTAAAATCTAATTCTTCTTCGATTATGTCTTCGATAATTTCATAGTGCATATTTTGGAGTTTGTTATGCCAGAAAAATGTGACAATATTTTTATGTGATTTGTCTAATAGTTGGTCGTTAGATGTTTGTATTTTTGAATAGTCAATAACTGATGTTTGATATAAATTTACAAAGTTATTGAATTCCTCTGTCATTATGGCATCTTGATCCTCAGGGGTTGTTTCTTCCGATTGCAAAGGACTACCAATAGCTTTACTTGTTGATGGTTCATTCTTATTTGCGGCTAAAATTTTAGAGTGGAAGCTCACACATTCTTTAAAATGGTTTATTTTTATGCGTGATAAAGCGTCTGCGTTTTTGTTTATTTTTCCGGTTTTATATTCAATTTTGTAATCGTATTCTTCTAATTTAAGGCGCCATCTAGCTAATCTGCTACCGGGGTCCTTAATAGAAAAAAGCCAGGTTAAAGGGCGGTGATCTGTGACAAGGGTAAATTTTCTGCCAAAAAGGTAAGGGCGAAAATGTTTTACTGCCCATACTATTGCAAGTAACTCACGTTCTATTGTTGAATATCTTGTTTCAGCATGACAGAATGTTCTTGACGCATAGCTTATTGGGAGGTCTTTTCCTAGAGGGCCTTGTGATAAAACGGCACCCATGGCAAAAGCACTAGCGTCCGTGGTTAATACAAAGGGCTCTTCAAAATTTGGGTATTTGAGAATCGGGTCTGAGATGAGTGCATTCTTCAAATCATTGAAAGAATGTTTACAATCCGAATCGAAAATAAATGGGATGTCTTTTCGTAGGAGTCTTGTAAGTGGTTTGGACATTTTTGCGAAATTTGGTATGAAACGTCTATAGTAGCCTGCTAAACCAAGGAATGACTTTATATCATTTTGGGTTTTTGGTTCTGGAAAATTTTGAACACATTGGATTTTGGCTGGATTAGCTTTTACACCATCCTGAGTAATTATGTGTCCTAAATATGCAACTTCCTTTCTAAGGAATTCACATTTATCGGGTTGGATTTTGAGGTTGGCTTTTCTTAATCTTTTGAAAACTTCCATAAGGCGAGAAATATGTTCATGGATGGTAGATGAATATACAATGATGTCGTCCATGTATACTAGACATCTTTCATTTTGGACACCGAGGAGAATATTATCCATAACTCTTTGGAAATTGGACGGGGCATTTTTGAGTCCAAAAGGCATTCTAACAAATTCATAATGACCGTTGTCAACTGAAAACGCGGTTTTGGGAATATCTCGAGGGTTAATTTCAATTTGGTGAAAACCAGATGCTAAGTCAAGGGTTTTGAAATATTGACATCTTCCCAATTGATCTAATAGGTCTGATATGTTGTGTAATGGGTATTTATCATCAACTGTAACTTCATTAAGTTTACGGTAGTCGATTACAACACGCCATTTTTGTTTTCCAGAAGCGTCTAACTTCTTGGGTACGACTCATACAGGAGATGACCAAGGTGAAATTGAATGTTTTATTATACCTTGTTCTAGCATTTTCGTAACTTGGGTTTTTACTTCTTCATGAATTTGGGGATATCGATAAGATTTTGTGAATATAGGTCTAGAATTATTGGTCTCAATCGAATGTTTGATTTCGTTAGTGAAAGTGAGTTGATCTCCTTCCAGGTAGAAAATATCCGAGAACTCTAAGCAAAGATCTGTTATAAGTTCTTTTTCTTCTTCATTAAGATGTTTCATTCATAATTGATTTAATATAATATTTCTTCTGTCTATTGGAGGATTGACTTCAGACTCGTTTTCAGAATAATTAAAATTTAGGAGTGTTTCAGCATTATCAATAGGTTCTAAAGATATATTTGCGAAATCGACTGTTTTTGGTATAGCATTAGCAATTAGCATTGACGATTGTTGTGAAAAATTCTCCGTGCTTGTTGACGTGAACGAGAGCATTAGGAAGTCTTACTTTTTCTATTTCTTGTACATGAAGAATTTCGTCTGTATTTATTAAATTGCACTTGAGTTTAAAAACGTTCTCTGTTCTTGGTTCAATTGAAATCAAATTTATAGGTTGATTATAATGACATGCGACAATTTCTACATTTACATTTCTGAATAGGAATGATAACATTCTTTTAATTTTGTGCCAATCTAACTTGGCTAAACCACAAGCTATTCTAGGTAATGCCAATTTCTTAACATTATTTTTAATTACATGGTCTCTTAGATTTTTTAAAGATGACCACAGTGTTTGATAAGTAGGCCTCTCTGTTGAAAATTTCTTTGTTATGAGATAATAAATGTATCTATAAGTATTTTCATTCTGAATTTTTAAAACTACTAGACCGCCTTGTTTTTGATTTTGTTTTCTCAAATTTTCAGCATTTCCAAAACGTTTCTTAAATTCTGCAGCAATGCCTTTTTGCATTTGCATATCCTCTGCTACACAGTGAGCTAATGCATAATCTTGAGACATTTAGAAAATATTCATATCCTTTTCAATGATGGGTATATAATCATTTTCAAAATTTTTCTCAAATTCTAAGTATTCGTGTTCTAGAAAATCTAATCCTAAAATTCCGTCGAAATCAATATCAAGATTATAGATAAATACTTTATGTGGATCTTAAGGTGCAAAAGGTACTAATGTAGATTTTGTTATTGAGATTTTCTGATCAGTTATGCCTTGTATAGTAATTTGCTCGGGAAATCTTTGTGGAAAACCTTTAAAGGTATTTTCTTTAAATATTGTAATTCCTGCGCCGGTATCAATAAGTAATTTAAACCTATTTGAGGCGTCTTTGATGTAGTAAAGGTTTTTTTAAGTTGACTGTTAGTAAAGGATTTAAAGAAAGGTTTGTTCGGGGAGATTCAGGTTGGGGTTCATGTCGTCTATATTCAATGTTTGAACCTGAGTTGTTATTTCCGTAATATCTTCCTGATTATTCTCGAATTCTGGAGGATGGTCTTTGATTTGGGGTAATGGAAAATTTGTGTGTAGCTGATTTTTATCAGATTCGAATTCTTGAGAATATTGGTTATTATCAAGATTTTCAGGATAATAATCATGATTTTCATGATCATTGGCATAATAATAATCTTGGTTGGTGTAATCTTCGTTTTGATAGTAATCACCATCGAAACCAATCACATGGGTTCTGTGTTGATTTGGGACAAAATTTGGATTTCTCTGAATGACAGATGGTCTTCTTTGTATTTGATTTTGCGGATTGAAGGGTCTTTGTGGATTTTGTGAATTATTGGGTGTATTTGATGCTGTGTTATTATGATTTTGGCTTTGGGATGTTTGAGGTCTTTGAAAGTGTGGAGTGAAATTTGGTTTATAATTAGGATTTGGTGTCTTTTGTTATGAAATACGACACTGGCTAGATGTATGACCATTACGACCACATGAGAAACATTTTAATGTTTGGGTTTGTGATTTCCTGATTGGAGTAGTGTTTTGAGGTTTATTTTGATTGTTTTTCGGTTTGTTGATTTTTTGATATTCAAAATAGGACAATTGCAATTCTCTTCGAATTCTAATTTGTGCTTCTAAGAGATTTGTGGGTTGAATAGCTCTTATTAACTGACCTAAACGTGGCTCAAGACCAGTTAAGAGGGTGTTTAGGGCCATGGTATCGATCAAAATTTCTTGTGCTGCTTTTTGTGGTGCTGTTAAATTTGTTGACTTTTGAATACTGGCATGCATTTTTGCATTTAAGACTTGGAGTCTATTGAAAAATGTAAGTGCGGATTCACTAGGTAGCTGTCTAAGTCTTAGAAGGTCTTGGATTAGTGAGGAAACGTGTCGGGAATCGCCAAAATGTAGGTTTAATAATTGCCTTATCTCCAAATAAGATTGGGGGTTTCTTGAGCTTATCAATTGAGCTGCTCTACCTCTCAACATATTTTTGATATGAATAACTAAAAGTTTTTTCTGATCGATTGTGGACATGTTGTAGGCACAATCGCAAGCATTAAGAAAAGTTCCCAAAAATATTTGGTCACCTTCGAATTCAGGGACTTTGCAGAATATCTCTGATAATTTAAATGGTTCTACTTCCGATTCGTTTATTGAATTTTCGTTTTCGTCAACTGCGTTATTTCCCATTTTGTTATTTTTATATGAGTAAACTAAGGTACGCTTAGAAAGTTTTATAGGTAAATGGATTGGAGGATAATAGAGAATCGAACAGTTTAAGTTTAAATTGACTATTAACTACGAAATGATTCACTTACAGTAAGACGATCATTAGAGTTGTCCTCTTCTGAAGTGCTTAGAATCTGCCGTCTCCTTTTCCTTGTTCTCTCGACGTGCACAGATCCTGGATCTTGGTTGAAGTTGAAATTTCAGATATCACCATCAACAGTAAGCGTTCGCGTGTTCTATCAATGATGCAGTACCTTGGTTTCGTCTTCTTATTTGATTTCTTCCTTGGGCTGCGGTTCTTCCTAGAAGGTTTGGAAGCCACCGTTGGTGATGAGGGGAAACTTCTTAGTAGGCCTTGTTTCACCAGCGTTGAGGAATCCTACTGACTGCGCCAATTTTGTTATATTGCACTGAGCAAAATTAACTTTTTTAAAAACAATTATTTATTTGGTTCCAAATTACAAACTTATTTCAAACTTGGTTATTTGAACCGACAAAGTGACTAAATAAATCTAGTTACACTAATTATTCAAGAGTGAGTTCTTCTCTTGAAATTCAATTATGTATATGTTAAATTCTGAAGATTCAGCATTCTTAATAATAGAACAATAAACAAATTACAATGGGTAGTTGTTTCCCTAGTCGCGACATTTCGTTAGCGGTTTTTAAGGAAATAAACAAGTATCAATTAACAATAGGATTGCTGACTGTTTATGTGGTGTTTACAACTCAAGGGTCTTTATGAATCGTCATTGTTTCAAGAAGTGCTGTCGTATGAGATTGATATGAAAGACCTTTAGGTGAATATTACGATGTTATTTATATTTCAATTAATTAGTAATTATAATCTCATATAACATATATATATATATATATATATATATATATATATATATATATATATATATATATATTAGATTTCGTTTTATCTAATTGGCTTTTTAAAAACAATTATTTTATTTATTTACTTCTGACACCACTTATTATTAATGAATTAATAATAAGACTTAAATTATAATTATTATACAAGTGAAATTAACTGTAAAGTTAGGATGATTATGAAAACTGACACAGATTCGTCTTACTTTAGATTTACATTTCAGAATGAATAAAATTATAAAGTGTTCCTTATTTATAGTGAAAAAATGTACAATATGCAATATAATGTTCTCATGGGAAAATACCACTAATTGCGTCCTATTCACGGATTCCATAGTCAGCATTCTCGGGACGGTGTAATCAGAAGAGTTTCTGGATATGTTATCAGTTGAAGTACGATATGTTGAAATATGATATTCCTGGTACTGCATTGTCATCATATTGTTGTGAAGTCGAGTTCATGGGTTTAGCAGAGTCAGCAATATTGGGTGATATAACAGCTCCCAACATTTATAAAAAGTTGGTGCTATGCAGTAACTTTTAAGGTAGATTGGATATTCCAATGGTAGGAATTTCAATTACTTCATTATTTTCAATGTTAGGTCTTCTTCTTGGAAATAGACTGGATGATTTTTCTTCATTTTCTTCTTATTGTCCTTTGAATTTTTTCAAAATTTTCATTATGATATAAATAGTAATGGTGCATAGAATGGATCCTATAGAAATATAAGTGGACCAAGATATATTTTTGGTCACGAATGGTTCGTTCATTAGATTTTCTAATTCTTTTGAATATTGCTCTAGTTTGTGATATGCAATATCCAATTCTTCCATGTTTATTTCATTTAGCTTTAGTGGTTCTAGTTTAGGAATGTTGATACCTTCAACTAAATGATCTCAACATTCGTAAGGTATTATTACTTGATGGTAATTGTCGGCATCGTCGGTAGATTTTCGACTTTCTGCTTGGATTTTTGTTATTCCTACGAAGGCTTGACATTCGGAGGTAAACTTCACAATTGAGTTCTGCATTATTGTTACAATTTTCGTGTTATGTTCAGGACAGTTCATGGTTATTTGAAGTGGTTCTGCTACGATAACTAGCCAAACATTGTCTTTGAGTTTGAACACATTGTAGCCTTGACAGGTTTTGGGCACATTTTGACGGTTTTTTAATAACTGCGCTTCACACACTGCATTGTTGTCTATAGGGTAAGCGTACAAGTTGGGACACAACTTCTTATGTGGACCTATTTCTACAATTTAGGTCTGGTTTTGAAAGATTTTGAATTTGAGTTGTTTCTCTGAAGTAATAAATGATAAAATTTCTAGTATGGGTAAATCAATACTAGTTTCAACACAGTATGTCTGGTTGTCCTGAAAAAGGTCTTGATCTTTGAAAAGGGCTCCAAATAAATATTTAGTTACTGTATCTGGATTATATGGTATTGCTATTATAAAATATTTTCAATTTTTCACAGTTTTGCTAGATAATACATTAATTTTAAGATGTTCGAAGTCGTAGTTCTCTTCAAAAATATCATCAATAATTTTTTCTTGAATTTCGTTCAGTTGGTTTTGTCTAAGAAATGTAAGAATATTTTTATTATTCTTATCTAGTAATTGTCCGTTACTTGATTCTATTTTCGAATAGTCCAAAAGGGATTTAGTCTTGTATAAATCTACAAATGTATCAAATTCTTTATACATGTTTTCTAGAAATTCAGGGTTGTTCTTTTGATCTTCGGGGATATCTTCATCTATGTTTTCATTATAAGCAAAAGTTGAATAAGGTGTTAGATTGTATTCAGATTGAAATTTTGATAAATTTTGGATATGATTAACTTTAATGCGGGAAAGTGCATCTGCATTTTTGTTTATCTTTCCGGGTTTGTACTTAATCTCGTAGTCATATTCTTCGAGCTTTAGTCTCCATCTTGCTAATCGACTACCTGTATCTTTTACTGAAAAAAGCCAAGTTGAGGGACGATGGTTTGTGATTAAAGTGAATTTTCTTCCAAAGATGTAGGGTCTAAAGTGTTTTACTGCCCAAATGATCGCAAGTAATTCTCTTTGAATGGTGGAGTATTTTGTTTCTGCTTTGCAAAGAGTTCTTGATGCATAAGCTATCGGAAGATCTTTACCAATTATTCCTTGAAAGAGTACTGCACCAATCGCAAAAGCGCTTGCGTCTGTTGTGAGAATGAAAGGCTCTTCGAAGTTTGGATATATGAGCAGTGGGGTAGAGATAAGGGCTTGCTTCAATTCATCAAATGATTGTTTACAATCGGAATCAAAATCGAATGGAACGTCTTTTTTTAGAAGTCTGGTTAGTGGTTTTGAAATTCTAGCGAAGTTTTCGATAAATCTTCGGTAGTAACCGGCTAAACCTAGAAAAGATTTTATGTCTTTTTGGTTCTGATGTGTTGGAAAATTTATGATACATTCAACCTTAGATGGGTTTGGTTTGACACCATCTTTAGTAACAAGATGTCCTAGATAGGCTACTTCCTTGCGGAGGAATTCACACTTATCCGGTTGGATTTTCATATTTGCATATCTGAGTTTCGTAAAAACGTCAGTTAGTCTGTTAATATGTTCATGTATTGATGGGGAATATACAATAATGTCATCCATACAAACTAGACAACGCTCATTTTGTATGCCGAGTAATATATTGTCCATTACTCTACGAAAAGTTGAAGGGGCATCTTTGAGACCGAAAGGCATTCGGACGAACTCGAAATGTCCATTCTCGACTGAAATGGCGGTCTTCTGAATATCTTGTGGATCAATTTCGATCTGGTGAAATCTAGAAGCTAAGTCTAGAGTAGAAAAATACTGACATTTGCCAAGTTGATCTAAGAGGTCTGAAATATTTGGCAGCGGATATTTATCGTTAATTGTGATTTCATTGAGCTTACGATAATCTACAACTACTCTCCACATTTGTTTGCCAGATGCGTCCATTTTCTTAGGGACGACCCAAACTGGAGATGAAAAAGGTAAACATGAAGGTCTAATAATGCCTTGATCAAGCATCTTATTCATCTGGGATTTAACTTCATCTTTGTGTATTTGCGGATACCTATAAGACTTGGTGAATGTTGGTTTGTCGGAATTAGTTTTAATGGAATGTTTAATTTCGTTGGTAAAAGTCAATTTGTCTCCTTCGAGGTAAAATATGTTTCAGAATTCAATACACAGATTTGTTATGAGCTGTGATTCTTCATCATTTAGATGCTCTAATCGAAGTTGGTTACGTATTTCGGGAATTCTGTCTTGTTGTATGTCGTGTTCGTATTCGCTAACGTTGTTAATAGAAAAAATGTTGTATAGGTTAAGAATTGTTGTTATAAATTAGCCATTTTCAACTTTTACTAAAGCATGCGGAAGGCGTACTTTTTCTATTTCTATACCTGTTAATAATGCGTCAGTGTTTGATATATTGCATTTAAATTTATAAACATTTTCGATTCTTGGTTCTATTCTAATTATGTTAGTTGTTCTTTCTGTGTTCTTGGTTTCGATGTTTTGTACATTATCTGAGGCTTTGTGAAGTTGGACGGTTTTAAAATTTGTTTCTAATTCTCTAGTTTTGATGTTAATTACGCAATCATAATGTTCGAGGAAGTCTGAGCCTAGAAGTCCATCAAATTCTATATCTAAATTACAAATATAGACTTTGTGCGGATCTGTACGGTTAAAAGGAACGAGTATAGATTCAGTAATGTGAACTTTTTGATTAGTGATTCCTTGAATTATTACATTTTCGGGAAATCGCTGGCGAAATTTTTGACAAACGTGAGGTTTAAAGATAGAAAGCTCCGGAATCAATGAGAAATTTGTGAGAATTTGTCGAGTCTGTAATGTAAAATAAATTTTGTGATTTCACAGCGAGCAGAGGATTTATAAGTAGCTCTGTTCGGGGAAGTTCAGATAGGGGTTGTAATCTTGAAGATTTATTGCTTGAATTTGGGTTTGAAGCTGTTCTATGTCTGACTTCTTCTCTGGAGGAGGATCTGTTGGAACTATTGGGCTTACGTGAAAATCCTGGTTTTCAATTTGATTAATTTCTTCATGTTGATAATTATAGAAGTTTTCTTGTGGATTATAATTACTATATGACTTAATCTTCAGGTTCGTATTGATAGGATTTGTCATTATAGTTATCGGATTGATTGATATGGTAAGTAGGGTTTTGTTGGAATCTACTGAAATTCGGATTTTGTTGGACGACGCTTGGTGTGATATTACCTATATTGGGATTAGGACGTATGACAGAAGGTCTATTTGTAAAAGATTGATTTTGCTGGAAATTATTTGGAGGATTTGGTTTTTGATGAATGTTTGACTGAAATTGTGGTCTGGCTTGGAAGTTTTGATTGAAGTTTTGTTGGAAAGGTCTCTGTCTGCATTCATTAGTTGCATGACCAATTCGTTTGCAATTTGAACAATGTTTAGGAGGGAGATTAATTGGTTTGCGTCGTTGTAAACCCGTATTCTTGTTTGTATTCTGATGTTCCTGATTTTCGAAATAATTTAATTGAAGTTCTCTCCTAATTCTATTTGTTGCTGTCAGTATGTCTACAGGGTCACTAGCCCTTACAATTTGACTTAGCTTAGGTTCTAAGCCTGTCAAGAGTGTATTAAGGGCCATAGTTTCCGCTAGACGTGTCTGCGCGTTCTTTTCTTCGATAGATAAATTTTGTTTATTTATTGAAGCGTACATTTTAGCTTCATGGGTTTGTAACCTGGTGATGAAGGTTAACGGAGATTCATTAGGTAGTTGCCTAATTCTCTGTAGATCTTGGATAAGAGATGATAAGTCTCTCGTATCTCCAAAATGACTTTCTAGTAGCGTTTTTATATCATGCCAACTTGTATGGTTCAATATTATCTACGTTAGCGTTAGCATTTACACTAGCGTTATCATTAACAGAGTTATTGCCTTGTTGACGCATTTTAATTTTCTTGGATATTAATATCATAAAAATTTGTTGCAATTTATATTCTATATGTTTCCTTTTATTATTGAATTAAGAACTGTTGGTTTCTTATTTAAAATATAAATAGAATTTAAATTATTAAAAGACGAGATGATTCTGAAATGACAGTAATTTCCACATAGAAGATGAAATCCGGTTCCGTGAAGCTTGCTCCGTCAGGTGAGTATGTACGTATTCCTGGCATCGGAAAGACCGTCTTCGTATGCGTTGCAATGTCTTCTACTGGAGATCTGGGTTGACCACACCGAGTTAGTTGCCTTGTTCTGGGTGCGTAGAGGATATGCCACTTGTGTTGTCTGTTGCGTATTTTCTTACTTCTTGAAGGTTTGGAAACCACCACAATCTTCTTGCTGAATGTGTAGATGAAATCCCACTTCTGACACCAATTTTTAGATTTCGTTTTATCTAATTGGGTTTTTAAAAACAATTATTTTATTTATTTACTCCTGACACCACTTATTATTAATGATTTAATAATAAGACTTAAATTATAATTATTATACAAGTGAAATTAACTGTAAGGTTAGGATGATTATGAAAACTGACATAGCTTCATCTTACTTTAGATTTACATTTCAGAATGAATAAAATTATAAAGTGTTCCTTATTTATAGTGAAAAAATGTACAATATGCAATATAATGTTCTCATGGGAAAATACCACTAATTGTGTCCTATTCACGGATTCCATAGTCAGCATACTCGGGACGATGTAATCAGAAGAGTTTCTGGATATGTTATCAGTTGAAGTACGACATGTTGAAATATGATATTCCTGGTACTGCATTGTCATCATATTGTTGTGAAGTCGAGTTCATGGGCTTAGCAGAGTCAGCAATATTGGTTGATATAACATATATATATATATATATATATATATATATATATATATATATATATATATATATATATATATATATATATATTACTTATTTGTCTTATATATATATATATATATATATTACTTATTTGATTTTAAATAAGGATAAGTTCAATATAATGTTTGGCTTTTTGAATTATGACAATTTTGACCACATGCTGGTGGAAAAAAGATTGATTCTCAATTGTAAATGTAAGAACATGTATATTTTGTGCATTTATAGACCCCCCATCCTCCGACTTGAATTTATTTCTACCTAGGTTGGAATTTATTCTATTATAGTTTACACAAAAAGCTTATATCATAGCGACTGGGGACTTTGAGATAAATGTTTCTGACAAAACAACCCCCATACATAAACCATTGATAATTTATTCGATGCATTCAATTTGAAGCACCCACACGAATATCTTCTTACTCATCTACTATACCTTAGACTATATTTGCACAAGTTGCAATACGGATCTTATTGACTGCACTGTTATGAATGCTGGTCTATCTGATCACGAAACTATTGTATGTAAACTTCCAGTAACATCACGTATGCTTCGGGATGAACCTAAGAGAATGGGTAGAATATTTTCTGTACGAAACTGTAATAAGTTATCACTTTGTGCCACGATGCAAGGGTGCGATATAATGAGCAATACTCACTCACTTAATATGACAATTTGTCATAGTATTGTAAGCTTCTAGAATATTATTATGTGCGTCTAAATAATCGTAGAACATTCTCGATGAATGTCATGTCAAGATTCAGAAATATAAAGCCGTGTCGATCACGGGTCACAGCCAGTCTTATAAAGTCACCCCACAACGTTTAGTACAGTGTTAAACGTTACTATGAATTACAACTTCAGTAATAATCGTTCAAGTAACGAACAGAAAGAATGCTGGAAAATTGTCAATAACTTGAGAGGTAGAAATAACTCTAATATACTAAAACCGAATGTGAGTCCGGATGATCTGAATGAATTCTGCAGGTCTGTAGCGGACAAGCTAGCTACTTTCTATTGGCAAAAACTTGTTATAATGTCAACGAATTCTACCAGGTTACCTGATTTTTATAGTAATGCTACTGGTTTTCAAACTTGCTTATTATCAATGTATTTCTGCCATTACCAATACATTTTTTAATGTTCACGCAATTTTATTGTTATGCATTTTTTATCATCTTTCTTTTTCTTTTATAAATTTACATATTTTTTACATTTATACAATTTTATACATTTATACATTTTTAAACATTTATACACTTATATATTTTGATAAATTTCGACATTCTTATATTTTGAAACTAATATTTACTTAAGAATTCTATGCTTTGTGAGGAAGATCTGTCTTTCGACTACTAAATTTTTAATTGACTTTGTCTTTTGTGTTTAATATTAAGTCACACTTTGTCAATAGGAATTTATTTTTCTTCAGGCAATAACGTACATTTGGATTTGATTTGATGTATATAAATGAGAATATTAATGATAGCGCCTTTTTTTCAGTTGAATTTCCAATAGTAATCTGACAGCCGTAACTGTGAAAACAAGACGATTTATCTTCCAAACACTACATTTTATATTATGCGGTAAATTGTAAGGCGATGGTCGTTTTTTTAACTTGCTTTTTCTATAGTTATCTGGAAACCGCTATTGTGAAAGCAGGACGATATATCTCCCAAATCCAATTTTATATATTACGGTAAATGGGAAGGCGATAGTCGAAGTTTTAGCTTTTTTGATGTCACTTCATTTTCCAGTAGTTATCTGACAGCAAATATAGAATATGGGAAGGCCATAATCGAAATGTATTGATTATAGCGGCTTTTATATATAGTTCTTTGGATTAAATTTCAGTTTCAAATGGTAATGTGATAGCCGCTGTTGTCAAAACAAGACGAAGTGTCCTCCAAAATATATATTTTATATAAGGCACATAGGAAGACAATAGTCTAAATTTATTGATGATAGCGGCTTTTTTAGCTTTTTTGGATTTACTTCAGTTTCCAATAGTAATGTGAAAGACGTTATTGTGAAAATCAGACTACTTAAGTAGATCTATAAGGGGGCGTCTACTGCAAAGACGGGGCAAACCGTGAGTCTGAGAGAGAAAGTATGACGTAAACTCTGAGAGAGAGAGAGACAGACATTGCATTTTGGGTCATCTAACTTCATCTCTCCGTGCCATCTGTGGTAGCATTACGTAATTAACTACTTTGCCATGTCACCAGCGCCATCTGTGAACGGATGACCCACATTACATTTGAGGATACCTATAGGAATAATTTATATGAGTTTCTACCGCCATCGGGGTTCTACCGCGGATCTTCCGTTTACCAGGCAACTCTCTTGTAGCCTGAGTCACCGTACTTTCCATTTGGCACATCAATGCTACTGTTCCATCTCGAGTTATATCCGTTATATATATATTTACGGTCGCTGCTGATCACAAGTTACTAATTTTTTGTTGTGGATATACTATTTTAAATGTAACCTTATAACAACCATGCTGGAATATTGTTGTATAAGAAAGTGTGTCTCCATAGCTGATGATCAAGTGGATGGAAGAGCATGCGGAGTATGCAATCATTTTTGCTAGTGATTATGGAGTTGTAAATCAAGACAGATTAAATATAGATTGGTAGATTGTTTGATGGCATTTGATCAATATCAACGATCAAGTACCAACGTCAGGTGGAGAGGGAATGCTAAAGGAAGGAGATAAACAACAAGTTTTTTAAAAAATGCTAATTTTGAAATCATCCTTCGTTCTACTATTCACCATAATGGGAGATGTCTTACATATAAATGTACCTGACAAGGTGAGTGATGCGGGCATATGTTTCAACGAAAATCCAACATGTCAGTGGTGTCAGTGGTTTGCGATGAGACGAGCATTTGTCAACGATGGACACATGGAAGTTTTTTCTATAAAATTACCAAAGAATGAAACAAAATACAAAATTCGATTGAGCTTTAACGATAGAATATTTGGAGATCAATAGGAATGGCAGTTTGTTGAAAAGCTAAACGAAAAATGCTTTAATTCGCCATCGTCAACAACAAAATACGTAGAAATATCGTCTTCATTAACGAGGGGAAGCTTTGGGATACTTCAATTTCCAGTTTGACATCTACGGTGGAACTTTTGTTACTTTCATCTCATCTAGAGCAATCGATAACAAAAAGAGGATTACTAGCAAATTCAGCATATCCCAGCAGCGGATTGTAATGAGAAGAATTTTCTTACTCTATCCGAATCGCGTATAGTTGAAGTAGGCTTGTGGAAAGGCACGTTTGTCGAAGGTCAAATGTATCTTTTCCTTCGGATAACTTTATCCGTTGAGAGTTAACGTGATATTCGTTACATTCATATAACTGAAGTTTGTAGGATAGTTTTTAACTTTATTATAATCATGACTTTTTTGGAAGCACACGATGACAAATCGGGTGCTTTCGAGAATCGAAGAAGTTTTAACAGTCCATACGGTGACCCCAGTTATGAGAGCGCGCAACACATGTAATTCCCATTTTCTGAAAGGAATAAGGATGGGAGTATCAGCTTTGATTGCTTTCAAAAGCTGTAATTCAATTTGATCGTTTGGATACAACCTTTTCACTTTGAGTTCTACATTCTCAATATCTAATTGTACCTCTGTAGGCACAGTCACACCAGTTTGTTCGATGATTTTGAAGCATTTATTGTCGTTTCCAGCTCGCAGCAAACGAATTGAATGTTTACCGTAGGAAACATACTCATAGTCGTTGAAAATGTTCAACAAATGTCAAATTCATCCTATTGAGGACATTCACATTATTAGGATAGGTCCAACCAGCCACAGCCAAGTGTTTCGAATCTTCGGCGTTGTAATACAAATACCCTTTGATGGTGCTAACAGTTCCAACTTCACGTACAGATTCCAATTCTATACCGTTTTGATCATAACTGATGGACTGAAACATATATGCACCAAAATTATTGACGAAAGTAACTTGTCCATTTCCTTTAGTTCTGATAATTTTACCGCTGAGGTGTAGAATACTTTCGTATAGAGCATCGAAAGCATCAGACTGATTGATGTTAATTTGTCATCATTGTTGCGAAAAGACCTGACGTACGGGTAGTACGTTCGCCTCTCCACCTTTTGTATAGATTCGTCGATGATGGGCTTTCGAAAGATGTTGAATACTTGGGACGTTAACATGATAACCGATAGACTTGAGAGATTTAATATTCTACAAACGAAGTTGGCGACGAGCGTTGTTGTTGATGAACCATTTTGTTTGTTGTTGTTGTTTCTTTAGTTCCAATCGAATTATGATTTCTTTATTTCGAAAATTGTCTAATTGAAAGTTTTGATCGAGCACTTGAAGCGTCATATTATGAATTTCGTTTGATCGAGTTATAGGAAGATATATTAAATGATTCGGTCTTTCGTCGATAGCATAGCCTGGGTCAACATTAATAGCAAATTCGTAGATTATGTGAGACGGTCTATAGAATGCTGCCGACGTGATGTAGCTGTCTACATGTATCGTACGCACTTTTATAATATTCACAGGTTGATCTGACACATGATGAACATTCTTTTCCAAAATTTTGGGTGAGAAACCCAAGAAAATATATTCGGCTTGTTCCTTCACAACATTTTTAGTTGGTGTTGGCGGTGTAATGGTTTTTCGAAGAAACTTTTCAATATCTTCAATTTCGTACGCTCCAGCAGGAATGCTGATTCTTTTTTCCTTTCTTTGTTACCGTTTTCGAAATAATAAAACTTTGTTCCCTCATCAATAATAGGTATTCTGTTATGAATGGAAACTTAGTAATGCTAACCCATATTCAGTAAGCGGGACCAATTGAAGCGGAGGCGAGAAATCTATCGAGCTTTGGAGAACGTCAACGTCAATATGATGGTCATTACGGATGTAAGAAACTGTAGTAGATTGTAATAAATAGTCTCAAGTTTCCTAAAAAAAAACTATTCCAACAATAGTTCGAAACATAAATGTCCACAGTTAACTTGATTATATTTCTGAAAAACATTATAGTTATAGACAATCTTGGCGTGGTTGCCAAAATATTTATTTTGGTGGTTTCAAATTCCCATAACTATCAAGATATTGTAAGGTGTTGCCAACTTTCTTATATTGTAACGGGAATTTATATTAAAACTGGGTTCGATTTATTTTCACTTATTTATTTACACCAATAACTACCCGTCTATATACACATTTATATTCACACTTATTTCTTGGACTATAACGACTTTCTACTGTCTATGTGATCTATGACTCGCTGACTATCTATCACAAAACTAACTATCCTGTCTATGCCATCAGCCTTATATATCTAACCTAAAAAGCTCTAGATGACTCCAGTGTTGTTTTCAATGTTTCTGGAGGTTATTTCTCAATATATGGCTTCGGGAATGGACCAGGACTTATTCTCGTTGCCTCTGATGTCTCCCGTGTTTTCTGGAATGTGTTTGTGACATTAGTGAGTGTAGTTTATTATTCGGGTAAGTCTTCACGTTACAATATGCTACCCAATGTGTACCAGGATTGATGGAGGAATCTAAATTCACTACTGCACCCTCACTATACCATGGTTGTTTAGGTAAAGTGTCACGCATAAAAACTCCACGAAAATATGGTATTTTCAACTTTTTTGCAAACTTGTCAATTTCTCCATCATATAATTCTCTATTGGATAGCTGGTCTAGAAGTTTTTTGGTTCTTCTTCAAATACAATCCCCTTCCTTCGTTTCGTTTCTTCAAGAATAAACCGTATAATTTTCGTGTTTTACGTAGATATATTTCAGATCCCAAATGTTCTATACCTTGGTTGTGACGTTTATCTTCCTCTAGTTTTTTCTTTGCATTTTTTGCATCCATAACAGTCTTTGCAATGGCACCCGCTCCACCAGTCAACGATCCTAAAGCCGAGTCCTGCAGATAGTGGAATCAACGGTAAAAATCAGCCACAAGTCGTCGCCGTCGTCGTCGTCGAAGGTAGAGGTATTATTCTTGGTGTTCGTATTCTCTTTCGTCCTCCAACTTTTTTTTATTGCAGTTCGAGCTGCACGTAAAGCTTCCGCAGATGCCTTATTCAAACCACATCCATGATGATCGTAATCATTATTGGTTTTTTTCAAAGCAGTCAATATATTTTTCACAATATGGCGAAAATGGACGTTTTTTGCAATCCCATGCCAAGTTTACTCTTTAGCTTCATGCCTGTGGTGACTGCCCAAGCAGCGACTTTTTCACTAGATTTTGCGTCTTTAATTTGACCTGTCCCAAGCTTTATCTTCCAACACTTGATAAGCTTTATGACGTTCTTCCGAGGAGTTGCTTTTTGAGTAAGCGATATCGTGTTCCTTGCAAGCCACATCCAACGGATTGATAACTCTCTCTCCACGTTCTAGACGCTTATTCAATTTGGTACCTGGTCCACAATACGAATAGCCCGGCAGATGAAATTCAAATGGCAGCTTATTGATGAGCATATTAACGATACCTTTACCGTGATAGATCAACATTGAGAATGAGGTTAATATTTAAAGACATCTACATTTATAAAAACATAAGACACGATAAATTTGTTCACATCATGACAGTCATTCAGCAGAAAAGGACCTTACCAATCGAAAACTTGGACTATTTGAATGATGGCGGTGTAGTAGAGTGCAGTAAACATGGGGCTTTATTACCACACTCATTTCGTGCAATCATATGCGGACCGAGCGGATGTGGAAAAACAAATACAGCATTATCTTAAATCATAAGCCCTAACGGAGCAAAATCAAATTCCATCTTCATTTTTGATGATATAGCTTGCGATTCACAACACAAAATTCATGAGTATTTTTCCATGTGTCAACATCGAGGAATTGATGCTATATACATAAGACAAACGTACAGTAAGGCCCCAAAATAAATGTTGCGTAATAATTGTAATCTAATTATGTTGTTCAAATAAGATGAAATCAACTTCAACTCAGCATGCGTATGATGAGCACGTTTTACCAGACATCTTATTCAATGAGTTCAAGCATATGTGTGCCGATTGTTGGAGCGAAAATTATGGAACGATGGTTATTGTGAAGGATTTTGATCTAAATGTAGGTCGATATCGTCAAGGTTTCGATAAGTTTATAAAACCATGAGCCTAATACAATGTCCGGTATTTATCGACATGAAACCGGTCAGCAAAGTGGTTGATGTTGTTCGCAAAAATAAAATTAATGAAATTTCAAAGACAATAAGAAAGAAGAAGTATTTTGCTTTGAAATTATGTAAGTCAGAGGAGGACAAAGCATTACAGAAATTTTTGATGAAACATAAATTCAGAAACTCGAAAATGTTGCTAGTACTCGTGTCGGTGGCTTTGAACGCGATGATAACAAAACATTCGAAGATGAAGAACCTACTTTTGAAGAAGACACAATTGATCCCACAGTAATTAAAGAATATATCGAGCATTACCCGGAAGTGAGTCATAAATACTTGGCAGAATATTGGTCAGATAATGAAAAGGTTGACAAATTTTATTATCCCAAGTACGGAGGCTTGGAAACAAAGAAATTGATTTTGATCGTGTAATGTCAAAAAGCCGATTTTGAAAAACGATGCTGCAAGCAAGGAGTATGTAGATTCAAAAAATGATGCAGTAGCATTCGAGCTTGACATACAATTGCTAGATATCAGGAATGAAGTGGAAAAAGTTATCGAAACATTGACAAATAAACAGAATCAAGTCACAAAACAAATAAATGATTCCATACAAGCATTAAAGTCTGAAATATTTTTAAAACATGAATTCGAGGATAAATTGAAGAAAAGTGAGACTGAAGAATTTAATAAAGTGATTACGTCCCTTAGAACAACTCTAACTGAATATTATACTGAACATACTACAAACATTGATTCGCTAAAGTCAGCTATCAAAAAAGCTGATACCGTAGCCGAAAACATTGAAAAAGAACTGAATCAATATCGATTTACAGCCGCACCAAAAATATCTGAATTGGGATTATATATAAAAAATTGGAGTTGATGATCAATAAAATTCGTACATTATCCAAAATTAAATAATTATATAACATTAACGTATCCCATCATTATTTAGGTACAGTCATGACTTCAAGGGAAAAGATTCAAGATGCTAATGAGCTACATAAACCTGCTCGTAAAAAATATCCTAGACGACTTATAATAATCAAAGGTTTAGATAATTTATGGCAAATGGATTTGGCTGAAATGAGACCTTATGCTCACCAAAATAAAGGATACAAAATGATTTTGGTGGTGATTGATTGTTTTTCGAAATTTCTATGGACACGACCACTCAAAACTAAGACGGGTGAAGAAATTACAAACACTTTCACGAATAAACTACAAGAAGCGAGTCGTGTTCCAAAAAATATACAATCAGACCAAGAGACGGAATTTTTCAATAGTAAGTTTCAAAAATTGATGGAAAAACATAATATGAACCACTATAATACGTTTAGCATCAAAAAGGCTGCCATTGCTGAACGTGTGATAAGAACTCTGAAAAATAAACGACATCAAACATAATACAACCCGATTCAAGCCATCCGAAGTAAGCAAGTCCAACGAAAATGATATTTTGCAACAAAGATATAATCATCTGAAAATTTTGGGTCCACCAAAATTTTCAATCAGAATAGAGTAACTTTTCGTGAGTTATACTCATTATAAAAGTGCGATTTTTTCACTTATTGTGTAGTAAGTGAAAATCTGTTCAGTGGTGATAAAAACTTAGTCTTACAGTTTTTATCTGCATATGAAATATGGTAATCCAATAATGACAATAAACAGCTGGTGGTATTATTATTATTATTTTCGTGAAATACAATTTGTCATCCTAGCAGTACACATTTCGCAGAAGAATTCCCTCGAAGAGTGGGGCCCCTAGTGTTATTGGAGCATATTGATTAGATTTTTAATATTCAAACGTGCTTACCTACATCAATATCAACACATGGAACCTCAAAAATGTGTTAAATAATCACTTATTTTAATTTAAAACAACATGAAATGCAACATATGTGAGAAAAAAGATACAAAACTTCTCAAGTGTGACGGGTGTTTGTCAAATTTATGTGGAAAATATAGTAAACTAACAGCGTCGGAGGTCAAAGTCTTAAATCTAAAAAATAGAGTAATAAAATTTTATTGCTCAAAGTGCATAAAATTTGATACATTTGAAATGTTGAGAGAAATAATCGCCGATAAAATAAATATAATATTAATCAAACAAGAAATCATCGCACTCTTATGGCAAAAAATTTGCGAGTTAGAAGCCTCAGCCTGTGCACCTGTAGAAACTCCTAGCTTAAATCCCTTTTACAGTCAAGTGCTTCAAAGCAGTACTACTACTCACAAAACAAGTGCTCCAAAATTGATAATAAAACCTCTTAACCACCAAAATGCAGCTGAAACGAGGAATTATTTAATAAATACCAAAAAGTTATCCGAGCTGAAAATAGGAGTTAAAACACTAGAGATAGCAAAAATGGCGAAATATTCATAAACTGTGATCAGTAATAATTGTCAAAAATAATATTCCATTGATATAAAATGTTTTCATCCCATGTACTTAAATATATATCTGAATATTTTATTAAATTTTGTAAATTTGCGCATACTAATGTTCAGTCGTCTAGGTGTATACCATGTGCTCGAAAATTATAATATGTATTCTGCAGTACTTTTTTATTGGCGTAATGCATAGCATCAATAATAGTCTTTTATTGGTTACTTATACGATACATTTTATATCACATTTGTTTCAGTATATCTTGCATCGTATTTACTTTTGTATTTAATTATGTTATGTTATTAATTTATTTTTTTCTTTGAATAAACTTATTATAAAAACTAATAAACTTAAACACAAACTCAATGTGAGTAACATTATGCGCATATCCGAGTCGAAGCATATCTTTGAAAAGGTTTCAGTCCAAATTGGACGACATAGTTATTTAAAACTACAAAATTAAAAATAACGAATCCCGTAACATATTTACTCGAAGATATGCATGGTCAACCAATCAGCGGTGCTTTCTATAAAGTAGAATTGCAGAAAACTAAGAATCCTGATATATTGTGGAAAAGGTACTTAGAAAAAAAGGAAAGATAATTTTTGTTAAATGGCTAGGATTAAATAACACAGAAGTTAATAAAAATAATAAAATATATATTTTAAAGGCGGATGTATAATATTGGATATCTGACTATAGTTCTCAATTATGATCAACTTTTCTTCATAAAAACTTTCAATATTTTCGAAAATAAAAGTACTTTACTCTTGAGCAAAATTCATATTTTTCGACTTACCTCGTATACGGACGAAAACAATTTATATCTGATGATTGCATTTGAAGTTTTGGACTATGCGGAACTTTTAATCAAGAAGAAGTTTTTTTCATAAAACCAATAATAAAAAAGTTTTCCATATGGCTCCGACTTAATTGGACACAGTGTATATATATATATATATTTTGAACCAAGGATTATCCAGTTTAATTATATCCCATTAATAATGAAACATCCTGTATACATACACTTATTGAAATCGATTCGAAATAATTTTTTCACCTATAATTTTTCTCTCAGTGAAGGTGAAACTAGTAACATTTTTCTGAAGCTGTTGAGCAAATGAATAATCTTTTTGACGTAATGATTTCAAGTAATGTTGAAAACAGACAGAAGACAGGCCTTATTGGTTACAGGGAAGCAGCTGATATTCCTTGAAGAAGCATTCACTCTGTTTGAAAGTTAAAAATAGCATACTGAAGCACAGGCGTTTCAAATTTATATTGTGAACTGTTTCAAAATTATATTTATATTATTTTCATAAACAATAAATATATATTCCCCCATAATGTAAACAGAAATTTAATTCTGTCCGTAGCGTACTGTTTTGAATGTTTTTATTTATGTATGTATGTGTATAATATAAGCTTTCGAAAACAACATGTAACTTGAAATTGACATTTAGTCTTGTCTTTAGTATATACTGTTATAAATATCTCGTTTAATTGTGTGCCAACTGAACTATTTTCTGGAAACAAGTGTTTAGTCACTTATCGAGTAGATAATTTATTTACACGTTTCAGTTGAAACAATGCATGATGTTATATTTTTTTTATATTGTAAATATTTTAATTATTATTATTATATTAAAATAAAACTTTTTCTTTGTAGATAATTATGACAACACCTTAATATTATTATTCAAGCAATACGTTACTCAAAAGTGCAATTCTGATAACAGTTGTTTTTTTCAAGAGTGTTTTCGATGTCTTTGACTGACTTCGCTAGAGGGAGGAGGTATACAATTCGGTTGTTTTTTCTTTTTAATAGCAGGATATTTGTTATACACGTATTAAAAAATAACATGATTATAGAAAATTAAAGTTAATCAGTGACAGCTAACCGACTTCCAAAAAAAAATCCATATCCCCAAAAAATATTACCAATGTTAAACTTTTGGAGGTGAGACCAATATTCTGTAAAACTCGACAAAGAAAATCTCAAATCATTCGCGTACGCACAGTAAGAGCTGAACCACACCGATACAATTTTGTTATGTTGCTTTGTATACGAATTTTGCTTTAATGCTACATTTTCATCATGTGACTCTATCGCTTCACACGGCACTCACCGCCTCCAAAATTCCGTCTATGAAATTACAACCTTACGTATTATATTCATAACCCACAGTTCCAGCAAATCTGGACTAGCATTTGCAGTCACTGACCTTCTCGCTTTTAATGATAAAATTGTTACTATTTTGCATACATACTTAAAATGAATGCATTATGTTCAGAAGATGAAATAAACCAGAATTAATATTGGATTTAAACATTTATTCGTTTTTATGAAATGTATTTTAGTTTCCTGTAGTACATTATTTAACTATACTGTCATGTTATAAAGGTTCTAATGGGAGAAAAAAAACTTTGTTAGTACAATATTCTACACACGTCAAACATACAAAAGTACGATACGATCTATTTTTTAATATATACTTATATCCAATGGATACAATTGTACACCGTATTAAGGAGAGTTGGAAAGGAGTGGATTATCTATAAAACTTATTATGATATAAAAAAAATAAACAACTTATCTGTCCGCGTCATGTAAGGAATTTTGGGGGCGGTGAGAAACGATAGAATCACATGATGTAAATGTACCATTAAAGCAAAATTCGTATACAAAGCAACATACCAAAAATTGTATCGTTGTGGTTCAGCTCTTACGGAGCGTATGCGAGTGATCTGAGTTTTTTGTCGAGTTTTACAGAATATAGGTCCCACCTTCAAAAGTTTTACATTGGGAATGTATTTTGGGGATATACATAATATTATATTTTGAAAAAAGTCTTTGAGAAATGAGATCAAACTTTCTGAGTTACAAATAACCAAAGTTTCACATAAATCTCGAGGTATATTGTCATTCAGTCTTTCGATGTCAGAGCGAGGACATTCCACTAAGATGTGTCTAGTGGATAATGGCACTTCACACGCGAAACACTCCGGTTGGGGGATCCCTAGTGAGTAGGTACTCAAGTGTGAGGCGGGTGTGCCCTAAACGAAGTTGTGTGAGGATTACCTGGTGGAATCAATTTGATGAAGTGTCTGACCATGGTTTGAATGCTGTTTTAACATCTCTGAGTTTTGATGATTTCAACAGCCTGGCACAGTTCCATGTTTCAATAATCATGAAATGGAAAAAAGGTTTTATATCTGCAGTTATGCATTCCAGATAGGGGATAAGTATTGGATATGCAAGGGCTTCTTTTGCATATTTATCAGCGAAGTCATTTCCACATATGCCAGTATGAGAGGGAACCCAAAGGGAAATAACTCTATTATCCGAATGATTTCAACTCCTCTTTAATCAATTTGGCCAGTAGATGATGTGTATATCTCTTGGAAATACAAAGTAGAGAGTTTATAGAGTCCGTTATGATCAAAACATATTGTGCAGGTTTTGTTTTTATGTATCAAAGCGCCCTATAAATTGCAAAAAAGTTCTCCAGTTAGAATGGTTGTTGTTTCAGGTAGTTTAAATTTATGAGACACATTTCTTGTAGCAAATGCACAGGCCACACCATTTTTTGCCTTTGATGTTTCAGTGAAGATTCCGGGAAATTATGGTTTCATAGTGGACCTGGAAAAGTTTCGTATCATTCTTATTCAAAGAGAGTAGTTTTATGTTTATGAGACTTGTGGGTAGGAGCCAAGGTGGGGTTGTATGAGTAGGAGCCGGTTACGTTGTGGGATTTGTTGTAGTTCGATGAAAGAATAGAAAGCAAGCGTTTAATTCTTTCGGAAAATGGAGGATGCGTCTTGGAGTGTTGACTGAATAATGGACATGTAGTTTGACGAAGGCTCAACTCTTGTCATCTCAGGATTAAATGTAGCTCACCAACTTCACATAGAAGTCTGTCTACGGGAGTTGTTATGAAGGCGCTGGTGATTCTGTGGAGTGCATTATTCTGAATTTTGTCTAGAGCTTTTAGGTTTATAGCTGATGCAGATAAACAGGCTATGCAACCATAATATAACTTCAAGCGAATCAGTGTTGTCGTCTACACCCCATTGTTTATTTGCAAGACATTTTATTTCATTCTTTTTTGGTCTTATACTAGTAGATGCTGGATGTGAGGTCTACAAGTCAATGATTGATAGAATATTAAACCTAGATGTTTTTTTTCTTTTTTGTATTCCAGTATTCGGTCCTTGAATTTCAGGGTCGGAAGGTTTTGGATTTCCTGTGGTCTTTTTGAGCATAATATACATTTGGTTTTTTCTGCTGAGAATCTGAAACCAATTTTCTTTGTCCATGATTCCGTTTTGTGCAGCTCCTTTTGTTCTAAAGATCCCATGCTTTGGATATTTTTTCCCTTGACGTAGATGATGTGATCATTAGCGAATAATCTGGCATGAAATGGCTTCTGAAGTGATTTGAGTAAATTATTTATTGATATTAGAAATAGAGTGAGAACTATAACATACTCTTGTGAAGTACCATTTCGATGATATTTGGTGGATGATAGGGAGCCGTTTGCCTTCACTTGAAATAATCTGTTCTATAAGAAGTTCTGGATGAAATCAAGAATTAGAGCTTGATTTCCCAGGACTCTAGTGTCTTCAGCATTTTGTGGTGCCACGCCATGTCAAATGCTTTACATAGGTCGAAATAGATTGCAATACATTTCTGGTTATTCAAGAAAGATTCATTAATGTTGGTTTCTAGATCAACGCGGTTATCGATGGTGGATTTTGATAAACAGAAGCATACTTGTTCCATTATGATGTGATTGCTTTCTTCCAATTTCCAGATGAGGCGCCTATTGATGTTTTTTCTAGTAACTTGCACATGGTACATGTAAGTGCTATTGGTTTATAAGAATCAGCTTTGTGAGATGGTTTATTGGGCTTCAGTATTGGGATTATGATTGCTGACTTCCATAGTTTTAGAAACTTATTGTGCATCCAGATAACATTGAAGAAGTCAAGAAGGAAGTTAAGTGCTTCTTCAGGCAGATATTCAAGAAAGAAGGCGGGAATGTCATCTGTGGCAAGGGCTTCGAGTAGTTCCATTTCTTATATTGTGGTATTGATGGGATTCATATTTGGAATAATCTGTATTGGATTTTCCTCTTCTCTCATTTTATAAGCCAAGAATTCGTTAACATAGTTTTTGATAGATGACATTTCGTAGAAGATTTCAGCAAGCTCCTCGGAAATATCAAGATGATTGTTAATAATTATTTCTTGTACTGATGCTATAATGTGAAATTGAGCCGCATTTTCTTCTAATATTTTTCCAGACACTAGTTAGTGGGGTATTAGAGTTTATAGTTCCACGTAATTTTGCCAAGATTCTTTTTTGGCCTTATTAGTTACTTCTTTAGCAATAGCTCGTTTTCTCTTTAGGTCAAAAAGGTTATCTACCGTTCTGTGTCATTTATAGGTATTTAGAGCCATCTTTGTTTTATAGCATGGTCACAATCTTTATTCCACCAAGGTCCTAGGTTTAATTTTTAATATATTGCTGAAAATTATTCCATCTAGCCGTCTCCAATTTCCATCTGGGTTCAGGATTAAAGGGATATTTAGTGTAAGTATTATTTGTTATTAATATTGAGCAGTGATCGCGCCCCCACATGTCGTCGGTAACTCTCAACGAGTATAAAAGGACTACAGAGGGAAATATCAATAGCTGATGAACCACCTTTAGCTAGAATGAAATGGGTAACCGTCATCTAAAATAGAAACATTTGTATTATCTATTATTTTACCAAGCATTTTCTCTATAGCTGTGGTTTTGTGCAATCCCTACAAAACATTATGCCTGTTGAAGTATCCTAGAACAATTTTAGGAGAGCAGATCTGATCAATTAGATTTCGAAGTTAATTTTCATCTATGTTGTTGTTTTTTGTTATGATGTTATGATCCAAATTCTACTGCAACAGCTTCTAAAGATGTATTGAGATATACCTATTTTGAGATCAAATTGGATTTCACGTAAATGGCTACTCCCCCCGATGCATGATCCCTGTCTGTGCGATTTTTATAGTAAACTTGATAAGATTTTATATTGTGATAGTGGGAGTCTTTGAAATGAGTCTCTTGTATAGTTAAAACATCTGGTAAGTATTGACTGATTGAAATTTGGAACATGGGTAGTCGAGCTAGGAATCCATCTAGATTCCATTGCATAACTGTTTTATATATTACTAGCTGTTTTACCCGGCACTTCCTGGGCAAACACTTTCGTAGATTGTGCATCGAAAACATAAAGTCATTAAAAGTCTTAAGTATGGAGCCTTCTATGAGACCTACTCGCATGTAAACCAGTCCGAACATCAACCCAGATCAATCCACAGATATCCACTAATAGAGAACAACATGATAATTTTTCCAACATATATCTTAAGGATTTTTCGGTATGGAACCCTCTTCCTTTAAATTCCAGTCGCACTAACGGACTGTCAAAAAACAGTCCAGTGATATACTACAAACTAATATATATCCGAAAAATCCACGAAAATTCAGCCATAGAGCTCAGAGATATTTCTTTGGGAATTACAGATATAGAACCCTCAACCTAAGAGGCCCAGACACACATAAAATGTAGCCTATATGGAAAGCTCAATAAAAAAAATTCTCGAAATGGGATAAGTAGTTTCGAGTTTTTTTGTGGTCATACGAAAAGTCGTAATTTCGATATTTATTGGCGGATTTTAAAAATTAGAAAAATTAAATGAATGGTTTGATATATTCTACAAGATGTCAACAATTTTAATTTTTCTTATCTATGCCCTTAGTGACAGCGATACTCAACTTTTTTTTCTAAAAGGAAACATGTATTTAATTTTACGTCATATTGTAGATAATTTTATTCTGAATTCAACAGTATATAATAAGTCGCTTTTGTTTCGCATTCATTTCCGCACATGAAAATTTGCCTTTAGAGAAATGTCAGATTGTGTCACTGATTTGTCAACATCACAATTTTTTTTATTACTTTTATAATACTGGGAAAAGATCACTTCAATTTCATTGATGGATGCATATTGACCGATGTACTCCAAGTGTACTTTGAATGTAATATAAATAGTGGACGAGCAGTGCGTCTCTACATCAATCGATTTCCGAGAAGAGAAATTCCAGCTCAACGAAAATTCTCAAGAATTAAAAACAGTTCAAGAAATTATGGTAGTTTCAAGAAGCTTACAAGAAAGCATCGTCAATTTAATGAAGAGTTGGAGTTAGGCGTTCTTCTCAGTGTTCAGGGAGAGCCGAGAACGTCTACACGTAAATTGCTAGTGATTGAACAACGCATCCAAATATACTGTAGATAGAATATTAAAAAACAGAAGTTTGATTCGTGAGTTCCACAAAAAGTGCAATCTCTGGAGCAAACTGATCGCGATCGAAGAATTGAATTTTGCTGTTTTTATTTAGACGCGGTTCGAGGGAATGGTACTTTCTGTAGAAAAATGATTTGGTCTGATATCCCTTTAGCAATAATGGCATTTATAATATAAAAATCCATCGGTACTAGTCAGGAAAACCCTAGACTTTTATATAGTATAGATAGCACATAGCATCTCATCAGTCGTATTTTTAGCTGAAGGCTTAGATCTCGACTACAGAAAAGTTTCTTCATTCTTACAAATGTGTTCAGTGATAGTCCATATTCTTCACTAGCTGTGACTATTCTATTAACTATTAACGTATCTCATATTATTTACGGTCACACCTTTAATTTTAATGCCTATATCCTCTTCCTCAATTGCCTCATTTACTATATCTTCTGAGTACATATTAAAGAGGATTGGTGAAAGTATACACCCTTGACGTACACCGCTTTGTATTTCTATTTATTCTAATATTATGTCTTCTATTTGTATTAATGTTTCTGACCATAGTATAGTAGTATCTTTTGAATGAAAATATCGAAAACTTTTTAGATGTACTACCCCTTTGATGAACTCATAAGAGTCCATTTTCAACAAGGTTCCTCCTCGTAATGCACACGTGAATTTAATTTGGTTAAACAACAGATTTGGCGCAAGGATTGCTGTTCGGTGGCTGCTCGTTTCCCTAACCTCACGCCACTTGACATTTGAGGTTACCTTAAAGATTAAGTTTATCTAAACCAGTCACTGAATGAAAACTACATCAGACGAAGAATAATCGATGTTATTAGAGAAATATCTCCAAATGTTATAAAGAACGCCACTTATGGAGTGAAGGCGAGCTGTGTATTTCTCAAGGCGGAAAACAAGTTGAACAATATTTTTGATGCAGATTTCACTAGCTTTTTAAATGGCATTTGTCAATAATTACGGAGTACTTATTTTTTTTTCAGAAATTGTTGAATAAATGTTAGGTTATGTTATGCTATTGAATTCAGAAAAAAATGTCTACAATATGAGGTGAAAATAAACATATCTTTCCATCAAGAAAAATAAAGTTGACTATCGCTGTCATTAAGGCCAAAGATCAAAATAATTAAATTTGTTGATATCTTGTTTTTTCGAATTTCTAATATCCGCCAATAAATAACGAAGTTACAGTTATTAAGGGCATACTTTGGATTGTGGTTAACTATCAAATCTTTCAAGGCGTTAGGTAGGTTAAAGCCAAAATTTTTTAGATTTTTCTCAGATTTATGTTTTTTAACATTTGCTTTTGATGGTGTTGCAAAGACCTTATCGGGATCCTCTGAGGTGGGTGTTAATAGTTCTGATGCAGTTCGTTTATTTGATGTTGTTTCTGTGTGGGTTATTTGATGGACGTCTGAGATAGTATCATGCATAATTGTTTGTTGTTGGGTGTTGCAAGTTGATGGTTGGTTCGCCGGACTTTGCTTCTATTGGCATATGTGAAGCAGGGGAATTAGATTGACATTGTGTTGATAGGGATTGAGAAAGTAGGTTGGGAGTTTGTGAGTTGATGAGTAGATCTTGGTCGGAAGGAGTGGATTGAGCATTGCATTATGGTGCTTCATGGCCAGTTTGCTTGCATTTATAGTATAAATAGTTTTCGCGTGAAATGTATATTCTATATTGCACTTCTTCATGCTCTACGTCTATTTAATCAGAAATGTTGATATTTTCTGGAGGAGAGATGTATATCTTTCTTCTGAAACTAAGAATGTGGCTATAGGCTGAATCAGTAGCGCCTATTCTCAAACAAGACATTTGCGGCATGAGTTTCAATCCCAAGTTCTGAAGGAGAAGTTGGTGTGGGATGGTGAACATTTCACAGGAGAAGCCGTTCTGATGGAGTAATTAGTCTTCTTGCAGGAATAACTGTATCATTGATTCTTATTACCCCATACCTTTCCAAAAATTCACCTACTTATTTTTTGTTGGATAAATAAACACATTGGTCTAAGCTGAAGTAAGTAGCCTTGAAATTTTAATCCATCCAAGGAATTGAAGACAATCGCTTGGTATTTTAATGGTAAATGGTAGTATGTATAAGTGAGTGCAGATGAGTAGTATTTAGATTGAGATGTTCTGTTAGGGTACATATTTTTATCAATTACGATTTTCACTTCAACGGGTGTCGTGATGGCGATGTTGTCCATAGTTTCCTCCTACAATAACAACAACAATAAGTATATTGGGCCCGCTCCTGGCGATACAAGTGACTTGGACACGAGACGAGCTGACACACAATATGAGCGCGAGAGGATTTTACAGAGTATGTTTTGGTTTTTTAATTCCTTTGTAGATTAATGCTTATATGAAAAATAGAAAAGTAATCACAGCCAATCTTTGAATTTGAGTTTGACAAGTCACAAGAATGTGAGATATTTACAATACTGTTATTTTCAATAATATCGGGACCGAATGTAGAAGCTGTTATATCGACTAAATGCAGGTCCGAGCTCCTATATAATATTTTATTAAAGTACTTATATCAATTAAAGATGTTCTAGACAATTTTGGTTGTAAAGACTGAATAGTTAGTTGCTTACATTCGAAGTGCACCACGGGAAGGTATTGTCTAACAGCACTTCATTCTCAACAGAAGGGGATCCTTCGGTTCCTAATTTCCGAAGTATTCTATGACTCGAAGCCCTGTTTCATATAATGACACTCTGATGAGATTTTTAATCCAGTAATTTTCAATTAATATTTTGATATCGTCTGTGACATATAAATTTGTTTTTTTTGCCGGAGGAAGATATTTGTGACATCTTATAAAAAAAGGTGGGAGGATTAATTTATTTAATTGTTAACCCTTCTTTCACAACCCCATCAACTATACCCGGATAAACTTTTTTTGATGTCCAGAAGTTAATGCATAATTCGGGAACCCAAGCCTGCCATACTGCCATTTACTCTTTCAAATGTACTTTTCTGTAAAAATTCAGAGCCATATATTGATGGAGTAATATAGGAGTTCTGCGACATTTTATTGACGATTTTAATAATTTGTTCTGGTTCTCCATATCATTGATGATGTTCTCAGAGTGAGATTTTTCCACAAATTCACCAATACTATGGTTAGGTCGCTAGTGTAATAATCCAACTTTATTCTCTTTGCAGTATTAACCGAGGACGTTTATTGTAATCTTCTCTGTAACACGACCCCAACTGTATTTTCTTTTTGTCAAAAAGGTTTTATCAATTACCGTTTTACCTTCAATACCCAGTACCAAATGGCTGTGCGACGCTACTTCTTCAGCTATATCACGACAAGAGCTGTAGTAATAAGTTACAGTGTCCATACTAAGCTCTACGTCATGACGATGATGGCGCAAAGCCAGCACAACAGATTATGATAGCTAAAACATCATGTAGGCAAGAGGGACTTGAAAAGAAAGTATTTAAGGTTGGATAGATTGTTTCATTTGTTGCCAGTATTTCTCAAAAAGAATGAAAGAAAGAGAAATTTCATAGTTTTTGATGTAATTCGGGATGCGTACATGCCATTTTGAAAGTTAAAGGATAACAGCAAAGAAATTCAACGAAACCAACGATACCGGAGCACAACTGGAAGTGAGTCTTGTCATGTATTTACTATTTACAGACTTTACATTTATTATAGATAGTATGGTTGTCGTGTGTATTGAAATGATACTGGATCTATTTAATAATATGAATGTTTTCATTTCTATTAATATATTCAGTCTAATTATTTATTACATTTTTTCTCCTCTGTTCTTGTCATAATATAATTCATTTGAATTTTTTTTAAATTACATTTTCTTTAGCGGTACTTGCATATAATTAATATTTTGGTTGGAGCTTTAACTAATTATTATTGTTTTTTTATTATTAATTTTTATAAAACATAAGCGTCATATGGTATTTATTATATTTTATAAATTGTAGTTGGTTGGGTCTTAGTATTAATCTTTTATAAATAATTGTGGGAGAGCTCTGATCATTGTTCAATAATACTACACTCTTGTTATGATAAGCTAATAGATCGATCTTCTAAATGAATATTTGAGATTTTCTTAAGTTATTTATTTATTTGTAAGATTAACAACATTGCTATAATTATAGGACAGGAAAATCGCAATAACAAGAAATGGCATGGAATAGTGAGATCTCATGTTTTTCCAAAATACTTGATGATCCGCATATTTATATTTTCTTTTATTCCATATTTGTTTCTTTGTTCTAAAAAATATTTTTTAATACTCACTACACCAACAGATATATTTTCTTATATATATATATATATATATATATATATATATATATATATATATATATATATATATTATTTGTAGACGTGACAATATTACAAAAGAAATAGAGATGTTAACAATTACGGAACACGAAAATTATAATAAAGAGAGAAGACATGAAAGTAAGTTTTAAATGCATTTTTTCTCAAAAATACTAAATCAGTATTTAATTTTATTCCTAAGTTCCATTGTATGAATAAATTTCATTTAAATTATATTTCACATAACAATACTTATTTCTATTGTCTACAACTTTGGAAGCCGGTCCTGATCATTGTAGAAGAACCACGTTAGTCAGAGCGCCGAATTAAAGCGGTGTTTTTGTGGGAAATTGTACTACAAAATAACTTTCTCATAAATACCCTAAGTTATTCAAGTGTTAGTGCGTGATACAGCTAATAAATGATTACTGTAAGTCGTTATATCCTCTAATAATAATAACAAACCTCTCCGAAACGATTTGACTTTGATTTTGATGATTTTCTTATCAATACCCTAGGTTCTTGAATTGTTTGGGTTTGGTACAGCTAATAAGTAATTACTGTAAGTATTTAAAACCTCTATTAATAAAAATAACAAACCTCTGCAAAACGACTGGACTTTGACTGGATAGCCGGAAGTCAAACGGCCACATGTCAGGCCTCGTATAACCGCAAGCAGAATGGAATTATGACCTCACAAAACTTAACACTTCAAAACACACAAAAACAACCTACTCAAATATAGTAACTATACAAAAAACCCCTACTAGACCAAGCCATAATTGTATCAACATTAGACAGAGCAAAAATCCATAATTATATAATTGCAGTGGGCAAAGTAGCTCATCCTAAAAACATATTATATGCATCAAAAATGTCGAACAGCCTGATATGCATCTCTCTTTCATCCAAAAAGATCGTGGACGAATTCCTCGCTACAACAAAATTAGTTAAGAAACTAATATTCCCAGCTCAAATATTAGTTATATCAAATATCTGCCCCACCATCCCAAACTCGATCATGGAAGAAAAACTGAAAAGAATGGTCTTGAAAGCCGTGTCCAATATGACTTATCTTAGAGTTGGCATGCCAGAATCCGAATATAGCCACGTAAGTTTCCGGAGATAATTATATCCGTTAGAAAATGCTAGCATCCCGGACTCTTTCACCATCTCCCATGAAGACACTTCCTACCGTTTTTTCCTATATATAAATGGCATTGTATGCTCAAACTGCAAAGCAATCGGACATCGGGAATCAGATTGCACCGAAAATCTAAACATACGGGCACCAGAAGCAGAAATGATTGGAGTAAATACAACAGTTGTCAAAGAAACAGCAAATACTCTCAACTCTAATTCAATCCAACTTAATCTCTATCCGAACTTCAACATTGCTATCCAAGAAAAGCTCAACCAACCCTTCAACTAAAAAGCAAATATCAATCTCTCTCGAAGTCCTACAAGATCCTAATCTTCCCTTTTTGTTACACCAAAAGCTAGTAAACAAAGACTAAAACTTCATGGGATAATATCTCCAGCCTTTCAAACTCAATAAAAGATAAAATTGAATATAGAATACCAGCTTTCATCCTAAATTTCATAGAAATATGCGACTACCTTGAAAACTCACTCACTTCAAAAATCCAGAAATAATGGGTCAAGATTACTCCAACGAACGATCGGAACTGACTGACATACTAGAATTCATTTACTCGAACATTGAAAACAAAAGTATAAAAAAGCAACATAACCAAACTATAGAAGAAACTCACTCTATCAAATCTATCTTTAACAGAAGAAACAGACGGCCAACCACTTTCTGAGCAGGATATTTGAAATAGCTAATTCATTGATTATACAATGGAATCTTAACGGTTACTACACTCACATCGAATCGGTTAAATCAATTTTCACAAATAAAACTATGTTTGCAAGAAACTCATTTTAAAGTGGAAGGCAACTAAAATCTAAGAAATTACTCACCTTATCTTAAAAACAGAATCGCAGAACAATCATACGGAGGAGTAGCTATTTTAGTGAGAAGCGACGTTGAATCGAAAAAAAATCGCACTAAATACTAACCTAGAGGCAGTAGCAGTATCAGTAGCGCATCGAAGGAAATAAATATTTGCAATGTATATTTGCCTCACCCTCAAAAAAAGTAAAAGGGAATCTTGGATTGATTACATACACCCCAAGTAAAACCATAAGGATTAACATATGAAAACTAAGGGGCATAAATTCTTTCAGCAGTATAAATATGCTCCCACATAATAATAACTTAGTTTCGTGCAAGGAAGAATTCGCCGAAGCTCTTCCAGATGTAACTCAATATAATTTCAGCGACCAAAATCTGACCCCTTCCTAAGAGTCCATAGATATTTCAATACAGACTGTCATCCCAACAAACCTATAACAATGCAAGAACTAGATTACTGTCTATCTCTACAAAAAAAATTAAGCCCCTGGACCTGACGACGTCCCCCTATTTTCTTGAAACACCTTCCATACATAGCTACAATTATTTTATTAGATTTAAATAATGATATATTTATATTTCTGAACTATGGTCCAAAGCAATAGTAGTGCCAATATTAAAGCCCAATAAACCTTAAGTTGTCCCCACCTCATATAGTCCAATCTTATTAACATGCACTTAAAAAGTGGAGAAAATCACTACAGACTTGGTATTTACAGAAGGAAAAACGCCTATCTCAATTACAGAGTGGTTTTCGAAAATTCCGATACACTTAGGATATCTTGGTGGCACTTGAAGTTTATGAGGCCTTCTTGTAAGACCAGAAACTAGTTTCTGTATTTTTTGAGATCAACACAGCTTTTGATAACATATCCAAATTCACATGCTAGCACTCCTCAAAAATTGTCTGAACCATCGATCAATCCAGTTTAGAGTGAATGGGCTCACCTCCACCACTAGACCACTCCAAAATGGCACTCCCCAAGGATCTATTTTAAGCCCAACTCTATTTCTAATAGCCATAAATAGCAAACTGAGTAAAATGAGATCTCCCGTGAAAGCCAACTCATATGCCGACGATCTAGTCATATATACAAAAACCAAAAATATTTCTTTAGCCAGTCAAATACTACAGACTTTCATTCACGAAATAAAAAACTGGTCACAGGATTTTTGTTCTCAGTAGATAATACTTACCTTATGGTTTTCGGCAAGAGAAAAAATACGGAAAATATTAATCTAACTCAAAACGGGTCCATCTTGAAAGAATAAAAAAAATATATTTTTTTACCTCACCTTTGTTATAGCACTGTGAATAAAACATTGTTAAAAAACTTGACCCAATTGAAAACTCAGCCCTAAGGCTGGCCATTGGTGCATTCCGAACCACCCCTGCTTCCAAGTAGATGCTAACAAAAATCACGATTCAGGGTAAAAGAGACGTAACCTTTTAACAACAAACGGTGCTTAGAAACCTCCAGCTGCAACCAGAAGTGCGATATTCCTTTACCGAAAATCCAAGTACATATAATTTTAAAATCACCACACTTCTCAATTGACACACTCTATATGCACTAGTACCTACTACTGGGCCGATATCTCGAACCCTTCAATGCATATTTCTTTTACCTGCTTTGGAAAGTTTCCATATAACCGACGAGAAGTTTTTCTTATTTCGTATTATATTTCATATATTCTTTATATTTACAGGGTGGCCCGTTTAAGAGGGGCCTATACCTTATCTTGAAACCCACGTGGGTTACAAAAATATTTGAATACAAAAGTTGTTTCTACTAAAATGATCTTTATTTATTTCTAATATTTTCTAATCGTCACTATGTTATATACAGGGTGATGAAACATAGTTACATTTCTCCGAATGGAACACCCTATATTTATTACATTTTTAGATAGTATTTTCAAAGACAAATTCAATGATATATATGACTATGGGTCTATGATGCACAGTTTCGAACTTATTAGCGATCATCTTCAGAGCTCGGGTTATGTTTAAACCATTATTGTTGGGTTGCTCATTAACTTCTTAAACTTTTATCCACGCACTATTTTTATGAATATAATGCTTTTCTCTAGACGATGATTAAATTTTAAATATTTTTCTGAACATACGCGGTGTTGCCACGATTCGCAAAATGATACTTTTCTCAAATTTCTTGAATGAGACACCCTGTATATTAATGGATTTTCAAATAGCCACTTTAATAGCAATTTTAATTATATTGCATAGTACGGGTTTACCAATTTGGCTTAATTGGCAAATAAAATAAAAAATTGAGTATACGTAAGATTTAAATTAAGTCATATTATAAACAGATTATAAAGCTTATTCACAATTTTATTTCTACGTCTAAATGACTACGTAAAATGACAACAAAAAATTATCACTAACTATCTAACACTAACTACATATGCATATTTCTTACAAGTATAATTAATTAGATTAGATTTTGAATATGTCCGCCGTTTTGAAGAATAAAAGTAGTATATTATATGCTATTTCTAAATGGTGTATGGCATTTGTGGCGTAATTCGTTAAGTTCAGATAGTTTATCGCCGCGCGAACTTGATCTTGCACTTCCAAAACTGTTGACTCTTTGTATCTGGCCAGGAGATGGTCCCGTCATCACTTCCTTCCCAAAATTGGCTTTGAATATCTACTGATAACATGCTTACAAATATCATTTGGACCGATGAATCAATATTTACAACGTATGCGGTGTTATTTAATAGAAAAATACGTATTATTGATGTCTGGATTTAGAATTTTGAAGCCATATTTTACCAAGAAAATTTAACATCAGTACGATATTTAAGCTTTATAAGGAACGAAATTTTAATACTTTTACATAATAATATTCCCCAAAGAGAGCATCCAAACTTAATTACAAAGATAAACCGTCAACAGTTTTGGAAGTGCAGCAACGAGTTCGCGCGGCAATAAACTATCTGAATGGAACGAATTATGCCACAACTTTTACTTTTCTTCAAAACGGCGGACTTATTGATAATCTAATCTAATTAATTTTACTTGTAAGTAATATGCATTACTAGTTCGTGTTAGATAGTTAGTGATAAAGTTTTGTTGTCATTTCACCTAGACATTTAGACGTAGAAATAAAATTGCGCATGGCTTGATATTCTACTTATAATATGATTTCTTAACAACGCCCTAAAACGGTTTTGAATAAGTTGATAAGGAGCTACTTCCCAGTTTCATATCTTAATAATTTAAATCTTAGGTATACTCAATTTGAAATTTTATTTGTCAATTAAGCCAAAACGGTAAGTCAGAGACTCGTACTATGTTATATAATGGAAATTGCTATTAATTAATTAATATAAATTAATTAATTAAATCCAATAATATACAGAGAGTTCCATTCAAGAAATTTTAGAAAAGTATCATTTTGCGAATCGTGTATTTTGAGAAAATGTTGAAAATTTGATCCTTAACTATAAAGATGCATTATTTTCTTAAAAATAGCACGTGGATAAAAATTTGAAAAGTTCATGAGCAACCCACCAATGATGGTATATACATAACCTGAATTCTGAAGATGATCGCTAATAAGTTCAAAACGGTGCATCACAGACTCATAGTCATATACATCATTTAATTTTTATTTGAATGGACTATCTAAAATGTAATAAAATATAGGGTATTCCATTTTAAAAAATAACTTTGTTTCACCACCCAGTATTTAACAAAGTGACGATTAAAAAAATAGAAAGTATGAAGATCATTTTGGTAGTAACAACTTTTGTTTTAAATTTGTTTTTAACACCCGTAGGTTTAGAGATACGGTATGGGCCTCTCTAAAACGGGCCACCCTGTACATGTTTCTAATCATATACTAAGCAATTTATAAGCAAAAAGATATGTTAAACAAAAAATACAAAAAATAATCATCACAATGGGGTTAAATGATCACAAGCCTTCAATTGATAGTTTCAAATACACCGCGCACTTTAAGTCGGTGTGAAGCATTTGTAGGAGCGTTGTTGCCAAATCAATTCCGGAAGCCTTTTCATTATGCTACGGGAGAGCGGCGTACATCAGTTTTTAAATATAAATAAATATCGCAATACGATGGCAGTTATTGCGAATCTAAAGCATGTATTAAAGTTCTACTTTTCAATATTTGATTTCGATTCTATCAAACTGTAGTATGGGAAACAAAAATAATTTCTGTGCAAATTATTAAGGGTCGACAGTCAGAGCATTTTAAAGTTTCTCTTCTTTAATTAGATTATATAACTTCTATAGGGGTATATAATTATTGTTTCTTGATTGCTTTTTGTAAATATTAATTTTAAATAATTCTTTGATAAAATATCATAGGTAGATCAGTTGAATGAGTTGAATTATCATTGATTTTTTCGCCCTAAAAGTCTTTCGGTTAGGTTTATGTTAGGTTAAGTTCAGTTTTAACCTTCTTCTATAAAATAATTATAGGTAGATTGGTAAAATTCTTTCAATTATTAATAATTTTCGTAAACGTTTTTGGTTAGGTTTAGTTAAGTTGAGATTAGGTCAATTTTAAAATACTCTTCGATTCAAATATAGTTAGATTGAAAAAAGAATTAATTTCATATTGTCCAAAAAGATTTTTGGTAATGTTAGGCTTAGGTTGGATCAAATTAGGTTTAAGTTAGGTTAGGTTTAGGTCTATTTTAATTTTTATTGATTATCATGTCCCAAAAGATTTTCGGTAAGGTTAAGATTAGGTTAGGATAAGTTAGTATTGAGTTAGTTTAGGTTGAGGTCAATTTTAAATAATTCTTTAATAAAATATCATACGTAGATTGGCTTATTTATTTTAATTATTATTGATTTTTTCATCCTAAAACTTTTTCGGTTAGGATTATGTTAGGTCAAGTTCAATTTTAACCTTCCTTTATAAAATTATCATAGTTAGATTGTTAGAATTCTCTCAATTATTGGTGATTTTTCTGAAGATATTCGGTTAGGTTTAGGTTAGGTCAAGTTGGGTTTATGTTAGGTTAGGTTTAGATCAATTTTGAATAATTCTTTAATAAAATATCATCAGTTTAATTATTTAAATTATTATTGATTTTTTCGTCCTAAAAGTCTTTCGTTTAAGATTATGTTAAGTGAGCCTTCTTTAATAAAATAATCGTAGGTAAATTATTAGAATTCGTGCAATTATTAGTGATTTTTCAAATGATTTTCGGTTAGGTTAAGTAAGGCTTACGTCAATTTCAAACTACTTTTCAATTTAAATATTATAGTAAAATTGAAAAGAATATTTGATTTTTATTTTCCAAAAAAAAAATTCGGTATGGATAGGTTTAGGTTCGGTCAGAATAAGTTTATGTTAGGTTAGGTTTAAGGCTATTTTAATTTTTATTGATTACAATGTTTGATTTTCGGGTATGTAAGGCTTAGGTTAGGTTAAGTAAGGTTTATGTTAGGTTAGGCTTAGGTCAATAATTCTTTAATAAAATATCATAGGTAGGTTGTTAAAATTTTTTCAATTATTATGATTCTTGTAAATAATATATAGTTACAGTTTAAACCCCTGAAGATGCCAACCTTGATGGCGAAACAATTGTCGGGTTTGACAATAAAAAGTGATGGTGTTTAAAGTGGTAATTATGTGTTTATTATTTTTGATTCAATTTAAACGTAATAAATTCTACATTAAAAAAACATAACATGGCATCTTTTTCTATGAATCAATTTGCTGTTTATTCAAATAAAATGTCTTCAAACGCCTCTTCAAGCAGACAATACTTTTGTAGACCTAATGTGACTTTCAATTGATTATAAGAGTAAACACCTCTAGGAAAAATGGAAGATTGTGTACATGATTTTCTCATTTTATTCAATATGAAATTATTATTATCCCTTGTATTGTAATCGTGCATGTCTAAATTTAATTAGTATTGAACTGAATTGCAGTTCGGGATCCTCTCCGCTTCACCAAAATAACAAGAAACTACGATTTTGTAGTTATTATGGCACGACACTAGCAATATTATTTGATAGCGAATTTATTAATGCCACATGCAAGCTGGTCTGGTTGCAGATGTATTCTTCTTCTTCCTCGATGATTCAGCTGGGAATAATCTGATTTCGAATCTCACTGATTTTTGTTCTACGAGGTTTCTAGGAGAAATGAACTGCTCGTCGTATGAAATTTGCAGTTTTATGTAAACTGCAAATCTAGGAAACTAGATTGATCCATCCTTTTTCCACTTATTTGAAGTGCATTTAGCTATTCTTCACACTCCGGATCACATGGGTTTCATCTGGACAGATCCTTGGCATTCCATTCTTATTCTAAGTGAAATTCCTTCTCTTGCTTTTTGTTGATGATGTAAATAGAGGAATTTTCGTTTTTCCTAATTAACTATTCAATCTTATTGAATAGAACCCTTAATTTTCAGTACAATATTATATGTTAACTTTCTGGTTTGTGTAAGATACCAACCAATTCTCCTAAGTACTCCAGTTTTTTGTGCTTTATAATAGCTATATAACCACTTATGAACTATTCCTGATATACCATAGAACTCTAATTTCTTCATTAGCCTAGCTCTATCAATCATTTCAAAGGCTCGCTTTAGATCAAGGAATACTATTCCTATGGACGATCCTTTGTCTCTCCCCTCTTTTCATTCATTAATTACATACTGTAGTGCTGTTTCACAGCTATACTTTTCTATAAAACCTGATTGAAATTAGCAAAGAATATCATTATCTAACATAATTTATTTAATCTGAATAAACACAGCCTTTTTAAAATAAAATTCAATAGCTGGTAGTGTATTTATTGGTCTGAAATCCTCAATTTTATTACTGTTTGAAACCTTTCTTACCGGGATAATGGTGGAGAGTATCAGGTACAAGACCCTGCTCCAAAGAGCTTTTAACTAAATTAAGGATTTGCTAATTGATCAAAGTTGTCCTTAAATATATACATATCTATTTCATCAGGGCTAGATTTAGAAGCTAATTTAGTTACTATATTTCGTAATTTATTTTCATGCAATAGGTGAAAACTAAAGAACTTTTTATCATTCCTTGAAATATACTCAATTTCTTCACCCCTGTATTGAATATCATTGTATATTTGCTTAACATTATTTTTATAAAATTCATTAATTTTTACATTTTTCTTGCCTAACTACCAAATTTCTGTGTATTTTATATTCTTGCTAGTTGACATCATTACTCAACAATTTATATCTATTATAACTTTTATCTCTACTTTTTATTGCTCTTAGTACACGTTCATTAAACCATCCGACATTTTTACCTTCCAAAATCATGTCTTTTTTGGCATCAATTCATTCATAACATTAAGAATACTAGTGTATATCATATTACATTTATCAATAATATTAGCTATTTGGTAATTATAATGCTTTATACTCAGTCTACGACTAATTCATATACATCATTACATTACATCTTATAGTAATAACTTTAAAAAATAATTCCACCAATATGTCTACTATGTGAGTTTAATCTATATAATTTATAGTTGTTACAAATTTCATGATTTTCTATATCTGATGTAACATGTGTCACTGTAGCACACACCCCTAATGGTTTATTTACATTTATAAAGTATTTTATTTCGTCGTAGTGCTTGACTAGACTTTGAGCATTTATTAGATATTTATTAGGTCTGATTGACACAACTACAATTTCAACATCTTGCTTATTCTCTTGTATATTATTTTGACTCCATAAACAACCAATAATTTTTTGGTGGTCATCCAACTAAGGTTCGTGCCCACAATTTTCAAACTAGGTTTCTTAAGTTGGGCTATATTAACAACAACATCATTTCCCATTTTCTTTTCTACGTCTTATTTAATAACCTCAATATCATTCTTATTAGCACATTTTATGATGACACCACCATTCCTTGATTTTACGCCAGATCAGTGAGGATGTGATACAAAACATAGTTTTGTCACTAAAAGCGGAGAAATCACAAGGAATTGATTTGGTATTCCCGGCCTTATCCTAAAAAAATGCTTCGAAGGCATAAAATCTCCTCTGTTATTAATCGTGAACAGATCTCTGAGTACTGGATATTTTCCAAAGGCGCTTAAATGTTCAAAAATAACGCCAATATTTAAAGAAAAAGGTGACCCAAATCTCTGTAAAAACTACCGGCCTATTGCCGTTCACAAGTAGGAAAGGTTTTCGAACGAGCATTCTTAAATTTGCTGCTAGAATTTCTAAATAAAAATAATATAATAAGTGAATACCAGCATGGTTTCATTAAGAACAAAAGTACGATGGTGCGATACGACATTCTATTGCATAAGTTAGAAAGGGTTGGTGTTCGCGGTGTACCCCTGAAATGGATCCAGTCTTACATATCAAATCGCTCAAAGGTTACAACATTGAAAGATAATACCACATCTGAGCCCCTAGTAAATTCGGTGGGTGTGCCTCAGGGTAATTTGCTGGCACCTATAATTTTTCTGGTAATGAATAATGACCTTTTTGCTATAGCGGGAAATAATATATTTCCAACTTTGTTTGTTGATGACTCAAATTTTATTGTTAGGACTACTAGTGGTGAAGCAGTAAACGACTGTCAAATTATTATAGAAAATATGTGAAATTGGGAAGATAAAAACAGGTTATTACTAAACACAAAAAGGTCACACATAATGAGATTTCTTCCAAAAAATAAATCACACGACCATAGCTTGCTGATTAGCTATGCTTCCGGCGAAAGTATGGAACAGGTGTACTCTACTGACTTTCTTGGGGTAAAATTTGATTCCAAAATGTCATGGAATTTACACGTTGAAGCAATCTGTAAAAAAATCAACTCATTTGACTTCTTATTTAGACAACTCCGGCCATATCTGAACGATGGAGCACTATTAACATTGTACTATGGTCAAATTTACACCAGAATAAGCTATGGTATTGTATGCTGGGGCAACTCTACAAAAATAAATTATGTTTCAATATCACAGAAAAATATTATTAGGCTAATAGCGCGTATCCCTAGAAGAGAGAAGTATAAAATTCTGACGGTTATATCTATCTATATATTCCCCTGTGCTATTTACGTGAAAACGCACTTAAGAAATTATCCTAACAGACAATCAGTCCATAGTCACGACACCAGACAGAAGAGTGACCTTTGCCTGCCATAATGCCGGTTAAAGTCAACATTGACTGGACCATATGCGATGTCAATTCGGATACACAACAAGATACCGATGTATATAAAATAATTAAATAATATAGTTTCTTTCAAAAGGGAACTTAAAAAATTTTTAGTAACCGGGACTTTCTATTCTCTTGATGAATTTTTTTACAGTAGTTAGTAGCTGTAATGTTAAATTATAGATATAGATTTGTTGTTATTTTGTTTGCACTTTTTACATCCCTATTGGGAATTACATTTATTAGTATGACAATTATATATATTATACCAACCTGACATAACCCTATATCAAAAATTGTATGTATATTTACTATATCTTCTTGATTTCTGGGAAATAAACTTATTATTATTATTATTATCTCTAAAAGGAGACGAAAGCTCGAAAATTGGTATTCTTGATTTTCGTTCTATTGTGTTTCATCAGCAATCACCGTTAAATCACGGCACCACAGTGTTATCGGGATCGAGCCATTTACTTATAAATTCTGTTGAATGTCTCTCCCAGACACGTACGCACTGATTAATAAAGTCTCTACTGTTCACCACTAACTAGATAACTACTTACAATTTAGATCACACTATTTCTTTTACTGGTTGGCACGCTCAAAACTGACTGACCGCCACGGTCTCGTTGCCGAATTTAAATCTATCGAAAAAGACGGGAGATGCTTCTCGAAAGCTCTTGTCGTATATCGACTGCTCTCGATGCGGGTGGAAGATCTTCGGATGCCATCTAGGTGTTTCCACAATGAGCTAGTAGCTCGTGTTCTCTGTCCCACAGCAGTGTGTCAGAGAATGTCATATCACGCAGTGGCGTGGGTCTGGGTAACATTACATTGTCCACTCCTTAAGATCTTTTCGCCCTCGAAACCATCTCTTCCGGACCATGTCTAGAATTGCAACGGATACTCTTTTTGCACTGGGAAGTGCGATATAAAAAACAGTCTAAGGTCTTACATCGGATCGCACCAGCTGGATTCCAGCAGCATACCAAGATCTCTCTCCCTGTGAACCTGATTAAAACTTCCAGCATGTTTCTGATGATTCTCCAGCCCAATCAGTCTAGTCCACAGGCCATCTTTGGAGTGGCCAATTTCAAAATGTTATTGGCCAATAATTTTTCCCTGAGGCTCAGCAACGTTTCCCGGACAGGCCTATAGGATGGTTTTTGTTACGACTCTGAAACCAGGTAGAAGATTTGCCACTTTTTCAACTCTAATACTCGTCCGACCTGATCATTCTGCTTCTGAAGCTCTTCCGCATTACCGAACGAAGCCTTGAAAGCTTTTGCGATTCCTTGGGATATTTGCAGATCTCGTGCAACACATTGTGCCAGCAAGTAGTCCTCTGGCATCTTGAAGATGTCGCGCTGCTCCTCTTGTGTCACGCCAAACCTAGCTTTAGCTGTGTCAAAGTAGGTAGCCATATATGCATCGAAGTCCATATCAGGGCTTTGCAGAGTAAGTTCTCTTGCCTGTGCCTCATCATTGTCACCAGCAAATTGGGCCACTCTGTTAAAATGCACAACTATATGTTTCCCTCCGGGGTAGCCTTCTGATCCTGTGTACCTACTACGTCATTGATCTTTTTGATTACTTCATAGGATCCTTCCCAAGATGTCTGCCGTATGAAACGATAAATTGGCTTTTCATTGGAACTCTTAATTAGAGGGTAGGAACCTTAATCGCCGACGTGACCATGACCAATGGAGAAAGCTAATTCCAAGGAAGAAATTGTCATAAAACAGGCATTAAATGGGGATGCAAGAGGCTAAATTTCAGCATCAGATGGACTCACGCTATCCGAAGGCCTACTAATAGGATTCGTTGTAACCGTTATAGCAGGCGCTACTTACTGGGTTACCAGACGATCTCACCAAGGGCTAAGGAAAACCGTTAGATGAGAGGTCAACAAAGAAATATTGCGTCGATCCACTGATGCCTTGAATCAAAACTAGGAGGCAGAAGTTTAAATATTAGAATTCTCTTCTGGGTTGAAAGAAAAAATATACTTAATCAAAACTTTAATGGAATAATGATAAAAATGGAACCAGAAATAGTATAACAGTTACCAATGTACAGTAGTGAGAAAAGAAGAGGATGAAGGATTAGATAATGATGATAATGAGTTAACATGTAAGATAGAAATATTATTATTAGATGTTATTTATTGATAAGCAAGGACTAATTGTAAAATTATCATGGGGATCAGGAAGCAAGGAATCATTATAAAGCACAATTTAATACTACAATAATTATCTTAATTTTATTCTTCAATTACGGAACAGCTCTTATGGGAGATAAACATAATGAACTACTTGGCTTTCTAAATAATATCAAAACTAATTTAGTCAAATCAAGTTATGAAAGACGACGATTGCCTCAGGTACATAGAAAACAAAGTTTACGAAGCAAAAGTTGTTTTAGGCGAGCTCAAAAGAAAAGTTTCTGTTACAAATAGGAAAATATTAGCCTCAGAAATATGAAGTACAGTACAGGATATTACTGAGGAAAGTAAAACTCTTTATGGAGAAATTTTAACTTCTTGTCAACAATATATAAAATATATATGAAAGTAGCATTTGACATTTCACCTGTATTTAATGATTCCGAATAGAATACCAAAAAATGAATCGAAGCAGCCGAGTCTTATAATTTCACCCTTCAAAATGAGTATAAACAACAAATAACAAGTTTTATTTTGAAAACTAGGCTTTCAGGCAGTGCAAAGCTAAGATTAAGGAATCCTTATAATTCGCTCTTCAAGCACAATTATGTTCTTTAAAGCAAAACAATAGATCTATTGAAGAATTTGGAGAAGAACTAGAGGATCTTTTTGTTGATCTAACGATTGCGCAAGCAAACGACCCATTAACGAAAAAACAGCTAATAAAAGATTCGCGAATGGTCTTAGAAACCAAGCCATTATTTTAGCAAGAAATTTAAAATTTTTAAAAGATGCTATAAGAGAAGCACAAGACGAGGGAAATTCATTTCTAAACCAAGTTTTTATTATAAACCATAGGGGTAGAGGAAACGTTAATCGAAATTCTTATAGGGGTTTAAATAGAGCTAGCTCTACTTCTAGGCAATTTAATGAGAGCAATTTTGATAACAAGGATTATGCCAATAATAACCAGTGTTTTCCAACGAATAGTCATTTTAACTGGGGTACTAGGAACTTTCGTAGTCATCCATTTCAAGGAAATCGAGGTTGGCCATTCACACCGCGCAATGTTGGTACTAGAGAATTCCGACATACCTAATAATTATATTAATTTTGCTGAACAAGAATTAAATGTAGGTGAGGAAAACAATATACAATAAAAATAGAAAAAGTAACGAAAACATTTTACATACCACCTCAGATCATTATTCTAATTCAGGCAATTATTTAGTAAGTATAGACGGGATGATAAACAATATTAAAAGATGTTATTTTTGGTAGGGTTTAGACCAAGAAGTCATGAACTTTCTTAAAAAATGCGGTAATTGTACAAAATAAAAATATTCTAATCATTATATCAGAAAACCCATGGTGATCACATCAACTGACAATTTTTCTTTCAAGAGGTGTATTTGGGCATTGTAGAACCTTTACCTCACGATAAAGAATTCCTCAGGAAATTGTTACCGATAAGGGATATGAATATATGTCCTCCACCATAAACGTAAATCAGATTGACTCTACTGCGTACCATCACGAAAGTCTCGGTGCATTTGAAAATTCATACAAAGAGTAAGGTGCATACTTAAGAATTCAAACCGAAAATTTAAAGGGGACATGGAGTACATGGATTCCCTTTTGGTGTTTTTCCTTTAACACAACGGTCCACACTGAGACAAAATACACCCCTTTTGAGCAAATTTTTGGCAGAAAGTGTAAAATTTCAAAAAATTTACCTGATATTGTCGATCCTATTCATAATTTTGAAAGTTACCCTCTTGAGCTAAAATACCGATTACAACGAGCGCACGAGGACGACAAAAATAACTTAATATATTCAGAATTGAAATGAAAAGATATACATGATAAACGAGTCAACCGTATCGAGAACAAACCAGGAGATATGATTTTACTTAGAAACAAGGACGGTAATTAATTAATGGCTCCTTGCTTTTTGGGTCCATACGTCGTTGTTTAGAAGACACTCGAAATGTAGTGATCGCAAAAGATAATAAGGAATATATGGTTCACAAAAATAGATTTAAATCGTATATTCAATAGGGTATTAAAATATTATAAGTAAACCATTATCCAGTTAGTCAGATATGTCACCTCTGTTCTTTCTATCTGTGCTCTTCTCTATATTCTTTTCTATATACTTATCTTTTGTATCAGCTACCTTGAATCTTAAAAATGTAACAAATATTTATGTTATTTAAAATAAACACGTATATGAAAAGGATCTTTGAAAGAAGATTCACTTTAAAGAGATGAAAATTCTTTCAACGACTAGGGGAAGACGCTGTACGTAGCCGACTCATTCTATATATTGAATTATTAGTTGTTAGTGTGTTTAGCAATTCTGGCCTCGCTGTGAGAGCAGATTAACTGGACCAGGCCAATGCACTGTATTGTGTATTGGATATGAATGATAAACAGAATAAACTTAGCTATGAGACGATAAAGTGGCTTTTCATTGGAACTACTAATTAGAGGGTAGTAACTTAATTTAATAGTATTACACTTTTTCATGGACTTCATCCATTTTCTTGCATATTTTAGAAACGTAATCTTCACCAGCGTCGTTATCCCAAGTTTCGCAGCCGAACTTGAGATCGCAGAGAAGTCGCAAATCTCGCCCTAAGACAATATTAGCTGGAGTCTATCCAGTAGTGTCGTGGACTGCAGAGCGGTAAGCCAATAGGAACAGAAGAAGCCAGCTATCCGAGTCTCTTTGGTATTCAGATACAACTTTGGAGAGATATCGGCTTACCGTCCTGTTCATTCTCTCGACCATACCGTCTGACTGAGGATGCAACGTCGTTGTCCTTGTCTTTCGCATCCCGACGGTGTTGCAAAGGTTCTGGAATAGGACAGACTCAAAGTTTGTTCCTTGGTCAGAGTGCGGCTCAAGCGGTACCCCAAAGTGGCATATCCAATCCTTGACCAAAACATTAGCTACAGTTATGGCTTCCTGGTTTGACAATGCGTATGTTTCTACCTACTTGCTGAAGTAGTTCATTACCACCACGATGTATTTGTTCCCTCCTTTACTGTCAGGAAAGGCTCCTGCTACATTTATCGTCTTTGTGGGCTATTGCTAGCTGCGGAGACCGCACATTTCCTGCACCAGTTGTGCACGTCTTCCTTCTAGTTGACCCAATAGTATCGCCCATGAAGTTTATCCAAGGTCTTGGCTACGCCTAAATGAGCTCCACTGGTCAAAACCTCAACCCTTCTGCACTTTGGTACTACCAACTGCCTTCTGCCCTCAGTACCATCCGGCTTTTCAAGAACTCGTTTCTCCGTTCTCTAAAACAAGAAAATTCCACTGAGCCCAATATGACTTAGAGACAAGTGAATAGCGTGAAACCTCTTGCCAAGTCGGTCGCTGATCTTCCATTTTCTATTTAATCAGCACCTTAAGGATGGGATCTTCCTCTTTATCTTTTTAAAGTTCATCCGGTTGTTAGTGGTCATCTGTAGCAGCGGTTCTCCTTGAAGCAATATCCTTCTCTTCAGCTCGGTTACAGTGGGTACAGTGACCAGGAAAGGGTGTCCTCGAAAGTGCATCGGCATTACCACGGGATTTACCAGCGCGAGTTATGTTGTGCAAAGCCGAAATTACTGTTTAAAAAAGATTTATTCAACTTATTCATACACAACAGACTTATAAAATGTAACTTGTCAATACTTTCGATAACACGTACAGTATGATGCTCGTACAAAATTACAAGTAAGCGAGGCTCACTTGCGAAAAGACTTTTATATTGAAATAAATGTTGAGTCGGCGTTTAACATGCTGACTCTTAAGAAATCAATCGAATAAGTCGCTGAGCTTAAGGAAATTAGGCATATAACTCGCGGTGTTCGATGTCGAAGTTGAATTCTTCGATCTATCTGGCTACCTGACCATCCGGTTTCTTAAATTGCACTGAAGGGATGCATGATCTGTTCCTAATAAGAGTTTTTTATCATATAAATATTTGAAGAAATGTTACATGGATTTCACAATCGCCATAAACTCTCTTCTGGTGACGCAGTGGTTACTCTCTGACTTCGATAAAGTCTTACTTAAATAGCCGATAACTGTCTCCTTGCCATTCTGTATCTGTGATAACACAGAACCGATCCCCACGTTGCTTGCATCTGTGTCCAATATAAATATTCCCATTGGCAGTGGATAACTCAGTATTGCTTTCAGTTTTTCGAAAGCTTGCTGGCAGTCATTACCCCATTGGAACTTGCAACCGTCATCCGTAAGCCTAGTAAGCGGCTTGGTGATATTTGCAAATCCTGATACGTTCCGTCGATAGTAAGTGCATAACCGAGGAAGCTTCTTACTTTTTACCTTGACTTCGCTTAAGGCCATTTTTTTCACAGTTTGTATCTTCAGAGGATCGACTACTATTCCTTCTTTGGACATCACATGGCCTAAGTACCGAACATCCTTTTGGAACAATCGGCACTTCTTGGAGCTCAACTTGAGACCTGACTGACGAAGTCGCAGGAATACTAGTTAAAAATTCTTAAGGTGGTCTTCGAATGTCTTTCCTAAAATAATGATGTCCTCTAGGTAGACCAAGCAGGTTTCTCAGTAAAGCCCTCTCGAAACAGTCTCTATCAGCCTCTTGAATGTGGCTGGTGAGTTACACAATCCAAACGGCATACCTGTAAGATGCCACATGCTGGAGCCAACAGTGGATGTAGTTTTTTCTCGGTTTTTGGGATCCATCTCGACTTGCCAATAGGCACTCTTCAAGTCAAGCGTGTCACCAATCCTTGGCAGTGGGTGAGTGTCTTTTTGGTAACGTTGTTGTGTTTCCGATAATCCATACAGAATCGTGTCGAGGCATCCTTCTTCTTAACTAGTACCACTGGTGATGACCATGGGCTAAATGATGGTTTGATCAGTCCATGTCGTTCCATTTCGTTTATAATTTTGTCGGCTTGTTGCCTCTTAGCCAATGGAATCTTTCTCACTGGTTGTCGAATAGGGCGTTCTTCGACTGTATTAATTTTGTACCGTACGATATTTGCTCTCCTTTTCCATCAGCACCAATATCAAAGATGTCCTCCAATTTGCCTATAAGCATCTTCAATCCTGCTTGCTGTCCCCTTCGATGATGTAGCCAGAAATTTTGAAAGCTTATAAGATAACTGAGCTGGGGTTTCAGCGATAACACTTGAGTTCCTCAATATTGAAAAAATCGATGAACATCGTCCTAGTTGTGTCTCTTCCTTGAGCTGTACAGGGAAGCCATTTATGTTCATCAACATTTTCTGATCCCAATTCCATGGCCGATTTGCTGGTCATCCATCTGTGGTGCAAACATCATAATGCTCCCTTGCGTAGAGCCATCTTCTACTCAAGCTTCTGCAACCACCTCACTTTGTTTTTCTAATCATAGTCTCTTCGTATAGTATCTATAACTCAGCTTCTTCTTGTCTGCGGTGAAAAACGTATCATTGACATGGATAACGCCATGTTTCAAGTCCATTTGGAATCCATTCGAGCCCATGATAACCATTCCAACTATCACCGTCCTCTTTGTCTGCTACCAAATTTTGATGTCTAATAAACTTGTTACCAATTTTTATATTTATTTCAAATGTATGGATGGATTTTTGCAGTCACCAGTGGCAGTCCGCAGCCTCTACCTAGATGGTTTCCCGTAACTGTTACCATTTACGAAACCATTCACAAATAAACTGTTCACCTGATGCCTTCATGTATACCACGGGAGCAATCTTTCTTGAGGCATTCCGGATATGTGTCGATGATCGCCTTTTCTCTTCCATCCCACATAGTTTGTCCGCTTCAGATTGCTGTTCCATATTCTTCTTTTCCTTACGATGGCCAACGACACGACCGACATCGAATCTCTTTCTTCTTTGCCAGAGATTCGATCGCCATTCGTCTTATTGTTTCCTCGGATGGCTCCTGTGTTCGGCCCTCTTCTATCCATTGAACGCTAGCTTGGATCATGCCTCGTATTCTATTGCAAGAGCCAGTTCATCCACCAAGCGATCCGGACGTGCAAGTATTAAGGCTTGCCTCGTTTCACCGTCACGAAGCCGGTTTAAGAATGCTTGAACTGCCAATGTCTCCATCATATTCTCTGACACCATTGGATATGCCAGACGAGCAAGGCAAGCTATATCTGATTCGAAAACTTTTAAAGGTTTATTCGACAGCTGGCAGCGATTCAAGGTGAGCCTGGCCATACCTCATTTCTAGGCGTCTGACAAGTTGCTCATAACTACCTTGTTTCGCCGGTGACAATGTTTGCAAGATGTCTGTCTCGTCACTTCGTAAAGAAAGTGTCATTGCTGCGGCTCTCTGAAAATTGGAAGGACGCTCCATGCACGTCCCAAGAGATTTCAGATTGATATTCGAATATAATTACTTCTATATATCTGGCGCAGCGTGGCGCTAAAATATTCACTTTGAATACGTAAACTTTTATTCCATCGCGTATTGGGCGTCCGGCAATCTGGCAACAAGGAAACACATGAATTTCATTTCAACGACTTTTCCACTCATATAGAGTCTTCTGATATACATTCGAAGCACTTATAAGTTAATCATTTGTGATCATGTCGAATCTATAGAAGGAAAAATCGCCCTAGATAAAAACCATTCTTTGAGATTTTTCTTATTTATACTATGTATTTAAATTTAATTTTTTTAAATCAATATTCAATGTATTAGGAAAAAAGTGAACTAACAATACGAACAATATTGACGTACTACTACTGACAGACGTTTGATTTAATATGGAGTACATAGACTCTATCGTATCGTATTCCGAGGATATAGACTAATAAGTCATATTCGACAGATTCGTATTCATGGTGGCATTTATACTAAGACCAATTTAGATTTCCATAACATTTAAGTAAAAGATCTTTGCGCGAAGATAGATGCAGAATTAATAATGATCTTAAAAATATCAAAATTAGTTTTTGTTGTGCCTACAGATCACCGGATGGTGATGGTAATTTTTTTCAAAATTATCTGGACAGAATATTATCAGAAAAAACTCCAATAATAAGGTACTGGCTGTCGGTGATTTTCAATTATAACTTTAAGACTTAAAACCAATGACAATAAATTAACTGAATGCAAAAATATTTTTTATCACATGATATGCTTGAAAAAGTTTTTGTTGACACCAGCGGATAACTAAATCTAGAGAAACTATTGTAGATAATCTATTCACAAATTTAGATGATAACATTTTCAGACTTGAAGTTATAGAGCCGCATTTGTCCGACCATAAAGGAATTTTATTTCCAATAAAAAATTGTACGAAAACCTAACAATAGTATCATGTGTGTCGACCGATATCAAAAAAATCTTTCTCAGGTTTCACTGCTGCATTAGATGAAATGATCTGGAATATATGCCATTTAGATCCAGAAACAAAAGCTGCTCATTTAGTTATCACTGTCAGATCTTTACACATCTCGTTTTCCATAAAAATAGGTATATCTTCTGAAAATAACTTTAAAATGTTGAGATTCCTACGTCCCTAAAGCTAGCAGAGCAAAGTGAGCAGAATCAAAAATACATATTTGGTACTTGTAGAGCTAATTAAGTGCTGTGTTCCGAAATTAATTTCTCTTATAGTTTTTTTAGAAAATGGCTGCTTTGCTAGATTTAGACTAAAGCTAGCACAGCAACCTTTGAAAACTTCTTTTATAGTGTTTTTAGGGCTAATTAAGTGTTAATTAAGTGCTGTATTCCGAAATTATTTACTCTTATTTATAGTTTTTCGGAAAATGGATGCTTTGCTTTTAAAAATCAATTCTTTCGGGAAAATCTTATTTGGTCCTTGTATTTTTTTGTAGGACCGGACTGTTTTCGATTGCTAACCCTATATGTTCCTACGACTGTAAGATAGGTTTACCGGTGGATAAGTTCGTTACTAACCACGTCGGTTAGTACTTACCGATATAATTGTATTGGCCGAAATTTTATAGAAATTATAGAAATTAATTTCGGGATACAGCACTTGATTAAATAAAATAGGAAATATGTAAATTTTATTGATTTTTTATAAAATTACCTCAAATAATGGTCATTAATATAGTTTATATACCGGGGGTATGGATTATATGTTTTTGCTCTGATAGCGACAATCTCTATTTTCTAAAAACTATAAGAGCAAATAATTTCGGAATGCAGCATTTAACTAGCAATTAATTAGCGCTACAAGCACCAAATATGATTTTCTCGAAATTGTATTTTTTAAAGCAAAGCAGTTATTTTCCGAAAACTTTAAGAATAATTGAATTTGGAATATAGCACTTAATTAGGCCTATAAGCACTAAGAGAGGTTCTCAAATCGTTGACTTTTAAAGGGTGCTCTGCTAGACTTAGATCTAAAGCTAACATAGCAGCTATTTAGAAAAAAACTATAAGAGCAATTAATTTTGGAATACAGCAATTGATTAACACTTAATTAGCTCTACAAGCAGCAACTACGATTTATAGAAAAAAAAAGCAAAGCAGCCATTTTCCTATAAACCATAAGAGCAATTAATTTTGGAATATAGCAATTAATTAGACCTTAATTAGCCCTACAAGCATTAAAAAAGAAGTTTTCAAAAATATTTGTAAAGGTTGCTCAGCTAGCTTTAGATCTAAAGCTAGCAAAGCAGTCATTTAAAAAAACTATAAGAGCTATTAAATTCAGGATACAGCAATTAATTAGCACTTAACTCGCTCTACAGGCACCAAATAAGATTTTCTCGGAAACGTTGATTTTTAAAAGCAAAGCAGCCCGTTTCCGAAAACCAAGTGAGTAATTAATTTCTGAATAAAGCACTTAATTAGAACTTAATTAGCACTATTTTTAAAGGTTGCTCAGCTAGCTTTACATTTAATGCTAGCAAAGCAGCTATTTGAAAATAACTAGAAGAGCAATTCATTTCGGAATACAGCAAATAATTAGCACATAATTAGCTCTACAAGCACCAAATTTGTAATTTTGATTCTGCTCACTTTCCTTTGCTAGCTTCAAGGACGAGACAATTCTCCTGATATTAAAAATCTAAAGTCACAGCTAACCCAGGTTCATACTATTGCCGAAGTGACCACGACGCGCAAAAGCTTCGAATTATTTAACAAATCGAGAAAAGTTGAGTTTAATAATAAGATAATATCTGAATCAAAAATAAGCGAAAGTTAGTCTGGGAAATAATGAATACAAATTTAGGTAAAACTAATAACCTAAAGAATGAGAGCAATTTCTCCGCTGATGACTTTGCCAACTCTTTTGAAGATTACATAAACAACTTAATGCAAAATTCTGTGAACTTCGTTGCAAATATCTTCGATCCTTCCATGCAAAAAATAGCAATAAACCATTTGAATTTTTACCTACATCCAAAAAGTTGATCAGAAATATTGAACATTGTTCATAAACTGAAAAATTCTAGAGCCGCGAATAAATAAAAATGTAGCGATTTCTTTACCGAATCTTTTTAATTTTCGTATGAGTACATGTATTTTTCCAGATATTCTCAAGGTTTCCAAAGTTACACCTATCTATAAAAAGGAAAATACTCTCAGGTAACTGAAGCTGAATGAAGATAAAGATTATCTAAGAATGGCATATTTTGCTATGTAACATAGCATAATAATGACGTAACTATGCCTTGATAATCTGGAAAAACACATGTCACAGCCACAAAATATGCATTGCACAAGTCATTCGAATAATAACATCCAGCAAATATGATGATCACTGTAAGCCATTGTTAAAAAAAATTAAAATCCTGCAATTACCATGTTGCTGCATTTTGGAGTGCCTGCTTCATATAAAAAAAACATGATATGTCAAAGAATCCAGCACAATTATGCTCACTCTTATAATACAAGAGAAGAAAACTATATCTGTCCTCCATTATTCAGACATAGACAAATAATTCCTATAGATTTCTGGGTATAAAATTGTATAATGTTTTGCCAAAACAATTCAAAGATAACAATATGTCTTGTGCATGACTCAAAATTAAGATCCGTAAATATTTAACTGTTTTAATTTCACAGATGATTATTCGGAACATGTTGTACATGTATGTAGGCAATCCTTGTTTATCCTTTTTTCTATATTGTTCTTACTATTATTTTCTTTTTTTAACATTTTCATAATCCTTGTCATAAATTAAGTTATATGTACTTTGTCACTTGTATGTTTATTATGTATTCTTCTGAAGCGTCTGTTAATTTATTTTATTTTATGTGATCTATATCACTATCTAGGACGAATGCATAGGTACATGCCTAATTGTTTACATGAAATAAATATTTCTATTTCTGTTTTCTGGAGACAGAATTAATGACAAAGGATAAAACACCCAATTATTGGCACTTTAAGGATAATATTACAATTAAATCAAATTTGAAATCAAAAAACGAACATTGCAGCACCGAATATGCCAATATGTCATTTCTCCGTGTTTGTAGTAACTGCAAAAGTCATTTTTAAAATATTAAGTTATCATGCATTTTAAGAAGACCCTTTTTTTCAGAATGTTGAGGTTTTCCATTCATTGGCACCTAAATGCTAGTCATTGGCAGGCAAAATGCACCAATGATTGGCATGAAAATATGGTCGCTCTAATGATTGGCACATTATGGAATGGTGGATACAATAAAAACTGAGTAATTCTTAGTAACTTTATTCACAAGAATCAATTTTTTCAATACACATTTTTAAATAAATTTAGTAGCTGAAACTACTTGTTGCACGTTTGACACAAGAAATAATCCGTTAACAATTTTTTTCCTTTCAGACATGTTGTGTGAATGGTTCTTTGCCATTTTTGGCACTTGATACCTAAATTGGTTAAATATATATTATGAGTACATATAAAACACAGTCCTCGCCTTACTAAAATATTATTTACAGGTAAGTCTACCTCTGTAGTTTGTTTTTGGTTTTCAGTGGTCACAGTCATTTCATCTACCTTTGAAGTTTCTTTTTCATTTTCAGTAATAGCAATTATTTCCGTCTTAAATAAATTTCTTCTATATTCCTCCATCCTCTTTGCATCTTTTCGTGTCGGTAATTTTGTTTTTCTTGTATTTATTTCTGGTTTATTTTCCTTTGAATCGATTTCAAGGGCTATTTTTTGTGGCTTTTTCTGCAGCCATCGTAAGCCCCTTAATTCTTCGTTCCTCTTTTTTCTGTTCAACTTCTCGTTTATCTTTTTCTTTATCTTCTAAAATTTTCTTATATGTGGATGATGTAATTACATAGGGCATTCTTTCCGTATTTCTTTTACCTAATCTCTCAGGTGTTTTTGGAGTCTCAAGATAATGTAATATGTTTTCGTTTCCTTGTTTAAGTACAACACAGTTTTTTTCTAAATCAGCATTCTTAAGCATTTGATCTTCTAGAATTTCATCCTTACCCACTATAACTTGTTCTGTTCCTTCCTTTGCAGCCATGACATCTAGTTCTACAGGCTTTTGTCCTCTTCCATATGTATCCCAAGATTTTCATCTGTAGCGCTCAAAACTTTCCTCAGACTTTTATTATCTATGATTTGTATTTTATTTGCGTTATTCAACATTTGTCCTCCAAAACTTTCATTCTTAACTGCAACAGCTTGTTCTGTTTCTTTATTCGCAGCCACGATATCTATTTCGACAGTTTCGCCTTTCTCTATAGTTTTCACAAGATTAACATCTGCAGCGCCCGAACCTTTGCACAGAACTCTATTCTCTATGATTTGTATTTTATTTGCGCTGTTCGGTATTGGTTTTTGAAGACATTCATTCTTAACTGCAACAACTTGTTCTGTTTCTTTATTCTTAGCTTCGACATCTATTTCGACAGATTTGCTCTCTTCCATTTCCATTTCAAGTACATCATCATTGACCACCGGCATTGCAAGTATTTCGTCCTCACTAAATGGAAAATCAAACTCATCATTTTCAGTTGCATAATCAACCTCAACAACGGAATGGTCCAGGAAATTCTTATCAGATAAATGATCAGAAACATTTCTTGAAATGTGTAAATTAGCGTAAATGTTTTTCAATATCATAAAATATTCGCAGTCCTTTGCATGATTCCGTGCTGTGACATTTTTTTCCATTTCCGATAGTACTGTATCGCCTACGATTTCACAGAACTTCTTGACCGTTAATACATTCTCTTCCAGTTTATCAGGTTCCGCAATAGATATTTTATCGCAGTTTGGTTTGCCTAAACACTTTGTGTAGTCAATGGCATCCGGATTCCAAGGGTGAAGTCCACAAGCCTGAAACCCATGAGAAACCGTATCAGGTTTTAGACGTTTAACAGCTCTTTCCAAAATGGGGGCAAAGTGCTGTTTGCCTAAGTGACAATAAGGATTTTCTCTCCGCCATAGAAAAAGAGCATGTTTCCAAAAAGTTTTTAGTGGTTTGAAACTCGATACATCTGCAGGTTGTAGTATACGAGTTGCAATCAAAACAATATTCAATTCAATTCTGAGCATAATTGGCTTAGTTGGTAAGTTAAATGTGTGCGGTGGCCATCCACGAACAATATAACAGGAAACTTTACATTCGTCTTTAGCAAATGCTTATGGAACACTTCTTTGATATAATCAACAAAAATTTCCGCCTTCACCCAACCGTTATCGCTCATAGCTACACCCCATTCATCAGGGATACTCTTTGCAACAGGGGTAGTTAATCTCTTGTTAGGGAATATGATCATAGGAGGTGTAACAGCTCCGGAAGCTGAGAAACTAAACATTACTGTTACATTCTGTTTTGCTTGGCCCTTATCAACCTCATATACATTTGAAGCCCCTTTTGGAGCAATAACTTTACCCAGTTTCGGGCAAAATAAAAAACAGGTTTCGTCACCATTGTAAACTCTTGTCGGTCTTCTAATACCTGAAGAATATTTTTGATTTCAGATAGTCTTCTATTTCAGTAAACCATTTGCGTATGTCATTTTCAGAAACATTTGAGGATGCAGCTGTGACTGCTTCCGGAGTGCGGCTTGTTAAGAGCGGATGACGATTTAAAAAAGATTTGTACCAATGATCTCCTGAAAGTCATTTATAGTTAGGTAACATCCGGTATCAATTAGCAAGTTGAAACAAATGTGATTACCTGGCATATTGTCCTTGAAAGGATTGCGCCTATTGTTGGCATCCATGAAGTTTTTTACTGACAATTGGATGTCGAGCTTTCGCCTAGGAAAGCCTTTTCGATGGCTTTCGAGTATCCATTCTACCAACAACTGTTCTTCTTCATCGGTGAGGTATGTCTTAGGACCAGGACGAGTTTTAAAAAAATTTGGACCTAAACGAAACTGCAGTGTCGATCTTGGTATTCCATATTTTTTCGCAACAGATCTCTTTGATGCGCCATTCCTTATATCCGTGAGGGCTCTTTCAATCGTTTTTTCGTCGTATTGTCTAACATATTCACTTTTTGGTTTAACCTTTGGCATCTTAATTAACAAAAATTTTAATTAATAATCTAATCAGAGCCGATGCCAATAATTAGCATCTTTATTATTTACCACAATTCAAATATTGGCATGGGTGCCAACTATTGGAGCTTACGTGAAAGGAGCTGCTAATTATTGGCACCCTAGATATTTATCGCAAACACCACAATTTCTTGTATTTAACCTCTAAATAATCTTCCATAAACATTGTAATGTAATGTCAAATTAATAAACAAAAACAGTATTACTCATAACCTAGGTAAAAGCACGGTTGAGAAAAGCAAGTTTCTTAACAAAATAGTAACTTTCCTACCTTTTTCTCGAAGTGAGCAGCCTTTATATATCACAGCACAGACATTTGCAACATTGACATCGGCACAGAGCAAACAGTGAGAGCGATTGAGAAAGTATGAGGTAGATTCTGAGAGAGACGGACATTGTATTGTGGGTCATCTAATTTTATGTCAACGCGCCATCTGAGGTGTCATAGCATAATTTACTACTTTGCCACGTCACCAGCCCGCTATCTGCGAAAGGATGACCCACATTACATTTGAAGATACCTATAGGAATAATTCAAATGAGTATTTATTAAATTTATAGAGTTAATCAGAGAAAATTTTTTTTACCGCCAGCGGGATTCCACCGCGGATCTTCTGTATACCAGGCAAATCTCTTATAGTCAGAGCCACCGCACTTTCCATTTGGCTAATGCATATTAATGCTACTGTTAGAAGTCGACTTATATCCTTTACAGTCACTGCTGATCTCTTAGCTTGACAAGAAATTAGCCGTTTGGAGTGTATATAGGGTGTATCATGTACGGCGTTCCTTTCACCATTTCGAACAACACCTTTATACAAGCCAAATTTAGAAGAACTTGATAGTGGAAAATATTATCTGGTATACAGAGGCTTAGTTCCAACAGGGAAAAGCTCCATCCAGCTGCATTCTTCGAAATAGTGGAGATTTGAGGTAGACAGGACTTTTTTCTTTTTAATATTTTTTCAAATTATGGATATTGCTCAAAAATCAGATATTTTAGTGACTATTATTAGAAAGTACCATAAAACACTGTTCGATAAATTTACTAGTACGGTTGAAAAAATTTGGTTAGCTTGATTTAAAAGGTACATTAATATATGTCACCAAGAAATTAGAAAACACACTTCCACTTCCATCCATCGGCATACTAAAAAAACTGCAAACAAATGTTGGTCACTTTTAGCATTTCAGAAATTTAATTCAAAATAGAGGTAGAATATTTGGTTGTGGACTTGCACGCAGGCAGAGTGTTCAATGGAAGGATGTCATCTCAAGTTTTGCTCGTACGGTTAAAACAGGGATCATCATAAATTCAGCTCATAACGAGCAATTATTAGTTGATTGTTTCATTCTGTTGAAGAGAAAGATTCAGAAGACTTTCAATGAACATCAAATAATCAAAGTCAATAAAAAAATTTGTGGAAAATTTGTTAAGATGTCTAAAGATGAGGAGTTATTGGACTTAAAATACTTCAATACTAAAAATGTTATTGTAGACAAATCAACAGATTTAAAACGCTGGTTTTGTGAAGAAATTTGCGATAAAATTATCAATAAAATGAGTGAATTTCAAGAACGTGACTCGGGGTGGACATTGCAGAAAATAATTTCGATAGAAATTAATATGCTTGTTTTTATTGGTCGATTGTTGCCGCTTTACAACCAGCAAAATCACATATAGAATTAACTTCTTCATATTCGTTTTATTCTTTAGTTTTGCAGAAAACGGAAGATATAAATTTGGCGATGCCATTGCATAATATTTCAAAATTTGAAAAATGTAATAAAAATTCTGTAATTTCTTATGCTCTAGAACTTAATTTGATTAAAGAAAAATCTACTTATACTATCATCTCGCTAGATTAACGAGAAATAAATTAGAAAAACTTGTAAATTTATTCTTAATTCAAAATAGATGTTTTCTGAAATTAAAAGAATATGATGCGCCTCCCGTTGACAATGAAACCGATAATATTAAGTACCATTATTGCCTTATTCTAGATCTGTCAAGTTTATTATCAAAACAGTTAAATAAAAAACGGTATAAAAAATTCATTTGCGATAGATGTTTGAATTATTTGCAGTGTAAACAAAAATTGATAGATCATGAATCTCTTTGTTCGAAACTTAATCAAAACGAAATTTGATTTCCAAAATATGATCATATAGAATTTAGAAATTTTACTCACAAACAAGCAGCTCCATTTGTTATTTACGCAGATTTTGAATGTTTATTGGAAAATGTTGATGATATGGTTTCCGTTATTACAGCTAAATATCAAAAACACGTGGCATACAGCACAGGTTATTTTCTGAAATTTAATTATGATGATTCGATATCGTTTTTTAATAGCGGTCGAGGGGAGGATTGCATGGATTGATTTACTAACCATATATCGAACATAGCTGAAATCATTCAATCAAAAATTAAAACAATCATACAGATTAAATGTCTTCCCGACAAGTGTGATGCAAAATCTTGCCTTATTTGTGAGAAAATATTCGTCGAGAAAGATGTCATTGTACATGATCACGACCATTTTACGGGATTCGCACACCAAGCATGCAATCTCAATTTTAAAAATTGTTCATGGTCCCAATTGTATTCAATAATCTGTCTGGTTATGACAGTTACTTTATGATTAGACAATTAAGTAAAAAAGGTAAAATGAGCATACTGCCTATCAATATGGAAAAATATATATTTATCGACTCTTTTTGTTCGTTTCCTCGGTACATCTGTGGATAAATTATCTTCAATAATGAATCAGCAAAATTTCAAAATTTTAAAGAGTTCAAATCATTTAGACAAAGAAGGGTGTATTTCCTTATGATTATGTAACATGTTTGGAAAAATTGGATGATACTGAACTACCATCCAAAAAATGTTTCTACAATAAATTAAATGATGAGAACATGTCTATCAGAGAAGCCCATTCGTAGGTAGAAAAGGATATGTGTTGGAATGAAAACTTTTGTTTCAAAATCACACACACACTAAAGTCTCTTGTCAGACTTGAACCACATCGAATTTCATAATTATTGTACCCCATGAGAGGGAAACATCATCAACAACAGAGGATTTTCAGTTTGTGCAATAGTCTCATATTGAGATAATGTCTTATCAGCATCATAAGTCAGATTTTGAATTTCGTATTTCTGGATCAAAGGTTTAACATCACCACCATCACCAAATTTTTAAGATTTGATCGATGACTTTGAGAGTTTGCGCATAATCACTTTTATCATTCATTTTGGAGATATTGTTACTGCTACTGCTTCCAAATTCACTACCATATGACATTTTAAACTATGTTGTGAAGTTATTAGTTTACTCTATGATACTGCGACAACGACTTGGAAGAGATCAAATCCAATTCAATTCAATTCATTGATTTTGTTTCAGAATATTTTACAGTTGTTTGTGTGTAATTAATTATTTCATTTTCTTCTCGTCTGATAGGGGGCTTTCCCCCTTGTCGGACTGGGGAAGAGATCAGAAATTGAGGGTATAGCTACTATTTTGGTGGGACTAAAAACTGAAAGGTTTAATTTATTTTCCAAAAGGCCCCTGAATTTGTGCGCACTTCACCATGAGAATATATGTAATAATATGATATTTATCACATAACTTCTTGAAACTTGTAAAAATATTTGGAATAATCACATTGTCATAGTAAATTGTTTTTATCGATCCAGCTGTTATGTTTGTTATTTAATCCTAGCCATTTAACATAGATTTTCTTTCATTTTTTGCTAAGTACCTTTTCCACAAGATAGATGTCAGGATTCTTAGTTTTCCGCAATTCCTCTTCATAGAAAGGACCGCTAATTGGTTGACCATGCATATCTTCGAGTAAATATGTTACTGTATTCGTTATCTTTAATTTTGTAATTTTAAATAACTCTGTCGTTTCAGAGTGAAACCTTCTTCAAGAATATGGTTCGACTTGGATATGCGCACAATGTCACCCACATTGAGTTTGTGAGGACTCAAATTTTCAGATGACTATATCTTTGTTGCAAAATATCATTTTCGTTGGACTTGCTTATTTCGGATGGTTTGAATCGAGTTGTATTATGTTTGGTGTCATTGTGATCATTAGTTATTTTCGATAAAACATCCATTCCATTCCATTTATTTACCATTCAAGCTAAAGTGTTTATAAATTAAATTTTTCAGCGTTCTTATCACACGTTCAGCAATGGCAGCCTTTTTGATGCTAAATATATTATAGTAGTTTATATTATGTTTTTCCATCAATTTTTGAAATTTGCTATTGAAAAATTCCATCCCTTGGTCTGATTGTAGATTTTTTGGAACACGACTCGCTTCTTGTAGTATATTTGTGAAAGTCCTTGTAATTTCTTCACCCATCTTAGATTTGAGTGGTCGCGTCCATAAAAATTTCGAAAAACAATCAATCACCACCAAAATCATTTTGTATTCTTTATTTTCATGAGCATAAGGTCTCATTTCAGCCAAATACATTTGACATAAATCATGGAAGCCTTTGATTTTTATACGTCGTCTAGGATATTTTTTACGAGCAGGTTTATGTAGCTCATTAACAACTTGAATCTTTTACTTGAAGCCATGACTGTACATAATGTTGGGATACGTTGATGTTATATAATTATTTATTTTTCAATGATGAATGAATTTTATTGATATCCAACTCCAATTTTTTTATATATAATCCCAATTCAGATATTTTTGTTGCGGTGGTAAATCTATATTGATTCAGTTCTTTTTCAATGTTTTCGGCTAAGTTATCAGTTTTTTGATAGCTGACTCTAGCGAATCAATTTTCATAGTATGTTCATTATAATGTTGGGTTAGAGTTGTTTTAAGGGACGTAATCACTTTATTAAATTCTTCAGCCTCACTTTTCTTCAATTTATCCTCGAATTCATCTTTTAAAAATATTTCAGACTTTAATGCTTGTATGGAATTATTTTTTGCTTTGTAACTTGATTCTATTTATTTGCTTCTTCGATATCTTTTTCGACTTCATTCCTGACATCTAGCAATTGTATGTCAAGCTCGAATGCTACTGCATCATTGGATGAATCTACATACTCCATGTTTGCAGCATCGTTTTTCAAAATAGGCTTTATGACATTACACAAATTCAAATTACCAAAATAGATGTAGGCTTCAGAAGTATGTGCTAAACTATGACCACGCGATTCTAGTATCAACCGCTTTCGTTTTCCATCCGAACTACGACCGAAGTTGTCGATGGTCATCTTTGAAATGACTCTTATCTGAAAGCTTATTTGATAATATGTATTATAAAAAAGTCTTTGTCCTTCAATTTACAAAAATATAATGCAATGTAAAAATCTATTGTATAATGTTAGCTTCCTTAATTCATTGATGGTGGCCACAATTTTGTTGTCGAGAGATGTGTTTCTAGCATTTTTTGATGCTAACAATAATCGCAAACGTTCGAACAATTCATTCGGGTCATCCCAATAAATGTATTCCACAGACTTAGTATTGTAAATCACCACAGAATCTCCTCTGATATTGCAAGGTTTTAAACCGATACCTGTGGTTCCATGTCGTTGTGCTCGTCGCTGAAACAAAGGCCTAATGACTTCCCTATATTTGTATTTTGTGTTGCTTCTCAATTTTCCAATAACATTCCTATGAACATCGGATAAGTCTAAGATTTGTTTATTTCCAAAGATCTTCAACATTATAATTTTCAGATTTATTGTTGAATAATAACTCATATAGTCCAGGTGTCCAAAATCAATTTCTTTGTTTCCAAGCCTCCATTTTGAATCGATATCTCTGTACTTGGGACCATAAAATTTGGCAATCTTTTCATTACCTGACCTATATTCTGCCAAGTATTGATGACTCACTTCAGGGTATTGCTCGATATATTCTTTAATTACTATGGGATTCCGGTCCGGATGTTGTCAATCAGCATCTGGGAGGAGTGAAGTGCCAACCCGGCGCGTCTCCAGGTGGCGGATAGGAGGGGGCCTCTAACGATGATTTTTATATGAGAAGGAGGCCTGCGGGGAAATAGGGCTCATTGAGACTAAATACTCAATTGGCAGCCACGAATACCCTGCCGCGGACCAACTTCACCTGTCCCAGCTGTAGTGTCGTGGCTAAGGGAATTGCACTCAGGTACAACGATGCCACGTGTGCTTTCGAGCTAACCTTGAAACCACCCTGTCAAACCAACGCATCCTGGTCGTCTGTGGTCATGTCTCGCGGTCCAGTGATGCGGGAGGGTCTTGGCTTAACCGCCCGGACCAAGAGGAAATAACCGATACATGGCCAGATAGAGGACTGGTCTCTACTGGTTTCGACCTTGGTGCACAAGGGGGAACTCTATTGTATTAACCCCTTACTCCTGCATGCGGGGCTCTGCAGAAGTGGACCGATTTGTCCCCAGTTACTCGTGGGAACTTTATAGAACATTCACATAATCCCAAACTCACCGGAGGAGAGATGGAGAAAGCCTCCACCTCTTCATCCGGGCTTCCTGTAAAAAAGGGAAATGCCAAACGGCAAAGGAATCGTCTGCCGTTCGACCTGCCGAAACTCGGACAGCCGGGCGGCAGAGACGATCCACTGAGAAAGGGTCTCAGTGGAGCAGGAGTGCGGAAGTACCTGCGACTCCTCCATCAGGGACTTGCACCTGAGGAGGCCAGAAAACAGGCTCTTCAACACTCCATACCACCTACTGTCCCGACCCCGAAGGTAACACCGACGGGAAAAGGGACAGGAAAGAGAGGCGCGGAGCATATCACTCCTCCGGAAAGGCCTCAGCCTAAAAAGCCGAAAACAGCTGCAGCAAAAACCGGGCATGCCACTGGATACGCTGCAGCTGCCAAGGCCGTAAAGGCTATTCGTGTGGGTATCATACCCAAGGATTACCCTAGAGTAATCCTTGAACCACATCGGCTCTCAACACTGGAGGATACTCTAGTGGAAGAGATGTGCAGTGGAGAAGTGAAGGGAATGCACTTCACCGGTATACATTTCCGCTGTGGAATGATGCTGGTGGACTGCGGTTCTCAGGATTCGGCGGACTGGCTCATTGGAGTAGTGCCGGCCTTGAGGTCTTGGGAAGGACCCGAGTTAGTGGCGGTGGAGGAGAAAAACATCCCCAAACCCGTCACTGTAACGGTGTACTTCCCAAGAAGCTTCGAAATGGAGACGGAGAAAATCCTCCGACTCGTCGAAGTACAGAACACCTGGCTCAGTACCGGAGCCTGGAAAGTTCTCAACTCCAAAAAGGAGGGAACCGGTACTGTCCTCACGATTGGGATCGATCACCAATCAGGAGAGGCCCTGAAGGCAGAAGGATGCGTCTTGAACTTTAGGTTTGGACGTGTGTCTGTCTCGGGTCTAGGACAGAAAAATAAACCTGCGGGAGGTCCAAAAGATGCGGAGATGCCCTCCACATCTACGGACTCCGGTGTGCAGGATAAAACTGCTAGTTCAGGTCTGGTCGAGGCATCTGCTGGCTCTGCCAAAGAAGCCGGGGCGGCAGAGAAATTCTCGGCAGTCCTGGGGGAAGGGCGAACTCATGCGGGGGTCGAGGCCATAACCCGAGACCCAGATACCCGCTCGAGCTCCAAGGAGACTACCCTCCCGATGGATATTGATGAGGGACAGGAGGAAAGAGAGGAGGGGGGAACTAGAGGCTGGACTACCCAGCCCCTACACCCCAGACTACAGCACCTTCATCCCTTTCTCCAAGGTGGCGCAAGTGAACTTGCATCACGCGAAGGGAGCTTCAGCAGTGATTGCAAGGCTATTTGCGAAATCCCAACTGGATTTTGTACTGATCCAGGAAACCTGGACAGGCAAAGCAGGCCAAATTAAAGGTTTGGCATCTAAAGACTCAGAATTGATCTATGACCAGAGGCAGGAGTCCTCTCGTGCCTGTGTGATCATAAGAAACAACATTAATTACACATGTGTTTCAGAATTCATGACTCGGGACCTTGTTCCAATTCTAGTACACCTCAACACTGGGGGCATCAACCGAGACATAGTTATTGCATCTGCTTATTTTAAGGGAGACAATCCTGCAATACCTCCAGTCGAAGCTCAAGAACTAGTGCAATACTGCAATAGCAGACAACTGCCAGTCATCATAGGCTGTGATGCCAATGCACACAATGTTATTTGGGGAAGCACGAACAACAACCCTAGAGGTGAGTGCTTACTTGAATATCTCTTAGCTAATAATCTAGAAACCCTTAATGTGGGAACAACCCCCACTTTTGTCACGAGAGCAAGAGAAGAGGTCCTGGACGTAACAATTGCCAGCCTTACTGCCAGGAATAACGTATTTGATTGGAGAGTGATAGAGGAACCTTCTCTCTCCGATCATAGGATTATAGAGTTTAGGATTGCGGGGGAAGTAACCTCACTGTCTCCAACTCGTAACCCTAGAAATACAGATTGGTGTAAATATAAGACCCTTCTGATGCAAAACTTGGAACAGATCGAAAGTAATGGGGTCAAACACCCACACTGCAATCTGGATCAAGAGGTCGAACTGATCAGTGTGGCGATAACGAATGCATTCCAATCAAGTTGCCCACTCTCGAAAGATCGACCAAGCAAGGAAGCACCTTGGTGGAACAAAAACCTGTCAAACCTCAGATTAGAGGTCCGTCGGCTCTTCAACAGGGCCAAAAGAGACGATAATTGGCAGGGCTACACCGAGAAGCTCACGCAATACAATAAGGAGATCAGGAAGGCCAAGGAGCTTCACTTTCAAGCTTTTTGTGAAAAGATCACTTCGACTCCTACTGCATCCAGATTGCAAAAAGTCATGGCAAAAGGGACAATCAGCCCCTTAATGTTGCTAAAGAAGCCAGACGGGTCATACACTGAGGGAGAAGAGGAGCGATCTGCTCTACTTCTCAAAACACACTTCCCAGGAAGTGAACCCCTCAGTAGTATTGATGTAGCAATCCAAACCAAGAATCCTCGCAAGGAAGATTGGAGTATTGCTAAGAAGATATTCACAAGACAAAGGTTGGAATGGGCAGTCAACACCTTTCAACCTTATAAATCGCCGGGAGTAGATGGCATATTCCCAATACTCCTACAGAAACGAATGGAGGAGATCCTTCCCCATCTCCTGAAGATTACAAGAAGCTGCCTAGCACGGGGCTTTATACCTAGCATATGGCAAAGAGCCAAAGTAATCTTCATACCGAGAATAGGGAAGAAAATGGGACTGATCCCCGATCTTTCCGACCTATCTGTTTAACATCGTTTCTACTGAAAACGATGGAGAAAGTAGTGGATAACTACATAAGAACAGAGATTCTGAAGGACAAACCACTTCATAAATGTCAGCATGCATACAGGGCGGGGCGTTCAACAGAAACCGCGCCGTATCAGCTAACTGAGGTCATTCAGAGTTCTCTGAGCAATAAAGAAATCGCAATGTGTGCCTTCCTGGACATATCTGGGGCTTTTGACAACACCACACATGTGTCAATCAGGGAGGCCTCACACGGCGAGGAGTGAACAAGACCGTTATCAAATGGATGTATGAGATGTTGAAGACGAGAATAGCTGAGGCCCAAGTAGGTGATCATACCACCTCTGTTAAAGCTACTCGTGGAACACCTCAAGGAGGAGTAATATCTCCCCTCCTATGGAGCTTAGTAGTAGACGAGTTACTCCACAAACTCACGGAGCTTGGCTTCACATGTATAGGCTATGCCGACGACATAGTCCTAATAGTCCGAGGAAAATTCGCGAACACCCTATGCGAATTATTGCAGGAGGGCCTCAGAACTATTGAGCAATGGTGCTTGTCAGTGGGGCTTAGCATAAACCCATCCAAGACCACAATTATTCCATTTACTAGGAAAACGAAACTTCCAGCTATGAAACCTCTCACTTTGAGTGGAGACATAATAAGCTGGAAGGCTGGAGTCAAATATCTGGGATTAACACTAGATAACAAGCTTCTGTGGAACAAGCATATTGAGGCTACTGCTAGAAAAGCAATAAAGGCCTTAATGGCGTGCAGAAATCTGACTGGTAAGACTTGGGGATGTAACGTATGTAATGTAAGGGATGTACGTCATGATTGTAAGACCGATAATATCATATGGGTCAATAGCCTGGCATGGCAAGGCAAGAGCAATACGAGGAAAACCCTCGATAGAATACAAAGACTAGCCTGTGTCTGTATCACTGGAGCCATGAGAACTTGCCCGACCAGGGCACTAGAGATCATCACAGATCTCACACCTCTCCATCTAGTGATAGATAGATTGGCCCATGAGGCCATTCTAAGACTATCTAGGGAAGGTTCAGACATTATGGGAATTCGGAATCAGAGAGCTTGGTCCTCTCTGTCCAAACACATCCCATCAGCAAACCTTCCCAGTGATGTAATGACAAAGAAAATTAGCATCGAGAGAACTTTCACCACGATGCAAAGTAGCAGAGAAGATTGGGACAGGGGGCTCACAACCCAAGCTCTTAAAAAGAATATCATTAAATGGTACACTGATGGTTCTAAGACCACGACGGGGACAGGCGCTGGAGTGTTTGCGAATCGCACCAAATGCTCACTTGCGCTAGGCCGCTGCCCAAGCGTCTTTCAAGCAGAATTGCTTGCAATTGAGAGATGCGTGGAGGTGAACCTTGAAAGAAACTATCAGAAATGTGAGATTGCAATACATTCTGATAGTCAAGCTGCAATTAAAGCACTGAACTCTCATACCATTGAATCTAAAATGGTATGGGAGTGCCGAAGGAAGCTCAATGAGCTAGGCAAGAACAACAGGGTCTACTTAGTCTGGGTTCCCGGCCACTCGGGAATCAAAGGCAACGAGGAGGCCAACACACTTGCCAGGAAAGGAGCACAAACTCCATATACTGGCCCAGAACCCTTCTGAGGCACAGATAAAAGCACCTACAAGAAGGAGTTTCTGGAGAGGGAAAAAACCGTAAGAGAAACACTCTTGCGGGATACCCCTGGATTGGATCATTCCAAAAAGTTTCTAAAAAACTTTGATACTGCAAGATCCTAAAGGTATTTGGATCACAGCAAGAACAAGCTACACCTACTCACTGGATTTCTCACAGGACACTGTCGCCTCAAGAAGCATCTAATGAGATTAGGTCTAGCAGAAGATGACTAGTGCAGATTCTGCGGGGAAGAGGAGGAATCACCGGATCACCTGGTGACGGAATGCCTCGCCATTGCTGGCCAACGCAAACAGTGCCTTGGAATAGCAACCTGCTGTAGTGAGGAAGTATCCTCCTTGAAGCCAACCCAGATACTGGAGTTCATTAGAACTCTGGAACTGGAAGGCGAGTTGTAGATCGCGTATAGGCGAGTGCAACTCAGGTAGGGGGCACAATACACCTTATGGTCGCAGTGCAATGTAACCCTCTCTTAAATCTAAATCTAATCTAAAATCTACTATGGGATTAATTGTGTCTTCTTCAAAACACGGTTCTTCATCCTCGAATGTATTGTTATCATCGCTTTCAAATCCGCCGAAGTAGATAGACAAGGCGGGTTCTGGAACGGAAGTGACCTGTCAACCACAGAAAACAAACTGATAACAGCGTAGTGACAGTAACACGGAACAGCATGGGACAGTGACAGATGAGAGTGACACGGAACACAGGATGACAGTCAGCATGGCGCCATGTCAGCATGGGGGCATGAGATATGGAATATGATAGCATCCGTCATAGGGACAAACTTATTCGTATATTCAACTACTGTATGAAGAAAAAATTTAAAATCAAAATTTTCAATATGAGTATATTACAAACAAAATTACAAAATTTTCAAATGGGGAGTGATTCTTCTTGATGGGATCTCATTACGTTGACGAAAAGGTGTAGTATTTTTGAACAATTTCTCATTTCAATCATCGGTGGTGAGAGAATTGATAGTCATATCATTGAACAATGTGAATAGCTTCCGTTTTTCCTCAAAAAAGTTTAGAATATTTTTAATTCTTCTTAAAGTCGAATTTGTTGCTCCAACCTTTCTTTCAACATGATCATCATCGTAACTCTATGACTCTCAGACTAAAACTGCTGTCAGACAAAAAAAAAACTTGTAGTTTCTTGTCTGCAGCCCTCCCCCTTAAAAATATAAAAAATTTTTTTTTTAAAATCTCTCTATTGCTCACTTAAAGGTCAAGTATTACAAAACCATTTATACAATTCATCAACATTTCTAAGGCTATAATTATAGAAATGACTGTTGCTATATGTGTGGTGCATACATGATGTAAATCCACTATTTTTGAATGTTGGAACAGTGTGCCATGAGTTACCAAATTCCTCCAAATTCACAACTCTACTGGCTTGCTCTCCATAGTTGTAGTGAAGTTTATCATCCAAAAATTGCTTCTTCTGATGTCCTCGCGCATAGGTGAGATCTATTTCGTTGAGATTTTCTTTCAGAATCTCATCTAACGCTTCGTATGGTATAAAGCCAGAAGAATATTTGAGGTTATGTACATTCTTCTCAAGATAACAAATGTTACATCGGTCTGCTTTACTTAGCGATCAGACCGGTGTTGGAGGTAATAGCCGATAATTACCATATCGATGAGAGCAGGCAACATGTAAATTTCCCATTTTATAAATGGTATCAAGATGGAAGTGTCAGCTTTGATTGCCTTTAAAAGTTGCAATTTAATTTCATCGTTTGGATGCAATCTTTGCACTTTAAGCTCGATATTTTCAATTTCCAATTGTACCTCAGTTGCAGCATCGGTGATGGTAAAGCATTGATTATCATTTTGAGCACGCACTAATCGAATTGTATGTTTTCCATATACGACATGTTCATAGTCATTGAAAATATTCAACAAATGTTTTAACGGAATGAGCATACTAAATGACAAAGTATCTGCCTTGATGATACCAGCATTGTTATCTGAACTCCAAGTCGCTATAGTCAAGGGTTTAGACTCTTCTACGCTATAGCATAAATATCCTCGAACAGTACTCACAATTCCAACATCACGGACTGATTCCAACTCTTCACCATTTTGCTCGTAGCTAATGGATTGAAACATGAAAGTGCCAGCATTATTGACAAAAGATACATCTCCAGTACCCGTTGTGCGCTTGATTTTTCCACTAATATGTAACAGACTTGCGTGAAGAGCATCGAAAGCATCTGATTGATTAATGTTAATTTCTATAACATCATTGTTGCGGAAAGATTTAACGTATGGATAGTAGGTACGCCATTCATATTTTTTAATTGATGTGTCCATTTGAGGTTTTTGGAAGATGTTGAACACTTGCGGAGATAACATTGTAGCCTAAGGATTTGAGAAATCGGATATTATTCACACTGAGTTTACAATGACTACCACGACGATGGTGTTGGATGGTCTTTGTCTGGAAGAAGACTGATGGCTTATTCGTAGGTAGGTGTATTTTATAAAAACTCTATGATTTATTCACCTTGGAAATTCACCAGCTGATAGTTTTGATCCAAAATTTTAAGTGTTATATTATGAATCTCGTCTGTAGTGATGGGTAGATAAATGAGAGGATTTGGACTTTCGTCGATAGCGTAACCAGGATCTTCTCTGATAGCAAATTCGTAGATTGTGTGCGAAGGTCTATAGTTGTAGAAGGCTCCTGAAGTAATGTTGAAATCGATGTGTATGGTTCGTACTTTTATAATGTTGACAGGCTGATCGGACATGTGAGTAACATTTTTTGGTAGAATCTTAGGAGAGTATCCCAATATGTGTGTCAAACTATCGTTTGGAGTGAAATCAATATCAAAATCTTTACAAAAAAAATTCAATTTCAATGTATTTCAATGTATTATTATTCGGTTTGAAGTAGAGGTAATCTTCAGGCTTTACTTTCTTCATTGTCCTTGGTACGATTGCTTTCTGAATAAACTTTTCAATATCCTCCATTTCGTATGCTCCCGTTGGAATGTCAATTCTTTTTTTCATACCATTTGCATCTACATAGTGGAACTTTGTACCTTCATCGATATTGGGTATACTGTTGTACGAATGAAAACTTAAAAAAGCTAAGCGGCGGTGATAGATCAATTGAGAGAATCCAAGAATGACTCTTCAAAGTAAGTATCGTATCGCTTCGTTTCGTCGACATGACTGATACACAAGTAGTTGTGGTAGTATATTTTATTGACATAGAAATGCTAAACACATGAGTCCACAATTGTTTTGATCATATGTTTGATATACTTCATAATTATAAATATCTTGACGCACTGCTGCTTTCCAAAATAATCAACCAATTACTTTGGTGGCCGGAACCCAAATGTTCCATAGCTTTATTTTGTCGTGTATCTTCTTCCATCTTTTTCTTTGTATTTTGCGTATCAATGATGGTCTTTGCGATGGCGCTCGCTCCTCCAGCCAGCGATCCTAGAGCTGAAAGGCCGGCAAACATTGAAATTAGCGGTAGAAATCCACGACTTTTTGGTAATGGTATAATTCTAGGTACTTGAATAAGTTTTCGACCTCAAAATTTTTTGACAGCTAATCGAGCTGCTTTCAAAGCAGCAGCTACATATGACTTTTTCAATGTACCACCTTCGTGATGAGGAGATTTTTCATAGCTTCATGAATCTTCTTTGCAATTTAGGAGAATCTTTTATCCATACCCATGCCGAGTTTGCGTTTTACCTTCATAGCATTGGTGACGAACTAAGGAGCAGATTTTTCACAAAATTTTGCGTCTTTCGATTTGACTCGTTCCCAAGCTCTATGTTCCAACAGTTGAACAGCTTTATGACGTTCTTCCAATGACTTGTTTTGAGAATATGTAATATTGTGTTCCCTGTAAGCTTCGTCCAACGGATTTGTACCTCTATCTCCACGTTCTAAGCGTTCTTTCAATTTAGTTCCCGTTCCACAATTTGAATAGCCTGACAGATGTAGTTCGAATGGCAGTTTATTGATGAGCGTATTAACCACACCCTTACCATGATAGATCAACATTGAAAATGATATTTATATTGAAAGACATGAACATTTATATAATCCTAAACGTTTCATGAGGCTGTGCACATCATGAGGATCATTCGACAGAAGCATACCTTACCGATCGAATATTTAGATTACTTAAATAAAAGTCAATCTACCAGCAGTAAGCATGGTACATTGCTACCATATTCATTTCGTGCAATCATATGTGGACCGAGTGGATATGGGAAAACAAATGCAGCACTTTCACTGCTCTTCCACACGAATGGTGCTAAATTTGAAAACGTTTACGTCTATTCAAAGTCTTTGTATCAACCTAAGTATCAGTTACTCCAAGAGGTGTTGAAAAAAGTCAAAGGAATCGGATATGTTCAATTCAAAGAGAACGAGAAAATTAAAAGTCCCAACGAGGCTTAACCAAATTCCATATTCATTTTTGATGACATATCTTGTGATAAACAGAAGAAAATCCAAGAATATTAATCCATGTGTTGACATCGAGGTATAGATGTTATGTACATTGGGCAAACGTATAGTAAGGCTCCAAAGCAAATGTTGCGAGACAATTGCAATCTAATTGTGTTGGTCAAGCAAGATGAAATAAATTTAAAGCATGTGTATGATGAACACGTTTCACCTGATGTGTCATTCAATGATTTCAAGCGTATGTGTGCTGATTGTTGGAATGAAAAATTCGGTACTATGGTGATCGTAAAGGTATGTGATCTGAGTGCAGGTCGCTATCGATATGGCTTCGATAAGTTAATAAGACCATGAACTTATCATGATAAAAAATAAAATCGCTAGGATCATAAAAAAGAAATACTTATCTTTGGAATTGGGTAAATCAGAAGAGGATGAAGCATTACAAAAGTTTTTCGAACCCATATTAGTTCCGCTGAAAAAGCAGTTGGCAGTAGCTAAGAAATCACTCAAGAATGAACATACCACTATACCAAAAAGAGAAGTGTAGGCAGAGGATGCTTCGGTCGGCAATGATGCTGAAATTTTACCGCTATTCCAGAAACTTGAACCTATTGTCAGTTATGATGGAGGCGATGATGATGATAAAGTGTCTGATAATTATGATGATAATGAAAAAACATTTGATGAAAATACAATTAATCCACGAGCCTTTCAATCATATATCGATCAGTATTCACCAAAGATTCGAGAATACTTAACACAATATTTGAACGATGATAATAAGATAGACAAAGTATACGGACCTATATACGATGTTTATGCTTCAAAATTGTGGCTTGGTTCAAAGGAAATCGATTTTGATAATGACCACATCAAAATTGCTGGACAGCAAGTGATAGGAACACCTGGGCTATATGAACTGATATTCTACGATGAACCAGAAAATTACACCAAAGATGATCTCATTGTGTACAAACACATTTTAGAATTGTCGAATGTACATAAAAAAGCAAATAATGCATTGAAGAGTACTAATAGACGCAAATATATGGAAATCATCAGACCAATGTTTATTCGAAAGTCATCGCGCACAACGGAGGGGCATGGTTTAATGTCATACAATTCTAAACCTATGGAATACATTTTTTGGGATGATCCGAACGAATTGTGTGAACGTTTACGATTGTTATTAGCATCCAAAAATGCTGGAAACACTTCACTTGACAATGAAATTATATCCATAATCGAAGAATTGAAAGAGGCTAACATCATTCAATAGACATCATTTCCAAGATGAAGTTACTCTTCAAAAAAAAGAATATTGCGTCCGATAATTGAACTTGGTGATGGTTTAACACATACTCCTGACGGTAATATTGATTTAAAAAAATTGAAACTGTGTAACGTACAAATGCCAACTAATCCTATGGATGCTACCAACAAGCAGCACATAGTCAATGGGCTGACGTGTTTACGAAAACTAATGAGGATCTCACCGAGATTCTGAAACAATTCGAAAAAAAAAATTGAAATTGTTACCGAAACATTCGGAGACTTTCGTAATCGAATTAGCGAGCTGTCTGCAAAAGACGTTGAATACAAACAGACTTTCGACGACATTCTGGCTAAAAAGCTTAATCACTTGCAGAAAGATGTTAAAACACAATTCTTTGAAGTGAATTTGCTCATATCAGATGTGGAGCGTGCTTACGCAAACAATTTGAAACAACTCACTCATGCCATCAACAAAAAATTTGAAAATGTGACTGAAGCACACACCTTAACCAAATATGTGGAAAGAGAGTTGAATCAGTTTCCAATGAATGTCGTTTACCAAATGTCTGAATTAGGACTGGATATTACAAATTTTAATATAAGCATACAAAAAATCCAAGGATCAATAACAAATTTAGAGCAACTCATCAAAAAGAAAAATTAAGATTTTTACACAATCATTCGCAGTAATGACTTCGAAAGAAAAGGTTCAAGTTGTCAACGAGTTGCATAAACCTGCTCGCAAAATATACCCCAGACGACGTACGATCATCAAAGGTTTGGATGATTTATTGCAAATGGATCTGGCGGAAATGCGTCAGTACGCTGGACAAAATCGAAATTTATTGAAATAATAGTTTGCTGGTTACCAACTGATACTCCACAAATTCTACAATATACACTTTATTTATACTATATTTACAGATTATACAACAACTCTTAACACGAGCTTCTTCTATATTATTTTATACATAACCTCAGCCTTCTTTCTATATATCTAATAGTGTTGCCACTCTATTATATAAAATAAATGATTATTTCCATACAAAAATGATTATTTTCTATAAAATTTTAAATTGATTATGATCATAATTGATAGCTTCTCTAAGTACATATGGACTCGTCCATTGAAAACAAAAAACGGGGAGGAAATAACTAAAGTATTTACAGACATTCTGATGCACACGAAACGTAGCCCAAAAAAATTACAGACAGACCAGGGTAAGGAGTTTTATAATAGTAAATTCCACTCTATTATAGAAAATAAGTGATTATTTTCCATATAAAAATGATTATTTTCTATACCCCCCTTCAATTTTAAGTCCTGCCAATAATTTATATTTTTTAATATGTTCTAGTTCTTTGCAGCACTTGAAATTGCTAATAGTTAAAAAAAATTCTTTGAATTCAATAGAAAAAATACACATTTAGTTGCATGTATATACATTATAAACAAACAACAAAAAAAAACAGCTAAACTTAAAAATACAAATGAACACATTGCAATTGTGAAATAAAATAAATTAAATTGTTACTTTCTACGCAACTTTCAAATTCACGTTTGAAACATGACAGATGTGTTTAGGCAAACTTAGTGATTTTGTGAAAACATAGCGATATTATTTTCAGAAGGCACATATCCTAATTCAAACTTTCCTTTCTTCATAACGTCTCTCATAAAATGCACCTTGATGTCGATGTGTTTTGTCCTTCTTGAGTTTTCATAGTTGGAAATCATAGAGATAGTACTTTGGTTGTCGACAAATAACAGCGTCTCTCCCACATAACCAAAATCAGCAGCTAGTCCTTGTAGATACAGCACCTCAGTAACACATGAAGCTGCAGCTATATACTAAGCTTCCGCTGTTGATAGTGCTACAATGCTACTTGCTGCTTCTTGGAACTCCATGAGAGTAGGTTATTGCAGTGATAAACAGCTTGGCCACTGATACCTTTTCTATCCATTTTATCAGAAGCCCAATCTGCATCAGAATAGGTTATAAAACATTTTTCATCTTCTTTCTTGGTAAAAATAAGACTTAGGTCTTTTGTGTCCTTAACATACTGTAGCACACGTTTGGCAGCTTTCCACACAGTTAGGTTAGGTTTGTCCGAAAAGCGGCCTAGGTAAGACACAGAAAAGCAGATATCTGGTCTTGAGATCATAGCCAGATAGTTTAAACTACCAATCAACTCCCTATAAGGTACATTGGTTATAACCTGTTCTGTAGGGTTGACTTGAAAATTGACCTCCATTGGGGTACTTTTGCCTTTGCAGTTTTCCATGTTGAACCGTTTGAGTTCTCAATTAGTTTTTCTTGATTTATTTTAACACAGTCTTTGATTTGAGTCACTTTAGTACCCAGAAAATTTTCCAAAGTACCAATGTCTTTAGCATTAAACTTGTCTTTTAGTTGCTTCACCAAAATTTCAACTTTTCCTTCTTCTCCGGTGATCAAACAGTCGTCAACAAAAAGAGTTAATCAAACATCATTATTAAAATATAATCATACATCATGTGCGGATCTTTGAAGTCCATTCTGTTTCGAAAAATTATCGAAACATTCGTTCCAGCATCGAGGTGATTCTTTTAAGCCATATAATGCTTTATTTAGCTTCAAAACTTTGCCTTTTTCTTCATCCACACCTTCTGGTATTTTTATGTATACTTCTTCAGTTAGTGTCCCATTAGGAAAAGCAGACGGTATATCTAAATGTCTTAGTTTCCAATTATTCTGCACAGCGTGCGAAATCGTCATTCTTAGAGTAGGCATCTTGGCAACTGGAGCATAAAGTTCATTTGAGTAGCAAGTTTCTCGAAATCCTTTAGCTACAAGCCTCGCTTTTTTAACTCCATCTGATTTGGTACGAAAAACCCATTTTGTTTCAATGGCTTTCTTATTTTTAGGTAAGTCTGCAACTGTCCAAGTTTTAAATTTTCTGTGTTCTTCAAGCTCCGTTTCAATAGCTGTCTTCCGTTCATTTCCAGACTGAATAGCTTGTTTGTATGTTACTGGATCTTTATCACATGTTAGTAGGCAATATGCTGTGTATACTTCGTAATCTTCAAAACGTTTTGGTATTTTAACTTTCTTTTGTTACATGCTGAAGATGGTGTATTTTGATTACTAGTAGACCTAAGTGATGACGCACAGTAGTCCTCTGTTTCTTCATCTTCTGAACTTCTACTTAATTCTCCACCATCATAGGCCTATTTGAGTTAAACACATAATCGCTTTCATCAAATCTTACATCTCTGGAAATAACAATTTCATAAGTTTCGGGATTCAATAACCGATATCCTGCTCCTGCATAGCCTACCATTCTCATTTCTACGGCTCTTGGCTCCAATTTGCTTGCTTTCGGTAGCCGATATACCCACGCCTTACTACAAAAAACACGATTTTTTTCAAGATTCAGGTGGCCTAGATATATTTCTGCCGGCACATTACCATCAATTGCTCGAGTAGGCGATCTATTTAGTTGAAATACAGCACACCGTATTGCTTCTCCCCACAAGTGTTTTGGTAGATTTGTATCTACGAACATAGTTCTCACTTTGTCTAACACAGTCCGATTTATACGCTCAGTTACTCCACATTGTTGTGGGGTGTAAGTTGCAGTTAATTCATGCCTGATGCCATATTTAATACAATATTCTCCAAATGAATTCGAAGTAAACTCTTTGCCATTATCTGTTCTGACTCTTGAAACCATTATGTTTTGTGCTCTTAGTTGATCTATGTGTTTCCTTAGGTTAGGTTCTGCTTCTGACATGTTTCGTAGAAGATAAACTTGTGTGAAGTGAGAGAAATCATCAATCACTGATAAATAGTACTTCTTTCCATTTTTGGTCGGTTCTTTACTTGGTCCCCAAATGTCCGAGTACAATAACTCACCGATTCGAGAAGATCGAGGTTTTTTACATTCCTTGAAAGGTGGCCTTACCTTTCTGACACGAATCGCATACTTTTTGACTGTAGGGTAGGTTTAGCATTTTTAATCCTTTTCTGTTTATGTGTCCTTGGCGGAGATGCCAAACATTTTCTTGAAAGATTAAAATAAGTGCTTTATGTTTGTATTGTATATCAGAGCTTGCGACAAACAGATTATTTAACATTGGACAGGTAAAGTATGTGTTCTTTCCCTTACAGACGTAAGCGTAACCTTTTTCAAAAATCACTTTATAACCTGCTTCGTTTATTTTATTTACAGATTGTAAATTATACGGCAACGACTCAACAATCAATGCGTTTATGTTTTCCTGCTCTGTTGGCAACCATTGTTTCCCCATTCGTTACTTTTAATTTCAAGGGAACAATATTATGATCATCAATCATATGTGCTTCATAATTGCGAATTTACCATGGTATTTGTTGTACCAGAGTCGAGAACGAAGTTTATAACCCCTTTTTGGTTACACTCTACCTCTGTAGACAAGGCTATGAAACTTAATTCTTCTTCAACTATATGAGCTCTGATTGATTGGTTATTTTCGTGGTTTCTTGCATTGCCATGCCTGAAAGGTTGTTTACCTCTGCCACGATTGCTATATCTGAAACTTCCTCTAGTGTGATTACTCGGAAGCTGAGTTTTGGGACAATCAGATATCAGATGTTGTATACTCCCGCACGTAGAGCATTTAGGCCTTGGCTTAGATCTGAATTGCGATCCGTGACCTACACTAAATGTACAATCAGATGACAAATTTTCATTTGCCGCACTTGTAGAAATTTGTAGCTTAAGTTCTACATCCAGTAATTTACTTTTAACATAGTCCAATGTTAGAGTAGAGCTCGTTGTTCCTAAAACTGTGATAACAGTGTCAAACTTTTTGGGTATTGTTAGCATCAGATGGCAGACCTTATCATCTTCATCAAGTTTACAACCCATTGCCTCTAAGTCCCTAATAAGAGAGTCAAACTTTACAAAGTGGTCTTGTAGTTGCGTGTCCTCACTACACTACAGCGATAATAGTTGTCTTCGAACAAATAATTTAGACAGAGTACTTTTCCTCTCAATTATATTTTTGAGACAGGCAAACATGTCATAGGCCGTTTCGCAACCTTTTAGATACTCCAAGTGTCTATCGGTTACACACTGTACTATAATGGACATTACTTTGGCATCTTTAGATTTGTGTTAAGTTAATTGCTTTGAATCCATTTTTGCTAAATCTTCTTCAGATTTCTTCTCAAGAGAAATTACCTTGACATTTTTCTCTGCTAATAAACATTCTACCCTGAACTTCCAATTTGAAAAGTTAGTGTCACTAAGTTGTGGAAGGTTATGGTTGCTAGTAGACATTTTTATAGATTTTCTTTACAATTGGGCTTTACTCTTTCTCTTTATTTATGATCTGGACCCATAACCTATTGAAATAATAGTTTGCTGGTTACCAACTGATACTCCACAAATTCTACTATATACACTTTATTTATACTATATTTACAGATTATACTCCTAACACGAGCTTCTTCTATATTATTTTATACATAACCTCAACATTCTTTCTATATATCTAACAGTGTTGCCACTCTAATATATAAAATAAATGATTATTTTCCATACAAAAATTATTATTTTCTATAAAATTTTAAATTGATTATGATCATAATTGATTGCTTCTCCAAGTACATATGGACTCGTCCATTGAAAACGAAAACCGGTGCGGAAATAACTAAAGTATTTACAGACATTTTGATGCACACGAAACGTAGCCCAAAAAAAATACAGACAGACCAGGGTAAGGAGTTTTATAATAGTAAATTCCAAGAACTTATGAAAAAACATTATCATCCACTATAATACGTACAGCGTCAAGAAAGCTGAAAGAAAAACTTTTCAAATACTTTAGTTTGAATAAGACCTACAAATGGATAGACATATTACCTAGCATTACAAAAAGCCTACAATGATACACGTCACAGCAAGACTGGTTTCAAACCATCGCAAGTTAATAAATCCAACGAAAAGCTTATTCTCGATAAAGCGTACACGCACTTGAAGATTGTTGGTCCGCGATAATTGAAAGCCGGCGACATTGTTCGCTTGTGTAAGACTAAGCACCTTTTCGAAAAAGGATACACTCCCAATTGGACAACAGAACTATTTAAAATTGTTGCTGTCAAGATAACCAATCCCATACATACATATTTGTTGGAAGATATGCATGGAGTAAAAATCAGTGGAGAAGAAGAATTACATCAAATCCTGACATTTATCTCTTTGAAAAGGTACTCAGGAAGAAAGGGAATAAATTGTATGTTAAATGGGTCGGATTAGATAAGAAACACAACAGCTGTATCGGAAAAGACGCAATTGTGTGATTCGATCTAAAAGGCTCCCCAAACTCAATGATTTGTGCGTGTTTTACATAAGAAACAATGTATTTTCACCAATTTCTGCAGATGTGCTCAGCTTTTCCATTTAAATACATGTAAAAATACAAACAGTCAACAAAATGATGTCACATGTGATTTTGATGTGAAAGTATGTCTGACGACATTATGCGAGGAGATGATTATAGTGATGAAGAAATCTTCCAAACCGTTGATCGTATCATAAATCAATATGAAGATACCGCCTAACGAGAGTATGCTGATGAGGTTGATGACAAAGCTTTAATCATGTTCGAAACTAAAGCTCAAACCGAAAAACCATTACTTTTGATGTCATTTCAAACATGTAACTACGAGGTGCGATGTGGTCTGAGTCCTACAAGAGACTCTAGTGCATGCGTTATTCTGAGGCGAAGGTATACACCTTAGGAAATTTCATTCTCCACCTACGAGTGGGCTTCAATCATCACCTTGCTACAAGAAATACAACAAAATGTCGAAGACAACGAAGATTATGCTGCTGCTGATCCTATAGAAACAAAATGTGGAGACTTTGTGAAAGTGACTCAATATCAGTATGGTACCTATACGAGCCTCGTGTATATTTCCAAGTTCAATGTCGGCATGAATATGTATGAAGAAGACATTGCAGCCATTTTGAATGTACAGATGCATGTGATTTCAAATCGACTTGCTATGTTGGAATCCCTCAATTTCAACGGATATTATAAGAAATTGTAAGAAATTGGTTAGGTAATGTAAATTTGAGTGTTGTAGACCTTCTTTATTGATTTTGTGAAGCATCCTCAATCGATTGTATGTATAGTTCAGATATTACAATATCTGAACTAGATTTTTTTAGAAAATGAATTTGAATCTACATCTAACATAGACTGTTAATATGCTGTGAAATACACTTTTTTTGTTTTATTTCATATCTCCACCAAAATATATCCATTATCACCTTGATAATTCAATCATTAACGAGTTGACAATGAAGGTGATCGTTTCCTTGCTATTGCTGGTACATATCGCGTCATCTAACCTAACTCTACCTGATACAGAAATATTTGCAAAAGTATGGTTATATTCAAAATAATACATATACATCTCTCGAGGAGAGTCTAGCAAAGTTTCAAGAAGATTATAATTTACCGATAGATGGCAGCCTTAATGCAGAAACGATTGAGTTATTATCAAAACCACGATGTCACTATAGCGATAATTAATCTGTAGTTTCAACTAAATGGAACAAAACGACTCTGCATTGGTATTTGGTCGAGGGTGTCAGTAAATATCGAAACGTCGTTCAACAAGCTTTCAATATGTGGCGAAATGCATCTGGACTAACATTTAAAATGCTTACTGCTGCTAGTATGATAAAGAGAGATCATGTTAACAACATCACTCCAGATATTTTAGTAGCATTTGTCAAAAAAGAACCCCCTGCATCCTATGATTCATGTGCTGAAGTTCATATAGAAGCTGATGAAAATTGGCAATATATTGATGATGATGGAAACATCATTGGTGATGGAGGGATAAATCTGCTAATGGTACTGGTACATAAGATTGAACATTCTCTAGGAATAAGTCACAGCCTTAATACTCATGCAGTAATGTACCCGTTTTATCAAGATGCAGCAAACAGTCTACACGAAGATGATAAATTAGCAATTAAAAAGCTATATGGCAAACCGAGGCAGACTCCTACTACAACACCAGAAACAACACGGCAGCAACCTTCTCCAGAAGATATTAGCTTTACATTTAAATGGTGTGATGTGAAATATCCTGACGTAATGTTTTTGGCATATTCACCAGGATTCCCCAACCATAAATTATACGTAATTTCTGAATATCGCTTATGGAAAGTAGACAATAATGCTAATAAAAAAGACAATAAAATTCTTCAATCTGAAAATCTTTATCATGATTATTTAATTAACACTGGAATAACCAAATTGAATCACGCTTTTCAAATTTCGAAAGGTAATCTTATGGTTGCAAGCAATAAGAATGTTTATTTTAGTCAATTTCCAAATTTAAACATCGTTGGTAGCATCAGAACCGTTGCTTATGATATACGTAGAGGAGTTGAAGTAGATGCTATGTTTCATGTTCCTTCAGCGTTTCGTTATATTGATGGACATATATATTTCTTCAAGAAGAATACTTACTTCAAATACAACGAATTTCGACGAGAACTTGTGCAAGTAGGAGAATTTAATTGGAATATGTTTGGAGTGCAATGTCCAAGCAGTGGGCTCTTGCAAGAATTGAAAACTTTGCTTTCCAAAGTAACTTCTTTTTATGAATTATCGTTTTTCCTATATATTAAATAAAACACTATTTTACTAATATGTTATTTTATTTATATAAAATGTAATAAATATAATGCAGAAAAATCTCATTCATCGTTCTGTATGATTTCGAAGAGTGTTAGCGAATTTGGTTTCCCCACGTTTTTCAGTCCGCGGAACACCAGCGAATATCTCCCCGAACTTAGCTCCTCCAAATGTGGTATGTATACATCTAACACCCTAGGAATGTGGCTGCTTCTTCCAACATCAGCAAAATTGTATTTCCAAATGGACTTTGTACCTTTTTCGCTTCAACAATCTTGAATGGTGAGTCGAGAAGTTCGGTTATTTTCATAATAGGTTTTTCATTGCTAGCCATCGAAGCTTTGTTTAAAAATTGAAGAAAAGCCATCTGCAACAAAAAAAGTATTGTTGAAAATTGATCAGAGAGAAATTATATGTAGGTAATACTTACTATTGAAGATTGGTTGACAAGAGTACTGTTTAACCGATGATGTAGGCTGCTGGTTGTGACAATAGAATTAGTTTCTCGAGCTTTACTTTATATTTCTTACAGTCGGATATTAATGATAACCAACATGTTTTTCTGCTTAGAATGGGAAACCACACATGAATTGGTTTGTTGCAACAAGTTTCATTTCCAATCTCGTCGTTTCTTGTTGTTTAATGATAACGAACTTGTTTTTCTGCTTACAATTTTTGGTTTTGTGGTTTGGGAAAATTGAAAAAAGAAATTATACATAATTTTTTTATATTCGATTAAAAATTTATACATAATAAACATCATTACATATAAGAAACAATTAAATAAAAAACACTATTTTACTAATATGTTTATTTATATATGAAACACATGGGTTTTCATTTTTGGATATAGTAAGAAAAATCTAAGTGATGGATTGATGTCCCTAAGGTAATGTCTCGTAGGAATCGTTAGATAATAGGAATATTTTATCATCATACGGAATTTCGTCTGTTTTATACTAAACACGTTGTGATTATATGAACGTATACAGCGTTGAGTAACCAATTTTTCATTAGAATTTTTTAAACAATTCATATAATCATCAAAAGTTATTTTAATTTTTACAATGTTAAATTTAACTCCCTTTGATTTCTTAGTCATTTTACCCCACTGAACTTAAAGTTCAGAGAACATTTTCGATCTCAAGCTAACAAAGTGTGTGATAACTTTACCATTCGCCTCATCTTTCATTCTACCGAGAACCTTCTTTCCGACACGAGGTATTTTATAAGGATTGTCGAGACTATAATCTGACGTATCAAATTTGTTAAGGTCGGATTTTATCACCTCCTGATACGCATCACTGCACCAGAGTCCGTACATGAAACTATCGGTATCCATGTATAGTAAGTCACAATTTTCCTCACCCATTTTCGGTAGCATGTGACCGTAATGAAAATCATGCATACAAATTTTAGATAGATCCAAAATAGCCATTCCAATATAAAGCGGTTTATTGAAACATATATTGGTCTTTACTTATTTGATTGCTACAAGATTTTCATGAAAAATTGTTCGATTTCGAAATTGAGGACTTGCAATCAAGTTTTTCACTCCGTATGGTCCTTCCCAGGATCTAACGAGTTTTACAAGTCGATGCTTCCGAATATTCTCCATTGTTTTCCAAACACCGCATTATTCATTAATTTATAGAAGTTTTTCTCAAATTCCGTTGTGGCTGCCGTCCTCAACCGAGAGTTTAACTCAATGTAGGGTTGCAGCCAAGCAGACTGTTTAAATTTTAAAATTTTACGAATTTTCGTGATTTCTAGCCCATATTCCAAACATTGCTTAAAATTTCGATAGTGTAATTTGTTTTGTTGTACAGTGTAGTCATTAACTTTGGTAATTTTGAGCCGGGAGGGATACGGTGTTCAGCAGCGAATGAAAAATCTTTGTGAGTATCATGTAGTTTGCGAGGATATGTTAAATCAACTTGAAGCATATATCAGTGAGTTGCATCGTCTGCGACAGCCATTATATCGAAATTTTAAACATTTTCGACCCATTCAAACTCACCAAAAGGTAAAAATTGAGACATTGCCCATCCATACAAATTATTTACATCAAACTACATGATATATTTCGATGGTTTCGTCGGATCATATCCCCGTCGGCAATTGCTTTTCATTTAATTTATCCAAACTATCAATATAGTCGTAGGGAAATATCCCTTTCCTTGTGAGAAGGGTAAACTTCGTATTATCATTCGAAACATCGCTAAATTCACGTGAAATAATTTTGAGATCATGTCCTTCCATTATGGAAGCTAATTTGTTCAACGAAGTTCCCAAAAAACGTAGAGAGTCAATAAATCTGAATTTAATGTCGCTATTATCGTCATAGAGAGTGAAGGATATGTATTTTTCCTTATTAACGGGAAGTACGCTTAAGCGACCATTCTTACTTAGTTCTCGAATCATGAAATGACTGTCATAGCCTGAGAGGTTGTGAAACACGATAGGTATAACATACTGTTAAGTTTTTTGAAAAATGATCATGATCACGAACGATTATGTCTGTCGATACAAAAGCTTTTTCACAAATATCCATCGGAAGAACATTTTACAGCTTTGATTGCACCATTTCGGCAATAGTTTTCATTTAGTTAGCGAACCACTGCATACTATCCTCCCCTCGGTAGCTCTTGTAAAACGACAAAGTATCATCGTAGTTGCATTTCAAATATAAACCTGCACTGTACGGAGAATGCTTTTGGTATTTAACGGTTTTAGATGAAATTGCATTATTGAAATTCTCTAATACACACTCAAAATCCGCATAAAGAATAAACGGAGCCATTTGTTTGTATATGTGATTTTTAAATTCAACATGATCGTAACTGGGGAAGGGAATCATACTATGATTAGCTTTAGAACATAGATATTCATGTTCGTCCAAATTTTTTTTAGATGAAAAATAATTTAGACATCTGTCACGAATACATTTTTTATTCTCCTTTTTGTTTACCTGCATTCCAATCAATCCAGATAAATCTTTAATTAGACAATAGTGGTATTGGATTTCGATAGTTTCATTGTCAATGGGAGGCGCATCATAGTCGTTTGATTTTGGAAAATATTTATTTTGAATTAACAATAAATTTATATGCTTATCTAATTTATTTTTGGTTAATCTTATGGGTACAACTGAATCAAAACTGTTCTGTAATGAGGATATGATGAGGTTCTCGATACCATTCCTTTTGCAGTATGTAACGCTGCAACAACCGACCAATAAAAACAGGCTGTATCGTCATTTTGAATATTCAAACATGCATGCTTATTGGCGAATTGTTGCGGTAGTCTGATGAAAGATGAACCGTTTTCAACTTCAACTTTATTAATATTTACCTCTAATGAAATAATTTTAGATAAAGCCCAACCGCTTTCTTTCTCCGAAAATTCAGACAGTTTGTTAGCAATCTGATCGCGAATATACTCACCAAACCACTGCTGTAGGTCTGTCGTTATATCAACAACGGCATTTTTTGTATTAAAATACTTGAGATCTAAAATCTTCCCATCTTTACTTTTTCTCACAAATTCTCCACAGAAACATGTATTAATTTTGATGATTGAAAGTTCGGTTAATATTTTTGTAAGTTTTTTCTTAAGAATAATTAAACAATCAGACAAAAAATGCTCCAAGTCAATATGATATAAATTAAAAATTATACTGGTTTGAATTTTTTTTTAACTTGAATTAACACTCATCCACTGAACCCGATGTTTAAGTTTTAGTCCACCGCCAATTTTGTTTCGAATGATGATGAGTAGGTCGTCTGACTTCTTCACAATATCCATTGTTTTAATACACAATCAAAATAAATCTCAAAAAATGAAAACAAATTTCACGTTTTTCAGTCTGCAGTTCAGCGACTCCTCAAATTTTAGTCCCCCTCCAGATGTGACTGCAACAAAACACTCTTCTGTGGTAGGAATATAACCTCTTTCAACTTGTCTCTTTTCTATGATCTTGAACCAATCATCGAAGCCTTATTATGATGAAAGCTATCTATAACAAAAAAAAGCATTGTTGAAAATTCATAAGAGAGAAAATATATAGGTAAAACTTACCATTGAAGGTTGGTTGACAAAAGAACGAGGTCCTCGTGGTTTTCCTTTATTATTTTATATTTATTATTTGAAAACTGTTTTGTTACAACAAATCGAAGAACTATTTTTTGTTACAATCGAAGGCTGCTGGTTGTGATAATAGAATGAGCTACTCGAAAATTTCCTTGCTATTTTATATATTTTTGATGATGATGGAAAACTGTTTTGTACCATACAATGGTGGTTTTGTGGCTTGAGAAAATTGAATAACAAAATATTTACTTCACTTTCATTTTTATTTTCGATTTAAAATTTATACATAATAAACATCATTATATTTATAGAAAAATGTATATATCAGATATCATAGATGAATTAGTTTCTAATATTGGTGATTTAATTTTGGTATTTTCTTCACTCCTGCTTCTCTCAAAGGATGTTGAGAATTCCTTTTCATCACCGTCGTTGGATATTTTCCTAATTTCTTCTGATGGTAGATGAAATATTTCAGAATCTCCCCATGTTCTATTTGGGTAGAACACAAGTCGAATTTTAAACTTATGTTCTGGCTCTGGAATTTCGGTAGAGAATACATGCATCTGTCCATCGTTCACAGTTATTTTTCTCATTGCTATACATTGTTGATCGTTGAAACAAATGCTTGCTTAGATTACATTTGGTTGTGTATCTACGTACAACATGTTTCCAATTATATTATATAAAAGTATAACCGATGCCTTCAATTTAGACATCTTCTACAGTGTTTCTTCTCTATTACGTGGACATCAAATGAAAGGCATTAAACATTGCATCATCTTATATTTTTCTCTCTATTGGCAATTACACATGCAGTATCCGAAAGAGTTACATCGTTTGCATGCTCGACCGTCAACTTGGCTTTCTGGTATTCGAAAACATTTCTTAATACAACAATATTGTTCTTCTTCTGAGGAATTTTGCTGTGATGCTGCTGCTGCTGCTGCTGTTGACATTGTGTTGAATAAGCTTAATTTTACAATTTTACTTGAATATATTCGAAAATATCCCACCAGCAGTCCGAATTTACCAATTGTTTTTTTATTTTTCCTTCATACAGTAGTTAAATATAAGAATAAGTCTCTTTTTGCCAGATAAAGTATAACATGCTAGAATCGTGAATTTGGAAGATTCTTAAAACTCATGGTGGACTTTACCAACTTTCAACAATAGCGATGCAACATCCTATCACCTTCGACCCGTCTGATTGTACAGATGCAGCCTTCGAAACGTTGATATTTTGTATAAATGGATCTGAGTAAAGCATTTGATACAGTGGATCATAAAATTTTGTTGAATATTATGTATCATATGGGAATTAGGGGATTGGTTTGCAAATGGTTTCAAAATTATCTATTTAATAAAAAACAGTTTGTATGCATGGGAGAAGTATCTGGTTTAGAAAAAACCGTATTATGTGGTGTTCCACAAGGGTATATCCTGGGACCAATTCTTTTTCTTATGGATATAAATACGTTGATAAGTTTTAAATTGAATGGAAAAATTAACTTGTTTGCTCATGATACTTCTATAGTATATAGTGGAAGTAATTTACAAGAAATCAAAACTAATATGATGCAGGATATCAGCAAAATCTCTAGTTGGTTAAAATGTCACAAGCTAACACTAAATTATAAAAATCATCTATCGCTTTTATAACCAGAAAAAATATATCTACTGATTTAAAAAATCAAATTAAATTCAACAATGATAATATAAAAAACTCTTCCAGAGTAAAGTTTCTTGGATTATTCATAGATGAAAATCTAACATGGTCCAAACACATTGAAAAATTGAGAAAACATATAGCTACAATAATTGGAATTCTGTTTAAAATTAGAAATTATTTACCTCTAAAATACCTGAAATTAATATACTTTTCATTAGTATATTCAAAGCTTTCAATATTTTATTTCAGTTTGGGGTTCAGCAACGAAATCATTACTGAAACCTTTGATAATACTTCAGGATAAAATTATAAAGTGCATATTCAAATTGAATTACAGAGAACCCACAGTTAATTTATATAAACCCAGGAAATTATTTGACATTTATTCATTATATAAAATTAAAATTTGTATATTCATTCATCTGGTCATAAATAATTTAAGACATTCAAATTTAGTTTTTCGGTTTAATTGTGATCAACACAATTATTTAACTAGGTGTTCCAATAATCTTGTTTTAATAAAAATTAAAACAACAATTGGCAAACAATCAATTCTTTATAACGGCATAAAATTATATAATGACTTACCGGATTTTCTTAAAAAATCGGCAAAACTACTTTTTAATTACATTTCTGATTTCATTGTTTATTCTAATACTTGTGTTTTTTATTATTATATATTTTTCTTTTACTTTCCCTGTTATAAACATTTATGTTTCTTGGGAAATAAACCGTTATTATTATAATTATAATTATTATTATTATTAATTTATACCCATGTAATAAAGTAACTAATATTATTTTTGTTATTTCACTGTATAAAATTCCAAATTCAAGTAGGATCTCTTTGATAGAATGGGGTGTGTTGCTACAGAACAACGCATGCGCACCATTCGATTTCACATTTTTCCTTTATTTGAATTTTGTCAATATATGGTGTGCATGTCAGTATTCAGTCTCGAGTTGAGACAGGTAATGTAACGATGACATCTATAAAAGTTAGGTTAGAAAAACATGTTCATCATTTGAATGAACTTATCATCATTATTAATGAATATGAAGAAAAACAGCAGCTATTTTTCTTACTCAAAAAGATGATCATCAACGCATTCAGAAGTGAAGAAGTGTGGAATGAAAAAGTGTTTAAGAATCCTACATGTTTTCGTGAGATTAGTACCGTAGGAAAAGGAAAGCCATATAGAAGGGAATTCATATACAGTGTATAATTGTTTTTATGCTAATGATTATTCTAAAACAAAAATAAAAAGTTCATGAAAAAAAATATTTTTTTTATTCAGAAGAACTTTCTCGAACACTCTTAATAAATAATTTGAATAACAGTACAAGTAGTGAAGATACCGTAAAACAGACAAGAGCAAAAGTTTTCTTAATGATTTCTTGCAATTTATTATCCATCCCTAATGAAGACGTTATTCCTACGTATTTTGTTGTTGACGATGCCGAATCAAAGAACTTTTATAGAAAAAACTTCCATGTGTCCATCGTTGACAAATTCTCGTCTCATTACAAACCACTGACATGTTGGATTTTCGTTGAAACAAATGCTCGCTTCACTCACCTTGTTCAGGTACAGTTATATGTAACACATCTCCCATTATGGTGAATAGTAGAACGAAGGATGATTTCAAAATTACCATTCTTTTTTCAAACTTGTTTTTTTTCTCTTATCTTTAGAATTCTCTCTCCACGTGACGTTAGTACTGGATAGTTGATATTGATCAAAAGCCATCAAATTATCTACCACTCAATAATTAGGCTGTCTTGATTTACACTTACCTACGGAATAGCAAAAATGATTGCATACTCCTCATTCTCTTCCATCCACTTGATCATCAGCTATGGAGACACACTTTCTTACTCAACAATATTCCAGCATACGCTATCGGAAGGTCCCTTCCAATAGGTCCTTGCGACAATACTGAACCTATGGCGAAATCGCTTGCGTCTGTTGTTAATAAGAATGGTTCCTCGAAATTGGGGTAGATGAGGATAGGGGTGGTAGTTAGTGCTTTCTTCAGGTTTTCGAAGGCTTCCTTACAATCTGTGTCAAAGTCAAAAGGAATATCCTTCTTGAGAAGACGGGTCAGAGGCTTCGATTTTTTAGCAAAGTTTTCGATAAAGCGTCGATAATATCCTGCAAGACCTATGAACGACTACATGTCTTTTTGGTTCTTTGGTTGGGGAAAACTATTTATGCACTCGATTTTTTAAGGATTCGGTTTAACTCCCTCGCTGGTTACCAATTGTCCTAGGTAAGCGACTTCTTTTCGCAGGAACTCGCATTTGTCGGGCTGTATTTTCATATTCGCTTGCTTGAGCCTCTTGAAAACTTCTTTCAGTTTCTGTATATTTTCATGGATGGATGGGGATTAGATGATGATGTCATCCATGTATATCTCGTTTTGGATCCCCAATAGGATGTTGTCCATGACCCTTTGAAACGTAGAAGGGGCATTCTTCAAACCAAAGGGCATGCCCGTTCTCCACTGTGAATGCCGTTTTCTGAATATCCTTGGGGTCAATCTCGATCTGATGGAATCCCGATACCAGATCAAGGGTGGAGAAATATTGGCATTTGCCAAGTTGATCCAGAAGGTCAGAGATATTCGGGAGCGGATATTTGTCGTCTACCGTGATCTCATTCAGCTTCCTGTAGTCGACGACGACTCTCCATTTCTGTTTTCCTGAGGCATCCATCTTCTTGGGAACTACCCAAACAGGTGAAGAGAATGGGGATTTGGAAGGTTTGAATATGCCCAGGTCTAACATCTCGTTTACTTGCCCTTTTACCTATAGAACTTAGTAAATGTCGGTTTGTCTGTCGTTGTTTTTATTGTGTGTTTAATTTAGATCGTGAAGGTCACCTTCTAAGTAAAATATGTCTGAATAGTCTATACATAATTCGGTAGCAAGTTCTGCCTCTTCTTCATTCAGGTGATCTAGCCGTAAGTGTCGTTTTATCTCTGGTATTCTGTCGCTGTTGGTGGTGTATTGAAATTCACTGAGAAGGTTGACGGTCATATTTTCTACTGGTTCAATCTCCAATTGGGAAAAGTCTACGGTTTTGGGAATTGCATTCGGATTTATGACTATAGTAATGAAATCGCCATATTCGTTTACTTTTACCAAAGCATTGGGAATGCGTACCTTTTCTATCTCTTTGCACCTCAGTTTAAAAGCTTGTTCCGTCCGGAGCGATGTAAGATATGTTAGAAATTTTGGAGTTCCTTGGATTATTTTGCGGCTGTGTCTTGGATGTTGAATCACCGGCTACTTTGTAGAGGGTATCGTCTTAAAATTTGTTACCAACTGTTTATTCTTAAGATCCACTATGCACTGATAGTGTTCTAAGAAGTCTGAAAAATTGAAAGACCGGCACCTGAATCTACTAAAAATTTAAAAGTCTACGTCGCGTCTGTAATGTCATAGAGATTTTTTGATTTAACAGTGTGTAGAGAACCTATAGGCAGTTCTGCTGGGGAAAGTTTAAGTTGGGGTTGTAGTCGTCCAAGTTCATAGTCTGAATTTGTGCTTGAATCTCGGCCTTGTCTTGTTGTGGATTCGTGGCAAAAACCCGGATTTATTTGGTCGAATACTTCAGGTAGGTCTTGATAGTTATATTTGTCTTGTGATTCATATTTATCCTGAAATTCTTCTGATTCTTGATAATCCTCTTAGGAGTAGTTTTGATCTTGATCGTAATTAAGGGGATAGGTTCTATTCTCTGTTGAAGTTTGGATTTTGTTGAACCACTGATGGTCTAATTCCTATATTGGGGTTAGGCCTAATTACAGATGGACGATCGTTTCCAAGGTTCTGGTTCGGCCTGAAATTCGACTGAAACCATTGTGGTTGTTGGGAACTTTGTTGTTGGAACGGGGGTCTTGACATCTGATTTTGGGAGTTCGAGTTATAATTATTTCCGAAATTCCGCCGTTGTCTGCATTCGTTGAACGTATGTCGTGTTCATTTACAGTGGTTGCATTGTTTGATGCTAGGGCCTGTACTGGGTTTTCGGGGTGGAACGTTCGTGTTTTTATTAGTGTTCTGGTGGAACTTCTGATTCTCAAAGTAATTCAGCTGAAGCTCTCTCATGATGCGATTGGTAGCGGTTAGGATGTCCGCAGGGTCACTTGCTCTTATAATTTGACCTAGTTTTGGTTCCAATCTTGTTAGGAGGGTGTTAAGGGCCATTGATTCGGCTAGTCGGGTCTGTGCTCTGTTCTCTTCTTGAGAATAGTTCTGCTTGTTAATGGAACCGTACATTTTGGCTTCATGTGTCTGGAGTCGGCTGATGAACGTTAGTGGTGATTCACTGGTTAGTTTTCGAATTCGTTGGAGATTTCGAGAAAGATTTCGCTGAGCTTATAAGGCTCAACGACTGGTGCAACCGCACCATCTGCATTATTTGCATTGTTTGCAGGAGGGTTGTTTGCATTATCATTGGCTGGCATATTTGAATGTTTCTTATCTTTACGTTTTATATGATACCTTAATATCATAAAATTTCAGTATAAAAACTTGAAGGATGTGTATTGGGCAAAAGAACTGTATTTTTTTAAAATAAATTCAATTCAATAAATTCAATGAAATTGTGAGTTAGTAAGCAATTTAAAACGAGATGATTCTTAGTGTACTTACAATATTTTCCACATACTGCGCTGTCAAGTTATTTGTACTGTTCCTGATGTTGGAGTAGAGGCTTGAAGGGATGTTTGAAGGCTATTGTTCTTCTTCTTTAGGGTTTTAGAACCTCCACAAACAGTTGGGACCGTGTTCCGATGAATTTCACTTGATGAGGATTGCCGTGTTCTCTTCTTGTAGAAGGATACCACTTCTGACACCAATTTTATATCAATTTATTTCAAAATGACTTTTTGAAAAACATTCACAACCTTATTTATTGAAAAATCAAAATTAAATTGGGCATAGATTATGCTTACAATAAAAATGAGTTACTTACTAACTTATATCTAAAAGATCCCTGTATTTATACAAAATTAAGGTGCTGCGTCGACGGTTCTATTATTCTATAATTTCCTATGGCTTTTTATTGAATTTTCCGACGGTCTTTCTTTATGCATACTCCTGAGCAGAATTTGTTTTTCTCTCATGTTGTTAAGGTGTTCATTAAACCAATTGCTGTTTTTTTGTTATTTCTGGGTCTGGTTTTAACCGGTAGGCATGTATCTATTGCTGTGGTAATGAGCGAGAGAAATGTTTCAAATTTTCATTGATGTTGATATTTGAGTCTTCAATGAAACCGAAGTCCACGGTGTCGAAATAGTTATTCAGATAATTGGTCTGTAAGAAATATGTTGGTTCGAGATAGTGATTGAAGAATTGATTTCGAATTCAAAGTTAATCCCCAAATGGCCGGGAAAGTCAGGATCAGTAGTATTAACTTTTATTGCTATAACCTTTTCGTAAATGAATATATTATCTAAACAGTGATTCTGTCTCGTATTTTGCGAATTTATGGCTGTGAAGCCGTATTCGTTAAAAATATTCACCAAATTTGCCGCTCGTGTGCAGTTGCTCTCAAAGTGTACATTGAAGTCACCCGTTATTCTGGTGGCTTTATTATTTTTATTAACATGTTCGAGTAACTGGATGAGTTTATCGATATAAATGTCGAAATCGCCATTAGAACTAGAGCGATAGATTGTAATGACATCAACGTTTGTACAACTCAACGCGGATAATTCGAAGTGGAGCTCAGTTGCAAGTTTATTTATGGTATTAATGGGGTTCACATGGGCGTATATTGCAGTACCACCATGAATTGTGGAGTCTCTCCCAAAACCAGAAACAATTTTGTAGTCCTCAAGATTTCCAGTTGAAAGGTTGTCCTTCGACAACCATTGCTCATTGATACAATGAAAATTATACTTGCCCCCAGACTTCAGAAATGCATTAATCTCGTCGAATTTATTGGATAAACACTGTCTATTTAAATGTAACATATTTAAGCCTAGTGCCTCGTCAGAGGTAGTTGAATTCTTTGGTCTTTGCGTCGATTTTGCGGGAACGTCTTTTGTCAGATTTTCGCAGCCATCTTCCTCTTCCGGTGAAAAAACCTATTGACGCAGGAGTCTTTTGGCCAAACTTCGGGTGTCATCACTTTTTCGAGGTTGGTAAAGTCGATAGTCACTTTGAAGGAGGAGTATCTATTTGGCAACTGCGATATTAGTTGATGTACCTCTACTTCAGGGCACAAGTCACTTATCAGGTCACGTATTTCGTCACACGTCATGTCGGGGTGAGTTTTGTAAATATGTAGATAAGCATGGTTAGTAAAGGACTTAACTTGTAAGTTGTTTTTAAATTCCATTGATTTTCATTCGAATTGACAGATGGTGTTGTCTCCTTTCGGTTGAAATAATTCCGTTCTTGTTGAAAATTTTCCAATAGAATTAATTGATTATTCAGGCATTCTATGGACAATTTTTGTTGAGCTATTAGCAAGTCTTTTTGTTTGACAATATATTTCAGATAGGAGATTTCCACCTTGAATGGTGTGGAATCTTTAATATCTTCGCTGGCACTGGTGAAGGACAGATCAATGTCATCAGTATTTTCACAACAAATTATAGTTTTCTCGTTTTCACTTATGATTTGAACATTTTTTAAGTACGAAACAAAACTGTTATGGGTGATTGAAACACAATTTACACATTTGTAACCACTTTTTGCAAGTTTGTAACATTTTTTACAGGGTGTATTTCCCTCATACATTTTATCGACTACACAGGTCGCCTTAAATATCAAATAGAATCATACAGGCGTATTCATAATCCACTCTTATTTCGGTACTAGCTAGTATCGTATAAAAATAAAAAACAAAACACTATCCTACGATAACACTAACATAAGAGTCATAAAGCGTACTAAATTTCGATTATGAATACTCCTGTGAGTGATCGGGCTATGGAGGGTGTAGGAGGAGTGCAATCTTAGTTTTGATAAAATGGGACCAATTTTGCTGTACATATAGGCGCGGCGGTATAGAATGTACTCAGTTATAAGCATAGTACCAAAATTGTAGATAAGTGACTCATGTTTGGGCGTGCTGATAGGGAATTCATAAAGCATTATTATATACATAAATTATTTTTAATAACAGCCACACGCCTATGAATCATCGATTTCCTTTCCCCTTAGACCCGCAAAGGTCTATGTTGCAAATCTATCTACCTTAGACTAAGAAAGAGAGGTGATAAACATTGGTGGTGACATCTTTCGAATTTTGCGATTTTGTGACTAAATTTGTGATAAAAACTTCAATATTTTCATAGGATTATTATGGTAGGTTTGTCTACTTATGGCTTCAAAAGCCGTAGTGATCAAAAGGAGCCAGTTAACAGGTAGAAAGCAATGTGTAGTAGGTTTTCCTGTAGGTTTTCCTGGTTACAAAATTCAAATTTATTCTGTTATCAACACATTATTTGGTAAAATAATAATACTTCTAGTCAGGGTTTACCTAAAACATCCTATTCCTACTCATTTCAAGTTGTATTTTTTGTAAATTATTCTGTAATATTAGTTAGAAATCAAAACATAAACTAATCGTACATGGTTTTTCCAGTGGCGTTGCACCTACATAACAATTTTATTTTATTATAATGATATATCAACATATTAGCTTTTCCGACACATTTCAGAGTTTAAAGGAATGTATCTGTAATCTAAATATGTAAAATATTTGTTTTTCAGATTTGCTATCAAAGATCCCAACAGAGTTGTGCTTTGGACTCAACAAATGGAAAGGCTGCCAAAATAACAAAATTAGCTCAAAGCACTTTATCATATTTGGAAAAAAACTCGCCTGCATGATGATGCAGTACCTATGGTTTTTCATCAATTGCTAATTCAAAATTGTTGTGTAAGTATATTGCAGGCCTTGTGACATGCCAGTTATTGAAAAAAATGTGAATATAGTTAGTGATTTCTAAGTATATAAATGTAAGATTACATTTTGTGATGAAGAGATAATCTGAAGTAATAGATCCTGCATGAAATCAGTTCACTAAACTTGTATTATTTAAGAGACAATAATGTAAATTATCAGTAAGTTTCGCGAATTGGTAGATAATTGAACGTGCTGAGTCTCTTTTCCTGTTGTTGTTTAATATCTTATATAATTGTTATTTCTATTTTATAAGATTGGAACTCTATATTCTTGTTTTTATTTAAATAATTACAATAGCTACAAACAATCATGTAATTGGAGAGTCACAAATAAATGTTTCCATCTACCTTTGCCTTGCAGAGAGAGTATATATTTTTTACGTTCTTGTTAGAAATAAATTAGATTGCGATTCCCGTATATTTTTTTTTTCAGCTGTATGTACAACTCAAATATTTATGTGATATCGATAAATATATCAAGCAATCCAAAAAAAGGATCATCTTCAGTAGGCGTTTGAAAATGAGAACATGTCTTTGCTAAATACAGATAAGAAGCCAAAAGTGACAAGTGATATTTCAATCAATATAAATGCAATTACAGATGATTCATGTGAAGACACGCTCTCCATTTCAAATGTCTACAGCAAATGTTTTTTTTTTAGATTACTTTATTTAATCACTCATCACATAGATTTTTAATCACTCCTCTGTCAATCACAGAAATAAAAATGCCTAAAACATACATAACATCCAGAGAACACCATAACATGTAATAGAAGTACCATAGATATATATAAATACATAGCCAATTTGTTGTTTCTTCCTCTCTTTGTTCTAGTATACTATCACCAACCAGCGCTATGCGGATCATTCAAGAAATCTTGTCAGTCCACAATTATGGTACCCTCTTTTTAGCACACCTGCCTTTTGAAGATTGCAGTCCTCTTCTACCACATAATTCTATAGACCTATAATTTGAATGGCGAATTTAGTATGCATACGCGAAAGGGGAGGTGGCTTGGAGTCACATAATGTATAGCACATATGCAATCTGTCCGAAATGGATAGGTATAATGTTGTCACTCTATATTTTATGGATAGTTATTTCTGTGTGGTCTGTGCATGAACCACATAATGTGTGTCGTGTGTTCCGTGGCACAGGCACGGAATTGAGTTAGTTGCGACGATGGAGAGAGGTTGATATGTTTTTTAAGAGATAGATGAAAAATAAAGACAACTGAGAAAACTAGTGTGTGCTCAGGGAGCCGTAGTTTTTAATCATAATTTATCTTGATCAATAATTAGTATATCGACAAATCCTTTGGTTTGAGGCCCAAGATGGGTAATATTGTGGAAACTCAACATTTTTGTGCGAGGCATAATTACAAAATTAATTAATAAAGTATCCGAGGAGTTAATGAAAGAAACTCCAGATAACCACCTTCTTCGCACCAAATTGAACAGGATTGTTGGTAAGCATACTGAGCTGAAAGATTTAGATGACAAGGTCAAAAATCAGCTCCTTGATGATGGAGCCCAGGAAAGGCAAATTAATCAAGAGTGTCAAATTATTAAAGATTATGAAGAGAAAGTTGAATCCATCATTTTAAAAATAGAAGAAATCCTCCAACTCCCAGTGCTTAATCATATTTCTCCACCAGCTAGTATTAGTGCTCTTAGCACAACAACTGAATCATTACATCGTAAGAATTTTAGGCTTCCGAAAATTGAATTGAAGAAATTCAGTGGTGATCCTCGAGAGTGGCTCGGATTTTGGGAATTATTTGAAAAAATTCATGTAGATAAAGACATCAGTACCGCAGATAAATTCCATTATTTGGTCCAGTCTATGGTGAAGTATTCAAGAGTCGAAGCTGTAGTTGAGAGCTACCCCAAGTGAGCTGAGAATTATGCAAAGGCTGTGGAGGCACTGAAAGAAAGGTTTGGTCGTAAGGAACTCCTGGTTGAAGTATATATTAGAGATATGATCCAGATTATTGTGAATATAATTTCTGGTAATAACAAAGTGAAACTAACCATATTTTATGATAAGCTTGAAACACATATGAGAGCCTTAGATTCTTTGGGATTATCAAGTACTAATTGTCCCAACTGTCGTGCTTTGTTGCTTCCGTTTGTTGAATCATGTTTGCTTGAAGGAACCCTATTGGCAAAAAAGTGAAGGGTATCCAGTCATTGCCATTGATACCGTGAATAAATTGGATGGTTTGATGGCCTTTATTCGTGCGGAAGTTCATGCTCAAGAGAAAGTTAAGTTAGCTAGGACAGGGTTTGCTTCAGGCAAGAGTCAAAGAAAGAAGAATGAACCAAAGTATGAAGAAGATATTCGAATCGCTGCTGGACTATTCTCTGGAGATGTTGACAAGAAACTGAAGTGTGTTTTCTGCGAAAAGGTCCATGAGACTACAGAGTGTTTTTCTGCTTCCAGGATGACTCGTGAGAAAAAACAGAAACTGCAGGCCGCAAAATGTTGTTATGCTTGTGCCCGTAAGGGCCACAGTGCCAAATATTGTAAGGTTGCCGTGAGATGTATTGTCCATCTGTCGAAACACTTGACTTTTTTGTGTCCTGAAATTCCTCAACATTGTCAGTCTTAACAGAAGCAAGATCAAGTGCAAGTTTCCATGAGCAATCATACTTGTACCAAAGAAGTTGTGCTTCAGACTCTGATGGTCAAATTGGTAGGACAGAGAGAAGGTCTAAATTGACAACGGCTCTCAATGCTCCTACGTTTTAAAGAAAACAGCGAATGAAATTAATTTCCAGCTCATGGATAGTTTTACTGTGAAGCATTCACTATTTGGGTGATTGAAAAAGATGAAACACCAAAGAAAGTACAGATAGTGATATATGGAGCCTTAATGCTATCGGTATCAGGGATCCTATTGAAGTCAAATCTAAGGCTGAACGTAAAAATGATGCAAGAGATCACTTTCTGAGTACTGTCATTATGGATTACGATGGTCGGTATAAAATCTGTCTTGGGTTGAAGAGGCTACAGAGTACTACAAAGAAATTGGAAGAAGCTGGAAGTTACTCGGATTATCAACAAGTCTTTGATGAATGGCTTGATGAAGGAATCATTGGGAAGGTTCTGGATTCAGAAATCAATTCTCACTGCCACTACCTGCGTCACCGACCAGTGTTTAACGAAGCAAGTTTGACAACGGACGTACGCCCTGTATTCGATGCCTCATGTAAGATAAAAGGTTTTCCATCGCTGAACGACTCCTTAGAAAAAGGAACAAACTTGATGGAACTCATCCCTTCTATTTTATTAAGATTTCGCGGGAAGGAAATTGGTGTGACCTCGGATATACGAAAGGCATTTCTCCAGATCAGGGCGAATGAAGCTGATCGTGATTTCTTAAGATTTTTGTGGTGGGAGGAAGGAAGAGTTGTAATTTATCGCCACCGCAGGGTTGTATTTGGAGTTAATTGCAGTCCATTTTTGTTGACAGCTGTAATTCAATTACATTTGAGTCGTGCTCCACCAGAATTTTAAGACTGTGCTGCAAAATTAAATCAATCACTGTACGTTGATAATTGTGCTACTTCTTTTGACGCACAGACGGATGTTGATAAATTTATTCACAGTACAATGGAGCTTATGAAATCTGCATGTATGGAACTGAGGATGTGGGAGCAGACGGGGATTTTTACTGAAGATTCAAAGATATCGCATGTTTTGGGACTCAAGTGGGATAAGGAACTAGATACATTGTCATGTCATGTCAATCCGGATCGGTTGATGGTCGAAGTTATGACGAAGCGTAAGATTTTGTCAGTCACGCATCAAATTTTTGATCCGATTGGTTTTCTGTGACCTGTCGTGGTGGTCCTAAGTTGTTACTACAGGAAGCTTGGTCCTTGCGATGCGGATGGGATGAAAGTGTTCCTGAGGAAAATGCCGCCAAGTTTAAGTTATGGTTGTCTGATGCGACCAGTCTGAATCTAGTGAAAATCCCACGATGCATCACTAGCGGCATGATAGAGAATCGGCTTTCACATGAACCCAGCGTACGGGTTCAATTCCAGTGTTGAAAGTGGGAAGGCAAGAGTCTTCATAGTTTCGTGATGCAAGTCAAGATGTATATGCAGCTGCTGTGTTCCTCCGAAATGAAGGTGACGAAGTGAATAGCTCCAAAGTAGTGGCCGACAATTCCCCGCTTATAATTATTTGCAGCAACAATTGGTTCCCGTTTAACAGCTATGGTGAATGATGCATTGAATCTGGAAGGTATTCCAGAATATTATTGGAGCGACTCCACTACTGTAATTGCCTGGATTAAGAATAATGACGAGTGGGGAACTTTTGTAGGAAATCGTGTCAAAGAAATTCGTTCTTGGTCGGCGCCTGAATTATGGAGACAGGTCCCTGAAATAAGAAATCTTGCTGATCTCTCATCTCGTGGATGCAGTGCACAAAAATTATTGGAATCTTCATGGTGGGCGGGACCGTCTTGGCTTAGGCGGGAAGAGTCATCATGGCCTTGTAGTGAAGCAGCGATTGATTGGACACAAGTTAATTTAGATAAGAAAAAATCTGCTGCAGCTATGGTTAATGTAGAAGAACGAGATCCTTGGTATCCTCTTGGTTTTCCTCATATCATAGGAATCTGCGGGTCATTGCTTGGGTCATTCGATTTATCTCCAGGCTACATAAGAAATCTATATCCAGAGGGAATTTCATAACGGAGCCAGAGCTAGTTGATGCTGAAATCATCTTGTTGTTGTCCTTGCAACATGACTCATTTAGAGATGATGTAAAAGAGATCAAAGCTATCAAAGTGTTCAAAGCTGATGACGGACTTCTAAGAGTGGAGACGAAAATCTTGTTGAGTGATGAGCCATTTAATTTCTGATGTCCAATTATATTGCCCAGTAATCATTATGTTGTTGAGATGATTATTCGAGAATTCATCTAAATAATTGCCATACTGGGATGAACACTATGTTGACTTTGATAAGGGAAAATTTTTGGATTATTTCCAGTCGCAAGGTAATACGCCGTGTGGTCAAGAACTCTTTTCGGTGTAAGAGACATGAAGTTAAAAGTGCAGCTAGTGAAACTGCTCCTCTTCCTTTGGACAGAATAAAGGACTCCCGGGTCTTCGAGGACCCGGGTGTGGACTTGTGTGGTCCATTTTACGTGAAGATCAAGGGCGACAGTGGTTCAGGTAAAATGAAAGTGTGGGTGTGCTTATTTACATGCGCAGTCTATCGTGTTATCCACCTTGAACTTGTTAGCCCATTGTCTACTGAACGGTTCCTCACGCCTCTGAGGCGTTTATTGACCGACGTGGGAGGCCATCTATTGTGTAAAGTGACAATGGCACTAACTTTGTTGGATCAGTCAATGAACTTAACAATGTGAAGTGGGATGAGATCCAAAAGTATTGCTCTCATAAATTTATTTTGTGGAAATTCAACCCGCCCCCGGCTGCTTGGTGGGGTAGATGGTGGGAGAGACTTATAGGCCTTACTAAAAGGTTACTTGTTCATGTCTCAGCAGAGCCTAGTTGGATTTTGAGGAATTGATGACTGTACTTTGTGATGTGGAGGCTGTTGTGAATTCTAGACCTCTTACTTATGTATCAGAAGATCCTGAAGAATTAATTCCGTTATCTCCTTCTATGTTTTTGCAACAAATCAGCGAGGTCAGTGTCGCTGACAGACCAGATTTTTGCCAAGGGATTTCAAAGAATATTCTGGTACCGTCAAAAAATCTGCGAAGTCCATATTCGGGAAAGAATATTTGAGCCAACTCGTTCAGAGAGTGAAGGAGTCGAAGAGGCCTACAGAGCTTGAAGTAGGAGATGTCGTTCTTATCTGTGCAGACAACAAGAATATACTTGATGGGAAGAATCATTGAATTATTTCAGGGAAGAGACGGCATGAGTCGAGTTGCTAAATTGAAGATGAGCAGTGGTGTTTTCGTTCGTCCAATTCAATGCCTGTTTCCCCTCGAAGTTGGAGAAATGACCCTAACCAAGGATGTGATAAAACGAGCTCAGAATCCAGCAGTTCCGTTTGTTTGTTCCAAGTGAAGAATTGGTAAACAAGGAAGTGTGTACGCATTTTGGTAGAATCGTAAAAACGCCTGCGCGCTTTCTTGAACAATGATATTATTTAGATTGTCTTGAGATGATCATAATTTTTTAAATTGTTTTGTATATTGTTAAATTTTGTCTCACAAAATTGGTGGGAGGATTTCCGAAATGGATAGGTATAATGTTGTCAATCTATATTTTATGTATAGTTATTTCTGTGTGGTCTGTGCAGGAACCACATAATGTGTGTCATGTGTTCCGTGGCACAGGCACGGAATTGAGTTAGTTGCGACGATGGAGAGAGGTTGATATGTTTTTTAAGGGATAGATGAAGGGTGCGGTCGAGAACACGCTGTAAGCAATTGCAGCAATAAAAGTGAAGTAAACACAGCAAGCGGTTTTTTATTGAATTTAGACGTTGGCATCGTTCGATGCCAATTTGTTTCCGACCGACAAGCTGTCAATTGCAATCCGTGAATGAAGGAACGACGGCTGAAATTATTTAAGATATAGATAAAAATGTAAAATGTTAGTTACAGGGAAATTGAACTGTTGATTTATATTAAGATACTACCTTTGGCATTGAATTTTCAACGCCATAAACACCTATCAAAAATTAATACTTATAATTTTAACATTATTAGCTCCATCAAATTCCTCTTTTGTCACTCTGATTTTATAATTTGTCCCGGCACTTTCATCCAACAAGATTAATTCCACTATATCTATTATTTTGAATGAAGAAATATTTTTATTGGATCATCTATACATAAACCTACTTTGCTTCTACTCTCAATGCACTTGTTTATACCACCTCCACGGAAAAATCAAATTTATCATTTGCAGTAAAGTTAACGCATGCGCAGTATTGCATCTAATAGCAAACAAAACTTGGGTTAGTGAATTTTAGACCACCAATTTTTTGCTGTCAGTGAACGAAGTGTGTTCTAGACCTCACCAGAAAAATAAAGACATCTGAGAAAAATAGTGTGTGCTCAGGGAGCCGTAGTTATTTAATCATAATTAATCTTGATCAATAATTAGTATATCGACAAATCCTTGACATTGGTTTGAGGCCCAAGACGGGTAGTATTGTGGAAACTCAACAGTATCCATGGTAACATAATGTCATGTTCATGACGCATTCGCATATCGCCAGCTATATCCAGGTCTTTGGCTTCATTTTTGCATATTTTTTTCCACAAAACTAACATTTAGCAGTATAGAAGTTTAAGTATATGTCTTCTATAGTCCATAGGTCAGGCCATACAAAAAGATATACTTGGCAGCATTAATCAGAAAATTACATTTCATTTCTATAGCTATGTTTTCGCAACATGTTTCAGCTTCTTTTTTTTCAGAGTTTTTATTAAAAACTATCATATTGTGACTTAAAATATAACCTCTTGATGAGCAGGCAATAAGCTACTGTCTTTCCTTTGGCCAATTGAACAAATAAATTCAATTGTTCAATCCAATATTTTCTTTGAAATCAGAAAGTTGCAGTTAGCAATAAAAATTTTCATAAATCTTCTCTCAATGAGTTCCAGCGTCTATAATAGCAGCGCATTGACGCAAAATTAAGATATCATTGCAATTGACAAGAAATACATTTTTTTCATAAACTTATATCATTCACTTAGAGCGTGGAATTACCAAGGAGACATCACATTCGGAGAGCAGTGAAGCCAAATGAGGGCTAAATCAATGGCTGCCAATGGACGTATTCAAGAGCCTCGTATTTCACCTATCCCTGTGTCCAACATACAACTAGCTAAGAAAGCGCTGCAATATTTTTGACAGATTTTGGTATGAAACGCTTGTGATTTTAAGCTGCAGCATCAAAAATACCCCAATAGTTATTTTTAAAAGCTTCTTTATAAACCAGCTTAAGAGCGCAAGACGTCTAACAGCAAATCATGTCAAAAATGTTGCAGCGCTTTCTTAGCTAGATGTGTGTTGGACACAGAGAATGTGTTAAGATAAAAGAAATCGTCGTTTTCATTAAAAAATAACACAAAAGTGAGTTTTATCGCCGCCCGCCATTGTGTGTCTTGACTGTCGACATCTGTCACGTCAGTAGTAGAGGTTATACACGTAAAGATACGAAAACAAGCGCACAACCTTAGACTAGGAAAGAGTTAACGAAGCAGCCGAAAATGAGGCACTTTGTCACCAGAAACTTAAAAAAATTAATATGAATCTATAGAGATGATTAGTGACAGAATTTCCATTGAGTTTACGTCAAGGTGTAGATTTTAAACATACTGAATTAAAATATAGATTTTATAAGAACGGTTAAATGCATCAAGATTTGTCCAAATAGATTGGCGTTGAATGTTTTGAAATAAAACAACTAAAAATGTTATCCTTCATCTTAATTCTTGAAAATTGGAATACATGGTCTCACACAATACTTCAATACCTTTTACATTTTTATCAAATTCACATAGGTAGATGGAAACATTTATTTGTGACTCTCCAGTTACATGATTGTTTGTAGCTATTGTAATTATTTAAATAAAAACAAGAATATAGAGTTCAAATCTTATAAAATAGAAATAACAATTATATAAGATATTAAATAACAACAGGAAAAGAGATTGAGCACGTCCAATTATTTACCAATTCGTGAAACTTACTGATAATTTACATTATTGTCCCTTAAATAATACAAGTTTAGTAAACTGATTCCTTACAGGATCTCTTACTTCAGATTATCTATTCATCACAAAATGTAATCTTTCATTTATATACTTAGAAATAACTTTTCCAATTTTTTTCAATAACTGTCATGTCACAAGGCCTGCAATATACTTACAGAACAAATAAGAATTAGCAATTGATGAAAAACCATAGGTACTGCATCATCATGCAGGCGAGTTTTTTCCCAAATATGATAAAGTGCTTTGAGCTAATTTTGTTATTTTGGCAGCCTTTCCATTTTTTGAGTCCAAAGTACAACTCTGTTGGGATCTTTGATAGCAAATCTGAAAAACAAATATTTTACATATTTACATTACAGATACATACTGAAATGTGTTAGAAAAGCTACTATGTTCATATATCATTATATTAAAATAAAATTGTTATATAGGTGCAATGCCACTGGAAAAACCATGTACGATTAGTTTAACTTTTAATTTCTAACCAATATTACAGAATAATTAACAAAAAATATAACTTGAAATGAATAGGAATAGGATATTTTAGGTAAACCCTGACTAGAAGTATGATTATTTTACCAGATAATTTGTTGATAATAGAATAAATTTGAATTTTGTAACCAGGAAAACCAACTATACATTGCTTTTTAAATGTTAACTGTAATTCCTGGCTCCTTTTGATCACTGCGGCTTTTGCAGCCATAAGTAGAACAACCTACCATAATAATCCAATGAAAATATTGACGTTTTTATCACAAAATCACAATATTCGAACAATGTCACCACCAATGTTTGTCACCAAAAAATGGCGCCTTCTTCATAATTTGGCCCCTCTCTTTGCTAGTCTAAGCGCTCAATCTATACCACTGAAGTGATAGTCAGGACCCACAATGGCGGGTGGCGATAATACTTATCTATACAGCGCTCTAATGCCACGTCCATTGGCGGCCATGGATTTATGCCTCATTTGGCTTCACTTACTCTCTGAATGCGATTTCTCCTTGGTAACTCCATGCTCAAAGAGTAAATATATCTCAACAAGATAGTTCCTTTTTATATTCGGTATTTATCTACCATAGATTTGTTTTTTAAGAATTCATACACCCGAAGATATCTTATTTCTTATTCGTGAATATATATTTAGTTTCTAATAAACTGTATGATTAGGTTTGTGTTTTGGAGAAGCTTTCAAAAATTTAATACGTTTAACATTATTGTTGGAGTAGATAGACAAGGCTGGTTCTGGAACGGAAGTGACCTGTCAACCACAGAACACAAACTGAGAACAGCGTAGTGACAGTAACACGGAACAGCATGGGACAGTGACAGATGACAGTTACACGGAATATAGGATGACAATCAGCATGGCGCCATGTCAGCATGGGGGCATGAGACATGAAACATGATAGCATGGGGACATAAAACATGAGGCATCGCAGAGCGACAGCTGTAGCATGACGCCATGTCAGCATGGGCATGAGACATGGAACATGATAGCATCCGTCATAGGGACATAGAGCCATGATGTTTGATATGCTGACGCTCCTTGAGGTGAACACAGATACGGAGCACACACGATCGACGGCAAAGTTGGAGAGGGGGCTGGACTTCGCTGCTCGACGTGTGCAGATAAGACGGGAAGCGTACGATGAGTGGCAGCAACGGAGGGGTGTGGCGCTCGGACAACCCTTATTGTTTTAAGCGAACGACTCCCGAAATCGTCTTCTACATGAAATTTGATGATGATTCATTTTTTGAACCATTTAAGGAGAGACTTATTCGTATATTTAGCTACTGTATGAAGGAAAAATAAAAATCAATTGGTAAATTCGGACTGCTGGTGGGATATTTTCGAATATATACAAGTAAAATTGTAAAATTAAGCTTATTCAACACAATGTCAACAGCAGCAGCAGCAGCATCATCACAGCAAAATTCCTCAGAAGAACAATATTGTTGTATTAAGAAATGTTTTCAAATACCAGAAAGCCAAGTTGACGGTCGAGCATGCAAACGATGTAACTCTTTCGGATACTGCATGTGTAATTGCCAATCGAGAGAAAATTATAAGATGATGCAATGTTTAATACCTTTCATTTGATGTCCACGTAATAGAGAAGAAACACAGTAGAAGATGGCTAAATTGAAGGCAACGTTTAAACTTTTATATAATATAATTGGAAACATGTTGTACGTAGATACACCACCAAATGTAATCGAAGCAAGCATTTGTTTCAACGATCAACAATGTTTAGCAATGAGAAAAATAACTGTGAACGATGGACAGATGCATGTATTCTCTACCGAAACTCTAGAGCGAGAAAATAAGTTTAAAATTCGACTTGTGCTCTACCCAAATAGAACATGGGAAGATACTGAAATATTTCATCTACCATCAGAAGAAATTAGGAATATATCCAACGATGGTGATGAAAAGGAATTCTCAACTTCTTTTGAGAGAAGCAGGAGTGAAGAAAATACCATAATTAAATCACCAATATTAGAAACTAATTCATCTATGATATCATATATAAATTTTTCTATATATATAACGATGCTTATTATGTATACATTTTAAATCGAAAATAAAAATGTAAGTGAAATAAATATTTTGTTATTCAATTTTATCAAGCCACAAAACCACCATTGTATAGTACAAAACAGTTTTCGATCATCATCAAAAATATATAAAATAGCAAGGAAAATTTCGAGGAGCTCATTCTATTATCACAACCAGCAGCCTTCGATTGTAACAAAGAATAGTTCTTCGATTTGTTGTAGCAAAACAGTTTTCAAATAATAAATATAAAATAATAAAGGAGAACCTCGAGGGCCTCGTTCTTTTGTCAACCAACCTTTAATGGTAAGTTTTACCTATATATTTTCTCTCTTATCAATTTTCAAAAATGCTTTATTCATTAGTAAATTACAAAAATATGCGCTAGACAATTTTAGAGATAGGGATGAAAGAATTTGGATAAACCATTTAAATAGATATATTAAATTATGTGACAATACAATTAATAACAGGAATCTATCGATAGCTATTAGGAAAAAACTTCATACAAATATTGGACATTTCAAAACTTTTATATAAGTAATTAGGACCCGAAACAAAATTGGCGGTGGACTAAAACTTAATCATCGGGTTGAGTGGAGGAGTGTTAATTCAAGTTTTAAAAGTAAGATTCAAACCATTACAAGTTTTAATTTATATCATATTGACTTGGAGCATTTTTTGTCTGATTGTTTAATTATTCTTAAGAAAAAACTTACAAAAATATTAACCGAATTTCCAATCATCAAAATTAATACATGTTTCTATGGAGAATTTGTGAGAAAAAGTAAAGATGGGAAGATTTTAGATCTCAAGTATTTTAATACAAAAAATACCGTTGTGGATATAACGACAGACCTACAGCAGTGGTTTGGTGAGTACATTCGCGATCAGATTGCTAACAAACTGTTTGAATTTTCGGAGAAAGAAAGCGGTTGGGCTTTATCTAAAATTATTTCATTAGAGGTAAATATTAATAAAGTTGAAGTTGGAAACGGACTACCGCAACAAATCGCCAATAAGCATGCATGTTTGAATATTCAAAATGACGATACAGCCTGTTTTTATTGATCGGTTGTTGCAGAGTTACATCCTGCAAAAGGAATGGTATCGAGAACCTCATCATATCCTCATTACAAAACAGTTTTGAATACTGAAAATTTAGGTACATCAATGTCATTACGTCATATTTCAAAATTTTAAAAAGCAAACGATATTTCTATAAATGTTTACGCGTTGGAGTTGAATATAGTTAGAGAGAAACAATTTTATTCAGTTGTACCCATAAGATTAACCAAAAATAAATTAGATAAGCATATAAATTTATTGTTAATTCAAAATAAATATTCTCCAAAATTAAACGACTATGATGCGCCTCCCATTGACAATGAAACTAACGAAATCCAATACCACTATTGTCTAATTAAAGATTTATCTCGATTGATTGGAATTCAGGTAAACAAAAAGAAAAATAAATAATTTATTTGTGACAGATGGCTAAATTACTTTTCATCTCAAAAAAAGTTGGAAGAACATGAATATCTATGTTCTAAATCTAATCATTGTATAATTTCCTTTCCCAATTACGATCATGTTGAATTTAAAATCATATATACAAACAAATGGCTCCGTTTATTCTTTATACGGATTTTGAGTGTGTATTAGAGAATTCATCTAAAACCGTTAAATACCAAAAACATTCTCTGTACAGTGCAGGTTTATATTTGAAATGTAACAACAATGATACTTTGTCGTTTTACAAGAGCTACCGAGGGGAGGATAATATGCAGTGGTTTGCTAACCAAATTAAAACTATTGCCGAAATGGTGCAATCAAAGCTGAAAAATGTTCTTCCGATGGATGAAAGTAATATACCTACAAACGCTACATTATGTCATATTTGTGAAAAAGCTTTTGTATCGACAGACATAATCGTCCGTGATCATGATCATTTTTCAAAAAAATTTCGAGGCTTCGCTCACCAAGCATGTAATTTAAATTTCAAAAAACAGTATGTTATATCTATCGTGTTTCACAACCTCTCAGGCTATGATAGTCATTTCATGATTCGAGAACTAAGTAAGAATGGTCGTTTAAGCGTACTTCCCGTTAATAAGGAAAAATACATATCCTTCACTCTCTATGACGATAATACCGACATTAAATTTAGATTTATTGACTCTAAGTTTTTTGGGAACTTCGTTGAACAAATTAGCTTCCATAATGGAAGGACATGATCTCAAAATTATTTCACGTGAATTTAGCGATGTTTCGAATGATGATACAAAGTTCACCCTTTTCACAAGGAAAGGGATATTTCCCTACGACTATATTGATAGTTTGGATAAATTAAATGATAAGCAATTGCCGACAAAAGACAAGTTTTACAATAAACTGAACAATGAACAGATTACCGATGAACAATATCAACATGCACTAGACGTATGGACAGCATTTCTGATTTGGGTGCATACTCTGACTTGTATTTAAAGATAGATGTTTTGTTGTTGGCTGACGAGTTTGAAAATTTTCGTAAAAAGTGTCACAACACATATGGCTTGGATCACGCTTGGTATTACACTTTACCTGGTTACACGTGGGATGTAATGTTAAAGTATACGAAATTTCGACTGGAACTTTAGAAGGACATTGACCAACTTTTGTTCATCGAACAGGGCATACGTGGTGGAATTTCTGTGTGTAGTAAAAGATATTTCGAGGCAAACAACAAATACATGAGTGAAGGATATGATCCGACGAAACCATCAAAATATGTCATGTATTTCAATGTAAATAATTTGTATGGATGGGCTATGTCTCAATTTTTACCTTTTGGTGAGTTTGAATGGGTCGAAAATGTTGAAAATTTCGATGTAATGACTGTCGCAGACGATGCAGTTCAGGGATATATGCTTCAAGTTGATTTAACATATCCTCGCAAACTACATGATACTGACAAAGATTTTCCATTCGCTGCTGAACACCGTATCCCTCCGGGCTCAAAATTACCAAAGTTAATGTACAACAAAATAAATTACATCATACACTATCGAAATTTGAAGCAATGTTTGGAATATGGGCTAGAGATCACGAAAATTCATAAAATTTTAAAATTTAAACAGTCTGCTTGGCTGCAACCTACATTGAGTTAAACACTCGGTTGAGGACGGCAGCCACAACGGAATTAGAGAAAAAACTCAATTAATTAATGAATAATGCGGCGTTTGGAAAAACAATGGAGAATATTCGGAAGCATCGAGTTGTAAAACTCTTTAGATCCTGGGAAGGACGATACGGAGCGAAAAACTTGATTGCAAGTCCTCAATTTCGAAATCGAACAATTTCTGATAAAAATCTTGTCGCAATAGAATTAGTAAAGACCAATATATGTTTCAATAAACCCCTTTACATTGGAATGGCTATTTTGGATCTATCTAAAATTTGTATGTATGATTTTCATAACGGTCACATGCTACCGAAAATGGGTGAAGAAAATTGTGACTTACTATACATGGATACTGATAGTTTCATGTACGGATTCTGGTGCAGTGATGCGTATCAGGAGGTGATAAAATCCGACCTTAACAAATTTGATACGTCAGATTATAGTCTCGACAATCCTTATAAAATACCTTGTGTCGGAAAGAAGTTTCTCAGTAGAATGAAAGATGAGGCGAATGGTAAAGTTATCACACACTTTGTTGGCTTGAGATCGAAAATGTACTCATTTAAAGTTCAGGGGGGTAAAATTACTAAGAAATCAAAGAGAGTTAAATTTAACATTGTAAAAAATAAAATAACTTTTGATGATTATGTGAATTGTTTAAAAAAATCTAATGAAAAATTGGTTACCCAACGTTGTTTACGTTCATATAATCACAACGTGTTTAGTATAAAACAGAAATCGCTTCAAGTCCGTATGATGATAAAAGATTCCTATGACCTAACGATTCCTACGAGACATTACCTTGGGGGCATCAATCCATCACTTAGATTTTTCTTACTATATCCATTTTTTAACTATCTAAAAATCTTTAAAAAATGAAAACCCATATATTTCATATATAAATAAACATATTAGTAAAATAGTGTTTTTTATTTAATTGTTTCTTATATGTAATGATGTTTATTATGTATATATTTTTAACCGAAAATAAAAAATGTATGTATTATTTTGTTTTTCAATTTTCCCAAATCGCAAAACCAAAAACAAATACTATTAGCAGAAAAACAAATTGGAAATAAATGTATGCCTTATTTTGTTTTTCAATTTTCCCAAACCAAAAACAAATATTGTTGGCAGAAAAACAAGTTCGTTATCATTAAACAACAAGAAACGACGAGATTGTAAATGAAACTTGTTGCAAAAAAAACAATTCATGTGTGGTTTCCCATTGTTAGCAGAAAAACATGTTGGTTATCATTAATATCCGACTGTAAGAAGTATACATAGTAAAGCTCGAGAAACTCATTCTATTGTCACAAGCAGCAGCCTACATCATCGGTTAAACAGTACCACAGACAATCTATTGTTGGAATAGATTGTCTGTGGTATTACCTACATATACTTTCTATCTGATCAATTTTCAACAATACTTTTTTTTTACAGATGGCTTTTCTTCAAACTTTAAACAAAGCTTCGATGGCTAGCAATGAAAAACCTATTATGAAAATAACCGAACTACTCATCGACTCACCATTCAAGATCGTTGAAGCGAAAAAGGTACAAAGTCCATTTGGAAATACAATTTTGCTGATGTTGGAAGAAGCAGCCACATTCCTACCGAAGAGGGTGTTTGATGTATACATTCCACATTTGGAGGAGCTAAGTTCGGGGAGATATTCGATGGTGTTCCGCGGACTGAAAAACGTGGGGAAACCAAATTCGCTAACACTCTTCGAAATCATACAGAACGATGAATGAGATTTTTCTGCATTATATTTATATTATATATGTTATATAAAGTTATAATTGAATTACTTTTTAAAGTCATATAATAATAATAACAAAGTATTATTTTAAATATTATTTCATAATATTATATTACATCCGCAAGACGCAGTATCTCACCATATCGTATTACATCTGCAAGACGCAGTACACCATATCATATTACATCTCCAAGACGCAGTTTAAGAAGATAACAAAAGTGATAAGGATATTTACGTGCCAGAGATGCAGACCAGTAGTCAGCAAGTTACCATAAAGACCATTGTTAATTGTTTATCCAGTTCGGCCTCCAAAAAGACATTACTATGTATTTTAATTATAATATTTCTAGAAGCTTCGATTCAACCTTAGGAGAAAAGATCCATTGTATTAATTTACGTTTCTTTTTATATTTTTAATGACTAAACATTTTTGATTGTATAAATACTAGATCTCTAGCTAACGGCATCACTTGTGAGTTTAGATTCATACAGTCAAGTCAAGTTAAGTTATATTTGTACTTTAATTTTTTGTCTTAATAAATAATTGTTTTTTTTTTTAAAGTTAATTCCACGATAAGTGATATAACAAATTGGCGCAGTCAGTAGGATAACTTCAACGTTGGTAAAACAAGGCTAACTTCAACAACAAGTTTCCCCTCATTATCAACCGTGGTTTCCTAACCTTTAAAGGAAAGAACCAGCAACTCTGAAGAAAGAAGAGTAGAAATATTTCAACGTTTGGTAAAACAAGGCTTACTTCAACAACAAGTATCCCCTCATTATCAACGGTGGAAAAAACCAGTAACTCTGAAGAAAGAAGAATAAGCTTCTTCAACAACTTACAGAAGAGGTCCAACGAGGCGTCCTCACTCCTTTGTAAACCACATCGCAGAGAACAAGACAAATCAATGTACATCTTACTGTAAGTGAATTATCACGTATATTAATTTTTAATTTTTTTATACTGTTCGATTTTCTTTTATAATATTTTTTTTTATATATTTGATACTTTATATTTCATTAAATCAAAATGGCAAATGAAAGAAATCCAGCTCAAGAGGTTGAGCTTGAACCATATAGAATTTCGGAAATATTTTGTATCGTACCTGAATTTGAAGGTGATCAGATATTTCTCGGAACATTTTTAAATGCATGTGATTGTGCTTATAATATGTCTACCAGAGACCAAAAGGCTCTGTTAGTGATTCACATTAAAAATAAATTAAAGGGAAAAGCGGCTCAACTAATCAGCTCGCGAAATCCTCAGACTTACGCAGAGATAAGACAACTTTTAAATCTTCATTTTGGTGATTCAAGAGACCTTACTTCTCTTATTCATGATTTACAAAGATTAAAACAATTATCGAATGAGTCAGCTCTAAAATTTTTCAATAGAGTGCAAGTCTTGAATGCTAAAATGCATGCAAATATACAAAAAACATCAAACTTATCAAATGAACAAAAGGTTGCACAAGAAATTCTTATTGATACTATGGCTCTTAATAGTTTATTAACTGGACTTGAACCCCGTCTAGGACAACTTATTCGTGCTAGTCAGCCTGAAAACTTGTTAGAAGCACAAATTCGCATACGAAGAGAATTGCAATTATCATATTTTGAGAACCAAAAATTTAATAAGCCAGCTTCTAATATTGTAAGTAAACCTCAAAATATATTAAATGTTGGAAAACCCCAAATACAAACTGTAAAATGCTTTTCATGTGGTAAAAATGGTCATACTTCTAATCAATGTCGTTTTCAACAGCAAAGAGCTTTTATTCCAAGCTCCAATCAGAATTTCTACCAAAATTTTCAAAGACCATTAAATTTCCAAAATCAACCACAAAATAATTTACAAAATAGACCAAATAGTAATGTTCCCCAGCAAAGACCTTTTCAACCACAGGGACAATCTCAAGTAAGACCCTCAGTGATTCAAAAGAATCCTAATTTCCAACAACGAGCTCATTTAATTGGCCTTAAGAGCGATAATTCTGACTATTATGATGAATATTTAGGCTCTGATCTGGATCATAACCTTTATGATATTCAAGATAATTTTGGAAATAATTTCCAGGAAGATGATAATAATTATTCATTTGATAATCTTTCTGAGTTCGAAAAAGATTCTCAAAATTTTATGTCTGCCGAAGTAATTTCAAATTTCCAAGAATTGCCAATTGCTCAAAATAAAGAACATTTTTCTGAGTTTGAGAGAGATTCTCAAAATTTTGTTTCTGCTGAAGTAATTTCAAATTTTCAGGATTTTCCTATTGCCCCAGTCAAAGACCATCCCCCAGATTGTCCGACAACAGAGAATTTAATTTCAGAAACAGTTACCAGAATCCAAACATTAAATTTCGAAGAGATGAACCCGAATGTAAATTTTCCCGAACAAAATTTTCTTTAAATCCATTTTTGACTGTTAATTCCAAAAATCTTTATTATATTGAAGATGCTTCTAAAGAGTTTAAGTTGCTTATTGATACAGGTGCAGGGGTTTCTATTTTTAAAGAAAATACTGTTAAGAAATTTCCTCAAAGATTTAATGAATATGTAACTATTCAAGGGATAACTGATCAAAAAAATTTACTAAAAGAATCTGTACTTATTCCATTTTCTGCAAAAGATCCACATAAAGTTTTTATTTATAATCTTAATATTGATTTTGATGGAATTTTGGGTTCAGATTTCCTAGAACATTATAATTGTATAATTGATTTGAATTCAAAACAATTGATAACTAATTTCAAAACTATACCTCTGTTTAAAGTTACCGAAACATCACACTTGTCTCAAAATAATCAAATTTGTGAACAAGATTCTGAATTCTTACAATTTGAACAAAATACTGAAAATTGTTATAAAAAAATAGCTGAGAAAAACATTGATATTTTGGACATGCCTCATGATTATTCATTAGCTCATTGCGTGGCGGAAGATATGCAAATGCAAAAAGGCATTGCCGCGGAATTTAAGAAACGATTTGGAAATATAGAAAAATTATTAAGTCAAAATCAAAAACAAGGTGGTTTAGCAGGTTTGAAAATTAAGAATGCAAATACAACTAGATATATTTATTATCTTGTAACAAAAGAAACTTCAACCGGAAAACCCACTTATCAGACTTTATGGTCATCTTTAAAGAAATTGAGAGATCATGTTGGTAAAAACAATATTCAAAAATTAGCTATGCCAAAAATAGGGTGTGGATTGGACAAGTTAGATTGGACGTATGTTAAAAAGATGATATCTTATCTTTTTAGAAATTTAGGTGTTGACATTGTCATTTGTTTGCCAAAGATACAAAATCGAATTTTTATTGAGCCAAGAATTGAAAAAATTTTGAAATTGAAATGTGATTTAACAAACACAGATGCACTACTTTTCGGACAAGCAATAGAAAATGTTAGAATTCCAAATGCTTTGTTACATGTAAATGAAGAAGGTGAATTCTTTACTTCAATTATTAATTCGAATGCTATTCCAAAAATTGTTGAATTTCCAAATTTGAATCTAGATCCCATTCCGAATTCCGAATGTTTTTTAAATTTTAATTGCGTTATTGAAAATAAAACTAAATTCAATCAACCTGTTGATAGAAACACTATAATTTTGGATCAGTTGCGTACAGATCATCTCAACGAAGAAGAAAAAGAAATTATCACAAATTTATGTTTAGAATTTTCTGATATTTTTTATTTGGAAGGAGACCAACTAACATTTACTAATGAAATTAAACATTCAATTGAAACTGATAATGCGAGACCTATATTTACTAAATCATATAGATACCCCCAAATTCATAAAGAAGAGGTAAAAACTCAGGTGAACAAAATGTTGGAACAAGGTATTATACGTCATTCTATTTCACCATGGTCATCCCCAATTTGGGTTGTGCCAAAGAAGCGTGATGCTTCAGGAAAACAAAAATGGCGTGTGGTTGTTGACTATCGTAAATTAAATGAAGTTACGGTAGATGATAAATATCCATTACCCAACATTTCTGATCTCCTTGATCAATTAGGAAGATGTCAATATTTTACCACTCTTGACTTAGCCTCAGGTTTCCATCAAATTGAAATTGAACCAAAAGATATCTCCAAAACAGCTTTTTCAGTTGATAACGGTCATTATGAATTCGTTCGAATGCCGTTTGGACTAAAAAATGCCCCGTCCACTTTCCAACGCGTCATGGACAACATTTTACTTGGCATTCAAAATGAAAGATGTCTTGTTTATATGGATGACATAATAATTTATTCTTCTACTATTCATGAACATGTTTCTCGTCTGACTGAAATTTTCAACAGACTTCAGAAAGCCAACTTGAAAATTCAACCAGATAAATGCGAATTTCTTAGAAAAGAAGTCGCTTATCTTGGACATATCATTACCCAAGATGGTGTTAAAACAAATCCAGCTAAAATAGAATGTCTCAAAAATTTCCCGGAACCTAAAAATCCTAAAGATGTAAAATCTTTCCTTGGTTTAGCAGGATATTATCGTCGCTTTATACCAAATTTTGCCAAAATTTCTAAACCCCTTACGAGACTTTTACAAAAAGATGTTTCTTTTATTTTTAATAATGAATGTAAAAATTCTTTCAATGATCTAAAAGCTGCACTTACTTCAGATCCTATTTTGAGATATCCAAATTTTGAAGAACCATTTATTCTCACAACTGATGCTAGTGGATTTGCCATTGGCGCTGTTCTATCACAAGGTCCCATTGGTAAAGATCTACCAGTAAGTTATGCTTCGAGAATATTATGTAGTGCAGAAACAAGGTATTCAACAATAGAACGAGAACTCATTGCTATTGTATGGGCAGTAAAACATTTTCGTCCTTATTTATTTGGAAGAAAATTTACGCTAGTCACTGATCATCGTCCATTAACATGGCTTTTTTCCATTAAAGATCCCGGAAGCAGACTAGCTAGATGGCGACTCAAATTGGAAGAATATTATTACAAAATTGAGTACAAGCCAGGCAAAATTAATAAAAATGCAGATGCACTTTCAAGAATTAAAATTAATCATTTTAAAGAATGTGCAAATTTACAATCTAAAATTACAATTTTGGCAAATAATGAAACTAATGAGGTTATACCATCAACAAGTAAAGACCCTAATGATCCTATAGAACCACAAAAAAGTGAAACACTTATAGAGGAACAGGATGAATTAATGACAGACGAATTTAATAGATTTGTTGACCTTTACAAAACAAAATCAATAATCGATTATTAAAAAATTGAAACATCAAACGACCAGTTACTGGATAAGACTCATAAGAATATTGTCACTTTATTTTGGCAAAATAAACTCGAAGATTTACATTATAAAATTATTGAAGATATTTTTGAAGAAAATTTAGATTTTCAAATGAATTTCGTAAATATTGTTTCTAGTAAAACTGTGAAAGATCGCAAGTATTTTATAATACCTCTTATTTACGATCCAGAGTTTGTAGTTCAACAATTATTTTATACATTATTTAAAGAACAAAGTAAATTTGATCCTTCAAAACTTATGATATAGAAAATAATCTTGAGTTACCTATTTTAGAAGTATTCTCTTTTATTTTTGCTAATGTTGATTTAAAATTTGTAGTCTGTCAAAATATTGTTAAAACACCTGATCGAGATGAAATACCTATCATATTGGACCAGTATCATAAAGGCAAAAGTAATTTACATCGCGGAATAAATGAAACTATACGAGGGATAAAATCTAAGTATAACTGGACAGGACTAACAAAAGATGTAGAACAATTTATTAAAAACTGTGAAACTTGTCAAAAAGTAAAAATCTGTCGTAAGAATTTAAGCACTCCTCTGGTAATAACAGAAACACCCAAAACTCCGTTTGAAAGAATTAATATTGATATTTTTGAGTATCCAACAAGAAATTACGCTTTAACGATTCGAGATGAGTTAACTAAATTTACTCAAGCTTATCCTATTTCAAATAAAAAAGCTTCAACAGTTGTAAATACACTATTAATATTCTTTCAACATTTTGGAACACCTTTGAGAATTCATTGCGATTATGGTCGAGAATTTGATAATTCATTAATAAAAGATTTGTGTAAGCTTTATGACATAAAGCTCACTTTTTCTAGCGTTGGCCATCCACAATCGAATGGTTCTTTAGAAAGATTTCACGGAACACTTGTGGAAATGATCCGTGCACATAAGACAGAAAATCCAGACGAACATCCGTTTAATATTTTGCCATATGCGGTTATATGTTATAATAATACTAAAAACAAAACAACTGGTTTTACCCCATATGAACTGATTTTTGGTCATACGTCTAGTAGACCACCTGAAACTTTATATAATGAAAAAGCCCTTATTACTAAATACATACGTGATTTGAACAACAGAATGCAACATTATTATAAAATTGCACGAGCAAAAACAGCAAGTCAGAAAGAAAAAGCAAAAATTAGATTTGATAAAAATATTTCAGGAAAGCTTCCAGAGTATAAAATAGGAGATAAAGTTTATCTTAAAGAATCTCAAATTAAAGATAATAGTCAAAATTTGTTTTTATGGTCCTTTTGGAATTGTGCAATTATTTGATAATTCTGCAATAGTTTTAAATCCACAAACTAATCAAATATCAAAAATTAATTTCGATAGACTGAAACCCTACTATGAGTAGTTTCTTTGGTTTCAGATTCTTCGTGCTGATAAATATTATATCAGCTCAATACACACTTAATCCTGTTAATAACACCGTTGGAATCTTTTTCCATGAAGAATGTACTATCAAAATTACGAATGAAAAATGGACACTTTTAGTTTACAAAGATCTGGCCCCAATTAAGAAAACAATGGAAAATAATGATACAATACTTATAGAAATTTTGGATACTTTAGAAGATCCGTCTCCAAGGTTTATAGCTTTTAAGTCTGAAGTTCAAACACACATAAGTTTATTATCACAAATTTCGAATTCAATGGGTCAAAAATATAAAGAAATTATAGGAGAAACTAAATCATATAACTCCAGGGCAAAGCGAGGTATATTTAATGGAATCGGAACTGTTTGGAAAACTATTACTGGTAATTTAGATGCATCAGATGGAGAATATTATAATGATTGTATTAACAAATTATCTCATGAGGAATTTGAATTGGAAAATCTTCTTAAAAAACAAATTTCAGTTACAACTTCTGTTATTAAAAATTTTAATAATACTATACAAAAATTACAAATTGATGAAAAAACTTTTAATGAAGATATAAAAGAAATTCAAAATACTTTGATGGATATTGCTGATGATGTCGCATTTTATGAAGCACAAATAAGGATATTGAATATTTGTGAATCACTAATGGAAAGCTATATTTTCTTAGAAGATTCCCTTAATACAATTTTAAATTCTATCACTTTTGCTCTCATAAGATTATTACATAGCTCAATAATAGCACCTTCAGATTTAATCAATTCTTTACAAGATATAGCAAAATCTCTTGTAAGAAATAATTTACCTTTACAACCGTATACGTCAAATATAGCTAATTATCTTAATATTATTGAATTAGAGGCATATCAATCAGAAAGTAAAATAATATTTGTTCTCAAAATTCCTCTCACTGATCCAGAAGCTTATATACTATATCGACTATATCCAATACCAATATTAGATGATCGAACAGGTATCTATCATATTTTACCAACTACACAAAAATATATTGCGCGGGATGATGATTCACTGCTGTATTTGTCATTGCGAAATCTGGATAATTGCAAGACTCTTGAAAGAAGCATAAAAATCTGTTCTAATCTCCTCCCATATCCAATTGACAACGATGCAATTTGCGAAGCACAACTATTAAGAAGATTAACTCAGATGCCCAAGACATGTCAAACATCTCTTCTTTTTGTTAAAGATTATAATGTCTACCAGATTGATTTAAATCTATGGTTAATCACTGTTTCGGATCCTTTGCCAATCACGATTAAATGTGGAAATAGGGAAATTAAATCAGAAATTATTAAAACTAATAGTTTACTGAAATTACAACCTGAGTGTAGTGCCTTTATTGGAAGTACAAGAGTTCATGCTCAATACCCAGTTGACACATACCGAGAAATCAAGTATCGAAGTCATCCAGTCACAATTCCATTTGACTGTTGCAAAGATATTCCTGAAAAATTACAAATTCCTGAACTAGAACCTCTTAAGTTGAACAAAATTGATTCCGAAGATTTGAACATTGCACAACACAAACTAAATCAGTATTCAGAAGAATTAGAAAAAATGATGAAACAATCTCCGATCAGTAAATATACACATTGGTTCACCATTTTAACCATTGTAATAATAATTGTATTGGTAATACTTTATGTGACCTGTAAATGTAGAAGAAAGCATCATCGAATTGGAATAGCTTTAACCAACGATTACCCACCATCACCACCAGGACCAGGTTCCAGTATTTCATTCCAGCATAGTATAAGAAGAATTCTTCCGAGAAGAAGAGCAAGTATCCATGTCGGAGAACCCATAGAAGAAAACATCGAATTAAATCCAAATAAATCATTAACTTAAAAAGTTGTTGCAAACTCCACCAACTTTTCTTAAATGGGGGAGTTGTTATATAAAGTTATAATTGAATTACTTTTTAAAGTCATATAATAATAACAAATTATTATTTTAAATATTATTTCATAATATTATATTACATCCGCAAGACGCAGTATCTCACCATATCATATTACATCTGCAAGACGCAGTACACCATATCATATTACATCTCCAAGACGCAGTTTAAGAAGATAACAAAAGTGATAAGGATATTTACGTGCCAGAGATGCAGACCAGTAGTCAGCAAGTTACCATAAAGACCATTGTTAATTGTTTATCCAGTTCGGCCTCCAAAAAGACATTACTATGTATTTTAATTATAATATTTCTAGAAGCTTCGATTCAACCTTAGGAGAAAAGATCCATTGTATTAATTTACGTTTCTTTTTATATTTTTAATGACTAAACATTTTTGATTGTATAAATACTAGATCTCTAGCTAACGGCATCACTTGTGAGTTTAGATTCATACAGTCAAGTCAAGTTAAGTTATATTTGTACTTTAATTTTTTGTCTTAATAAATAATTGTTTTTTTTTAAAGTTAATTCCACGATAAGTGATATAACATATATATATATATATATATATATATATATATATATATATATATATATATATATATATATATAATATATAAATAAAATAACATATTAGTAAAATAGTGTTTTATTTAATATATAGGAAAAAAGATAATTCATAAAAAGAAGTTACTTTGGAAAGCAAAGTTTTCAATTCTTGCAAGAGCCCACTGCTTGGACATTGTACTCCAAACATATTCCAATTAAATTCTCCTACTTGCAGAAGTTTTCGTTGAAATTCGTTGTATTCGAAGTAAGTATTCTTCTTGAAGAAATATATATGTCCATCAATATAACGAAACGCTGAAGTTAAATTGCTTGGAATATCTGGAAACTCGTATCTATTATTAGCCATAAATTTTCTAGCTCCATTTTCATTATATTCTCGACAGTCACCATTTGTCAATAAAATATAGATTTCTCCACTGTTTATCTGAAACATAGCTTCTACTTCAACTCCTTTAGGTATATCATAAGCAATGGTTCTGATGCTACCAACGATGTTTAGATTTGGAAATTGACTAAAATAAACTTTCTTATTGCTTGCAACCATAAGATTACCATTCGAAATTTGAAAAGCGTGATTCACTTTATTTATTCCAGTGTTAATTAAATGAATTATCAAGGTGATAATGAATATATTTTGGTGGAGATATGAAATAAAACAAAAAAAGTTTATTTCACAGTATATTAACAGTCTATGTTAGATGTAGATTCAAATTCATTATCTAAAAAATTCTGTACAATATCTGAACTATAATAAAAGAGATATCCCCTTAAGGTACTAGTATACATACAATCGCTTGAGGATGCTTCACAGAATCCATAAAGAAGGTCTAAAACACTTAAATTTAAATCATCTAACCAATTTCTTATCATAATCATACTGATATTGAGTCACTTTCACAAAGTCCCCACATTTTGTTTCTATAGGAACAGCAGCAGCATAATCTTCGTTGTCTTCGACATTTTGTTGTATTTCTTGTAGCAAGGTGATGATTGTAGCCCACTTGTAGGTGGAGAATGAAATTTCCCAAAGTGTAGACCTTTGCTTCAGAATAACGCATGCACTAAAGTTTCTTGTAGGACTCAGACCACATCGCACCTCGTAGTTACATGTTTGAGGTAGAGGAAATGACATCAAAAGTAATGGTTTTTCGGTTTGAGCTTTAGTTTCGAACATGATTAAAGCTTTGTCATCATCATACTCTCGTTGAGCGGTATCTTCATATGGATTTAAGATACGATCAACGGTTTGGAAGATTTCTTCATCACTATAATCATCTTCTCGCATACTGTCGTCAGACAAACTTTCATATCAACTAATGAACATTTTCCAAATCACACGTTCTTTATATTCGAAAATCACATGTGACATCATTTTGTTGACTGTGTATATTTTTACATGTATTTAAATGGAAAAACGGAACACATCTGCAGAAATGGGTGAAAATACATTGTTTCTTATGTAAAACACCCACAAATCATTGAGTTTGAGGAGCCTTTTAGATCGAATCACACAATTGCATCTTTTCCGATCCAGCTGTTGTGTTTCTTATCTAATCCAAGCCATTTCACATACAATTTATTCCCTTTCTTCCTGAGTACCTTTTCAACGATATAAATGTCAGGATTTGATGAGGTTTTCTGTAATTCTTCTTCGTTGAAAGCTCCACTGATTTTTACTCCATGCATATCTTCCAACAAATATGTAACGGGATTGTTTATCTTGACAGCAACAATTTTAAATTGTTCTGTTGTCCAATTAGGAGTGTATCCTTTTTGAAAAGGTGCTTAGTCTTACTCATGCGAACAATGTCGCCGGCTTTATTAACTTGCGATGGTGTGTAACCAGTCTTGCTGTGACGTGTATCATTGTAGGCTTTTGTAATGCTAGGTAATATGTCTATCCTTTTGTAGGTCCCATTCAAACTAAAGTATTTCAAAAGTTTTTCTTTCAGCGTTCTGATTACACGTTCTGCTATTGCAGCTTTCTTGGGGTTGTACGTATTATATTATTAATTATCGGACGCAATATTCGTTTTCTTGAAGAAGAACTACTTCCGAACTTATCGATGGTCATCATGGAAATGATGTCTATTGAATGATGTTAGCCTCTTGCAATTCTTCGATTATGGATATAATTTCATTGTCAAGTGAAGTGTTTCCAGCATTTTTGGATGCTAATAACAATCGTAAATGTTCACACAATTCGTTCGGATCATCCCAATAAATGTATTCCATAGGTTTAGAATTGTATGACATTAAACCATGCACCTCCGTTGTGCGCGATGACTTTCGAATAAACATTGGTGTGATGATTTCCATATATTTGCGTCTATTAGTATTTTTCAATGCATTATTTGCTTTTTTATGTACATTCGACATTTCTAAAATGTGTTTGTACACAATGAGATCATCTTTGGTGTAATTTTCTGGTTCATCGTAGAATATCAGTTCATATAGCCCAGGTGTTCCTATCACTTGCTGTCCAGCAATTTTGATGTCATTATCAAAATCGATTTCCTTTGAACCAAGCCACCATTTTGAAGCATAAACATCGTATACAGGTCCGAATACTTTGTCTATCTTATTATCATCGTTCAAATATTGTGTTATGTATTCTCGAATCTTTGGTGGATACTGATCGATATATGATTGAAAGGCGCGTGGATTAATTGTATTTTCATCAAATGTTTTTTCATTATCATCATAATTATCAGACACTTTATCATCATCATCACCTACATCATAACTGACAATAGGTTCATGTTTCTGGATTAGCGGTAAAATTTCAGCATCATTGCCGACCGAAGCATCCTCTGCCTTCACTTCTCTTTTTGGTATAGTTGTATGTTCATTCTTGAGTGTTTTTTTAGCTACTGCCAACTGCTTTTTCAGCGTAACTGATATGGGTTCGAAAAATTTTTGTAATGCCTCATCCTCTTCTGATTTACCCAATTTCAAAGATAAGTATTTCTTTTTTATGATCCTAGTTATTTCATTGATTTTCGTTCTGCGAACTATGTCAACCTCTTGGCTGGGTGGCTTCATGTTGACGAATATACTTTATCATGATAAGTTCATGGTTTTATAAACTTATCGAAGCCATATCGATAGCGACCTGCATTCAGATCAAACTCCTTTACAATCAGCATTGCACCGAATTTTTCATTCCAACAATCAGCACACATACGCTTGAAATCGTTGAATGACACATCAGGTGAAACGTCCTCATCATACACATGCTTTAAATTTATTTCATCTTGCTTGAACAACACAATTAGATTGCAATTGTCTCGCAACATTTGCTTTGGAGCCTTACTATACGTTTGCCCAATGTACATAACATCTATACCTCGATGTCGACACATGGAATAATATTCTTGGATATTCTGCTGTTTATCACAAGATATGTCATCAAAAATGAATATGGAATTTGGTTCTGCCTCGTTGGGACTTATAATTTCCTCGTTCTCTTTGAATTGAAAATATCCGATTCCTTTGACTTTTTTCAACACCTCTTCGAGTAACTGATACTTAGTACTTGTACTGATACAATGACTTTGAATACACGTATACGTTTTCAAATTTAGCACCATTCGGGTGGAAGAGCAGTGAAAGTGCTGCATTTGTTTTCCCACATCCACTCGGTCCATATATGATTGCACGAAATGGATGTGGTAGCAATGTACCATGCTTACTGCTGGTAGATTGACTTTCATTTAAGTAATCTAAATTTTCGATCGGAGATAGAGGTATAAATCCGTTGGACAAAGCTTGTAGGGAACACGATATTACATACTCTCAAAACAAATCATTGGAAGAACGTCATAAAGCTGATCAAGTGTTGGAACATAGAGCTTGGGAACGAGTCAAATCGAAAGACGCAAAATTTGGTGAAAAATCTGCCGCTTGGTTCGTCACCAACTCTATGAAGGTAAAACGCAATCTCGGCATCGGTATGGATAAACGATTCTCCTAAATTGCAAAGAAGATTCATCAAGCTATGAAAAAGCCTCCTCAACACGAAGGTGGTACTTTGAAAAAGTCATCTGTAGCGGCTGTTTTGAAAGCAGCTCGATTAGCTGTCAAAAAATTTGGAGGTCGAAAACGTATTCAAGTACCTAGAATTATACCATTACCAAAAGTGGTGGATTTCTACCGCTAATTTCATTGTTTGCCGGCCTCTCAGCTCTAGGATCGCAGGCTGGAGGAGCGAGCGCCAGCGAGGAAAATGAGGTTAGAAAATGTTTGGTCTTACCAAAATATTGTAAAGAGAGGAAGTAAATCATTGGGATAATTAGAAAATGGGGGTGCTTTCAATTCAATACCAATTCCGATTACAATGATGGTCACCTAATTGTAAGTCGTAGGCTCAAGGATAGTTCGAAAAAAACTGTAGAGGATTATAAACGATGCTCACCCAGTAAGGGCATGTTCTCAAAAAACACAATTTGTTAACATTTTCCAAAATGTGTGCCAGACTGGGAAAAAGGAAATAGAATATTTTATGTCTTGGGAAAGAGACTTTATGAAAAAGTACATAAAAAAACATGCAAAGTTCTTCGTGAAATGATCTTTCCATCGATGAGGGAGGATGAGGTGAGATATGATAGTTTCATTATCTCATATGGCAATAATATGTGTAGAAAATACCGCCCAGAGCACTTGAATAAAATGATTCGCAGTAAGTTGAGACTCTTAAGGAGATTTCTACTTGAAATAGTAAAGATTGATAAAACTATTACAGATTTTTTCTTTGGAGGCAATAAATAATGTTGTGGGCTTAAATGAACTAGCTCAAGCATATACTGGTACCACCGGCGACAGCCTTTGAACTGGGATCACTTTTGAAAAAATGTGGAAAACACTTAGCAATCCTTTGCATTAGTAGAAGAGATGAGATAAATAAGAAAAAAACGAAGATTTCCTCAAAGTGCTGGAAGAGGAACTTAATTGTTGCATCAACAGAACTGTGATAGAAAACCAGTTATACCAACAAAGACAAAAAAAGTTGTCTTACAATCCAATCAGGAAGTTGCTTTATTTTATGGGTTTTTGAATAGAAATAGACAGAAACTCTACAAGAAATTACAGGCATCCTATGATTTTTTTACGTGGAAAGAGCTTTCTTCTTTCACAATCACATCTATACAAATATTCAATAGACGCAGGGCAGGTGAAATGGAAAGAATTCACCTTGAAGATTTTAAAAAGTACCAATCAATAGGTGATAATGATGAAGCTGGCCTATTTGAAAATCTTCCAGAAGAAAATAGAAAAAATGCAAATAAGTATGTCAGATTTGTGATTAGAGGAAAGAGAGCAAGAGTAGTACCTGTTTTATTATCGATGGAAATATTCAATTGCATCAATTAACTGTTGAGATACAGAGAGAGCAAGCTGGTGTTCCAAAAGATAATCCCTACCTATTTGGATTACCGAGTAATTGGAAATCTAATTTACACCTGGATGCATATGCACTCATGAGAAGATTTTCAGAAGAATCGGGGGTAAAAATCCTAATCTCTTCAGAGGTAAAATATTACGAAAACATATTGCAACAAAGACTGGTACCATGGATCTTCCACAAGCTGAAGTTAGTGAACTTGCCAATTTATAATAATAAGAATCATTTGAACAACTATAGGATTCCTATGGTATCTAGAGAAATTTGAAGAATATCTCAATATCTAGAAGCGGGTGTTGGAGAAAGTAAGTTGGGATTTAACAAATTATTATACTTTAGTAATGGTATACAAGGTTTTGACAGATGAACCCAAACGGAGGAAGTTAACAATTCGACAGTCCGCTTTTTTTTGTTTCGTGTGCACATTTTATATAGTACACGTACTCCGAGTTTGATGATTTTTAATTCTTTTGAAAGAGGAGATTTGAAAAATGATCCCATATTCGTAAAAGCTCAAATCCAGAATCTCCTTCTCTTCAAAAAACACCCCCGAAAAGGGCGAAGGAGGTGATTTTTTCGAAAATCGAAAAAATATTTTTTTTAATATCAGCCATTTTAAAATATTGCCGTGGAAAGGCCGATGTCTTTCGCAAAATTGAAAAATCTGAAGGAACTACATGAAACACCAGAATATTTGTAGTAACATTTATGATGAACATTTTTTCCTTAGAGTTACTACTTTCGAGTTACAGCGGTGATAAAATGGTAAGATCTATAATACTTATGCGTATTTCCGCCGCGATGTTTCGAGATCTCTAAATAGTAAAAACTACAAGCAATAAATGTACGTGGGTAATAGGATAAGTACTATCTTCTTTGGTATTAGTGAACGTTCAACGATTGTCGTGACTAATGTTACAATCAAAAGTGTGAAAAAAATATTTTTTACAAAAAAATGGACCGACGTTAATAGTTGGTGCACTGAAAAATTAAATATAATATTAATTCTACTGCTGCTGGTACTTGTGAAGTTGATGCCAAAAGTTATCGATCTAAATGCAACTACACAAATTTAAAAGTAACAGCGTCAATAGAGTTACAATTAATTTGTATTTTTTTAGTGCATCAATTAATAACGTCGATCCACTTTTTTTAAAAAATATATTTATGTTTATACTCTTACATCCGATTTTACAAAAAAGTTTGGAACACTTGTCGCGTGGGATGAGATATTATCTTAGTAAACAGATCGTATGAACCATAATAAGCATCAAGTTGAACATTTTTATTTGACATAAGTTGCACACTCCAGTATTCAAATTTAATGAATATGTATATGATTTATAATTTCATGACCAATCGACATTCCCACAGATGCTCTCAGTTTCATTATTTTTTTTCGTTAGACTTATGTTTCGAAATGGGATAGTTAATAACAAATGTAAAAAACTGGGTTCTAATGGCCTAGCATAAAATGAAGGCCTAATGAGTTCTTTGTTTTCCATATTTAGTATTCATATTTGTAACCTCAAATGCTGCAAAATTTGATGGAGGGAAATTGTGACAACTCTTTTGTTCCGATATTTCATTTTCTTCATTTCTAGGACATATCAAAAGCTCAACAATAACTTCTGAATCAGAAATAACGTCTGATTTCAAGCATCAAGAAGAACAAGATGTGAATAACGGGATCAAACACATAGTGACGGGTCATGGTCTCCTCCTCCGCAAGATTCGTGGAGTGAAACTAGCTCTTTCACTGTGTATGGAAAAACCCGAAGTGGTAATGAACATTTTTGCAGTTTCTCTTTAACAATTTTAATACAAATGCTTATTTGGAATCTGACATCCACCTATTTTCTCAAAGCTAGTACGATCTTTCCAAGAAAAAGAGCTGTCTCTCATATATGACTACTCCAACCTACTTATATTTCGTGGTTACTTTGACTTAAAAAATATCATACATGTACCTACCAGATTGCTTTCTTAGATAAGTTAGATGAAGCACATATTTTAAAATACCACAGCTTCGTCAAATAATAAATATACCGGGCTTAATAGAAATATAATGGAACTCTTAAATTATTATTTTTTTCATTTTTAATGTAATAGAATTATGCATTTTACATGCATACAAACGCAAATTTTTCATGGATTCTCTAAAAAGACTGATACCACTTATTCCTGTTCAAGTGGAAGTGATGAGTTCTTTCATTTTTCAAATGAAACCATATATTTTAACCACTGCCATGTCAAACCGAAGCATGAAATAATGCAATTCAATGAAGTGATTTTCATTTGAGTTCACAGAGAACATATAAATGAGTAAATATCTTGCAGTTGCTATATATTGAAATTAAACTAACAGAATCTTTTGTTCAGTGTGAATTTTTCGGATTATCATATTGTGTATTCTTATGTTCTTAGTAAATTTCAATGTCAAAGTGATATTCTATATATTATTTGGGGACTCTGTGTTGCAAGTATTGACTGTTTTCTAGTTTCTCCTTATGGAAATGTCAATCGAAGATCTTGGAACACTTCGGAGAAATTGGCGGCAACATATTTTTTTTCTGAACAAATAAAATTAAAACAATTCCTTCGATATCTGAATGTGCATTAGTAATAAAAGGTACAAAGGAGTTGGAACGCAGAACACCTACCCTGCTCAAAGAATGGATTGCAAACCAAATTCAGAAGGAAAGTATGCCTTCTACAAAAATAGAGAAAAGTAGAGGTAAATAGATTATTAGTGTTCTTCACATCGTTTACAAAGACGCATAATTCAAGGATAAATTCGCACTATGTAGGCAATGTGTTAATAATTAATAACTTTATTTTTATTTTCCACATGCGAATTGATCTTTCTATTTCATTCTATTCCATGTGTCGACATCGAGGTATAGATGTTATGTACATTGGGCAAACGTATAGTAAGGCTCCAAAGCAAACGTTGCGAGACAATTGCAATCTAATTGTGTTGTTCAAGCAAGATGAAATAAATTTAAACATGTGTATGATGAACACGTTTCACCTGATGTGTCATTCAATGATTTCAAGCGATTTAAATTTTTCGCGCGTATGTGACATATTTCTGATTTCTAATTTTTGTTTTCTGTTTCATAAAATGATATCGTTAAATACTAAACATGCTATCAGCATGAATATTCTCGTTACCCGGGACGGTACGTCCCGAATAGGTCGGTAGACAACTCGGTACCGAGATGAAGTTGATTCTCTCTCCCGAATCGTAGTACGTAGTACCACAGACAATCTAATCTATTGGAATAGATTGTCTGTGGTAGTACCGATTGGCTACGAGTCATTTGAAGATAATAAGAACTACAAATGAGAACTATATTAAGTTCTTTCAAGCATATTTTAAATATTTCTCTTTTCTTTAGTTTCGTATATTGATATTGTTAAATACTTAACAGATCAACAGTTTTCTTTGAATTGCTGTGACATGAAGATATACGTCTTGAAAATATAACATTTCGAAGATGGAGATCAATAATAATAATAATACAGTTCATTCATGTAAAATAAAAAATAAAATAAAATGCATACATAAATACAAATGCGAATAAGAAATCAGTTATATTTGACAGATTTATCTATCGCACGTTTAATAAAACTGTTTAGAATCAATAAAATGATGTATGGACGTTTATGTCCGATCTTGACAGCATAACAAAAAATATGTATCGTTCGAGCATTTCTGTTGAAATGAAAATACTAGTACCATTAAATTTTTATGATACAGGTTCAAATCGGAGGGTGATCGGAGAGGATTGTACATAGTATACAGTATTTAAATCTTTCTCGTTGAGTTTAGAAGACATTATTGCTGATAAAGTAAACCCTTAAATAAAAAAACAGTATACACGAAGAAGTCAAACACCAAATAATTATATGTAAAATGTAAATACAAAAATGTTTCAATCACACCATACGTCCTTACCATAGGCATGGAGTATTAGGGAATTATAGGAAACGCTACAAGTTAAAGACCTTATTATGGTCGTCTTTAAAATGACAACTAAGCATGCGGACTAAAAAAATAATAATAAGGGATTCATAATAAAATACTGCCTTCCTCTATTTACGACTAGTTACCATAACTATCTAAGGTTTCTTTATTTCCTTTAATCAACCAATCTAACCTCACAAAAAAATGATTTCATTACAACCTTCAAATATTTGGTTTTTTGCTATTAAAATTAGGCAAATCACTTTTAAACAACAAAGCAAAGAGGCAGACAAAAGTATTAGGTTAGCTGTTACTTCTGCTTAATACTGATTATTCAGATAAACTGTCAATTTAAAGAGTGCGTGCCATAAGTCTTTATTTTTTCGAGAAATAAGGTCAAAACCTTAATACAATAAGGCAACCCCTTAATAGTGCATGGCGTAAAAATATAATTCCAATAACTCCCTTATATGTCTATGGTCCCTACTCTTAACTCTTAACCATCTCCTTACTCAATAACTTAAAAAGATGTATTAAGTATGTAAAAAAGAGACAGAAAGATTACTGTAACCCTACTTTTTATCAACTGGGTACATCACTAGGTCCCTAGTAGATTTGACAGTTCGGCTCGAGATCTATCGAATGCGTGATCGGATAAGAACAGACGAGAAGAATTCGAGAATGAGAATCCCACTGCAGATCATAGTCAAAATCAGCCATCTCTAATTTATTAACTTTGACAGAAAAATTTTAATTAATTTTAATCTCCTACCCCTAAAATCGCATATAATTGGACAATAATCAGTAGATAGACAAGGCGGGTTCTGGAACGGAAGTGACCTGTCAACCACAGAACACAAAATGAGAACAGCGTAGTGACAGTGCCACGGAACAGCATGGGACAGATGACAGTGACACGGAACACAGGATGACAGTCAGCATGGCGCCATGTCAGCATGAGACATGAAATATGATAGCATGGGGGCATGAGACATGGAACATGAGGCATCGCAGAGTGACAGATGCCAGTGGCAGAGTAACAATATGAGGCATCGCAGAGTGACAGCTGTAGCATGGCGCCATGTCAGCATGGGGGCGTGAGACATGGAACATGATAGCATCCGTCATAGGGACAGACTTATTCGTATATTTAACTACTGTATGGAGGAAAAAATAAAAATCAAAATTTTCAATATGTGTATATTACAAACAAAATTATAAAATTTTTAAATGGAGAGTAATTCTTCTTGATGGGATCTCATTACGTTGACTGAACAATGTGAATATCTTCCGTTTTTCCTCAAAAATGTTAAGAATATTTTTTAATTCTTCCAAACGTCGAATGTGTTGCTCCAACCTTTCTTTCAACATGATCATCATCGTAACTATATGACTCTCAGACTGAAACTGCTATCAGACAAAAAAACTTGTTGTGTCTTGTCTGCACCTCTCCCCGCTACAAAAATATAAAAAAACATTTTTTTAAATCTCTCTATTGCTCACATAAAGGTAAAGTATTACAAAACCATTTATACAAGTCATCAACATTTCTAAGACTACAATTATAGAATTGACTGTTGCTATATGTATGGTGCATACATGATGTAAATTCACTATTTTTGAATGTCGGAACAGTGTGCCATGAGTTATAAAATTCCTCCAAATTCACAACTCTACTAGCTTGCTCTCCATAGTAGTAGTGAAGTTTATCATCCAAAAATTGCTTCTTCTGATGTCCTCGAACATAGATGAGATCAATTTCGTTGAGATTTTCCTTCAGAATGTCATCTAGCGCTTTGTATGGTATAAAGCCAGAAGAATATTTGAGGTTATGTACATTCTTCTCAAGATAACAAATGTTACATCGGTCTGCTTTACTTAGCGATGAGAGCGGTGTTGGTGGTAATAACAGATAATTACCGTATCGATGTCCAGTCCTTAAGGCAATTTCTTTGGAATTGGTACACCACATTGAAGCTTTGAATGTCTACAAAAGTTATCCTCATCTTTCCTCGACGATGGTAGAACTTAAACTGATGATAGAGGTCTTATGTTCTTAGTTCCATCTCTTTATAATTTCATTGAGAGGGTGTTGTTCAATTATTTTATCGTGAATGATGATACAATAGAGACAAGTATTTGCGGGATAACCTTTAGACGATGCTTCTGTTTGAAGCTTGACATCAACAATTGAACTTTTGACACTTTCATCTCGGTGAGAACAATCGATGGTAAACAGAGGTTTTTTTTCAAATTCAGTGTAACTTAGCAGCGGTGTAAGAGTAAGTAAGTAAGTAAGAGTGTTTGTAGCTTTTGCAAATTGAGTGTATTTGAAGTAAACTTCAACGAAATTTCCCTTATCGAAGTCCAAATGCATTTTTTTTTTCGGATAGTTTTTACCGTTCAGCGTCAAGGTGATATTCATAATGTTTGCATGAGAAAATTTCGTAGGATCGTTATTCAGTTCATTCTTTTTATGATCAGTCTGGAAACACACGATGACATAGCGAGGACTTTCTAAAAATGAAGTTTTCACCGACCAAATTTCGTTGGTGGCTCCTTTAGTAAGAGCAGGCAACATGTGAATTTCCCATTTTCTAAATGGTATCAAGATGGGAGTGTCAGCTTTGATTGCCTTTAAAAGTTGCAATTTAATTTCATCGTTTGGATGCGATCTTTGCACTTTAAGCTCGATATTTTCAATTTTAAATTGTACTTCAGTTGCAGCATCGGTGATGGTAAAGCATTGATTATCATTTTAAGCACGCACTAATCGAATGGTATGATTTCCATATACGACATGTTCATAGTCATTGAAAATATTCAACAAATGTTTTAACGGAATGAACATACTAAATGACAAAGTATCTGCCTTGATGATACCAACATTGTAATCTGAACTATAGTCGCTATTGTCAATGGTTTAGACTCTTCTACGCTATAGCATAAATATCCTCGAACAGTACTCACAATTCCAACATCACGAACTGATTTCAACTATTTACCATTTTTCTCGTAGCTAATGGATTGAAACATGAAAGCGCCAGCATTATTGACAAAAGATACATCTCCAGTACCCGTTGTGCACTTGATTTTTCCACTAATATGTGACAGACTTGCGTAAAGAGCTTCGAAAGCATTTGATTGATTAATGTTAATTTCTATAACATCATTGTTGCGGAAAGATTTAACGTATGGATAGTAGGTACGCCATTTATCTTTTTGAATTAATGTGTCCATTTGAGGTTCTTGGAAGATGTAGAACACTTTCGGAGATAACATTGTAGCCTAAGGATTTGAGAAATCGGATATTTCTCACACTGAGTTTACGACGATGGTGTTGGATGGTCTTTGTCTCGAAGAAGACTGATGGCTTATTCGTAGGTAGGTGTATTTTATAAAAACTTAGTACCATAATTCTTTGAGATGTAATCGAATTATGATTTCTTCACCTTGGAAATTCACCAGCTGAAAGTTTTGATCCAAAATTTTAAATTTTATATTATGAATCTCGTCTGTAGTGATGGGTAGATAAATGAGAGGATATGGACTTTCATCAATAGCATAACCAGGATCTTCTCAGATAGCAAATTCGTAGATTGTGTGCGAAGGTCTATCGTTGCAGAAGGCTCCCGAAGTAATGTTGGAATCTATGTGTATGGTTCGTACTTTTATAATGTTGACAGGCTGATCGGACATGTGAGTAACATTTTTTGGTAGAATCTTAGGAGAGTATCCCAATATGTGTGGCAAACTATCGTTCGGAGTAAAATCAATATTAAAATCTTTACAAAAATAATCACATTTCAATTTATTATTATTCGGTTTGAGGTAGAAGTAATCTTCAGGCTTTACTTTCTTCATTGTCTTTGGTACGATTGCTTTCTGAATAAACTTTTCAATATCCTCAATTTGGTATGCTCCCGTTGGAATATCAATGCTTTTTTCATTCCATTTGCATCTACATAGTGGAACTTTGTACCTTCATCGATGTTGGGTATACTGTTGTACGAATGAAAACTTAAAAAAGATAAGCCATATTCACTGTCACGTTGCAAGTGAAGCAGCAGTGATAGACCAATTGAGAGAATCGAAGAATGACTCTTCAAAGTTAGTATCATATCGCTTCGTTTCGTCGACATGACTGATACACAAGTAGTTGCGGTAGTATTTTTTATTGACATAGAAATGATAAACACAAGTGTCCACAATTGTTTTGATCATATGTTTGATATACATCATAATTATAAAATATCTTGAAGCACTGCTGCTTTCAAAAATAATAAACCAATTCCTTTGGTGGCTTCAAATTTCCAAAACTATCGAATTATTGTACAGTGTTATCATCCTTTTTGTAAGCTACCCAATGTGTGCCTGGATTGATGGAGGAATCTAAAATCACTACGGCACATTCACGATATCTAGGATGATGAGGAAGAGTGTCTCGCATAAAAACACCGCGAAAATGTGGAAATTTCAGCTTTTCGCACATTCCATAATCTCCCCATTGTACAGAGCTCTGTTGGGTAGCTGAGCTACTAGTTTTTTTGTTTCTCCGAGTAGAATCCTTCTTCTTCTTTATGCTGTTTTTTCAAGAACACATCGAATCCGTTACGCGTTTTTTGTAGATACAAGTCGGACCCCAAATGTTCCATAGCTTTATTATGTCCTGTATCTTCTTCCATCTTTTTCTTTGCATTTTGCGTATCGATGATGGTCTTTGCGATGGCGCTCGCTCCTCCAGCCAGCGATCCTAGAGCTGAGAGGCCGACAAACAATGGGATTAGCGGTAGAAATCCACCACTTTTTGGTAATGGTATAATTCTAGGTACTCGAATACGTTTTCGACCTCAAAATTTTTTGACTAATCGAGCTGCTCTCAAAGCAGCAGCTACTGATGACTTTTTCAAAGTACCACCTTCGTGATGAGGAGACTTTTTCATAGCTTGATGAATCTTCTTTGCAATTTGGGAGAATCGTTTATCCATACCCATGCTGAATTTGCGTTTTACCTTCATAGCGTTGGTGACGAACCAAGCAGCAGATTTTTCACCAAATATTGCGTCTTTCGATTTGACTCGTTCCCAAGCTCTATGTTCCAACACTTGATCAGCTTTATGACGTTCCTCCAATGATTTGTTTTGAGAGTATGTAATATCGTGTTCCCTGCAAGCTTCGTCCAACGGATTTATACCTCTATCTCCACGTTCTAAGCGTTCTTTCAATTTAGTTCCCGTCCACAATATGAATAGCCTGACAGATGTAGTTCGAATGGTAGTTTCTTGATGAGCGTATTAACCACACCCTTACCATGATAGATCAACATTGAAAATGATATTTATATTGAAAGACATGAACATTTATATTATATAATCCTAAACGTTTCATGAGGCTGTGCACATCATGAGGATCGTTCAACAGAAGCATACCTCACCGATCGAAAATTTAGATTACTTAAATGAAAGTCAATCTACCAGCATTCAGCATGGTACATTGCTACTACATTCATTTCGTGCAATCATATGTGGACCGAGTGGATGTGGGAAAACAAATGCAGCACTTTCACTGCTCTTCCACCTGAATGGTGCTAAATTTTAAAACGTATACGTGTATTCAAAGTCATTGTATCAACCTAAGTATCAGTTACTCGAAGAGGTGTTGAAAAAAGTCAAAGGAATCGGATATTTTCAATTCAAAGAGAACGAGGAAATTATAAGTCCCAAATTCCATATTCATCAGAAAATCCAAGAATATTATTCCATGTGTCGACATCGAGGTATAGATGTTTTGTACATTGGGCAATAGTATAGTAAGGCTACAAAGCAAATGTTGCGAGAAAATTGCAATCTAATGATGTTGGTCAAACAAGATGAAATAAATTTAAACATGTGTATGATGAACACGTTTCACCTGATGCCTCATTCAACGATTTCAAGCGTATGTGTGCTGATTGTTGGAATAAAAATTCGGTAAAATGGTGATCGTAAAGGAGTGTGATCTGAATGCAGGTCGCTATCGATATGGCTTCGATAAGTTTATAAAACCATAAACTTCATCATGATAAAGTATATTCGTCAACATGAAGCCACCCAGCAAATAGGATGACATAGTTCAATCCATTTGTAGGTCCCATTCAAACTAAAGTATTTGAAAAGTTTTTCTTTCAGCTTTCTGATTACACGTTCTGCTATTGCAGCTTTCTTGACGCTGTACGTATTATAGTAGTTGATGTTATCTTTTTTCATAAGTTCTTGGAATTTACTATTATAAAATTCCTTACCCTGGCCTGTATGTATTTTTTTTGGGCAACGTTTCGTGTGCATCAAAATGTCTGTAAATTCTATAGTTATTTCCTCACCGGTTTTCGTTTTCAATGGACGAGTCCATATGTACTTAGAGAAGCAATCAATTTTGATCATAATCAATTTTAAATTTCGATTTCCTCCAGCATTCTGACGCATTTTGGCCAGAGCCAAACCTTTGATGATTGTACGTCGTCGGAGGTATGTTTTACGAGAAGGTTTATACAACTCGTTGACAACTTGAACCCTTTCTTTCGAAGTCATTACTGCGAATGATTGTGTAAAAATCTTAATTTTTGTTTTTGATGAGTTGCTCTAAATTTGTTATGGATGCTTCGATTTTTTTATGCTTATATTCAAATTTGTAATATCCAGTCCTAATTCAGACATTTGGTAAACGACATTCGTTCGTAACTGATTCAACTCTCTTTCCACATTTTTGGTTAAGTTGTGTGCTTCAGTCACATTTTCAAATTTTTTGTTGATGGCATGAGTGAGTTGTTTCAAATCGTTTGTGTAAGCATGCTCCACATCTGATATGAGCAAGTTCACTTCAAAGAATTGTGTTTTAAGATCTTTCTGCAAGTGATTAAGCTTTTTAGCCAGAATGTCGTCGAAAGTCTGTTTGTATTCAACGTCTTTTGCAAACAGCTCGCAAATTCGAATGTTTCGGTAACAATTTCATTTTTTTTTTCGAATAGTTTCACAATCTCGGTGAGATCCTCAATAGTTTTCGTAAACACGTCAGCCCATTGTTTCATCTGATTGTCTACGTACTGCTTGTTGGTAGCATCCATAGGATTAGTTGGCATTTTTACGTTACACAGTTTAATTTTTTTAAAATCAATGTTACCGTCAGAAGTATGTGTTAAACCATTACCAAGTTCAATTATCGGACGCAATATTCGTTTTCTTGAAGAAGAACTACGTCCATCTTGGAAATGATGTCTACTGAATGATGTTAGCCTCTTTCAATTCTTCGATTATGGATATAATTTCATTGTCAAGTGAAGTGTTTCCAGCATTTTTCTATGCTAATAACAATCGTTAACGTTCACACAATTCGTTCGGATCATCCCAATAAATGTATTCCATAGGTTTAGAATTGTATGACATTAAACCATGCCCCTTTGTTGTGTGCGAAGACTTTCGAATAAACATTGGTCTGAAGATTTCCATATATTTGCGTCTATTAGTATTTTTCAATGCATTATTTGCTTTTTTATGTATATTCGATAATTCTAAAATGTGTTTGTACACAATGAGATCATTTTTGGTGTAATTTTCTGGTTCATCGTAGAATATCAGTTCATATAGCCCAGGTGTTCCTATCACTTGCTGTCCAGCAATTTTGATGTAGTCATTATCAAAATCGATTTCCTTTGAACCAAGCCACCATTTTGAAGCATAAACATCGTATACAGGTCCGTAAACTTTGTCTATCTTATTATCATCGTTCAAATATTGTGTTAAGTATTCTCAAATCTTTGATGGATACTGATCGATATATGATTGAAAGGCTCGTGGATTAATTTTATTTTCATCAAATGTTTTTTCATTATCATCATAATTATCAGACACTTTATCATCATCATCACCTCTATCATAACTGACAATAGGTTCAAGTTTCTGGAATAGCGGTAAAATTTCAACATCATTGCCGACCGAAGCATCCTCTGTCTTCACTTCTTTTTGGTATAGTGGTATGTTCATTCTTGAGTGATTTTTTAGCTACTGCGAACTGCTTTTTCAGCGGAACTGATATGGGTTCGAAAAACTTTCGTAATGCCTCACCCTCTTCTGATTTACCCAATTACAAAGATAAGTATTTCTTTTTTGTGATCCTAGCGATTTCATTGATTTTCGTTTTGAGAACTATGTCAACCTCTTTGATAAGTTCATGGTTTTATAAACTTATCGAAGCCATATCGATAGCAACCTGCATTCAGATCACACTCCTTTACGATCACCACTGTACCGAATTTTTCATTCCAACAATCAGCATTCTTGGATTTTCTGCTGTTTATCCCAAGATATGTCATCAAAAATGAATATGGAATTTGGGACTTATAATTTTCTCGTTCTCTTTGAATTGAAAATATCCGATTCCTTTGACTTCTTTCAACACCTCTTCGAGTAACTGATACTTAGGTTGATACAATGACTTTGAATACACGTAAACGTTCTCAAATTTAGCACCATTCGGGTGGAAGAGCAGTGAAAGTGCTGCATTTGTTTTCCCACATCCACTCGGTCCATATATGATTGCACGAAATGAATGTGGTAGCAATGTACCATGCATACTGCTGGTAGATTAACTTTAATTTAAGTAATCTATATTTTCGATCGGTAAGGTATGCTTCTGTTGAACGATCCTCATGATGTGCACAGCCTCATGAAACGTTTAGGATTATATAATATAAATGTTCATGTCTTTCAATATAAAGATCATTTTCAATGATGATATATCATGGTAAGGGTGTGGTTAATACGCTCATCAATAAACTACCATTCGAACTACATCTGTCAGGCTATTCATATTGTGGACCGGGAACTAAATTGAAAGAACGCTTAGAACGTGGAGATAGAGGTATAAATCCGTTGGACGAAGCTTGCAGGGAACACGATATTACATACTCTCAAAACAAATCATTGGAGGAACGTCATAAAGCTGATCAAGTGTTGGAACATAGAGCTTGGGAACGAGTCAAATCGAAAGACGCAATATTTGGTGAAAAATCTGCTCATTCCGTTAAAACATTTGTTGAATATTTTCAATGACTATGAACATGTCGTATATGGAAATCATACGATTCGATTAGTGCGTGCTCAAAATGATAATCAATGCTTTACCATCACCGATGCTGCAACTGAGGTACAATTGGAAATTGAAAATATCGAGCTTAAAGTGCAAAGATTGCATCCAAACGATGAAATTAAATTGCAACTTTTAAAGGCAATCAAAGCTGACACTCCCATCTTGATACCATTTAGAAAATGGGAAATTCACATGTTGCCTGCTCTCACTAAAGGAGCCACCAACGAAATTTGGTCGGTGAAAACTTCATTTTTAGAAAGTCCTCGCTATGTCATCGTGTGTTTCCAGACTGATCATAAAAAGAATGAAGTGAATAACGATCTTACGAAATTTTCTCATGCAAACATTATGAATATCACCTTGACGCTGAACGGTGAAAACTATCCGAAAGAAAAAATGCATTTGGACTTCGATATTTCGAGATTTCGAATTTGGAAAAGCTACAAACACTCTTACTTACTTACTTAATCTTACACCGCTGCTAAGTTACACTGAATTTGAAAAAAACCTCTGTTTACCATCGATTGTTCTCACCGAGATGAAAGTGTGAAAAGTTCAAATGTTGATGTCAAGCTTCAAGTAGAAGCATCGTCTAAAGGTTTTCCCGCAAATACATATGTCTATTGTATCATCATTCACGATACCATAATTGAACAACACCCTCTCAGTGAAATTATAAAGAGATGGAACTAAGAACATAAGACCTCTATCATCAGTTTAAGTTCTACCATCTTCGAGGAAAGATGAGGATAACTTTTGTAGACATTCAAAGCTTCAATATGGTGCACCAATTCCATCCCAAAGAAATTGCCTTAAGGATTGGACATCGACACGGTAATTATCTGTTATTACCACCAACACCGCTCTCATCGCTAAGTAAAGCAGACCGATGTAACATTTGTTATCATGAGAAGAATGTACATAACCTCAAATATTCTTCTGGCTTTATACCATACGAAGCGCTCGATGACATTCTGAAGGAATATCTCAACGAAATTGATCTTATCTATGTTCGAGGACATCAGAAGAAGCAATTTTTGTATGATAAACTTCACTACTACTATTGAGAGCAAGCTAGTAGAGTTGTGAATTTGGAGGAATTTGATAACTCATGGCACACTGTTCCAACATTCAAAAATAGTGAATTTACATCATGTATGCACCACACATATAGCAACAGTCAATTCTATAATTGTAGTGTTAGAAAAGTTGATGACTTGTATAAATGGTTTTCTAATACTTTACCGTTATGTGAGCAATAGAGAGATTTAAAAAAATGTTTTTTTTATGTTTTTGGAGGGGGAAGAGGTGCAGACAAGAAACAAAAAGTTTTTTTGTCTGACAGCAGTTTCAGTCTGAGAGTCATATAGTTACGATGACGATCATGTTGAGAGAAAGGTTGGAGCAACACATTCGACGTTTGAAAGAATTAAAAAATATTCTAAATTTTTTTGAGGAAAAACGGAAGATATTCACATTGTTCAATGATATGACTATCAATCCTCCCACCACCGATGATTGGATTGAGAAAGTGTTCAAAAATCCTAAACGTTTTCGTCAACGTAATGAGATCACATCAAGAAGAATCACTCTCCATTTAAAAATTTTGTAATTTTGTTTGTAATATACACATATTGAAAATTTTGATTTTTATTTTTTCCTCCATACAGTAGTTAAATATACGAATAAGTCTGTCCCTATGACGGATGCTATCATGTTCCATGTCTCACGCCCCCATGCTGACATGGCGCCATGCTACAGCTGTCACTCTGCGATGCCTCATATTGTTACTCTACCACTGGCATCTGTCACTCTGCGATGCCTCATGTTCCATGTCTCATGCCCCCATGCTATCATGTTTCATGTCTCATGCCCCCATGCTGACATGGCGCCATGCTGACTGTCATCCTGTGTTCCGTGTCACTGTCATCTGTCCCATGCTGTTCCGTGGCACTGTCACTACGCTGTTCTCATTTTGTGTTCTGTGGTTGACAGGTCACTTCCGTTCCAGAACCCGCCTTGTCTATCTACTGATTATTGTCCAATTATATGCGATTTTAGGGGTAGGAGATTAAATTTTTTCTATCAAAGTTAATAAATTAAAGATGGCTGATTTTGACTATGATGTGCAGTGGGATTCTCATTCACGAATTCTTCTCGTCTGTTCTCATCCGTTCACGCATTCGATAGATATCGAGCTGAACTGTCAAATCTACTAGGGACCTAATGATGTACCGAGTTGATAAGAAGTAGGGTTACAGTAATCTTTCTGTCTCTTTTTTACATACTTACTACATCTCTTCTAAGTTATTGAGTAAGGAGATGGTTAAGAGTTAAGAGTAGGGACCATAGACATATAAGGGAGTTATTGGAACTATATTTTTACGTCATGCACTATTAAGGGGTTGCCTTATTGTAATAAGGTTTTGACCTTATTTCTCGAAAAAATAAAGACTTATGGCACGCACTCTTTTAATTGATAGCTTATCTGAATAATTAGTATTAAGCAGCATTAACAGCTAACCTAATACTTTTGTCTGCCCCCTTGCTTTGTTGTTTAAAAGTGATTTGCCTAATTTTAACAGCGACAGACCAAATATTTGAAGGTTGTAATGAAATCATTTTTTTGTGAGGTTAGATTGGTTGATTAAAGGAAATAAAGAAACCTTAGATAGTTATGGTAACTAGTCGTAAATAGACGAAGGCAGTATTTTATTATGGTTCCCTTATTATTATTTTTTAGTCCGCATGCTTAGCTGTCATTTTAAAGACGACCATAATAAGGTCTTTAACTTGTAGTGTTTCCAATAATTCCCTAATACGCCATGTCTATGGTAAGGACGTATGGTGTGATTGAAACATTTTTGTTTTTACATTTTACATATAATTATTTGGTGTTTGACTCCTTCGTGTATACTGTTTTTTTTTATTTAAGGGTTTATTTTATCAGCTATAATTGTTCTTCGTATTGAAAAGATGTGGACTGTATTCAAAATAGTTTATTGTACACTTTAATTGATATATATGTTAATTTGTTAATCTGCTGACGATGGTTCTTGTTTCGTGTTGAATATTACAAGCGTTGGTAGTTGGTACTGTTACTGTTGGTAGCATCTTTTTTTTGGGTGACCCTAGCGGTGGTTATTGGACTCACAGAAGACAGCGGCGTAGCATGCGGACGGGTTACGGAACATGCCCCCCACCTTGAAAGGCTTCCCTTTCAATTTTGAATGGGTAAAGGACAAAGCTTCTGGAAACCTCTTTTGATGAGTCCAGCTGCAGTTTTCACCGTGGCAACCCTGGCAACACCATCAAGTCCAGGATGAATTGTTGCAATTCTACCTAGATGCCACTGGGTAGGTCGGGTATTGGGCTCCTTGATTAGGACCAGCTCGCCCTCCTTCAAAACACTCTTGTTTTCCTTCCATTTGGACCGCCTTTGCAGCTCTGAGATGTACTCTAGCTGCCATCTTCGCCAGAAATGCTGCATCATCTGCTGAATTAGCTGGTACCGATTAAGCCGATTCATCCGTAAGTCTATTAAATCGACTTCTGGTACTGACTGCATTGGACGTCCAACCAAGAAGTGAGCAGGAGTAAGGGGAGATAGGTCATTAGGGTCGTTGCTCATAGGAGAGATAGGTCGGGAGTTCAAAAGTGACTCTATTTGCACACAAAGGGTGTAAAATTCTTCGAAGAGAAGCGGTGTGTTAGAGAGCACTCGCTTCAAATGATGTTTGGAGCTTTTCACACCAGCTTCCCACAGACCACCAAAATGTGGCGAACTGACAGGAATAAAATGCCATTCTATCGACTCTGAAATTGAAAATTTGTGAACATCCTCGTTCAAGGATTGCGATTTAAAGAAACCTTTGAGTTCTCTTTGAGCTCCGACAAAATTACTACCGTTATCAGAATAAATCTTGGCTGGTTTGCCCCTTCGAGACACAAACCGATGCAAGGCTTGAATAAACGCTTCTGAAGAAAGATTAGTTACTACTTCGAGATGTAAAGCTTTCGTTGAGAAGCAAACGAATAATGCAATATATGCTTTGTTCAATTTGAAACCACGACTCTTTCTATCGCGAATATTGAATGGACCGGCGTAATCCACACCGACGATACTAAAAGGACTAGATATAGAGACGCGATCGTTTGGTAAATTGCCCATTATAGGTTGGGAAATTCCTGCATTAAAACGGAAACATCGTAGACATTTCTTTACTATGGAACGAGCCAAATTGCGCCCATTGATTGGCCAATAGATGTTTCTTATAAGGCTCAGCAGTAGCTGTGGTCCCGCATGTAATGACCTTTGATGCTCGTTTTCGAATAGTAATCTTGTGAAAATATGACTGCCATGAAGTAATATCGGATGTTTTTTGTTGAAGTCGTAATCTGAATACTTTAGTCGACCACCGACTCGTAAGATTTGATTTTCGTCTAGAAAAGGTGCAAGACCAGAAAGCTTACTTTTGTCGTTTACACAATTACTCTTTGATAAATCATCGATTTCTTGTCGGAAAGATTGATGTTGTGCAATTCTGATTAGAGTAGACGTTACCTTATCGATTTCGTGTAATGTTAAAACGCCTGTAAGCCTTTCAAGTTTAGGTCTGAAACAATTGTTTTTAAAACGCAATATGTAAGCTGTAGTGTTAATCAATTTTGAATAACTTGAAAATCTTGCAAATGGAAAATCTAATGTTATGGCTCGGGTTTTATGTGTCAGAAATGTTTGAACTTTCATTTCCGGTAAGTCGCATGTAACAGGTTTTTCGTTAGGCCATGTGTCCATTGAATGATTGAGCCATAACGGACCGCTCCACCACAGATCTAATTTTAATATTTCACTCGGATATACTCCTCTGGATAAAATATCGGCTGGATTTTCAGACGTAGGAACATGCCTCCACTGACAGTTTTCCGTTAGGGACTGAATTTCTGATACTCGATTCGCGGTGAACGTTTTCAATAGATTTGGACTAGTATTGATCCAGGCTAGAGTTATCGTAGAATCGGACCATAAAAACTGATAAGAAAAGTTGAAGTTCATAGAAGTTCGTACCTTTTCAGTTAGGCGAGATAACAACAATGCTGCGCACAATTCTAATCGCGGAATGCTTATAGTTTTAAGCGGCGCTACCTTTGACTTCGCACATAGCAAACTTACCTTTATAGAATTCTGAGCATCACGACTTCGCAAATATATACATGCGCCGTATGCTCGTTCTGAAGAGTCCGCGAATCCATGCAATTCAATGTCAACAGCGTTTCTGATTATTACATGACGGCTGATCGATAGATTATTCAATAATGATAATTCGAATTGGAATTTTCTCCAATTTATCTCATGATTTGCTGGTAAGTATTCATCCCAAGATAGCTTATTAGCCCACAGTATTTGCATGAAGATTTTAGCGAAAATTGTACATGGAGCGACTAATCCCAATGGGTCAAATATTTTTGCTATTGTTGACAAAATTGATCTCTTAGTACATCTAGAATCAGCAGAGCCTGAGTTATTGATATTGAACAGTAATTTATCATTTTGACACGACCAAGTGAGGCCTAAAGTATTTGTATTATCGCTTGATGAAAACTCTAGAATACTGTGGTCTAGATTGGAAGGATCAATCCCTTGGAGAACTTCCGGTGCGTTTGAACACCATTTGCGAAGTTCGAAGCAGCCACCTTTTAGCGCTTGAGCTACTTCATAACATATTGTTGTTGCTTCTTCTATGGTATCAGCTCCTGTAAGCATGTCGTCGACATAAAAGTCTTTCTTTATCACTCTCGCGATATTGGGTTTTTTGTGTTCGATTTCATTAGCTATAGCAACCAAGCATCTGATTGCTAGAAAGCTTGCCGAAGCTTGACCGTATGTGACCGTGTTTAGTTCATACGCTTCGATTGGTTCATTTGTGTCATAGCGCCACAGAACTCTTTGTAATGAGCGATATTGAGGGTTTATCATGACTTGTCGGTACATTTTCGCGATGTCTGCCGTAATTACATATTTATATGATCTAAATCTTAAAATAATGGAAAAAAGATCATCTTGTATGACAGGTCCAACTAGCTGAATGTTGTTTAGTGACAGACCACTAGTTGTTTGAGCTGAGGCATCGAAAACAACCCTTAGTTTTGTCGTGAGACTCGTTTCCTTTTGAACACCGTGATGCGGCATATAGTAATGTATGTGAGATTGTTCATTTGAATTATCATCGGTAACAAGTGACATGTGATTCAGTTTTTCGTATTCTCGCATGAAGTTATTGTAAGTATAGCGTAAGACAGAATTTTTCATTAATCGCCTTTCCAATGCTAAGAATCGATGCTCTGCCTGCAGACGTGATTCTCCTAACACATTGGGTTCTTGTTTAAGAGGCATATTAACGATAAATCTTCCATCGGATTGTCGAGTTGTAGTTTCCGAGAAAATTCTTTCACATAAAACTTCATCTTTCGATTCAACTTTTTTATCGCGTACTTCCTCAATCTCCCAAAATTTTGAAATAGATAATAACAGATCTTGATTTGTGGTTAAGTTGCAAGAAGTCGAATTTGAACGTAATTCTGGAGTGCCGAATGGCCCAGAGACCAGCCACCCTAATTCGGTGTCTTGGAGTATTGGAAGATTTTTACCTAAAACGATTTTACCTGACTTTAGGAGAAGCCAAAATAAGTCTGCACCAATTAGCATTCCGATCGGCCCCGGACTGTTGAAATTGGAGTCGGCTAATTGCAGCCCTTCCGGTATATTGATATGATCGACTTGTAATCGACATTGAGGCGTAATGCTGGTGATAGTCGGTAAAATATAGCACGTGACTTCTGCTTTGAAATTTGTGTAAATGGATTTAATATAAATTTTGCATTTTGTATTAACTTGTGAAGTCACATTAGATATACCGAATATCTTTAAGTTTGCATTTTCTTTCGGAATCCGCAACATTTCTAGTGCATCTTCGGAGATGAAAGACGTTTGTGAACCGCAATCTAATAATGCTCGCATTTTCACGTATTGTTTGTCCTTGTTCATGATTAATATATTCGCTGTAGATAGTAGGACTTGGTTTGTTATAGCTGATATGCTACTGTTCGAAACTATCGCCTTACAGCTTGTTGTAGAATCGACATTAGCATATGATGTTGATTGCAATTGATTTGCTTCTTGATCTTCATGCAAAAGCGTATTGTGCTTGGATTTGCATTTTTTGCATGGACCAAGCTTGCACTTTGATATAGAATGTCCTTCTCGTAGACAATTGAAACATATTGAAGGATTTTTCTTTATGAATTGAATCCTTTCTTTTATTGATAAATCCATGAAACCTCTACACGTATAAATTGCGTGTTCGCCTTTACAAAAATAGCAAGAATATAGCCTTGTAGTCAGAACTCTCGAAGTTTCTCTACGAGGGAATTTAGAGAGATCTCTATTGGCCTTTGAAGCGGTCTTATTTTGGAATTTGGATTCAGAATTATGGCATTTGTAACTTAAAGTTTCTACGAAATTTGCTCGCTCGCGCAAAAACGAAAGGAAGTAATCGATATTAGAATAATCTTCTTTATTTCGCGTTTGCCGCTCCCAGTCGCACAGAGTTTCATTGTCTAGTTTTTGTGAAATCCAAAATATTAAGAGTGTGTCCCAATTATCTGTGGATTGACCTAGCTGTTGAATTGCACCTAAGTGTCTAGCAATATTGTCAGCCAGAAATTGTAGTTTCTCGTGCGAACCCTTTTGAATAGGCTCGAAAAAAAGAAGAGAACTTAAATGATCATGTAATAATTTCTTAACGTTATTAAATCTATAACACAAAGTGTTCCATGCTACCATGTAGTTCGAAGCGTCGTATTGTACCTTCCTAATGCAAGATGCCGCACTGCCTTCAAGACTACCGCGCAGATAGAAAAATTTTTGAATATCTGATAACATCACGTTCTTATGAATTAAAATTTCGAAAGTGTCTCGAAATTCTAACCAATTTTCAGAGTTACCGGTGAATTTTGGCAAGGAAATTTCTGGTAATTTTGTAGCAATCGGTTCGTGTCTAGAAGCGCCAGCATCGCCAACCTCTACCGCTTTTTCCGAACCCGAATCATGTTGCTTATTTTGCTTCAGCAGTAATTTTGCCCTACCTGTAGCTTCGTAAAACTTTTGATGAAAGTTTTCTCTTTCTACATATTGATCCTCTAACTGATTCTCATGACAAGTAGATTCAATCTCGTTTTGGATAGTATCAAATTCAGATAGTATAGCTGTAATATTGTCTATCCAATCTTTCAATTGAAATATTTCGATTTCAGATAAAGTTTCTTTTGTTTCAAGAATATCTAATTGCTTAGTGAAAGACGTAAGAGAACGTTTCACGCTACCTCGTTTTCTGTTTAATGTAGTCATTTCAGTCATTGTAACAGCAATCTTTGTGTGAAATATCGTCACTCTTGTGAAAGGGAGTGGTTATGTATAAAATGTAAGGAAAATAGGAAACTCACTGTTAGATTGTCTGCTTTCTTGCTCTGATACTGGACAGCTCCGTCTCTCTTGCCTTGTCTAATGGCTGAATTTGGCCGTTGAAACTTGAGAACTGCAGGTTGATGTATTGATGATTTATTGATTATTGTAGATCACTGAAGATGATATCCGCTCTGATGGACCATGTTCTTCGTATTGAAAAGATGTGGACTGTATTCAAAATAGTTTATTGTACACTTTAATTGATATATATGTTAATTTGTTAATCTGCTGACGATGGTTCTTGTTTCGTGTTGAATATTACAAGCGTTGGTAGTTGGTACTGTTACTGTTGGTAGCATCTTTTTTTTGGGTGACCCTAGCGGTGGTTATTGGACTCACAGAAGACAGCGGCGTAGCATGCGGACGGGTTACGGAACAATAATGTCGTCTAAAATTAACGAGAAAGATTTAAATACTGTATACTATGTACAATCCTCTCCGATCACCCTCCGATTTGAACCTGTAGCATAAAAATTTAATAGTACTAGTATTTTCATTACAACAGAAATGCACGAACGATACATATTTTTGTTATGCTGTCAAGATCGGACATAAACTTCCATACATCATTTTAATGATTCTAAACAGTTCTATAAAACTTGCGATAGATAAATCTGTCAAATTTAACTGATTTCTTATTCGCATTTGTATTTATGTATGCATTTTATTTTATTTTTTATTTTACATGAATGAACTGTATTATTATTACTATTGATCGCCTTCTTCGAAATGTTATATTTTCGAGATATATATCTTCATGTCACAACAATTCATAGAAAACTGTTGATATGTTAAGTATTTAACAATATCAATATACGAAACTAAAGAAAAGATAAATATTTCAAATATGCGTGAAAAACCTTAATATAGTTGTTGGAACCTGAACCAATTATTCCGTTGAATAATATGTTTGCTTTTAGTTGCGGGGAACAAATGGTAATCATATGATTTAAATTCAATTATGTCGGTACATTTTTTAATGAAAGCGCGTTTCAAATGATGCACATCATTGTGCGGGCAGTATATACAAAAATATCTCCGGCAAGCCAGCGTGAACACGCGCAGAATTTTGGATTTCGAAGAAAAGGAAGGAGATGTAAATGCTTCCATCCATAAAGACGAGGATTGATATACGCGTCTACGGCGAAAGAAGCTAGTGCCGGTGTGAACATTATACCTAAAATAGACCAAACAAAAGGGTCAAGATTCTCTACAGCCATATCCTGGAGCACAAGTGTGATAGAGGTGCTAGAATCTCCGGTTATTTGCATTATCGGATGGACCAATGGTAGCGCTACCAAAACCAGCGTCGACAAAGACCGAGGTAGGCCCATTTTACATAATCAATGTGCATCCGAACATTCAAAAACCTTAAAGAATCAATCGAAGGGATTTATACATATTATTAAAAATAATAAATCATATAATTACAGTTCATGTTCAAAAAGTCTATATTCGACATTTTGGTCCTTCAAGCGGATTAAACCGCCCTTATTTGTATTAAAAAAAAAAAAATACAATTTCACATTTTTTTATATATTGTGCATTTTGTTTAACAGCTATCCGTTTCATAGTTACAAGCAAACATATTATTTTGACCTTCAAGACATTATATTCCTCAATATCAAGTCGTGCTAGTTTTCTTTCAGTTTCAAAAAGAATTCTTGGTATGCTATCCAGATAGAATTCCTAGCATTTGTTCTGGTGTCTGGTTGTTTAAATTTCCAACATTTGGTACACAAAACGCGGAATAAGAATAGTTTTCTTCCTCGCTCACAGGTCTGAAATTCAGAAAATTAAATATACTGCTCGTCAAAGATATATAATCAAAAATTGTCCTATTAATGATTAATTACTAATTAATTATTAAATATTAAATAGAGAAATTTCTTAACCTTTATTTTGATTACCCTCAATCATGACACCTCAAGTGACAGATAAAGAAAACATTAAAAAATGGACGATTAAACGTAGGATTCCATTAAATAGGCTAAAAGAGATTTACGACTACGGTAATAACTGGGTTAGTGATCAATTTTATAGAGAAAACTTTCTAGCTAGAGCAGAATTCGCTGACGCTATTTATGGAGAATTTAAAGAGAATCATAACGAATTGATAAATTACGTATATGAAGAGACAGATTTTGATGAACAGGATAAAGCTCGTATTTTGGCCGATAAATATTTTTATGGCATTAAGTCCAAGAGAATAGAAATAGATGGTTCTGCTACTTCACCTAGGGGGAATGATAATCAGGACCTAGAAACGTACACGTCTGGAGCTAAGCTTCCTAAAATTAATGTACCCATATTCAACGGCGATATAAAAAATGTGGCCGGCATTTTATGACTTATTCAATAGTCTCGTACATGACAACACTCAATTGCCAAAGATTCAGAAATTTCAATTTTTGATGACCTCATTGAAAGATGAACCTTTTTCTTTAATTAAAGCCATTCCTATGACGGAAGTTAATTATCAGAATGCGTACGATACAATTGTCAATAGGTATCAAAACAAACGGTTCTTAGCCACGACCTATTTTAATGAAATTTATACGGCTCAACCTTTACAAAAGACTTCATTTAAAGAATTAAGGCATTTGCTGGATACTTTCTCAGAAAACCTTACGGCACTTAAAGCGCTAAATTTTGACGTTGATTCCTGGGATTTTCTAATCTTTAACATTTTACTACAAAAACTAGACACCAAATCTAGGACAGAGTTTGAGATAGATCATAGCACTTCGGAAATACCCACTTATCAACAGTTAACTACCTTTTTAGCGAATCAATGCAAAGCCCTTGAATCGGTTCAATACATGGTACCTGGTAATTTGAATAGATCAAAAGACTCGGCTACCAAAAACGTGACGTATCAGAACACGTTCAAAAAATCTCATACTCCTGCCGCGTTTGTTAGTACAGTGGCATCTAATCGTAAACAGAAGTGTATTCTATGCCCAGCTCTTCATGCATTGTATAGATGTCAGTTCTTTCTAGCCAAGACACCTTATGAAAGATTCAACGTGGTAAAAGAAAATAAAATATGTACTAATTGTTTGCGGTCATCCGACCACTTTGCTAATAATTGTCCTTCATCCTCGAGGTGTCAAATCTGCCAGTATCCCCACCATACAACGGTTCATTTGACACAAAATAAAACTTCTCATAATTCTAGCTCGCAATTGTCAAACAGTAACACTGATTTTCATACAAATCAATCTGTGATTACATTGCCTGCGCCAACCATTGAGAAAACATCTCAGGCTTTACAATGTAGTACGTGCACTACTTCCGTGACACAATCTACTGTGATGCTATCTACTGCTGAGGTGGAAATTAGAGATATTCGGGGTCATTTTCAGAAGGTCCGAGGTCTTTTCGATTCTGCCAGCATGGCAAACTTTATTACTGAACAGTGTACAAATAGATTGGGTTTACGTCGGCAGTCTTTTTCTGTACCTATTGAAGGTCTAAACAGCTCAATTTTATGCACAAACAAAGGGATTACGCAATGCTTTATTAAACCATGTGGAAAACAGGAGCCTACCTATTCTTTTGAAGCAATTATACTGCCTAAGGTTTGTTCAGATCAACCAAAAATTTCTTTTAATCCAAAAAATTGGAGCTATATTAACAACCTCTCTTTAGCCGACCCAAAGTTTCACACCCCAGGTCTGATAGATATACTGCTAGGCGCAGAAATAGTACCATTTGTTTTAGAGGCAGGTCGTATTTTTGGTAAACTGGGGCAGCCTGCAGCTTTAGAGACAGTTTTTGGATGGATTCTGCAAGGCAGAATTGAATGTTCTTCCAGCAATACATCATTAATAAGTTGTTATGTATCACTTGAACCACAAGTAGATTTTATACTTCAAAAATTCTGGGAATTAGATCAGGTACCAAAGTCGGATATTTCTTTGTCTTCCGATGAGATAAAGTGTGAAGATATTTTTACAAACTCTTTATGTCGAGAAAGCTCTGGTAGATTTATAGTTTCATTACCTTTTCGACAGGAAGAACCGGACTTTGGCGACACTTACTCTCAGGCACTCCGCCGTTATATTTATTTGGAAAATAGGTTATGTAAAAATTCGGATCTTCAATTTTCATATTCCAATTTTATCGCAGAATATCTAGAAAAAGATTATATCTCGGAAGTACCTATTTCTGATTATCAATCCACTTCTTCCTTTTATCTACCTCATCATTGTGTGCTGAAACCCGACAGTGTTTCAACCAAAATACGGGTCGTCTTTGATGCCAGCGCAAAAGGAACCAACGGAATTAGCTTAAATAACAGCCTTTTTCCTGGGCCAAAACTTCATCAGGATCTTTCCAAGATTTTATTGAGATTTCGTACTTTTCCTGTTGTATTTACGTGCGACATAAAGCAGATGTATTGTCAGATTGTTGTCAAGCCTGAGCACAGAAAATACCAGAGATTTCTTTGGCGCTTTTCTAGAAATGAAACCATAAAGGAATACACTCTAAACAGAGTAACATTCGGAGTTTCAGCCGCTCCATTTTTGGCCCTTAGAACACTCAAAGAGTTATCTATTATAGAACAGAATAATTATCCTAATGCTAGTAGAGCTCTACGAGAGGCAGTGTACATCGATGACTGCGTCTATGGAGCTCAATCCGTAGAATCAGCCCTTATGCTTCAATCTGAACTTATCTCGTTACTAAAACAAGGTGGGTTTGAACTAGGCAAATGGAGCAGCAACCACCCTGACATTCTCTCGGCTGTTTCTGGTGCAGACACACAAATACCTCTAAATTTTGAAACCGAAGGTCCTCGCTTTATCAAGGTCCTCGGCCTTCAGTGGAACCCTCGTTTAGATACATTTTCATATGAATGTACGCCAATTGACACACAATGTACAAAACGAAACGTGTTATCACAGATTGCTAGGATCTTCGACCCTCTGGGGTTTTTATCTCCCACTGTTTTCCTTGCAAAACATATTTTGCAGCAGATGTGGCTGTCCAAGAAGGATTGGGATGAAATACCTGAAAATAACCTTGTCAAAATATGGGAACGTTTCAAATCTGAATTGTCACAATTATCAAATGTCCAACTTCCAAGACAACTATCCTTGGGAAGAAATTGTCGACTTGAAGTTCACGGGTTTTGCGACGCAAGTACCTTGGGGTATGGATGTGTTATTTATTTTCGTTGTATGTATCGAGACGGTACTGTCAAGGTTCACTTGATTACCGGGAAATCTCGCATTGCACCTCTAAAAGTGGTATCACTTCCTAGGCTCGAGTTATGTGCAGCCTATCTTCTGGCTGATTTATTTGTATTCGTGAAGGAATCGTACATTGATTTTCTTACTTTCGATGCAATTTTTGCCTGGTCTGATTCGCAAGTAGCACTTGCTTGGTTGACAACGTCAGCGCATCGATTTAAAACATTCATAAGCAATAGAGTATCGCATATACAGGAGATTATACCCCCTTTTTCTTGGAGATATGTACCGACAAAAGAGAATCCTGCAGATTGGGTATCTCGGGGATTAACTCCCTCACAGTTGTTGGAACATAAGATGTGGTGGGAAGGTCCCGATTTTCTACTGAAACTCTCTGATGAATAGCCACGACAATCCCCTATTTTATTGGAAAAATTGCCTCAAGCTCTCATAGAGGAAAAAAAGACAGTTTTAAACGTTGTCGTGGAACCTATTGGAATCATTACCATGCTTTTGTCGAGATTTTCTTCTTTAAAAAAACTATTGCGAATACTCGCCTATATTTTTCGCTTTCTGCTTGTTTTTAGAAAACCACACAAGTTTGCATCATGCGACTTAAGTTCGTCAGAAATTCATCATTCCATGATTATTCTGGTCAAGTACGTCCAAAACGAATGTTTTGACGAAATTGTTTCGGCTTGTAAAAACGAAAAATCTCTCCCCAAGCCTTTCAGAAAGCTCGCTCCATTTTTGGACGAAGAAGGTGTTCTTAGGGTGGGGGGACGATTGAAAAAATCTTCGCTTTTCTACGAAGCAAAACATCCGATCTTATTGCCAAAGAAGCATAGGTTAACAGACCTTGTTGTTGAACACGTCCATAAAGAGAACCTTCACCCTGGTCTTAAAACAATGCACAACCTAATTGTTCAAAAATTTTGGATCATATCTCCCAGAAATGCAATTTATCGGTGCTTATCCAAATGTCTGGCATGTTTTCGTTTAAAACCTCGAGCTCCTCAGCCCTATATGGGCGACCTTCCTACATTTAGAATCTCCCAAATAAAAGCTTTTTCTCATGTAGCTCTCGATTATGCTGGTCCTTTTCTGTTAACCATGGGAAAACGTCGAGGGGCAAAAACTACAAAGGCTTACATTTCGTTGTTTGCCTGTTGTGCCACCAAAGCTCTGCACTTAGAACTCTCTTCCGATCTAACATCAGAGGCCTTTCTCGCAAGCTTCCGTCGATTCATTGCACGTCGCGGTAGAGTGTCTGACCTCTATTCGGATCAGGGTACCAATTACAAAGGTGCTCACAACCTTTTGGTTGAGTATTCTAAGGCGGCAGCGTCTCAGTTGTCTATTAACTGGCATTTCAACCCAAGTGGTTCTCCTCATTTTAATGGATTAATAGAATCTATGGTAAAACAAACAAAAAGTGGTATTTATCGGGTGCTGGGGAACCAAGTCATGACCTACGAGGAATTCTACACCCTACTTACTCAAATAGAAGCTCTAATTAACAGTCGGCCTTTATCCCCTATCAGTGAAGATCCAAATGATCTCACCCATCTAACCCCTGGACATTTCTTAACAATGGAACCACTGTCAACATTTCCGGAACCTGACTACTCGGAAATGTCGCTTAATCGGCTCAACCGCTGGCAATTGCTGCAACGTATGCACTCCGATTTCTGGAAGCGATGGAGTTTGGAGTACTTACACACGCTCCAACAGCGTCAGAAGTGGACTTGTCAGTCCCCAAATCTTAAGGAAGGGTGGTTAGTAGTTATAAAAAACGAAAAGAGACCTCCTCTAGAGTGGGCTTTGGCCCGTGTAGTTAAGGTGCATCCGGGTGAAGATGGAATCGTACGAGTCGTAACTCTCAAAACGCCTAATGGAATCTTACAGAGACCAGCTGTCAAACTTTGTCCACTTCCTGGACAATAGACTCTTGTTATTTCAAATTTTAATAGAATAAATTTTAATAGAATATATTTTACTTTTTTTTTTCTTTTCTCGGAAAAAAAACCCATGCGTTTTTTGGTGGGCGGAAATGTTGGAAGGATTGACATACGCGTCTACGGCGAAAGAAGCTAGTGCCGGTGTGAACATTATACCTAAAATAGACCAAACAAAAGGGTCAAGATTCTCTACAGCCATATCCTGGAGCACAAGTGTGATAGAGGTGCTAGAATCTCCGGTTATTTGCATTATCGGATGGACCAATGGTAGCGCTACCAAAACCAGCGTCGACAAAGACCGAGGTAGGCCCATTTTACATAATCAATGTGCATCCGAACATTCAAAAACCTTAAAGAATCAATCAAAGGGATTTATACATATTATTAAAAATAATAAATCATATAATTACAGTTCATGTTCAAAAAGTCTATATTCGACAATAGTTCTCATTTGTAGTTCTTATTATCTTCAAATGACTCGTAGCAAATCGGTACTACCACAGACAATCTATTCCAATAGAATAGATTGTCTGTGGTACTACGTACTACGACTTGGGAGAGAGAATCAATTTCATCTCGGTACCGAGTTGGCTACCGACCTATTCGGGACGTACAGTCCCGGGTAACGAGAATATTCATGCTGGTAGCATGTTTAGTATTTAACGATATATCATTTTATGAAACAAAAAACAAAAATTAGAAATCAGAACTATGTCACATACGCGCGAAAAATTTAAATATAGTTTTGTATTTGTCATTAAGCTTCCTAGCAAATCGGTACTACCACTCGCGAAATGTTCAGAATCATTTTATCTCAATATCGAGTTGGCTACCGAACGGTATATACCTAGTTGGGACGTAACGTCCCGAGTAATGAGAATTCTCATGCCGATTCGATTTAAAACAGGTACATCAGGGTTTTTGTGGTAGCATATTAGATTATTTGCTAAAATTCCTTTATTCGAGATGTAGAGAGTAGTGGAAAATATGGATATCCAATACAGACAACTTTCATGTGAGTGATGTGTTTTTTCTGTCACACATTAACTTTTTTCATTGTCATCATGACTACAAAACAAAGTTACTGTAATATAGCAAGTCTGTCTAATTACTTCCCGGTGATATAGAAAGGTCTTGAAACGAGCGTAAAACATAAACATCAAAATACCAATACAAAGGATGCTGTGAAGTTGTGAAAAGGCACTGTCTCCGTTAAAATAATATTTTCATCTCGATAGGCATTTATATTATTCATAGAGTTCTGCACCCATAAATTCTTAATTTTTTTATAAAATGAAGGTAGGTATTTTATGTTCTAAGTAACATCTCCTTTTCTCGATTTCGCAGTGCATCGTTGACCTTGACATTTGAACAAGACGCTAAGCTAGCCACTTGCTACCATTGACATGTTATTATGTAAATGTGTCAATGCTTGCTACCTATATAATTTGATAACAGCATTACGCCAGCCGATGACCTCTCGTATATTGAAAAACTTTTGATACCAAACGATGTATTTTTAATTGCAATATCCAAAAATATAAATATTTAAAATTGCATATACCACCGATTTGAAACAATCGCAATCAAAGTTGTGAAAGTTGAGTTTATGATATCTTTGAACCTGACTTGGATGATCAAAAACTAAATATAAAATTGCCAAACCTTAGAATTTCTATTTAATACTAAGAAATGAGGGAATTGTTGGAAACACTACAAGTTAAAGACCTTATTATGGTCGTCCTTGAAATGACAGCTAAGCATGCGCACTAAGAAATAATTATATAATAGGTGCTGGGTACCTATTCATTTTCGATTCTCTACGAAAATCTAGCTTAACGTATACGTATGAATATTTGTCAATTTGTTGATTTAATGAATTTTGAATTATTTCTATAATCTAAAATTAATAAAATCAAGCCATTCGCACGAATGGAAATGACAATTCGAATGGTAACTAAACTCGAGAGAAAGTACATAATAGGTGGTACCCTGGAAGCCAAGAAGAAGGATGGAGGTCATGTGAAAAAATAAGTTTGTCGCAAGTTATGGCTATTGTAGTATTGGTCGAAAAAAATGGTTGACATTACAAAAATGACAATAGACGTCTACAATTTTGTATGAAGTATCTTTTGAAAGTTAAACAGACTGACTGTAAAACACATTCTTGCAAAAGGGTTTAAAATATCTGGACCAATGAATCAATATTTACAACATATGCGGTATGTAATATAAGAAATATGCATTATTGGAGTCTGGATCTAGAATTTTAGGACCTATTTTTACCAACAAAATTTAAGATCAGTACGATATTTAAACTCATAAAGGAACAAAATTTTGTCACTTTTACATAATAATATTCCCCAGAGAGAGCATCCAAACTTAATTTGGCTGTAAGATGGTGCTCCTTACCATCGAAGTGCTTCAATCATTCGTTTTTTGAATGGAAATTTCAAAGATTGGATTGGACAAAACGGAACCATATCCAGGCCATCGACTAGCCCAGATTTGAATCCCGTGGATCTTTTTTGTGGGGCACATTGAAAGATATGGTTTACAAAGATAAACCGTCAACAGTTTTGAAAGTGAAGCAACGAGTTTTCGCGGCACTAAACTATCTGACTGAAACTTATTACGCCTTAAATGTTATACACCATTTAGAAATAGCATATACTACTTGTATTCTTCAAAACGTCGGACATAATGAAAATCTAATTTAATTAATTTAACTTGTAAGTAATATGCGTTAGTAGTTAGTGTTAGTTTGTGATATTTTTTTGTCATTTCATGTAGACATTTGGACGTAGAAATAAAATTGTGCAAGGCTTGAATTCTTTACAACGCCCTAAAACGGTTGTGAACAATTTGATAAGGAGCTAATTCCCAGTTTCATAACTTAATAATTTTAATCTTAGGTATACTCAATTTTAAGATTTATCTGCTAATTAAGCCAAAACGGTAAATCAGAGACCCGTACTATGTCATATAATTGAAATTGCTATTAAAATGGCTATTCGAAAATCCAAATACAAGGTGTCTATTAAGAAAATTAAGACAAGTATCATTTAGCGAATCGTTGCAACATCGCGTATTTTAAGAAAATATTTTAAATTTGATCATTTCCTAAGGAATGGCATTATTTTCTTAAGAATAATACGTGGATAAAAGTTCAATAAGTTAATGAGCAACCCAACAATGATGGTTTAAACGTAACCTGAATTCTGAAGATGATCGCTTATAAGTTCGAAACGGTGTATCACAGACCCATTCTCATATATATCGTTTAATTTGTCTTTGAAAGTAGTATTTAAAAATGTAATAAACTATAGGGTCTTACAAAAAAATAACTAAGTTTCACCACCCTGTATATAACAACGTGACGATTAGAAAAATTAAATAAAAATGAAGATCATTTCAGTAGAAACAACTTTTGTATTTAATTTCCCCTCCCCGCCCGTAGTTTTCGAGATAAGGTATAGGCCTCACCTAAACGTCCCACCCTGTACATTGTATATATATTTTTAATTTATAGCTATGGAGTGGACTAGCGAAATTATACTCAAATTTTTTTAAATGTATCAGAAGGAGCCCATCATTTGAGATTCATCACACAAACTACACAAAAATAGAAACGAAGTGCATGATGCATGGAAACGCATACACATCGAATTTTCATCAGAAGTCGGCTTGATATTCACCACCATCTCCTGTTTTTCCGTTTTTTGGCACTTGCTTTTTATTAAAAGATAGCCACAACTTAATGTTGCAAAAGCTGCCAGAGCTGTCGTTTCGTCCATCTTGTCCAGTTGCACGATAAGCAACTACTGGTCCTACCGACTTTGCCGAGTTGACGAGACACACGTAATGTGTACAGTTTACTTGAACTCTGGCAAGTAATCGCCAAATTTATATCAAGTCAAGTAACTTGGCAAGTAGCGCGTAGTGAGTAGCCGGCTTAACGTCCGTACTCGCCAAGATGCTCCGCCCCCTGACGAATCGCAAACACCTACCTCGATAATGGCGTCGAACCAAGTTCGTTAGACTATATCTAAGTCACCGACTTGTTTCCCTGGTATGTCATACCCTGGGTAATGTTAAGGGGCTCTTGTCCTAATCTGAGAATCATCCCTTTCAAAATAAATGTTTATTTGCCTAGTTGAATACAAGGGAAAGTGATATGACGATTGTTGTATATAAATATTGTTTTCTATTTTCGATTTATTTTTACGAGTTCTATTAGATTAAGAGGAAAAATTATTGCGCCACAGACGTAATACTTTCCTTAAAAGTAAATAACTCCTTAAATATGAAAGAACCTATCTAATATATATCCACTCACGTTTCAAAAAAAGGATTTATACCTATTCATAACTATTTTCTGATAAGTAATAATAAACTAATATACTGGAAATTCAATTCTGGTCGAACATCCTCATAATGCCAGCATTAATACCATCTCACGACCCTTTACATGTGCAAGCCTATCCTCCTTGAAAAGAATCTGTAATATGAATATGTAACTATGTAATAGGTATTTAATATGACTGCTGGTTACAATATTCATTGATCATTAACTTTATGATCACTTAAATGGAGTAAATAAGCTTCATTAGTTAATCTAAAAATAGCTGAAAATATTTGTTGTCAATTAAGAAGAAAGCTGGAATTAGATGCTCTTCTGAAAGTTGAATTTAATGATGCTGCTGTTTTTGAAGGTTATGATTTCAAATAGTTTATATTTGAACGATCCGAATGAATTAGTAGAATATATGCTATAAAATAAATAACTAGATAATAACTTAATATATTCACAGTTAGGTTAGGTTATAATGAATCATTGGTTGGATAAAAGCATGTATTCCTCTTCACCATTATAGAAGGCAGATGTCAAGTTGCGATAGTATTGTTTCATTAATGAACAAATTAGTATGTACTTATTTAACTATCTACCTATAATTTTTACTATGAAGTCTTATGGTTGCTATATTTTTCAACCAAATTTGTCCTCGCTCTTATTCTCTCAAGAATGGAATTTTATATAAGATAGCTTGGTCTTATTCTGTCCAAAAAATGGAGTATCAAATAGGATAGGGACTTTCGTGAAATCTTCTACGATATGCCGAACCGAGCTTTGCAAAATCTACAGAATGGTATGAATAATCCAGCAGTACTTTACTATTACCGGATGACATACAGTAATAATAGTGTTCTTTCGTACTTTCTTTCAACATAAACATTATATGAGAATAAATATCTCAAATGTCTCTCAACTTAATAAATATTTATATTACCATTAATCATGCATTTTATTTTATTATTTTCTACGTTGATTCCTTAAAAATTAGCACATGCGCAAAAATATGACATTATCCAAACGCGAGCGAAGCTGGACTGCCCTCAATTGCCAATCGCCCAGCTACTTTTCAAACAGCCTATGGGTCCCAGAGAGCTTTTCTTTGATAAATAAGTTATCGAATAAAAAAAACTAAGGCTCGTAGCCAGGAAAAAGGTAAATGTTAAAAAAAAATATAATTTTTTATTATCAGCTTTTTTTTTAATGTTCCATTAAGCTAAAGACTATGTCTATAAAACAAAAATATTGTTGATGATATTACTCATGACCATATATTGAGTTTTTTTAAGGTTTAGATGAAACTACTATTGACATTTGTGGATCATATATAATTTCTTAGATATCTGTGAATCATCTATTCCCCTAAAACTATCATTGCAACTTGCAACATACATACTTTCCAACCTATATAGATGCCTCTTCTCTATTCAAAAAAGCGAATTGCCAAGAATCATGGAGTAGGTACATAGAGAATAGAGTAACTTAAACTTAAGACCAATATTCTTAGTGTTGCCTTGCTTTGTTCTGTGACAATAAATAGATATTTAAAAGGTGTGCATTGTACCTCTACAAGTACCAGTCAGATCATGCCTATTAACGACTTTAACCGAGATTTTTATTCGAGTGATTTTTCTTGCAAATCTGTATTTGATCCCTCTATAAATAAGTCCTCTAGCGTGTTATTAAATTTCGTTATAAACAATATATATAAACTTTTGAACGAACATAAGTTGTGGTTTTCATTATTGACATGATATTTAGTCATTAAATGATGAAAACAGACAATTTCGAAAGAATTATGAGCAAAAATTATTAAATAATCTTATTTTCCAATTTAAAGTTTTAATGCAATAATGAGCTAAAAATATTCAATAAACTTATTTTCCTAATTATAGTGTTTGTTCATTTTCAGCACTTTTATGTGTGGATTGGACATAATATTCTTTTTTAGTCATAAAATGCTGAAATGCTAAAATATTAAATAATCTTATATTCCGATTTAAGGAGTTTGTTAATTTTCTGCTCTCTTATGTGTTGATTGGACAATATATACCTTATTTAGTCATTAAATGCTGGAAACAGAGATTTTCGAAGGAATTATGAGCAAAAAATTTTAAATAATCTTATTTTCCGATTAAAAGATTTAAAGCAATAATGAGCAAAAAATATTAAATATTCTTATTTTCCATAAAATGATGAAAACAGAGATTTTAGAAGGAATAATGAGCCAAAAACATGAGATAATATTATTTTCCGATTTAAATATTTTTTTCATTTTCAGCACTTTTATGTGAGGACTGGACATAATATACATTATTTTGTCATAAAATTCTGAGAGCAGACAATTTCAAAGGTATCATGGGCAAAAAATATTAATTAATGTAGATTTCCAATTTAAAGTTTTAAAGCAATAATGAGAAAAATATATTAATTAATCTTATATTCCGATTTAAAGATTTTGTTCATTTTCTACACTTTTGGATTGGAAACAATATACCTTGTTTAGCCATAAAATGTGAAAACAGATACTTTCGAAGGAGCTAAGAGCAAAAAATATTATATATTATTATATTCCAATTCAAAGATTTAAAGCACTAATGAGAAAAAAATAAAAAATAATCCCAATTTCCGATTTAAATTTTTTTTACAATTTCTGTACTTCTATGTATGGATTGGACACATTATACCTTATTTCGGCAAATTTATGTGTGGATTGGATATAATATACCTTATTTAGTCATAAAATATGAAAACAGAATTTTTCGAGGGAATTATGAACAAACAATATTAAATAATCTTATTTTCCGAATTTAAGTCTTAAAGGAATAATGAGCAGAAAATGTTAAATAATCTTATTTTCCGATATATAGTTTTTGTTCATTTTTTGCACTGTTATGTGTGGATTGGAATAATATACCTTATTTACTCAACAAATGCTGAAAACAGAGATTTTAGAAGGAATTGTGAGCAATAATATAAAATCATATTATTTTCCAATTTAAAGATCTAACGCAATAATGAGAAAAAAATATTAAAAGATCTTATTTTCCGATTTAAAGTTTTTGTTCATTTTCTGCGCTTTTTTGTGTGGATTGGTCATAATATAACTTATTTAGTCATAAACTGAGAAAGCAGACATTTTCGAAGGAGCTATGAGCAAAAAATATTAAATATTATTATTTTCCAATTCAAAGATTTAAAGTAATAATGAGAAAAAATAGAAAAATAATCCTATTTTCCGATTTCAATTTATTGTAAATTTTCTGCACTTCGATGTATGGATTGGACACATTATACCTTATTTAGACATAAAATGATGAAAAAAAACATTTTCGAAGGAATTATGTGCAAAAATATTAAATAATCTTATTTTCCGAATATAAGTTTTGAAGCAATAAAGAGCAAAAAATGTTAAATAATCTTATTTTCCGATATATAGTTTTTGTGCATTTTTTGCACTGTTATGTGTGGATTGGAATAATATACCTTATTTAGTCAAAAAATGCTGAATACAGAGATTTTAGAAGGAATTGTGAGCAAAAAAATATAAAATCATATAATTTTCCAATTTAAAGATCTAAAGCAATAATGAGAAAAAAATATTAAGAAATCTTATATTCCGATTTATAGTGTTTGTACATTTTCTGCACATTTATGTGTGGATTAAACACAATATAACTTATTTAGTCATAAACTGAGAAAGCAGACATTTTCGAAGGAGCTATGAGCAAAAAATATTAAATATTATTATTTTCCAGTTCAAAGATTTAAAGCAATAATGAGAAAATAATACAACAATAATCCTATTTTCCAATTCCAATTTATTGTACGTTTTCTGCACTTCTATGTATGGATTGGACACATTATACCTTATTTAGACATAAAATGATGAAAAAAAAAACATTTTCGAAGGAATTATGTGCAAAAATATTAGATAATCTTATTTTCCGAATATAAGTTTTGAAGCAATAATGAGCAAAAAATGTTATATAATCTTATTTTCCGATATATAGTTTTTGTTCATTTGCTGCACATTTGTGTGTGGATTGGAATAATATAACTTATTTATTCATAAAATGCTGAAAACATAGTTTTTAGAAAGACTCATGATCAAAAAATATTAAATAATCTAATTTTCCAATTTAAGTTTTTTATACATTTTCTGCACTCTTATGAGTGAATTGTACATAATATTCCTTATTTTACGATTCAAAGATTTTGATCATTTTCGGCACTTTTGTGTGTGGATTGGACATAATATACCTTATTTAGTCATAAAATGTGAAAACAGAGATTTTAGAAGGAATTGTGAGCAAAAAATATAAAATCATATTTTCCAATTTAAAGATTTAAGGCAATAATGAGAAAAAATAATAAATAATCTTATTTTCCGATTTAAAGTTTTTGTACATTTTCTGCACTTTTATGTGTGGATTGGTCACAATATAACTCATTTAGTCATAAAATGTGAAAATAGACATTTTCAAAGGAGCTATGAGCAAAAAATATTAAATAATCTTATTTTCCGAATATAAGTTTTAAAGCAATGATGAGCAAAAAATGTTTAATAATCTTATTTTCCGATATATAGTTTTTGTTCATTTGCTGCACTCTTGTGTGTGGATTGGAATAATATAACTTATTTATTCATAAAATGCTGAAAACATAGATTTTATAGATTTATGATAAAAAAATATTAAATAATCTTATTTTCCGATTTAAGGATTTTGTTAATTTTCAGCTCTCTTATGTGTGGATTGGACAAAATATACCTTATTTAGTCATTAAATGCTCGAAATAGAAATTTTCGAAGGAATTATGAGCAAAAAATATAAAATAATATTATTTTCCGATTTAAATATTTTGTTCATTTTCTGCACTTTTATGTGTGGTCTGGACATAATATACATTATTTTGTCATAAAATGCAGAAAACAGACATTTTCGAAGGAATCATGAGCAAAAAATATTAACTAATGTAATTTTCCAATTTAACGTCTTAAAGCAATAATGAGGAGAATATATTAATTAATCCTATATTCCGATCTAAAGATTTTTTCATTTTCTGAGCTTTTATGAGTGGATTGGTCACAATATACCTTATTTAGTCATAAAATGTGAAAACAGACATTCTCGAAGGAGCTATGAGCAAAAAATATTAAATAATCTTATTTTCCGATTTAAGGATTTTGTTAATTTTCTGTTCTCTTATGTGTGGATTGGACGTAATATAATTTATATATTAATAGAATGTTCGAAACATACATTTTCGATAAAATGAGGAACAAACAGTATTAAATATAATCTTATTTTCCGATTGCTAGTTTTTGTTCATTTTCTGCACTGTTTAGTGAGGATTGGCTATAATATACCTTATTTAGTCATAAAATGCTGGAAACAGAGATTGTAGTAGGAATTATGTGTATAAAATATTAAAAAAATATTATTTTCCTATTTAAAGATATAGTTCATATTCTGCACCTCTATTTGTGAATTGGACATAATATACCTTATTTAGTCATTAAATGTCGAAATCAGAGATTTTAGAAGGAATCATGAGCAAAAAATATTAAATAATTTTATTTTCAGATTTATAGTATTAAAGCAATAATGAGCAAGAAATACTAAATAATCTTATTTTTCGATTTAAAGATTTTGTTAATTTTCTGCTTTCTTATGTGTGGATTGGACAAAATATATCATATTTAGTCATTAAATCCTGGAAACAAAGATTTTCGAAGGAGTTATGACCAAAAACTTTTAAATAATCTTATTTTCCGATTTAATGATTTAAAGCAATAATAAGCAAAAAATATCAAATATTCTTATTTTCCGATTTAAAGATTTTGTTCATTTTCTGCACGTTTATGTGTGGATTGGACATAATATACCTTATTTAGTCATAAAGTGATGAAAACAGAGATTTTACAAGGAATTATGGGGAAAAAAATATTTTTTTCCGATTAAATATTAAAAGATCTTATTTTCCTATTTAAAGCTTCAAAGAAATAATGAGCAAAATATATTAAATAATTCTAATTTACGACTTAAATATTTTGTTCATTTTCTGCACTTTTATGAGTGGATTGGACATAATATACCTTATTTAGTCATAAAATGCTGAAAACTGACAGTTTTGAAGGAATAATGAGAAAAAAAATTAATTATTGTAATTTTGCAATTTAACGTATTAAAGCAATAATGAGAAAAATATATTAAATAATTCTAATTTACGACTTAAAGATTTTGTTCATTTTCTGCACTTTTATGTGTGGATTGAACATAATATACCTTATTTAGTCATAAAATGCTAAAAACAGACATTTTTGAAGGAATAATGAGAAAAAAATATTAATTAATGTAATTCTCCAATTTAACGTTTTAAAGCAATAATGAGAAAAATATATTAAATAATCTTATATTCCGATTTGAAGATTTTGTTCATTTTCTACACTTTTGTGAGTGGATTGGACACAATATAACTTATTTAGTCATAAACTGAGAAAGCAGACATTTTCGAAGGAGCTATGAGCAAAAAATATCAAACATTATTATTTTCCAATTCAAAGATTTAAAGCAATAATGAGAAAAAAATAATCCTATTTTCCGATTTCAATTTTTTATACATTTTCTGCACTTCTATGTATGAATTGGACACATTATACCTAATTTTGTCATAAAATGCTGAGAACAGAGATTTTAGAAGGAATTATGTGCAAAGAAATATTAAATAATATTATTGTAACGTGAAGACTTACCCGAATAATAAACTATCCTCACAAATGAACTTTACACAGACAATATACATTCCGGAAAACACGGGAGACATCAGATGGCAACCAGAATAAGTCCTGGTCTATTCTCGAAGCCATATATTGAGAAATAACCTCCAGAAACAACGAATGCAACACTGGAACCATCTAGAGCTTTTTAGGTTACATTATTTTCCGATTTAAATATTTTGTACATTCTCAGCACTTTTGGACATAATATACCTTATTTAGCAATAAAATGATGGAAAAAGACATTTTCGAAGGAATTATGTGCAAAAAATATTAAATAAACTTATTCTCCGAATATAAGTTTTAAAGCAATAAAGAGCAAAAACTGTTAAATAATTTTATTTTAAGATATATAGTTTTTGTTCATTTGCTGCACTTTTGTATGTGGATTGGAATAATATAACTTATTTATTCATAAAATGCTGTAAACATAGATTTTAGAAAGATTTATGATTAAAAAATATTAAATTATCTTATATTTCGATTTTAAGTTTAACAGCAATGAAGAGCAAACAATTTTAAATAATCTAATTTTTCCACATATAGTTTTTGTTCATTTTCCGCACTTTTATATGTGGTTGGACATAATATACCTTATTTAGTCATAAAATGTGGAAACAGTCATTTTCGAAAGAGCTATGTGCAACAAATAATAAACAATATTATTTTCCAATTTAAAGATTTAAAGCAATACGTAGAAAAAATCTCAAATAATCTTATTTTCCGATATAATGTTTTTGTACATTTTCTGCTCTTGTATGTGTGGATTGGTCACAATATACCTTATTTAGGAATAAAATGAGAAAACAGCTATTTTCGAAGGAGCTATGTGCAGAAAATATTAAATAATATTATTTTCCAATTTAAAGATTCAATGTAATTATATGAAAAAAAATATCAAATAGTTTTATTTTCCGACATAAATTTCTTGTACCTTTTCTGCACTTTTATGTGTGGACTGGACACAACATACTTTTTTATTCTGTAAATGCCGAAAACAGAGATTTTGGAAGGAATTATGAGCAAAAAATATTAAAAAACCTTATTTACCGATTTAAATATTTTGTTATTACTCTGCTCTCTTATGTATGGATTTGACGTAATATAACTTATTTATTAATAAAATGCTGGAGAAAGATATTCTTGAAGGAATTATGAACAAAAAAGTTAAATAATCGTATTTTCCGATTTAATGATTTAAAGCAATAATGAGCAAAAAATATTAAATATTTTTTTTCCGATTTATAGCTTTTGTTCATTTTCTGACCTTTTATGTGAGGATTGGACATTATATATCTTTTTTAGTCTTAAAATGCTGAAAACAGAGATTGTAGAAGAAATTATGAGTATAAAATATAAAAAAATATTATTTTCCGATTTAAAGATATAGTTCATATTCTGCACTTTTATGTGTGAATTAGACATAATATACTTTATTTAGTCATTAAATGCCGAGATAAAAGATTTTAGAAGGAATCATGAGCAAAAAATAATCAATATTCTTATTTTCCGATTTATAGTATTAAAGCAATAATGAGCAAGAAATAATGAATAAACTTATATTCCGATTTAAAGATCTTGTTAATTTTCTGCACTCTTATGTATGTATTGGATACAATATACCTTATTTAGCCATAAAATGCTGGAAAAAGACATTTCCGAAGGAATTATGAGCAAAAAATATTAAAATATCTTATTTTCCTATTTAAAGTTTTGAAGAAATAATGAGCAAAATATATTAAATAATTCTTTTAGAATAGAATAGAATAGAATATAGCTATATTTCATATAAAGTCTTTACAATACATATTAACAAAGTATCACAAAAACAACAAATGAAATGGCGTCCGAACAGCAGTAAACTACAAACTAAAGAAATCTTCTAAACAATAAGGTTCTAAATCTAATAACAATTGCTTTGATTTTGTTTTGAATTGATTAAAATCTTGTATATTTTTCAGTTTGTGAGGTAGCTTATTGAATATTTTGATACACATATAGGACGGGTGTTTTTCTGTCATTGCCAATCTATGAATAGGATAGTTTATATCTAGAGTTCTAGTATTATACTTAATATTTGTGTTATTTATTAGAAAAGATTCTTTGTTTTTAAATAAGTACATTAGGCATTCGTGTAGGTATAAGCCATAAAGAGTTAAGATACCCTTCGACTTGAAAATCCCTCTACAACTCTCCCTATAACCTATTTTGAAAATAATACGTAGAATTCTTTTTTGAACCTTAAATATTATTTGCGCAGTAGAACTATTTCCCCAAAAAATAATTCCATATCTCATCAGAGACTCGCAATTGGCATGGTACAACATCTTAAGAATCTTTTCTTCTAAATATTTACTAGTAATCCTAATTGCATAGCATACTTGATTCAAGTTTTTTGTCAATTTTTCAATATGTGGAGACCACTTCAAGAATTCATCGATAGTAATACCTAGAAATTTAGTCTCTCCTACAGTTTTGACATCTTTACCGTTAATGGAGAATATAGATGGTTTTTCTTTTGTTGTTCTGTCGGTACTGAATGTAATAATGTTTGTTTTTTCATCATTTACTACAAGTTTATTTATTTCAAACCACCGTTTTGCTTTTATAAATAGATTGTTACTATCCTCGATCAATTCTTGAATCTTTTTCTTTCCTATTAGCAGATTTGTGTCATCCGCAAAGCTGGTAATTGCAATATCATTATTATCAATTATGGAGTTTATATCGTTGATGTATATTAAAAATAAAATTGGACCCATAATACTGCCTTGCGGAATACCCACAGTATTTGTTAAAGGCTCTGACTCAAAACATCTACCTTCTTTCTTAATTACTACCTTCTGCCTACGATCCGAGAGGTATGATTCGATCCACCCCACTGCATTCCCCCGAATCCCGTAGCACTCGAGCTTCTTAAGAAGATACTCATGATTGATGCAGTCATATGCTTTCGACAAGTCAATAAATAAACCGGTGGCTAGTTTACTATCTTCCAAAAACTCGAGTATAGTTTTCGTGAACTGGAAGATCGCCGTGTGGGTAGACCTACCTTCCAGATAACCGTGCTGAGTATGGTTAAACAAATCACATTCGTTAAAAAAATATAACAACCTATTACACATTGCTAATTCAAAAATTTTAGGTAATAAACTTATTGGTCTATAATTTTCTAATAAATCATGATCGCCATTTTTGTATAGCGGTTTAATTAGTGACATCTTTAATTGTTGCGGAAAAATACCAAATTTGAAAGAATTATTTATTATGTGACATAATACAGTCATGACCTTTTCAATTAGTTTTACTATACAAGTTGGAACTTCATCCTCTCCACTGCTACATTTATTTTTTTAATTTTTGAGATATCTGACGTAGCTCATCTGTAGAGACTGGTTTAAGAAATAGTGACTTATCATTTTCAGGAATATTACATTTGAATGGATAGGTTTTTATATTTTTCATTAATTTGGGAACTACTTCAATAAGAAAATTATTATAGTTTTTGGCAATATGTAATGGCTCTCCTTTAATTTGACATTCTTCTTTATTGCTAGTTTTATTTTTTAATTTTTTACAAATTGACCACATTGTTTTCATTTTATTATCAGAACATATTATTTTGTTTGCGTAATATTCTGATCTGGCAAGATTTAGCGCAGAATCATACTCTTTTTTTGCTGTTTTATATTGATCTTTGTATTCATTGCTAAATCTACTCAACACTAAAAGTAAATCTAGTTTATTTTTACAAAGTTTGATTTTTGGATCGTTATAAATGCTACTGCCTTGCTGTCTCTTATTGTTAAGAAGTTTTAACGGAAAGCTTTCATTAAAAATTAAAAGATAACTATTTATAAACAAATCCCATTGCTTTTTTACATCAGACCCATTAACCTTATATATCTCGCTCCAATCCTGGTCATATAACCTAGCTAGAAAATTCTTTTTAGAATGTTCCGTAAAAAATCTAACATATTTTTGACATTTTTCTTGTCTCGCTTTACCTATTTTAAAATATATTTTTTGTGCAGTGTGATCAGACACATAGTTTTCATAAATTTCACTTTTTAATTGCATATCTAAATTGGTGAAAATATTATCTATACAACTTCTGTTTCTATCTGTGATCCTTGTATAATCAAAAATACACTGCTGAAGTAAAAATGACTGTGCTATGTAAAGTAATTCAGATTTATGAACATTATCATGTTTTAATTCTATGTTAAAGTCTCCTGCCAATAATATTATTTTATTTTCTACACAAGCAATAATTAATAGTTCTTCTAGTTTCTGAAAGAATATGTTTATATTTCATGTACAAGGCCTATATATTGATATAATTATAAAAGATTGTTTATTCAACATACACTCAGCTGCTGCACATTCAAACTCACCAATAATAGAGAGGTCATTTAATTGTTTTCTGTTTATATATTTAATGTCCTTATGTATAGAAACAGCTGCACCTCCATGTCTGCCTTCTTGTCTACATAGTTTGGACGCTAATCTAAAGTTTTGGATATTCATTAAATTTAATTGTTCCTCTGACTTCCAGTGTTCAGTAATACAAAGGAATCTACATGTACGATGTTTTTCTAGAAAATATTGTAATTTATCTATGGAGTTACCCAGGGACTGAACATTCTGGTGTATTAGTGAGAACGTCTCCATTTTATTATTGTAATGATTGTTGTTGGATGATTCACTCATAAAAATTCTATTTTACGACTTGAAGATTTTGTTAATTTTCTGCACTTTTATGTGTGGATTGGACATAATATACCTTATTTAGTCATAAAATCTGAAAACAGAAATTTTCGAAGGAGCTATCAGCAAAAAATATTATATAATCTTATTTTCCAATTTCAAGATTTTGTTCATTTTCTGCACTTTTATGTGTGGACTGGACATAATATACCTTATTTTGTCATAAGATGCTGAAAACAGGCATTTTTGAAGGAATCATGAGCAAAGAATATTAATTATAGTAACTTTTCAATTTAACGTTTTAAAGCAATAATGAGAAAAATATATTAAATAATCTTATAATCCGCTTTAAAGATTTTGTTTATTTTCTATACTTTTATGAGTGGATTGGACACAATATACCTTATATAGTCATAATATGTGAAACCAGACATTTTTGAGGGAGCTATGAGCAAAAAATATTAAATAATAATGAGAAAAAAATAAAAGAATAATCCAATATTCCGATTCAAGTTTTTTGTACATTTTCTGCACATCTATGTATGGATTGGACACATCATACCTTATTTGGTCATTAAATGCCGAAAACAGTGATTTTGGAAGGAATTATGAGCAAAGAATATTAAATAATATTATTTTCTGATTTAATGATTTTGTCCATTTTCTACACTTTTATGAGTGGAATGGACATAATAATCCTTGTTTTACGATTCAAAGATTTTGATCATTTTTGGCACATTTATGTGTGGATTGGACATCATATACCTTATTAAGTCATAAAATGTGAAAACAGACTTTTTCGAAGGAATTATGAGCAAAAAATATGAAATAGTCTTATTTTCCGAATTTAAGTCTTAAAGCAATAATGAACAGAAAATATTAAATAATCTTATTTTCCGACAATAGTTTTTGTTCATACTTGCAGTGTTATGTGTGGATTGGAATAATATACCTTATTTACTCAACAAATGCTGAAAACAGAGATTTTAGAAGGAATTGTGAGCAAAAAATATAAAATCATATTATTTTCCAATTTAAAGATCTAACGCAATAATGAGAAAAAAATATTAAAAGATCTTATTTTCCGATTTAAAGTTTTTGTTCATTTTCTGCGCTTTTTTGTGTGGATTGGTCATAATATAACTTATTTAGTCATAAACTGAGAAAGCAGACATTTTCGAAGGAGCTATGAGCAAAAAATATTAAATATTATTATTTTCCAATTCAAAGATTTAAAGTAATAATGGGAAAAAATAGAAAAATAATCCTATTTTCCGATTTCAATTTATTGTAAATTTTCTGCACTTCGATGTATGGATTGGACACATTATACCTTATTTAGACATAAAATGATGAAAAAAAACATTTTCGAAGGAATTATGTGCAAAAATATTAAATAATCTTATTTTCCGAATATAAGTTTTGAAGCAATAAAGAGCAAAAAATGTTAAATAATCTTATTTTCCGATATATAGTTTTTGTTCATTTTTTGCACTGTTATGTGTGGATTGGAATAATATACCTTATTTAGTCAAAAAATGCTGAATACAGAGATTTTAGAAGGAATTGTGAGCAAAAAAATATAAAATCATATAATTTTCCAATTTAAAGATCTAAAGCAATAATGAGAAAAAAATATTAAGAAATCTTATATTCCGATTTAAAGTGTTTGTACATTTTCTGCACATTTATGTGTGGATTAAACACAATATAACTTATTTAGTCATAAACTGAGAAAGCAGACATTTTCGAAGGAGCTATGAGCAAAAAATATTAAATATTATTATTTTCCAGTTCAAAGATTTAAAGCAATAATGAGAAAATAATAGAACAATAATCCTATTTTCCAATTCCAATTTATTGTACGTTTTCTGCACTTCTATGTATGGATTGGACACATTATACCTTATTTAGACATAAAATGATGAAAAAAAACATTTTCGAAGGAATTATGTGTAAAAATATTAGATAATCTTATTTTCCGAATATAAGTTTTGAAGCAATAATGAGCAAAAAATGTTATATAATCTTATTTTCCGATATATAGTTTTTGTTCATTTGCTGCACATTTGTGTGTGGATTGGAATAATATAACTTATTTATTCATAAAATGCTGAAAACATAGTTTTTAGAAAGACTCATGATCAAAAAATATTAAATAATCTAATTTTCCAATTTAAGTTTTTTGTACATTTTCTGCACTCTTATGAGTGAATTGTACATAATATTCCTTATTTTACGATTCAAAGATTTTGATCATTTTCGGCACTTTTGTGTGTGGATTGGACATAATATACCTTATTTAGTCATAAAATGTGAAAACAGAGATTTTAGAAGGAATTGTGAGCAAAAAATATAAAATCATATTTTCCAATTTAAAGATTTAAGGCAATAATGAGAAAAAATAATAAATAATCTTATTTTCCGATTTAAAGTTTTTGTACATTTTCTGCACTTTTATGTGTGGATTGGTCACAATATAACTCATTTAGTCATAAAATGTGAAAATAGACATTTTCAAAGGAGCTATGAGCAAAAAATATTAAATAATCTTATTTTCCGAATATAAGTTTTAAAGCAATGATGAGCAAAAAATGTTTAATAATCTTATTTTCCGATATATAGTTTTTGTTCATTTGCTGCACTCTTGTGTGTGGATTGGAATAATATAACTTATTTATTCATAAAATGCTGAAAACATAGATTTTATAGATTTATGATAAAAAAATATTAAATAATCTTATTTTCCGATTTAAGGATTTTGTTAATTTTCAGCTCTCTTATGTGTGGATTGGACAAAATATACCTTATTTAGTCATTAAATGCTCGAAATAGAGATTTTCGAAGGAATTATGAGCAAAAAATATAAAATAATATTATTTTCCGATTTAAATATTTTGTTCATTTTCTGCACTTTTATGTGTGGTCTGGACATAATATACATTATTTTGTCATAAAATGCAGAAAACAGACATTTTCGAAGGAATCATGAGCAAAAAATATTAACTAATGTAATTTTCCAATTTAACGTCTTAAAGCAATAATGAGGAGAATATATTAATTAATCCTATATTCCGATCTAAAGATTTTTTCATTTTCTGAGCTTTTATGAGTGGATTGGTCACAATATACCTTATTTAGTCATAAAATGTGAAAACAGACATTCTCGAAGGAGCTATGAGCAAAAAATATTAAATAATCTTATTTTCCGATTTAAGGATTTTGTTAATTTTCTGTTCTCTTATGGGTGGATTGGACGTAATATAATTTATATATTAATAGAATGTTCGAAACATACATTTTCGATAAAATGAGGAACAAACACTATTAAATATAATCTTATTTTCCGATTGCTAGTTTTTGTTCATTTTCTGCACTGTTAAGTGAGGATTGGCTATAATATACCTTATTTAGTCATAAAATGCTGGAAACAGAGATTGTAGTAGGAATTATGTGTATAAAATATTAAAAAAATATTATTTTCCTATTTAAAGATATAGTTCATATTCTGCACCTCTATTTGTGAATTGGACATAATATACCTTATTTAGTCATTAAATGCCGAAATCAGAGATTTTAGAAGGAATCATGAGCAAAAAATATTAAATAATTTTATTTTCAGATTTATAGTATTAAAGCAATAATGAGCAAGAAATACTAAATAATCTTATTTTTCGATTTAAAGATTTTGTTAATTTTCTGCTTTCTTATGTGTGGATTGGACAAAATATATCATATTTAGTCATTAAATCCTGGAAACAAAGATTTTCGAAGGAGTTATGAGCAAAAACTTTTAAATAATCTTATTTTCCGATTTAATGATTTAAAGCAATAATAAGCAAAAAATATCAAATATTCTTATTTTCCGATTTAAAGATTTTGTTCATTTTCTGCACGTTTATGTGTGGATTGGACATAATATACCTTATTTAGTCATAAAGTGATGAAAACAGAGATTTTACAAGGAATTATGGGGAAAAAAATATTTTTTTCCGATTAAATATTAAAAGATCTTATTTTCCTATTTAAAGCTTCAAAGAAATAATGAGCAAAATATATTAAATAATTCTAATTTACGACTTAAATATTTTGTTCATTTTCTGCACTTTTATGAGTGGATTGGACATAATATACCTTATTTAGTCATAAAATGCTGAAAACTGACAGTTTTGAAGGAATAATGAGAAAAAAAATTAATTATTGTAATTTTGCAATTTAACGTATTAAAGCAATAATGAGAAAAATATATTAAATAATTCTAATTTACGACTAAAAGATTTTGTTCATTTTCTGCACTTTTATGTGTGGATTGAACATAATATACCTTATTTAGTCATAAAATGCTAAAAACAGACATTTTTTAAGGAATAATGAGAAAAAAATATTAATTAATGTAATTCTCCAATTTAACGTTTTAAAGCAAAAATGAGAAAAATATATTAAATAATCTTATATTCCGATTTGAAGATTTTGTTCATTTTCTACACTTTTGTGAGTGGATTGGACACAATATAACTTATTTAGTCATAAACTGAGAAAGCAGACATTTTCGAAGGAGCTATGAGCAAAAAATATCAAACATTATTATTTTCCAATTCAAAGATTTAAAGCAATAATGAGAAAAAAATAATCCTATTTTCCGATTTCAATTTTTTATACATTTTCTGCACTTCTATGTATGAATTGGAATTAGAGCTTTTTAGGTTAAATTATTTTCCGATTTAAATATTTTGTACATTCTCAGCACTTTTGGACATAATATACCTTATTTAGCAATAAAATGATGGAAAAAGACATTTTCGAAGGAATTATGTGCAAAAAATATTAAATAAACTTATTCTCCGAATATAAGATTTAAAGCAATAAAGAGCAAAAACTGTTAAATAATTTTATTTTAAGATATATAGTTTTTGTTCATTTGCTGCACTTTTGTATGTGGATTGGAATAATATAACTTATTTATTCATAAAATGCTGTAGACATAGATTTTAGAAAGATTTATGATTAAAAAATATTAAATTATCTTATATTTCGATTTTAACAGCAATGAAGAGCAAACAATTTTAAATAATCTAATTTTTCCACATATAGTTTTTGTTCATTTTCCGCACTTTTATATGTGGTTGGACATAATATACCTTATTTAGTCATAAACTGAGAAAGCAGACATTTTCGAAGGAGCTATGAGCAAAAAATATTAAATATTATTATTTTCCAATTTAAACATTTAAAGCAATAATGAGAAAAAATAGAAAAATGATCCTATTTGCCGATTTCAATTTATTGTACATTTTCTGCAATTCGATGTATGGATTGGACACATTATACCTTATTTAGACATAAAATGATGAAAAAAACATTTTCGAAGGAATTATGTGCAAAAATATTAAATAATCTTATTTTCCGAATATAAGTGTTGAAGCAATAATGAGCACAAAATGTTAAATAATCTTATTTTCCGATATATAGTTCTTGTTCATCTGCTGCACTTTTTTGTTTGGATTGGAATAATATAACTTATTTATTCATAAAATGCTGAAAACATAGCTTTTAGAAAGACTCATGATCAAAAAATATTAAATAATCTAATTTTCCGATTTAAGTTTTTTGTACATTTTCTGCACTCTTATGAGTGAATTGGACATAATATTCCTTATTTTACGATTTAAAGATTTTGATCATTTTCGGCACTTTTATATGTGGATTGGACATAATATACCTTATTAGTCATAAAATGTGAAAACAGACTTTTTCGAAGGAATTATGAGCAAAAAATATGAAATAGTCTTATTTTCCGAATTTAAGTCTTAAAGCAATAATGAACAGAAAATATTAAATAATCTTATTTTCCGACAATAGTTTTTGTTCATACTTGCAGTGTTATGTGTGGATTGGAATAATATACCTTATTTACTCAACAAATGCTGAAAACAGAGATTTTAGAAGGAATTGTGAGCAAAAAATATAAAATCATATTATTTTCCAATTTAAAGATCTAACGCAATAATGAAAAAAAAATATTAAAAAATCTTATTTTCCGATTTAAAGTTTTTGTTCATTTTCTGCGCTTTTTTGTGTGGATTGGTCATAATATAACTTATTTAGTCATAAACTGAGAAAGCAGACATTTCCGAAGAAGCTATGAGCAAAAAATATTAAATATCATTATTTTCCAATTCAAAGATTTAAAGCAATAATGAGAAAAAATAGAAAAACAATCCTATTTTCCGATTTCAATTTATTGTAAATTTTCTGCACTTCGATGTATGGATTGGACACATTATACCTTATTTAGACATAAAATGATGAAAAAAAACATTTTCGAACGAATTATGTGCAAAAATATTAAATAATCTTATTTTCCGAATATATAGTTTTTGTTCATTTGCTGCATTTTTTTGTGTGGATTGGAATAATATAACTTATTTATTCACAAAATGCTGAAAACATAGCTTTTAGAAAGGCTCATGATCAAAAAATATTAAATAATCTAATTTTCCGATTTAAGTTCTTTGTACATTTTCTGCACTCTTATGAGTGAATTGGACATAATATTCCTTATTTTACGATTTAAAGATTTTGATCATTTTCGGCACTTTTGTGTGTGGATTGGACATAATATACCTTATTTAGTCATAAAATATGAAAACAGAGATTTTAGATGGAATTGTGAGCAAAAAATATAAAATCATATTTTCCAATTTAAAGATTTAAAGCAATAATGAGAAAAAATAATAAATAATCTTATTTTCCGATCTAAAGTTTTTGTACATTTTCTGCACTTTTATGTGTGGATTGGTCACAATATAACTCATTTAGTCATAAAATGTGAAAACAGACATTTTCAAAGGAGCTATGAGCAAAAAATATTAAATAATCTTATTTTCCGAATATAAGTTTTAAAGCAATGATGAGCAAAAAATGTTAAATAATCTTATTTTCCGATATATAGTTTTTGTTCATTTGCTGCACTCTTGTGTGAGGATTGGAATAATATAACTTATTTATTCATAAAATGCTGAAAACATAGATTTTAGATAGATTTATGATCAAAAAACATTAAATAATCTTATTTTTCGATTTCAAGTTTAACAGAAAAAAAGAGCAAGAAATATTAAATAATCTTATTTTCCGATTTAAGGATTTTGTTAATTTTCAGCTCTCTTATGTGTGGATTGGACAAAATATACCTTATTTAGTCATTAAATGCTCGAAATAGATATTTTCGAAGGAATTATGAGCAAAAAATATTAAATAATATTATTTTCCGATTTAAATATTTTGTTCATTTTCTGCACTTTTATGTGTGGTCTGGACATAATATACATTATTTTATCATAAAATGCAGAAAACAGACATTTTCGAAGGAATCATGAGCAAAAAATATTAACTAATGTAATTTTCCAATTTAAAGTCTTAAAGAAATAATGAGGAAAATATATTAATTAATCTTATATTCCGATCTAAAGATTTTTTCATTTTCTGCGCTGTTATGAGTGGATTGGTCACAATATACCTTATTTATTCATAAAATGTGAAAACAGACATTTTCGAAGGAGCTATGAGCAAAAAATATTAAATAATCTTATTTTCCGACAATAGTTTTTGTTCATACCTGCAGTGTTATATGTGGATTGGAATAATATACCTTATTCAGTCAACAAATGCTGAAAACAGAGATTTTAGAAGGAATTGTGATCAAAAAATATAAAATCATATTATTTTCCAATTTAAAGATCTAACGCAATAATGAGAAAAAAAATTAAAAAATCTTATTTTCCGATTTAAAGTTTTTGTTCATTTTCTGCGCTTTTTTGTGTGGATTGGTCATAATATAACTTATTTAGTCATAAACTGAGAAAGCAGACATTTTCGAAGGAGCTATGAGCAAAAAATATTAAATATTATTATTTTCCAATTCAAAGATTTAAAGCAATAATGAGAAAAAATAGAAAAATAATCCTATTTTCCGATTTCAATTTATTGTAAATTTTCTGCACTTCGATGTATGGATTGGACACATTATACCTTATTTTGTCATAAAATGCTGAGAACAGAGATTTTAGAAGGAATTATGTGCATAGAAATATTAAATAATATTATTGTAACGTGAAGACTTACTCGAATAATAAACTACACTCACAAATGAACTTTACACACACAATACACATTCCGGAAAACAGGGGAGACATCAGATGGCAACCAGAATAAGTCCTGGTCTATTCTCGAAGCCATATATTGAGAAATAACCTCCAGAAACAACGAAAGCAACACTGGAACCATCTAGAGCATTTTAGGTTACATTATTTTCCGATTTAAATATTTTGTACATTCTCAGCACTTTTGGACATAATATACCTTATTTAGCCTTAAAATGATGGAAAAAGACATTTTCGAAGGAATTATGTGCAAAAAATATTAAATAACCTTATTTTCCGAATATAAGTTTTAAAGCAATAAAGAGCAAAAACTGTTAAATAATCTTATTTTAAGATATATAGTTTTTGTTCATTTGCTGCACTTTTGTATGTGGATTGGAATAATATAACTTATTTATTCATAAAATGCTGCAAACATAGATTTTAGAAAGATTTATGATTAAAAAATATTAAATTATCTTATATTTCGATTTCAAGTTTAACAGAAATAAGGAGCAAATTATTTTAAATAATCTCATTTTCCCACATATAGTTTTTGTTAATTTTCCGCACTTTTATATGTGGTTGGACATAATATAACTTATTTATTCATAAAATATGAAAACAGTCATTTTCGAAGGAGCTATGTGCAAGAAATAATAAACAATATTATTTTCAAATTTAAAGATTTAAAGCAATACGTAGAAAAAATCTTAAATAATCTTATTTTCCGATATAATGTTTTTGTATATTTTATGCTCTTTTATGTGTGGATTGGTCACAATATACCTTATTTAGGAATAAAATGTGAAAACAGCTATTTTCGAAGGAGCTATGTGCAAAAACTATTAAATAATATTATTTTCCAATTTAAAGATTCAATGTAATTATGTGAAAAAAATATCAAATAATTTTATTTTCCGACATAAATTTCTTGTACCTTTTCTGCACTTTTATGTGTGGATTGGACACAACATACTTTTTTATTCTGTAGATGCCGAAAACAGAGATTTTGGAAGGAATTTTGAGCAAAAAATATTAATTAATCTTATTTACCGATTTAAAGGTTTTGTTATTACTCTGCTCTCTTATGTATGGTTTTGACGTAATATAACTTATTTATTAATAAAATGCTGGAGAAAGATATTCTCGAAGGAATTATGAGCAGAAAAGTTAAATAATCGTATTTTCCGATTTAATGATTTAAAGCAATAATGAGCAAAAAATATTAAAAAATCTTATTTTCCGATTTAAAGTTTTTGTTCATTTTCTGCGCTTTTTTGTGTGGATTGGTCATAATATAACTTATTTATTCATAAACTGAGAAAGCAGACATTTTCGAAGGAGCTATGAGCAAAAAATATTAAATATTATTATTTTCCAATTCAAAGATTTAAAGCAATAATGAGAAAAAATAGAAAAAAAATCCTATTTTCCGATTTCAATTTATTGAAAATTTTCTGCACTTCGATGTATGGATTGGACACATTATACCTTATTTAGAAATAAAATGATGAAAAAAATCATTTTCGAAGGAATTATGTGCAAAAATAATAAATAATCTTATTTTCCGAATATAAGTTTTGAAGCAATAAAGAGCAAAAAATGTTAAATAATCTTATTTTCCGATATATAGTTTTTGTTCATTTGCTGCATTTTTTTGTGTGGATTGGAATAATATAACTTATTTATTCATAAAATGCTGAAAACATAGCTTTTAGAAAGGCTCATGATCAAAAAATATTAAATAATCTAAGTTTCCGATTTAAGTTATTTGTACATTTTCTGCACTCTTATGAGTGAATTGGACATAATATTCCTTATTTTACGATTTAAAGATTTTGATCATTTTCGGCACTTTTGTGTGTGGATTGGACATAATATACCTTATTTAGTCATAAAATATGAAAACAGAGATTTTAGAAGGAATTGTGAGCAAAAAATATAAAATCATATTTTCCAATTTAAAGATTTAAAGCAATAATGAGAAAAAATAATAAATAATCTTATTTTCCGATTTAAAGTTTTTGTACATTTTCTGCACTTTTATGTGTGGATTGGTCACAATATAACTCATTTAGTCATAAAATGTGAAAACAGACATTTTCAAAGGAGCTATGAGCAAAAAATATTAAATAATCTTATTTTCCGAATATAAGTTTTAAAGCAATGATGAGCAAAAAATGTTAAATAATCTTATTTTCCGATATATAGTTTTTCTTTTCATTTGCTGCACTCTTGTGTGTGGATTGGAATAATATAACTTTTTTATTCATAAAATGCTGAAAACATAGATTTTAGATAGATTTATGATCAAAAAACATTAAATAATCTTATTTTTCGATTTCAAGTTTAACAGCAAAAAAGAGCAAAAAATATTAAATAATCTTATTTTCCGATTTAAGGATTTTGTTAATTTTCAGCTCTCTTATGTGTGGATTGGACAAAATATACCTTATTTAGTCATTAAATGCTCGAAATAGATATTTTCGAAGGAATTATGAGCAAAAAATATTAAATAATATTATTTTCCGATTTAAATATTTTGTTCATTTTCTGCACTTTTATGTGTGGTCTGGACATAATATACATTATTTTATCATAAAATGCAGAAAACAGACATTTTCGAAGGAATCATGAGCAAAAAATATTAACTAATGTAATTTTCCAATTTAAAGTCTTAAAGCAATAATGAGGAAAATATATTAATTAATCTTATCTTCCGATCTAAAGATTTTTTAATTTTCAGCGCTGTTATGAGTGTATTGGTCACAATATACCTTATTTATTCATAAAATGTGAAAACAGACATTTTCGAAGGAGCTATGAGCAAAAAAGTTAAATAATCGTATTTTCTGATTTAATGATTTAAAGCAATAATGAGCAAAAAATATTAAATATTTTTTATTCCGATTTATAGCTTTTGTTCATTTTCATAAAAGGTCAATGTGAGGATTGGACATTATATATCTTTTTTAGTCTTAAAATGCTGAAAACAGAGATTTTAGTAGAAATTATGAGTATAGAATATAAAAAAATATTATTCTCCGATTTAAAGATATAGTTCATATTCTACACTTCTGTGTGAATTGGACATAATATACTTTATTTAGTCATTAAATGCCGAGATAAGAGATTTTAGAAGGAATCATGAGCAAAAAATAATCAATATTCTTATTTTCCGATTTATAGTATTAAAGCAATAATGAGCAAGAAATAATAAATAAACTTATATTCCGATTTAAAGATTTTGTTAGTTTTCTGCACTCTTATGTATGGATTGGATACAATATACCTTATTTAGCCATAAAATAATGGAAAAAGACATTTCCGAAGGAATTATGTGCAAAAAATATTAAAATATCTTATTTTCCTATTTAAAGTTTTGAAGAAATAATGAGCAAAATATATTAAATAATTCTATTTTACGACTTGAAGATTTTGTTCATTTTCTGCACTTTTATGTGTGGATTGGACATAATATACCTTATTTAGTCATAAAATGTGAAAACAGAAATTTTCGAAGGAGCTATGAGCAAAAAATATTATATAATATTATTTTCCAATTTCAAGATTTTGTTCATTTTCTGCACTTTTATGTGTGGACTGGACATAAAATACCTTATTTTGACATAAGATGCTGAGAACAGGTATTTTTGAAGGAATCATGAGCGAAGAATATTAATTATAGTAACTTTACAATTTAACGTTTTAAAGCAATAATGAGAAAAATATATTAAATAATCCTATAATCCGATTTAAAGATTTTGTTTATTTTCTATACTTTTATGAGTGGATTGGACACAATATACTTTAGGTATATAGTCATAATATGTGAAACCAGACATTTTCGAGGGAGCTATGAGCAAAAAATATTAAATAATACTATTTTCCAATTCAAAGATTCCAAGCAATCATGAGAAAAAAATAAAAGAATAATCTAATATTCCGATTTAAGTTTTTTTGTACATTTTCTGCACATCTATGTATGGATTGGACACATCATACCTTATTTGGTCATTAAATGCCGAAAACAGTGATTTTGGAAGGAATTATGAGCAAAGAATATTAAATAATATTATTTTCCGATTTAATGATTTTGTCCATTCTCTACACTTTTATGAGTGGAATGGACATAATAATCCTTGTTTTACGATTCAAAGATTTTGAACATTTTCGGCACTTTTATTTGTGGATTGGACATCATATAACTTATTTAGTCATAAAATGTGAAAACTGACTTTTTCGAAGGTATTATGAGCAAAAAATATGAAATAGTCTTATTTTCCGAATTTAAGTCTTAAAGCAATAATGAGCAGAAAATATTAAATAATCTTGTTTTCCGACAATAGTTTTTGTTCATACTTGCAGTGTTATGTGTGGATTGGAATAATACACATTATTTAGTCAAAAAATGCTGAAAACAGAGATTTTAGAAGGAATTGTGAGCAAAAAAATATAAAATCATATTATTTTCCAATTTAAAGATCTAACGCAATAATGAGAAAAAAATATTAAAAAATCTTATTTTCCGATTTAAAGTTTTTGTTCATTTTCTGCGCTTTTTTGTGTGGATTGGTCATAATATAACTTATTTAGTCATAAACTGAGAAAGCAGACATTTTCGAAGGAGCTATGAGCACAACATATTAAATATTATTATTTTCCAATTCAAAGATTTAAAGCAATAATGAGAAAAAATTGAATAATAACCCTATCTTCCGATTTCAATTTATTGTACATTTTCTGCACTTCGATGTATGGATTGGACACATTATACCTTATTTAGACATAAAATGATGAAAAAAAAAACATTTTCGAAGGAATTATGTGCAAAAATATTAAATAATATTATTTTCCGTATATAAGTTTTGAAGCAATAATGAGCAAAATGTTAAATAATCTTATTTTCCGATATACAGTTTTTGTTCATTTGCTGCACTCTTTTGTGTGGATTGGAATAATATAACTTATTTATTCATAAAATGCTGAAAACATAGCTTTTAGAAAGACTCATGATCAAAAAATATTAAATAATCTAATTTTCCGATTTATGTTTTTTGTACATTTTCTGCACTCTTATGAGTGAATTGGACATAATATTCCTTATTTTACGATTTAAAGATTTTGATCATTTTCGGCACTTTTATGTGTGGATTGGACATAATATACCTTATTTAGTCATAAAATGTGAGAACAGAGATTTAAGAAGGAATTGTGAGCAAAAAATATAAAATCATATTTTCCAATTTAAAGATTTAAAGCAATAATGAGAAAAGATAATAAATAATCTTATTTTCCGATTTAAAGTTTTTGTACATTTTCTGCACTTTTATGTTTGGATTGGTCACAATATAACTCATTTAGTCATAAAATGTGAAAACAGACATTTTCAAAGGAGCTATGAGCAAAAAATATTAAATAATCTTATTTTCCGAATATAAGTTTTAAAGCAATGATGAGCAAAAAATGTTAAATAATCTTATTTTCCGATATATAGTTTTTGTTCATTTGCTGCACTCTTGTGTGCGGATTGGAATAATATAACTTATTTATCCATAAAATGCTGAAAACATAGATTTTAGATAGATTTATGATCAAAAAATATTAAATAATCTTATTTTTCGATTTCAAGTTTAACAGCAAAAAAGAGCAAAAAATATTAAATAATCTTATTTTTCGATTTAAGGATTTTGTTAATTTTCAGCTCTCTTATGTGTGGATTGGACAAAATATACGTTATTTAGTCATTAAATGCTCGAAATAGAGATTTTCGAAGGAATTATGAGCAAAAATTATTAAATAATATTATTTTCCGATTTAAATATTTTGTTCATTTTCTGCACTTTTATGTGTGGTCTGGACATAATATACATTATTTTGTCATAAAATGCAGAAAACAGACATTTTCGAAGGAATTATGAGCAAAAAATATTAACTATATTATATATATTCCGATCTAAAGATTTTTTCATTTTCTGCGCTTTTATGAGTGGATTGGTCACAATATACCTTATTTAGTCATAAAATGTGAAAACAGACATTTTCGAAGGAGCTATGAGCAAAAAATATTAAATAATCTTATTTTCCGATTTAAGGATTTTGTTAATTTTCTGTTCTCTTATGTGTGGATTGGACGTAATATAACTTATATATTAATAAAATGTTCGAAACAGACATTCTCGTTAAAATTAGGAACAAAAACTATTAAATATAATCTTATTTTCCGATTGCAAGTTTCTGTCCATTTTCTGCACTGTTAGGTGAGGATTGGCTATAAAATACCTTATTTAGTAAATAAATGCCGAAATCAGAGATTTTAGAAGGAATCATGAGCAAAAAATATTAAATAATTTTATTTTCAGATTTATAGTATTTAAGCAATAATGAGCAAGAAATAATAAATAATCTTATTTTTCGATTTAAGGATTTTGTTAATTTTCTGCTTTCTTATGTGTGGATTGGACAAAATATATCATATTTAGTCATTAAATCCTGGAAACAAAGATTTTCGAAGGAGTTATGAGCAAAAACTTTTAAATAATCTTATTTTCCGATTTAATGATTTAAAGCAATAATAAGCAAAAAATATCAAATATTCTTATTTTCCGATTTAAAGATTTTGTTAATTTTCTGCACGTTTATGTATGGATTGGACATAATATACCTTATTTAGTCATAAAGTGATGAAAACAGAGATTTTACAAGGAATTATGGGGAAAAAAAAATTTTTTTCCGATTAAATATTAAAAGATCTTATTTTCCTATTTAAAGCTTTAAAGAAATAATGAGCAAAATATATTAAATAATTCTAATTTACGACTTAAATATTTTGTTCATTTTCTGCACATGTATGAGTGGATTGGATATAATATACCTTATTTAGTCATAAAATGCTGAAAACTGACAGTTTTGAAGGAATAATGAGAAAAAAAAATAATTATTGTAATTTTCAAATTTAACGTTTTAAAGCAATAATGAGAAAAATATATTAAATAATTCTAATTTACGACTTAAAGATTTTGTTCATTTTCTGCACTTTTATGTGTGGATTGAACATGATATACCTTATTTAGTCATAAAATGCTAAAAACAGACATTTTTGAAGGAATAATGAGAAAAAAATATTAATTATTGTAATTCTCCAATTTAACGTTTTAAAGCAATAGTGAGAAAAATATATTAAATAAACTTATATTCCGATTTGAAGATTATGTTCATTTTCTACACTTTTGTGAGTGAATTGGACACAATATAAATTATTTAGTCATAAACTGAGAAAGCAGACATTTTCGAAGGAGCTATGAGCAAAAAATATCAAACATTATTATTTTCCAATTCAAAGATTTAAAGCAATAATGAGAGAAAAGAATCCTATTTTCCGATTTCAATTTTTTATACATTTTCTGCACTTCTAAGTATAAATTGGACACATTATACCTTATTTTGTCATAAAATGCTGAGAACAGAGATTTTAGAAGGAATTATGTGCATAGAAATATTAAATAAAATTATTGTAACGTGAAGACTTACCCGAATAATAAACTACACTCACAAATGAACTTTACACACACAATACACATTCCGGAAAACACGGGAGACATCCGATGGCAACCAGAATAAGTCCTGGTCTATTCTCGAAGCCATATATTGAGAAATAACCTCCAGAAACAACGAAAGCAACACTGGAACCATCTAGAGCTTTTTAGGTTACATTATTTTCCGATTTAAATATTTTGTACATTCTCAGCACTTTTGGACATAATATACCTTATTTAGCCATAAAATGATGGAAAAAGACATTTTCGAAGGAACTATGTGCAAAAAATATGAAATAACCTTATTTTCCGAATATAAGTTTTAAAGCAATAAAGAGCAAAAACTGTTAAATAATCTTATTTTAAGATATATAGTTTTTGTTCATTTGCTGCACTTTTGTATGTGGATTGGAATAATATAACTTATTTAGTCATAAAATGTGGAAACAGGCATTTTCGAAAGAGCTATGTGCAACAAATAATAAACAATATTATTTTCCAATTAAAAGATTTAAAGCAATACGTATAAAAAATCATAAATAATCTTATTTTCCGATATAATGTTTTTGTACATTTTCTGCTCTTCTATGTGTGGATTGGTCACAATATACCTTATTTAGGAATAAAATGTGAAAACTGCTATTTTCGAAGGAGCTATGTGCAGAAAATATTAAATAATATTATTTTCCAATTTAAAGATTCAATGTAATTATGTGAAAAAAATATCAAATAATTTTATTTTCCGACATAAATTTCTAGTACCATTTCTGCACTTTTATGTGTGGACTGGACACAACATACTTTTTTATTCTGTAGATGCCGAAAACAGAGATTTTGGAAGGAATTATGAGCAAAAAATATTAAATAATCTTATTTACCGATTTAAAGATTTTGTTATTACTCTGCCCTCTTATGTATGGATTTGACGTAATATAACTTATTTATTAATAAAATGCTGGAGAAATATATTCTCGAAGGAATTATGAGCAAAAAAGTTAAATAATCGTATTTTCCGATTTAATGATTTAAAGCAATAATGAGCAAAAAATATTAAATACTTTTTTTTCCGATTTATAGCTTTTGTTCATTTTCTGACCTTTTATGTGAGGATTGGACATTATATATCTTTTTGATTCTTAAAATGCTGAAAACAGAGATTGTAGTAGAAATTATGAGTATAAAATATAAAAAAATATTATTTTCCGATTTAATGATATAGTTCATATTCTGCACTTTTATGTGTGAATTGGACATAATATACTTTATTTAGTCATTAAATGCCGAGATAAGAGATTTTAGATGGAGTCATGAGCAAAAAATAATCAATATTCTTATTTTCCGATTTATAGTATTAAAGCAATAATGAACAAGAAATAATAAATAAACTTATATTCCGATTTAAAGATTTTGTTAATTTTCTGCACTCTTATGTATGGATTGGATACAATATAACTTATTTAGCCATAAAATGCTGGAAAAGGACATTTCCGAAGGAATTATGAGCAAAAAATATTAAAATATCTTATTTTCCTATTTAATTCCAATTTAACGTTTTAAAGCAATAATGAGAAAAATATATTAAATAATCTCATATTTGAAGATTTTGTTCATTTTCTACACTTTTGTGAGTGGATTGGACACAATACAACTTATTTAGTCATAAACTGAGAAAGCAGACATTTTGGAAGGAGCTATGAGCAAAAAATATCAAACATTATTATTTTCCAATTCAAAGATTTAAAGCAATAATGTGAAAAAAATAATCCTAATTTCCGATTTCAATTTCTTATACATTTTCTGCACTTCTATGTATGGATTGGACACATTATACCTTATTTAGTCATAAAATGCTGAGAACAGAGATTTTAGAAGGAGCTATGTGCATGTGCATATTAAATAATATTATTTTCCGATTCAAATATTTTGTACATTCTCAGCACTTTTATATGTGGATTGGACATAATATACCTTATTTAGCCATAAAATGATGAAAAAAGACATTTTCGAAGGAATTATGTGCAAAAAATATTAAATAACCTTATTTTCGGAATATAAGTTTTGAAGCAATAAAGAGCAAAAAATGTTAAATAATCTTATTTTCCGATATATAGTTTTTGTTAATTTTTTGCACTGTTATGTGTGGATTGGAATAATATACCTTATTTAGTCAAAAAATGCTGAAAACAGAGATTTTAGAAAGATTTATGAGAAAAAAAGTTAAATAATCTTATTTTGCGATTTAATGATTTACAGCAATAATGAGCAAAAAATATAAAAAAATATTATGTTCCGATTTCTAGTTTTTGTTCATTTTCCGACCTTTTTTGTGAGGATTGGACATAATATATCATTTTTAGTCATGAAATGCTGAAAACAGAGATTTTAGAAGGAATCATGTGCAAAAATTATTAAATAATCTTATTTTCCGTTTTATAGTATTAAAGCAATAATGAGCAAGAAATATTAAATAATCTTATTTTCCGATTTAAAGATTTTGTTAATTTTCTGTTCTCTCATATGTGGATTAGACGTAATATAATTTATATATTAATAAAATGCTCGAAACATACATTTTCGAAGAAATTAGGAACAAAAACTATTAAATATAATCTTATTTTCCAATTTTTAGTTTTTGTTCATTTTCCGCACTGATAAGTGGGATTGATTATAATATACTTTTTTTAGTCATAAAATGCTGAAAACAGAGACTGTAGTAGGATTTATGAGTATAAAATATTAAAAAATATTATTTTCGAATTTAAAGATATAGTTCATATTCTGCACTTTTATGTGTGATTTGGACATAATATACCTTATTTAGTCATTAAATGCCGAGATAAGAGATTTTAGAAGGAATCATGAGCAAAAAATATGAAATAATCTTATTTTTCAATTTATAGTATTAAAGCAATAATGAGCAAGAAATAATAAATAATTTTATATTCCGATTTAAAGATTTTGTTAATTTTCTGCACTCTTATGTATGGATTGGATACAATATTAGCCATAAAATGCTAGAAAAAGACATTTCCGATGGAATTATGAGCAAAAAAATTAAAATATCTTATTTTCCTATTTAAAGTTTGAAAGAAATAATGAGCAAAATATATTAAATAATTCTATTTTACGACTTAAAGATTTTGTTCATTTTGTGCACTTTTATGTGTGGATTGGACATAATATACCTTATTTTGTCATAAAATGGTGAAAACAGGCATTTTTGAAGGAATCATGAGCAAAGAATTTTAACGGGGATATATATTAAAACTGGGTTCGATTTATTTTCACTTATTTATTTACACCAATAACTACTCGTCTATATACACATTTATATTCACACTATATTTCTTGGACTATATCGACTTTCTACTGATCTATGTGAACTGTCAATGACCGTGTTTTATGACTAACTAACTCTGTCTATGCCTTCAGCCTTATATAAATCTAACCTAAAAAGCTCTAGATGGTTTCATTGTTTGTTTTCGTTGTTTCTGGAGGTTATTTCTCAATTTATGGCTTCGAGAATAGACCAGGACTTATTCTCGTTGCCTTCTGATGTCTTCCGTGTTTTCCGGAATGTGCATTGTGTGTGTATAGCTCATTTGTGAGTGTAGTTTATTATTCTGGTAAGTCTTCGCGTTACACTGCCCCCTCCTTAGCATCTGATCGTCCCGATCAGAATCAACCTTGGTAGTACCTTGCTAGATTTCCGTTCCATGGCGGAATCTGCACTTGGTTCCTGCCAGGCAAATACCCTTGTTGAAGAAGTAACAGTCTATCGTCTTTCCCGAGTACACTCCTTTTGGATTGAAGCAACACACGGTAATTTGCACACCAGCGTCGTGGAAGATGTATTCGATCATGCTCCTTACAATCTTCCATTCTAGCCCGTCCAATCCGCAGTCTATTTTCGGAAGGCCCAACTTCTTGATGTCATAATTCCTGACTTCATTCCTTAGGCTCTTCAGTGCATGCCAGATGTCCTTGTCAGTGGGTTTTCCTCTAGACATCTTTTTCGTAAACAAATAGAAGAGGTTCTGATTACCATCTGCTAGTCGCAGAACTTTTCCTACTCTTGGTCGTTGTGCTGACAATTCATCCAATCTTAGAAACTTCCTTTTAAACACCAGAGCAATACCTCGGCCCATACGTAGATCCTCCGCTACACAATGAGCAATAGAAACGTCGGCTGGTAGTTTGAAAAGGTCTTGTTGAACCTCAACTGTCACACCGAGTCTGACCTTCTTCTGATCTGCGTAGTTGGACATGAAGTCGTTAAAACTGACATTCTGCTCTTCAACGTTCTTTTCTTGAAGAGCTACTGGTGCTTCCTCCTGGTTGTTCGATCCAGCGTATGGTGCGAGTCGCTTTATGTGCACCACTATAGGTTTTCCCCTTGGTAACTTTCGGATACGATAGATGACGTCATTTATCCTCTTCATAATTTCATATGGCCCTTTCCATTGCTTTTGGAGTTTGGGACAAAGCCTCGACGTCGTTGGGGATTATACAGCCAAGCAAGGTCCCCCACGTTGAAGACACCATCAGCTGATCGAATATTGTAGTGGTGCTTCATTCGATCACTGGCAAGCTGGATGTTATGTCTGGCTAACTCATGGACTTTATCTATTCTGGCTCTCAGTTGGTCGACATATCCCTCTCCTGCGACACGGTCCATCGTAGGTCTACGGCCAAATTCCAGGTCACAGGGTAGGCGTAACTCACGCCCCAACATTAAACTAGCAGGAGTCTGACCAGTCGTTTCATTCACAGCCGCCCGATAGGCCATCAGGAACAAATGGATGTACTGGTCCCAATCTCGCTGATGTTCTGAGACAATCTTAGAGAGGTGCTTGCCCATAGTTCGGTTCATCCTCTCTACCATTCCGTCCGATTGAGGATGCAGAGGGGTCGTTCTGGTCTTGTTCGCACCTATTAGTCTGCACACATCTTGGAACAGGGCTGACTCAAAGTTTCTTCCTTGGTCTGAATGGATTTCAAGAGGAACGCCATAACGTGAAAAGAATTCCTTCACCAACACCTCGGCGACGGTCGATGCTTCCTGGTTAGGAATTGCGTACGCTTCTGTCCACTTTATGAAATAGTCCATAGCTACCAGGATATACTTATTCCCATTGTCCATTTCAGGAAATGGCCCCGCAATATCCACAGCAACTCGCTCCATGGGACTCTCAACGTTATACTGCCTCATAGGTGCCCGCTTTCTACCAAGTGGTCCATTGCTGGCTGCACACACTTCACACTTACGGCACCACTGTCTCACATCTTCTTTGCAATTCACCCAATAGAATCGCTCTCTAACCTTCTGCAGAGTCTTGGTGATTCCAAAATGCCCACCCGAGGCTACATCATGTAGCTGACGTAGTACCTCCGGCACTTTACTCCTTGGCACAACTAGTTGTAATCTGGATTCAGTGCCATCTTCAGACTCAAAGGTTCTATACAGCAGATCATCTCTTAACACAAGAGAGTCCCATTGGCTCCAATATGCTTTCACTTCAGGGCTTCGTAAGCTTATATGCTGCCAAGACGGCCTCTCCTTACGGCGCATCCACTCCAAGACCACTCTCAAACATGGGTCATTCTCTTGGGCCAGTTTTATTTGTTCGGGCTGCCACTCCTCATTCTCTACGGTTGTTCGTCGTATAGGGCAAAGCTTCTCTTCCATCTTCGAGCAGTGGGTGCAGTTATAGTTGCACGGTCTTCTGGATAAGGCATCTGCGTTTCCATGAACTTTTCCTGCCCTGTGCTCGATGTCATAGTCATATTCCTGAAGACGTTCTAACCATCTTGCCACTTGTCCTTAAGGATTACGGAATTGCAGGAGCCACTTCAACGCTGCATGGTCAGTTCTAACTAGAAACCGGCGACCATACAAATACTTATGAAAGTGTTCGCAGGCTTTCACTACTCCCAACAGTTCCCTTCTAGTAACGCAATAATTCCTCTCCGATTTTGAGAAAACCTTGCTGAAGTAGGCAATCACTTTCTCCTGCCCGTCTTGAATCTGCGAGAGGACAGCACCAATGACTGTATTACTGGCGTCTGTGTCCAACACGAATTTTCCGTCATGCCTCGGATAGCCCAAAATTGGTGCGCTGATAAGAGCTTCTAGCAGTTGTTCGAAAGCTCTCTGTCACTCATCATTCCAGGAATATTCTTTGCCTTCTTCTGTTAGTTTAGTTAGAGGCTTAGCGATGTTGGCAAAACCTTTCACAAACCGTCGGTAGTAGGTACACAAGCCCAGAAAACTTCTTATCTCATACTTGTTCTTGGTAAAAGGCCATTCCTTAATGGCTGTTATCTTTTCTGGATCTGCCATGACGCCGTCCCCAGATACGGTGTGACCCAGAAATCTTACTTCATGTCGGAACACCATGTGTTCTTATTTTCTCTCCAGTCGCTGTTCTGAGTTGGACCTTTGTTGGTAGTATCCGGGAATGATCCGTGATGAGCTCTGGCCTGGCTATTGTTTTTGTTGCACCGGTGTCTATTAGCAGTGTTCTGTCTTCTCCATTGATTCGACCATCGATGTATAAACTCAAGGCACCGACATAAGATAACATATTGACCGTAATTGCTGGGGCACTATTTCTGCAGGTCGACGATTGCCCCCTCATCTCGACCCATTCTTGTTTTCCGACTGTGCAAACTTCTTATTACAACTGCGGCGTACGTGTCCTAGCTCGCCACAGTTCCAACACCTTGGCTCTCTCTTCTTTGATTGCGCCCCCGTAACTAGCTTCCTTATCATTTCTAACAGGGGCTCTCTATCGGACTGGTCTTCTTCCTCGATTGCTCTAACACGGTGCCCTCGGGAAGTTTGGCTAGCTGCTTCATGCTCTAAAGCAATAGCTAGTGCTTCCTCTAGCAATTTTGGTCTGGCCAGCTTGAACGCCTTCTGCAGCTCGCTCTCCCTCAATCCATTTACAAATGTGTCCACTGCAATTTCATCAAGGAAGCTATCGGCAGCTGTAGGATATGCTAGCCGCACAATACGAGCTACCTCCCCCTTAAATTCTTGCAGACTCTCATTTGCATGTTGCAACCGAGATCCTAATTGTGCTTTGTATACTTGCTGAAGATGAATGTCTCCATACCGATTCTCCAATTTCGAAAGCAAGACATGGTAATTTGCTTGGCCAGCTGGAATAGACCTTAGGATGTCTGCTGCATCACCTCGTAAAGCAGCAGTTAACGATACAGCTTTCTGCTGGCAGCAGTTTGGCAGCTTAAACCTCATATTACCTACGGCTAAGTCATATTCGCCTTTGAGTGTCTGGCTCCCACTGCAGTGACCATTCTCAGCAGCCATTTCCAATGTCTTGATTTTCTGTTGCAGTAGCTTCATGTTCTTCTCTGTCGTGACAAAGTCTTCTTCAACTCTTCTTAAAATTTCTTCGAATTTCTTGTAACTATATTTACCAGCTTCCTCGATAGTTCTGGTCACCTCCTCAAACCTAGCATCACTTTTTCTGGAAACATCTTTAATTTCATCTACATCAAGAGTTCTAGAAACTTCGTCAAACTTGTTCGAGACTTCATCGAATTTTACCCCAAATGTCCTGGTTACTTCCTCGAAACTTTCGTTATTATTTCTAGAAATTTCTTCAAACTTGTTCGAGACTTCATCGAATTTCACCCCAAATATCCTGGTTATATCCTCGAATTTTTCATTATTATTTCTAGAAATTTCTTCCTTCATCTCTTTCAGTAATAGCTCTTCCGGAGAGTGGAACTCGAAAATATCAGGATCATCTCCATTTTCAATCAGAATGTCCCTTAACCGTTTCTGGAGGGTTGCTTTATTACCGGAATCATCACAATCCCGCTCCACCAACTGTTCTTTTAGTTGTTTCACGGTTAACTGCACTAATTTCATTTTTAATTGTCTCTATTAACTCAACTAGTCAATAGAGTTTTAAAGTCTTCGACTCGAAAACGAACAAAATTCTTCACACAAACACGAGAAAAAGTCTTCACATTCACACGAAAACAAACGAAAAGTCTTCACACGAAAACGAACTAAAGAGTCTTCACACTAACACAAAAACGAACAAAAAGTCTTTGAACCAACATGAAAACGATCAAAAGAGTCATAAACTTAAACTTAAATATAACAAAAGTCTCAAAACCACTCAAATCTGCACGAAAACGCAGTCTCTTAAAGTCTGTCCAATTTTAGAATCATCCACTGATTCCACACTGACACCAATGTAATGGGGATTTATATTAAAACTGGGTTCGATTTATTTTCACTTATTTATTTACACCAATAACTACTCGTCTATATACATCTATATATTTATCTATATATTTATATTCACACTATATTTCTTGGACTATATCGACTTTCTACTGATCTATGTGAACTAACAATGACCGTGCTTTATGACTAACTATCTCTGTCTATGCCTTCAGCCTTATATAAATCTAACCTAAAAAGCTCTAGATGGTTCCAGTGTTTGTTTTCTTTGTTTCTGGAGGTTATTTCTCAATATATGTCTTCGAGAATAGACCAGGACTTATTCTCGTTCCTTCTGATGTCTCCCGTGTTTTCCGGAATGTGCATTGTGTGTGTATAGTTCATTTATGAGTGTAGTTTATTATTCTGGTAAGTTACAGAATATTAATTATTGTAAATTTCCAATTTAACCTTTTAAAGCAATAATGAGAAAAATATATTAAATAATCTTTTTTTCCGATTTAAAGATTTTCTTCATTTTCTATACAATTATGAGTGGATTGGACACAATATACCTTATTTAGTCATAATATGTGAAACCAGACATTTTCGAGAGAACTTTGTACAAATTCTGCACATCAATGTATGGATTGGACACATTATACCTTATTTAGTCATAAAATGCTGAAAACAGAGATTTTAGACGGAATTATGTGCATAAAAATATTAAAAAATATTATTTCTCGATTTAAATATTTTGTACATTCTCAGCACTTTTATGTGTGGATTGGACAAAATATACCATATTTAGCCATAAAATGATGGAAAAAGACATTTTCGAAGGAATTATGTGCATAAAATATTAAATAATCTTATTTTGTTGTAGTTAGTGTTAGTTGTAAAGCAATAATGAGCAAAAAATGTTAAATAATCTAATTTTCCGATATATAGTTTCTGTTTATTTGCTGCACTTTTCTGTGTGGATTGGAATAATATAACTTATTTATTCATAAAATGCTGAAAAAATAGATTTTAGAAATAATCATGATCAAAAAATATTAAATAATCTAATTTTCCGATTAAAGTTTTTTTACATTATCTGCACTCTTATGAGTGGATTGGACATAATATTCCTTATTTTACAATTTAAAGATTTTGATCATTTTCGGCACTTTTATGTGTGGATTGGACATAATATACCTTATTTAGTCATAAAATGTGAAAACAGAGATTTTAGAAGGAATTGTGAGCAAAAAATATAAAACCATATTTTCCAATCTAAAGATTTAAAGCAATAATGAGAAAAAAATATAAAATAATCTTAATTTCCGATTTTAAGTTTTTGTACATTTTCTGCACTTCTATGTATGGATTGGACATATAATACCTTATTTAGTCATAAAATGCTAAAACAGAGAAAGATTTTAGAAGGAATAATATGCAAAAAATATTAAATAATATTATTTTCCGATTCATATATTTTGTACATTCTCAGTACTTTTATGTGTGAATTGGACTTAATATACCTTATTTATCCAAAAAATGATGGAAAAAGAGAATTTCGAAGGAAATATGTGCAAAATTTATTAAATAATCTTATTTTCCGAATATAAGTTTTAAAGCAATAATGAGCAAAGAGTGTTAAATAATCTTATTTTCCGATATATAGATTTTGTTCATTTGCTGAACTTTTGTGTGTGGATTGGAATAATATATCTTATTTATACATAAAATGCTGTAAACATAGATTTTAGAATGATTTATGATCAAGAAATATTAAATAATCTTATTTTTCGATTTCAAGTTTAACAGCAATAAAGAGCAAACATTTTTAAATAATGTTTAAGAACAAATTATCGACAAAATGGCATACTGAATGGTGCAACTCAAGATCCAAACTGCATGAAGTGAAAGGTGACATCTATCCTTGGAGATCATTACCAAAAGACCGCCATTCTCAAGTAATTCTGACCAGACTTCGACTTGGCCACACCAGAATAACCCATGAATATCTGCTGAAACGAACCGAAGCTCCCAGATGTGATGTCTGTGATGTGACTCTAACAGTGAAACATTTTCTCATTGATTGTAAAAAATATACATTATCTAGAAATAAGTATAACTTGCCACAGGACCTTAAGACATTATTAGGAGAAACATGTAATCTACTTAATCTTAAAAATTACATGAAGGATATAGACTTATATCATGAGATATAAAATTGTTAAATTTTGATGTACTTTGTATTCTTTTTGTGAATCTAAGTTAAATATTGTAATGTCGCTAATAACCGGAAGGTGGATGCGACTTTTTTTTCTTAAATAAAAAAAAAAAATTTTTAAATAATCTCATTTTCCCACATATAGTTTTTGTTCATTTTCTGCACTTTTATATGTGGTTGGACATAATATACCTTATTTAGTCATAAAATGTGAAAAAAACTATTTTCGTAGGAGCTATGTGCAAAAAATATTAAATAATATTATATTCCAATTTAAAGATTTAAGGTAATTATGTGAAAAAAATATCAAATAATTTTAATTTTTAAATTTCTTGTACCTTTTCTGCACTTTTATGTGTGGATTGGACACGATATACTTTTTTTATTCATAAGATGCCGAAAACAGTGATTTTGAAAGGAATTATGAGCAAAAAATATTAAATAATCTTATTTTCCGATTTAAAGATTTTGTTACTTTTCTGCTCTCTTGTGTATGGATTTGACGTAATATATCTTATTTATTAATAAAATGCGGTAGAAAGACATTCTCGAAGGAGTTATGAGCAAAAAAGTTAAATAATCTTATTTTCGGATTTAATGATTTAAAGCAATAATGAGCAAAAAATATAAAATAATCTTATTTTCCGATTTATAGTTTTTGTTCATTTTCCGACTTTTTTGTGAGGATTGGACATAATATATCTTTTTTAGTCGTAAAACGCTGAAAACAGAGATTTTAGAAGGAATCATGAGCAAAAATTATTAAATAATCTTATATTCCGTATTAAGGTATTAAAGCAATAATGAGCAAGAAATATTAAATAATCTTATTTTCTGATTCAAGTATTTTGTTAATTTTCTGTTCTCTTATGTGTGGATTGGAAATAATATAATTTATATATTAATAAAATGCTTGAAACAGACATTTTCAAAGAAATTTGGAACAAAAAATATTAAATATAATCTAAATTTCCGATTGATAGATTTTGTTCATTTTCTGCACTGTTAAGTGTGGATTGGACTTATTTAGTCATAAAATACTGAAAACAGAGATTGTAGTAGGAATAATGAGTATAAAATATTAAAAAAATACTATTTTCCGATTTAAAGATATAGTTCATATTCTGCACTTTTATGTGTGAATTGGACATAATATACCTTATTTTGTCATTGAACGCAAAAATCAAATATTTTAGAAGGAATCATGTGCAAAAAATTTTAAATAATCTTATTTTCCGATTTAAAGATTTTGTTAATTTTCAGCTCTCTTATGTTTGGATTGGTCAAAATAATCCTTATTTAGTCATAAAATGGGAAAACAGAGATTTTAGAAGGAATTGTGAGCAAAAAATATAAAATAATCTTATTTTCCGATGAAAAGATTTAAACCAGTAATGAGCAAAAAATATTAAACATTCTTATTTTCCGATTTGTAGAGTTTGTTCATTTTCTGCACGATTATGTGTGGATTGGACATAATACACCATATTTAGTCATAAAGTGATGAGAACAGAGATTCTAGAAGGAAATATGGGCAAAAAATTTTAAGTAAAATTATATTCCGATTTAAATATTTTGTTCATTTTCTGCACTTTTATGTGTGGACTGGACATAATAAACATTATTTTGTTATAAAATGCTGTAAACAGTCATTTTCGAAGGAATCATGAGCTAAAAATATTAATTAATGTAATTTTCCGATTTAACGTTTTAAAGCAATAATCAGGAGAATATATCAATTAATCTTATATTCCGATTTGAAGATTTTGTTCATTTTCTGCGATTTTATGTGTGGATTGGTCACAATATAACTTATTTAGTCATAAAATGTGAAAACAGACATTTTCGAAGGAGCTATGATCAAAAAATATTAAATAATCTAATTTTCCGTTTTATAGTATTAAAGCATTAATGAGCAAGAAATATTATATAATCTTATTTTCCGATTTAAAGATTTTGTTAATTTTCTGTTCTCTTATGTGTGGATTGGACGTAATATAGTTTACATATTAATAAAATGCTGGAAACAGACATTTTCGAAGAAGTTGGGAACAATAACTATTAAATATAATCTTATTTTCCGATTTATAGTTTCTGTTCATTTTCTGCACTGTTAAGTGTGGTTTGTTTATAATATACCTTATTTAGTCAGAAAATGCTGGAAACAGAGATTGTATTAGGAATTATGAGTATAAAATATTAAAAAATATTATTTTCCGATTTAAAGATATAGTTCGTATTCTGCATTTTTATGTGTGAATTGGACATAATATACCTAATTTAGTCATTAAATGCCGAGATCAGAGATTTTAGAAGGAATCATGGGCAAAAAATATTAAATAATTTTATTTTCCGATTTATAGTATTAAAGCAATAATGAGCAAGATATAATAAAAAATCTTAATTTCCGATTAGATATTTTGTTAATTTTCTTCTCTCTTATGTGTGAATTGGACATAATATACCTTATTTAGTCCTTAAATGCTGGAAACAGACATTTTCGAAGGGATCATGAGCAAAGAATATTAATTAATGTAATTTTCCAATTTAAGGTTTTAAAGCAATAATGAGGAGAATATATTAATCAATCTTATATTCCGATTTAAAGATTTTTTTCATTTTCTGCGCTTTTATGTGTGGATTGGTCGCAATATACCTTATTTAGTCATAAAATGTGAAAACAGACATTTTCGAAGGAGCTATGAGCAAAAAATATTAAATAATCTTATTTTTCAATATAAAGTTTTTGTTCATTTGCTGCACTTTTGTGTGTGAATTGGATATATTATAACTTATTTAGTCATAAAATGTTGAAAACAGACATTTTAGACCAAGTTATGAGCTAAAAATATGAAATAATATTATTTTACGATTTCAAGTTTTTGTTCAATTTCTGCACTTTTATGTGTGCATTGGACATTTTATAACTCATATAGTCATGAAATGCTGAAAATAGACATTTTAGACCAAGTTATGAGCTAAAAATATAATATAATCTTATGTTCCGATTTAAAGTTTTTGTTCAATTTCTGCACTTCTATGTGTGAATTTGACATATTATAAATTATTTAGTCATAAAATGCTGAAAATAGACATTTTAGACCAAGTTATGAGCTAAAAATATGAAATAATCTTATTTTCCGATTTAGAGTTTTTGTTCAATTTCTGCTCTTTTATGTGTGAATTGGACATATAACTTATTTAGTCATAAACTTCTGAAAATAGACATTTTAGACCAAGATAAGAGCTAAAAATTAGAAATAATCTTATTATCCGATTTCAAGTTTTTGTTCCATTTCTGCATTTTTATGTGTGGATTGGATATTTTATAACTTATATAGTCATGAAATGCTGAAAACAGACATTTTAGACGAAGTTATGAGCTAAAAATATGAAATAATATTATTTCCTGATTTAAACTTTTTGTTCAATTTCTGCACTTTTATGTGTGTATTGGACATTTCATAACTTACATAGTCATGAAATGCTGAAAACAGACATTTTAGACCAAGTTATGAGCTGAAACTATGAAATAATCTTATTTTCCGATTTCAAGTTTTTGTTCAATTTCTGCACTTTTATATATGGATTGGACATTTTGTAACTTATATAGTCAAGAAATTCTGAAATCACACATTTTAGACCAAGTTATTAGCTAAAAATATGAAATAATTTTATTTTCCGATTTAAAGTTTTTGTTCAATTTCTGCACTTTTATGAGTGAATTGGACATGTTATAACTTATATAGTCACGAAATGCTGAACAAACACTTAAGACCAAGTTATGAGCTAAGAATATGAAATAATCTTATTTTCCGATTTGAAGTTTTTGTTCAATTTCTGCACTTCTATGTGTGAATTTGACATATTATAAATTATTTAGTCATAAAATGCTGAAAATAGACATTTTAGACCAAGTTATGAGCTAAAAATATGAAATAATTTTATTTTCCGATTTCAAGTTTTTGTTAAATTTCTGCACTTTTATGTGTGAATTGAACATATTATAACTTACTTAGACATAAAATGTTGAAAACAGACATATTAGACCAAGTTATGAGCTAAAAATATGAAATAATCTTATTTTCCGATTTGAAGTTTTTGTTCAATTTCTGCACTTCTATGTGTGAATTTGACATATTATAAATTATTTAGTCATAAAATGCTGAAAATAGACATTTTAGACCAAGTTATGAGCTAAAAATATGAAATAATCTTATTATCCGATTTAGAGTTTTTGTTCAATTTCTGCTCTTTTATGTGTGAATTGGACATATTATAACTTATTTAGTCATAAACTTCTGAAAATAGACATTTTAGACCAAGATAAGAGCTAAAAATTAGAAATAATCTTATTATCCGATTTCAAGTTTTTGTTCCATTTCTGCATTTTTTAGTGTGGATTGGACATTTTATAAATTATATGGTCATGAAATGCGTAAAACAGACATTTTAGACCAAGTTATGAGCTAAAAATATAAAATAGTCTTATTTTCGGATTTCAAATTTTTGTTCAATTTCAGCACTTTTATGTGTGAATTGGACATATTATAACTTATTTAGACATAAAATGTTGAAAAAAGACATTTTAGACCAAGTTGTGAGCTAAAAATATGAAATAATCTTATTTTCCGATTTCAAGTTTTTGTTCAATTTCTGCACTTTTATGTATGGATTGGACATTTTGTAACTTATATAGTCATGAAATTCTGAAATCACACATTTTAGACCAAGTTATTAGCTAAAAATATGAAATAATTTTATTTTCCGATTTAAAGTTTTTGTTCAATTTCTGCACTTTTATGAGTGAATTGGACATGTTATAACTTATATAGTCACGAAATGCTGAACAAACACTTAAGACCAAGTTATGAGATAAGAATATGAAATAATCTTATTTTCCGATTTCAAGTTTTTGATAAATTTCTGCACTTTTATGTGTGAATTGGACATATTATAACTTATTTAGACATAAAATGTTGAAAACAGACATATTAGACCAAGTTATGAGCTAAAAATATGAAATAATCTTATTTTCCGATTTCAAGTTTATGTTCAATTTCTGCACTTTTATGTGTGGATTGGACATTTTATAACTTATATAGTCATAGAATGCTGAAAACAGACATATTAGACCAAGTTATGAGCTAAAAATATGAAATAATCTTATTTTCCGATTTGAAGTTTTTGTTCAATTTCTGCACTTCTATGTGTGAATTTGACATATTATAAATTATTTAGTCATAAAATGCTGAAAATAGACATTTTAGACCAAGTTATGAGCTAAAAATATGAAATAATCTTATTTTCCGATTTAGAGTTTTTGTTCAATTTCTGCTCTTTTATGTGTGAATTGGACATATTATAACTTATTTAGTCATAAACTTCTGAAAATAGACATTTTAGACCAAGATAAGAGCTAAAAATTAGAAATAATCTTATTATCCGATTTCAAGTTTTTGTTCCATTTCTGCATTTTTTAGTGTGGATTGGACATTTTATAAATTATATGGTCATGAAATGCGTAAAACAGACATTTTAGACCAAGTTATGAGCTAAAAATATAAAATAGTCTTATTTTCGGATTTCAAATTTTTGTTCAATTTCAGCACTTTTATGTGTGAATTGGACATATTATAACTTATTTAGACATAAAATGTTGAAACAAGACATTTTAGACCAAGTTGTGAGCTAAAAATATGAAATAATCTTATTTTCCGATTTCAAGTTTTTGTTCAATTTCTGCACTTTTATGTATGGATTGGACATTTTGTAACTTATATAGTCATGCAATTCTGAAATCACACATTTTAGACCAAGTTATTAGCTAAAAATATGAAATAATTTTATTTTCCGATTTAAAGTTTTTGTTCAATTTCTGCACTTTTATGAGTGAATTGGACATGTTATAACTTATATAGTCACGAAATGCTGAACAAACACTTAAGACCAAGTAATGAGCTAAGAATATGAAATAATCTTATTTTCCGATTTCGAGTTTTTGTTAAATTTCTGCACTTTTATGTGTGAATTGGACATATTATAACTTATTTAGACATAAAATGTTGAAAACAGACATATTAGACCAAGTTATGAGCTAAAAATATGAAATAATCTTATTTTCCGATTTCAAGTTTATGTTCAATTTCTGCACTTTTATGTGTGGATTGGACATTTTATAACTTATATAGTCATAAAATGCTGAAAACAGACATTTTAGACCAAGTTATGAGCTAAGAATATGAAATAATCTTCACCATCACCATCACCATCACCATCACCATCACCATCACCATCACCATCACCATCACCATCACCGTCACCATCACCATCACCATCACCATCACCATCACCATCACCATCACCATCACCATCACCATCACCATCACCATCACCATCACCATCACCATCACCATCACCATCACCATCACCATCACCATCACCATCACCATCACCATCACCATCACCATCACCATCACCATCACCATCACCATCACCATCACCATCACCATCACCATCACCATCACCATCACCATCACCATCACCATCACCATCACCATCACCATCACCATCACCATCACCATCACCATCACCATCACCATCACCATCACCATCACCATCACCATCACCATCACCATCACCATCACCATCACCATCACCATCACCATCACCATCACCATCACCATCACCATCACCATCACCATCACCATCACCATCACCATCACCATCACCATCACCATCACCATCACCATCACCATCACCATCACCATCACCATCACCATCACCATCACCATCACCATCACCATCACCATCACCATCACCATCACCATCACCATCACCATCACCATCACCATCACCATCACCATCACCATCACCATCACCATCACCATCACCATCACCATCACCATCACCATCACCATCACCATCACCATCACCATCACCATCACCATCACCATCACCATCACCATCACCATCACCATCACCATCACCATCACCATCACCATCACCATCACCATCACCATCACCATCACCATCACCATCACCATCACCATCACCATCACCATCACCATCACCATCACCATCACCATCACCATCACCATCACCATCACCATCACCATCACCATCACCATCACCATCACCATCACCATCACCATCACCATCACCATCACCATCACCATCACCATCACCATCACCATCACCATCACCATCACCATCACCATCACCATCACCATCACCATCACCATCACCATCACCATCACCATCACCATCACCATCACCATCACCATCACCATCACCATCACCATCACCATCACCATCACCATCACCATCACCATCACCATCACCATCACCATCACCATCACCATCACCATCACCATCACCATCACCATCACCATCACCATCACCATCACCATCACCATCACCATCACCATCACCATCACCATCACCATCACCATCACCATCACCATCACCATCACCATCACCATCACCATCACCATCACCATCACCATCACCATCACCATCACCATCACCATCACCATCACCATCACCATCACCATCACCATCACCATTACCATCACCATCACCATCACCATCACCATCACCATCATTATCACCATCACCATCACCATCACCATCACCATCACCATCACCATCACCATCACCATCACCATCACCATCACCATCACCATCACCATCACCATCACCATCACCATCACCATCACCATCACCATCACCATCACCATCACCATCACCATCACCATCACCATCACCATCACCATCACCATCACCATCACCATCACCATCACCATCACCATCACCATCACCATCACCATCACCATCACCATCACCATCACCATCACCATCACCATCACCATCACCATCACCATCACCATCACCATCACCATCACCATCACCATCACCATCACCATCACCGTCACCATCACCATCACAATCACCATCACCATCACCATCACCATCACCATCACCATCACCATCACCATCACCATCACCATCACTATCACCATCACCATCACCATCACCATCACCATCACCATCACCATCACCATCACCATCACCATCACCATCACCATCACCATCACCATCACCTTCACCATCACCATCTCCATCACCATCACCATCACCATCACCATCACCATCACCATCACCATCACCATCACCATCACCATCACCATCACCATCACCATCACCATCACCATCACCATCACCATCACCATCACCATCACCATCACCATCACCATCACCATCACCATCACCATCACCATCACCATCACCATCACCATCACCATCACCATCACCATCACCATCACCATCACCATCACCATCACCATCACCATCACCATCACCATCACCATCACCATCACCATCACCATCACCATCACCATCACCATCACCATCACCATCACCATCACCATCACCATCACCATCACCATCACCATCACCATCACCATCACCATCACCATCACCATCACCATCACCATCACCATCTTATTTTCCGATTTAAAGTTTTTGTTCAATCTCTGCACGTGTATTGGACATTTCATAACTTACATAGTCATGAAATGCTGAAAACAGACATTTTAGACCAAGTTATGAGCTGAAACTATGAAATAATCTTATTTTCCGATTTCAAGTTTTTGTTCAATTTCTGCACTTTTATATATGGATTGGACATTTTGTAACTTATATAGTCAAGAAATTCTGAAATCACACATTTTAGACCAAGTTATTAGCTAAAAATATGAAATAATTTTATTTTCCAATTTAAAGTTTTTGTTCAATTTCTGCACTTTTATGAGTGAATTGGACATGTTATAACTTATATAGTCACGAAATGCTGAACAAACACTTAAGACCAAGTTATGAGCTAAGAATATGAAATAATCTTATTTTCCGATTTCAAGTTTTTGTTAAATTTCTGCACTTTTATGTGTGAATTGAACATATTATAACTTATTTAGACATAAAATGTTGAAAACAGACATATTAGACCAAGTTATGAGCTAAAAATATGAAATAATCTTATTTTCCGATTTGAAGTTTTTGTTCAATTTCTGCACTTCTATGTGTGAATTTGACATATTATAAATTATTTAGTCATAAAATGCTGAAAATAGACATTTTAGACCAAGTTATGAGCTAAAAATATGAAATAATCTTATTTTCCGATTTAGAGTTTTTGTTCAATTTCTGCTCTTTTATGTGTGAATTGGACATATTATAACTTATTTAGACATAAAATGTTGAAAAAAGACATTTTAGACCAAGTTGTGAGCTAAAAATATGAAATAATCTTATTTTCCGATTTCAAGTTTTTGTTCAATTTCTGCACTTTTATGTATGGATTGGACATTTTGTAACTTATATAGTCATGAAATTCTGAAATCACACATTTTAGACCAAGTTATTAGCTAAAAATATGAAATAATTTTATTTTCCGATTTAAAGTTTTTGTTCAATTTCTGCACTTTTATGAGTGAATTGGACATGTTATAACTTATATAGTCACGAAATGCTGAACAAACACTTAAGACCAAGTTATGAGCTAAGAATATGAAATAATCTTATTTTCCGATTTCAAGTTTTTGATAAATTTCTGCACTTTTATGTGTGAATTGGACATATTATAACTTATTTAGACATAAAATGTTGAAAACAGACATATTAGACCAAGTTATGAGCTAAAAATATGAAATAATCTTATTTTCCGATTTCAAGTTTATGTTCAATTTCTGCACTTTTATGTGTGGATTGGACATTTTATAACTTATATAGTCATAAAATGCTGAAAACAGACATATTAGACCAAGTTATGAGCTAAAAATATGAAATAATCTTATTTTCCGATTTGAAGTTTTTGTTCAATTTCTGCACTTCTATGTGTGAATTTGACATATTATAAATTATTTAGTCATAAAATGCTGAAAATAGACATTTTAGACCAAGTTATGAGCTAAAAATATGAAATAATCTTATTTTCCGATTTAGAGTTTTTGTTCAATTTCTGCTCTTTTATGTGTGAATTGGACATATTATAACTTATTTAGTCATAAACTTCTGAAAATAGACATTTTAGACCAAGATAAGAGCTAAAAATTAGAAATAATCTTATTATCCGATTTCAAGTTTTTGTTCCATTTCTGCATTTTTTAGTGTGGATTGGACATTTTATAAATTATATGGTCATGAAATGCGTAAAACAGACATTTTAGACCAAGTTATGAGCTAAAAATATAAAATTGTCTTATTTTCGGATTTCAAATTTTTGTTCAATTTCAGCACTTTTATGTGTGAATTGGACATATTATAACTTATTTAGACATAAACTGTTGAAACAAGACATTTTAGACCAAGTTGTGAGCTAAAAATATGAAATAATCTTATTTTCCGATTTCAAGTTTTTGTTCAATTTCTGCACTTTTATGTATGGATTGGACATTTTGTAACTTATATAGTCATGAAATTCTGAAATCACACATTTTAGACCAAGTTATTAGCTAAAAATATGAAATAATTTTATTTTCCGATTTAAAGTTTTTGTTCAATTTCTGCACTTTTATGAGTGAATTGGACATGTTATAACTTATATAGTCACGAAATGCTGAACAAACACTTAAGACCAAGTAATGAGCTAAGAATATGAAATAATCTTATTTTCCGATTTCGAGTTTTTGTTAAATTTCTGCACTTTTATGTGTGAATTGGACATATTATAACTTATTTAGACATAAAATGTTGAAAACAGACATATTAGACCAAGTTATGAGCTAAAAATATGAAATAATCTTATTTTCCGATTTCAAGTTTATGTTCAATTTCTGCACTTTTATGTGTGGATTGGACATTTTATAACTTATATAGTCATAAAATGCTGAAAACAGACATTTTAGACCAAGTTATGAGCTAAGAATATGAAATAATCTTATTTTCCGATTTTTCCATCACCATCACCATCACCATCACCATCACCATCACCATCACCATCACCATCACCATCACCATCACCATCACCATCACCATCTCCATCACCATCACCATCACCATCACCATCACCATCACCTTCACCATCACCATCACCATCACCATCACCATCACCATCACCATCACCATCACCATCACCATCACCATCACCATCACCATCACCATCACCATCACCATCACCATCACCATCACCATCACCATCACCATCACCATCACCATCACCATCACCATCACCATCACCATCACCATCACCATCACCATCACCATCACCATCACCATCACCATCACCATCACCATCACCATCACCATCACCATCACCATCACCATCACCATCACCATCACCATCACCATCACCATCACCATCACCATCACCATCACCATCACCATCACCATCACCATCACCATCACCATCACCATCACCATCACCATCACCATCACCATCACCATCACCATCACCATCACCATCACCATCACCATCACCATCACCATCACCATCACCATCACCATCACCATCACCATCACCATCACCATCACCATCACCATCACCATCACCATCACCATCACCATCACCATCACCATCACCATCACCATCACCATCACCATCACCATCACCATCACCATCACCATCACCATCACCATCACCATCACCATCACCATCACCATCACCATCACCATCACCATCACCATCACCATCACCATCACCATCACCATCACCATCACCATCACCATCACCATCACCATCACCATCACCATCACCATCACCATCACCATCACCATCACCATCACCATCACCATCACCATCACCATCACCATCACCATCACCATCACCATCACCATCACCATCACCATCACCATCACCATCACCATCACCATCACCATCACCATCACCATCACCATCACCATCACCATCACCATCACCATCACCATCACCATCACCATCACCATCACCATCACCATCACCATCACCATCACCATCACCATCACCATCACCATCACCATCACCATCACCATCACCATCACCATCACCATCACCATCACCATCACCATCACCATCACCATCACCATCACCATCACCATCACCATCACCATCACCATCACCATCACCATCACCATCACCATCACCATCACCATCACCATCACCATCACCATCACCATCACCATCACCATCACCATCACCATCACCATCACCATCACCATCACCATCACCATCACCATCACCATCACCATCACCATCACCATCACCATCACCATCACCATCACCATCACCATCACCATCACCATCACCATCACCATCACCATCACCATCACCATCACCATCACCATCACCATCACCATCACCATCACCATCACCATCACCATCACCATCACCATCACCATCACCATCACCATCACCATCACCATCACCATCACCATCACCATCACCATCACCATCACCATCACCATCACCATCACCATCACCATCACCATCACCATCACCATCACCATCACCATCACCATCACCATCACCATCACCATCACCATCACCATCACCATCACCATCACCATCACCATCACCATCACCATCACCATCACCATCACCATCACCATCACCATCACCATCACCATCACCATCACCATCACCATCACCATCACCATCACCATCACCATCACCATCACCATCACCATCACCATCACCATCACCATCACCATCACCATCACCATCACCATCACCATCACCATCACCATCACCATCACCATCACCATCACCATCACCATCACCATCACCATCACCATCACCATCACCATCACCATCACCATCACCATCACCATCACCATCACCATCACCATCACCATCACCATCACCATCACCATCACCATCACCATCACCATCACCATCACCATCACCATCACCATCACCATCACCATCACCATCACCATCACCATCACCATCACCATCACCATCACCATCTCCATCACCATCACCATCACCATCACCATGACCATCACCATCACCATCACCATCACCATCACCATCACCATCACCATCACCATCACCATCACCATCACCATCACCATCACCATCACCATCACCATCACCATCACCATCACCATCACCATCACCATCACCATCACCATCACCATCACCATCACCATCACCATCACCATCACCATCACCATCACCATCACCATCACCATCACCATCACCATCACCATCACCATCACCATCACCATCACCATCACCATCACCATCACCATCACCATCACCATCACCATCACCATCACCATCACCATCACCATCACCATCACCATCACCATCACCATCACCATCACCATCACCATCACCATCACCATCACCATCACCATCACCATCACCATCACCATCACCATCACCATCACCATCACCATCACCATCACCATCACCATCACCATCACCATCACCATCACCATCACCATCTCCATCACCATCACCATCACCATCACCATCACCATCACCATCACCATCACCATCACCATCACCATCACCATCACCATCACCATCACCATCACCATCACCATCACCATCACCATCACCATGACCATCACCATCACCATCACCATCACCATCACCATCACCATCACCATCACCATCACCATCACCATCACCATCACCATCACCATCACCATCACCATCACCATCACCATCACCATCACCATCACCATCACCATCACCATCACCATCACCATCACCATCACCATCACCATCACCATCACCATCACCATCACCATCACCATCACCATCACCATCACATCACCATCACCATCACCATCTTATTTTCCGATTTAAAGTTTTTGTTCAATCTCTGCACTTTTATGTGTGAATTGGACATATTATAACTTACTTAATAATAATAATAATAATAACGTTTATTAACAACAATATAAGAATAACAAATAATAGTTTGTCAATAAACAACAAATAACCTACGAGACTCTTAAGTCTGTATGTAGGTGGTAAAACATATTACATTAATTATTATTTTATCATCATCATATCATTATTACAAATTTAAGTATCAGATTATAAAAAAATAATAATAATAAATACACACCTATATAATTATATACATACATACATACATACACTGGGTTAGTTGTATCTAAAAATTACAAATAAAAAAAAATGAAAATGAAAATGAAAATGAAAATGTGAAAGAAAAAGCGCTATCATTTTTCAATAATTCTCATTATAGATTTCCTTGAATTTGTTTTTAAGAAAACATGAATCTCAGCTTTGAATTTTTTAATTGAATTTATATCTTTAATATTTTTAGGTAAATAGTTATAGGCTTTTGGTCCTAAATATATAAAGTTTTTTTGACCTATAGTTTTTTTCATGTATTTTACTGAAATATTTTGTTTTTGTCTAGTGTCATAATCATGAGTAACTGTATTTTGTATTTTTTTGTTTTCAAACTGATCTATTACAAGAATTTTGAAATAAATTTGTCTTGGATCAATGGTGTTTGTTTCTTTATATAATACATCACTTGGAAATCTATAATCCCTCTTTGATATTATTTTCAAACATCGCTTTTGTAAAATTTCAATAGGTTTTAAATGTGTCTTTGAAATTCCTCCCCATCCTATTAAACCATATTCTAGATGTGGTCTAAAAAGGCTATTGTACAATATTTTCATATGTTTAAAATCCAAAATATTTGAAAGCAATTTAAATTTGTATACTATTCGCCTTAGTTTTTTACTAAGGAAAGAAATATGTCTATCCCATCTAAGATGGCTATCTATAATAATACCTAGATATTTGATTTCAGATTTTGAATAAATAACTGTTTCTAAACTTAAGGACATTTCTTTGAATTCTGGAATACCTTTGCCATAACTCCAAAAGGGAACGAAAAATGTCTTTTTTAAATTTATGGAAAGAAGATTTGTACTAAGCCAGAGTATAATTTTCTTGAAATCATTTTCAATCTTAAGTTTCAATTGTTTCCAACTGCTATTTTCATAATATACAACAGTGTCATCAGCAAAACAAATAATTTTACCTTCTGTTTTAATTGAGAAAAAGTCATTAATATATATAATGAAAAGTAACGGGACCAAAACAGTTCCTTGTGGTACACCACATGATATGATTTTTGTTCCACTTATTGATTTGTTTATTTTGATTTGTTGTTTCCGATTTGATAAATAGGAACAGATAAGATTATGAGCCAATCCCCTTACTCCAATTTGATCCAATTTTTCAATTAATAATTTATGATTGACAGTATCAAAGGCTTTTGTCAAATCCAAAAATATCCCAATTGATGGTTCTTTATTATCGATTGAACTATAAATGAGGCCAGTCATAAAAGTCTGAAAATATACATTTAAGACCAAGTTATGAGCTAAAAATTAGAAATAATCTTATTTTCCGACTAAGTTTTTGTTCAATTTCTGCACTTTTATGTGTGGATTGGACATATTATAACTTATTTAGTCATAAAATGCAGAAAACAGATATTTTAGACCATGTTATGAGCTAAAAATATGAAATAATCCTATTTTCCGATTTAAAGTTTTTGTTCAATTTCTGCACTTTTCTGTGTGGATTGAACATATTATAACTTATTTAGTCATAAAATGTTGAAAACAGACATTTTGGACCAAGTTATGAGCTAAAAATATGAAATAATCTTATTTTCCGTTTTTGTTCAATTTCTGCACTTATATGTGTGTATTGGACATATTATAACTTATTTAGTCATAATGTGCTGTAAACAGACATTTAAGACCAAGTTATGAGATAAAAATATGAAATAATATTATTTTAAAATTTCAAGTTTTTGTTAAATTTCTGCACTTTTATGTGTGAACTGGACATATTATACCTTATATAGTAATAAAATTCTGAAAATAGACATTTTAGACCGACCGCGTAAAGAGCTAAAAATTAGAAATAATATTATTTTCCGATTTAAGTTATAATGTGCTGTAAACAGACATTTAAGACCAAGTTATGAGATAAAAATATGAAATAATATTATTTTAAAATTTCAAGTTTTTGTTAAATTTCTGCACTTTTATGTGTGAATTGGACATATTATACCTTATATAGTAATAAAATTCTGAAAATAGACATTTTAGACCGACCACGTAAAGAGCTAAAAATTAGAAATAATCTTATTTTCCGATTTTAAGATTTTGTTCAATTTCTACACTTTTATGTGTGGATTAGACATATTATAAGTTATTTAGTCATAAAATGTTGAAAACAGACATTTTGGACCAAGTTATAAGCTAAAAATATGAATTAATCTTATTTTCCAATTTTAAGTTTTTGTTCAATTTCTGCACTTTTATGTGTGAATTGGACATATTATACCTTATTTAGTAATAAAATTCTAAAAATAGACATTTTAGACCAAGTTAAGAGCTAAAAATTAGTAATAATTTTATTTTCCTATTTTAAAGTTTTGTTCAATTTCTGCACCTTTATGTGTGGACTGGATATACTATAACTTATTTAGTCATAAAATTCTGGAAATAGACATTTTAGACCACGTTAAGAGCTAAAAATTGGAAATAATATTATTTTCCGATTTTAAGATTTTGTTCAGTTTCTACACTTTTATGTGTGGATTGGACATATTATAACTTATTTAGTCATAAAATGCTGAAAACAGATATTTTAGACCAAGTTATGAGCTAAAAATATGAAATAATCTTATTTACCGATTTAAAGTTTTTGTTCAATTTCTGCACTTTTATGTGTGAATTGGACATATTATAACTTATTTAGTCATAAAAGTCTGAAAATAGACATTTTAGACCAAGATAAGAGCTTTAAATTAGAAATAGTCATATTTTCCGACCTTAAGTATTTGTTCAATTTCTGCACTTTTAATTGTGAATTGGACATATTATAACTTATTTAGTCATAAAATGTTGAAAACAGATCATTTTAGACCAAATTATGAGCTAAAAATTGGAAATAATCTTATATTCTGATTTCAAGTTTTTGTTCAATTTCCGCACTTTTATGTGTGGATTGGACATATTATAACTTATTTAGTCATAAAATTCTGAAAATAGACATTTTAGGCCAAGTTAAGAGCTAAAAATATGAAATAATCTTATTTTCCGATTTTAAGTTTCTGTTCAATTTCCGCACTTTCAATTGTGGATTATATATATTATTACTTATTTAGTTTAAAAATGTTGAAAACAGATCATTTCAGACCAAAATATGAGCTAAATATTAGAAAAAATCTTATTTTTTTATTTCAAGTTTTGTTCATTCACTTTTATGTGTGGATTGGACATTTTATAACTTATTTAGTCATAAAATGTTGAACACAGACATTTTGGACCAAGTTATAAGCTAAAAATATTAAATAATCTTATTTTCCAATTTAGAGTTTTTGTTCAATTTCTGCACTTTTATGTGTGGATTGGATATATTATAAATTATTTATTCATAAAATTCTGAAAATAGACATTTTAGACCAAGTTAAGAGCTAAAAATTAGAAAAAATCTTATTTTCCGATTTTAAGTTTTTGTTCAATTTCTGCTAATTTATGTGTGGATTGGACATATTATAACTTATTTAGTCATAAAATGCTGAAAAAAGATATTTTAGACCAAGTTATGAGCTAAATATATGAAATAATCTTATTTTCCGATTTAAAGTTTTTGATCAGTTTCTGCACTTTTATGTGTGTATTGGACATATTACAACTTATTTAATCATAATATGCTGTAAACAGACATTTTAGACCATGTTATGAGCTAAATATATGAAATAATCTTATTTTCCGAATTAAAGTTTTTGTTCAATTTCTGCACTTTAATGTGTGGATTGAATATATTATACCTTAGTAATAAAATTCTGAAAATAGACATTTTAGACCAAGTTAAGAGCTAAAAATTAGTAATAATTTTATTTTCCTATTTTAAATTTTTGTTCAATTTCTGCACCTTCATGTGTGGACTGGATATACTATAACTTATTTAGTCATAAAATTCTGGAAATAGACATTTTAGACCACGTTAAGAGCTAAAAATTGGAAATAATCTTATTTTCCGATTTTAAGATTTTGTTCAATTTCTACACTTTTATGTGTAGATTGGACATATTATAACTTATTTAGTCATAAAATGCTGAAAACATATATTTTAGACCAAGTTATGAGCTAAAAATATGAAATAATCCTATTTACCGATTTAAAGTTTTTGTTCAATTTCTGCACTTTTATGTGTGAATTGGACATATTATAACTTATTTAGTCATAAAAGTCTGAAAATAGACATTTTAGACCAAGATAAGAGCTTTAAATTAGAAATAGTCATATTTTCCGACCTTAAGTTTTTGTTCAATTTCTGCACTTTTAATTGTGAATTGGACATATTATAACTTATTTAGTCATAAAATGTTGAAAACAGATAGATCATTTTAGACCAAATTATGATCTAAAAATTGGAAATAATCTTATATTCTGATTTCAAGTTTTTGTTCAATTTCCGCACTTTTATGTGTGGATTGGACATATTATAACTTATTTAGTCATAAAATTCTGAAAATAGACATTTTAGGCCAAGTTAAGAGCTAAAAATATGAAATAATCTTATTTTCCGATTTTAAGTTTCTGTTCAATTTCTGCACTTTCAATTGTGGATTATATATATTATAACTTATTTAGTTTAAAAATGTTGAAAACAGATAATTTCAGACCAAATTATGAGCTAAATATTATAAAAAATCTTATTTTTTTATTTCAAGTTTTGTTCATTCACTTTTATGTGTGGATTGGACATTTTATAACTTATTTAGTCATAAAATGTTGAACACAGACATTTTGGACCAAGTTATAAGCTAAAAATATTGAATAATCTTATTTTCCAATTTAAAGTTTTTGTTCAATTTCTGCACTTTTATGAGTGGATTGGATATATTATAAATTATTTATTCATAAAATTCTGAAAATAGACATTTTAGACCAAGTTAAGAGCTAAAAATTAGAAAAAATCTTATTTTCCGATTTTAAGTTTTTGTTCAATTTCTGCTAATTTATGTGTGGATTGGACATATTATAACTTATTTAGTCATAAAATGCTGAAAAAAGATATTTTAGACCAAGTTATGAGCTAAATATATGAAATAATCTTATTTTCCGATTTAAAGTTTTTGATCAGTTTCTGCACTTTTATGTGTGTATTGGACATATTACAACTTATTTAATCATAATATGCTGTAAACAGACATTTTAGACCAAGTTATGAGCTAAATATATGAAATAATCTTATTTTCCGAATTAAAGTTTTTGTTCAATTTCTGCACTTTAATGTGTGGATTGAATATATTATAACTTATTTAATCATAAAATGCTAAAAATATACTTTTCAGACCAAGTTATGAGCTAAAAATTAGAGATAATCTTATTTCCCGATTTCAAGTTTTTGTTCAATTTCTGCACTTTTATGTGTGTATTGGACATTTTATAACTTACATAGTCATGAAATGCTGAAAACAGACATTGTAGACCAGGCTATGAGCTAAAAATATGAAATAATCTTATTTTCCGATTTAAAGTTTTTGTTCAATTTCTGCACTTTAATGTGTGAATTGGACATATTATAACTTATTTGTACATAAAACGCTGAAAACAGACATTTTAGACCAAGTTACGAGCTAAAAATATGAAATAATCTTATTTTCAGATTTCAAGTTTTTGTTCAATTTCTGCACTTTTCTGTGTGGATTGGACATTTTATAACTTATATAGTAACGAAATGCTGAAAACAGACATTTTAGACCAAGTAATAAGCAGAGAATATGAAATAATCTTATTTTCCGATTTTAAGTTTTTGTTCAATTTCCGCACTTTTATGAGTGGATAGGTCATATTATAACTTATTTAGTCATAAATTGTTGAAAACAGACATTTTAGACCAAGTTATGAGCTAAAAATTAGAAATAATCTTATTTTCCGATTTTAAGTTTTTGTTCAATTTCTGCACTTTTATGTGTGGATAGGACATATTATAACTTATTTAGTCATAAAATGTTGAAAACAGATCATTTTAGACCAAATTATGAGCTAAAAATTGGAAATAATCTTATATTCTGATTTCAAGTTTTGGTTCAATTTCTGCACTTTTATGTGTGGATTGGACATTTTATAACTTATATAGTCATGAAAAGCTGAAATCAGACACTTTAGACCAAGTTGTGAGCTAAACATATGAAATAATCTTATTTTCCGATCTAAAGTTTTGTTCAATTTCTGCACTTTTATGTGTGGATTGGACATATTATAACTTATTTAGTCATAAAATGTTGAATACAGACATTTTGGACCAAGTTATGATCTAAAAATATGAAATAATCATATTTTCCGATTTAAAGTTTTTGTTCAATTTCTGCTTTTTTATGTGTGAGTTGGACATACTATATCTTTTTTTGTTCAATTACTGCACTTATATGTGTGTATTGGACATATTATAACTTTTTTGGTCATAATATGCTGTAAACAGACATTTTAGACCAAGCTATGAGATAAAAATATGAAATCATTTTATTTTCCGATTTAAAGTTGTTGTTCAATTTCTGCACTTTAATGTGTGGATTGAATATATTATAACTTATTTAATCATAAAATGCAAAAAATATACTTTTTAGACCAAGTTATGAGCGAAAAATTAGAGATAATCTTATTCTCCGATTTAAAGTTTTTGTTCAGTTTCTGCACTTTTATGTGTATATTGGACATATTATAACTTATTTAGTCATAAAATGCTGAAAAAAGATATTTTAGACCAAGTTATGAGCTAAATATATGAAATAATCTTATTTTCCGATTTAAAGTTTTTGTTCAATTTCTGCACTCTAAGGTGTGGATTGAATATATTATAACTTATTTAATCATAAAATGCTAAAAATATACTTTTCAGACCAGGTTATGAGCTAAAAATTAGAGATAATCTTATTTTCCGATTTCAAGTTTTTGTTCAATTTCTGCACTTTTATGTGTGTATTGGACATTTTATAACTTACATAGTCATGAAATGCTGAAAACAGACATTTTAGACCAGACTATGAGCTAAAAATATGAAATAATCTTATTTTCCGATTTAAAGTTTTTGTTCAATTTCTGCACTTTTATGTGTGAATTGGACATATTATAACTTATATAGTCATAAAATGTTGAAAACAGACACTTTAGACCAAGTTATGAAAAAAAATTGAAATAATCTTATTTTCCGATTTAAATTTTTTGTTCAATTTCTGCACTTTTATGTGTGGACTGGACATAATATAACTTATTTAGTCATAAAATGCTGGAAACAGATATTTTAGACCAAGTTAAGAACTAAAAATTAGAAATAATCTTATTTTCCGATTTTAATATTTTGTTCAGTTTCTGCACTTTTATGTGTGGACTGGACATAATATAACTTATTTAGTCATAAAATGCTGGAAACAGATATTTTAGACCAAGTTGTGAGCTAAAACTATGAAATAATCTTATTCTCAGATTTAAAGTTTTTGTTCAATTTCTGCACTTATATGTGTGTATTGGACAAATTATAACTTATTTAGTCATAATATGCTGAAAACAGACATTTTAGACCAAGTTATAAGCTAAAAATATGAAATAATCTTATTTTCCGATTTAAAGTTCTTGTTCAATCCCTGCATTTTTATGTGTGAATTGGACATATTATAACTGATTTAGTTATAAAATTCTGAAAATAGACATTTTAGGCCAAATTAAGATATAAAAATTAGAAATAATCTTATTTTCCGATTTTAGGTTTTTGTTCAATTTCTACACTTTTATATGTGGACTGGACATATAACTTATTTAGTCATAAAATGCTGAAAACAGATATTTTAGACCAAGTTATGAGCTAAAAATATGAAATAATCTTATTCTCCGATTTAAAGTTTTTGTTCTATTTCTGCACTATTATGTGTGAATTGGACATATTATAACTTATTTATTCATGAAAGGTTGAAAACAAACATTTTAGACCAAGTTATGAGCTAAAAATTAGAGATAATCTTATTTTCCGATTTTAAGTTTTTGTTCAATTTCCGCACTTTTATGTGTGGATAGGACATATTATAACTTATTTAGTCATAAATTGTTGAAAACATACATTTTAGACCAAGTTAAGAGCTAAAAATATGAAATAATCTTATTTTCCGATTTAAAGTTTTTGTTCAATTTCCGCACTTCTATGAGTGAATTGGACATATTATAACTTATATAGTCATGAAATTCTGAAAACAGACACTTTAGACCAAGTTATGAAAAAAATATGAAATAATCTTATTTTCCGATTTAAAGTTTTTGTTCAATTTCTGCACTTTTATGTGTGAATTGGACATATTATAACTTATTTAGTCATAAAATGTTGAAAACAGACATTTTGGACCAAGTTATAAGCTAAAAATATTGAATAATCTTATTTTCCAATTTAAAGTTTTTGTTCAATTTCTGCACTTTTATGTGTGAATTGGACATATTATAACTTATTTAGTCATAAATTTCTGAAAATAGACATTTTAGACCAAATTAAGATATAAAAATTAGAAATAATCTTATTTTCCGATTTTAGGTTTTTGTTCAATTTCTACACTTTTATATGTGGACTGGACATATTATAACTTATTTAGTCATAAAATGCTGAAAACAGATATTTTAGACCAAGTTATGAGCTAAAAATATGAAATAATCTTATTCTCCGATTTAAAGTTTTTGTTAAATTTCTGCACTTTTATGTGTGAATTGGACATATTATAACTTATTTATTCATAAAATGTTGAAAACAAACAATTTAGACCAAGTTATGAGCTAAAAATTAGAAATAATCTTATTTTCCGTTTTTAAGTTTTTGTTCAATTTCCGCACTTTTATGTGTGGATAGTACATATTATAACTTATTTAGTCATAAATTGTTGAAAACAGATATTTTAGACCAAGTTATGAGCTAAAAATATGAAATAATCTTATTTCCCGATTTAAAGTTTTTGTTCAATTTCTGCACTTTTATGAGTGAGTTGGACATATTATAACTTATATAGTCATGAAATTCTGAAAACAGACACTTTAGACCAAGTTATGAAAAAAATATGAAATAATCTTATTTTCTGATTTAAAGTTTTTGTTCAATTTCTGCACTTTTATGTGTGAATTGGACATATTATAACTTATTTAGTCATAAAATGTTGAAAACAGACATTTTGGACCAAGTTATAAGCTAAAAATATTGAATAATCTTATTTTCCAATTTAAAGTTTTTGTTCAATTTCTGCACTTTTATGTGTGAATTGGACATATTATAACTTATTTAGTCATTAAATTCTGAAAATAGACATTTTAGACCAAGTTAAGAGCTAAAAATTAGAAATAATCTTATTTTCCGATTTTAGGTTTTTGTTCAGTTTCTGCACTTTTATGAGTGGACTGGACATAATATAACTTATTTAGTCATAAAATGCTGGAAACAGATGTTTTAGACCAAGTTATGTGCTAAAACTATGAAATAATCTTATTCTCAGATTTAAAGTTTCTGTTCAAATTCTGCACTTATATGTGTGTATTGGACAAAGTATAACTTATTTAGTCATAATATGCTGGAAACAGACATTTTAGACCAAGTTATAAGCTAAAAATATGAAATAATCTTATTTTCCGATTTAAAGTTTTTGTTCAATCTCTGCACTTTTATGTGTGAATTGGACATATTATAACTTATTTAGTCATAAAATTCTGAAAATAGACATTTTAGACCAAATTAAGATATAAAAATTAGAAATAATCTTATTTTCCGATTTTAGGTTTTTGTTCAATTTCTACACTTTTATATGTGGACTGGACATATTATAACTTATTTAGTCATAAAATGCTGAAAACAGATATTTTAGACCAAGTTATGAGCTAAAAATATGAAATAATCTTATTTTCCGATTTAAAGTTTTTGTTCAATCTCTGCACTTTTAAGTGTGAATTGGACATATTATAACTGATTTAGTCATAAAATTCTGAAAATAGACATTTTAAACCAAATTAAGATATAAAAATTAGAAATAATCTTATTTCCCGATTTTAGGTTTTTGTTCAATTTCTACACATTTATATGTGGACTGGACATATTATAATTTATTTAGTCATAAAATGTTGAAAACAGACATTTTGGACCAAGTTATGAGCTAAAAATATAAAATAATCTTATTTTCCGACTTAAAGTTTTTGTTCAATTTCTGCACTTTTATGTGTGGATTGGACATATTATACCTTATTTAGTCAAAAAATTTTGAAAACAGACATTTTGGACCAAGTTATGAGCTAAAAATATGAAATAATCTTATTTTCCGATTTAAATTTTTTGTTCAATTTCTGCACTTTTATGTGTGAGTTGGACATATCATATCTGTTTTTGTTAAACTTCTGCACTTATATGTGTGTATTGGACATATAAATTTTTAATTAAAATATGATGTAAACAGATATTTTAGACCAAGTTATGAGCTAAATTATGAAATAATCTTATTTTCCGATTTAAAGTTATTGTTCAATTTCTGCACTTCTATGTGTGGATTGGATATATTATAAATTATTTAGTCATAAATTGTTGAAAAGAGACCAAGTTATGAGCTAGAAATTAGAAATAATCTTATTTTCCGATTTTAAGTTTTTGTTCAATTTCCGCACTTTTATGTGTGGATTGGACATATTATAACTTATTTAGTCATAAAATTCTGAAATTATACATTTTAGACCAAGTTATGAGCTAAAAATATGAAATAATCTTATTTTCCGATTTAAAGTTTTTCTTCAATTTCTGCACTTTTATGTGTGAGTTGGACATATCATATCTGTTTTTGTTAAACTTCTGCACTTATATGTGTGTATTGGACATATAAATTTTTAATTAAAATATGATGTAAACAGATATTTTAGACCAAGTTATGAGCTAAAATATGAAATAATCTTATTTTCCGATTTAAAGTTATTGTTCAATTTCTGCACTTCTATGTGTGGATTGGATATATTATAAATTATTTAGTCATAAATTGTTGAAAAGAGACCAAGTTATGAGCTAGAAATTAGAAATAATCTTATTTTCCGATTTTAAGTTTATGTTCAATCTCTGCACTTTTATGTGTGAATTGGACATATTATAACTTATTTAGTCATAAAATTCTGAAAATAGACATTTTAGACCAAATTAAGATATAAAAATTAGAAATAATCTTATTTTCCGATTTTAGGTTTTTGTTCAATTTCTACACTTTTATATGTGGACTGGACATATTATAACTTATTTAGTCATAAAATGCTGAAAACAGATATTTTAGACCAAGTTATGAGCTAAAAATATGAAATAATCTTATTTTCCGATTTAAAGTTTTTGTTCAATCTCTGCACTTTTATGTGTGAATTGGACATATTATAACTGATTTAGTCATAAAATTCTGAAAATAGACATTTTAGACCAAATTAAGATATAAAAATTAGAAATAATCTTATTTTCCGATTTTAGGTTTTTGTTCAATTTCTACACATTTATATGTGGACTGGACATATTATAATTTATTTAGTCATAAAATGTTGAAAACAGACATTTTGGACCAAGTTATGAGCTAAAAATATAAAATAATCTTATTTTCCGATTTAATGTTTTTGTTCAATTTCTGCACTTTTATGTGTGGATTGGACATATTATACCTTATTTAGTCAAAAAATTTTGAAAACAGACATTTTGGACCAAGTTATGAGCTAAAAATATGAAATAATCTTATTTTCCGATTTAAAGTTTTTGTTCAATTTCTGCACTTTTATGTGTGAGTTGGACATATCATATCTGTTTTTGTTAAACTTCTGCACTTATATGTGTGTATTGGACATATAAATTTTTAATTAAAATATGATATAAACAGATATTTTAGACCAAGTTATGAGCTAAAATATGTAATAATCTTATTTTCCGATTTAAAGTTATTGTTCAATTTCTGCACTTCTATGTGTGGATTGGATATATTATAAATTATTTAGTCATAAATTGTTGAAAAGAGACCAAGTTATGAGCTAGAAATTAGAAATAATCTTATTTTCCGATTTTAAGTTTTTGTTCAATTTCCGCACTTTTATGTGTGGATTGGACATATTATAACTTATTTAGTCATAAAATTCCGAAATTATACATTTTAGACCAAGTTATGAGCTAAAAATATGAAATAATCTTATTTTCCGATTTAAAGTTTTTCTTCAATTTCTGCACTTTTATGTGTGAGTTGGACATATTATATCTGTTTTTGTTCAATTTCTGCACTTATATGTGCGTATTGGACATATTATAACTTTGTTAGTCATAATGTGATGTAAACAGACATTTTAGACCAAGTTATGAGCTAAAAATATGAAATAATCTTATTTTCCGATTTAAAATTATTGTTCAATTTCTGCACTTCTATGTGTGGATTGGATATATTATAAATTATTTAGTCATAAAATTCTGAAAATAGACATTTTAGACCAAGTTAAGAGCTAAAAATGAGAAAAAATCTTATTTTCCCATTTTAAATTTTTATTCAATTTCTGCACATTTATGTGTGGATTGGACATATTATAACATATTTAGTCATAAAATGCTGAAAAAAGATGTTTTAGACCAAGTTATGAGCTAAATATATGAAATAATCTTATTTTCCGATTTCAAGTTTTTGTTCAATTTCTGCATTTTATGTGTTTATTGGACATTTTATAACTTACATAGTCATGAAATGCTGAAAACAGACATTTTAGACCAGGCTATGAGCTAAAAATATGAAATAATCTTATTTTCCGATTTCTAGTTTTTGTTCAATTTCTGCACTTTTATGTGTGTATTGGACATTTTATAACTTACATAGTCATAAAATGTTGAAAATAGACATTTTAGACCAAGTTAAGAGCTAAAAATTAGAAATAATCTTATTTTCCGATTTTAAGTTTTTGTTCAGTTTCTGCACTTTTGACTGGACATAATATAACTTATTTAGTCAAAAAATGCTGGAAACAGATATTTTAGACCAAGTTATGAGCTAAAACTATGAAATAATCTTATTCTCAGATTTAAAGTTTTTGTTCAATTTCTGCACTTATATGTGTGTATTGGACAAATTATAACTTATTTAGTCATAATATGCTGAAAACAGACATTTTAGACCAAGTTATAAGCTAAAAATATGAAATAATCTTATTTTCCGATTTAAAGTTTTTGTTCAATCTCTGCACATTTATGTGTGAATTGGACATATTATAACTGATTTAGTCATAAAATTCTGAAAATAGACATTTTAGACCAAATTAAGATATAAAAATTAGAAATAATCTTATTTTCCGATTTTAGGTTTTTGTTCAATTTCTAAACTTTTATATGTGGACTGAACATATTATAACTTATTTAGTCATAAAATGCTGAAAACAGGTATTTTAGACCAAGTTATGAGCTAAAAATATGAAATAATCTTATTATCCGATTTAAAGTGTTTGTTCCATTTCTGCACTTTTATGTGTGAATTGGACATATTATAACTTATTTATTCATAAAATGTTGAAAACAAACATTTTAGACCAAGTTATGAGCTAAAAATTAGAAATAATCTTATTTTCCGATTTTAAGTTTTTGTTCAATTTCCGCACTTTTATGTGTGGATAGGACATATTATGACTTATTTAGTCATAATTTGTTGAAAACAGACATTTTAGAACAAGTTATGAGCTAAAAATATAAAATAATCTTATTTTCCGATTTAAAGTTTTTGTTCAATTTCTGCACTTATATGTGTGTATTGGACATATTATAACTTTTTTAGTCATAATATGATGTAAACAGACATTTTAGACCAAGTTATGAGCTAAAAATATTAAATTATTTTATTTTCCGATTTAAAGTTATTGTTCAATTTCTGCACTTCTATGTGTGGATTGGATATATTATAAATTATTTAGTCATAAAATTCTGAAAATGTACATTTTAGACCAAGTTAAGAGCTAAAAATTAGAAAAAATCTTATTTTCCGATTTTAAGTTTTTATTCAATATCTGCACATTTATGTGTGGATTGGACATATTATAACTTATTTAGTCATAAAATGCTGAAAAAAGATATTTTAGACCAAGTTATGAGCTAAATATATGAAATAATCTTATTTTCCGATTTAAAGTTTTTGATCAGTTTCTGCACTTTTATGTGTGTATTGGACATATTATAAATTATTTAGTCATAATATGCTGTAAACAGACATTTTAGACCAAGCTATGAGATAAAAATATGAAATAATTTTATTTTCCGATTTAAAGTTTTTGTTAAATTTCTGCACTTTAATGTGTGGATTGAATATATTATAACTTATTTAATCATAAAATGCTAAAAATATACTTTTCAGACCAAGTAATGAGCTAAAAATTAGAGATAATCTTATTTTCCGATTTCAAGTTTTTGTTCAATTCCTGCACTTTTATGCGTGTATTGGACATTTTATAACTTACATAGTCATGAAATGCTGAAAACAGACACTTTAGACCAAGTTATGAAAGAAATATGAAATAATCTTATTTTCAGATTTAAAGTTTTTGTTCAATTTTTCTGCAATTTTATGTGTGAATTGGACATATTATAACTTATTTAGTCATAAAATGTTGAAAACAGACATTTTGGACCAAGTCATAAGCTAAAAATATTGAATAATCTCATTTTCCAATTCAAAGTTTTTGCTCAATTTCTGCACTTTTATGTGTGAATTGGACATATTATAACTTATTTAGTCATAAAATTCTGAAAATAGACATTTTAGACCAAATTAAGATATAAAAATTAGAATTAATCTTATTTTCCGATTTTAGGTTTTTGCTCAATTTCTACACTTTTATATGTGGACTGGACATATTATAACTTATTTAGTCATAAAATGCTGAAAACAGATATTTTAGACCAAGTTATGAGCTAAAAATATGAAATAATCTTATTCTCCGATTTAAAGTTTTTGTTCTATTTCTGCACTTTTATGTGTGAATTGGAAATATTATAACTTATTTATTCATAAAATGTTGAAAACAAACATTTTAGACCAAGTTATGAGCTAAAAATTAGAAATAATCTTATTTTCCGATTTTAAGTTTTTGTTCAATTTCCGCACTTTTATGTGTGGATAGGACATATTATAACTTATTTAGTCATAAATTGTTGAAAACAGACATTTTAGACCAAGTTATGAGCTAAAAATATGAAATAATCTTATTTTCCGATTTAAAGTTTTTGTTCAATTTCTGCACTTTTATGAGTGAATTGGACATATTATAACTTATATAGTCATGAAATTCTGAAAATAGACACATTAGACCAAGTTATGAAAAAAATATGAAATAATCTTATTTTCCGATTTAAAGTTTTTGTTCAATTTCTGCACTTCTATGTGTGGATTGGATATATTATAAATTATTTAGTCATAAAATTCTGAAAATAGACATTTTAGACCAAGTTAAGAGCTAAAAATTAGAAAAAATCTTATTTTCCGATTTTAAGTTTTCATTCAATATCTGCACATTTATGTGTGGATTGGACATATTATAACTTATTTAGTCATAAAATGCTGAAAAAAGATATTTTAGACCAAGTTATGAGCTAAATATATGAAATAATCTTATTTTCCGATTTAAAGTTTTTGATCAGTTTCTGCACTTTTATCTGTGTATTGGACATATTATAACTTATTTAGTCATAATATGCTGTAAACAGACACTTTAGACCAAGCTATGAGATAAAAATATGAAATAATTTTATTATCCGATTTAAAGTTTTTGTTCAATTTCTGTTAATAACTTATTTAATCATAAAATGCTAAAAATATACTTTTCAGACCAAGTAATGAGCTAAAAATTAGAGATAATCTTATTTTCCGATTTCAAGTTTTTGTTCAATTCCTGCACTTTTATGTGTGAATTGGACATTTTATAACTTACATAGTCATAAAATGCTGAAATCAGACATTCTAGACCAAGTTATGAGCTAAAACTATGAAATAATCTTATTCTCAGATTTAAAGTTTTTGTTCAATTTCTGCACTTATATGTGTGTATTGGACAAATTATAACTTATTTAGTCATAATATGCTGAAAACAGACATTTTAGACCAAGTTATAAGCTAAAAATATGAAATAATCTTATTTTCCGATTTAAAGTTTTTGTTCAATCTCTGCACTTTTATGTGTGAATTGGACATATTATAACTTATTTAGTCATAAAATTCTGAAAATAGACATTTTAGACCAAATTAAGATATAAAAATTAGAAATAATCTTATTTTCCGATTTTAGGTTTTTGTTCAATTTCTACACTTTTATATGTGGACTGGACATATTATAACTTATTTAGTCATAAAATGCTGAAAACAAATATTTTAGACCAAGTTATGAGCTAAAAATATGAAATAATCTTATTTTCCGATTTAAAGTTTTTGTTCAATCTCTGCACTTTTATGTGTGAATTGGACATATTATAACTGATTTAGTCATAAAATTCTGAAAATAGACATTTTAGACCAAATTAAGATATAAAAATTAGAAATAATCTTATTTCCCGATTTTAGGTTTTTGTTCAATTTCTACACATTTATATGTGGACTGGACATATTATAATTTATTTAGTCATAAAATGTTGAAAACAGACATTTTGGACCAAGTTATGAGCTAAAAATATAAAATAATCTTATTTTCCGATTTAAAGTTTTTGTTCAATTTCTGCACTTTTATGTGTGGATTGGACATATTATACCTTATTTAGTCAAAAAATTTTGAAAACAGACATTTTGGACCAAGTTATGAGCTAAAATATGAAATAATCTTATTTTCCGATTTAAAGTTATTGTTCAATTTCTGCACTTCTATGTGTGGATTGGATATATTATAAATTATTTAGTCATAAATTGTTGAAAAGAGACCAAGTTATGAGCTAGAAATTAGAAATAATCTTATTTTCCGATTTTAAGTTTTTGTTCAATTTCCGCACTTTTATGTGTGGATTGGACATATTATAACTTATTTAGTCATAAAATTCTGAAATTATACATTTTAGACCAAGTTATGAGCTAAAAATATGAAATAATCTTATTTTCCGATTTAAAGTTTTTCTTCAATTTCTGCACTTTTATGTGTGAGTTGGACATATCATATCTGTTTTTGTTAAACTTCTGCACTTATATGTGTGTATTGGACATATAAATTTTTAATTAAAATATGATGTAAACAGATATTTTAGACCAAGTTATGAGCTCAAATATGAAATAATCTTATTTTCTGATTTAAAGTTATTGTTCAATTTCTGCACTTCTATGTGTGGATTGGATATATTATAAATTATTTAGTCATAAATTGTTGAAAAGAGACCAAGTTATGAGCTAGAAATTAGAAATAATCTTATTTTCCGATTTTATGTTTTTGTTCAATCTCTGCACTTTTATGTGTGAATTGGACATATTATAACTTATTTAGTCATAAAATTCTGAAAATAGACATTTTAGACCAAATTAAGATATAAAAATTAGAAATAATCTTATTTTCCGATTTTAGGTTTTTGTTCAATTTCTACACTTTTATATGTGGACTGGACATATTATAACTTATTTAGTCATAAAATGCTGAAAACAGATATTTTAGACCAAGTTATGAGCTAAAAATATGAAATAATCTTATTTTCCGATTTAAAGTTTTTGTTCAATCTCTGCACTTTTATGTGTGAATTGGACATATTATAACTGATTTAGTCATAAAATTCTGAAAATAGACATTTTAGACCAAATTAAGATATAAAAATTAGAAATAATCTTATTTTCCGATTTTAGGTTTTTGTTCAATTTCTATACATTTATATGTGGACTGGACATATTATAATTTATTTAGTCATAAAATGTTGAAAACAGACATTTTGGACCAAGTTATGAGCTAAAAATATAAAATAATCTTATTTTCCGATTTAAAGTTTTTGTTCAATTTCTGCACTTTTATGTGTGGATTGGACATATTATACCTTATTTAGTCAAAAAATTTTGAAAACAGACATTTTGGACCAAGTTATGAGCTAAAAATATGAAATAATCTTATTTTCCGATTTAAAGTTTTTGTTCAATTTCTGCACTTTTATGTTTGAGTTGGACATATCATATCTGTTTTTGTTAAACTTCTGCACTTATATGTGTGTATTGGACATATAAATTTTTAATTAAAATATGATGTAAACAGATATTTTAGACCAAGTTATGAGCTAAAATATGAAATAATCTTATTTTCCGATTTAAAGTTATTGTTCAATTTCTGCACTTTAAAGTGTCGATTGAATATATTATAACTTATTTAATCATAAAATGCTAAAAATATACTTTTCAGACCAAGTAATGAGCTAAAAATTAGAGATAATCTTATTTTCCGATTTCAAGTTTTTGTTCAATTCCTGCACTTTTATGTGCGAATTGGACATTTTATAACTTACATAGTCATAAAATGCTGAAATCAGACATTCTAGACCAAGTTATGAGCTAAAACTATGAAATAATCTTATTCTCAGATTTAAAGTTTTTGTTCAATTTCTGCACTTATATGTGTGTATTGGACAAATTATAACTTATTTAGTCATAATATGCTGAAAACAGACATTTTAGACCAAGTTATAAGCTAAAAATATGAAATAATCTTATTTTCCGATTTAAAGTTTTTGTTCAATCTCTGCACTTTTATGTGTGAATTGGACATATTATAACTTATTTAGTCATAAAATTCTGAAAATAGACATTTTAGACCAAATTAAGATATAAAAATTAGAAATAATCTTATTTTCCGATTTTAGGTTTTTGTTCAATTTCTACACTTTTATATGTGGACTGGACATATTATAACTTATTTAGTCATAAAATGCCGAAAACAGATATTTTAGACCAAGTTATGAGCTAAAAATATGAAATAATCTTATTTTCCGATTTAAAGTTTTTGTTCAATCTCTGCACTTTTATGTGTGAATTGGACATATTATAACTGATTTAGTCATAAAATTCTGAAAATAGACATTTTAGACCAAATTAAGATATAAAAATTAGAAATAATCTTATTTCCCGATTTTAGGTTTTTGTTCAATTTCTACACATTTATATGTGGACTGGACATATTATAATTTATTTAGTCATAAAATGTTGAAAACAGACATTTTGGACCAAGTTATGAGCTAAAAATATAAAATAATCTTATTTTCCGATTTAAAGTTTTTGTTCAATTTCTGCACTTTTATGTGTGGATTGGACATATTATACCTTATTTAGTCAAAAAATTTTGAAAACAGACATTTTGGACCAAGTTATGAGCTAAAAATATGAAATAATCTTATTTTCCGATTTAAAGTTTTTGTTCAATTTCTGCACTTTTATGTGTGAGTTGAACATATCATATCTGTTTTTGTTAAACTTCTGCACTTATATGTGTGTATTGGACATATAAATTTTTAATTAAAATATGATGTAAACAGATATTTTAGACCAAGTTATGAGCTAAAATATGAAATAATCTTATTTTCCGATTTAAAGTTATTGTTCAATTTCTGCACTTCTATGTGTGGATTGGATATATTATAAATTATTTAGTCATAAATTGTTGAAAAGAGACCAAGTTATGAGCTAGAAATTAGAAATAATCTTATTTTCCGATTTTAAGTTTTTGTTCAATTTCCGCACTTTTATGTGTGGATTGGACATATTATAACTTATTTAGTCATAAAATTCTGAAATTATTCATTTTAGACCAAGTTATGAGCTAAAAATATGAAATAATCGTATTTTCCGATTTAAAGTTTTTCTTCAATTTCTGCACTTTTATGTGTGAGTTGGACATATCATATCTGTTTTTGTTAAACTTCTGCACTTATATGTGTGTATTGGACATATAAATTTTTAATTAAAATATGATGTAAACAGATATTTTAGACCAAGTTATGAGCTAAAATATGAAATAATCTTATTTTCTGATTTAAAGTTATTGTTCAATTTCTGCACTTCTATGTGTGGATTGGATATATTATAAATTATTTAGTCATAAATTGTTGAAAAGAGACCAAGTTATGAGCTAGAAATTAGAAATAATCTTATTTTCCGATTTTAAGTTTTTGTTCAATCTCTGCACTTTTATGTGTGAATTGGACATATTATAACTTATTTAGTCATAAAATTCTGAAAATAGACATTTTAGACCAAATTAAGATATAAAAATTAGAAATAATCTTATTTTCCGATTTTAGGTTTTTGTTCAATTTCTACACTTTTATATGTGGACTGGACATATTATAACTTATTTAGTCATAAAATGCCGAAAACAGATATTTTAGACCAAGTTATGAGCTAAAAATATGAAATAATCTTATTTTCCGATTTAAAGTTTTTGTTCAATCTCTGCACTTTTATGTGTGAATTGGACATATTATAACTGATTTAGTCATAAAATTCTGAAAATAGACATTTTAGACCAAATTAAGATATAAAAATTAGAAATAATCTTATTTTCCGATTTTAGGTTTTTGTTCAATTTCTACACATTTATATGTGGACTGGACATATTATAATTTATTTAGTCATAAAATGTTGAAAACAGACATTTTGGACCAAGTTATGAGCTAAAAATATAAAATAATCTTATTTTCCGATTTAAAGTTTTTGTTCAATTTCTGCACTTTTATGTGTGGATTGGACATATTATACCTTATTTAGTCAAAAAATTTTGAAAACAGACATTTTGGACCAAGTTATGAGCTAAAAATATGAAATAATCTGATTTTCCGATTTAAAGTTTTTGTTCAATTTCTGCACTTTTATGTGTGAGTTGGACATATCATATCTGTTTTTGTTAAACTTCTGCACTTATATGTGTGTATTGGACATATAAATTTTTAATTAAAATATGATGTAAACAGATATTTTAGACCAAGTTATGAGCTAAAATATGAAATAATCTTATTTTCCGATTTAAAGTTATTGTTCAATTTCTGCACTTCTATGTGTGGATTGGATATATTATAAATTATTTAGTCATAAATTGTTGAAAAGATACCAAGTTATGAGCTAGAAATTAGAAATAATCTTATTTTCCGATTTTAAGTTTTTGTTCAATTTCCGCACTTTTATGTGTGAGTTGGACATATTTTATCAGTTTTTGTTCAATTTCTGCACTTATATGTGCGTATTGGACATATTATAACTTTGTTAGTCATAATATGATGTAAACAGACATTTTAGACCAAGTTATGAGCTAAAAATATGAAATAATCTTATTTTCCGATTTAAAATTATTGTTCAATTTCTGCACTTCTATGTGTGGATTGGATATATTATAAATTATTTAGTCATAAAATTCTGAAATTATACATTTTAGACCAAGTTATGAGCTAAAAATATGAAATAATCTTATTTTCCGATTTAAAGTTTTTCTTCAATTTCTGCACTTTTATGTGTGAGTTGGACATATTTTATCTGTTTTTGTTCAATTTCTGCACTTATATGTGCGTATTGGACATATTATAACTTTGTTAGTCATAATATGATGTAAACAGACATTTTAGACCAAGTTATGAGCTAAAAATATGAAATAATCTTATTTTCCGATTTAAAATTATTGTTCAATTTCTGCACTTCTATGTGTGGATTGGATATATTATAAATTATTTAGTCATAAAATTCTGAAAATAGACATTTTAGACCAAGTTAAGAGCTAAAAATGAGAAAAAATCTTATTTTCCCATTTTAAATTTTTATTCAATTTCTGCACATTTATGTGTGGATTGGACATATTATAACTTATTTAGTCATAAAATGCTGAAAAAAGATGTTTTAGACCAAGTTATGAGCTAAATATATGAAATAATCTTATTTTCCGATTTCAAGTTTTTGTTCAATTTCTGCATTTTATGTGTTTATTGGACATTTTATAACTTACATAGTCATGAAATGCTGAAAACAGACATTTTAGACCAGGCTATGAGCTAAAAATATGAAATAATCTTATTTTCCGATTTCTAGTTTTTGTTCAATTTCTGCACTTTTATGTGTGTATTGGACATTTTATAACTTACATAGTCATAAAATGTTGAAAATAGACATTTTAGACCAAGTTAAGAGCTAAAAATTAGAAATAATCTTATTTTCCGATTTTAAGTTTTTGTTCAGTTTCTGCACTTTTGACTGGACATAATATAACTTATTTAGTCAAAAAATGCTGGAAACAGATATTTTAGACCAAGTTATGAGCTAAAACTATGAAATAATCTTATTCTCAGATTTAAAGTTTTTGTTCAATTTCTGCACTTATATGTGTGTATTGGACAAATTATAACTTATTTAGTCATAATATGCTGAAAACAGACATTTTAGACCAAGTTATAAGCTAAAAATATGAAATAATCTTATTTTCCGATTTAAAGTTTTTGTTCAATCTCTGCACATTTATGTGTGAATTGGACATATTATAACTGATTTAGTCATAAAATTCTGAAAATAGACATTTTAGACCAAATTAAGATATAAAAATTAGAAATAATCTTATTTTCCGATTTTAGGTTTTTGTTCAATTTCTACACTTTTATATGTGGACTGAATATATTATAACTTATTTAGTCATAAAATGCTGAAAACAGGTATTTTAGACCAAGTTATGAGCTAAAATATGAAATAATCTTATTATCCGATTTAAAGTTTTTGTTCTATTTCTGCACTTTTATGTGTGAATTGGACATATTATAACTTATTTATTCATAAAATGTTGAAAACAAACATTTTAGACCAAGTTATGAGCTAAAAATTAGAAATAATCTTATTTTCCGATTTTAAGTTTTTGTTCAATTTCCGCACTTTTATGTGTGGATAGGACATATTATGACTTATTTAGTCATAAATTGTTGAAAACAGACATTTTAGAACAAGTTATGAGCTAAAAATATGAAATAATCTTATTTTCCGATTTAAAGTTTTTGTTCAATTTCTGCACTTTTATGTGTGAGTTGGACATATTATATCTGTTTTTGTTCAATTTCTGCACTTATATGTGGGTATTGGACATATTATAACTTTTTTAGTCATAATATGATGTAAACAGACATTTTAGACCAAGTTATGAGCTAAAAATATGAAATTATTTTATTTTCCGATTTAAAGTTATTGTTCAATTTCTGCACTTCTATGTGTGGATTGGATATATTATAAATTATTTAGTCATAAAATTCTGAAAATAGACATTTTAGACCAAGTTAAGAGCTAAAAATTAGAAAAAATCTTATTTTCCGATTTTAAGTTTTTATTCAATATCTGCACTTTTATGTGTGGATTGGACATATTATAACTTATTTAGTCATAAAATGCTGAAAAAAGATATTTTAGACCAAGTTATGAGCTAAATATATGAAATAATCTTATTTTCCGATTTAAAGTTTTTGATCAGTTTCTGCACTTTTATGTGTGTATTGGACATATTATAAATTATTTAGTCATAATATGCTGTAAACAGACATTTTAGACCAAGCTATGAGATAAAAATATGAAATAATTTTATTTTCCGATTTAAAGTTTTTGTTAAATTTCTGCACTTTAATGTGTGGATTGAATATATTATAACTTATTTAATCATAAAATGCTAAAAATATACTTTTCAGACCAAGTAATGAGCTAAAAATTAGAGATAATCTTATTTTCCGATTTCAAGTTTTTGTTCAATTCCTGCACTTTTATGCGTGTATTGGACATTTTATAACTTACATAGTCTTGAAATGCTGAAAACAGACACTTTAGACCAAGTTATGAAAAAAATATGAAATAATCTTATTTTCCGATTTAAAGTTTCTGTTCAATTTTTCTGCACTTTTATGTGTGAATTGGACATATTATAACTTATTTAGTCATAAAATGTTGAAAACAGACATTTTGGACCAAGTTATAAGCTAAAAATATTGAATAATCTCATTTTCCAATTTAAAGTTTTTGTTCAATTTATGCACTTTTATGTGTGAATTGGACATATTATAACTTATTTAGTCATAAAATTCTGAAAATAGACATTTTAGACCAAATTAAGATATAAAAATTAGAATTAATCTTATTTTCCGATTTTAGGTTTTTGCTCAATTTCTACACTTTTATATGTGGACTGGACATACTATAACTTATTTAGTCATAAAATTCTGAAAACAGATATTTTAGAGCAAGTTATGAGCTAAAAATATGAAATAATCTTATTCTCCGATTTAAAGTTTTTGTTCTATTTCTGCACTTTTATGTGTGAATTGGAAATATTATAACTTATTTATTCATAAAATGTTGAAAACAAACATTTTAGACCAAGTTATGAGCTAAAAATTAGAAATAATCTTATTTTCCGATTTTAAGTTTTTGTTCAATTTCCGCACTTTTATGTGTGGATAGGACATATTATAACTTATTTAGTCATAAAGTGTTGAAAACAGACATTTTAGACCAAGTTATGAGCTAAAAATATGAAATAATCTTATTTTCCGATTTAAAGTTTTTGTTCAATTTCTGCACTTTTATGAGTGAATTGGACATATTATAACTTATATAGTCATGAAATTCTGAAAATAGACACATTAGACCAAGTTATGAAAAAAATTAGAAATAATCATATTTTCCGATTTAAAGTTTTTGTTCAATTTCTGCACTTCTATGTGTGGATTGGATATATTATAAATTATTTAGTCATAAAATTCTGAAAATAGACATTTTAGACCAAGTTAAGAGCTAAAAATTAGAAAAAATCTTATTTTCCGATTTTAAGTTTTCATTCAATATCTGCACATTTATGTGTGGATTGGACATATTATAACTTATTTAGTCATAAAATGCTGAAAAAAGAAATTTTAGACCAAGTTATGAGCTAAATATATGAAATAATCTTATTTTCCGATTTAAAGTTTTTGATCAGTTTCTGCACTTTTATCTGTGTATTGGACATATTATAACTTATTTAGTCATAATATGCTGTAAACAGACATTTTAGACCAAGCTATGAGATAAAAATATGAAATAATTTTATTATCCGATTTAAAGTTTTTGTTAAATTTCTGCACTTTAAAGTGTGGATTGAATATATTATAACTTATTTAATCATAAAATGCTAAAAATATACTTTTCAGACCAGGTTATGAGCTAAAAATTAGAGATAATCTTATTTTCCGATTTCAAGTTTTTGTTCAATTTCTGCACTTTTATGTGTGAGTTGGACATATTATATCTGTTTTTGTTCAATTTCTGCACTTATATGTGTGTATTGGACATATTATAACTTTTTTAGTCATAATATGATGTAAACAGACATTTTAGACCAAGTTATGAGCTAAAAATATGAAATTATTTTATTTTCCGATTTAAAGTTATTGTTCAATTTCTGCACTTCTATGTGTGGATTGGATATATTATAAATTATTTAGTCATAAAATTCTGAAAATAGACATTTTAGACCAAGTTAAGAGCTAAAAATTAGAAAAAATCTTATTTTCCGATTTTAAGTTTTTATTCAATATCTGCACTTTTATGTGTGGATTGGACATATTATAACTTATTTAGTCATAAAATGCTGAAAAAAGATATTTTAGACCAAGTTATGAGCTAAATATATGAAATAATCTTATTTTCCGATTTAAAGTTTTTGATCAGTTTCTGCACTTTTATGTGTGTATTGGACATATTATAAATTATTTAGTCATAATATGCTGTAAACAGACATTTTAGACCAAGCTATGAGATAAAAATATGAAATAATTTTATTTTCCGATTTAAAGTTTTTGTTAAATTTCTGCACTTTAATGTGTGGATTGAATATATTATAACTTATTTAATCATAAAATGCTAAAAATATACTTTTCAGACCAAGTAATGAGCTAAAAATTAGAGATAATCTTATTTTCCGATTTCAAGTTTTTGTTCAATTCCTGCACTTTTATGCGTGTATTGGACATTTTATAACTTACATAGTCATGAAATGCTGAAAACAGACACTTTAGACCAAGTTATGAAAAAAATATGAAATAATCTTATTTTCCGATTTAAAGTTTCTGTTCAATTTTTCTGCACTTTTATGTGTGAATTGGACATATTATAACTTATTTAGTCATAAAATGTTGAAAACAGACATTTTGGACCAAGTTATAAGCTAAAAATATTGAATAATCTCATTTTCCAATTTAAAGTTTTTGTTCAATTTCTGCACTTTTATGTGTGAATTGGACATATTATAACTTATTTAGTCATAAAATTCTGAAAATAGACATTTTAGACCAAATTAAGATATAAAAATTAGAATTAATCTTATTTTCCGATTTTAGGTTTTTGCTCAATTTCTACACTTTTATATGTGGACTGGACATATTATAACTTATTTAGTCATAAAATGCTGAAAACAGATATTTTAGAGCAAGTTATGAGCTAAAAATATGAAATAATCTTATTCTCCGATTTAAAGTTTTTGTTCTATTTCTGCACTTTTATGTGTGAATTGGAAATATTATAACTTATTTATTCATAAAATGTTGAAAACAAACATTTTAGACCAAGTTATGAGCTAAAAATTAGAAATAATCTTATTTTCCGATTTTAAGTTTTTGTTCAATTTCCGCACTTTTATGTGTGGATAGGACATATTATAACTTATTTAGTCATAAAGTGTTGAAAACAGACATTTTAGACCAAGTTATGAGCTAAAAATATGAAATAATCTTATTTTCCGATTTAAAGTTTTTGTTCAATTTCTGCACTTTTATGAGTGAATTGGACATATTATAACTTATATAGTCATGAAATTCTGAAAATAGACACATTAGACCAAGTTATGAAAAAAATTAGAAATAATCATATTTTCCGATTTAAAGTTTTTGTTCAATTTCTGCACTTCTATGTGTGGATTGGATATATTATAAATTATTTAGTCATAAAATTCTGAAAATAGACATTTTAGACCAAGTTAAGAGCTAAAAATTAGAAAAAATCTTATTTTCCGATTTTAAGTTTTCATTCAATATCTGCACATTTATGTGTGGATTGGACATATTATAACTTATTTAGTCATAAAATGCTGAAAAAAGAAATTTTAGACCAAGTTATGAGCTAAATATATGAAATAATCTTATTTTCCGATTTAAAGTTTTTGATCAGTTTCTGCACTTTTATCTGTGTATTGGACATATTATAACTTATTTAGTCATAATATGCTGTAAACAGACATTTTAGACCAAGCTATGAGATAAAAATATGAAATAATTTTATTATCCGATTTAAAGTTTTTGTTAAATTTCTGCACTTTAAAGTGTGGATTGAATATATTATAACTTATTTAATCATAAAATGCTAAAAATATACTTTTCAGACCAAGTAATGAGCTAAAAATTAGAGATAATCTTATTTTCCGATTTCAAGTTTTTGTTCAATTCCTGCACTTTTATGTGTGAATTGGACATTTTATAACTTACATAGTCATAAAATGCTGAAATCAGACATTCTAGACCAAGTTATGAGCTAAAACTATGAAATAATCTTATTCTCAGATTTAAAGTTTTTGTTCAATTTCTGCACTTATATGTGTGTATTGGACAAATTATAACTTATTTAGTCATAATATGCTGAAAACAGACATTTTAGACCAAGTTATAAGCTAAAAATATGAAATAATCTTATTTTCCGATCTAAAGTTTTTGTTCAATCTATGCACATTTATGTGTGAATTGGACATATTATAACTGATTTAGTCATAAAATTCTGAAAATAGACATTTTAGACCAAATTAAGATATAAAAATTAGAAATAATCTTAATTTCCGATTTTAGGTTTTTGTTCAATTTCTACACTTTTATATGTGGACTGGACATATTATAACTTATTTAGTCATAAAATGCTGAAAACAGGTATTTTAGACCAAGTTATGAGCTAAAAATAAGAAATAATCTTATTCTCCGATTTAAAGTTTCTGTTCTATTTCTGCACTTTTATGTGTGAATTGGACATATTATAACTTATTTATTCATAAAATGTTGAAAACAAACATTTTAGACCAAGTTATGAGCTAAAAATTAGAAATAATCTTATTTTCCGATTTTAAGTTTTTGTTCAATTTCCGCACTTTTATGTGTGGATAGGACATATTATAACTTATTTAGTCATAAATTGTTGAAAACAGACATTTTAGACCAAGTTATGAGCTAACAATATGAAATAATCTTATTTTCCGATTTAAAGTTTTTGTTCAAGATCTGCACTTTTATGAGTGAATTGGACATATTATAACTTATATAGTCATGAAATTCTGGAAACAGACACTTTAGACCCAGTTATGAAAAAAATATGAAATAATCTTATTTTCCGATTTAATGTTTTTGTTCAATTTCTGCACTTATATGTGTGTATTGGACATATTATAACTTTTTTAGTCATAATATGATGTAAACAGACATTTTAGACCAAGTTATGAGCTAAAAATATGAAATTATTTTATTTCCCGATTTAAAGTTATTGTTCAATTTCTGCACTTTTATGTGTGGATTGGATATATTATAAATTATTTAGTCATAAAATTCTGAAAATCGACAATTTAGACCAAGTTAAGAGCTAAAAATTAGAAAAAATCTTATTTTCCGATTTTAAGTTTTTATTCAATATCTGCACTTTTATGTGTGGATAGGACATATTATAACTTATTTAGTCATAAATTGTTGAAAACAGACATTTTAGACCAAGTTATGAGCTAAAAATATGAAATAATCTTATTTTCCGATTTAAAGTTTTTGTTCAATTTCTGCACTTTTATGAGTGAATTGGACATATTATAACTTATATAGTCATGAAATTCAGAAAACAGACACTTTAGACCAAGTTATGAAAAAAATATGAAATAATCTTATTTTCCGATTTAAAGTTTTTGTTCAATTTTTCTGCACTTTTATGTGTGAATTGGACATATTATAACTTATTTAGTCATAAAATGTTGAAAACAGACATTTTGGACCAAGTTATAAGCTAAAAATATTGAATAATCTCATTTTCCAATTTAAAGTTTTTGTTCAATTTCTGCACTTTTATGTGTGAATTGGACATATTATAACTTATTTAGTCATAAAATTCTGAAAATAGACATTTTAGACCAAATTAAGATATAAAAATTAGAAATAATCTTATTTTCCGATTTTAGGTTTTTGTTCAATTTCTACACTTTTATATGCGGACTGGACATATTATAACTTATTTAGTCATAAAATGCTGAAAACAGATATTTTAGACCAAGTTATGAGCTAAAAATATGAAATATTCTTATTCTCCGATTTAAAGTTTTTGTTCTATTTCTGCACTTTTATGTGTGAATTGGACATATTATAACTTATTTATTCATAAAATGTTGAAAACAAACATTTTAGACCAAGTTATGATCTAAAAATTAGAAATAATCTTATTTTCCGATTTTAAGTTTTTGTTCAATTTCCGCACTTTTATGTGTGGATAGGACATATTATAACTAATTTAGTCATAAATTGTTGAAAACAGACATTTAAGACCAAGTTATGAGCTAAAAATATGAAATAATCTTATTTTCCGATTTAAAGTTTTTGTTCAATTTCTGCACATTTATGAGTGAATTGGACATATTATAACTTATATAGTCATGAAATTCTGAAAACAGACACTTTAGACCAAGTTATGAAAAAAATATGAAATAATCTTATTTTCCGATTTAAAGTTTTTGTTCAATCTCTGCACTTTTATGTGTGGATTGGACATATTATAACTTATTTAGTCATAAAATGTTGAGAACAGACATTTTGGACAAAGTTATAAGCAAAAAATATTGAATAATCTTATTTTCCAATTTAAAGTTTTTGTTAAATTTCTGCACTTTTATGTGTGAATTGGACATATTATAACTTATTTAGTCATAAAATTCTGAAAATAGTCATTCTAGACCAAGTTAAGAGCTAAAAATTAGAAATAATCTTATTTTCCGTTTTCAAGTTTTTGTTCAGTTTCTGCACTTTTATGTGTGGACTGGACATAATATAACTTATTCAGTCATAAAATGCTGGAAACAGATATTTTAGACCAAGTTATGAGCTTAAACTATGAAATAATCTTATTCTCAGATTTAAAGTTTTTGTTCAAGTTCTGCACTTATATGTGTGTATTGGACAATGTATAACTTATTTAGTCATAATATGCTGAAAACAGACATTTTAGACCAAGTTACAAGCTAAAAATATGAAATAATCTTATTTTCCGATTTAAAGTTTTTGTTCAATCTCTGCACTTTTATGTGTGAATTGGACATATTATAACTGATTTAGTCATAAAATTCTGAAAATAGACATTTTAGACCAAATTAAGTTATAAAAATTAGAAATAATCTTATTTTCCGATTTTAAGTTTTTGTTCAATTTCTACACTTTTATATCTGGACTGGACATATTATAACATATTTAGTCATAAATTGCTGAAAACAGATATTTTCGACCAAGTTATGAGCTAAAAATATGAAATAATCTTATTCTCCGATTTAAAGTTTTTGTTCTATTTCTGCACTTTTATGTGTGAATTGGACATATTATAACTTATTTATTCATAAAATGTTGAAAACAAACATTTTAGACCAAGTTATGAGCTAAAAATTAGAAATAATCTTATTTTCCGATTTTAAGTTTTTGTTCAATTTCCGCACTTTTATGTGTGGATAGGACATATTATAACTTATTTAGTCATAAATTGTTGAAAACAGAAATTTTAGACCAAGTTATGAGCTAAAAATATGAAATAATCTTATTTTCTGATTTAAAGTTTTTGTTCAATTTCTGCACTTTTATGTGTGAATTGGACATATTATAACTTATTTAGTCATAAAAGTCTGAAAAAAGACATTTTGGACCAAGTTATAAGCTAAAAATATGAAATAATCTTATTTTCCAATTTAAAGTTTTGTTCAATTTCTGCACTTTTATGTGTGAATTGGACATAATATAACTTATTTAGTCATAAAATTCTGAAAATAGACATTTTAGACCAAATTAAGATATAAAAATTAGAAATAATCTTATTTTCCGATTTTAGGTTTTTGTTCAATTTCTACACTTTTATATGTGGACTGGACATATTATAACTTATTTAGTCATAAAATGCTGAAAACAGATATTTTAGGCCAAGTTATGAGCTAAAAATATGAAATAATCTTATTCTCCGATTTAAAGTTTTTGTTCTATTTCTGCACTTTTATGTGTGAATTGGACATATTATAACTTATTTATTCATAAAATGTTGAAAACAAATATTTTACACCAAGTTATGAGCTAAAAATTAGAATTAATCTTATTTTCCCATTTTAAGTTTTTGTTCAATTTCCGCACTTTTATGTGTGGATAGGACATATTATAACTTATTTAGTCATGAAATTCTGAAAATAGACACACTAGACCAAGTTATGAAAAAAATATGAAATAATCTTATTTTCCGATTTAAAGTTTTTGTTCAATCTCTGCACTTTTATTTGTGAATTGGACATATTATAACTTATTTAGTTATAAAATGTTGAAAACAGACATTTTGGACCAAGTTATAAGCTAAAAATATTGAATAATCTTATTTTCCAATTTAAAGTTTTTGTTCAACTTCTGCACTTTTGTGTGTGAATTGGACATAATATAACTTATTTAGTCATAAAATTCTGAAAATAGTCATTTTAGACCAAGTTAAGAGCTAAAAATTTTAAATAATCTTATTTTCCGATTTTAGGTTTTTGTTCAATTTCTACACTTTTATATGTGGACTGGACATATTATAATTTATTTAGTCATAAAATGCTGAAAACAGATATTTTAGACCAAGTTATGAGCTAAAAATATGAAATAATCTTATTCTCCGATTTAAAGTTTTTGTTCTATTTCTGCACTTTTATGTGTGAATTGGACATATTATAACTTATTTATTCATAAAATGTTGAAAAAAAAACATTTTAGACCAAGTTATGAGCTAAAAATTAGAAATAATCTTATTTTCCGATTTTAAGTTTTTGTTCAATTTCCGCACTTTTATGTGTGGATAGGACATATTATAACTTATTTAGTCATAAATTGTTGAAAACAGACATTTTAGACCAAGATATGAGCTAAAAATATGAAATAATCTTATTTTCCGATTTAAAGTTTTTGTTCAATTTCTGCACTTTTATGAGTGAATTGGACATATTATAACTTATATAGTCAGGAAATTCCGAAAACAGACACTTTAGACCAAGTTATGAAAAAAATATGAAATAATCTTATTTTCCGATTTAAAGTTTTTGTTCAATTTCTGCACTTTTATGTGTGAATTGGACATATTATAACTTATTTAGTCATAAAATGTTGAGAACAGACATTTTGGACCAAGTTATAAGCAAAAAATATTGAATAATCTTATTTTCCAATTTTATGTTTTTGTTAAATTTCTGCACTTTTATGTGTGAATTGGACATATTATAACTTATTTAGTCATAAAATTCTGAAAATAGTCATTTTAGACCAAGTTAAGAGCTAAAAATTTGAAATAATCTTATTTTCCGATTTTAAGTTTCTGTTCAGTTTCTGCACTTTTATGTGTGGACTGGACATAATATAACTTATTTAGTCATAAAATGCTGGAAACAGATATTTTAGACCAAGTTATGAGCTAAAAATATGAAATAATCTTATTCTCCGATTTAAAGTTTTTGTTCTATTTCTGCACTTTTAAGTGTGAATTGGACATATTATAACTTATTTATTCATAAAATGTTGAAAACAAACATTTTAGACCAAGTTATGAGCTGAAAATTAGAAATAATCTTATTTTCCGATTTTAAGTTTTTGTTCAATTTCCGCACTTTTATGTGTAGATAGGACATATTATAACTTATTTAGTCATAAATTGTTGAAAACAGAAATTTTAGACCAAGTTATGAGCTAAAAATATGAAATAATCTTATTTTCCGATTTAAAGTTTTTGTTCAATTTCTGCACTTTTATGTGTGAATTGGACATATTATAACTTATTTAGTCATAAAAGTCTGAAAAAAGAAATTTTGGAGCAAGTTATAAGCTAAAAATATGAAATAATCTTATTTTCCAATTTAAAGTTTTTGTTCAATTTCTGCACTTTTATGTGTGAATTGGACATATTATAACTCATTTAGTCATAAAATTATGAAAACAGACATTTTGGACCAAGTTATAAGCTAAAAATATGAAATAATCTTATTTTCCAATTTAAAGTTTTTGTTCAATTTCTGCACTTTTATGTGTGAATTGGACATATTATAACTTATTAGTCATAAAATGTTGAAAACAGACATTTTGGACCAAGTTATGAGCTAAAAATATGAAATAGTCTTATTTTCCGATTTAAAGTTTTTGTTCAATTTCTGCACTTGTATGTGTGAATTGGACATATTATACCTTATTTAGTAATAAAATTCTGAAAATAGACATTTTAGACCAAGTTAAGAGCTAAAAATATGAAATAATCTTATTTTCCGTTTTTGTTCAATTTCTGCACTTATATGTGTGGATTGGACATTTTATAACTTACATAGTCATGAAATTCTGAAAACAGCCATTTTAGACCAAGTTGTGAGTTGAAAATATGAAATTATCTTATTTTCCGATTTAAAGTTTTTGTTCAATTTCTGCACTTTTATGTTTGAATTGGACATATTATACCTTATTTAGTAATAAAATTCTGAAAATAGACATTTTAGACCAAGTTAAGAGCTAAAAATTAGAAATAATCGTATTTTCCGATTATAAGATTTTGTTCAATTTCAACACTTTTATGTGTGGATTGGACATATTATACCTTATTTAGTAATAAAATTCTGAAAATATACATTTAAGACCAAGTTAAGAGCTAAAAATTAGTAATAATTTTATTTTCCTATTTTAAATTTTTGTTCAATTTCTGCACCTTTATGTGTGAATTGGACATATTATAACTTATTTAGTCATAAAATGTTGAGAACAGACATTTTGGACCAAGTTATAAACAAAAAATATTGAATAATCTTATTTTCCAATTTTATGTTTTTGTTAAATTTCTGCACTTTTATGTGTGAATTGGACATATTATAACTTATTTAGTCATAAAATTCTGAAAATAGTCATTTTAGACCAAGTTAAGAGCTAAAAATTTGAAATAATCTTATTTTCCGATTTTAAGTTTCTGTTCAGTTTCTGCACTTTTATGTGTGGACTGGACATAATATAACTTATTTAGTCATAAAATGCTGGAAACAGATATTTTAGACCAAGATATGAGCTAAAAATATGAAATAATCTTATTCTCCGATTTAAAGTTTTTGTTCTATTTCTGCACTTTTATGTGTGAATTGGACATATTATAACTTATGTATTCATAAAATGTTGAAAACAAACATTTTAGACCAAGTTATGAGCTAAAAATTAGAAATAATCTTATTTTCCGATTTTAAGTTTTTGTTCAATTTCCGCACTTTTATGTGTAGATAGGACATATTATAACTTATTTAGTCATAAATTGTTGAAAACAGAAATTTTAGACCAAGTTATGAGCTAAAAATATGAAATAATCATATTTTCCGATTTAAAGTTTTTGTTCAATTTCTGCACTTTTATGTGTGAATTGGACATATTATAACTTATTTAGTCATAAAAGTCTGAAAAAAGAAATTTTGGAGCAAGTTATAAGCTAAAAATATGAAATAATCTTATTTTCCAATTTAAAGTTTTTGTTCAATTTCTGCACTTTTATGTGTGAATTGGACATATTATAACTCATTTAGTCATAAAATTATGAAAACAGACATTTTGGACCAAGTTATAAGCTAAAAATATGAAATAATCTTATTTTCCAATTTAAAGTTTTTGTTCAATTTCTGCACTTTTATGTGTGAATTGGACATATTATAACTTATTAGTCATAAAATGTTGAAAACAGACATTTTGGACCAAGTTATGAGCTAAAAATATGAAATAGTCTTATTTTCCGATTTAAAGTTTTTGTTCAATTTCTGCACTTGTATGTGTGAATTGGACATATTATACCTTATTTAGTAATAAAATTCTGAAAATAGACATTTTAGACCAAGTTAAGAGCTAAAAATATGAAATAATCTTATTTTCCGGTTTTGTTCAATTTCTGCACTTATATGTGTGGATTGGACATTTTATAACTTACATAGTCATGAAATTCTGAAAACAGCCATTTTAGACCAAGTTGTGAGTTGAAAATATGAAATTATCTTATTTTCCGATTTAAAATTTTTGTTCAATTTCTGCACTTTTATGTTTGAATTGGACATATTATACCTTATTTAGTAATAAAATTCTGAAAATAGACATTTTAGACCAAGTTAAGAGCTAAAAATTAGAAATAATCGTATTTTCCGATTTTAAGATTTTGTTCAATTTCAACACTTTTATGTGTGGATTGGACATATTATACCTTATTTAGTAATAAAATTCTGAAAATATACATTTAAGACCAAGTTAAGAGCTAAAAATTAGTAATAATTTTATTTTCCTATTTTAAATTTTTGTTCAATTTCTGCACCTTTATGTGTGGACTGGATATATTATAACTTAATTAGTCATAAAATTCTGAAAATAGACATTTTAGACCACGTTTAGAGATAAGAATTAGAAATAATCTTGTTTTCCGATTTTAAGATTTTATTCAATTTCTACACTTTTATGTGTGGATTGGACATATTATAACTTATTTAGTCATAAAATGTTGAAAACAGACATTTTGGACCAAGTTATAAGCTAAGAATATGAATTAATCTTATTTTCCAATTTTAAGTTTTTGTTCAATTTCTGCACTTTTATGTGTGAATTGGACATATTATACCTTATTTAGTAATGAAATTATGAAAATAGACATTTTAGACCAACTTAAGAGCTAAAAATTAGTAATAATTTTATTTTCCTATTTTAAATTTTTGCTCAATTTCTGCACCTTTATGTGTGGACTGGATATTCTAAAACTTATTTAGTCATAAAATTCTGAAAATATACATTTTAGACCACGTTAAGAGCTAAAAATTTGAAATAATCTTATTTTCCGATTTTAAGATTTTGTTCAATTTCTACACTTTTATATGTGAACTGGACATATTATAACTTATTTAGTCATAAAATGCTGGAAACAGATATTTTAGACCAAGTTTTGAGCTAAAAATATGAAATAATCTTATTCTCAGATTTAAAGTTTTTGTTCAACTTCTGCACTTATATGTGTGTATTGGACATATTATAACATATCTAGTCATAATATGCTGAAAACAGACATTTTAGAGCAAGTTATAAGCTAAAAATATGAAATAATCTTATTTTCCGATTTAAAGTTTTTGTTCAATCTCTGCACTTTTAGGTGTGAATTGGACATATTATAACTTATTTAGTCATAAAATTCTGAAAATAGACATTTTAGACCAAGTTAAGAGCTAAAAATTAGAAATAATCTTATTTTCCGATTTTAAGTTTTTGTTCAATTTCTACACTTTTATGTGTGGACTAGACATATAACTTTTTTAGTCATAAAATGCTGAACACAGATATTTTAGACCTAGTTATGAGCTAAAAATATGAAATAATCTTATTGTCCGATTTAAAGTTTTTGTTCTATTTCTGCATTTTTATGTGTGAATTGGACATATTATAACTTATTTAGTCATAAAATGTTGAAAACAACCATTTTAGACCAAGTTATGAACTAAAAATTAGAAATAATCTTAATTTCCGATTTTAAGTTTTTGTTCAATTTCCGCACTTTTATGTGTGGATAGGACATATTATAACTTATTTAGTCATAAATTGTTGAAAACAGAAATTTTAGACCAAGTTATGAGCTAAAAATATGAAATAATCTTATTTTCTGATTTAAAGTTTTTGTTCAATTTCTGCACTTTTATGTGTGAATTGGAATAGTCATAAAAGTCTGAAAATAGACATTTTAGACCAAATTAAGATATAAAAATTAGAAATAATCTTATTTTCCGATTTTAGGTTTTTGTTCAATTTCTACACTTTTATATGTGGACTGGACATATTATAACTTATTTAGTCATAAAATGCTGAAAACAGATATTTTAGACCAAGTTATGAGCTAAAAATATGAAATAATCTTATTCTCCGATTTAAAGTTTTTGTTCTATTTCTGCACTTTTATGCGTGAATTGGACATATTATAACTTATTTATTCATAAAATGTTGAAAACAAACATTTTAGACCAAGTTATGAGCTAAAAATTAGAAATAATCTTATTTTCCGATTTTAAGTTTTTGTTCAATTTCCGCACTTTTATGTGTGGATACGACATATTATAACTTATTTAGTCATAAATTGTTGAAAACAGACATTTTAGACCATGTTATGAGCTAAAATTATGAAATATTCTTATTTTCCGATTTAAAGTTTTTGTTCAATTTCTGCACTTTTATGAGTGAATTGGACATATTGTAACTTATATAGTCATGAAATTTTGAAAATAGACACACTAGACCAAGTTATGAAAAAAATATGAAATAATCTTATTTTCCGATTTAAAGTTTTTGTTAAATTTCTGCACTTTTATTTGTGAATTGGACATATTATAACTTATTTAGTTATAAAATGTTGAAAACAGACATTTTGGACCAAGTTATAAGCTAAAAATATTGAATAATCTTATTTTCCAATTTAAAGTTTTTGTTCAATTTCTGCACTTTTGTGTGTGAATTGGACATATTATAACTTATTTATTCATAAAATGTTGAAAACAAACATTTTAGACCAAGTTATGATCTAAAAATTAGAAATAATCTTATTTTCCGATTTTAAGTTTTTGTTCAATTTCCGCACTTTTATGTGTGGATAGGACATATTATAACTTATTTAGTCATAAATTGTTGAAAACAGACATTTTAGACCAAGTTATGAGCTAACAATATGAAATAATCTTATTTTCCGATTTAAAGTTTTTGTTCAAGATCTGCACTTTTATGAGTGAATTGGACATATTATAACTTATATAGTCATGAAATTCTGAAAACAGACACTTTAGACCAAGTTATGAAAAATTTATGAAATAATCTTATTTTCCGATTTAAAGTTTTTGTTCAATTTTTCTGCACTTTTATGTGTGAGTTGGACATATTATATCTGTTTTTGTTCGATTTCTGCACTTATATGTGTGTATTGGACATATTATAACTTTTTTAGTCATAATATGATGTAAACAGACATTTTAGACCAAGTAATGAGCTAAAAATATGAAATTATTTTATTTCCCGATTTAAAGTTATTGTTCAATTTCTGCACTTCTATGTGTGGATTGGATATATTATAAATTATTTAGTCATAAAATTCTGAAAATCGACATTTTAGACCAAGTTAAGAGCTAAAAATTAGAAAAAATCTTATTTTCCGATTTTAAGTTTTTATTCAATATCTGCACATTTATGTGTGTATTGGACATATCATAACTTATTTAGTCATAATATGCTGTAAACAGACATTTTAGACCAAGCTATGAGATAAAAATATGAAATAATTTTATTTTCCGATTTAAAGTTATTGTTAAATTTCTGCACTTTAATGTGTGGATTGAATATATTATAACTTAGTTAATCATAAAATGCTAAAAATATACTTTTCAGACCAAGTATTGAGCTAAAAATTAGAGATAATCTTATTTTCCGATTTCAAGTTTTTGTTCAATTCCTGCACTTTTATGTGAGTATTGGACAATTTATAACTTACATAGTCATGAAATGCTGAAAACAGACATTTTAGACCAAGTTATGAGCTAAAAATATGAAATAATCTTATTTTCTGATTTAAAGTTTTTGTTCAATTTCTGCACTTTTATGTGTGAATTGGAATAGTCATAAAAGTCTGAAAAAAGACATTTTGGACCAAGTTATAAGCTAAAAATATGAAATAATCTTATTTTCCAATTTAAAGTTTTGTTCAATTTCTGCACTTTTATGTGTGAATTGGACATATTATAACTTATTTAGTCATAAAATTCTGAAAATAGACATTTTAGACCAAATTAAGATATAAAAATTAGAAATAATCTTATTTTCCGATTTTAGGTTTTTGTTCAATTTCTACACTTTTATATGTGGACTGGACATATTATAACTTATTTAGTCATAATATGCTGTAAACAGACATTTTAGACCAAGCTATGAGATAAAAATATGAAATAATTTTATTATCCGATTTAAAGTTTTTGTTAAATTTCTGCACTTTAAAGTGTGGATTGAATATATTATAACTTATTTAATCATAAAATGCTAAAAATATACTTTTCAGACCAAGTAATGAGCTAAAAATTAGAGATAATCTTATTTTCCGATTTCAAGTTTTTGTTCAATTCCTGCACTTTTATGTGTGAATTGGACATTTTATAACTTACATAGTCATAAAATGCTGAAATCAGACATTCTAGACCAAGTTATGAGCTAAAACTATGAAATAATCTTATTCTCAGATTTAAAGTTTTTGTTCAATTTCTGCACTTATATGTGTGTATTGGACAAATTATAACTTATTTAGTCATAATATGCTGAAAACAGACATTTTAGACCAAGTTATAAGCTAAAAATATGAAATAATCTTATTTTCCGATCTAAAGTTTTTGTTCAATCTATGCACATTTATGTGTGAATTGGACATATTATAACTGATTTAGTCATAAAATTCTGAAAATAGACATTTTAGACCAAATTAAGATATAAAAATTAGAAATAATCTTAATTTCCGATTTTAGGTTTTTGTTCAATTTCTACACTTTTATATGTGGACTGGACATATTATAACTTATTTAGTCATAAAATGCTGAAAACAGGTATTTTAGACCAAGTTATGAGCTAAAAATAAGAAATAATCTTATTCTCCGATTTAAAGTTTCTGTTCTATTTCTGCACTTTTATGTGTGAATTGGACATATTATAACTTATTTATTCATAAAATGTTGAAAACAAACATTTTAGACCAAGTTATGAGCTAAAAATTAGAAATAATCTTATTTTCCGATTTTAAGTTTTTGTTCAATTTCCGCACTTTTATGTGTGGATAGGACATATTATAACTTATTTAGTCATAAATTGTTGAAAACAGACAATTTAGACCAAGTTATGAGCTAACAATATGAAATAATCTTATTTTCCGATTTAAAGTTTTTGTTCAAGATCTGCACTTTTATGAGTGAATTGGACATATTATAACTTATATAGTCATGAAATTCTGAAAACAGACACTTTAGACCAAGTTATGAAAAAAATATGAAATAATCTTATTTTCCGATTTAATGTTTTTGTTCAATTTCTGCACTTATATGTGTGTATTGGACATATTATAACTTTTTTAGTCATAATATGATGTAAACAGACATTTTAGACCAAGTTATGAGCTAAAAATATGAAATTATTTTATTTCCCGATTTAAAGTTATTGTTCAATTTCTGCACTTTTATGTGTGGATTGGATATATTATAAATTATTTAGTCATAAAATTCTGAAAATCGACAATTTAGACCAAGTTAAGAGCTAAAAATTAGAAAAAATCTTATTTTCCGATTTTAAGTTTTTATTCAATATCTGCACTTTTATGTGTGGATAGGACATATTATAACTTATTTAGTCATAAATTGTTGAAAACAGACATTTTAGACCAAGTTATGAGCTAAAAATATGAAATAATCTTATTTTCCGATTTAAAGTTTTTGTTCAATTTCTGCACTTTTATGAGTGAATTGGACATATTATAACTTATATAGTCATGAAATTCTGAAAACAGACACTTTAGACCAAGTTATGAAAAAAATATGAAATAATCTTATTTTCCGATTTAAAGTTTTTGTTCAATTTTTCTGCACTTTTATGTGTGAATTGGACATATTATAACTTATTTAGTCATAAAATGTTGAAAACAGACATTTTGGACCAAGTTATAAGCTAAAAATATTGAATAATCTCATTTTCCAATTTAAAGTTTTTGTTCAATTTCTGCACTTTTATGTGTGAATTGGACATATTATAACTTATTTAGTCATAAAATTCTGAAAATAGACATTTTAGACCAAATTAAGATATAAAAATTAGAAATAATCTTATTTTCCGATTTTAGGTTTTTGTTCAATTTCTACACTTTTATATGCGGACTGGACATATTATAACTTATTTAGTCATAAAATGCTGAAAACAGATATTTTAGACCAAGTTATGAGCTAAAAATATGAAATATTCTTATTCTCCGATTTAAAGTTTTTGTTCTATTTCTGCACTTTTATGTGTGAATTGGACATATTATAACTTATTTATTCATAAAATGTTGAAAACAAACATTTTAGACCAAGTTATGAGCTAAAAATTAGAAATAATCTTATTTTCCGATTTTAAGTTTTTCTTCAATTTCCGCACTTTTATGTGTGGATAGGACATATTATAACTAATTTAGTCATAAATTGTTGAAAACAGACATTTAAGACCAAGTTATGAGCTAAAAATATGAAATAATCTTATTTTCCGATTTAAAGTTTTTGTTCAATTTCTGCACATTTATGAGTGAATTGGACATATTATAACTTATATAGTCATGAAATTCTGAAAACAGACACTTTAGACCAAGTTATGAAAAAAATATGAAATAATCTTATTTTCCGATTTAAAGTTTTTGTTCAATCTCTGCACTTTTATGTGTGGATTGGACATATTATAACTTATTTAGTCATAAAATGTTGAGAACAGACATTTTGGACAAAGTTATAAGCAAAAAATATTGAATAATCTTATTTTCCAATTTAAAGTTTTTGTTAAATTTCTGCACTTTTATGTGTGAATTGGACATATTATAACTTATTTAGTCATAAAATTCTGAAAATAGTCATTCTAGACCAAGTTAAGAGCTAAAAATTAGAAATAATCTTATTTTCCGTTTTTAAGTTTTTGTTCAGTTTCTGCACTTTTATGTGTGGACTGGACATAATATAACTTATTCAGTCATAAAATGCTGGAAACAGATATTTTAGACCAAGTTATGAGCTTAAACTATGAAATAATCTTATTCTCAGATTTAAAGTTTTTGTTCAAGTTCTGCACTTATATGTGTGTATTGGACAATGTATAACTTATTTAGTCATAATATGCTGAAAACAGACATTTTAGACCAAGTTACAAGCTAAAAATATGAAATAATCTTATTTTCCGATTTAAAGTTTTTGTTCAATCTCTGCACTTTTATGTGTGAATTGGACATATTATAACTGATTTAGTAATAAAATTCTGAAAATAGACATTTTAGACCAAATTAAGTTATAAAAATTAGAAATAACCTTATTTTCCGATTTTAAGTTTTTGTTCAATTTCTACACTTTTATATCTGGACTGGACATATTATAACTTATTTAGTCATAAATTGCTGAAAACAGATATTTTCGACCAAGTTATGAGCTAAAAATATGAAATAATCTTATTCTCCGATTTAAAGTTTTTGTTCTATTTCTGCACTTTTAAGTGTGAATTGGACATATTATAACTAATTTAGTCATAAATTGTTGAAAACAGACATTTAAGACCAAGTTATGAGCTAAAAATATGAAATAATCTTATTTTCCGATTTAAAGTTTTTGTTCAATTTCTGCACATTTATGAGTGAATTGGACATATTATAACTTATATAGTCATGAAATTCTGAAAACAGACACTTTAGACCAAGTTATGAAAAAAATATGAAATAATCTTATTTTCCGATTTAAAGTTTTTGTTCAATCTCTGCACTTTTATGTGTGGATTGGACATATTATAACTTATTTAGTCATAAAATGTTGAGAACAGACATTTTGGACAAAGTTATAAGCAAAAAATATTGAATAATCTTATTTTCCAATTTAAAGTTTTTGTTAAATTTCTGCACTTTTATGTGTGAATTGGACATATTATAACTTATTTAGTCATAAAATTCTGAAAATAGTCATTCTAGACCAAGTTAAGAGCTAAAAATTAGAAATAATCTTATTTTCCGTTTTTAAGTTTTTGTTCAGTTTCTGCACTTTTATGTGTGGACTGGACATAATATAACTTATTCAGTCATAAAATGCTGGAAACAGATATTTTAGACCAAGTTATGAGCTTAAACTATGAAATAATCTTATTCTCAGATTTAAAGTTTTTGTTCAAGTTCTGCACTTATATGTGTGTATTGGACAATGTATAACTTATTTAGTCATAATATGCTGAAAACAGACATTTTAGACCAAGTTACAAGCTAAAAATATGAAATAATCTTATTTTCCGATTTAAAGTTTTTGTTCAATCTCTGCACTTTTATGTGTGAATTGGACATATTATAACTGATTTAGTAATAAAATTCTGAAAATAGACATTTTAGACCAAATTAAGTTATAAAAATTAGAAATAATCTTATTTTCCGATTTTAAGTTTTTGTTCAATTTCTACACTTTTATATCTGGACTGGACATATTATAACTTATTTAGTCATAAATTGCTGAAAACAGATATTTTCGACCAAGTTATGAGCTAAAAATATGAAATCATCTTATTCTCCGATTTAAAGTTTTTGTTCTATTTCTGCACTTTTATGTGTGAATTGGACATATTATAACTTATTTATTCATAAAATGTTGAAAACAAACATTTTAGACCAAGTTATGAGCTAAAAATTAGAAATAATCTTATTTTCCGATTTTAAGTTTTTGTTCAATTTCCGCACTTTTATGTGTGGATAGGACATATTATAACTTATTTAGTCATAAATTGTTGAAAACAGAAATTTTAGACCAAGTTATGAGCTAAAAATATGAAATAATCTTATTTTCTGATTTAAAGTTTTTGTTCAATTTCTGCACTTTTATGTGTGAATTGGACATATTATAACTTATTTAGTCATAAAAGTCTGAAAAAAGACATTTTGGACCAAGTTATAAGCTAAAAATATGAAATAATCTTATTTTCCAATTTAAAGTTTTGTTCAATTTCTGCACTTTTATGTGTGAATTGGACATAATATAACTTATTTAGTCATAAAATTCTGAAAATAGACATTTTAGACCAAATTAAGATATAAAAATTAGAAATAATCTTATTTTCCGATTTTAGGTTTTTGTTCAATTTCTACACTTTTATATGTGGACTGGACATATTATAACTTATTTAGTCATAAAATGCTGAAAACAGATATTTTAGACCAAGTTATGAGCTAAAAATATGAAATAATCTTATTCTCCGATTTAAAGTTTTTGTTCTATTTCTGCACTTTTATGTGTGAATTGGACATATTATAACTTATTTATTCATAAAATGTTGAAAACAAATATTTTAGACCAAGTTATGAGCTAAAAATTAGAAATAATCTTATTTTCCCATTTTAAGTTTTTGTTCAATTTCCGCACTTTTATGTGTGGATAGGACATATTATAACTTATTTAGTCATGAAATTCTGAAAATAGACACACTAGACCAAGTTATGAAAAAAATATGAAATAATCTTATTTTCCGATTTAAAGTTTTTGTTCAATCTCTGCACTTTTATTTGTGAATTGGACATATTATAACTTATTTAGTTATAAAATGTTGAAAACAGACATTTTGGACCAAGTTATAAGCTAAAAATATTGAATAATCTTATTTTCCAATTTAAAGTTTTTGTTCAACTTCTGCACTTTTGTGTGTGAATTGGACATATTATAACTTATTTAGTCATATATTGTTGAAAACAGACATTTTAGACCAAGATATGAGCTAAAAATATGAAATAATCTTATTTTCCGATTTAAAGTTTTTGTTCAATTTCTGCACTTTTATGAGTGAATTGGACATATTATAACTTATATAGTCAGGAAATTCCGAAAACAGACACTTTAGACCAAGTTATGAAAAAAATATGAAATAATCTTATTTTCCGATTTAAAGTTTTTGTTCAATTTCTGCACTTTTATGTGTGAATTGGACATATTATAACTTATTTAGTCATAAAATGTTGAGAACAGACATTTTGGACCAAGTTATAAGCAAAAAATATTGAATAATCTTATTTTCCAATTTTATGTTTTTGTTAAATTTCTGCACTTTTATGTGTGAATTGGACATATTTTAACTTATTTAGTCACAAAATTCTGAAAATAGTCATTTTAGACCAAGTTAAGAGCTAAAAATTTGAAATAATCTTATTCTCCGATTTTAAGTTTCTGTTCAGTTTCTGCACTTTTATGTGTGGACTGGACATAATATAACTTATTTAGTCATAAAATGCTGGAAACAGATATTTTAGACCAAGTTATGAGCTAAAAATATGAAATAATCTTATTCTCCGATTTAAAGTTTTTGTTCTATTTCTGCACTTTTATGTGTGAATTGGACATATTATAACTTATTTATTCATAAAATGTTGAAAACAAACATTTTAGACCAAGTTATGAGCTAAAAATTAGAAATAATCTTATTTTCCGAATTTAAGTTTTTGTTCAATTTCCGCACTTTTATGTGTAGATAGGACATATTATAACTTATTTAGTCATAAATTGTTGAAAACAGAAATTTTAGACCAAGTTATGAGCTAAAAATATGAAATAATCTTATTTTCCGATTTAAAGTTTTTGTTCAATTTCTGCACTTTTATGTGTGAATTGGACATATTATACCTTATTTAGTAATAAAATTCTGAAAATAGACATTTTAGACCAAGTTAAGAGCTAAAAATATGAAATAATCTTATTTTCCGTTTTTGTTCAATTTCTGCACTTATATGTGTGGATTGGACATTTTATAACTTACATAGTCATGAAATTCTGAAAACAGCCATTTTAGACCAAGTTGTGAGTTGAAAATATGAAATTATCTTATTTTCCGATTTAAAGTTTTTGTTCAATTTCTGCACTTTTATGTGTGAATTGGACATATTATAACTTATTTAGTAATAAAATTCTGAAAATAGATATTTTAGACCAAGTTATAAGCTAAAAATATTGAATAATCTTATTTTCCAATTTAAAGTTTTTGTTCAATTTCTGCACTTTTGTGTGTGAATTGGACATAATATAGCTTATTTAGTCATAAAATTCTGAAAATAGACATTTTAGACCAAATTAAGATATAAAAATTAGAAATAATCTTATTTTCCGATTTTAGGTTTTTGTTCAATTTCTACACTTTTATATGTGGACTGGACATATTATAATTTATTTAGTCATAAAATGCTGAAAACAGATATTTTAGACCAAGTTATGAGCTAAAAATATGAAATAATCTTATTCTCCGATTTAAAGTTTTTGTTCAATTTCCGCACTTTTATGTGTGGATAGGACATATTATAACTTATTTAGTCATAAATTGTTAAAAAAAGGCATTTTAGACCAAGATATGAGCTAAAAATATGAAATAATCTTTTTTTCCGATTTAAAGTTTTTGTTCAATTTCTGCACTTTTATGAGTGAATTGGACATATTATAACTTATATAGTCAGGAAATTCCGAAAACAGACACTTTAGACCAAGTTATGAAAAAAATATGAAATAATCTTATTTTCCGATTTAAAGTTTTTGTTCAATTTCTGCACTTTTATGTGTGAATTGGACATATTATAACTTATTTAGTCATAAAATGTTGAGAACAGACATTTTGGACCAAGTTATAAGCAAAAAATATTGAATAATCTTATTTTCCAATTTTATGTTTTTGTTAAATTTCTGCACTTTTATGTGTGAATTGGACATATTATAACTTATTTAGTCATAAAATTCTGAAAATAGTCATTTTAGACCAAGTTAAGAGCTAAAAATTTGAAATAATCTTATTTTCCGATTTTAAGTTTCTGTTCAGTTTCTGCACTTTTATGTGTGGACTGGACATAATATAACTTATTTAGTCATAAAATGCTGGAAACAGATATTTTAGACCAAGTTATGAGCTAAAAATATGAAATAATCTTATTCTCCGATTTAAAGTTTTTGTTCTATTTCTGCACTTTTAAGTGTGAATTGGACATATTATAACTTATTTATTCATAAAATGTTGAAAACAAACATTTTAGACCAAGTTATGAGCTAAAAATTAGAAATAATCTTATTTTCCGATTTTAAGTTTTTGTTCAATTTCCGCACTCTTATGTGTAGATAGGACATATTATAACTTATTTAGTCATAAATTGTTGAAAACAGAAATTTTAGACCAAGTTATGAGCTAAAAATATGAAATAATCTTATTTTCCGATTTAAAGTTTTTGTTCAATTTCTGCACTTTTATGTGTGAATTGGACATATTATAACTTATTTAGTCATAAAAGTCTGAAAAAAGAAATTTTGGAGCAAGTTATAAGCTAAAAATATGAAATAATCTTATTTTCCAATTTAAAGTTTTTGTTCAATTTCTGCACTTTTATGTGTGAATTGGACATATTATAACTCATTTATTCATAAAATTATGAAAACAGACATTTTGGACCAAGTTATAAGCTAAAAATATGAAATAATCTTATTTTCCAATTTAAAGTTTTTGTTCAATTTCTGCACTTTTATGTGTGAATTGGACATATTATAACTTATTAGTCATAAAATGTTGAAAACAGACATTTTGGACCAAGTTATGAGCTAAAAATATGAAATAGTCTTATTTTCCGATTTAAAGTTTTTGTTCAATTTCTGCACTTGTATGTGTGAATTGGACATATTATACCTTATTTAGTAATAAAATTCTGAAAATAGACATTTTAGACCAAGTTAAGAGCTAAAAATATGAAATAATCTTATTTTCCGTTTTTGTTCAATTTCTGCACTTATATGTGTGGATTGGACATTTTATAACTTACATAGTCATGAAATTCTGAAAACAGCCATTTTAGACCAAGTTGTGAGTTGAAAATATGAAATTATCTTATTTTCCGATTTAAAGTTTTTGTTCAATTTCTGCACTTTTATGTTTGAATTGGACATATTATACCTTATTTAGTAATAAAATTCTGAAAATAGACATTTTAGACCAAGTTAAGAGCTAAAAATTAGAAATAATCGTATTTTCCGATTATAAGATTTTGTTCAATTTCAACACTTTTATGTGTGGATTGGACATATTATACCTTATTTAGTAATAAAATTCTGAAAATATACATTTAAGACCAAGTTAAGAGCTAAAAATTAGTAATAATTTTATTTTCCTATTTTAAATTTTTGTTCAATTTCTGCACCTTTATGTGTGAATTGGACATATTATAACTTATTTAGTCATAAAATGTTGAGAACAGACATTTTGGACCAAGTTATAAGCAAAAAATATTGAATAATCTTATTTTCCAATTTTATGTTTTTGTTAAATTTCTGCACTTTTATGTGTGAATTGGACATATTATAACTTATTTAGTCATAAAATTCTGAAAATAGTCATTTTAGACCAAGTTAAGAGCTAAAAATTTGAAATAATCTTATTTTCCGATTTTAAGTTTCTGTTCAGTTTCTGCACTTTTATGTGTGGACTGGACATAATATAACTTATTTAGTCATAAAATGTTGGAAACAGATATTTTAGACCAAGTTATGAGCTAAAAATATGAAATAATCTTATTCTCCGATTTAAAGTTTTTGTTCTATTTCTGCACTTTTATGTGTGAATTGGACATATTATAACTTATTTATTCATAAAATGTTGAAAACAAACATTTTAGACCAAGTTATGAGCTAAAAATTAGAAATAATCTTATTTTCCGATTTTAAGTTTTTGTTCAATTTCCGCACTTTTATGTGTAGATAGGACATATTATAAATTATTTAGTCATAAATTGTTGAAAACAGAAATTTTAGACCAAGTTATGAGCTAAAAATATGAAATAATCATATTTTCCGATTTAAAGTTTTTGTTCAATTTCTGCACTTTTATGTGTGAATTGGACATATTATAACTTATTTAGTCATAAAAGTCTGAAAAAAGAAATTTTGGAGCAAGTTATAAGCTAAAAATATGAAATAATCTTATTTTCCAATTTAAAGTTTTTGTTCAATTTCTGCACTTTTATGTGTGAATTGGACATATTATAACTCATTTAGTCATAAAATTATGAAAACAGACATTTTGGACCAAGTTATAAGCTAAAAATATGAAATAATCTTATTTTCCAATTTAAAGTTTTTGTTCAATTTCTGCACTTTTATGTGTGAATTGGACATATTATAACTTATTAGTCATAAAATGTTGAAAACAGACATTTTGGACCAAGTTATGAGCTAAAAATATGAAATAGTCTTATTTTCCGATTTAAAGTTTTTGTTCAATTTCTGCACTTGTATGTGTGAATTGGACATATTATACCTTATTTAGTAATAAAATTCTGAAAATAGACATTTTAGACCAAGTTAAGAGCTAAAAATATGAAATAATCTTATTTTCCGGTTTTGTTCAATTTCTGCACTTATATGTGTGGATTGGACATTTTATAACTTACATAGTCATGAAATTCTGAAAACAGCCATTTTAGACCAAGTTGTGAGTTGAAAATATGAAATTATCTTATTTTCCGATTTAAAGTTTTTGTTCAATTTCTGCACTTTTATGTTTGAATTGGACATATTATACCTTATTTAGTAATAAAATTCTGAAAATAGACATTTTAGACCAAGTTAAGAGCTAAAAATTAGAAATAATCGTATTTTCCGATTTTAAGATTTTGTTCAATTTCAACACTTTTATGTGTGGATTGGACATATTATACCTTATTTAGTAATAAAAATCTGAAAATATACATTTAAGACCAAGTTAAGAGCTAAAAATTAGTAATAATTTTATTTTCCTATTTTAAATTTTTGTTCAATTTCTGCACCTTTATGTGTGGACTGGATATATTATAACTTAATTAGTCATAAAATTCTGAAAATAGACATTTTAGACCACGTTTAGAGCTAAGAATTAGAAATAATCTTGTTTTCCGATTTTAAGATTTTATTCAATTTCTACACTTTTATGTGTGGATTGGACATATTATAACTTATTTAGTCATAAAATGTTGAAAACAGACATTTTGGACCAAGTTATAAGCTAAGAATATGAATTAATCTTATTTTCCAATTTTAAGTTTTTGTTCAATTTCTGCACTTTTATGTGTGAATTGGACATATTATACCTTATTTAGTAATGAAATTATGAAAATAGACATTTTAGACAAACTTAAGAGCTAAAAATTAGTAATAATTTTATTTTCCTATTTTAAATTTTTGCTCAATTTCTGCACCTTTATGTGTGGACTGGATATTCTAAAACTTATTTAGTCATAAAATTCTGAAAATATACATTTTAGACCACGTTAAGAGCTAAAAATTTGAAATAATCTTATTTTCCGATTTTAAGATTTTGTTCAATTTCTACACTTTTATATGTGAACTGGACATATTATAACTTATTTAGTCATAAAATGCTGGAAACAGATATTTTAGACCAAGTTATGAGCTAAAAATATGAAATAATCTTATTCTCAGATTTAAAGTTTTTGTTCAACTTCTGCACTTATATGTGTGTATTGGACATATTATAACATATCTAGTCATAATATGCTGAAAACAGACATTTTAGAGCAAGTTATAAGCTAAAAATATGAAATAATCTTATTTTCCGATTTAAAGTTTTTGTTCAATCTCTGCACTTTTAGGTGTGAATTGGACATATTATAACTTATTTAGTCATAAAATTCTGAAAATAGACATTTTAGACCAAGTTAAGAGCTAAAAATTAGAAATAATCTTATTTTCCGATTTTAAATTTTTGTTCAATTTCTACACTTTTATGTGTGGACTAGACATATAACTTTTTTAGTCATAAAATGCTGAACACAGATATTTTAGACCAAGTTATGAGCTAAAAATATGAAATAATCTTATTGTCCGATTTAAAGTTTTTGTTCTATTTCTGCATTTTTATGTGTGAATTGGACATATTATAACTTATTTAGTCATAAAATGTTGAAAACAACCATTTTAGACCAAGTTATGAACTAAAAATTAGAAATAATCTTAATTTCCGATTTTAAGTTTTTGTTCAATTTCCGCACTTTTATGTGTGGATAGGACATATTATAACTTATTTAGTCATAAATTGTTGAAAACAGAAATTTTAGACCAAGTTATGAGCTAAAAATATGAAATAATCTTATTTTCTGATTTAAAGTTTTTGTTCAATTTCTGCACTTTTATGTGTGAATTGGAATAGTCATAAAAGTCTGAAAATAGACATTTTAGACCAAATTAAGATATAAAAATTAGAAATAATCTTATTTTCCGATTTTAGGTTTTTGTTCAATTTCTACACTTTTATATGTGGACTGGACATATTATAACTTATTTAGTCATAAAATGCTGAAAACAGATATTTTAGACCAAGTTATGAGCTAAAAATATGAAATAATCTTATTCTCCGATTTAAAGTTTTTGTTCTATTTCTGCACTTTTATGTGTGAATTGGACATATTATAACTTATTTATTCATAAAATGTTGAAAACAAACATTTTAGACCAAGTTATGAGCTAAAAATTAGAAATAATCTTATTTTCCGATTTTAAGTTTTTGTTCAATTTCCGCACTTTTATGTGTGGATACGACATATTATAACTTATTTAGTCATAAATTGTTGAAAACAGACATTTTAGACCATGTTATGAGCTAAAATTATGAAATATTCTTATTTTCCGATTTAAAGTTTTTGTTCAATTTCTGCACTTTTATGAGTGAATTGGACATATTGTAACTTATATAGTCATGAAATTTTGAAAATAGACATTTTGGACCAAGTTATAAGCTAAAAATATTGAATAATCTTATATTCCAATTTAAAGTTTTTGTTCAATTTCTGCACTTTTGTATGTGAATTGGACATATTATAACTTATTTATTCATAAAATGTTGAAAACAAACATTTTAGACCAAGTTATGATCTAAAAATTAGAAATAATCTTATTTTCCGATTTTAAGTTTTTGTTCAATTTCCGCACTTTTATGTGTGGATAGGACATATTATAACTTATTTAGTCATAAATTGTTGAAAACAGACATTTTAGACCAAGTTATGAGCTAACAATATGAAATAATCTTATTTTCCGATTTAAAGTTTTTGTTCAAGATCTGCACTTTTATGAGTGAATTGGACATATTATAACTTATATAGTCATGAAATTCTGAAAACAGACACTTTAGACCAAGTTATGAAAAAAATATGAAATAATCTTATTTTCCGATTTAAAGTTTTTGTTCAATTTTTCTGCACTTTTATGTGTGAGTTGGACATATTATATCTGTTTTTGTTCAATTTCTGCACTTATATGTGTGTATTGGACATATTATAACTTTTTTAGTCATAATATGATGTAAACAGACATTTTAGACCAAGTAATGAGCTAAAAATATGAAATTATTTTATTTCCCGATTTAAAGTTATTGTTCAATTTCTGCACTTCTATGTGTGGATTGGATATATTATAAATTATTTAGTCATAAAATTCTGAAAATCGACATTTTAGACCAAGTTAAGAGCTAAAAATTAGAAAAAATCTTATTTTCCGATTTTAAGTTTTTATTCAATATCTGCACATTTATGTGTGTATTGGACATATCATAACTTATTTAGTCATAATATGCTGTAAACAGACATTTTAGACCAAGCTATGAGATAAAAATATGAAATAATTTTATTTTCCGATTTAAAGTTATTGTTAAATTTCTGCACTTTAATGTGTGGATTGAATATATTATAACTTAGTTAATCATAAAATGCTAAAAATATACTTTTCAGACCAAGTAATGAGCTAAAAATTAGAGATAATCTTATTTTCCGATTTCAAGTTTTTGTTCAATTCCTGCACTTTTATGTGAGTATTGGACAATTTATAACTTACATAGTCACGTAATGCTGAAAACAGACATTTTAGACCAAGTTATGAGCTAAAAATATGAAATAATCTTATTTTCTGATTTAAAGTTTTTGTTCAATTTCTGCACTTTTATGTGTGAATTGGAATAGTCATAAAAGTCTGAAAAAAGACATTTTGGACCAAGTTATAAGCTAAAAATATGAAATAATCTTATTTTCCAATTTAAAGTTTTGTTCAATTTCTGCACTTTTATGTGTGAATTGGACATATTATAACTTATTTAGTCATAAAATTCTGAAAATAGACATTTTAGACCAAATTAAGATATAAAAATTAGAAATAATCTTATTTTCCGATTTTAGGTTTTTGTTCAATTTCTACACTTTTATATGTGGACTGGACATATTATAACTTATTTAGTCATAAAATGCTGAAAACAGATATTTTAGACCAAGTTATGAGCTAAAAATATGAAATAATCTTATTCTCAGATTTAAAGTTTTTGTTCAAATTCTGCACTTATATGTGTGTATTGGACAAATTATAACTTATTTAGTCATAATATGCTGAAAACAGACATTTTAGACCAAGTTATAAGCTAAAAATATGAAATAATCTTATTTTCCGATTTAATGTTTTTGTTCAATCTATGCACATTTATGTGTGAATTGGACATATTATAACTGATTTAGTCATAAAATTCTGAAAATAGACATTTTAGACCAAATTAAGATATAAAAATTAGAAATAATCTTATTTTCCGATTTTAGGTTTTTGTTCAATTTCTACACATTTATATGTGGACTGGACATATTATAACTTATTTAGTCATAAAATGCTGAAAACAGGTATTTTAGACCAAGTTATGAGCTAAAAATATGAAATAATCTTATTCTCCGATTTAAAGTTTCTGTTCTATTTCTGCACTTTTATGTGTGAATTGGACATATTATAACTTATTTATTCATAAAATGTTGAAAACAAACATTTTAGACCAAGTTACGAGCTAAAAATTAGAAATAATCTTATTTTCCGATTTTAAGTTTTTCTTCAATTTCCGCACTTTTATGTGTGGATAGGACATATTATAACTTATTTAGTCATAAATTGTTGAAAACAGACATTTTAGACCAAGTTATGAGCTAAAAATATGAAATAATATTATTTTCAGATTTAAAGTTTTTGTTCAATTTCTGCACTTTTATGAGTGAATTGGACATATTATAACTTATATAGTCATGAAATTCTGAAAACAGACACTTTAGACCAAGTTATGAAAAAAATATGAAATAATCTTATTTTCCGATTTAAATTTTTTGTTCAATTTTTCTGCACTTTTATGTGTGAATTGGACATATTATAACTTATTTAGTCATAAAATGTTGAAAACAGACATTTTGGACCAAGTTATAAGCTAAAAATATTGAATAATCTCATTTTCCAATTTAAAGTTTTTGTTCAATTTCTGCACTTTTATGTGTGAATTGGACATATTATAACTTATTTAGTCATAAAATTCTGAAAATAGACATTTTAGACCAAATTAAGATATAAAAATTAGAAATAATCTTATTTTCCGATTTTAGGTTTTTGTTCAATTTCTACACTTTTATATGCGGAATGGACATATTATAACTTATTTAGTCATAAAATGCTGAAAACAGATATTTTAGACCAAGTTATGAGCTAAAAATATGAAATAATCTTATTCTCCGATTTAAAGTTTTTGTTCTATTTCTGCACTTTTATGTGTGAATTGGACATATTATAACTTATTTATTCATAAAATGTTGAAAACAAACATTTTAGACCAAGTTATGAGCTAAAAATTAGAAATAATCTTATTTTCCGATTTTAAGTTTTTGTTCAATTTCCGCACTTTTATGTGTGGATAGGACATATTATAACTAATTTAGTCATAAATTGTTGAAAACAGACATTTAAGACCAAGTTATGAGCTAAAAATATGAAATAATCTTATTTTCCGATTTAAAGTTTTTGTTCAATTTCTGCACATATATGAGTGAATTGGACATATTATAACTTATATAGTCATGAAATTCTGAAAACAGACACTTTAGACCAAGTTATGAAAAAAATATGAAATAATCTTATTTTCCGATTTAAAGTTTTTGTTCAATCTCTGCACTTTTATGTGTGAATTGGACATATTATAACTTATTTAGTCATAAAATGTTGAGAACAGACATTTTGGACAAAGTTATAAGCAAAAAATATTGAATAATCTTATTTTCCAATTTAAAGTTTTCGTTAAATTTCTGCACTTTTATGTGTGAATTGGACATATTATAACTTATTTAGTCATAAAATTCTGAAAATAGTCATTTTAGACCAAGTTAAGAGCTAAAAATTAGAAATAATCTTATTTTCCGATTTTAAGTTTTTGTTCAGTTTCTGCACTTTTATGTGTGGACTGAACATAATATAACTTATTCAGTCATAAAATTCTGGAAACAGATATTTTAGACCAAGTTATGAGCTTAAACTATGAAATAATCTTATTCTCAGATTTAAAGTTTTTGTTCAATTTCTGCACTTATATGTGTGTATTGGACAATGTATAACTTATTTAGTCATAATATGCTGAAAACAGACATTTTAGACCAAGTTACAAGCTAAAAATATGAAATAATCTTATTTTCCGATTTAAAGTTTTTGTTCAATCTCTGCACTTTTATGTGTGAATTGGACATATTATAACTGATTTAGTCATAAAATTCTGAAAATAGACAATTTAGACCAAATTAAGTTATAAAAATTAGAAATAATCTTATTTTCCGATTTTAAGTTTTTGTTCAATTTCTACACTTTTATATGTGGACTGGACATATTATAACTTATTTAGTCATAAAATGCTGAAAACAGATATTTTCGACCAAGTTATGAGCTAAAAATATGAAATAATCTTATTCTCCGATTTAAAGTTTTTGTTCTATTTCTGCACTTTTATGTGTGAATTGGACATATTATAACTTATTTATTCATAAAATGTTGAAAACAAACATTTTAGACCAAGTAATAAGCTAAAAATTAGAAATAATCTTATTTTCCGATTTTAAGTTTTTGTTCAATTTCCGCACTTTTATGTGTGGATAGGACATATTATAACTTATTTAGTCATAAATTGTAGAAAACAGAAATTTTAGACCAAGTTATGAGCTAAAAATATGAAATAATCTTATTTTCTGAATTTAAGTTTTTGTTCAATTTCTGCACTTTTATGTGTGAATTGGACATATTATAACTTATTTAGTCAAAAAAGTCTGAAAAAAGACATTTTGGACCAAGTTATAAGCTAAAAATATGAAATAATCTTATTTTCCAATTTAAAGTTTTGTTCAATTTCTGCACTTTTATGTGTGAATTGGACATATTATAACTTATTTAGTCATAAAATTCTGAAAATAGACATTTTAGACCAAATTAAGATATAAAAATTAGAAATAATCTTATTTTCCGATTTTAGGTTTTTGTTCAATTTCTACACTTTTATATGTGGACTGGACATATTATAACTTATTTAGTCATAAAATGCTGAAAACAGATATTTTAGACCAAGTTATGAGCTAAAAATATGAAATAATCTTATTCTCCGATTTAAAGTTTTTGTTCTATTTCTGCACTTTTATGTGTGAATTGGACATATTATAACTTATTTATTCATAAAATGTTGAAAACAAACATTTTAGACCAAGTTATGAGCTAAAAATTAGAAATAATCTTATTTTCCGATTTTAAGTTTTTGTTCAATTTCCGCACTTGTATGTGTGGATAGGACATATTATAACTTATTTAGTCATAAATTGTTTAAAACAGACATTTTAGACCAAGTTATGAGCTAAAATTATGAAATAATCTTATTTTCCGATTCAAAGTTTTTGTTCAATTTCTGCACTTTTATGAGTGAATTGGACATATTGTAACTTATATAGTCATGAAATTCTGAAAATAGACACACTAGACCAAGTTATGAAAAAAATATGAAATAATCTTATTTTCCGATTTAAAGTTTTTGTTCAATTTCTGCACTTTTATTTGTGAATTGGACATATTATAACTTATTTAGTTATAAAATGTTGAAAACAGACATTTTGGACCAAGTTATGAGCTAAAAATATGAAATAATCTTATTTTCCGATTTAAAGTTTTTGTTCAATTTCTGCACATTTATGAGTGAATTGGACATATTATAACTTATATAGTCATGAAATTCTGAAAACAGACACTTTAGACCAAGTTATGAAAAAAATATGAAATAATCTTATTTTCCGATTTAAAGTTTTTGTTCAATCTCTGCACTTTTATGTGTGAATTGGACATATTATAACTTATTTAGTCATAAAATGTTGAGAACAGACATTTTGGACAAAGTTATAAGCAAAAAATATTGAATAATCTTATTTTCCAATTTAAAGTTTTCGTTAAATTTCTGCACTTTTATGTGTGAATTGGACATATTATAACTTATTTAGTCATAAAATTCTGAAAATAGTCATTTTAGACCAAGTTAAGAGCTAAAAATTAGAAATAATCTTATTTTCCGATTTTAAGTTTTTGTTCAGTTTCTGCACTTTTATGTGTGGACTGAACATAATATAACTTATTCAGTCATAAAATTCTGGAAACAGATATTTTAGACCAAGTTATGAGCTTAAACTATGAAATAATCTTATTCTCAGATTTAAAGTTTTTGTTCAATTTCTGCACTTATATGTGTGTATTGGACAATGTATAACTTATTTAGTCATAATATGCTGAAAACAGATATTTTAGACCAAGTTACAAGCTAAAAATATGAAATAATCTTATTTTCCGATTTAAAGTTTTTGTTCAATCTCTGCACTTTTATGTGTGAATTGGACATATTATAACTGATTTAGTCATAAAATTCTGAAAATAGACAATTTAGACCAAATTAAGTTATAAAAATTAGAAATAATCTTATTTTCCGATTTTAAGTTTTTGTTCAATTTCTACACTTTTATATGTGGACTGGACATATTATAACTTATTTAGTCATAAAATGCTGAAAACAGATATTTTCGACCAAGTTATGAGCTAAAAATATGAAATAATCTTATTCTCCGATTTAAAGTTTTTGTTCTATTTCTGCACTTTTATGTGTGAATTGGACATATTATAACTTATTTATTCATAAAATGTTGGAAACAAACATTTTAGACCAAGTTATAAGCTAAAAATTAGAAATAATCTTATTTTCCGATTTTAAGTTTTTGTTCAATTTCCGCACTTTTATGTGTGGATAGGACATATTATAACTTATTTAGTCATAAATTGTTGAAAACAGAAATTTTAGACCAAGTTATGAGCTAAAAATATGAAATAATCTTATTTTCTGAATTAAAGCTTTTGTTCAATTTCTGCACTTTTATGTGTGAATTGGACATATTATAACTTATTTAGTCAAAAAAGTCTGAAAAAAGACATTTTGGACCAAGTTATAAGCTAAAAATATGAAATAATCTTATTTTCCAATTTAAAGTTTTGTTCAATTTCTGCACTTTTATGTGTGAATTGGACATATTATAACTTATTTAGTCATAAAATTCTGAAAATAGACATTTTAGACCAAATTAAGATATAAAAATTAGAAATAATCTTATTTTCCGATTTTAGGTTTTTGTTCAATTTCTACACTTTTATATGTGGACTGGACATATTATAACTTATTTAGTCATAAAATGCTGAAAACAGATATTTTAGACCAAGTTATGAGCTAAAAATATGAAATAATCTTATTCTCCGATTTAAAGTTTTTGTTCTATTTCTGCACTTTTATGTGTGAATTGGACATATTATAACTTATTTATTCATAAAATGTTGAAATCAAACATTTTAGACCAAGTTATGAGCTAAAAATTAGAAATAGTCTTATTTTCCGATTTTAAGTTTTTGTTCAATTTCCGCACTTGTATGTGTGGATAGGACATATTATAACTTATTTAGTCATAAATTGTTTAAAACAGACATTTTAGACCAAGTTATGAGCTAAAATTATGAAATAATCTTATTTTCCGATTTAAAGTTTTTGTTCAATTTCTGCACTTTTATGAGTGAATTGGACATATTGTAACTTATATAGTCATGAAATTCTGAAAATAGACACACTAGACCAAGTTATGAAAAAAATATGAAATAATCTTATTTTCCGATTTAAAGTTTTTGTTCAATTTCTGCACTTTTATTTGTGAATTGGACATATTATAACTTATTTAGTTATAAAATGTTGAAAACAGACATTTTGGACCAAGTTATTAGCTAAAAATATTGAATAATCTTATTTTCCAATTTAAAGTTTTTGTTCAATTTCTGCACTTTTGTGTGTGCATTGGACATAATATAACTTATTTAGTCATAAAATTCTGAAAATAGTCATTTTAGACCAAGTTAAGAGCTAAAAATTTGAAATAATCTTATTTTCCGATTTTAGGTTTTTGTTCAATTTCTACACTCTTATATGTGGACTGGACATATTATAATTTATTTAGTCATAAAATGCTGAAAACAGATATTTTAGACCAAGTTATGAGCTAAAAATATGAAATAATCTTATTCTCCGATTTAAAGTTTTTGTTCTATTTCTGCACTTTTATGTGTGAATTGGACATATTATAACTTATTTATTCATAAAATGTTGAAAAAAAAACATTTTAGACCAAGTTATGAGCTAAAAATTAGAAATAATCTTATTTTCCGATTTTAAGTTTTTGTTCAATTTCCGCACTTTTATGTGTGGATAGGACATATTATAACTTATTTAGTCATAAATTGTTGAAAACAGACATTTTAGACCAAGATATGAGCTAAAAATATGAAATAATCTTATTTTCCGATTTAAAGTTTTTGTTCAATTTCTGCACTTTTATGAGTGAATTGGACATATTATAACTTATATAGTCAGGAAATTCCGAAAACAGACACTTTAGACCAAGTTATGAAAAAAATATGAAATAATCTTATTTTCCGATTTAAAGTTTTTGTTCAATTTCTGCACTTTTATGTGTGAATTGGACATATTATAACTTATTTAGTCATAAAATGTTGAGAACAGACATTTTGGACCAAGTTAAAAGCAAAAAATATTGAATAATCTTATTTTCCAATTTTATGTTTTTGTTAAATTTCTGCACTTTTATGTGTGAATTGGACATATTATAACTTATTTAGTCATAAAATTCTGAAAATAGTCATTTTAGACCAATTTAAGAGCTAAAAATTTGAAATAATCTTATTTTCCGATTTTAAGTTTCTGTTCAGTTTCTGCACTTTTATGTGTGGACTGGACATAATATAACTTATTTAGTCATAAAATGCTGGAAACAGATATTTTAGACCAAGTTATGAGCTAAAAATATGAAATAATCTTATTCTCCGATTTAAAGTTATTGTTCTATTTCTGCACTTTTATGTGTGAATTGGACATATTATAACTTATTTATTCATAAAATGTTGAAAACAAACATTTTAGACCAAGTTATAAGCTAAAAATTAGAAATAATCTTATTTTCCGATTTTAAGTTTTTGTTCAATATCCGCACTTTAATGTGTAGATAGGACATATTATAACTTATTTAGTCATAAATTGTTGAAAACAGAAATTTTAGACCATGTTATGAGCTAAAAATATGAAATAATCTTATTTTCCGATTTAAAGTTTTTGTTCAATTTCTGCACTTTTATGTGTGAATTGGACATATTATAACTTATTTAGTCATAAAAGTCTGAGAAAAGACATTTTGGAGCAAGTTATAAGCTAAAAATATGAAATAATCTTATTTTCCAATTTAAAGTTTTTGTTCAATTTCTGCACTTTTATGTGTGAATTGGACATATTATAACTCATTTAGTCATAAAATTATGAAAACATACATTTTGGACCAAGTTATAAGCTAAAAATATGAAATAATCTTATTTTCCAATTTAAAGTTTTTGTTCAATTTCTGCACTTTTATGTGTGAATTGGACATATTATAACTTATTAGTCATAAAATGTTGAAAACAGACATTTTGGACCAAGTTATGAGCTAAAAATATGAAATAGACTTATTTTCCGATTTAAAGTTTTTGTTCAATTTCTGCACTTGTATGTGTGAATTGGACATATTATACCTTATTTAGTAATAAAATTCTGAAAATAGACATTTTAGACCAAGTTAAGAGCTAAAAATATGAAATAATCTTATTTTCCGTTTTTGTTCTATTTCTGCACTTATATGTGTGGATTGGACAATTTATAACTTACATAGTCAAGAAATTCTGAAAACAGCCATTTTAGACCAAGTTGTGAGTTGAAAATATGAAATTATCTTATTTTCCGATTTAAAGTTTTTGTTCAATTTCTGCACTTTTATGTGTGAATTGGACATATTATAACTTATTTAGTAATAAAATTCTGAAAATAGACATTTTAGACCAAGTTATAAGCTAAAAATATTGAATAATCTTATTTTCCAATTTAAAGTTTTTGTTCAATTTCTGCACTTTTGTGTGTGAATTGGACATAATATAACTTATTTAGTCATAAAATTCTGAAAATAGACATTTTAGACCAAATTAAGATATAAAAATTAGAAATAATCTTATTTTCCGATTTTAGGTTTTTGTTCAATTTCTACACTTTTATATGTGGACTGGACATATTATAATTTATTTAGTCATAAAATACTGAAAACAGATATTTTAGACCAAGTTATGAGCTAAAAATATGAAATAATCTTATTCTCCGATTTAAAGTTTTTGTTCTATTTCTGCACTTTTATGTGTGAATTGGACATATCATAACTTATTTATTCATAAAATGTTGAAAAAAAAAACATTTTAGACCAAGTTATGAGCTAAAAATTAGAAATAATCTTATTTTCCGATTTTAAGTTTTTGTTCAATTTCCGCACTTTTATGTGTGGATAGGACATATTATAACTTATTTAGTCATAAATTGTTGAAAACAGACATTTTAGACCAAGATATGAGCTAAAAATATGAAATAATCTTATTTTCCGATTTAAAGTTTTTGTTCAATTTCTGCAATTTTATGAGTGAATTGGACATATTATAACTTATATAGTCAGGAAATTCCGAAAACAGACACTTTAGACCAAGTTATGAAAAAAATATGAAATAATCTTATTTTCCGATTTAAAGTTTTTGTTCAATTTCTGCACTTTTATGTGTGAATTGGACATATTATAACTCATTTAGTCATAAAATTATGAAAACAGACATTTTGGACCAAGTTATAAGCTAAAAATATGAAATAATCTTATTTTACAATTTAAAGTTTTTGTTCAATTTCTGCACATTTATGTGTGAATTGGACATATTATAACTTATTAGTCATAAAATGTTGAAAACAGACATTTTGGACCAAGTTATGAGCTAAAAATATGAAATAGTCTTATTTTCCGATTTAAAGTTTTTGTTCAATTTCTGCACTTGTATGTGTGAATTGGACATATTATACCTTATTTAGTAATAAAATTCTGAAAATATACATTTTAGACCAAGTTAAGAGCTAAAAATATGAAATAATCTTAGTTTCCGTTTTTGTTCAATTTCTGCACTTATATGTGTGGATTGGACATTTTATAACTTAGATAGTCATGAAATTCTGAATACAGCCATTTTAGACCAAGTTGTGAGTTGAAAATATGAAATTATCTTATTTTCCAATTTTATGTTTTTGTTAAATTTCTGCACTTTTATGTGTGAATTGGACATATTATACCTTATTTAGTAATAAAATTCTGAAAATAGACATTTTAGACCAAGTTAAGAGCTAAAAATTAGAAATAATCGTATTTTCCGATTTTAAGATTTTGTTCAATTTCAACACTTTTATGTGTGGATTGGACATATTATACCTTATTTAGTAATAAAATTCTGAAAATATACATTTAAGACCAAGTTAAGAGCTAAAAATTAGTAATAATTTTATTTTCCTATTTTAAATTTTTGTTCAATTTCTGCACCTTTATGTGTGGACTGGATATATTATAACTTATTTAGTAATAAAATTCTGAAAATAGACATTTTATACCACGTTTAGAGCTAAGAATTAGAAATAATCTTGTTTTCCGATTTTAAGATTTTATTCAATTTCTACACTTTTATGTGTGGATTGGACATATTATAACTTATTTAGTCACAAAATGTTGAAAACATACATTTTGGACCAAGTTATAAGCTAAGAATATGAATTAATCTTATTTTCCAATTTTAAGTTTTTGTTCAATTTCTGCACTTTTATGTGTGAATTGGACATATTATACCTTATTTAGTAATAAAATTATGAAAATAGACATTTTAGACCAAGTTAAGAGCTAAAAATTAGTAATAATTTTATTTTCCTATTTTAAATTTTTGTTCAATTTCTGCACCTTTAAGTGTGGACTGGATATTCTATAACTTATTTAGTCATAAAATTCTGAAAATAGACATTTTAGACCACGTTAAGAGCTAAAAATTTGAAATAATCTTATTTTCCGATTTTAAGATTTTGTTCAATTTCTACACTTTTATATGTGAACTGGACATATTATAACTTATTTAGTCATAAAATGCTGGAAACAGATATTTTAGACCAAGTTATGAACTAAAAATATGAAATAATCTTATTCTCAGATTTAAAGTTTTTGTTCAACTTCTGCACTTATATGAGTGTATTGGACATATTATAAAATATCTAGTCATAATATGCTGAAAACAGACATTTTAGAGCAAGTTATAAGCTAAAAATATGAAATAATCTTATTTTCCGATTTAAAGTTTTTGTTCAATCTCTGCACTTTTAGGTGTGAATTGGACATATTATAACTTATTTAGTCATAAAATTCTAAAAATAGACATTTTAGACCAAATTAAGAGCTAAAAATTAGAAATAATCTTATTTTCCGATTTTAGGTTTTTGTTCAATTTCTACACTTTTATATGTGGACTGGACATATTATAATTTATTTAGTCATAAAATACTGAAAACAGATATTTTAGACCAAGTTATGAGCTAAAAATATGAAATAATCTTATTCTCCGATTTAAAGTTTTTGTTCTATTTCTGCACTTTTATGTGTGAATTGGACATATCATAACTTATTTATTCATAAAATGTTGAAAAAAAAAACATTTTAGACCAAGTTATGAGCTAAAAATTAGAAATAATCTTATTTTCCGATTTTAAGTTTTTGTTCAATTTCCGCACTTTTATGTGTGGATAGGACATATTATAACTTATTTAGTCATAAATTGTTGAAAACAGACATTTTAGACCAAGATATGAGCTAAAAATATGAAATAATCTTATTTTCCGATTTAAAGTTTTTGTTCAATTTCTGCAATTTTATGAGTGAATTGGACATATTATAACTTATATAGTCAGGAAATTCCGAAAACAGACACTTTAGACCAAGTTATGAAAAAAATATGAAATAATCTTATTTTCCGATTTAAAGTTTTTGTTCAATTTCTGCACTTTTATGTGTGAATTGGACATATTATAACTCATTTAGTCATAAAATTATGAAAACAGACATTTTGGACCAAGTTATAAGCTAAAAATATGAAATAATCTTATTTTACAATTTAAAGTTTTTGTTCAATTTCTGCACATTTATGTGTGAATTGGACATATTATAACTTATTAGTCATAAAATGTTGAAAACAGACATTTTGGACCAAGTTATGAGCTAAAAATATGAAATAGTCTTATTTTCCGATTTAAAGTTTTTGTTCAATTTCTGCACTTGTATGTGTGAATTGGACATATTATACCTTATTTAGTAATAAAATTCTGAAAATATACATTTTAGACCAAGTTAAGAGCTAAAAATATGAAATAATCTTATTTTCCGTTTTTGTTCAATTTCTGCACTTATATGTGTGGATTGGACATTTTATAACTTAGATAGTCATGAAATTCTGAATACAGCCATTTTAGACCAAGTTGTGAGTTGAAAATATGAAATTATCTTATTTTCCAATTTTATGTTTTTGTTAAATTTCTGCACTTTTATGTGTGAATTGGACATATTATACCTTATTTAGTAATAAAATTCTGAAAATAGACATTTTAGACCAAGTTAAGAGCTAAAAATTAGAAATAATCGTATTTTCCGATTTTAAGATTTTGTTCAATTTCAACACTTTTATGTGTGGATTGGACATATTATACCTTATTTAGTAATAAAATTCTGAAAATATACATTTAAGACCAAGTTAAGAGCTAAAAATTAGTAATAATTTTATTTTCCTATTTTAAATTTTTGTTCAATTTCTGCACCTTTATGTGTGGACTGGATATATTATAACTTATTTAGTCATAAAATTCTGAAAATAGACATTTTAGACCACGTTTAGAGCTAAGAATTAGAAATAATCTTGTTTTCCGATTTTAAGATTTTATTCAATTTCTACACTTTTATGTGTGGATTGGACATATTATAACTTATTTAGTCACAAAATGTTGAAAACATACATTTTGGACCAAGTTATAAGCTAAGAATATGAATTAATCTTATTTTCCAATTTTAAGTTTTTGTTCAATTTCTGCACTTTTATGTGTGAATTGGACATATTATACCTTATTTAGTAATAAAATTATGAAAATAGACATTTTAGACCAAGTTAAGAGCTAAAAATTAGTAATAATTTTATTTTCCTATTTTAAATTTTTGTTCAATTTCTGCACCTTTAAGTGTGGACTGGATATTCTATAACTTATTTAGTCATAAAATTCTGAAAATAGACATTTTAGACCACGTTAAGAGCTAAAAATTTGAAATAATCTTATTTTCCGATTTTAAGATTTTGTTCAATTTCTACACTTTTATATGTGAACTGGACATATTATAACTTATTTAGTCATAAAATGCTGGAAACAGATATTTTAGACCAAGTTATGAACTAAAAATATGAAATAATCTTATTCTCAGATTTAAAGTTTTTGTTCAACTTCTGCACTTATATGTGTGTATTGGACATATTATAAAATATCTAGTCATAATATGCTGAAAACAGACATTTTAGAGCAAGTTATAAGCTAAAAATATGAAATAATCTTATTTTCCGATTTAAAGTTTTTGTTCAATCTCTGCACTTTTAGGTGTGAATTGGACATATTATAACTTATTTAGTCATAAAATTCTAAAAATAGACATTTTAGACCAAATTAAGAGCTAAAAATTAGAAATAATCTTATTTTCCGATTTTAAGTTTTTGTTCAATTTCTACACTTTTCTGTGTGGACTAGACATATAACTTTTTTAGTCATAAAATGCTGAACACAGATATTTTAGACCAAGTTATGAGCTAAAAATATGAAATAATCTTATTGTCCGATTTAAAGTTTTTGTTCTATTTCTGCATTTTTATGTGTGAATTGGACATATTATTACTTATTTAGTCATAAAATGTTGAAAACAACCATTTTAGACCAAGTTATGAACTAAAAATTAGAAATAATCTTATTTTCCGATTTTAAGTTTTTGTTCAATTTCCGCACTTTTATGTGTGGATAGGACATATTATAACTTATTTAGTCATAAATTGTTGAAAACAGAAATTTTAGACCAAGTTATGAGCTAAAAATATGAAATAAACTTATTTTCTGATTTAAAGTTTTTGTTCAATTTCTGCACTTTTATGTGTGAATTGGACATATTATAACTTATTTAGTCATAAAAGTCTGAAAAAAGACATTTTGGACCAAGTTATAAGCTAAAAATATGAAATAATCTTATTTTCCAATTTAAAGTTTTGTTCAATTTCTGCACTTTTATGTGTGAATTGGACATATCATAACTTATTTAGTCATAAAATTCTGAAAATAGACATTTTAGACCAAATTAAGATATAAAAATTAGAAATAATCTTATTTTCCGATTTTAGGTTTTTGTTCAATTTCTACACTTTTATATGTGGACTGGACATATTATAACTTATTTAGTCATAAAATGCTGAAAACAGATATTTTAGACCAAGTTAAGAGCTAAAAATATGAAATAATCTTATTCTCCGATTTAAAGTTTTTGTTCTATTTCTGCACTTTTATGTGTGAATTGGACATATTATAACTTATTTATTCATAAAATGTTGAAAACAAACATTTTAGACCAAGTTATGAGCTAAAAATTAGAAATAATCTTATTTTCCGATTTTAAGTTTTTGTTCAATTTCCGCACTTTTATGTGTGGATAGGACATATTATAACTTATTTAGTCATAAATTGTTGAAAACAGACATTTTAGACCAAGTTATGAGCTAAAATTATGAAATGATCTTATTTTCCGATTTAAAGTTTTTGTTCAATTTCTGCACTTTTATGAGTGAATTGGACATATTGTAACTTATATAGTCATGAAATTCTGAAAATAGACACACTAGACCAAGTTATGAAAAAAATATGAAATAATCTTATTTTCCGATTTAAAGTTTTTGTTCAATTTCTGCACTTTTATTTGTGAATTGGACATATTATAACTTATTTAGTTATAAAATGTTGAAAACAGACATTTTGGACCAAGTTATAAGCTAAAAATATTGAATAATCTTATTTTCCAATTTAAAGTTTTTGTTCAATTTCTGCACTTTTGTGTGTGAATTGGACATAATATAACTTATTTAGTCATAAAATTCAAAATAGACATTTTAGACCAAATTAAGATATAAAAATTAGAAATAATCTTATTTTCCGATTTTAGGTTTTTGTTCAATTTCTACACTTTTATATGTGGACTGGACATATTATAATTTATTTAGTCATAAAATGCTGAAAACAGATATTTTAGACCAAGTTATGAGCTAAAAATATGAAATAATCTTATTCTCCGATTTAAAGTTTTTGTTCTATTTCTGCACTTTTATGTGTGAATTGGACATATTATAACTTATTTATTCATAAAATGTTGAAAAAAAAAACATTTTAGACCAAGTTATGAGCTAAAATTTAGAAATAATCTTATTTTCCGATTTTAAGTTTTTGTTCAATTTCCGCACTTTTATGTGTGGATAGGACATATTATTACTTATTTAGTCATAAATTGTTGAAAACAGACATTTTAGACCAAGATATGAGCTAAAAATATGAAATAATCTTATTTTCCGATTTAAAGTTTTTGTTCAATTTCTGCACTTTTATGAGTGAATTGGACATATTATACCTTATATAGTCAGGAAATTCCGAAAACAGACACTTTAGACCAAGTTATGAAAAAAATATGAAATAATCTTATTTTCCGATTTAAAGTTTTTGTTCAATTTCTGCACTTTTATGTGTGAATTGGACATATTATAACTTATTTAGTCATAAAATGTTGAGAACAGACATTTTGGACCAAGTTATAAGCAAAAAATATTGAATAATCTTATTTTCCAATTTTATGTTTTTGTTAAATTTCTGCACTTTTATGTGTGAATTGGACATATTATAACTTATTTAGTCATAAAATTCTGAAAATAGTCATTTTAGACCAAGTTAAGAGCTAAAAATTTGAAATAATCTTATTTTCCGATTTTAAGTTTCTGTTCAGTTTCTGCACTTTTATGTGTGGACTGGACATAATATAACTTATTTAGTCATAAAATGCTGGAAACAGATATTTTAGACCAAGTTATGAGCTAAAAATATGAAATAATCTTATTCTCCGATTTAAAGTTTTTGTTCTATTTCTGCACTTTTATGTGTGAATTGGACATATTATAACTTATTTATTCATAAAATGTTGAAAACAAACATTTTAGACCAAGTTATGAGCT